>CM060926.1:1022700229-1024129229 GCA_030737875.1 Allium sativum
TTTGGCGTAGTTTTATGAACAACTCTTATGTTATGATTCATGTTGCATAAATTAAGTTTGCAAGTTCATAATTAAAAGTATATTGTTCCTTGCCCATTCAAGAGACACCTATTAATTTAGATCCTATTTCAATGCAAACTTACCTCTACATGACATGTTTAAATAGTGTAAATTCATATGCTAAGATTTAGGATAGTTGGATCCAAAAGTACAAGTTCCCTTTTTTATGCTAAGTTAATTTTGTACATGTTTATGATTCATGTTGCAAGTTCATCATCACATGAAGAATCTATATGTCACATATGTTATGTTGTTAGAATAATTCATGTTTTTCTCTTTTCCTTTTTATGTTTATAAGTTGGGCTAAAATATTTAGCCCAATGTTCCTTGTAATTTTACAAACGTAAATGCGGGGGATATCGTGGGGATAAACATGAAAATATATGAAAATTGGCATGTTTGGCACATGCCAAATATTGATGACATTTAATGGTATAAATTTTACATACCAAACATGATGAACTTGATTAGAGGGAAATTGGGCCATATCAATAAATATTTGACAAATTTACATATAAATATAAAAGGATAAAAAGGTAAATATTAGAAAAAATGAATATGCTTAACCCGAGGTTGGATTGAGTTATGATGTAAACCTACCCGGACCCGCCCGGCTGTCCAGTAATCACAACAATACTTATCGAATGTCGGAGGTTAAGGCATTGAGCCCAATAAAGACCCGAGGTTAGACTGAGTTGTGGCGTAAGACTGCCCAGAACCACCCGGCATACAGGCAGCCACAACAATACCTGTCTAATGTGAGTGGTTGGTGCTTTAATAAGACAATTAAAGCTAAGCTAGAATTGGTAGGTTTAAGTCAATTAAATAAATACTTAACCAAATTTAACATGTTAAATAGACTAAAAGGTGGGGTTAAGTAAACTTAACCAAATTTAACATGTTAACTAGACCAGAAGGTGGGGTTAAGTAAACTTAATACACTTAACCAAATTTAACATGTTAACTAGACTAGAAGGTGGGGTTAAGTAAAATTAGAATACTTAACTATTATAACATGTTAATTAGACAAGTGGGTGAGGTTAAGTAAGTTCAGAACACTTAACCGTTATAACATGTTAGTGAAACAGATGGTAGGGTTAAAGTTAACTAAGGTAACACTTAACCAATATATATATATATATATATATATATATATATATGTAACATGGTGAATGAACAGGGTTAAGTTAATAAATCACACTTAACCAATCCAACATGATAAGTGAGAAAGGTTAAGTTAATAGGAAACACTTAACCAACATGACATGACGAGTAGGAGGGTTAAGTACATATTGGGTTGGTGGGTAATATCAGTAAATATAGGCCCACAGACTTAACCATTAATAAACATGCTTGAATCGGTGGGAGGGTTAAGTACATCACGGGTAGGTGGGTAACATCTGTATATATAGGCCCACAAACTTAACCAGTAGGAAACCCTAGTAACGAGGACCCATTTCAGCAGTAACCCAATTAGGTATCATGGTACCCTGAAACTAGGCAGGGTGGGGCATGATTACTGGGCTGATTGTAAGCGGTCAAAAACGATGGCGGTGGGTGCACAGTGTGGGTTCTAACGGGGTGCGGGCGTGCACACACTCCGGAGCAGACAAACATGGCACTAGGGCACCAGTAGTATAACCTATGTATTCTAGAATTGTGTCGGGCCGCCACCATGGGTCTTGATACACCCCATGGCGGGACCAACATAGGTATCTACAATTCTTGGGGGCCGTATGACACACGTGACACATGCGTGCAGGTAGGGAGCCGATTGATAGGGTAGTAAGGGTACATCTAACATATTCATGGCAATTGGGCTGATTGAGGTGGAATCCTCAAAATAGATGTACACCTGAAGGCTACCACAACTATGGGGATTGGGATCGTATTTATACAGATTACTAGTTGGGACACTAGGTAGGAGGTGCAGAGATATAGAATGGGGTGTGATAGTATATTCGGTTTAAACCGTCTTACCTTGGTTGATGATACTGTCCTGCTTACAGTTTATTCCTATCATGATCTTTCTCTTATTCATGCACTGAAGAGTCACTAGACTTACTCAGGCTTTATGTCTGACTCTATTTTTCTTTCGTCTTCTTTCCTTCCGTCCCCCCAAGGTCCGTAAGGGAGGGAATATTCCAGCTTAGTCAGACTCTTTGCAAGCTTCAAGATAATGGATGTATGATTTGGAGACTCTTTCCTTGGATTATGGCTTTGGATACATTTTATGGGGACTTATGCTATTTTGTTTTATTTTATGCTTCTTCATGGATAATCAAGACAGAGATTATGATGTAATGGTTTGAAAGTTTGTTTTAAGACAATTTGTTGTAATGCTTTTGTTATGAATCAAATTTAAATAAATGACTGTTTTCTTTTCTGCTGCTTATTTATATCTGTTTTGTAAATTACTTGTGTCTTTTACCTATAACCCTCCACCAAAGTTAAGGCATTCCCTTTGTGAGTGACCTTAATGGAGGTGGGGTGTTTCACTTGGGCCAGAGATGATCAGAGAGACATCGGATTGTATCGAGATCGTTCGACAATGAATGAAGGCAGCCCAAGATCGTCAGAAGAGTTACGTCGATAAGCGTCGAAAATATTTTGAATTCGATGTTAGCGATATGTCTTTCGTGTAGAGTTCATCGTTGAAGCATGTTGTTCGGTTTGGAAGTAAGGGAAAGTTAGCTCTAAGGTTTGTTGGACTATTTACGATAGTCGAGTGGATTGGAAAGCTCGCGTATAGATTGGAGTTACCAAGGAAGATGTTAAGTGTGCATAATGTTTTTCATGTGTCGTTTCTACGGAAGTGTGTGCATGATTGGAATGTGGTAGTATCTCCAGAGCATTACAAAGACCTAGAGGTCGAGGCCGTAGTTACAGAACCTCATAAACCGCTTCATGTTGTAGGGAATGACACGAAACAGCTCAGGAGGAAGACGGTTAAGCTAGTCAAGGTGCAATGGAGTGAGGACGATGACGATTGTATGTGAGAGACGGAAGAGAGTATGAAGACGACCCATCCAGAACTCTTCGTTGGGTATGACCCATTGATGTCGTGGCACCTTACACCATTGTAACTTGTACTATTATTGTTAGAATTCTACGTGCTAGGATAAGGCTATGGATACATGGCTTGACAGCTGCTAGTTTGAATGATAGAATTGGTTGCTCGTGCATGATTGGCATGCAGAATTGTTTTTGTTGCTTGCGTTTACTTGGGATTTCGGGGGAGAAGTACCTAAAGGGGGAGGGGAGAGAATGTAACAACCTGCATTTTACGTATCGGAGGATCGTAAAATGTTTTTATTTAATTCCCTGAGGGTTGGTTCATTTTCATATTTTGATATGTTGTTTATGGGGACGTGAAATATGTCCATTATTTTTTACCAATTTTATTTGTTACCATTTTTCCTCTGTCAGTTTTGTATAGGGTAGAACTTATGTCTGGGATCGAATTAGGTGCCGAGATCGATTTCATTGGAAAGGAAATGGTGTTGCCAATTCCGTAGAGGGGTCACCAAGATCTACATCATGGTAAGTATATTTTCATATGAATCACCATAGGATCTAATCTAGTAACTTAAATCGGTAAATTCTTATGTTAATTCAAATGTTTATGCAAGTTTAGATCTATTGTTTAGTTTATTCATTGATATATCATGATTTGGTGTATTTTATATGATTATTGGTGAATAATTCTCGTTTTGATGTTGTTGATGGTTTCATAAGTGTTGATTGTTGAATTGGATGAATTATTTGCATTGATGTTGTCGTTTGGTGATGATTTGGTCAAGATTGGAGTTAGATTGGGAAAATCCTGGAGTCATGTCATTTTTCTTGCTCAGGTCATATGTCTTGTTCTCCAAGACATGGCAGGTCGCTGGCACCAGGTCGTGGAAGACAAACCGTTAGAAGTTGAAGCTTGCTGGGTCGTTGGTTTTATTAGGTTGGGTCGTTCGAAGGCTTCAGGTCATGAAAAGTTAAGTCGTCCGACTTGAGGTAAGGCGGATCATTCTATTCTATGAACGGGCGGGTCGTTCTGCATTGGACCTAGTCAGGTCGTTGGGTGAGTCGGGTCGGGTCAGGTCGGCCTATATAAAGAAGTGGAGATGGGTTGGTCCAAAGGGGTGATGCAGTCGGGTCGTTAACGACCTGGATGAGTCAAGTTGTGGAAAGATTAGAATGACCTAGTAATGGGTCGTTGGTCTAGTAGGATGACCCAATGGGTTGTGGGTCATAGGTCAGTTGCAACCTAAGAGGGGACGACCGGACTAAGATGGACCATTATATAGTGTTATTTTGTCTCAGTTCTCAATGTGAAGTAAATTCAAGTGGGAATATTCGAAGTGTTGTAGTGTGTTCATTGATCGTCGTAATGCAATGAATGTGAAGACAACTTAAGGTGGTTAGTTCGTGGATAATGGTTGATCGATAAGTGGCTTGAGCTTGTGAATAGTCATCAGGTTGGATGGCTAGAGATAACAAAGGCCGAGGAATTATCGTTGTCGTGGGTTCTAGCGAATTCAAAACAGGGGTACACCGGGGCACCCAAAGACTAGAAGTGGCTAGTCCAGTACCCTGGGCAGTCATGATGGGCCTAGTTGTCGAGAATGGAAAAACAAACATACGAGTCATAATGGCGTATGGAGTTTTTGCTAGAACCAAGGTTTACCATCAGCCCTTGACGGGCGGCAAGGTGTTGAGTCGGTCATACAATTAACGATGGTTTCAAAGCAGGATTGGCGGTGATAGCCAGAGTCATGGATAATGATGGTTTGCTTGTATCGTCTTGCGTAGATTGTTCGACGTCGAAGGAGATATCTCTTATGTGCTTGTCTGATATTGGTTTAGGCCTCTGGGGCTTGTGCTTGGGAGATGTCAATGTCGATTAGAGTGTTCTACGCTTGATAACTGATTTCCATGAATGTACAATTATTTCTAAATGCTCGTTGTAAAGGCTATCACTGTCGGATGTGGGGAAGACGGGTTTGGGTTCTTCTCTGTTGGTGATGATAGATTAGTTGATTAATCTACCTATTCTCATATATTTTATTGATGATGTTTGATAGTTTTTTTTACCGCTTGTTAAGACTATTGTCTGATTCAAGGTTTTATATTTCCCTCTTATTACCTTGGGTTGTTCATCCATGTGTTGGATGGGCAGACTGAGTAGTAAGTGGCAGGTAGCAGGTCTTGGTGGACGATGCTGCAGATCGATGACGAGCTGGAGGCTTATGTACCAGTTTCTTACTACTATCTAGTATTTGTTGTTTCCATTGTTTGGTGTTTTCTTTGAGTGTTGTAGTGAGGCTTATTGTACAGACTCTTGTAATGTTATCCAAGGTTGTAATGGATATTTCATGGTGTTATGAAAGGATTTAAGATTCTTCTCAATTATGCTTCACTATTATTGCATGTTAAATATATTCTATTATATTTTATCCTTGCGCTGTGAGTTATACGACAGGTTCCTCCTGTGTTATCTTACCTCGATGATCGTCCACAGCTTCCTGGCATGTCTTTCAGCGCATTATTTCCTTTGTTAAGTGTAGGAGTTGTAACACCCCGAAATTAGATACACTATCACCATAATGTAAAGATAATTTATTAAAGGGTTAATTAATTAACGAAAAAAAAGAAAAAAAAAGAATGGATGCATATATATATATATATATGTATGTATGTATATATGCAATTATGTTAAGAAGGCGCAAGTTTTAAAATGCGCATTGAAAAGAAGAAAAAGTGCATGCAAATTTAATTAGACTACTGTAAAAGAAAGATTAATGCAATTAATAAATATGATAAAAAGGGAAATGAAATATAAGGAAAAAAAGAGTTCAAAAGAAAAAATTACATGCAATGCATAAAGAGGAAATTTATTCATGCAATTAATAAGATGCATACCGTTTAAAAATATGATTACAACCAAATAAGGGGAATGAGAATTAAAAGCAGAAACATAACTATGCATGCAAGTTAGTGGTAGAAGGAAATAAATATTATTAAGTAACATTTAAAAAGATAAAGAATATGTATTTATATATACATACAAAAAAATTCTAATGGAAAACTTAATAGTACATGCAATAAATTGATTGCAACCATAGCAAGAAAGAAAAACATGATGAAAAGAGGGAAAACATTAATGTAAGACATGCAAACGTATACAATGAAAATTCAAATTAAAAGTAGTATATTATTAATGCATTATAAATGGACATTTTTTGCATTGGTTAAAGAGAAAGATAAGAAAATGTGTGTGTATATATATATATATATATACACAATTCAAATTTGGTAAAGAGAAGGCACAACTAAATAAAGGCAAGATAAGAAATATATTGAGAAAAGGAAGCAAGGAATAAAGTCCCATTTATTTAGTGTTTAATCATAGACTATTTTTTTTATATGCGGTTCAATGGGTTATTTGCATAAGGAAGGTATGTATTATGCATGTAAGAAAATAATGATTGAAAGATAGGGGGATGTATATAGTTATACATACGCAATATTTAAAAATTCAAATGGAGAAATATATATAAAGTGCACAATTAATTAAAAGGAGAAAGTAATTAAACGTTTTAATTAAAATATTACAAACATTGCATAGCTTCTGAACTTAGACTCAATTTCTAACTTGGTTCGTTGGCTGATGGCTATTAATAAGACCCCATTCTCATTGTTTTATTCATTCTAAAACAATGTAGAACTAGGTGCTGTCTTTGCCTAGATTAAATCAATTCTTTTCTTCTTTAATCAATTAGAGATATTCAAGTGTAGTGATCTGTGATTCAACGTCTACAATCTTTCTTCTATTTTTCTAGATCCAAAATCACTGTGAGTCTGTTAATTTTAGATCTAAATAATTAAAAGTAATGTGACATGATTGTAATTTGGATCTATGCCTGTGACTGTTTGAATCATATCCGATCTGTTATATCCTATGTATCTAAGTTGTTCTAACATGAATATGAACCAGATCTAGACTTATATCTGTTTATCATGTCATACCTGCCACTGTTAGTAGATCTAATTTATTGTTTAGATCATATCATGCCTGTTCTTATTATGTTTGTGGCTAGCACAGATCTGTTATTAGTTGGATATCTAATTTATTGTTTAGATCCTATCATGCCTGTTATGATATCCCTATCATGTTAGAATCAATTCTATTATCACATATTTAGCAGATCCGTTCCTATATGCATGTATTGTCATTATTCCACTATATGTTTATGCCTAATTCTGTCATTATATGCCAAACTTGTTAGTATGATCATTTCTTCCATCTTTCCCTTTTATTTTTATATAGCCTAGCTACTTTCAAGCCTAGGCATGCCGATGAAATATGTGAATGAGTTAAACGAGGAACGAGGGGAAAACGTTGAAAATTGGGTATAACTTGTAATTGGAAGTTTAGGCATAACTTGAATGAAATATGTAAATATGAATTTGGGGCAATAATCAAATTGTGATTAAAGACACTAGTTTAGGGGCATATGGTTCAATTTGAACACAACTTGGGAAAAGAGCATGAAAACCTATAACGACATAGGAATAATTGATTAATAAGAAAGATGCCTAGAAGTACAATAATTTGAAATTGTAAACCGCGCTTAGACACGAGGTTAGATTACACTTGTGGTGGAAGTCTGCCCGGAACCGACCGACATATCCAGCGATCGCAAGTGTTGAATCTAATGTGAGCGGTCTAAGTACATAAACACGTGACGTGCTAAGACACGAGGTTAATCCCGACTTGTGGAAGAAGTCTGCCCTGACCCGCCCGGCATATCCAGCATCCACAAGTTGTAGGCTTAATGTGGGAGGTCTAGCGCATTATAACCATAAATGGATAAATGGTAATGAATTGGAGTAAACAAGGAATGATAGTAACCTATTATGATTAATTACTTTAATGAAAATGTTGTATATAATAGGTAGGCTTGTCCTAGGGACAAGTGGAAATTATAACATAAGTTATAATAAAAGGAAAGAAAGCTTATTAGTAAACCTTAGTTAAGAAAACTAAGTTAATAAGTAAACAAAGTCAAGTTGTAGTGATATGTTAAACAGAAAACAGGTGAACTGAGATGAAGTATACTTAACTACATATTAAGTAAAACATGTTATTGTAACTATGGAATCAGATTGTAAGATTACTTTAGTTAATTACAATCCAGGGGTGAAAGATTGTCAGATTTCTTCCGTTAATTACAATCTAAAGAATAACATGTAATGGGGCTTATTAATAAACTTAAATGGATTAAGTTATATTTATATGAAATTAATAATCAAGTGAAATTTTGGCAAGTGATAAAAAGTCACTGTGAATGGGGATAACCTATTAGTCTGTACCACTTAATCTAGTTGAATCCATAGGGATTGTATGAACATGTTAACTTGAGTAGGGGTTAAGTAAACTTGAGGGTTAAGTATATCTGGGTTGGGTGAGTAATATTTATATATAGGCCCACGAAACTTAATCAGTTGAGGTTATGTAATTAAACACACCGTTAGGTAAGCATAACCTGTGGAAATGTTGGGGTTATGTAATTAAAGACACCGTTAGGTAAGTATAACCTGTGGAAAAGTTGGGGTTATGTAATTAAAGGCACCGTTAGGTAAGCATAACCTGTGTAAATCCTAGTGGGGATGCAAGACAAATGGGAGAGCTTGCATCATCTTGTGTATGGGACCCGTTTCAGTCAGTAACCCAAATGACAGTATCAAACGAGTACTCCGAACTAGCTCGTAGTCGGGGCACGCTTACTCGGCTGATTGTAAGAGATCCAAACGTGGAGAGCCATGTAGACGGCGCAAACTGACTACGATCATGTGCGTGCATGGTCCGGGCAGAGGGAGTTAAGACGACCGTGACACCTGTAGATATGGTTGTGCACATCTTGACAACGAAGGGTTGCCACTTTAGGGAGTGATACACCCTACTGCGGGGCTAGCACAGGGTATCTACGGAGTAGGGAGCCGATCGATTAGAGTAGTAGTAAGGGTACATTTAGACTCTGGTAAGTTTAGGAGCCCGTTATTGGGCTGCTTGTTGATTGTATGGGGTTAAAACCACTCGTCAGACGTACGCCTAAGTCTACCATCATATAGCTGTTGGGACATCTCATTCTGATTATACTAGTATTAGTGTAGAGAAATCATTAGAGAAGCGCAATATACTCTATCATGTTTATTCTGTTTACCTTGTCATACCTGCCTTTTATGCTGTTATCTCTCTTATCCACTTTATATGCATGTCATGATACTTTTACTTATTTATATACTAAAAGTAACTGGACTTGCCAGACTTTATGTCTGACTCATTTTGTTTCATCTTCTTTCTCTTCCGTTCCCCCAAAGGTTCTCATGGTGGGAGCACTCAAGCTTAATCAGGGTTCTGCTATCGTCTTGCTTGGAGCTGCTTAGATGTATTACTCAAGTTCTTATTCTTGCTACTATGGCTATGTTTCTTTTGGGGAATTATGCTTCTTTTATTATTGTACTCTGATGTTTTAAGTACAAGACAGAAATTTTAATGATGTACTGGTTTTTATGTATTTCAGAAATATGATGTTTTGAACTGCGATGCTTTGTGATTAATAAAGTTTTTAATTGCGCTGCTATTTTATATCTGTCTTGTAATGTTTTTGTTTATGTTTATCTATAACGCTTCACGAAACTTAATGCATTCTCTTAATGAGTGACATTAACGGACATGGGTTGTCACAGGACTTGTGGGCGGTCATCACAGCGAAGGGGCACCTCGGGAAGGGCTTCATGAGGGTGGGTCGGGTTGGAGCTCCGGCAGCTATAAGCTGTGATGACGAGTTTTTGGTGATGAGGTAGTTCGTTATCCTGGAGTCGCGATTTGAACGTAAGGGAAGAGACTAAGGTATGACTTAGTTAAAACTAACCACTACAACAAAATGAGGCTTTCATAGCATTTGAAAAACACTATTACAACCTAACATAGCGTTTTAGAGAACGCCACGTAACGACATGCAATCTTAGGCCACCAACTTCGAGTAGCAGGAAAAAAAAAGCTATGAAAGATGAATTTTATATAGCATTTTTGTTTGCTATCAAATGTAAACGCTATAAAATTCACTACTCGATATTGACTTCTTATTGCATTTGTGTGTATGTTTCTTTAGCGTTTTGTTTGTATATATGTTATAGCGTTTATTGTGATATTTTAATAGCGTTTATTCATATAATTGTTAGCGTTCTTAAGTGTTTCTATAGTGTTTATTTTGTTATACTATAGATTTTCCAATGTCTCTTTCTGTATCATTTTTTTATTCAATAGAGTTTCTAAAACGCTTTTTTTTTATATTATTAGTTTATGGATTTTTTGTTGTTTCAACTTTTTACATGTATACATACACATTTAAACATTTCTTATCTACATATAAATATAACAAATTTTCATAAACAAATGTATATATTACGACATAATATTCATACATATCATTCAAAAAACTTAGTATTTCATGCATACAGTTTTATCAACTTTTTGTATCCACTCGTAATTTGTCATACATTTTTATATTAACAAGTCAACATGTTTGTAATTATTATATCACATATAGACAAAGTAAAATAAATCAAAAGGAAAAAACTGCAACTAAAACATATATATATATATAGCGCATTTATGTAAGGGATTACTGTTATTATGCATTCGAACATGTAGTATCTTTCTAACTACCATCCTCTCTACAAAATGGTTATCGATCAAAAGTATCCCGATAAATACTCCACCTGTTCGTCCATAAGTGGTGGGGACCTCCGCTCAAGTGACATTTCTAAACTGCTTTGTGATGCGTAACTAGGATGCGATGTGGGTAGCGAAGCAGCAAATACTGAGTGCACTTCCAAATCCTCGTTCACTGATAGACCCGTAGCATCTTCAAGAACAAGCCCCTATAACATGCATATGACTTAAATTTAGGTATATTTAATTCACATGTATTGACATGAATAGTACAATCAGATGACTACACAAATAACAATATCTCGACAGATCAAAAAAAAAACCATTTTATGGATCCAAAACTACGGTATTTTCCTTTTCTTTTTCTTTTTTTGCTATGCATGTGTGTGTTATATATGTATGGATGAAATTCTACTCTAAATCATGTTGCTTCATGGACTGACTGGGACTAGCTAGCTCCTTTAAATTCTTGTATTTTCTTCCACTTAAATAAAGCTGATCTATTAGACTCCTTTGCAACAAAAGCTGTGAAAATCATTCCTCATATGTGTTTATCCAACATTAGTTGTTTTTATCAATTAGTGAACTATGATGCATTTGATTCATATATCATTAAAAAATAGGCCTTTAAGGTTTCTTTTTATGTCGTATTTGTAAGACACGGTACTCAAGTCCGTTTGCTTGATATTTGGTCAAATCAGTGATCAGGATAATGGAAAATGCCTAACATATTTTAAAGTAACCATATAACATGTATGTATGTATGTGTATACATACCTAGCTAAAACAAGTATAAATCAGAGGAGATGATCTAATGCATACTTAATAAATGACAGACTTTGACCAGAATGATAGATATTAGTATCGATATTGATCTTAAAATATCTTTGAAATGTGAACCGGATTTATGTTGTGTTGCACTCGTTTTTTGAAGATATATACACTTGTACAACATAACTAACGTCGCACTATACCTAAATTTCCAAAGGATATAAGAAAGTACTCTTTAGTAAACACTCAATGCGAAGGAAAAATAGCATGAGAATATACCAAAACAAAGTGATATGAATTGAATTATGTATAAATGTCTGGTTGTTCACAATAGTTTTATCTAAATTTAGTGTCATAGAAATAATACTGCATTGTTATTTGAAAGCTAAAATATACAATACATAATTGGCATAATTCGAACAAACAGTTTTGATTGGATTAACACCCAAGGGTTATCATGCAAATCTGGATAGCCGGATATAATTGAACGGCCTGCAGGATCAGACTGAAGGTGGACCTACATTCATAGCAAGATACAATATGCACCAACGTTACTGTTTCTAGAACAAATGCATACCATAAGTACATATACCTTCAATTCACTTTGCATATGAACTTGTGATAGGTACAGTGTTTGAAGATTATATATAATATACAGTACAACTATAAAACTTCTTAAATATCAAACATTGAGCAGAGTCAATACCTTTTTCGTGGAGAAGCCCTGGAGCTAGAGCATTAACTTCGCAGCAATCCTTTGCACAGCAGCACACTACAAATAAAAGTTGGCCTGAGATAAAAGAAGCAACAACTAACCAGTAGTGAGCCGATATAATGATTTTCATATGAACCAAAATAAATTACCAAATTGCTGTAAAATAAAATTTAGCTTACGGTTCTTTTGACATTTATTTCCAGCTATACAGTAGGTTCCCCAATATCAACATCCGTTGGTTTAGAAAGAGTTTGTTCAGTTTTGAAATGAAGAACTTTGTTATGTTATTGAATAAATTATTGTACAGACGCAACTCTGTTTATATAATATACAAATAAACAGTTGGGTTGTAAGCAACACAGGCCCATTTATGTAATGGATGGTAAAAATGGGTATATGCATAAATGAACCCGATAACTTTATACATAATGTTCTGGCATAATACTCTGGCCGACTTTACATTTCACTGCTATGCTTTATTTCCCCCTTGCAAATTAGGGTTAAGGTTGGAGATGAGCCCTAATTTGCGTTGATTCTGGCAAAAGTTGGTTCTCCATAGTAGATCGATATGACAAGACTCTTAATTCGCCGTTAGGGTTAAAGATGAACCCTAATTTGTGTTGATTCCATCAATAGTTAGTTCTCCAGCGTAGATCAATGCGAGATGGTCCTTAATTTGCTTGGGTTCTGGTAAAGGTTGATCCTTTAGGATACATCGACGTGCGAAAGTACATCAAATCAGCAACGATGAGGGCAAGCACCATCTCCAGCCAGTCAGGTCGTATTATCCTTTGATTTTTAGCTCGTCTCTTAATCGATTGAAATTTTTGGCTGAAAGTGACTTGGTAAATATGTCTGCTTTTTTATAATAAGTAGGAATATGATTGATCTGTAACTTTCCCTTCTGAAGTTGCTCAAGAACAAAATAAATATCTATCTCTATGTGCTTAGTTCTAGCATGTTGTATAGGTTTAGCAGACATATATATGGCACTTTGATTGTCACACCAAATAGTAGGCTTCCTCTCAGTGGTTAACTTTAGCTCCTTAAGTATTAATTGTAGCCAAAGTATTTCTGCTGTAGTATTAGCTAGGCTTCTGTACTCGGCTTCTGCACTTGATTTATAAATTGTGGGTTGTTTCTTCGAGCACCATGATATTAAGTTGTTCCCTATGTAAACACAGTAAACTGTTACTGATCTTCTGTCATCAATATCTGATGCCCAGTCTGAATCAGCATAGGTTATGATATCTAACTGTTTGCTAGCTTTTAGAGTATGCCCATAATTGATTGTCCCTTTAAGATATCTAAGAATCCTCTTCACAGCTTTCCAATGCTCGTTCAGGGGATTCTGCATAAACTGAGAAACCTTGTTAACACTAAATGAAATATCAGGTCGTGTTATAGTTGCATATTGTAATGCACCTACAACACTTCTATATTGTTTGATATTAGTTATGGCTTCTCCCCTATTTTTAGAAAAGTGTTGATTTGATATCATTGGTGTTAGCTGTGGTTTTGTATTTTCCATTTTAGTCTTGATCAATAATTCTGAAATATACTTTTTCTGACAGAGGTGTATCTCAGAATTTGATCTTCTATTTACTTCTATGCCTAGAAAATATGAAACATCACCTAGGTCTTTAATAGAAAACTGCTTGTCTAACTGAGTTGTTAAGTGCTTAATTTCAGTTTCATCTGAACCTGTAATAGTAAGATCATCAACATATACAAGTATATATGATATTGATAAATCAGTAGATTTGGTAAAGAGAGATGGATCAGATTTTGTTGGTTGATAACCCATAGTTCCCAGAGTATTTTTCAGCCTTTCAAACCATACTCTGGGGACTTGCTTGAGTCCATAAATAGCTTTGATGAATTTGCGTACTTGTGCAGTATTTTGAGTAAATCCTTGCGGCTGTTGCATATATATTTCTTCTTGCAATTTGCCATTTAAAAATGCATTATTGACATCTAAATGCTTTATTTTTCATCTTTTGGTCAAAGCCACAGTAAATATTAATCTAATTGTTGGTGGCTTGATCACTGGAGAGAAAGTTTCATTAAAGTCAAACCTATATTCTTAGGTAAACCCCTTTGCCACCAATCTGGCTTTGTACCTGTTTATAGTACCATCAGAGTTTCTTTTCAGTTTATAAGTCCATTTACATCCTATAATGTTTTTATTTTGAGGAGGATACACTAATTCCCATGTGTTATTCCTGATTAGGGCAGTGTATTTGTAACGACCTGGATTTTCGGCGACTTTGGTTATCGACATAAGCCTGATGTCGATAACCAAAACATCGAAAAATCCTGGTAATTAGTGAAAGAAATTAGAGGGTGAGAAAAGATAAGATAGAAACTTAGAATAGAAGAAGAAGAAGAACACAACATCAGAGTAACACGAATCTCACAGCGGAACGAATAACATATAATAGATAACATATCCTTGAAATAAATCATTATATGTATACAATACATTATCAAAGTACAGCACTTACAACACAACGGAAATAACTATAGCTATATGATACTGAAGCCTCCTGCTCCAGCTCTTCCAGTATATCTGTAAAATCCCGACTACTTGACTGCCCATACAAATTTAGGCACCCAAGAATTTGGGGAAAACAACAATGTAAACTCCGGGTCAGTCATGGGACTGGTGTGAGTAAAACATTTTAAAAACAGTTCGAACAAGTAAACGATATCTCATAAGACCACGCCGCATAACGGAACGGGTTTTTCCCTTATGAGAATCCAGAATATCTTTATATCAAAAACCTTTTGATATTATAATAATGTCTATCAATCACAGTATATATAATCATCTAGCAGAAACGCTTTCATCTCACGTTCTACATATATAGTATACAATCAAAACCGCAAGCACGTATTGGGTAATGGATTTCCAACTATGACAAGGTATGGAATCACCTTTCGCTAATGTACCTCTAGAGAGGAATACACTGAGTTCAACAAGAACATCTTGCAACCCGGCCACACATGACCGACCACTCATTTCGCTTGAGTGTATCGAATGTATATCACCAACAGTTGCGATCAGCAACCGTTTCCCGAATGGGACAACATCAACAATAGATTTTTAGAAGTAAATGAAACTCTAGATCAGGTGATTATACACCCTACTTCGGTGCGACCGACTTAGCCATGTTGCCTGCCCGATTTCTGTCATTTACCGGATGATGAGGCTAGAAGCTACGCTTTCATCATACCAGATTCACTTTGAATGTCACATCGTCAAATCCATCAAATCACCGGTTGACATCTACAACAATACATTATGTGTTAGCTAAAAGAAGTTTCCTTCTCCGCTTCCACTCTTGGTACCGTTGGAGAAATCAATATACGTGATCGTCTGGACATACTCTGTCAGACATCCGTCCATACAAGTCATCCAGGAACAGGATGAACCGAAGGCACTATTCTGTAAACAGGATAGCCCTTGCATAACTCCGTCTTCAATTATCTTTGGCATATATGATTTGCAACGCTTATGCCAATACAGAGTGGTTCTTTGGATAATAATCCAACCGGTCTCTCCATATTAACAACGTTGAAATAGTCAAAACTTCGATAGTCTGTGATTTAACTATCGAATAAAAATAGGTGTGCAAACAATGATATTATTCCCAAATGGGAATATATATCAATCAAACATCATTCAACATTTATCTCCTTATTTCATAAATTTACTTATTTCCTGTTTCCCTATATTCAATATTTCCTATTTTCTAAATTTGGAAAATATACGTTATTAACAATGGAAAACATTTCCATTTCTTTGTTTCTTTATTAGAAAACATTTCTGGTTTCTTATTTGGAAAACATTTCCAAAGCTTCTTTATTGGACTTAGACAGATGTTTAAACAAACCATCGTGATGCCAACTCAAACCATTTACTTTACTGCCGAACCTTAACTATTCCTTAGCTAAAAACGAAGCCAATCAAGTTGGGGTAGAACTACCTCTCAGACCTTAACTGAACAACATTTCTAACTTTGAAATAGGCAAAGTTCCCTTTATATTCCTTAACAAACTTCCTTACTTAACCCTCCTTCGAATAACTATATTCGATTGACTCTTATCAATTAACTCTATTGGACTAACCCCTATCAATTAACTCTATTGGACTAACACTATTTGACTAACGCTATTTATTTACTCATTTCACTTACTCTTTACGAATAAACTATATTCGTTAATTCCTTTTACTTTCTATTCGAATAACTATATTCGATTAACTCATTTGCTTCTATTCGAATAATTATATTCGGTTTAACTCATTTGCTTCTATTCTAATCGATTAAACTAACATCGATTATCTCCTTTCAACTTTATTCTCTAATCGATTAACTAACATCGATTAACTTCTTTTTAACTTTACTCTCTAATCGATTAACTAACATCGATTAGCTCCTTTTTAACTTTATTCTCTAATCGATTAACTAACATCGATTAACTTCTTTTTAACTTTACTCTCTAATCGATTAACTAACATCGATTAACTTCTTTTTAACTTTAACACTAATCGATTAACTAACATCGATTAACTAACATCGATTAACTTCTTTTTAACTTTAACACTAATCGATTAACTAACATCGATTAACTTCTTTTTAACTTTACTCTCTAATCGATTAACTAACATCGATTAACTTCTTTTTAACTTTAACACTAATCGATTAACTAACATCGATTAACTTCTTTTACTTTAACACTAATCGATTAACTAACATCGATTAACTTCTTTTAATAAACTACGTATTACGTTACAACTATTTCCTTTTTATAACGTTTACTTACCGTTACAAATATTTCCTATTTATAACTTCTATTTACCGTTACAAATATTTCCTATTTATAACTTCTATTTATTTTCTAAATAAATATCCCTTTTCTATTTCTATTTATTTTCTAAATAAATATCCCTTTTCTATTTCTATTTATTTTCTAAATAAATATCCCTTTTCTATTTCTATTTATTTTCTAAATAAATATCCCTTTTCTATTTCTATTTATTTTCTAAATAAATATCCCTTTTCTATTTCTATTTATATTCTAAATAAATATCCCTTTTATAAAACCGTGTTCGTTTTATAAATATTTCCTTTTATAAAATCCTGTGATTTTATAAAATTCCTTTATTTCAATATACATTGAAATAAATTCTTTTTACATCCCAGGGTCTTTTATGATATTTAAAATATCGAATAAAATGATCAACATCATTCCAACACCCATAATCCATAACAGATTATATAACACATCATATATCACAATATATGAAAACAGTAAAATAAATGTTGAGGAATCCAGTTGGATTCCTCCAACCTGTTTCCCTGCATCACAGATGTTAAACAATATAGATAACATCACTTTTCAGTTCCATATGATATATTCTGTTAAACAGAATCAATATAGAATTTCAACTAACTGACTAGCAGTTCAATCAACAGTCAACACACAGTTAATCAGATAATATTTAACAGTTCTAAAAATACAACATGAAATTATAAACTGTTCAGAGTTAGTGAGATTTACTCACATTTGCGCGTTAACCGTTAAATAACGGTTTGCGTTATTTGATTCAGTCGGACAATTTATTTCGCCATAAGTTGTAACGAGCTCGAATTCGCTCCTAGTTAGTCTCATTGTGTTGCTCCCGTCCATACGATCCCAACGTGACCAGTTTCGCCAGCCCAAACTCTTTCAACCCCAAAATGAACAGTGTTCTTCCTCTACACTGTTAAACAGAACCCGCTCATGTTTAATGGCCATCCCTAACTTCCTTAATACGTTTGTTAAATCTTCTCTAAATGTTTAAACATGGTGATCTGTTTCTACTTCCCCCTTTCATCTTTCTTCTAATACCAGTTTATATCCATCTTCTACTAATTGGTCTCGTTCCCATCTTCTATGTTTGGACAAAAAGGCTTCTTTATGGATTACCACAAAAACACATCAGCCCAAAGAACCAAACCGGCCCGCTATGTTCCCTCTATCTCTTCCTTCTGGGCTTACAGCGTCGGCCCGCACCCATACTCCTCACCGCTACAGTTCCCTTTTCCACGATAGTCTTCGCTCCAGAGGAAATGCTGCTCCTTTTTCAAGTACAGGAACTCGCCTGTTAATGTTCACAAATGGCCGACCTTTCTTCCATTCGAAATCCATCCTTTAACTTCCTCCTTTCCTCAACAGAACCTGCTCCTCACACAAACCCATTTCCGTTCCCTCAACACTTACCGCTCCAACCATTGATGATCGAAGACGACCCCCTCATCACTACGCCGACATCACTGAAGCCTCCTCTTTGAACTCGACTTTCAGATCTCGCTCGCACTCCCCTTTTTACTTCCGAACTCCAGTAATTTCCGTGCAACCACAGTATGACCACCGAACAAAATCAGTTCGATATTACCCAAACAAATGCCACGAGCTTTTAAACTTCAGTACATACCCAAATACCACATTGAAAACCCGAATTGTTACCTCAATAAATTCCAAGAGTTGGAACCCAAATCTCGCGCTGTACAAACCCATGAACCCAAAGTTTCCATCGAGCTTGAAGAAACGAGGACGGAAATGAAGAGCTCCCCTTCACGAGACCATATATGTATACCATATGATTTATATAAATTTACTTGGTTTTCTAATGATTTTTGAACTTTCGGTTTGCTGTGGAAAATCAGTGACGGCGGAATATCTTTGATCTGAGGAAAAGGGTTTTAGTGGATACTTAAGTTATTATATAGGGTAGTTTCCGATTTGCTTTGCCATTAAGTCTTAGGGTTGGAAATGGGTTTGCTGTCCTAATTTCAGCCTTTGCGTGAATCTTGTGGTTAAGAAATAGGCAACTTGTCTGAGTACGTGACTTAGGAATTTAGTGGTACGAATGTATATATTGATGGTACACCGTTTTATACAATTTCCTTCATTTATGAACTGCTATTAACAGAAATAAAAATATCGTCTTGTCGAGAAATACCCCACGATCCCAAAAATGTAATAATACCGGTAGATGGACTCATATTTTGAAACTTCAAAATGTTGATTTCAGGGTGCGAAATATTTCAAATAAAAAGTCGCATATTTAATTAATTAAAAATTACAATAAAATTCTAAAAATTAAATTATCACTACGCCTCAAAAGAACCACGTCTAAATTCAAACCCCATATCTAGTTATATTGAAAAACCCTTTTAAAACGTAAATAAAGCGTCGCAAATCATAAAGGAATTCCATAGCGACTTTTCTGAAATTTGATTTGGACATAAATCAAAATCTACACGACGAAATCCCGATATTTATCTTCCCCTAGAAAGATAGACTTCACCAGCTCCACACGTTTCTTGTTTCACAGAAATCCGGCTTAAAACGAATCCTGTACATTCAGTTGAAGTTCAAATCGCCAATTTACGAACTGCAGCGCCATTTCGAGCTCGATTATAATTATATTATAAACTATACGTTCAACTGTCGACGATTGAATATATTCGTTATTCAAATTCAATTCCAAGCTGAATTAAATATCACAGATGATCCGGTTCACACCATATCGTCATTTCAGCCAATTCTGATTATTTCAGAATTAAATATATTTTTAATTTATTATTTTAATTAAATATTCACCATTATTTAATTCCTCGGCTATTAAATTCACTATATCACCATTGATATAATAAAATAAACTAATCATAATACCCCTGCCAATGCGGGTCATTACAATCTTCCCCACTTAAAATAATTTCGTCCTCGAAATTGCTAAAAGGTAGAGGACGACCCTATCGACTGGTTAGAACATATTTGTTCACTTCTTAACTTCAGTTTCAACTGAACCAAATTAATTTCAATTAAATTTTAAATTAATTCTTAACAACGAAAATTTTCAAAAAACCTGAAAATTTGCTAACGCCTTTACTCTTTGAAAAATTTCGCCAGCACTTCCTTTGTACTGGTCAATAGGTCAAACTCCAACTCGCCTCTCTGGGCCATCTCCAACCCAAAAGAAAATCAAACAGCCAAGCGGCTTGCCAATTCGGCTCATAAATCTTATATCCAATAGAAATATAAACTGGTACCTTTTTGTCGGGCATATCAACTCTGTCACTTCCATATGCTATCAACTCAGCATACACAAGAGTTACCCCAATCAAATCCAATCTGCTTTTATCCACGACACGACCATTCGCTTATATTCGAGCCAAATATCATTTTAACTCTTGATTCCCAACTCTTAACTTGATTATCACCTTACACTTCAAATTTGAATCTCACAATCCAATTTGTCTTGATATCATTCAAATGCAATCTCAGTTACCACTTTACTGGCTTTACTTTAATTCAAATTTGTTTTTACAAATTTCTGTTAAATTTGTTTTTAATTCAAACAGCCTTTACCTGGGAATTTTAAACAGTTTACTTTTTCAAAAATCAAATTTTCCTTTTTGAAATTCAACTGAGCCCATACTCAATATTCCATTAGTTAAATCACTCCTCTATTTCGTTATAAATATTTGTTAACCAAATATTTTCAATAACCATATTGGCCTTTTACGTTATTTGGAAAACATTTCCGAATATCGCCTTCCTTTATTTTCTAAACTTTAGAAAACATATGTTGTTTAAAATTGGAAAATATTCCAATTACTTATCTCCTTTCCGATCTCGTTTATTTATATACTTAGGAAATATTTATTATTCTATTTCCAAGTTTACTCTTATTTGGGTTAAAACGGATGTTGTGTAAAACATCGTTACGACAATCCAAATACTATATTCAACTAACTCTTATTTCAACATTGATTTTCGAGCCTGAAATCTTACTATTTATTTGTTAATAATGAAATCAATCAAGTTGGGGTATAACTACCTCTCAGACCTTGACTGAATAACATTTATAACGTCAAAACAGATATGACTACTTACTCGAATAATCAATACCATACAACTACTTATTCACTTTTAACCACGTATGCGCTTTCTCTTTCTATTCTTACTAGATTTTATTCTAGACTTCCTTTTTGATTTCACTATTCTATTTCTAAGTTTGTTTCCTTATCGTCTTCTATATATATATATATATCGATACGTTGATTTCTAACTATCAAATTATCTTAAAAATATACTAACTCCTTAAATTCCCGGAAAAATTCTCCATAACCTCCTTTGTACTAGGAGCATCGGGATATTTCAAATAGCCTCCCATGGCCCTTACAAATCCAAAAGAAAAAGGAAAAGCCAAGCGGCTAGCCGATACGGCGCATAAAATCTCATATATGAATTAAATACATACCTTTTTGTCGAGCATTCTATTTATATACCTTCATACCTTATCCATACCTATCTCATGTATTTATACATTTCTAATTCATTTCAACTTAATCCAATCATTTTAACTTAGTTCGTTAAGTGATTTTCAAATTACTGGTTTGCCCATTTCACCTACATATTTGAGTATAACATTCAAATATATTTTAACTTGTTTATCAACTAATTGAATTCCATTTCAATTTTTATTTGAATTTCCTCTATTCAAATTCTATATTTGAATTTCATTTCAAATCTCTTATTCAAATTCTATATTTGAATTTCGTTTCAATTTTCTTATTCAAATTCCATATTTGAATTTCATTTCAATTCTATTTGAATCTTCTATATTCAAACTCTATTTCAATTTCATTGAATTTCATATATTCAAACTCCCTTTGAATTTCTATATTCAAATCCTCTTTGAATTTTCTATTTTCAAATCCCCTTTGAATTTTCTATATTCAAATCCTCTTTGAATTTTCTATATTCAAATCCTCTTTGAATTTTCCTGTTTAAATTCTATGTTTGAACTCCCTTTATTCAAATTCCTTTAAATAAGTCCCATTTTGAAATTCAACACAACTTGTCTTTCCCAAAACAAATTCAAAACAGTATCTTTGGTAGTAATTCGTCACTTACAACTCGAAAATGAATACTGATGATGCAGCTGTCATCATCAGAATCTATTTTCCAGCGATCGAAGTGAGTTCAATACTATAAAATCATTTCTAAACATTTCCACTTTAAAATTCATTTCAAAATATAATTCACACTGCTGGTAAAACAATTTAAAATCTCCCAAGATCTTAAATTTTCCTTATTTTTAATCCTAATCTATTTACAAACACTTATCCAATTCTCCAGAGTCTTAATTTCAATTCTGGTTTAAATTTCAGATTTAACTCATCTGATTTCACGTATTTCACTTATATGAATTCTGATTGGTTATTTACATAACCATTTAATTTATAATCTTACTCGATTATAATAACAACCAATATATCCAATATATTCAAAATATACGTTGGGTAAACTATTTCGTTTACCCTCTTTCAAAATATACCATGATGGTTCATCGTATTCAAGTGTTTAGTAACTCCTACCGATACAGTGGATCAAACTGATCGACCAGAACTCATAAACGACTCAACCAATGAATCTCCACAATATAAAACAAATTTTTATATCAATAACAAATACGTTCACTCGTATATATACACTCAATCTCAGTCTAGGGTATTACTAACCCTATCTCTACCGAGTCACGCCACAGAGCCAAGTAATTCTTAACTTAAGCTCTGATACCAACTGTAACGACCCGGATTTTCGGCGACTTTGGTTATCGACATAAGCCCGATGTCGATAACCAAAACATCGAAAAATCCTGGTAATTAGTGAAAGAAATTAGAGGGTGAGAAAAGATAAGATAGAAACTTAGAATAGAAGAAGAAGAAGAACACAACATCAGAGTAACACGAATCTCACAGCGGAACGAATAACATATAATAGATAACATATCCTTGAAATAAATCATTATATGTATACAATACATTATCAAAGTACAGCACTTACAACACAACGGAAATAACTATAGCTATATGATACTGAAGCATCCTGCTCCAGCTCTTCCAGTATATCTGTAAAATCCCGACTACTTGACTGCCCATACAAATTTAGGCACCCAAGAATTTAGGGAAAACAACAAAGTAAACTCCGGGTCAGTCATGGGACTGGTGTGAGTAAAACAGTTTAAAAACAGTTCAAACAAGTAAACGATATCTCATAAGACCACGCCGCATAACGGAACGGGTTTTTCCCTTATGAGAATCCAGAATATCTTTATATCAAAAACCTTTTGATATTATAATAATGTCTATCAATCACAGTATATATAATCATCTAGCAGAAACGCTTTCATCTCACGTTCTACATATATAGTATACAATCAAAACCGCAAGCACGTATTGGGTAATGGATTTCCAACTATGACAAGGTATGGAATCACCTTTCGCTAATGTACCTCTAGAGAGGAATACACTGAGTTCAACAAGAACATCTTGCAACCCGGCCACACATGATCGACCACTCATTTCGCTTGAGTGTATCGAATGTATATCACCAACAGTTGGGATCAGCAACCGTTTCCCAAATGGGACAGCATCAACAATAGATTTTTAGAAGTAAATGAAACTCTAGATCAGGTGATTATACACCCTACTTCGGTGCGACCGACTTAGCCATGTTGCCTGCCTGATTTCTGTCATTTACCGGATGATGAGGCTAGAAGCTACGCTTTCATCATACCAGATTCACTTTGAATGTCACATCGTCAAATCCATCAAATCACCGGTTGACGTCTACAATAATACATTATGTGTTAGCTAAAAGAAGTTTCCTTCTCCGCTTCCACTCTTGGTACCGTTGGAGAAATCAATATACGTGATCGTCTGGACATACTCTGTCAGACATCCGTCCATACAAGTCATCCAGGAACAGGATGAACCGAAGGCACTATTCTGTAAACAAGATAGCCCTTGCATAACTCCGTCTTCAATTATCTTTGGCATATATGATTCGCAACGCTTATGCCAATACAGAGTGGTTCTTTGGATAATAATCCAACCGGTCTCTCCATATTAACAACGTTAAAATGGTCAAAACTTCGATAGTCTGTGATTTAACTATCGAATAAAAATAGGTGTGCAAACAATGATATTATTCCCAAATGGGAATATATATCAATCAAACATCATTCAACATTTATCTCCTTATTTCATAAATTTACTTATTTCCTGTTTCCCTATATTCAATATTTCCTATTTTCTAAATTTGGAAAATATACGTTATTAACAATGGAAAACATTTCCATTTCTTTGTTTCTTTATTAGAAAACATTTCTGGTTTCTTATTTGGAAAACATTTCCAAAGCTTCTTTATTGGACTTAGACAGATGTTTAAACAAACCATCGTGATGCCAACTCAAACCATTTACTTTACTGCCGAACCTTAACTATTCCTTAGTTAAAAACGAAGCCAATCAAGTTGGGGTAGAACTACCTCTCAGACCTTAACTGAACAACATTTCTAACTTTGAAATAGGCAAAGTTCCCTTTATATTCCTTAACAAACTTCCTTACTTAACCCTCCTTTGAATAACTATATTCGATTGACTCTTATCAATTAACTCTATTGGACTAACCCCTATCAATTAACTCTATTGGACTAACACTATTTGACTAACGCTGTTTATTTACTCATTTCACTTACTCTTTACGAATAAACTATATTCGATAATTCCTTTTACTTTCTATTCGAATAACTATATTCGACTAACTCATTTGCTTCTATTCGAATAACTATATTCGGTTTAACTCATTTGCTTCTATTCTAATCGATTAAACTAACATCGATTATCTCCTTTCAACTTTATTCTCTAATCGATTAACTAACATCGATTAACTTCTTTTTAACTTTACTCTCTAATCGATTAACTAACATCGATTAGCTCCTTTTTAACTTTATTCTCTAATCGATTAACTAACATCGATTAACTTCTTTTTAACTTTACTCTCTAATCGATTAACTAACATCGATTAACTTCTTTTTAACTTTAACACTAATCGATTAACTAACATCGATTAACTAACATCGATTAACTTCTTTTTAACTTTAACACTAATCGATTAACTAACATCGATTAACTAACATCGATTAACTTCTTTTTAACTTTACTCTCTAATCAATTAACTAACATCGATTAACTTCTTTTTAACTTTAACACTAATCGATTAACTAACATCGATTAACTTCTTTTACTTTAACACTAATCGATTAACTAACATCGATTAACTTCTTTTAATAAACTACGTATTACGTTACAACTATTTCCTTTTTATAACGTTTACTTACCGTTACAAATATTTCCTATTTATAACTTCTATTTACCGTTACAAATATTTCCTATTTATAACTTCTATTTATTTTCTAAATAAATATCCCTTTTCTATTTCTATTTATTTTCTAAATAAATATCCCTTTTCTATTTCTATTTATTTTCTAAATAAATATCCCTTTTCTATTTCTATTTATTTTCTAAATAAATATCCCTTTTCTATTTCTATTTATTTTCTAAATAAATATCCCTTTTCTATTTCTATTTATTTTCTAAATAAATATCCCTTTTATAAAACCGTGTTCGTTTTATAAATATTTCCTTTTATAAAATCCTGTGATTTTATAAAATTCCTTTATTTCAATATACATTGAAATAAATTCTTTTTACATCCCAGGGTCTTTTATGATATTTAAAATATCGAATAAAATGATCAACATCATTCCAACACCCATAATCCATAACAGATTATATAACACATCATATATCACAATATATGAAAACAGTAAAATAAATGTTGAGGAATCCAGTTGGATTCCTCCAACCTGTTTCCCTGCATCACAGATGTTAAACAATATAGATAACATCACTTTTCAGTTCCATATGATATATTCTGTTAAACAGAATCAATATAGAATTTCAACTAACTGACTAGCAGTTCAATCAACAGTCAACACACAGTTAATCAGACAATATTTAACAGTTCTAAAAATACAACATGAAATTATAAACTGTTCAGAGTTAGTGAGATTTACTCACATTTGCGCGTTAACCGTTAAATAACGGTTTGCGTTATTTGATTCAGTCGGACAATTTATTTCGCCATAAATTGTAACGAGCTCGAATTCGCTCCTAGTTAGTCTCATTGTGTTGCTCCCGTCCATACGATCCCAACGTGACCAGTTTCGCCAGCCCAAACTCTTTCAACCCCAAAATGAACAGTGTTCTTCCTCTACACTATTAAACAGAACCCGCTCATGTTTAATGGCCATCCCTAACTTCCTCAATACGTTTGTTAAATCTTCTCTAAATGTTTAAACATGGTGATCTGTTTCTACTTCCCCCTTTCATCTTTCTTCTAATACCAGTTTATATCCATCTTCTACTAATTGGTCTCGTTCCCATCTTCTATGTTTGGACAAAAAGGCTTCTTTATGGATTACCACAAAAACACATCAGCCCAAAGAACCAAACCGGCCCGCTATGTTCCCTCTATCTCTTCCTTCTGGGCTTACAGCGTCGACCCGCACCCATACTCCTCACCGCTACAGTTCCCTTTTCCACGATAGTCTTCGCTCCAGAGGAAATGCTGCTCCTTTTTCAAGTACAGGAACTCGCCTGTTAATGTTCACAAATGGCCGACCTTTCTTCCATTCGAAATCCATCCTTTAACTTCCTCCTTTCCTCAACAGAACCTGCTCCTCACACAAACCCATTTCCGTTCCCTCAACACTTACCGCTCCAACCATTGATGATCGAAGACGACCCCCTCATCACTACGCCGACATCACTGAAGCCTCCTCTTTGAACTCGACTTTCAGATCTCGCTCGCACTCCCCTTTTTACTTCCGAACTCCAGTAATTTCCGTGCAACCACAGTATGACCACCGAACAAAATCAGTTCGATATTACCCAAACAAATGCCACGAGCTTTTAAACTTCAGTACATACCCAAATACCACATTGAAAACCCGAATTGTTACCTCAATAAATTCCAAGAGTTGGAACCCAAATCTCGCGCTGTACAAACCCATGAACCCAAAGTTTCCATCGAGCTTGAAGAAACGAGGACGGAAATGAAGAGCTCCCCTTCACGAGACCATATATGTATACCATATGATTTATATAAATTTACTTGGTTTTCTAATGATTTTTGAACTTTCGGTTTGCTGTGGAAAATCAGTGACGGCGGAATATCTTTGATCTGAGGAAAAGGGTTTTAGTGGATACTTAAGTTATTATATAGGGTAGTTTCCGATTTGCTTTGCCATTAAGTTTAGGGTTGGAAATGGGTCTGCTGTCCTAATTTCAACCTTTGCGTGAATCTTGTGGTTAAGAAATAGGCAACTTGTCTGAGTACGTGACTTAGGAATTTAGTGGTACGAATGTATATATTGATGGTACACCGTTTTATACAATTTCCTTCATTTATGAACTGCTATTAACAGAAATAAAAATATCGTCTTGTCGAGAAATACCCCACGATCCCAAAAATGTAATAATACCGGTAGATGGACTCATATTTTGAAACTTCAAAATATTGATTTCAGGGTGCGAAATACTTCAAATAAAAAGTCGCATATTTAATTAATTAAAAATTACAATAAAATTCTAAAAATTAAATTATCACTACGCCTCAAAAGAACCACGTCTAAATTCAAACCCCATATCTAGTTATATTGAAAAACCCTTTTAAAACGTAAATAAAGCGTCGCAAATCAGAAAGGAATTCCATAGCTACTTTTCTGAAATTTGATTTGGACATAAATCAAAATCTACACGACGAAATCCCGATATTTCTCTTCCCCTAGAAAGATATACTTCACCAGCTCCACACGTTTCTTGTTTCACAGAAATCCGGCTTAAAACGAATCCTGTACATTCAGTTGAAGTTCAAATCGCCAATTTACGAACTGCAGCGCCATTTCGAGCTCGATTATAATTATATTATAAACTATACGTTCAACTGTCGACGATTGAATATATTCGTTATTCAAATTCAATTCCAAGCTGAATTAAATATCACAGATGATCCGGTTCACACCATATCGTCATTTCAGCCAATTCTGATTATTTCAGAATTAAATATATTTTTAATTTATTATTTTAATTAAATATTCACCATTATTTAATTCCTCGGCTATTAAATTCACTATATCACCATTGATATAATAAAATAAACTAATCATAATACCCCTGCCAATGCGGGTCATTACAGTATTCTTCCTGCATAGCCTTTCTCCAGTTGTTGTCCTTAGCAGCTTGATCATAATTTGTTGGTTCATCAGTGATGATAGTGGCAGAGTAAATTTTTGGTTTAAAAATGCCACTTTTGGCTCTTGTCATCATAGGATGTCCAGCTTGATTCTGATTGGAGTTAGATGGTAGGCTTTTATCACTTTGATTTGTATTTCTAGTTGATGAGTTCTCATCATTATTACTTCTGATAGGAGTGTTATTATTGTCAGTTCCTGATGATCTCTGTTCACTTTGGCATGGCACAGGTGAATCATAGGCGAGGCTAGGTGGTTCAATGTGATCTTGACTTTGTTGAAGATCATTTTGAGCATCTGCAGCCATGGCACCATCTTCAGTACTCTAGTTATTGTCCAAAATTGGCATTTCAGGTATTGCAACTTTTGGATTGATCACTTTCTCTGAAGTTTTCATACTTAACTCTTTGTATGGGAATATAGACTCATTAAAAACTACATGCCTACTAATATAAATTCTGCCACTAGAGTCAATGCACTTATACCCTTTTTGGTTAGAACAGTAACCAATAAAAGTACATGGCTTTGATCTAAAGTCGAGTTTATAAGAGTTATAGGTTCTTAAATAAGGGAAACATAGGCACCCATACATTTTAAGTTGACCATAGTCTGGTTTAACATTGTATAGCTTTTCTAATGGACTTATCCCATCAAGTACTTTAGTAGGCATTCTGTTTATAAGATAAACAGATGAATTAAATGCTTCTGACTAGAATTTTAGAGGTAGAGAAGCTTGTGCTAACAGTGTTAAACCAGATTCAACTATGAGTTTTCTCTCAATTAATCCATTTTGTTCAGAGGTATACGGACAAGTTATTCTATGATTTATACCCTTGTTATTAAAGAAATTAATGATTGGTTTAAATTCAGCTCCACCATCAGATTGAAAAGTCTTAATGGTGGTGTTGAATTGATTTTCAATCATCTTAACAAAATTGACCACAATAGTATGTGTCTCTGATTTGGACTTTAGTAAAAATAGCCATGTGTATCTAGTACATGCATCAATAAATGATAAGTAATATTTGTATCAAAAATCTGAATTTATAGGGGCTGGACCCCAGAGGTCAGCTGTTATAAGTTCAAATGGTTTGTAACATGATGTAGAATTTGGAAAAGGCAATTTATGACT
Source organism: Allium sativum (assembly GCA_030737875.1). Taxonomy (NCBI): domain Eukaryota; kingdom Viridiplantae; phylum Streptophyta; class Magnoliopsida; order Asparagales; family Amaryllidaceae; genus Allium; species Allium sativum. The sequence goes on from CM060926.1 coordinate 1,022,729,864, forward strand.
TTTTCCCATTTGGAAATAGGTGCATGCATGAGGAAAATTGACATCACTAAATGGTATCTTACTATCAAGAAGAATTTTCTTAACTATATTTAGACTAGGATGTCCTAGCTTACAGTGCCATATGTCAAGAATAGATTTGCTACTAGAGGTTACATTACTTTCAACATTGTTAACAGTAGCATAATATGGCTGGCATTTATCAAGAGTTTTACAATCATTAAATCTAAACTTATATAGGCCATTAACATCATCACCCTGCAATAAAACATCTTTAGTCAGTATATCTTTAACCAAAGTTTTGGATAAAATTCAAAATAGATGTTATTATCTCTAGGAAATTGGGAGACACTAATCAAGTTCTTCTTTATTTTAGGAACTCTTAATAAATTGTTTAAGAATAATTGCCTTTTACCTCTTATGCTAACATTGCCAATATGAGATATACCAATACACTTAACATTACCCATACTAATAGTATGTTTACTCTTGTATTCTCAGCTGCCAAGATTTAAATTTTCAAGGTTGTTAGTGATATGATTTGTAGCCCCTGAATCAGGATACCAGCTGTCGTCATTAATATGCTCCAATCTGGTTGTTTCATTTTGATTTCTTGATGAATCTGACTGATTACTACTGTCTGTTTGGGCTTGAGCAATGTTAACACTAATATTTGACCCCTTTGATTAGTTTGAACTTGCCCATTACCATAGTTAGGATTATACGTAAAGTAACATTTCCCAGCCGTGTGACCAATTTTCTCGCAAATCTGACATTTGGGCTTGTTGTTATTATTATAATTCCATCTTCATCTGCCCCTGCCATGATTTGAATTGCCAACTCTTTGATTTGGTTGCTCAGATCTATTGCCAATGTTCTAATTTTTGTATTTACCACTGGTAGCAGCATAATTGACATTAATGTCATTTTCTTGCTCTGTTTTACTTTCAATTCTGGCTTCGTGTGATAGTAACATAGAATGTACATCATCCATGGATGAAAATTGATTTTGTGATGATATGATGGCTTCAACGACTTCATATTCATCACTTAATCCATTCAAGATAATAAGAATTTGTTCAGATTCAGGAAGCTTTTGACCTGCAGCTTCTAACAAATCACATACAGATTTGATCTTGCTCAAATATTCCCTCATGATACTGTTTTCCTTTCTTGTTTTTTGTAATTGTCTCTTATAATGCATAACTTTGGCATAAGATTGATTAGTGAATCCTTTTTCAATATTCTGCCATATTTCAAGTGATATTTTGCATCTTATCACTTGTGGTAAGAGTTTTTCACTTATAGAAGACAATAGCCATGAGCATATTAATTTATCCTGTCTATGAAACTTAATATATTCGTCATTAGGAACAACATGATTTTCTGAGTTTGTGATAAACTGGGCTGGTGTTGGAATAGTACCCATAATATATCCATCAAGGCGGTAACCATCTAATGTTGTTTTGTAACTTCCATAGTAGATAGTTATTTTCATCAAGTTGAACTGTGATGAGTTGAGATTGGGGACTAACCACCGTCTTTATCAATTTATCTGCGGCGCTTGTTCCTTCTTGATGGTCAGAGGCATTGATAGATCCCGATGATGAATTATTGTTATTATTGTTCGTCATGAAGAAAATATGCACCGCAAGGGACTAAACTGGGTTAAGAAAAGGATTAGAAGGGAGGAGAATTAGCTTCGGAGATCAACTGTAAGCAACCAAAGGGATTCTTTGAAGAGAACTTCTCTAATATGAATAACTGGATGACACAATTGAGTTCTTGATTCTTTTTCTTCTCTTTTTGACATTCTTGATACCAAAATGAAGACTGGCGATCTGTTGAATTAGTTGCAGCCACAGTTGAGATGCAGATCGGCAGCTTTGCCCGAACTTGATATGTAGATTGACTGTTGGCGAGGCACTGATGATCAGAATGCCTCTTCACACTCTCTGATGATGAAAATTAACCGAGGAGAGAAATTATCACACTAACTACTGTGTGATTTGTTTGCAAAAGTGGATCTGATAGCCGTTAGGCAATGGTGAGCAGCTCCGATACCAAGAAAGAGTTTGTGCAGTTTTGAAATGAAGAACTTTGTTATGTTATTGAATAAATTATTGTACAGACGCAACTCTGTTTATATAATGTACAAATAAATAGTTGGGCTGTAAGCAACACAGGCCCATTTATGTAATGAATGGTAAAAACGGGTATATGCACAAATGAACTCGATAACTTTATACATAATGTTCTGGCATAATACTCTGGCCGACTTTACATTTCACTGCTATGCTTTATTTGGTTTTCAACCATTCACGATTTTATAACAAAACCAAGTAGATTAAAAGCAACCTGTAAAAGCTTTAGTCAATTTGACATTTTAATCACTTAAACAACTGTTAAATTGACAACTTCAGTAGCTTACTACAAAAGCTCATAGTATAAGCCTTCTTGCAAAAGAGAGAATAAACTGTTGTATATATATTCTTTCTTTGATGATAACAAACATTTATTATTCTAAAATGTATTTGTATTTGTACTATTCTATATTTCATCTCATACAAGAATAAATATTAGTATTGAATAATAATAATACTGCACAAAATTTAAATATCCAAACAATATTTATTATTCAATAAAATATTTTATTTCAGATATTCAAAATAGTACATCTTTTCAGAACTCACTTCTACCCATTTCAGTTGTCTCATTCATTTACATTCGTTCCTCTCTACAGTTCACTCAATCATGCCCAAACACTCTCTCACATACATTCATACACACTAACTCAATCTTCATGTGCTTTAGTTTCTATCCAGGCATCTGCATACCTGTCATAGAAACACACGCACTAAGCTGGAATAAAATAGAATTATCTGTAGACAAGTGTAAATTTATTTTAAATTTTATTTGCCAAAGAATTTTGGTATGTTTCTTGTCATGTGCTTTAGCGATTCACTGTAAATACCACAAGGTAGACTGTTTTTCTAGTGCTCGTAAACCAGCCTCAACTCAATTACTGTAACAACCCGAAATTTTAAGTGTATTTTTATTAGATGATTTAATTTAAATTTTGATTTTATAACTATATTTATTTTGGATCTTATATGAATTTGATTTCGATTTAAATATAATTTAATAAGGGGTTTTTAGCCTCAAGAATAAAATGAACAAAAAATTGTTTCATAAGGACAAGAGATTAAAATTTTATCCATAAGGACAAATTTTAGTGTAAAAAGAGGAATTTAGGGGCCTACTGTAATTTCATACTTTACACTAAAATTTGTCCTTATAGATAAAATTTTAGCCACTTGTCCTTATGGAACAATTTTTTATTCATTTTGTCCTTCACACTATTTTCCTGATTTTTTAATAATACAATTCAATATTTGCTATTGTAGAATCTTATCTATTGAATAGATTTTTTCGAGTTTAATTATGTGAATCTAAAATCCATTTCTTAATATTGTTATTTAAATAGTAAACTCGTGTTATTATATAATTTGTTTTCAATATTAACAAAAATTATATCCTTGATTTAATTTCATAATATTCTATAAGTTCTCGTAACAGGGATTTGAAATTTGAAATACGTATAGTGAGACGTAGCAACTGTGAAAATTTCATTAGAAAATTTGAATGTTTGTTGGTCATGCATTTTCCAGTGCAAAGTTGCGCCTAACAGTTCAAATTTTAGCAACCGTAAAATCTCTTCAAATCTAGTTCGGACAAACATGAAAAATATTCTATTCATTGTGAGGAATCCAACGACGAATCGAAAAAATCGGACGTTTTGACCTTCGTTTGCCTACCCATATTTTCCGTTTAATGGGGTTCGTAACGCATTTTTGAACGGAGCATTTTGGGACTGCAAATTATATACCATTGTGTCCGTCTCATCGCGCTGATTAGCAGAATATATTCATTTGTCAGTTTTGGTGTTTGATTCGCGCTGAAATTTCGAAAAGGCTTGCATAGTTCATTTTTGAAACAGAGCCATTTGAGTACGATGTGTCCCTATTCGGGTCCCGTATATTTTTCTTGATATTTTGGGTCTACAAAACCCATCTTTTTATTTTACTTAATTACCTTTTTTGTTTTCTTCGAATCACACTTTGGATATATTCTTCCATTACCATGCATTACGTTCCAATTCCCTACATGCATTCATTCTCGTTACGTGAACCATGAATACCAATGCATTTTTAATGCATGAGTTGCCTTTCCAAACCTTGTATTCCAAAACATTTTAAAGCATGCGTGACTTACCTTTTTTTTTCATTGGAACCTTTGCCAATTGCCATGCGTTGATCGGAAAAAAATTTAGGAAAAAAAAACATGTGCCTTGTCTCTTAAACATTCATGCATGCGTTATTATTATTAGGTAATTTTTATTCTAGTCCACGGTTTTAATAAGTTAATCCACAATTTTACTTTAATAAGTTAATCCACAACTATTTTGTTCGTTAATCCACGAGTGGATTAACTTAAAGATTTCACCCTATCATAAAGCTTACAATCGAGTTTTGTACTTCTTGTCTTACAATGACATTACAAAACCCCCCATTCTATTGGACAATCAAATGCAACAAACATTCTTTTTATTTTTATTTTTTAAAGAACACGATTTTTATAAAAATTACTTTAGTTATCTAATTAACTTTTATAAGCTTACTTTTTGCAATTATAATAAAATTCAATTGATCCTCATTTGATGTATGATAGCTCGGATCAACATAATAAATCCTTCAACAAATAAACAGCACTAGCCAAGCTTACTGGAAATACATATCTAAAAGATGGTTATATTATGCTTACTACAAACTGGTTCCATTATAAGTTGGTGTGGGGCGTCTTCAAGGTCATACACAATCCTTCAAATTGCAGTGTTAGAGAGCTGGAGTACTCATTCCTCACTGATACTGATCAATTTTTTAACTGAATTTCCCTGACTAGTCATCAAAACACCAAAGGATTTACAGTTAATTGGTCACATCAGAGATAAGAGTATAGTGTAAGTCTCTAAGTCCACCTGACTTTCTGTTTGAACCCAAGCAAGCAATAGTTGAATAGAAATATATAGCTAGGTCAATTGAATATAGAACCATGAAATAAAAGAATGCATGGAAGTAACATTGAAAGGAAAATACATGCTACGAGCAATAGTTCAATAGTTCCTGGTAATGCCTATTTTAGTTCAGTATGCATATAATACAATTATATGTGATAATAGTGATATTAAAAAAAATTACAATTTTGTATACAATTAATCAACTTCAAACAAAAAAGAAACAAACTATATTGAATTACTCCACTTAAACTTGGATTTAGATGGTGGGATTTCAGAAACAAGAATACGATGCAAAATGCAGAGAAGAAGACTGAGAAGAAACATTTTTTTATGTGGATACACTGATTAAAATTTTAGTAAAAGTCAACGTTACTATAAAATAGGGTGGATTAACTTACTAAAATTGTGGATTAGAATAAAAATTACATTATTATTATTAGTATTTTTTTGCATGCTCCATTTTGTTCTCAACGCCAGCACCTTTCAACACATTTCTATTACCATTGCTATCCATGCACGTCTGTTTTGTTTTATGCCTTCTATCGTTCCAATCTTCTTCCATTTTCCAAGAGAAAAATGAAAACTAACCGCTGCCTTTTTCCTACTGTTTCCAATCTTTCCAAAATCTTTTCAAATTTCCGACCTTTTTGTTTCATTTTCCCAAGAACCCATTCGTTTATCCCCTTCCCCATCTTTATTTCTTCGTGAAAAAAATTGGACGGAAGCTCTTCCTATTCCCCAAGTATACACGTCGACAAAAGCTTCCCATGTATATTTGTTTTCCCATAGCTGCTCTATTTTTTTTTATTTGTCCTTTCGCAATTCCATCCCAGTAGCCAAAGCCTTCCCGAACCGTGCTTATTGTTCCTCCCCATGCCAACGAGAAACCTGGAGCTTCGTTATTGGAAGAAAACAAAATTGAAATGCAAAGCAACCCTCCTCTTCCTGACCTTCCCTTTCAGCCAAGCTTCCCACGTCAATAGCCTCGCCATGCCAACTATCCCCATCAACCGACGAGCCTCCCCAACCGATCCAAGCCCACACCCACCAACAAACCGAGTTGTACCCTGAAGCAGCGCCATCCCATGCCTGCGAGCCTTCTCCCTCCGCCGAACCACCTCCAGCATGCCCCGCCCAACCTGAATTCGTTGAACCCATCACCATCCTCTGCCTGTAGCCACCTGAAGCCGCGCCCAGTCCACCTCTACTCTCATGCGTGAGTGTGTTTGAGTTTTATATGTATGTCGTTTTTTTGTTTATGGGTTTGTGTGTGTATATAATGTAATATTTATTTGTAAAGTTATGTGCTTATGTGCGTGTATGGTGGATGCATGCATTTTTTGTTAGTTTGTGTGTGTGTGTGAGTTGTTGTATACCGCATGCATTATATGTATGGGCAATGGGTTATATTGTTGAGGCGTGTGTTATAAGGAACTTTTGATAAACCTACCTATATGAATTCAACAAAGGTGGTGTCGCCTTCTACGAAATTTTGGCTTGATCTCTAGGGCATTTCATGAAAGAACATACTGATCCAAGGCCAATCCACAGGTCGAACATACGTACTATCTAGAAAATATGAAAATGAGTGTGTGTGGTAATCACACCCGGTAGATCATATAGGATCGATGGTTCAATGCTTAGTCAACCAGTCCATCCTGATATACTTTGATGGGTTTTTCACTATGTATAAATTCAAGTCTGTAAGATATCTATACTTGTGCACAAATTTTCCTGCAAATAAATGACAAGATGAATTTATTTAAAATTTGATGGAGGATTGTTGAAGGAAATTTTGAAATAAAGAAAGGAGGAGAAAGAAGGGGGCAAAATCATTTAGTTCCACATTAGGAAAAACTAATGTCTAAGCCACTATATATGTAAAGACATGATGTATTATATCAAAAGGAAAGAGGAGATGAGAGAGATGAGACAATAGCATGAACCATGGCATATACATTGATATTTAAAGGTCAAAAGATAGGATCTCATTAAAATTTGCAACGCTTCTGAATTGTTGCAAACAAATAGACATTATTGTTTGAATTCAAACCACCATGATCATTGGAAAACGGTTGCATCTCTTCATTGCCTATAAAAGCCTGCCCCAATTTTATTTTTTTACATCTTAAATTCTTTGTTCTTCGCCTTCCTTAGACTCTTTCTTCGATTAAAATTAATATTCTCAAGACTTTACCAAATTTTTGATAAATTATACGAGTTATAGTTCTGCAGGCTATAACTCCACTATCTTGTCACTGCGGCGATCAATTCCAAGACAGCGAACCGCCATGTATGTGCAAACTCGCCGATTAAAGATATTCAATATCTGTTGCGTTGTATCTTCGAATAGATTTGCCATTACTCGTGCACAGAAATAAGAGGGCAAATACTGTTTTAGGATAGCGATCACCACATCGTTCCTTAGAGATTTGTGTATTCAGAGATGAAGAGAAACAACGACGAACTCAACCACCAACATAAATGAGGACTATTGTGTTGCTTTCTTTTCTGTTTCTTGCGTGAGGAAGAAGAGATGAAGTATTGTGTAATTTTGGCTTGTTGGATAGCGTGGTTTCTGATTTATTGGACTGAAATATATTACCTAGTGCTTATTTCTGGAAAAGAGCACCCGGGATAGCCAAACATGTAGATCTGGTTGTTGGATTTTTGCGCGCAGCGGAAGCTTGACAAAAAAAATGCCAAGAAAAATAGGATCTTTATCACCCAATCACTTGAAGATGAATGTGATTGAAAAAATAAACACCATAAAAATATCGGAAATATGAACACAAAATCTTCCACCCAACCACCCTCTTTATTGATTCACTAATAAAAATTGTTTACAATCGATCTCAACTATCGTTACAAACAATTACAACTTGAACCAATAACCTTATTGAGAAATAGTAGAGAATATTTAATGGCTAAAAATTTGAAGAGAAAGACAATGAAGAATAATGGCAAATTTTCCATACCTAATGAAGAGGTTAGCTAGCCCTTTTTATAGTGAGAATTGCTTCATTCCCAAGAAAAACTTGGCTCCTGAAATACCTTCATATATGTTATAAAAATATTTGGTTAAGCATCAAATCTCTTCATCAAAATCTAGCACCAAATCTCTCCATAAAATCTAGCAACAAATCTCTCCATAAAATACGTAAGATTATTTGTTGCCCAAAATTGTGATTTGTGTATCACCAATTTCAACACTCCACCTTGATACCAAATCACAACATCTCCTCCACTCAAACAATAGCCCTTTAGCTCTCACTTTCAACCTTTCTTTCTCAATTAACACCATTAAAAACCTCCACCATCGCCCACTAATGATGCACCTCCCTTATCCGTGCACCATGCCACTAGAGATCTTCAAAAGCATTTGTAATACCACAAAGACCTCCATCTCGTCTTTGTGGATTTCACCACTCGACATCCATCTTCCGCTTGACATGATCTCTTTATCTCCGGGATCCCTCAAGCATCATCAACATCTAGACCCTTGTCGATACCATGATCCTCCACCTTAGGACCATCAGCAGTGACCATATTAACCTCTCCATCTTGCTGTGGACTAGGTTCTTCAACCGTCACCCGCCTTTCATTGTTGACCACCGAACCGACCAAACTATATAGGTTTCCCTCCTTCAAAACTCCTCGCATCATCACACGACCACCCTTCTTCACTCTCAAAACTCCACCTTGAGTCTCATAAGTGCAACCGCGGCGATCTAACTGACCGAGAGATATGAGGTTATGCGAACAAGTGGGTATGTGCCTCACACCTGCCACTTCTCTCACCACTCCATCATGCATCTGAAACCTAACAGCTTCAACTCCACAAATTGGTAGCTCTATTCCATTGACCGTCTTTATCATGCCAACACTCTTCTCATATGAAGAAAACCTTTTCACATCACGGCATATGTGAAAACTGGCTCCTGAATCCATCTTCCAAGGCTCCACAACACTAAATAGGACATCACACGAAGAATCACTTTCGGTATCTTCAGCAAAACCTGCTTGTGCCAAATCATTATTATTAACACCTTGCGCCTTCTTCTTCTTCATATCTCGTATATATGTATAGCAATCATTGCGCTTGTGACCTTCCTTACCACAATAATAACAAGCACCTTTACCATTAGCCCCTTTCTTCTTCCTTCTTGTATCTTTCCCCGAGTCCCTTGCTACCATCGCCTCAGTTTGAACCGATTTCAACTCCAACCCTTTTCTTCTTAGCTCCTCATTCAAAAGACTGCTTCGAACTGTTTCCAAAGAGATAGTTCCATTAGCATTGAAATTACTCAATGAAACAACCAAAGTCTCCCAACTTTCCAAAAGAGAACTCATCAACAAAAGAGCCTACAAATCATCATCAAAATTGACATTCATATTTGCCAATTGATTGATGACATCCTGAAACTCGTTCAAATGCTCTGCAACAGATTTCTCCTCATCCAATCGAAGTTGCACCAACTTTCGAACCAGAAAAGCCTTACTTGTGGCACTCCTCGACTCATACAAAGATACTAATTAATCCCACAACGCCTTCGCAGATTCACAACTAGCCACATGGTGGAATACATAATCATCCAAATATTGGCGAATCAATGCAATCGCCTTTTTGTCCATTTTCTTCCACTTTCCCTCATCCATGTTCGAGGGCTTCACCCCATCTCCATCAATGGGATTATGCAAATCATTGAGATATAGAATGTCATCCATCTTCGGCTTCCATATACTACAATTCTTCCCATTTAAAATAGCCATCTTTGAAAACTTCATCATCTCCAACATCTCCAATTTTCAATCCAACAAACACTCCAAGCTATGCGATGATCTGGCTCTGATACCAAACTGCTATGCAAAAATTGTTCCGATACCAAACTGTTGGAATTTTGCGCGCAGCGGAAGCTTGACAAAAAAATACCAAGAAAAATAGGATCTTTATCACCCAATCACTTGAAGATGAATGTGATTGAAAAAATAAACAACGCCACAAAAATATCGAAAATATGAACACAAAATCTTCCATCCAACCACCCTCTTTATTGATTTACTAATAAAAATTGTTTACAATCGATCTCAGCTATCGTTACAAACAATTACAACTTGAACCAGTAACCTTATTGAGAAATAGGTAGAGAATATCTAATAGCTATAAATTTGAGGAGAAAGACAATGAAGAATAATGACAAATTTTCCACACCTAATGAAGAGGTTAGCTAGCCCTTTTTATAGTGAGAATTGCTTCATGCCTAAGAAAAACTTGGCTCCCAAAATATCTACATATATGTTATAAAACTATTTGGTTAAGCACCAAATATCCTTGCAATAAATGTCCACAAATATAGTACCAAATATCTCTTCATAAAATCTAGCATCAAATCTCTTCATCAAATCTAGCATCAAATCTCTTTATCAAATCTTGCACCAAATCTCTCCATAAAATCTAGCAACAAATCTCTCCACAAAATATGTAAGATTATTTATTGTCCAAAATTGTGATTTGTGTATCACCAATTTCAACACTGGTTTTACGGTTTTTGTCCAACCAATGATTGGTTCTGACAAAGCTAGCCAAGAATGAAAAGCCATATTCTAACATTCAAATTTTTCAACAGTACACCTTAACTATTTCCATATATTTCAATGTATTGATAACAATAGTCCATTAGCAAGTAAAATAAAAATTAGATCAGTGCACCTCATCCATCAGCTTCTGCATATTATCGAGTAATTGCCGCCTATTCTTAGAACATTCCGGTAGAACAGTGTTCCTTCTTTTACCACCGGCATAGATATCAAATTCTCTGTATGTACATAGTAACAAACACAATTGCAAGTAGATTAATAGTACATACAAAAATATCACATTGGAACAAATATGACAAAGGCTTATAAGTATGCTCATGAATGAACCACATGATTCTGCCAAATTTGGGGCTACTACAAATATTCTCCCTGTTGTCCATTTTTCAAATGGGATGTTGTGGAACTTTCTATAATCAGAATCTCATCTATTAACAGGTTTTAAGTCACTTTCATGTATGTGAGCTGTATTTCTGTTCCTTTGATTTTCCTTAGATTTGTTTGGAATATTTTCTTCAGGATCTGTTTTTGGTAATGCTGTTGCCGAAGATCCTGAGTTTTTCCCTTTTTTCATCTTCGAACCATTCACTTATGTCTATTACCTTCGTTCTAACCTTTGTATTTTGTAACAGAGTACTTTCCTGAATTCGTTCTAGTTTTAGATTCATGGGAAAAGCACATTTCAAAATCTCCTTTGCATAGAGAGATTTGTGAAGCGATACGTCCATCTCATTTGATCAAAGACATTCTAACTAGTATTGTGAAAACAACAATTCTACTTAACCCAAAACAATTTTCAACAAAAAAATGAGAATTAGAGAGAAGCGAGTGAACCCCCCTGAGTTTCTGCCGATAAATCCAAAACAAAATTTTCACTAATTGTTGTTTTTGGAGTAATTTGTTCGGTCACTGTACCAGTGTTCTTGTGAAAAATAAACTTGTAGTACATATAATAGTATTTGTCTAAGAATTTTGCATCAAAACATGTAAAATAGTTTAAATTGAGGAATTCAGTGGGGGCAAAAGAATACCAGGGAAAAGTAGCATTTTCGTTCGTCTAAATGTTGTCTAAGAATCTAATAGAAAAATCATTCAATATTTCGGGTGAGCATGCCCCTAGTTTTAGCATTGCTAAGGGAAAACTCACCTTGCTTCATTTACTCTAGCATGCCTTCATTTTGATTTGCATTGCTAGATTTGTCCATGCAAGGTTGTTGACAACTTAAGCAGCTATTGTCTCAACCTCATCAATAGGCTCACCTTCTCTACCTCTTTTTTTTGTCGCTAGACACTAGCAGGGCCGGCCCTGGCCTAGTGCGAGCCGTGCAACCGCACAGGGCCCATTAGGTCAGGGGACCCCAAAAAAAAATTGTATTACCTTTACTAGAGTTGTTTTTTCTTGTCAGGATGCGTGTCCTTGATATTAATTTATCTATGCAAAAGTAGATATGATTGTATGCTTTGTTGACATCAATCAATATATTAAAATGGAGATGTGGCTTGTGTGGACCTCTTGTTGACAGATTGAAAATGTGGGTAAAAACTTTATGAATTTGCTGAAACACACAATTTTCTCAATGGAGATACACAGTAGAAAAAACACATTTTCACTTAAGTTCAATTTCATAAAAAAAAAAAAAATATTAAGGCCCAAAATTTTGGGTCCGCACTAGACCCATAAATACTCAGGACCGGCCCTGGACACTAGAGTAAGATGATCACTTCATTGCCTGAATTTGCCCATAATTGGTTTTATCGTTAGCTGGTACAGCTCCTTCTTTGTTAACATTCAGGTTATTTGCACCTGTTTTGGACTTGGATCACCTATGTCATAAAGTGCGCAAGCCGGTACTCAAGTTGCCTGAAGGAATGTTGCTTAATTCCTACATTGTTTGTAACACCCCACGTCCGTTAGTGTCACTCACAAAGGGAATGCACTAAGTTCTGTGGAGCATTTTGGGTAAAAGATGCAGATAAATTACAAGACAGACAAATTATTAAACAGTGGAAAATAGAACTTTGCTTTATTGATAAAATAGTCTGTACAAGATTCTTTTACAATATCAGAGTATCATCTGTCTTTATAAAATAAAGAAGCATGAAAATACATTTATATATTCCCCAATGTAGCAAGAGCCAACCATAGCATCTGGAAGAGAATCCAAAGACAACTTCGTCAAATCTTCAAGCTGGGAAAGAGCAACGGTCCAGTCTAATCCTGAGTTATACTATTCCCTCCTCAACTACCTGGGGGGGAACGGAAGAAAAGAAGACGAAAGAAAAACAGAGTCAGACATAAAGCCTGAGTAAGTTCAGTAACTTCTAGCATGCGAACATGGAAAAACAAAACGACATGAATTAACTGAATACAAGATTACACCATGACGATAAGGTCAACAAGATTAGACAAGGTAGTCACAAGATATGCTAAGATGACTGGATACGCTCTAATACTTTCGCAGCTTCGCTATTTCCTTGTTATACTGGTTTCTATATCTCTGCACCACCTAACTAGTGTTCAACTAGTAACGATAACGTGATCCCAACCCCTGTAGTTTCCATTGCCTTCAGGCATACATTTATTATTTATTACCTAGATCTAGTCTAGGGTTTTCTATCAAGTGCTTTCTAGATTTAACTATAGTTTTACGCTATCTGCTGAACGCTTTTCGAGTTCAGGGTTTATGCCACCTAGTCCAACTAGGGATTACGCTACCTGTCGAACAATGCCCCCAAGTCTAGGACACACTACCTAGAGTGGTATATGTTCCTAGGCTTCCCCACGCATGTATCGCGAATCGTTATCGCTTGTCTAGATGCACATGTCCTGTAATGTGCGATCCGAGTCCTGTGACAGGGCAAATCAAGGAATACAGAACTCGGTCGGGAGCTTTCAGATATCTGCCGATGCAGATGCTAAGGTCTGTTATTATTCCAGTGGCTATGGTCCCACTTGACCCCTCCCTCAGCTAATGAAAGGCACACCTTGTAAAATGAGAACTATAAGCCGGCCCCCGGTGCCCCACTATCCTATGGCCATCCGCAACCATAACTAGATAGCAAGTATATGGTCTTTTGGAGTTCTCCGCCTTTCCGCTTCACGTATCTCGATTGACTCAAGATGGATGGTAGACGACGAGTTGCTATCACAGGGCTACCGTCTTCTCGCCGAATCACGCTGGTCCATCCTAGTCTTTAGGTTGCCACATATATATTGCAACCAAGGCATACCCTCGGTTCTTCTAACGCAGACCTTAACCCCTGTGAGCCCAGGATGATCATCTGCAGCCTCACAGAGGGATACCAAGAGTACCCTCACGTCCCCTCGAAGCCTCGGGCTTCGTAACCCAATTCGTTGGAGCCTTCTTAAAACCAGATGGATGTCCGCTCCTTCGTGTTATACTAAGAATTACTACTTAGTTCTACTAACTAAGGTTTACCACTTAGTTTCCAAATTCCTTGTTTTCTTAACTAAGTTTTACTACTTAGTCCCTTTTTCAACTGAGGTTTACTACTTAGTTTTCTTTCTCGCCAGGTTAGGTTGGTTAAGTGTCTTTAGTCGATTCAAGCTATCTTAACCCTCTTCCCTTATCCTATTACACTGGTTAAGTGTTATCCCTTTATGCTTTTTACTTAACCCTATTCATTTATCATATTCTGATGGTTAAGCGTTCAAGTTTACTTAACCCTATGGTCTAGTCCAGCTAACATATTAATTTGGCTAAGTGTATTACTTAACCCCAACCTCTAGTCTAATTAACATGTTAAATTGGCTAAGTGTATTAACTTTACTTAACCCCACCTTCTAGTCTAGTCAACATGTTAATTTGGCTAAGTATTCCCATGGACTTAACCCTCCCATTCTAGCTTTAACTGTGCTAAGTTGGTTAAGTGTTCCTTAACCTTCCCATTCTAGCTTAACCGTGTTAGGTTGGTTAAGTGTTCCTATGGACTTAACCTTCCCATTCTAGCTTAACTTTGTTAAGTCGGTTAAGTGTTCCTATGGACTTAACCCACCCATTCTTGCTTAACTGTGTTAAATTGGTTAAGTGTTTCTATGGACTTAACTCTCCCATTCTTGTTCTAGCTTTAATTAATAAATTAAAGCCGCAACCTCTCACATTAGACAGATATTGCTGCGGTTACTGGATGTGCCGGTCGGTTCCGGGCAGGTTTACACCGCAACTCAGTCTAACCTCGGGTTAGGCATATTCATGTTTTCTAAATTCAAAGGGTTTTTGATTAATTTCCAAATCTGGTTTTGAAAACAACCATCCCGTCCTTCGGATCAGTTAGGGATAGCCAGGGAGGGCAGGAAACTTGTATTTTCCAAACCCAAGCCTAGACACTATCCTCTCTGTCACCCTAGAACCTTCTGGTCTATGTGTTATAAAAAGGGATGTTATCAAAATACTTTTCTTTTGTTTATAAATTGTTAACAATTTATTCCAAAAGCCCATTTCCCCTTTTTAGACAAATTTGGCCTATATTTATTTGTCAAGCCTACTAGTATACTTATATTCTAGGCCCAAGTCCTAACCCAACATGCAGTTTAGGCCATTTCCTATTTCATTGCCGAAACTAGATTAAATATCCTAGTTTATAATTTATGGCCAAAACTTAACCAAGTTACATATTTTGTGGTAAATGAACAATTTAACATTTATGACGAATTCTATAAGTAAATTACTCCTAATTTACTTATTTCATTACTACTCTTTTAATGTACATTGTCACATTTATTATTATAGCCCATTCTCTCTTATTTATCATATTTATACTTTTTGGTATGTAAATTATACCAAATTTAGTGTCGCTAACCATAATTTATTCTAAACATGACAATTGCTCACAATTATGAATAAATTCAAAATTGTGCTAATATACTTATTCCAAATCAACCTTAATTAACCCAATCTTGGTTTAACATCCTAATTCACAATTTATGGCAAAACTAGAATTATTTTTCTAGTTTACATTTTATGCCTAAAATTTAGCTTACTTACTAACGCTAAATTTAATATGTCAAAATCACATATTCCCTAATCCATGTCAAATTTCCCCATTTTCATTTTAATATGCATGTCATAATACATATTCCAAATTATGCCAATTTCCAAGCTTACAATTACGTTCATATTCATTTCCATGTTTTTCCCCAAATCGCATTCCCACCGTTCGAATAATCGTGATTCAACCTAGATTATAAATAAATCTAGATTCGTAGATAAAAAGGGAATGAATCAAAATGACAAGAAGGAATAATTGGCATAAAAAGGTTTGGATAACAATGCAGGTTCAAGAAGATGGGTAGACCTAACTAAATAGGTAAATTCCCACTGTCTTAAAACCAAAGAATGGGCAAAATAGGTTCAAGAACGTGGGTAGACCTAACTTAATAGGTAAATTCCCACTGTCTTAAAACCAAAGAAAAACCAAGGAACAGGTAGAATAAAAAATTGGGTTTAGACCCAACTTCTCAATCACAAAACTAAAGCAATATTTTCCTAATCATAAATCATGGGTGTCAAAATCACAGTTGTCCTCATTATGTCATAAGTAATAATTTATGTCCAAATCAAAGGTATAGGCCTAGTCAAGGAAATAATCCTTGTAGTCACAGTCACAGTCATAGGAAATGTCCATAGTCATATGCGATGTTCATAGTCCAAAAGGGAAAATAATTCCCATAGTCATAAGTCATTGTCATAGGCAATGTTTATATGTCCCAAAATCAAAGGCTTATGTCATAGTCCAAAGGCATATGCTTTCAAAGGCCATAGTTCTATAGTCATAGTCACGGTTACAGTCTTATTTGTCCTCGAATCATAACAGTTCTTAATTCAGTCCAAGCGTATAAACACAGATTCGAAGAGAGAGAGAGAGAGAGAGATTTGGCATATTCCTTTATTCCTTTAATTTCATGTCACAAATAAAACAAAATATTCAGATCTAGAAATAACCAACTTACAGAAAATAGATCTAGAAAAGAAGGAAAGCGTGGCTATGATTCGTGCGTCGTTGCTTGAAACTTGTTTGAGCTAGCCTTTGAATTCTTCACTTGAAACTTTGATTTGAATCCCTCCTTAAAAGTCTTTTAGCAGCATCTCCTCGTCTTGAATCATATTTTATTTTATTTATTAATTTAATTAAAGAGGATAGGAAGAGGCCATGAATCTAAGCAGCATAAGGATAGAAGAGAGAGGTGCAAAGAGGAATGGAGACTAGGGCTGTTTATATAGCTGCTCAAGACCTTATCATACACGCAGCGCTGAGTCAGCATTGAACCCAGTTAAGAAAATAGTCCAGGTACGTAGATGAATCTAGCCAAACCTTATCATACACGCAGCGCTGAGTCAGCATTGGGTCCCACAAGCTATTTTGGCGTAGAAATTTGAATTTCGAATGAATTGTTTTGGCGTAGAAGTTTGATTTTCGAACTTTTGAATTTCTGGAATTTATTTAACTGTTTTATTCACATGAAATATTCTTATATGTATACAATTCCTCTAACGACCATTTTACGCGTATATATATACGCACAACTTTCATTTTATTTTCAAAATTCAAATGATGTTGCCATATTTCATTGACTGTAGCCTTATCTTAAATTTTATCTTTTGCATATATATATATATTTATATTCTCATATGTATATATATATATTTTCTTTATTTCCTTATATGTACGTTCTTATCCTTTCAAATTTTGAATTTGTATACGTACATATATTTGCATGTTCAGTTGGCCCTCTCTAAAACAAAGATAAAAAAATTAGGCCGCCGCCGGGGTTCGAACCCCCGACCTCCATGCTACAAATCCAATGCCTTAACCAACTGAGCTACAGAGGCTTTTGTTAATAAGTCTTAAAACAATAATAATTATTGTTCTCTCCTTACTTCTCTTTTTTCATGTTAGTTACAATACTTAAATTAAACAACTACATGGATCTTTTTCTTTTAATTTTTCTTTTAAAAATTAATTATACTTTAATTTGAGAATCTTAATGTCACAGAATTACGGGGTGTTACATTCTCCCCCACTTAAAAGGATTTTGTCCTCGTAATCTTCAAGTTAGGAAGAATGTGTCCTACCATCCAATCACCCATCTACTCAACCATTCAATCACAGGCATTCATTGTCCTTAAAAGATTTCTAATGCTTTCATGTTCATATGCATAGTGTGTGTATATGTCTCTATCTAATGCAAAATCAGGCGGTCTACTGATTCAGTTGACCTCCTTAATGCAAATCATGTTAGTGCCATGCATCCAATCATGCATGCAAACATCCCTAGTCATGTAAATACTACATGCGTGCACAGCCATTCAACCATATGCAACGCCCATATGATATCATATCAAGTTCAACTTATAAACAAATGCATATATGTAAATGCAATATGAGAGCGTCCGAACTTGATCTAGTGCCTAATACGTATGCATATGCATCCACGAGCAACCATTTGCAACCACTTGCAACCATTCAACCATAACATGTTTCAAATACATGTTTACATCCATTGGCTTCTACCTAAGGATCACAGATACGACCTAGAGGATATACTTTGGAAAGAGAGAAATAACTACGCGTAAAGCTCCTAAACAGAGAAATCAAGGATGCACCCTTAAGGAAAAAGGGCATGTTGCTAGTATCTAGCCTTCTTGAGCTTTACTCCACTGTATCTTAACCAATTTATCTTCACGATTGTGAAGTTCCTAACCTCCATTTCCAAAATAAACAGATGTCAATCACGGTACCAAGTGTATGATTAGAGGTCTCTCCCTTTTCCACCATGCCATAACTATAAGGGTTGAAAGATCACTACGTGCTTTTTAGAGCGCCTGTCACAACTATTCATCTCTCACGCAAACCATCCTAGTCGAACTCGACATTCCTCAAGTACAAGCCCCAAAGGCCTAAACCAATATCAGACAAGCATCCAAGGAATATCTCCTCCGAATTTAGACGATCTACGTGATATGATATAAACAAACTCGATAACTATTCTCAAACCCCTACTATCCAAAAATAAACGGGTCGAACCACCCACTGGGTTTGAGACTGATTGGGATCTTCTTACTATACAAGTACTAAGGTGCAGAGACTTAACTATGGAAGCAAATATGAACAGATGCGAAGCGCTAAAACCGAAGGAAAGAGTATGAACAGAAAACTAGATTCTTTCCAACAGAAACTTTTACCACCTATCTCCTAGGTATGCTTAGCATGTACTTGTCCTTCTAAAAATCTTGTCCCTCGTCCTTGCCCTTGTCTTTAATTATATGCCCTATCATACTCTAGTAAGGATACTTCCTCTTTTATAATTTCTTCCTCCTTCGTGAGCTAACCTATCTCCATGCATTCCTCATCCTAGGATTTTGTCCCTTTTGCCAAACTCCTCATCCCTTTCCATGTATTGCTATGTTGGCAAATCTCTCGAAAACTGCTTCCATCATACAGAAAAACCTTATAAACTTGAAAGAAGACTGGCCGTAAGTGGAACGAATACGGCTATAGATGGAGGACGGGCACTACTTTGCCCTTCGATGAGGTTACCTCCCAGAAAGCCAGGAGCCCCAGAGACTAAAGAAAGAAGGAGACAAGAATTCAAACAGAGGAAGAGAAGACAGTGCATATGGCTTTGGGGAATATTCCTTTAAAACAAAACTTTTCTTTTGAAAAGGCTTCTTTAAAAACCATTTTGAAAAATAATTTTTCAAATCCTTTATCTGATCCGGTAACCTTCAGCTCTGATACCACGTGTAACACCCCACGTCCGTTAGTGTCACTCACAAAGGGAATGCACTAAGTTCTGTGGAGCATTTTGGGTAAAAGATGCAGATAAATTACAAGACAGACAAATTATTAAACAGTGGAAAATAGAACTTTGCTTTATTGATAAAATAGTCTGTACAAGATTCTTTTACAATATCAGAGTATCATCTGTCTTTATAAAATAAAGAAGCATGAAAATACATTTATATATTCCCCAATGTAGCAAGAGCCAGCCATAGCATCTGGAAGAGAATCCAAAGACAACTTCGTCAAATCTTCAAGCTGGGAAAGAGCAACGGTCCAGTCTAATCCTGAGTTATACTATTCCCTCCTCAACTACCTGGGGGGAACGGAAGAAAAGAAGACGAAAGAAAAACAGAGTCAGACATAAAGCCTGAGTAAGTTCAGTAACTTCTAGCATGTGAACATGGAAAAACAAAACGACATGAATTAACTGAATACAAGATTACACCATGACGATAAGGTCAACAAGATTAGACAAGGTAGTCACAAGATATGCTAAGATGACTGGATACGCTCTAATACTTTCGCAGCTTCGCTATTTCCTTGTTATACTGGTTTCTATATCTCTGCACCACCTAACTAGTGTTCAACTAGTAACGATAACGTGATCCCAACCCCTGTAGTTTCCATTGCCTTCAGGCATACATTTATTATTTATTACCTAGATCTAGTCTAGGGTTTTCTATCAAGTGCTTTCTAGATTTAACTATAGTTTTACGCTATCTGCTGAACGCTTTTCGAGTTCAGGGTTTATGCCACCTAGTCCAACTAGGGATTACGCTACCTGTCGAACAATGCCCCCAAGTCTAGGACACACTACCTAGAGTGGTATATGTTCCTAGGCTTCCCCACGCATGTATCGCTAATCGTTATCGCTTGTCTAGATGCACATGTCCTGTAATGTGCGATCCGAGTCCTGTGACAGGGCAAATCAAGGAATACAGAACTCGGTGGGAGCTTTCAGATATCTGCCGATGCAGATGCTAAGGTCTGTTTTTATTCCAGTGGCTATGGTCCCACTTGACCCCTCCCTCAGCTAATGAAAGGCACACCTTGTAAAATGAGAACTATAAGTCGGCCCCCGGTGCCCCACTATCCTATGGCCATCCGCAACCATAACTAGATAGCAAGTATATGGTCTTTTGGAGTTCTCCGCCTTTCCGCTTCACGTATCTCGATTGACTCAAGATGGATGGTAGACGACGAGTTGCTATCACAGGGCTACCGTCTTCTCGCCGAATCACGCTGGTCCATCCTAGTCTTTAGGTTGCCACATATATATTGCAACCAAGGCATACCCTCGGTTCTTCTAACGCAGACCTTAACCCCTGTGAGCCCAGGATGATCATCTGCAGCCTCACAGAGGGATACCAAGAGTACCCTCACGTCCCCTCGAAGCCTCGGGCTTCGTAACCCAATTCGTTGGAGCCTTCTTAAAACCAGATGGATGTCCGCTCCTTCGTGTTATACTAAGAATTACTACTTAGTTCTACTAACTAAGGTTTACCACTTAGTTTCCAAATTCCTTGTTTTCTTAACTAAGTTTTACTACTTAGTCCCTTTTTCAACTGAGGTTTACTACTTAGTTTTCTTTCTCGCCAGGTTAGGTTGGTTAAGTGTCTTTAGTCGATTCAAGCTATCTTAACCCTCTTCCCTTATCCTATTACACTGGTTAAGTGTTATCCCTTTATGCTTTTTACTTAACCCTATTCATTTATCATATTCTGATGGTTAAGCGTTCAAGTTTACTTAACCCTATGGTCTAGTCCAGCTAACATATTAATTTGGCTAAGTGTATTACTTAACCCCAACCTCTAGTCTAATTAACATGTTAAATTGGCTAAGTGTATTAACTTTACTTAACCCCACCTTCTAGTCTAGTCAACATGTTAATTTGGCTAAGTATTCCCATGGACTTAACCCTCCCATTCTAGCTTTAACTGTGCTAAGTTGGTTAAGTGTTCCTTAACCTTCCCATTCTAGCTTAACCGTGTTAGGTTGGTTAAGTGTTCCTATGGACTTAACCTTCCCATTCTAGCTTAACTTTGTTAAGTCGGTTAAGTGTTCCTATGGACTTAACCCACCCATTCTTGCTTAACTGTGTTAAATTGGTTAAGTGTTTCTATGGACTTAACTCTCCCATTCTTGTTCTAGCTTTAATTAATAAATTAAAGCCGCAACCTCTCACATTAGACAGATATTGCTGCGGTTACTGGATGTGCCGGTCGGTTCCGGGCAGGTTTACACCGCAACTCAGTCTAACCTCGGGTTAGGCATATTCATGTTTTCTAAATTCAAAGGGTTTTTGATTAATTTCCAAATCTGGTTTTGAAAACAACCATCCCGTCCTTCGGATCAGTTAGGGATAGCCAGGGAGGGCAGGAAACTTGTATTTTCCAAACCCAAGCCTAGACACTATCCTCTCTGTCACCCTAGAACCTTCTGGTCTATGTGTTATAAAAAGGGATGTTATCAAAATACTTTTCTTTTGTTTATAAATTGTTAACAATTTATTCCAAAAGCCCATTTCCCCTTTTTAGACAAATTTGGCCTATATTTATTTGTCAAGCCTACTAGTATACTTATATTCTAGGCCCAAGTCCTAACCCAACATGCAGTTTAGGCCATTTCCTATTTCATTGCCGAAACTAGATTAAATATCCTAGTTTATAATTTATGGCCAAAACTTAACCAAGTTACATATTTTGTGGTAAATGAACAATTTAACATTTATGACGAATTCTATAAGTAAATTACTCCTAATTTACTTATTTCATTACTACTCTTTTAATGTACATTGTCACATTTATTATTATAGCCCATTCTCTCTTATTTATCATATTTATACTTTTTGGTATGTAAATTATACCAAATTTAGTGTCGCTAACCATAATTTATTCTAAACATGACAATTGCTCACAATTATGAATAAATTCAAAATTGTGCTAATATACTTATTCCAAATCAACCTTAATTAACCCAATCTTGGTTTAACATCCTAATTCACAATTTATGGCAAAACTAGAATTATTTTTCTAGTTTACATTTTATGCCTAAAATTTAGCTTACTTACTAACGCTAAATTTAATATGTCAAAATCACATATTCCCTAATCCATGTCAAATTTCCCCATTTTCATTTTAATATGCATGTCATAATACATATTCCAAATTATGCCAATTTCCAAGCTTACAATTACGTTCATATTCATTTCCATGTTTTTCCCCAAATCGCATTCCCACCGTTCGAATAATCGTGATTCAACCTAGATTATAAATAAATCTAGATTCGTAGATAAAAAGGGAATGAATCAAAATGACAAGAAGGAATAATTGGCATAAAAAGGTTTGGATAACAATGCAGGTTCAAGAAGATGGGTAGACCTAACTAAATAGGTAAATTCCCACTGTCTTAAAACCAAAGAATGGGCAAAATAGGTTCAAGAACGTGGGTAGACCTAACTTAATAGGTAAATTCCCACTGTCTTAAAACCAAAGAAAAACCAAGGAACAGGTAGAATAAAAAATTGGGTTTAGACCCAACTTCTCAATCACAAAACTAAAGCAATATTTTCCTAATCATAAATCATGGGTGTCAAAATCACAGTTGTCCTCATTATGTCATAAGTAATAATTTATGTCCAAATCAAAGGTATAGGCCTAGTCAAGGAAATAATCCTTGTAGTCACAGTCACAGTCATAGGAAATGTCCATAGTCATATGCGATGTTCATAGTCCAAAAGGGAAAATAATTCCCATAGTCATAAGTCATTGTCATAGGCAATGTTTATATGTCCCAAAATCAAAGGCTTATGTCATAGTCCAAAGGCATATGCTTTCAAAGGCCATAGTTCTATAGTCATAGTCACGGTTACAGTCTTATTTGTCCTCGAATCATAACAGTTCTTAATTCAGTCCAAGAGTATAAACACAGATTCGAAGAGAGAGAGAGAGAGAGATTTGGCATATTCCTTTATTCCTTTAATTTCATGTCACAAATAAAACAAAATATTCAGATCTAGAAATAACCAACTTACAGAAAATAGATCTAGAAAAGAAGGAAAGCGTGGCTATGATTCGTGCGTCGTTGCTTGAAACTTGTTTGAGCTAGCCTTTGAATTCTTCACTTGAAACTTTGATTTGAATCCCTCCTTAAAAGTCTTTTAGCAGCATCTCCTCGTCTTGAATCATATTTTATTTTATTTATTAATTTAATTAAAGAGGATAGGAAGAGGCCATGAATCTAAGCAGCATAAGGATAGAAGAGAGAGGTGCAAAGAGGAATGGAGACTAGGGCTGTTTATATAGCTGCTCAAGACCTTATCATACACGCAGCGCTGAGTCAGCATTGAACCCAGTTAAGAAAATAGTCCAGGTACGTAGATGAATCTAGCCAAACCTTATCATATACGCAGCGCTGAGTCAGCATTGGGTCCCACAAGCTATTTTGGCGTAGAAATTTGAATTTCGAATGAATTGTTTTGGCGTAGAAGTTTGATTTTCGAACTTTTGAATTTCTGGAATTTATTTAACTGTTTTATTCACATGAAATATTCTTATATGTATACAATTCCTCTAACGACCATTTTACGCGTATATATATACGCACAACTTTCATTTTATTTTCAAAATTCAAATGATGTTGCCATATTTCATTGACTGTAGCCTTATCTTAAATTTTATCTTTTGCATATATATATATATATTTATATTCTCATATGTATATATATATATTTTCTTTATTTCCTTATATGTACGTTCTTATCCTTTCAAATTTTGAATTTGTATACGTACATATATTTGCATGTTCAGTTGGCCCTCTCTAAAACAAGGATAAAAAAAATTATGCCGCCGCCGGGGTTCGAACCCCCGACCTCCATGCTACAAATCCAATGCCTTAACCAACTGAGCTACAGAGGCTTTTGTTAATAAGTCTTAAAACAATAATAATTATTGTTCTCTCCTTACTTCTCTTTTTTCATGTTAGTTACAATACTTAAATTAAACAACTACATGGATCTTTTTCTTTTAATTTTTCTTTTAAAAATTAATTATACTTTAATTTGAGAATTTTAATGTCACAGAATTACGGGGTGTTACATTGTTCACAAATTTTTATCTACGTTTGCAGTTTTGCACCATCTTCTTGTAGATACTCGTCTTTAGTTGTACCATTCATTTGGGCTCTTACATTGTGTATCCATAAACTGGGACTATGAACTGCAATTTTTATCTATCCTGACAAGGTTCAAATTCATTGAATAAATTGTTTTTCTTTCGAATAGAATCTGGAGGGGGTATATCAAATAATCCCTACCAAAATAAATAAACTTAATAATGTTACCTTGCTTCAAACAAGACTAAGCTTGGAGCCAAAATGAAATGTCAGCTGCAAATATAATACAAACACTTGCAACATAGCAACCTGCCATATTTGTGTAATCGTTTTTCCAGACCTGATTTCATAACATTCATTTCCAAAAAATAAGAAATCCTTAAATTCAAAATTTTACTTGTATCAAGTTAAAACTTAAAACACTGCAGCACATATGGATGATATACACATTACAATAAACACTACAAGAACGATATCATTTATTGAATTTAATTTACTTTTCTTGCTTTTGACCAACTATATGAAAGTTCCACCCTACTACTACTAGATAACATTATTATGAGACAGAAAGGAACAGTTCCGCAGGGTTCAAGTATATGCTGATGATAGAGGCGATACTGATTGTGAACCTGTTATTGCAATGGTTGGTCTTGCATTGAGAAGTTTGGTGCAAGAATGAATTGTTTAGGTCATTCTTACAAGAAACTAAAGCATAAGTTGGTCTTGTCTGTAGTTTGGAAAATAGTTTAAATTGAATTTGGATCATTATATCCGATATTTTAATGATTAGTAAAACTTGTGTGACGAATATACACTATAATATTGTACTTTCTATTGGGATAAATTGTTTTGAAGGAAAAAAATGTATTGGTCCCACATCAAAAACATAAGTTAGATACTTTTGCATATACATGAAGATGCAGTTGTCATATGCATGAAGAAGCGGTTGTCTTAATTAATAAGAAGGTAAAAAGCAAAAATCTTAATTAATAAGAAGGGAAAAAGCAGAAAATTGACATTGCAACATACATGGTAAGCACTTAACACATGCATGTACATGTGCCTAATTTTGCAAGATCAATTCTTCTTACTTGCTTTGATGTGATTCTTTCAATTTATATTTACAGAAGTAACCAAATTATTTTTGTGATGTGGGAGTAATTAATGCCTTCTTCTTTTTTGCTTCAAAACAAACTATCCCAACACTTCCTTTCATGGATAGCTGATTGAGTAGTGAGTAAATGAAATGTTTGTTTGTCGAGCTTAATTAATTTAATGAACACTGCAGTCGAATAGTGATGCATTATTTGGTACATAAGTTAAACAACTCTTCTAAATTAAAGAGTTTGAACATTACAAACTCAATCATAATTTATAAACCTCATTTGCTGGTCACAACTAGAGCAAAAGATATAGACTCCAATTTATAAATGCAGCACTTGTAAAACTCTCAAAATCAAACTAACCAAGCAAGAATTAAAACTATAACATGAGAGCCTCATAAACATTGATTATTTTGTTTAGACTAGTGTATGCTCTCCTCTTAAGTCGTGCACCACAAACTAAGAAAGTTGCGATATCATGCAACCCACTTTAGTTGAATTTATGTGCAAACAAAATCAGTTATGGTAAATCGCCCTTACCATCTTGTTCTGTGTAAAAAATACACCTGAAGTCAATAAGATAGTATTCATCTAATGTTGTCTGACTGATTGGACAAGAATTTCTATTCTAAATTTAGACCTAGAAGGGAAAAATGGAAAGGAAAAAAAAGGCAGATGCCCTAAAGATCTAAATTTTTTCCGACCAAAATAGTAGGGGGAAAAAGAGATCTGCAAAATAAATAGAATTCAAAGCAGAAGTATCTACAAAGTTTGAAAATGATAACTCGATATGACTTGTCCTAAATATGAAAGATTCACTAAGTACTTTCCTCTGAGGCCTAAAAATAAACATGGTATAAAATCAGTAGAATTTATATAATTATCAAATGAAGTCACTATTATAAGCAGAACAATAATATACCTTAATTGCCTTTTGAAATTAGGGGCAAAGTGATAATATCTTAGCCATATCTTGTCCTTTGACAGTTGCATAATATAATATCATAATGACTTTATCATGGTACAAGTGGTTTTGAGATATTCCGAGATGAAATTCAAAAGGAAACACTTCGATCTTTAATATAGAGCTGAATTAATCGGGATCCCATATTACATTAATACTATGTGTGAAAAAAAATTATTTGAGATGAAAGAGCTACTTAAGATATAATAAGTCGCAACAATCTCTGGCAAACACATCAAATAAAGGTCTTGCACTATATGAACATAATATCATGTCTACATATTTTAGTTTGAAAACAAGAATAAATAGATACAAATCTTTAGATATTTAGCAATTACAGGATGACAATATGATACACTAGAACTGTAAAAATTTGCATATATGTTTTTTCTCTTAAACAACCACTTACTAACTGAAACAGTAGATTCATCCTTCCATGTTAATCTTATTATATTTACCTGTAGTAGCCTACCATGTATAATGAGAGAAAACCACATGGTGTAGACTGGCTTGAGACCGTCAAAATTTTATATAAAATTTGACACATAGAGGAGTAAGTCCAACAAAGGCTAAATCTAATAAAAAAAATCAATCAATGGGTGAGCATTGTTGAAATTCCAAGGTGAATGAGATATACATTAGTCTCACACTGTTAAACTTAAGACAAGAGTCATGAATCTATACTAATTCTCAACATTGTACAAAAGTAGTTGTCGTAAGGGAAATATACGGACTGAGAATTTAGTGTATAATCATGACACTTTTCTTTTGGCGGTATGACACTAATGTATACTTCATTCACCATAGAAATTTAACAATGACCCTCATGAATGATAATATATTTTTTATTTAACTAACAATCTTAAATTTTCTGACCGCTTGTGCCTAGACTACTTGTTTTTAGACCTGATTTGTTGTGCATTCAAGTCAGGTTCATCTGCTTTACATTTCCTGAACTATTTTTCGTGCAGTAGAAAATGATAGTTGTAACACCCTGTAATTTAATTAAATTAGTTATTTAGTTAGGTTCCAAAAATGGAATTTGATCACAAAACTTACATCAGTGAGTTTGTGATGGAACTCTGGTCAACTTTCAAATTTGGATCTTCATGAACGTATGAAAAAATTACAAACGAAGTACGAAGCTGGACGGAAAAAAATTATTCTGCAATAATATGTTAATGGTAATTAATATCACCATTTATCACCCCGTCTCCGCAGTAGGCAGGTCGATCAGGCGATTGACCGACCCTGCGACCTGCTGGTCGCAACCGCTTTTGGCAACTAGCATTTTGAGTTATGTGTTTTTAATGTAAATGGACAGATTTTAATTAGGTTAAATTTGATGGTTCAGGGTCATTGAGTTCCTATAAATAAAGGTTTAGACACCCCCACTTTTTGTTCATATTTCTGGAGGCAGCAGCAAAGCTCTGCCATTTTCACTTCACTAGCCTTTTCCAAAACTTGTAAAATATAAACCGATTTTTTTCAAACAAAACAAGAATTGGAGAAGATAAATATAGAAATATGAGTAAAGGTTGGACTCAACGTATCTGGTATTTCTCTTTTTCTTTTTCTTTTTCTTATTTCCAGTTCTTTTTCAGACCTTCTAATACATATTATAGATTTGTAGGAATTTGGAAATATAAACCTAAAACTGTATTCAAATTTGGATTTGGAATGACTTTCAGATGAGTGAGAAATCTATTCATTGTTAATAATATCAGATTTATGTGTTAATTTTTACTTGTATGCTTAAAAATGTCATATTTACTTTGTTGGTGTTAATCTAAATTTATATGTTTATAAATGTGATCTGTGTTTGTAGGCTTTCAGTTATAGTATTCATTTCTTGTCAACATTTCTTTTATATCTTGGGTTATTGTGAATACCATAAATCTGAAAATTAATCCCTTAATATTTATAGATTTGTATAGTTGTTTATTTCAGATTTATAGGATTTGGTGTAATTTATAAGATTTGTATACTTTTCTATCTTAGAATTGTCAATTTATTTGTGTTTGGTATTGTTTGGGTTTTTTGCTTGATTTTTTGTAAATTGGCCCTTTTTGTTCTTTTTAAATAAAAATGCATCATTTGAAATCTATAAAAAGTATTAACAAAACATATGGTAAGAGATGTGTAAATTCATGTATTTTTACGTAGTTTACATCATTTATTCCAAATAAAATATTTTCTAAAATGTCAATATCCCATTTTAAAACTATTTGGGCAGGATTTACAATAATTACAGTAAATAACACTTTCATAAGATTTTGAATTCTTGGCAAAACATAACACAAAACGATTGTTCTAGTAGTTAGTTTAGGCTAGAATGTAAAACATTAAGAATTTAAAATTATTAGTAACTACGTAAATAACACATTAAAAATATGCGTATATATAATAAAATATTATAAATCTACACGACCAAAATTTACATAAATAACACTATTATTATTAATTAGGTGAATGTGTGTTATTTGACTTTGAATGTTTCCATTAATAACAGGTATATAATAGTATTTCCCGTAATAAATGGATATGAATTTTTGTAACCGTTAGACTAACAATAAAAGTGGAGTTAATTGTTGTAATTTAAAAGAATACAGATAAATAGAAAGGAGATTAAGATTAGTAACCATAAATGTTGTGGGGAAATTAATAGGGAAATAAATGTCAAATGGTTACAATTCAAAAACATATAGAAATAAATGGTGTAACTCTAATTAGGGTAATTTATATAATAAACTTATTTATATTATGTATATATATATAAGAATGAATCAAGTAAATAACAATAGTAAAGCAAACGAGAGTTACAACAAATAGAATTATTGTGATTAAATGGGACTGATATTAATGACATTTTATAGGTTGTCTATTGCCTTAGGAAACGTGACAGTTATGGTCATTAATGGCATATGACAATTATAGAAATTAGTTGAGTTAATTAAGTGTTTATTCCCTTAGAAAATGTGACTGTTATTGTCATTAATAGTATGTGGCAATTACAGAATTTAATTTATTTAATTGGGTGTCATTGCCTTAAGGAATATGACCATTATGGTCATTAATGGCATGTAATTGTTATAATAATTAATTTAATTGGGGATTTAATGCGAAATTTGGGTATTGATTGCCACAGTTAATACTAAGTCCAATAAGTAAATAAATAAATATCCTAAAACTGTGAATCTTAGGAAATCATCTTTACCTTATTCTAGTTTAATTTCTAAAACAATATCTTTGATTAAAATAAGAATTGGTCTTAGTAGGTTAATTATGCGCGTTCAATTGCGTTGTACGACATAAGTCTGCACTTTCCAATAATTGGATTTATGTACAACTGATGTTACATATCATTGACCATAGAAACCCGTGACGATAATTAATTGCGTAAGTGAATTTACCTCAAAGGTTTACTTCAAGTGTTGAGTTATTAAGTGGCTGTAGGACTCGCCTCTCTTCCGAAAGAAGAAATCAAAAAGAGACTAATTCGATAGCGTAACCTACTTTGAAATAAGAAGTATTAAATGACCAATTGAGTGCGAGATCAGTAATCTCCTCGATAGTTCGCTTCCTTTAAGCAGTAAGTAATTGAGTTAGAGTCCACCTTGGGATAAGTTAGTAAATGACCACCACGAAAGTACTATAGCTATGTCTATCTCGTGGGAAGTACTAAATGACTTGGGGATAATCTAATATGGTCAGTTAGATAGTAACACAGGGATCAGCGGGAGGAATGTCATAAATGATGAGTAATCGTCTATCTAGCCTATAAGTAATAAGTGGCTGTTTACTATTTCTCATTTTATGCGGGGTTGGGAATATGCGTGAATGATGGTAACTTTAAATTAGAAGGACTTAGTAGTTAGTGTTCTCTAATTTATATTAGCGTGTTGTAAACCACCTAGTAAGGTATTAAATGATTAATGGATCCGCCTTGGGCCTTAAATGAACATTAGAATCCACCTTATATTTTATATTGTGAGTGAGGCCATAAATGGCTATATATACGTACATAACCCATTTCTTTATAAGTAGGATATTAAATAGTTGGAAAGTTTGCGTCTTAGTTTTGGTATCGGTTTGCGTGGTGGTTTAAAGGCTTCATACATATGAATAAAAATTCTATCTCAGTGTAATAAGACAATCTATCTTTGGGAAGTGCTACCTTGGGTATGGTAGTAAATGGTCGTGCGTAATCCTTGCAAGGTTTGATTAGAATTACTAGCATTATCAGATATTTGATTTGGGTGTAACCAAATCAAATGCATTTGTGTATTGTGGATAGTGTTATACATTTTCTACTCATCAAAACTTGTTGTTTTGACCCCCCCCCCTCCTCGTTAGAACCCTTAGGTTCATCTTAGGGAAGATAAGTATTTGCAAGTATGCTCGGTATTGATGTGGTGATTCATTATTAAGGTAGTTGTCTTAGTCGATACTTATTATCCTATCTTGTTTCTTCTATGAATTAGTGTTATTATATTCTTATTTTGCTCATGCTCATATTTTGGAAGGTACTATATTCACATTATCCATACTTGGATGGGTTTGAGTTTCGATTTTTGTCAATATTCGGGCTTAGAAAAGTTTGGGTGTTATAGCAGCTGAATAGATATAAAATGGTGCTACTTACAACAACCCTGATCCTTTTAAAGGAGATGTTGATGATTTCCAGACAAAACATACACTACAAGAAAAGTGATTTTTTGTTGCAAAAATCAGTGGCGTTTATTATCAAATGCAAGCAAAAGTGTTTTTAGGACCAATGTAAGCGCGGTAAAAAAATCACATTCCTGCCTCTTCGTAAACACTAGTCCGTGTGTCCAAGGAAACGTAACCGACCTATTCACTTTTCCTATTCCTTCATACTTAACATCTTTTAACCATCGTTCACTTTTCTTTCTTTTTCTGGAAAAAAAACCCTAGCTTTTTCAGCTTATTATTTCTCATTTTAATTTGAATGTGTAAAGACTTTCTCTTTCAACGTTGGTATGGATACCAGTAAAGGTGGTTCATCTCAGCGACGCTACAAAGCGATTTGATTCAATTCCTAATCATATTTAAGATCGTGAAATCGGTAAAGCTAGAAAGCTACAAAACCAAACTTGATTTATCTAATTTTGTTTGGATCCTATCGTTTAGGGTTTTGAACAGTTAAAATCTGCTGAGTGTTGATTTCTGCAACCACATACCAAAACAGTTGATTTCTATAAACAGTGTTTGTAAATGGGTTTTATATATGGGTTTTTAAGTTACTTTTGAGCTTTGGGATTTGACAGTATACCAAATTAAATTTACTTATGAATCAAATGTTTTTTTACTCTGGGTTTTGACAGTATACCAGAAAAAATTACCAATCAGTGTTGATTTCTAGTGTTTGCATCTGAATCGAATGGGTTTTGAACTTGTTTTGTACATATATGTTGGTTACCTGAACTATAGTTTATATTGATTGGAATTTAATATGGACATTGATTTTAAATGTTAACATGTTCATTTAAATTGCTTGATTGAGTACTTGCAGCAAACATATTACATTGATATACATATATATATACACATATATATACATATATATGTATATATACATATATATGTATGTATGTATGTATATGTATATATATAGGAACCTTGCAATGCATGAATTATATATGTGAGCTACTCAGTATACAAAATTGTGCAGCTTATGACTTGGGAGTTTATGAATTTTGCAATATGTGATATTATGCAAGTATATCAGAATGTGTTTATGTATGTTAATTTAATTTGTTTTCTTCCATCTGATTTTCGTGTATAAGAGTATACATGAATACTGAAATTATGCAGTATAAAAGAGTGACACTTTACTGGTACATTTCATACAAATTTTCTCTGTAGGTTCAGGAGAACCCAAAGGGACAAAGACAATTTGTTTTAGGGTCTTGTCCCATTAATATCAATAACCGAGATTGCAAAATTTGTGTTAGGCCATCAACGATCAAGTTGAACCTGAACCGTATTTGCAGTCTCGATATTGATATTTATGAGGCCAGAGAAACGTGAATTGATGTGGAAACTGAACTGAGAAACAAGTTCAAAACAGGTATACCTATATTGCAATCAGAATGTGTTTATGTATGTTAATTTAATTTATTTTATTCCATCTGATTTGCATTTATAGGAGTATACATACGTGAACAATGAAATATGCCATATATATGTTGTGATTGAACATGTGAATCCAGGCTGCCCTCCCCCCACCCCCCACCCCCCCCCACCCCCCATATATATATGTGCTAGGTTTTCAAAATGGGATTTAAATCGTAAATCGTAAAGTTTATATTTTAAACCGAAATGGATTTTAAATCGTAAGTCATAGTTTCCGAATATCATTACTTATGGGTTTCATATGCACTTTGAATTTGATTTAGATGTTTGGATTTCTACAATTAAATTTAAAACTAAATTTTTTCCCTCCAATTTCATTTTTATTTTGTTTCAAAAGCATTATCAAGTGATTGTGAATCTAAATAAGTATATTACACATGGTAGTTTGAGTTGAATATGTTTTTTATAACTAAGTTTGAATCGTAATGTAAAAATCGAATCATAAAAAGGAAAGATTCAAGTTGGATCGGGATTCAAATCGCAAAATTTTAGGATTTTTGAAAACAATGTGTGTCTGTGTGTGTGTGTGTATATATATACACACACATACATACATACATACATACATACATACACAATGATATACATGAAAGATTACTGCTTTTAAATGTAGCTATATATATACCTACTTACCTTGTGTATGACATTACGGTAAATATATGTTTAATGTACGACTCCTGCATGCACATTAGCACATGTATATATATATAACATATAATGATTATGAGCATACAGACATAGATAGTGCAGGTGAAACTATGTTTTGTATCTGTGAAGCATGAACATATATGTTTATGAGTGGTGTATATATCAAGTGTGTGTGAACATTTCAAGAAATCTCAGAAATATGAGCAAGTTAATTTTGTGGCCAAGAGGTCTAATTTATATGAACTGACAATGAATTCATCTTGGGAGTTACTGAATTAAGTTAATTTGACTTGGGAGTTACTGAATTAAGTTAACTTGGCTTGGGAGTTACTAAATTAGGTTAATTTGACTTAGGAGTAACTATATTAAGTTAAGTGACTACGTACATTCAGTTTATCTTGGAGGTAAGAGAGGTATTGATCTCCTATCAATGAGTTGACAATTAATTTGAAACGAAACACTAACATGGTAGGATCTCTTATCAAAGTTCATTATTAGTGTATAGTAGTGATGTCGGGAGGTATATTTCAGATCCATGCCGGTAAGGGTTTAGTATTTTTAGGACACTATGACTTATTCCCGTGAAGGTGGAACATTCACGTGTTATTAAGACACAACTCACGAGTTCTATGCATATACTTGGAGGTAAGAGAGGTGTTGATCTAGCTTTCTGTGGTCTGGTTGAGGAAACACTCCAGAATGATGAAATTTTTTAAATAAAGTTTTCAATCATTAAAGAGCTTAAAAATCCAGTAAATCAATTTCAGAAAATCAACAAGTTTCAATGGATTAATTTAGTATCTCCCAAGATAAGTCGAGTTTAGTTGGTTTGTTAACCAGACCAAATTATTAAACGTTAAGTGGTAAACATATTTGTCCATACGATCAACTTTATCATTTCAGAGTGTTTCCTGAACCAGGCCACAGAATGCTTGTTCAATACCTTTTTTATCTTCAGGTGTATGCATATAACTCGTAATTTAGGACTTAATAAAACGTGAATGTTCCATCTTCATGGAATTTGGTCGTAGTATCTTAAGATTACTGAACATCCCGTCGTCATGGTTCTGAAATTTACTTTCTGGCAGTACTACTTAACAGTGTCAGGATCTTCAAAAGTTTGTGTTGGCTAATGAATGTTACAGTGGTTAACATACTTATTTTCTGTGCATAGGCAGATCACTCAAGGATTATGTAATGGTACAAGGATTATGTAACATTCTGATACATGTCATACAAAATTTCCATGTATGCTCTGGAGAAGCATTATGTTACGTAGGGGACGAAGATAATTAGTTTTAAGCTCTTCCTCCATCAATATTAATAATCGAGAGTGCAAAATTCCATGTTAGGCCATCAAGGATCAAGTTGAACCTGAACCGTATTTGCGATCTCGATTATTAATATTGTTAAGGCTAGAGAAACCTGAATTGATGTGGGAAACTGAACAGAGATCCGGTCAACCTGAATTGGTGTTATAGAAGAAATGATTATACTGTACACGGGGAGTTTGAGATTCGGTGTTACATTTGTTCGGACAATTATGTTTCTGCTTATCTGAATATGCCTGCAGTTCAAAAGGCTCTTCAAGTTTGTCGCATCGCTGGGAACCCTATAGGCATGCCTTTACTTACGAAAACTTCGTCTATTTTGTTAATTTACCATTGTTATATGTCGTAACAATTTTTGATTGCTTATAGTGCTATTGGATCTACGAGACAAACTGATTTGGTATGATTTCTTATTGTTGCATGTTAGCACATTTTATCCTAAAACTAATCCTAAGTTACTGCTTTTAAACTGGTTTGTGTTCTGATATATTATGCAGATTAGTAAAGCCAAGAATATCTGCGAGAGCATGATTGCATGTGCATGTTAGGCCATCAATATAAATAATAGGAGGTTGGAAAACAAGTAAACCTTAGATACATTTAGGGTAATTCAAATACCATATACATATACATACATGTGTGTGTGTGCGCGTATATTTATGTGTATGTATGCATATGTTTCAGCTAAGATCGTTGATCATGGAGAGAAATAACAAGGCTATTTACATGTCCCATGTACAGATGACATGCTGAAATTGATCTAGAAACATGGTTGAGTGATGCTGTACTTTAACGATTTGTGGATACCAGGAAACATGGCTGAGTTCACCATTTCAATGAACGTAAGTTATCACATAAACATTTGGTAGCCTATGCGTAATCTGATGCTCATTTTGTTGTATACAGTTTGACTAATAGGTCATTTAATATGTCCATGTGTTAGATAATGTTGATCTTGGAACTGCCTATGGAAGTACTTTCAGGTCTGTTGCCTTAGCATTATCGATCCAGGTTAATTTACACTACTTTACTATTTACACGAAAGAAACACATAGAAGTTGGCTTTAGCTAAGATTAGTATTTTGTATTGTCACTTGTGTTCAGCTGCTGCTAAAGCTACACATTGTTTCAAAGATCGATGTACGAATCACAACATCGAATCTGAAGTAAACAAAATTAAGGATTTCTGCTACTTGCAAAATTTTCCTGGTTTGTTATCCTTTACATTTTTACAGTTTTGAACTCTAGCCAATGTTGGATCAAAAAAATTTTGATCAATGACAATAAATGAAGATCAATGGAAATCATGAGATGGAGCTAAGATTATATATAGGTATTGAGTCATGTTAGATTTATGTTAAAATCTATCCTCAAAGTATAACACGAATGCATAAAAAACTTATAAATATATATATATATATATATAATATAAAGCTTCAAAATTACCAGGACTGTACAGAAAAATCTATACCAGTTGACTGGTACATATTCTACCAGTCGACTTGTAGCAGAAAATTTGTACAGCAACAACTACTTTTAAAAGATTTTAAATATATGTATACTTCAGTATATTTACCAGTCGACTAGTGGATTTTTGACTAGTCGACTGATCAGAAATTACAAAGTTTTTCATGAAGAGTCACTTCCTTTCATGAAGAGATCTCTCTTCAATTCTGAATGGAAATGGATACAACTTTTCGTAGAAACTATTCATGAAAGAATGCTACTCTTCTACTCTTATAAATACACTTCAAATCGTATTTCCAAATCACCGATTCTCAATTATTCTTCTCTAAATTCTGAACTATATTTCTATACTCTTTTGCAAACAAAAGCTCTCCAAACTCAAATACTTGTTGAATCCTTGATTTGATTTTAATATCACTTGATTCAACAAGAAATTTTCTTCCTTAAATCTTCGCATTCAAATCATATACTCGAGGATCAGATTATAGGAAGGGTGCACTTAAACCGTTGACTATCCGTGTTGATTCAGGAACACAAAGAAGAAGTCAAACACTTATAATTGTTGAAGTCCTGTGTAGTTGCTCAGGCGAGAGGCATCCTTGTTGGGGGTTCGGGTGTACTGACCTATTCCTCCATGTTAAGAGAGGGCGTTGTTAGTGAATTCCGAAGATGAGCTTTGGGACTGGACGTAGGGCAGGAAGTCCGAACCAGTATAAAATTCCTGGTGTCATTTTACTTTATTTACCGCACTTTCTTATTTATGATATATTGTATTAATCTCTATTTATTTTCATAACTATTGTAGAATCAGCTAGTTAGTATATCATTTATATTCCGCAATATCCATATAGAAAGATCCTTAAGTCGTACACACCGACTTTTCAGTTGGTATCAGAGCATGGTATTCTATAGATCGTAACAACATCCTAGAATAAATGGCAGTAAAGAAATCTAGTCAAGGCATTAGAAAATGGAAGAACAACAAAGCAGAATCAACGGAGCAAGGGAGCAAATGTTTCATGGCTAAAGTCAGATCACAATCGGTACGTGTAGATTCATTATATAAAGATCTTTAGGCCACGAAAATTTATTGAAAGATTTCAGAGCTTTAGTAAACTCAATACAGTTATTTTAGCTAAGTTAAATAACTGTGAGCAAGAAAATTGCAAATTAAAAGAGGAAA
Organism: Allium sativum; assembly: GCA_030737875.1. NCBI lineage: Eukaryota > Viridiplantae > Streptophyta > Magnoliopsida > Asparagales > Amaryllidaceae > Allium > Allium sativum. Next base: position 1,022,767,305 of record CM060926.1, read on the forward strand.
AGGAATTTTAGAAAAACAAACCAAAATGTTTTGAAATACCTTAGAAGAGCTTGTTTCTCAAAAAGATTTCTTTCAAAAGGAAAATGAGCGACTAGAAGATAAAAAAAATGTTCTTTTAAAAGAAATCGATCTTTTGCAAAATAGAAATAATTCATTAGAAAATAATTTAAATAATTCTAATTCTTTAAATTCGTCTCTTAAAAAAGAGAATGGAGCTTTAGCTGAAAAGAAATTAGAATTATCTAAAGAATATGAGCTTTTAAAGGTTAATAATAATATTTTGCAAAATGAAATGTCTGGTTCAATTCTTTAGATAATTCAGAATCTCAAATTTTTGGTCTCGAAACTGAGAATGGTACTTTAAAAAGGAAGAATTCTAAATTGAATAAGGAAATTGATGATTAAAAAATAATAATAACAAAATTTCTTCTGAAAATATCACTCGCGACTATGGAATCAAATTTGAAAATTGCACAAGCAAGTTCGTGAAATTTAATAAAGGTCAAAATGACTTAAATATAATTTTATCTAGTTCCAGACCTTTACATGACAAAAGTGGTTTAGGATATAATAAAACTAATCATAGAAATAGTACTAGATATGCTTTTATGTATAATAAAAATATCACTACTAGTACTAAAGCACGAGTAAATCCAAGACTCAATTTTTCGAATACTTCTATGACTATAGATATTTCTAATAAACCTAGAAGTACAAAAAGGAATACCAATAGAAATTATTTAAGTATTTGGGTTCCTATAAGTTGGAAAAATAGATAAAAATATATCGATTATTATTTTGATTCAGTAGTTAATAATAAAGATTTTATTCTCAAAGGTACCATTAAACCATCTTGGGTATGGTCACCTTCCAACTAACCCCTGGACCCTAACGAAGTGGGTACCAAAGTATATATATATATATGATATTTGTTGCAGCTACTTCACAACAACAAAAAAGAGAGGTTATTTCAGTATCTTTGGAAACAGAGCTCAAAACTAGATCAGAGAATCTGGTAATCTGTATTCATTTCTATGCTATCATATGGTAATACTAATTAAAAATAAAAATAAAATTATTACTATAAGTCATGATTTCACGAGTCATGCTCATATAATTAGTTCATGTATGCTTTAATTTTTCATATAATTTAATCCATGAACTATGCACAAAAATCTTTATTAGTTATTACTAATAATAGACTTTTTGCAGATATCTTCCCAAAGTCATTATTGAAAATACATTTATTAAACTTCGAAGAGAGCTAGGAATTGTTTCATATAAAGATTTATAAGCCTGTATAGCTCCCTTTATATATCGATTACTATGCAATTATGTTATTTAATGTTTTTAATCGATGACAAAAAGGGAGAATAATGAGAATATGCTCATATGATATGCTTATATTTCTTGTAATGATAAATTTTGCACATGTATGTATTAAATTTATCTATGAATGTTATGCATGAATATATACATGTTTACTAACATTTTGGTACAGGGATTCAAATGGTAAGTCTATTCTCATGTACTAACAAAATGTTGTAGAAATTCAGGGGGAGTGTGACGGCCGGGAATTTCGCTCGATCCGAATAAGTCGTTAAACCGATCTAGACCGTTCGAAACCCCTGATCGTTTTGAGAACAGGACAAATCAGAACGCAGACGGAAGAACATTTCATTGCTATTACAACAATTCCATCAGATACAAGAATATACAGAGTATAACTGAATAAATTACATTCGATAAATATCAGAGATTACAATAAATTACATAGCAGCGGAAAAATAATACAAAGCACAACTGAAGGTGATATACGGATACAGAGCTTTCCGGATATTCCAGCTGTAAACCAGGATCCTGTGAATATAAATCTGCAAAACCAAAACTACTAGCTTCCCGTGCGGAAAATAGGGGCACCCAGAGTTTAGGTTAAAACAATAAACTCCAGGTCAGTCATGTGACTGGTGTGAGAACTAAAACAGTTATTAATCTTTATTTTTTAAATTAGGTAAATCAAGGGACCACGCCGTATAACACGGAACGGGTTTCCTCCCAAGAATACCAGTGCATAAAACAAACAGCGCAATGCTAAATAGAGAAAAATGAAGCTGTTATAAGACCCAGGTCCCATCACACAATGCAACGCAAGCCGGAGGATAGGGTTTTCCCTTATAATAGCCAAACATGCTTGGTACGTTTAAAACAAATCATTTGATACTATAATAAGTGTATAGTGTCAAAACATTTTCAATCATAAATATCAATCCTAGGCGGCATGGGTACCATCTATCATGTCGCCATACTAGGCTCTACAAATAAAACCGAAATATCTCGTATTGGAAATTGGATTTCCGTCATGAGTCGAGGCAAGGGGCAAGATCCTCTCTGCTTCGAGACACTCTAGCAAATGCCTCGGGACTACACACTCTAGGCAACCCCGGATTCGGCTGGGCCGGTCCTCACTTACGTTAGAGGATTAATTATGCCTGAACACACGTTTCCCGGTCCTTACAGACCTATAATCGAGGCGCCTCGCATCCAACAACCACATAGGTGAAAAGTATATAAATGTCAGGGCTGGTAAGTCACTGACACCACCAAAGCTAGAAAGAAACGTCGTGCTCTCCCAGCGGTCCGTATCCCGTTTTTAACTCATACCGAGATGTGAGGCTCGCGAATCCACGCTATACTTAAAGCTGCCACGTAGGTCGTGCTTTGATCATCAACCACAAGACGTTGCTTTTCAACAGAAGCCTTGATCCATGCAACTCAGCGTGCCACACAGGCAATTCATGCCATGCGATTGATATATATCGATATATAACCTCTAAGCTCGTACGTCTCTGAGAAGGGCGTTAAGCAAGAGAATAAATTCTCCGCTGCCAAACAGATATATATTTAACAGAAATCAATCAACATAGAATAAAATCCAATGTCAGACACACAATCCATTTACAAGTTCGTTCTGGGTCTGAACGAAACCGGAGGCACTTTCCTCGCATATCCATCGATCTCCAAGTACGTCTGGACGACCACCAACTGATTCCCTCATCTCGGGTGTACAGCCCAATCAAGAACATCAGTAATCACCCAGACAATGTGAAGACTTCCGGTCTTCAACCACCATCTTCATCTTCGACATATCGTCGAATCGGTTATTCAGAATGGGTAAAAACCCGGCCTTTCCGAACAACCCGCGTATATTAAAAATAAATGTTACACAAACACAACATACGCCTCATTCCAATTCAGCAGCCATTTACCGCAAATTAGCAAGAGAACAATTTCCCAAATATTAACCCCGAAGGCCGAAACCAACATCAGATCAATATCCAGGAAACCATTCTTCTTAACTAACCTACAGCTAGTTTCTAAATTCCACATTCTAAGGGAAAGGTTCCCATTAATTTTATCCAAGATAAATTCTTTAAAATTTATCCTTTAATCTTCCTTTGGATGTCGTTTCAAACCAAATTATGGTTTTCTAAACTAGTCGAGATTAGCGAACCACACCGAAGTAATTATTTATTTTATTTTCCAATCCCAACCTATTCATCCCATGAAGCAAAACTGGTAATACTCCATATCTAACACCGTGGTGTTATCGGTAAAATTAATTACCATTTCACGTTCAAATCTAATTAAAGATTTAACTATCGCTTTGGAGCAAAACTGGTGATACTCCATTCTCGCTCAATTTCTAAATTTGATAATTTAGATTATCAATTCACATTTCAATCTAATTACAGATTCATTAAAAACTCCTTTTACTGGGTTAAAGAACTAATGTTATTTAAAACACAGTTCATGACAAACCCAAATCACATCCTATTATTATCGGGTTAAAGAACAAATGTTATTTAAAACACCGTTCACGATAAACCCACAAATCAATTCTATTTAAAACCCATTTCAAACCCAATTTATTTATTTAAAAATAAATGGATTTTAATTTTAGTTCGAAACTAGTTCATTTCGATAAAATTCTATTTTTATCTTTTCAAACATGGAGTTTTTCATCCCAATTTTCCCCAAATCATTTCTTATGATTTTACACAAATTATTACTATTTTTAATAATTTTATCAAGGCCCGTACAGTCGATTTCCATCAACGACCATCGAACTGCACTTACAGCGACCTTTTCCAAGTTTGATTTGGACGTATATCCAAATCCAACCGTTAGATTTTGAATTTCTAATATTCATTAGAAAGCTCTTTTCGATACGAACCCAACGGTTCCGGTTTTAGGAGAATCCGACGGTCGGATCTCCCGTAATATCCGTTCGAAGTCAATGGTCGAAATTCGCGAACTGCCGCGGCGCGGCGCATTCTATTCAGACCATTATATTATATATATAATATATATTTCGTCGATTTCTATTTAAAACGAATTTTATAAATAGTTTTGAATTCGTTTCAAAAACAATTTCAACCTATATTTCAAATTCAAATCAAAATTGAATTTTCTATTATAAATCCTTTTTACTTTCATTTCTATTTGATTTCAATTCAAATCGATTTTAATTCGATTCGAATTCCTTTTCTTTTCAATTCGATTCGAATTCGTTTTCTCTTCAATTCAATTCAAATTCGTTTTCTATTCAATTCAAATCAAATTCGTTTTCCTATCCAATTCAAATCAAATTCGTTTTCTATTCAATTCAAATCAAATTCGTTTTCTATTCAATTCAAATCAAATTCGTTTTCTATTCAAATCAAATTCGTTTTCTATTAAATTCAAACCAAATTCGTTTTCTATTCAATTCAAATCAAATTCGTTTTCTATTCAATTCAAATCAAATTTGTTTTCTATTCAATTCAAATCAAATTCGAATATAATCGATATAAATATCGTTCGCGTCAAAATAGCGCATCTCTAATCAACACGGCTTTATATATCTCAAAAATTCTGTTATTCTATTCAACAAATGAATATTTATTCTATTCAATACGTGAATCTATATTTTTGTCAACACATGACTAATCTCAACGAATGAGTACTGTCCACGTGTGACTATTTTTGTTATTTAATATATTTTATGAAAATTAAGGTATCTATCGTTTGATTTCAAATCAGACTCCAACCGTAAACTAGTAAGAGAATGATTCCCTGAATATTAACCCCGAAGGCCGAAACCAACATCAGATCAATATCCAAGAGACCACTCATCTCATCTATTTTCCAGTTAGTTTCTAATTTTATATATGATGAAGATGTAAATTTGATTATTAAAATATTTCGTTCAACACATGACTAATCTCAATGGATGAGTACAGTCAACACATGAACCTTTATTTTATAATGATAAAGATGTAAATTTTATTGTTAAAATATTTCGTTCAACACATGACTAATCTCAACGGATGAGTACAGTCAACACATGAACCTTTATTTTATAATATTCTTTATCCTCTAAATTGGAATGAGGCCCAGTCAATTACCATATAAAGTTAATTATATGGATTCCATACGACAAATGTATCTAATAGCATTGAAAAATAATCAACCATCAACCAAAGTGCACTACACTGTATAAGCATCAAATATAGATATCTAACGCTTATAACAGCCTGTCAATCAATAAATCGACATATTTAATCAATTAGGATGAGTGAACTTCAAATTTCATCCCAACACCCGTGTGGGGTTTCAAACAATCAAACACAGATTTTATTTGTGCAGTTGGGCGATGTGTAAAATTTATCGTCCCCATCAATGTCAGTCAAATCAGTGTACATAAACAAACCGTCTGGTTTGTAAATGAATATTTATTTATTCCCATTCACTATATTCATGTTCACGTTAAAAAAAATATTTTCAATGATAAAATATTCTATTCGGTTCATTTATTAAATAAAATGATATCTTTATTTTTCTAACTTATTTTAGAAAATTTCGGCGGCATAACGGCACGATACTAGAAACAGGACGAGGCCTAGCCTTATCCCCGGTCTAGTGAAGGCCCACGCCATTCACACATCAATCAATTCCATTCAAACCAAATAATCTAACCAACTACACAACCAAACAAACAAGTCCATGGTCTGTGGACGATTGTGTCGGGTGCTACTAAACACCGTCTGCATCCTAGTATATATATATAACTAGAAAAAAGAAATTGAAGAGTGAGAATTTCTCACCGATAGCTATTCCAACTCCACGACACTTCATTTATAGAAATCTTCATCGTTATCGCATCTTTGTCATCTTCGTTGCCCGTAGACACTACATATATAAAAATCGAATTTTTACTTCGCTATTCAATATATAAAAATCGAATTTTTACTTCGCTATTCAATACATAAAAATCGAATTTTTACTTCGCTATTCAATATATAAAAATTGAATTTTTACTTCGCTATTCAATATATAAAAATCGAATTTTTACTTCGCTATTCAATATATAAAAATCTCGCCTTTTCTATTTTAAAAATCTAATCTTTTCTATTTTAAAAATCTAATCTTTTCTATTTTAAAAATCTAATCTTTTCTATTTTAAAAATCTAATTTTTTCTATTTTAAAAATCTAATCTTTTCTATTTTAAAAATCTAATCTTTTCTATTTTAAAAATCTAATTTCTTCTAATCATAGAAAATTATATTTTCCATTCCAGAAATCTATATTTTTAATAGCCTAAAAATTCAGCTTTTAATATAAAGATTATATTTTTATTACTACAATATATATATATAAATCGGATTTTATTGTAAATGATAAATAAAAAAAGATTTAAACACTCACTGTTTCAAGGAGGGAAAGGCCGGAGGTGTCGGAGGCGCCTGAGCTCGCGGTGACCGTGAAGGGGAGGTAGCGCTCACGTTTGGGGGCTCTGGGCTTTGGTGGCGTCGATCTCCAGCGAAGGGGGGGGGCTTCGAATCGGAGTGGCGGCTGGTGGTGAGGCCAGCGAGGGCGACGGCGTGAGGTTGGGGGAGCGATGGCGGGTGGCGACGCGACGAGGGGTTGGGCAATGCGGTTCTTCGCGAGCTCGAATCGGGAGAAGGAGGAGGAGAGAAAGGGGAGCAGGTCGGAGGATGGGGCGGAGCAGCGGTGGTGGGGCGTCGAAGTCTGGGCGGTCGCGATTTAGGGTTCCGCCGCTTTTTTTTTCTTTTTTGATTTAAATTGAACGGGGGAGCAGAGGGGATAAGAAAGGGTTTTTATTTTATTTTTTATTATTTAATTATTTTATTTTTTCACTAAAAAGCAACTTTTATTTTCGACCTCAAAACGAGGCCCACCGCCTGTCGTCCATAGCTAATTACCCCCATTATGAACACAATGGGATATGTATCGTAGGCTGATTCGATCGTTTCGATCCGTTTCCGTCAAAATCAACATATAACTCTATATATTGAATTTGAACGCGCATTTCAATTTACTGGGGTCACATACGAACTCTATAAATCCCAGAAAAATATTTTCTAGCTTCGTATTGACGATACGGTCCTAACAAAACTAGTTTCGTCGAATTCTGAGACCGTTTGAAAAATGGCCAATTTCCAGTCGATTAAAATCAACTGAAACTGGTCAAACACGTTTTCCTTTGCCACGCTCACATATTGATTCGAAAAATTATGAAATTTGGAATCTAGCAATAACTTGACACTGCGGATCCAACAAAAGTGGTTCCGTCGAAATCCGAGGTCGTTTGCAAAATTCCCATTTTTAAGGGCCTGAATTCCATAGCGACTATTCAGAATTTTCAACTGGACATATCTTTTGATTCCCGCTATGAAATCTTGATTTGTCGGATTCGTTGGAAAGATATTCTCTATCAGATCCTATTATTTTTGGTTTCACTAAAATCCGGATTGTTTTGCACCCGGTACGTTCAATTGAAGTTTGAAATCGAATTATCGAACTACCGCGCCATTTTCAATTCCTTTTATAATTATAAATAATTATTTATATTTTAACGATGAACTATATAATATATACGTTCGATTTATATTCAAAATAAATTTCTCATTGATATTATTTAAAATATCTCATTTTAAATATTCAAAATTCGCTAAAATTGCCAAAATAAAAATTTTAAACTGGCTCAGATTTTCGGGTTATTACAAACTCCCCCACTTAAAACTTTTCGTCCCCGAAAAGGAACAAAGTCGAAAGTGGTTTGATTAATCAGCTCTACGTTCGATCTGGCTTCCATTCTCCAACTTTTCAGTTTCTGAGAATTTTCAAATTTTCAAAAATTTGGCTAACACCCTAAATTTTCGAAAAATTTCGCCATAACCTCCCCTGCACCGGGAGCCACGGGAAAATCCCGAAATTTCCATATAGGCCTTTTGATCTCAAAAAGAAAAAGAAAAAGCCAAGCGGCTAGCCAATAGGCTCATAAAATCATCATCACCCAAACAAAACAGTAAATTATAGTAAACATGTACCTATTTGTCGGGCAAACAAATTTTATTCTTCGGCTCTAGCCTCCTTGCTATGACCTGTTCAACGTAAGTACATGTATATGCAAGCAAATGCGACCAATTTTCAATACAATTCAATATTCGGTTCAATTAGGCTTAATGGTTCAAAATTAGCAAACAAATAAACAAACAACACAAACAGCAGTCAATTAGTGGATTAGAGTTTCAAATTCATAATTTTGATACATATACAGAAAATCTTGTTTTTGATGCCAAATCACAACAATAAATCTATCTATATAAATTTTGGTTCTCACACCAGTTTAATGGAAATATATAGATATCACACCTTCGAAACACGAACACAAATTCTGATGATGATATATCAATCATCAGAACCATCTCCGGGTGTCTAGAATGTGATTCTATATCCATCCAGTATATTAAAACTTCGAATATACGTTCATGACGCGTATATGCAAAACCCTTATATACTAGATTGTCCATATCAATATAAATAAATTATTCAAATACTTGTAAAATGGTTTAAATTTCAAAACAAATTTGTTCACTTGAAAAATATACTCTTCACACTCGTTCTAGGATACTACTGATCCTATCTCTAACGAGTCATTCTAATTGGATATTACTAATCCAATATCTGATGAATTCTTTCGTATGGTACTAATGTGTCTTGTTCTCGAGCTCTGTAAACCAAAGCTCTGATACCAAATGTGACGGCCGGGAATTTCGCTCGATCTGAATCAGTCATTAAACCGATCTAGACCGTTCGAAACCCCTGATCGTTTTGAGAACAGGACAAATCAGAACGCAGACGGAAGAACATTTCATTGCTATTACAACAATTCCATCAGATACAAGAATATACAGAGTATAATTGAATAAATTACATTCGATAAATATCAGAGATTACAATAAATTACATAGCAGCGGAAAAATAATACAAAGCACAACTGAAGGTGATATACGGATACAGAGCTTTCCGGATATCATTCCAGCTGTAAACCAGGATCCTGTGAATATAAATCTGCAAAACCAAAACTACTAGCTGCCCGTGCGGAAAATAGGGGCACCCAGAGTTTAGGTTAAAACAATAAACTCCAGGTCAGTCATGTGACTGGTGTGAGAACTAAAACAGTTATTTAAAACTATACTTTAAAAGAGAGTAATTCAAGGGAGCACGTCGTATAACACTGAACGGGTTTCCTCCCAAGAATACCAGTGCATAGGATAAACAGCGCAATGCTTTTTCGAAAAATGAAGCTATTATAAGACCCAGGTCCCATCACACAATGCAACGCAAGCCGGAGGATAGGGTTTTCCCTTATAATAGCCAAACATGCTTGGTACGTTTAAAACAAATCATTTGATACTATAATAAGTGTATAGTGTCAAAACATTTTCAATCATAAATATCAATCCTAGGCGGCATGGGTACCATCTATCATGTCGCCATACTAGGCTCTATAAATAAAACCGAAATATCTCGTATTGGAAATTGGATTTCCGTCATGAGTCGAGGCAAGGTCCAAGATCCTCTCCGCTTCGAGACACTCTAGCAAATGCCTCAGGACTACTGACTCTGGGCAACCCCGGATTCGGCTGGGCCGGTCCTCACTTACGTTAGAGGATTAATTATGCCTGAACACACGTTTCCCGGTCCTTACATACCTATAATCGAGGCGCCTCGCATCCAACAACCACATAGGTGAAAAGTATATAAATGTCAGGGCTGGTAAGTTACTGACACCACCAAAGCTAGAAAGAAACGTCGTGCTCTCCCAGCGGTCCGTATCCCGTTTTTAACTCATACCGTGATGTGAGGCTCGCGAATCCACGCTATACTTAAAACTGCCACGTAGGCCGTGCTTTGATCATCAACCACAAGATTTTGCTTTTCAACAGAAGCCTTGATCCATGCAACTCAGCATGCCACACAGGCAATTCATGCCATGTGATTGATATATATCGATATATAACCTCTAAGCTCGTACGTCTCAGAGAAGGGCGTTAAGCAAGAGAATAAATTCTCCGCCGCCAAACAGATATATATTTAACAGAAATCAATCAACATAGAATAAAATCCAATGTCAGACACACAATCCATTTACAAGTTCGTTCTGGGTCTGAACGAAACCGGAGGCACTTTCCTCGCATATCCATCGATCTCCAAGTACGTCTGGACGACCACCAACTGATTCCCTCATCTCGGGTCTACAGCCCAATCAAGATCATCAGTAATCACCCAGACGATGTGAAGACTTCCAGTCTTCAACCACCGTCTTCATCTTCGACATATCGTCGAATCGGTTATTCATAATGGGTAAAAACCCGGCCTTTCCGAACAACCCGCGTATATTAAAAACAAATGTTACACAAACACAACATACGCCTCATTCCAATTCAGCAGCCATTAACCGCAAATTAGCAAGAGAACAATTTCCCAAATATTAACCCCGAAGGTCGAAACCAACATCATATCAATATCCAGGAAACCATTCTTCTTAACTAACCTACAGCTAGTTTCTAAATTCCACATTCTTAGGGAAAGGTTCCCATTAATTTTACCCAAGATAAATTCTTTAAAATTTATCCTTTAATCTTCCTTTGGATGTCGTTTCAAACCAAATTATGGTTTTCTAAACTAGTCGAGATTAGCGAACCACACCGAAGTAATTATTTATTTTATTTCCCAATCCCAACCTATTCATCCCGTGAAGCAAAACTGGTAATACTCCATATCTAACACCGTGGTGTTATCGGTAAAATTAATTACCATTTCACGTTCAAATCTAATTAAAGATTTAACTTTCGCTTTGGAGCAAAACTGGTGATACTCCATTCTCGCTCAATTTCTAAATTTGATAATTTAGATTATCAATTCACATTTCAATCTAATTACAGATTCATTAAAAACTCCTTTTACTGGGTTAAAGAACTAATGTTATTTAAAACACAGTTCACGACAAACCCAAATCACATCCTATTTATTATCGGGTTAAAGAACAAATGTTATTTAAAACACCGTTCACGATAAACCCACAAATCAATTCTATTTAAAACCCATTTCAAACCCAATTTATTTATTTAAAAATAAATGGATTTTAATTTTAGTTCGGAACTAGTTCATTTCGATAAAAATCTATTTTTATCTTTTCAAACATGGAGTTTTTCATCCCAATTTTCCCCAAATCATTTCTTATGATTTTACACAAATTATTACTATTTTTAATAATTTTATCAAGGCCCGTACAGTCGATTTCCATCAACAGCCATCGAACTGCACTTACAACGACCTTTTCCAAGCTTGATTTGGACGTATCTCCAAATCCAACCGTTAGATTTTGAATTTCTAATGTTCATTAGAAAGCTCTTTTCGATACGAACCCAACGGTTCCGGTTTTTGGAGAATCCGACGGTCGGATCTCCCGTAATATCCGTTCGAAGTCAATGGTCGAAATTCGCGAACTACCGCGGCGCGGCGCGTTCTATTCAGGCCATTATATTATATATATAATATATATTTCGTCGATTTCTATTTAAAACGAATTTTATAAATAGTTTTGAATTCGTTTCAAAAACAATTTCAACCTTTATTTCAAATTCAAATCAAAATTGAATTTTCTATTATAAATCCTTTTTACTTTCATTTCTATTTGATTTCAATTCAAATCGATTTTAATTCGATTCGAATTCCTTTTCTTTTCAATTCAATTCGATTCGAATTCGTTTTCTCTTCAATTCAATTCAAATTCGTTTTCTATTCAATTCAAATCAAATTCGTTTTCCTATCCAATTCAAATCAAATTCGTTTTCTATTCAATTCAAATCAAATTCGTTTTCTATTCAATTCAAATCAAATTCGTTTTCTATTCAATTCAAATCAAATTCGTTTTCTATTCAATTCAAATCAAATTCGAATATAATCGATATAAATATCGTTCGCATCAAAATAGCGCATCTCTAATCAACACGGCTTTATATATCTCAAAAATTCCGTTATTCTATTCAACAAATGAATATTTATTCTATTCAATACGTGAATCTATATTTTTGTCAACACATGACTAATCTCAACGAATGAGTATTGTCCACGTGTGACTATTTTTGTTATTTAATATATTTTATGAAAATTAAGGTATCTATCGTTTGATTTCAAATCAGACTCCAACCGTAAACTAGTAAGAGAATGATTCCCTGAATATTAACCCCGAAGGCCGAAACCAACATCAGATCAATATCCAGGAGACCACTCATCTCATCTATTTTCCAGTTAGTTTCTAATTTTATATATGATGAAGATGTAAATTTGATTATTAAAATATTTCGTTCAACACATGACTAATCTCAATGGATGAGTACAGTCAACACATGAACCTTTATTTTATAATGATAAAGATGTAAATTTTATTGTTAAAATATTTCGTTCAACACATGACTAATCTCAACGGATGAGTACAGTCAACACATGAACCTTTATTTTATAATATTCTTTATCTTCTAAATTGGAATGAGGCCCAATCAATTACCATATAAAGTTAATTATATGGATTCCATACGACAAATGTATCTAATAGCATTGAAAAATAATCAACCATCAACCAAAGTGCACTACACTGTATAAGCATCAAATATAGATATCTAACGCTTATAACAGCCTGTCAATCAATCGATCGACATATTTAATCAGTTAGGATGAGTGAAATTCAAATTTCATCCCAACACCCGTGTGGGGTTTCAAACAATCAAACACAGATTTTATTTGTGCAGTTGGGCGATGTGTAAAATTTATCGTCCCCATCAATGTCAGTCAAATCAGTGTACATAAACAAACCGTCCGGTTTGTAAATGAATATTTATTCATTCCCATTCACTATATTCATGTTCACGTTAAAAATTATATTTTCAATGATAAAATATTCTATTCGGTTCATTTATTAAATAAAATGATATCTTTATTTTTCTAACTTATTTTAGAAAATTTCGGCGGCATAACTGCACGATACTAGAAACGGGACGAGGCCTAACCTTATCCCCGGTCTAGTGAAGGCCCACGCCATTCACACATCAATCAATTCCATTCAAACCAAATAATCTAACCAACTACACAACCAAACAAACAAGTCCATGGTCTGTGGACGATTGTGTCGGGTGCTACTAAACACCGTCTCCATCCTAGTATATATATATAACTAGAAAAAAGAAATTGAAGAGTGAGAAATTCTCACTGATAGCTATTCCAACTCCACGACACTTTATTTATAGAAATCTTCATCGTTATCGCATCTTTGTCATCTTCGTTGCCCGTAGCCACTACATATATAAAAATCGAATTTTTACTTCGCTATTCAATATATAAAAATCGAATTTTTCCTTCGCTGTTCAATATATAAAAATCGAATTTTTACTTCGCTATTCAATATATAAAAATCGAATTTTTACTTCGCTATTCAATATATAAAAATCTCGCCTTTTCTATTTTAAAAATCTAATCTTTTCTATTTTAAAAATCTAATCTTTTCTATTTTAAAAATCTAATCTTTTCTATTTTAAAAATCTAATCTTTTCTATTTTAAAAATCTAATTTTTTCTATTTTAAAAATCTAATCTTTTCTATTTTAAAAATCTAATTTCTTCTAATCATAGAAAATTATATTTTCCATTCCAGAAATCTATATTCTTAATAGCCTAAAAATTCAGTTTTTAATATAAAGATTATATTTTTATTACTACAATATATATATATATATATAAATCGGATTTTATTGTAAATGATAAATAAAAAAAGATTTAAACACTCACTGTTTCAAGGAGGGAAAGGCCGGAGGTGTCGGAGGCGCCTGAGCTCGCGGTGGCCGTGAAGGGGAGGAGGCGCTCACGTTTGGGGGCTCTGGGCTTTAGTGGCGTCGATCTCCAGCGAAGGGGGGGCTTCGAATCGGAGTGGCGGCTGGAGGTGAGGCCAGCGAGGGCGACGGCGTGAGGTTGGGGGAGCGATGGCGGGTGGCGACGCGACGAGGGGCTGGGCGATGCGGTTCTTCGCGAGCTCGAATCGGGAGAAGGAGGAGGAGAGAAAGGGGAGCAGGTCGGAGGATGGGGCGGAGCAGCGGTGGTGGGGTGTCGAAGTCTGAGCGGCCGCGATTTAGGGTTCCGCCGCTTTTTTTTTTTTGATTTAAATTGAACGGGGGGGCAGAGGGGATAAGAAAGGGTTTTTATTTTATTTTTTTATTATTTAATTATTTTATCTTTTCACTAAAAAGCAACTTTTATTTTCGACCTCTAAACGAGGCCCACCGCCTGTCGTCCATAGCTAATTACCCCCATTCCGAACACAATGGGATATGTATCGTAGGCTGATTCGATCGTTTCGATCTGTTTCCGTCAAAATCAACATATAACTCTATACATTGAATTTGAACGCGCATTTCAATTTACTGGGGTCACATACGAACTCTATAAATTCCAGAAAATTATTTTCTAGCTTCGTATTGACGATACGGTCCTAACAAAACTAGTTTTGTCGAATTCTGAGACCGTTTGAAAAATGGCCAATTTCCAGTCGATTAAAATCAACTGAAACTGGTCAAACACGTTTTCCTTTGCCACGCTCACATATTGATTCGAAAAATTATGAAATTTGGAATCTAGAAATAACTTGACACTGTGGATCCAACAAAAGTGGTTTCGTCGAAATCCGAGGTCATTTGCAAAATTCCCATTTTTAAGGGCTTGAATTCCATAGTGACTATTCAGAATTTTCAACTGGACATATCTTTTGATTCCCGCTATGAAATATTGATTTGTCGGATTCGTTGGAAAGATATTCTCTATCAGATCCTATTATTTTTGGTTTCACTAAAATCCGGATTGTTTTGCACCCGGTACGTTCAATTGAAGTTTGAAATCGAATTATCGAACTACCGCGCCATTTTCAATTCCTTTTATAATTATAAATAATTATTTATATTCTAACGACGAACTATATAATATATACGTTTGATTTATATTCAAAATAAATTTCTCGTCGATATTATTTAAAATATCTCATTTTAAATATTCAAAATTCGCTAAAATTGCCAAAATAAAAATTTTAAACTTGCTCAGATTCTCGGGTTATTACAGGGAGCTAGAAAAATATACAAGCATACATTTAGCGGGAGCAATATCATATTTTAACAAGAATGCAAAGTATTGTCATCAATCAAAAAGTGGGAGAATGTTGAATCACAAGAATTTTGATCAATGACAACAAAACGAAGATCAATGGAAATCATGAGATGGAGCTAAGATTATATATAGATATTGAGTCGTGTTAGATTTATGTTAAAATCTATCCTCAAAGTATAACATGAATGCACAAAAAACTTATTAATATATATATAATATAAAGCTTCAAAATTACCAGGACTATACAGAAAAATCTGTACCAGTCGACTGGTAGCAGAAAACTTGTACAACAACGACTACTTTAAAAGATTTTAAACATATATATACTTCAGTATATTTACCAGTCGACTAGTGGATTTTTGACTAGTCGACTGATCAGAAATTACAAAGTTTTTCATGAAGAGTCACTTCCTTTCATGAAGAGATCTCCCTTCAATTCTAAATGGAAATGGATACAACTTTTCGTAGAAACTATTCATGAAATAATGCTACTCTTCTACTCTTATAAATACACTTCAAATCGTATTTCCAAATCACCGATTCTCTATGATTCTTCTCTAAATTCTGAACTATATTTCTATACTCTTTTGCAAACAAAAGCTCTCCAAATTCAAATACTTGTTGAATCCTTGAATTGATTCTAATATCACTTGATTCAACAAGCAATTTTCTTCCTTAAATCTTCGCATTCAAATCATATACTCAAGGATCAGATTATAGGAAGGGTGTACTTAAACCGTTGACTATCCGTGTTAATTCAAGAACACAAAGAAGAAGTCAAACACTTGTAATTGTTGAAGTCCTGTGTAGTTTCTTAGGCGAGAGGCATCCTTGTTGGGGGCTCGGGTGTACTGACTTATTCCTTCGGGTTAAGAGAGGGTGTTGTTAGTGAATTCCGAAGAGGAGCTTCGGGACTGGACGTAGGGCGGGAAGTCCGAACCAGTATAAAATTCCTGGTGTCATTGTACTTTATTTACCGCACTTTCTTATTTTTGATATATCATATTAATCTCTATTTATTTGCATAACTATTGTAACGACCCTGAAAATTTTCGACCCCGAAAATCGACATTAAACACAATGTCGACTAATCAGACATCGAAAACACCGGATCATTTAGGGAATGAAGTTAGAGGGTGAGAATAGATAGAAAGAAAATTAGAATAGAAGAAGAAGAGGAAGCACACAACTGAACAGAATCAGAGTATCCACGGATCTCACAGCGGAACGAATAAAATATATTATAACATAACTTTGAAATACAAAACTGTATATATACGTACCATTATCAGAGTACAACTCATAACATCATAGCGGAAATAAACTCTATACATAACTAATGTTGAAGCCTCCTGCTCCAATCTCCTTCAAGTATACCTGTAAAATCTTGACTACTTGACTGCCCATACAAATTTGGACACCCAAGAGTTTAGGGTAAAACAAAACAAAATAAACTCTGGGTCTGTCATGGGACTGGTGTGAGTAAACTCCAATCATTCGGTTTAACTTTTCAAAATCCTTTTAAAAAGGAAGGATAATCGTAAGGCCGATCCACACATAAATACGGATGGTTTTTACCTTACGATAACCCAAAACATTTTAAAAATCAATACTTTTCTGATATTATTATAGTGTCTAAATACAAATAAATAACAATCTAGCAGAACGCTTACATCTCACGCTCCACGTATATAATATACAATCAAAACAGCGGGCTCTTATTAGGGATTGGTTTCCAACTATGACAAGGTATGTAACCACCTTCCGATCAGTGTACTCTAGAGGGGATACACTGGAGTTCAACAAGAACATCTTGCAACTCAGCCACACATGACCGACGACTCGTTCCTCTTGAGTGTATTGAATGTCTTGTCACCTTACGGTTGCTAGCAACATAACCGTTCCCAAGAGGTACAAAAGCGAAAAGAAGTAACAAATATGAATATTCTCTAGATGGTGACAATACACCCTAATGGGAGTGACCCACATAGCCATGCTGCTTGCCTGATTTTTGTCATTTCCCGGTTGTGAGGCTTGAGGTTGTAACGTATCTTTATCTTTTGATAGATTATTCCTTCATTTACTTTGAATGCCACATCGTCATACCCACCAAATCACAAATTGATTTACCTAAAAATACCACGGGTATAAAGCTAAGAGAAACTAATTTCTCCGCCAACAAACATAAGTATGTTTGAAGAGATCAACTTACACGATCTATTAGATATACTTTGTCAGACATTCGTCCATTCAAGTTGTCCTGGGACTGGACAAACCGAAGGCATTATTCTGTAAATCCTTCTTAGGCAATTTCTACCTAGGATCGCCAGAATAGCCCTTGCATAAACTCCGTCTTCAATCGATTTCAATATATTTGATTTGCAACGCTAACGCCCATACGGAGTGGTTTTCAGATAATAAATCTGATCCCGGTCTCTCTGTATTAACAACGGAAAAATGGTCGAAAACTTTAATAGCGGGTGATTTAACTATCAAAGGAAAACATACATACAAACAACGGTCGTATTTCCAAATGGAAATCTTACCGATCAATCATCAATCAACACTGGGCCCTTTTAATTAAATTATCAATAATTTATTAGTCATTTCCCAATTTCTAGTTCCCCATATTTCTCCCAAATATTTCTCAAAACCCATTTTGACTCACATAAATCTTGGAAAACGTTTCATCTATTTTAATCTATTTATTATCTATATTTAGGAAATATTTCTTTTTAACATCGGGAATTAATTCCATATCTTCACAACTCTTATTTTATATATTTAGAAAATATACGTTATTAATCATCGGAAAACATTTCTATTACTTGTTCATGCATCACTATTCTTTCACATTCATCAGTCCCTAACTGTAAACTAGTAAGAGAACAGTTTCCCAAGTATCAATCCTGAAGGCCGAAACCAACATCAGATCGATACTCAGAAAGCCATTCAACATAACTAATCTCCAGTCAGTTTCTAATTTCCTTAACTGTATTCTTTAACTTCAAAATCATTTCATTTTCTATACTTAGAAAACATCTCTGGTTATATTTGGAAAACGTTTCGAAATTCCATTTATATAGATTTGAATGAATGGTTTATAAAACATTGATTATAACGATAGCGTTATAATCCCTGCTTCCAAAATATATAAAATATAACTTTGATTCCTTATTTTGAATAATAGATAATATTTAATTAATAAAATATATCTTAATTAAAAACTGAAAAGTAAATAGTACCTTCCTGAATTCGATATAATCGAACTTCAATTTATAACTCCCTTTCGAATAATCTTTACTCGATTAACATTCCGATCGTCAAAATAAATTCACTGTTCTTGATCAACTCCATTTGAATTTATCATTTCAAAAGTTTATCCATTTCCTTTTCTACTTATTTCAATTTGCAAAACGTTTGCTTTAAATTTATTATTCATGTTAAAATGTGAATATTATTACTTTACAGAAATCTGGACTCATTATATCAATCTAATCTTCATTTTTATTTATAAATACCTTTACAGGTTCAAACTCTGTTTATCGAGTTGTTTTATAAATTCCTATTCCACTTGATAAACTCCGTTTATAAGTCAACTTCTTGTTAAATAAATATCAAGTTAATACTAAATCTCGATTACATATTTTATTATAGATTATTGGTTTTTAAACCAGTTATTATTATCTCGTCAAATTCTGAATTACATAATATAAGATTTCTAATAATAATTCCGTTTTATATAACTTCGCCACAGTCGAATTCAAATTATACATCTTCACGGATTTATTTAATTCTGTTTACATTTCCAATTCCTAAAATAATTTCATGGTTTTCTTTTGAAGCAATTTCCCATTTCCCCTTTTAAATTCATTCTTGAATCTACATTTCATAATAATGATTTCATTCTATATATACATCGTTTATAAACCAAACCACTTGTTTTATATAAATTAAACAAGTTCATTTATTCTATCCCGACGGACATCAACTTTTTATTATAAAATAGATTTTCCCTTTTAAGACCCCAATTTCTTTTCTAATATATTCGAATATATTTTCGGTATTTAAATACCAATATTTTCAGGTCAATGTTATTTAACCGTCCTAAACACACCATAGTCAACCATAGATTATTTACCACATCATATAATGCAGTATATGAAAAACAACAATATAATTGTTGAGGAATCCAGTTGGATCCCTCCAACCTGTTTCCTTGCATCAACAGATGTTAATCAACATAAATAACATTTATTTCATATCAGTATGAAATACTATAAAAAATGGGATCAATATTTAACTAATGGTTTATATATAATTGTATCTAAAATTCCAACCAATTAGTAAGCAATTTATCCAAGCAACCATCATACACAGCATTCAATTATTTTTATCAAATTTAAATAATGTTTATAAAATTATAAACTGGACAGAGTTAGTGAGTTTACTCACATTAGTCGTTAATCATAAAATTACGATCGACGTCGGTTAATTCGGATCGGACGTTGAATTCTGCCATAATTTCTAACGAGCTCCAAATGGTTTCGAACCAGCTCCATAACGTTGTCTGCCTTTGTACGGTTCCAAAGAATCAAACCGCTCGCAATTTTGATATCGTATGGGTATGGTATTAAATTAACCAGCTTGTATACAATTAAATCAAAATTTTAAACTAGTATTAATTATTCTAATTTTTATGGCTTTACCGTTCATTTGGAATAACCCATCCACACTGCAACTACTCGATTTTTCATTTTGGCCATTAATCAACCACCTTCCCATTCAAATGTCCACCCTGCGTTTACCCATTTTCATGCCTGGCGTTCCCTTTTATTTCTTTTTCTTTTTTCATTTTGGGCCACGCATCAGAATACGGCCCAACAGCCTACTGCTTAAAACCCATACCCGCATGCTCAACTCTTCTTCTCCAAATAACAAGAAAACCGCACTGATGTATGCCATTAGCGCAGCTTTAAATCTCCATACCTCTTTTTCCAATGTTTTAAATTTCCAACAAATCATAACAACATTTACGTGGTCAAACTCGCCTCCCCTCGCATCTCCTGAACTCATTCCACCCGCTAAAGCAGTTCTTCCTTCAATGTTACTCACGCCACTCCAGTATATGGCCATATTCCCTTCAACTTATACCCTTCTTTATTTGAATAAAACGTAGTTCTTCAAATTATTTTTTAATATATGGGCTCTCATAATTCGGCCCATGCCCGTATTCCAAAACCCACCCACACAAGCCTGTACCTTTCTTCTTCTATATTCAAAACGCGAGCTCCTTGTTGATATTCAAAAGTCATTTGCTGGAAACTTTACAGCCTCGTTCATCCTTCTTCTTGGCACGCACCACCATTCTCACCTCGCCATCTTCTTCTCCTCCGCACGTACTTCAACATCCTCTCTTGCTCTCGAACTCAAGTCCCGACCACGACATCCAGTTTTATTGCTACAGAGTAGCGACCCTTATCAACATCGGTTTCCACCAAAATTTTCACAAAGGTACGCCTCCTCACGCTAATTCTCCTTCCAGCGCCTCCTCAAGCCAATCTGCGTCTCTTCATTTCCTTTTTGAAAACCTGCTACCCAAACATCTTCATTCAACAAGCATCTCCATCACCCAACTTCAGTTCTCCAAGCTCGAGATCCCCCTCCCATCTCCCCGCGTCGTCGGCCTTAACTCACGTCCACCGAAAAAACATCGAACCAAAGTTTCACTTCCACCAAGACGGTCGAACCTTAAGCTGCTATGCTGACCCGAAGAACTGCAAATGCATTCATGACCATCTGCCTCGAAATCTTTTCCACATGTGCCCTGCCCTCTGTTGGTCGCAACGCCCCCTTGTTTTTGCCTTAACCTCCTCCTTTGTTGATAAACCCCTGCCTACCTACTGTTGTTCATCTTCGAACATCAGTACATGAACAACGCGCTTCATCAAACTATGTATGCATGAAGTTCTTTAACACAAGATTACGTCGAAAATATAATTTTATGATTTCTAGTTGAAGATTTCATATGTTTCTGATTTAATGAAGCCGTGAATGTCATTCGAGGTTTCGTGGTTTACAGTAAGGGAGACTTGCAAAAGAATGATAGAGTATGGGTTTAAATAGATAGGAGATTATGTGGTAGTGAAGTATTAGGTGCATGCGCGAAATATACTACTTGGCATGCAAGGGATGGAGGGAAATGTAGGGGAGGACTGCAGTATAGTATTATAGGGGTATTACTCTCGTATATCCCTTTGCCGTCAAGTTTAAGATCATATATATTTTCCTTTTCCTTCACGTTTAAGGTATAGGGGATGTTGTTCATTCGTTAAGAGGCAGTATAGGTTAGCATTTGAAAATACCCAGTTGAAGGAAAAATGAGGTATTGCTTCTTGCGTGGATCAATAGAAGAAAATGTCTTAGCAATGAAGTGTCAGCTACACAACGTAGAGTACTAAAATCTCCCATAGGCCTGCTCGAGCTTTCCATTTTTAGTAGAGTAGGTTAATTCTTTCCAACGCAAGGCTGTGCTGATTTAACTTAACGTGGAATAGTTCTGCACGATATTGATATGACGTAAAGCACAAAACATAGGTTGGCTTCAAGGTGACAGTCCATGTGATAGCCTGCGTCTTGAGATGGAGAGGTACATTACTTAGCTGTGAAGTAATGGAGAAATATTTTTATATATTGTAATATATATATAGTGTATGATATCTTGACTTTGAGAATTGTAAACAATGTTAGTTTCTGTAACACCCCACCTCCGTTAAGGACACTCATAAAGGTAATGCCTTAACTTTGGTGGAGCATTTTAGTAAACAGAACAGAAAATTTCAAGACAGATAAACAAAACTTGGGAAATTATAACTTTATTACAGCGGAAAACAGATTTCAGTATGGTTACATCTTTACCAAAAACTCAAGTACATAAATATCAGTCTTGTTCAGAAAGTCATCAGAGTACAAAAAATTAAAATCATAATCCCCACAGAAGGTGCCATAAGAAGTTAAGCCATACTTTACGCACTTCAAGTACTTCAAGCAGAAGAAATACGGATCAAGCTAAATTATTCCCTCCTTGGAAAACCTAGGGGGAAACGGAAGAAAAATGGGCGAAAACAAGCAAGATCAGACATAAAGTCTGGCAAGTCCAATGACTTTCAGCATATGAACAGATAATAATAATTATGACATGAAAATAAGCTGGATAAGAGATAACAATAACAGAAGCAGTAGATGTACTTAGGTTAAATAGAAGAAACAGAATAATATTACTTTTCATTTCTCTGCACTAATACTAGTATAACATGATTAGGTGTCACTCTAATGTCTAAACTGAAATAGAAATGGGAATAGAATAATTTCCACAGAAGAGAATGCTAGTAATGGGCCTTTACCATCCCAACAAAAACAGACAGAAACAGAATGCTAATAATGGGCATTTACCATCCGAACAGAAACAGACAGAAACAGAATGCTAATAATGGGCCTTTACCACCCGAACAGAGACATACAGAAACAGAATGCTAATAATGGGCCTTTACCACCCGAACAGAAACAGACAGAAACAGAATGCTAATAATGGGCCTTTACCACCCGAACAGAAACAGACAGAAACAAAATGCTAATAATGGGCCTTTACCACCCGAGCAGAAGGTACAGAAACAGAAACAGATTAATCGCCATGAAAACAGAATGTAGAATTAGGTGTACACTAGTAAATAGGCCTTTACCACCCGAACAGACGGTACCACGCAGAAACAGACAGGTGGTGACATCCAACAAAAACATACGGTACCAACAGAAACAGACAGAACTAAGTGTACCCTAAAACCCTACCCCAAGCGATCGGCTCCCTAATACATAAATACCCTATGTCGGCACCATAGTAGGGTGTATCACTCCCTAAAGTGACAACCAATTGGCACAGACCTATTTACAGATGTCACGGCGTCTTACATCCTCAGAGGCAGACTGGGATCCATGCACGCACATGACACGGTTGGAACGCACCATCAACACCCCTCGCCATTATCAGAATGAACCGCTTATAATTAGTTCAGTAAGAGTGCCCGGACCCTACCTACTGTTGTGCCAAAGTTTTGATACCAGAAAGGGTTATTGACTAATATGAGTCCCAAACAACAGATGACACAAGTAATTTCCCTCCTAACCTTGTGTCCCAGACTAACAGATTTCAGATTAACTTGTTTACAAGTTCAGACATACAGAGTTCAGATCAACTAGTTCACAGATCAGACAAGTTTTCAGACTAACGGATCAAATATACGGATTTAACAGATTTACAGATTTGTCTAACTTTGTAATTGGGCCTACAGATTCACGAAACGGGTTTGTTAAATTCGTTAGTCCAATTGGTTTAACCCTATCCACCCAACACATTTTAGACATCATATTTATCCAAGATTTGCATTAATTAAATATTAATGCACAGACCTCTCACATTAGGTCGGTAGCTTGTGGCCGCTGGATATACCGGGCGGTTCCGGGCAGGCTTCTGCCACAAGCCAGATCTAACCTCGTGTCTAAGCATATTTTAGTTATGCCTACGACCTCTCACATTAGACTGGCAGTTTGCGGTTGCTGGTTAAGCCGGTTGGTTCCGGGCAGGCTTCTACCGCAAACAGAGCCAAACCTCGTGTCATAGCCAATTCATTCCAATACAGATTTTTCAGATATCAGACTAATTCTGTTTATTTAACAAATTAAACTTCTTCATAGGATATAACAGATTAATCAAATTTCCATGGTTTACTAAATCTTAGGTCGAGCCTATGGATTTCCATACCCAGATTACCATTGTCTAGTTTTCAACAGATCGGACAATTCAACAGGTGGCAGATCTAGCAGTTTAAGCGATTCAACAGATTTAGAAAATAACAGATTTAGCAGTTTAGGCAATTCAATAGTTTTAGCAGATAACGGATTAGGCAATTTAACAAATTTAGCAGATAACAGATTTAGCAGATTATATATATCTAAAACTCTATTTACATATCTTGCCTAATCATAAATTTAGCCTAAACTTACATGCCTAAATCAAAGTCATAATTCGTAATACAATATATGCCCCAAATTTTAGCCTTAATATTCCCATTTACAGTTCATGTCAAAACTAGATTTAATATTCTAGTTCACCATTTATATCCAAGACTAATACATATGTAAATCATTCTCTATTATAGCCAACTCAGATTATGGCAACATATTTGCTATGCCAAATTTACTTAATTAAGCTACGCCCAATCCCCGTATAACATGTTTCCACAAGTTCTCTAAATACTCATGAAATGGCCCTATAGGCTCGATGTACATAACAGTGAATGGGAATAAACTAGCAAAGTTACATACTAAATATGAGATCTACATCATTAAGGGAATAGGCATAAGAAACTAACTACAATATTTATAGGTAACTAACCACAATAGTCATTGGTGACTAATCACAATAGTTTCTTATTCAATGTCATAGGCAATAGTCTCATAGTCATGAATCATAGTCATATGCAATAGTCTCATAGGCGTGAATCATAGTCATAGGCAATAGTCTCATAGGCATCAGTTTCATGTCCAATTATGCATTATTATTTGTCCCAAAATTTAGCGTTCGTGTGTTAATCTCTTATGAGATTCGGCACAGGCTCGTAGTAGCCTGGCTATAGAACAAAAAGAAGAAAGAGGTACAGAATAGTCACAGAAAAACAGATCTGCTCCCGAAACCCAGTTTTTGAACCTGATTCATTCTGATGTATCTGGTCTCGTTTTCTGTCTAGGTTCGTCCACCTAATCCTATATAAACAGCCCCTAGCCTCATTTTCTCTACACAATTTCATTCTGTCTATACTCTGCCTCTGTTCTAATTAAAAATAAAAATGGCGTCGCTATTCTGCTGGAATCAAAACTTGGACTGATGCATCTTCTTCCAACCTGAATAGAATTAAAAGCTAAATCAAATCTCAAATCAAAGTTTAGAGCTACAACAACAATTAAAGAGGAATAATTCAGCATTTCTGCATCAACAACAGTTTATTATCCTTTCTTAAAACCACGAAAGGCAAGTACAGTTATTTTCCGCTATAAACTGTAACTGTAATTGTGACATGATTGTAAATCTGAATTTGAGGTTGTGTACGTTCTTTATGATATATTTTATTCTGTATCTCTTTCTTCTTTCTATTCTATAGCCAGGCTACCACGAGCCTGCGCCACATCTCATAAGAGATTAACGCACGAACGCTAAATTTTGGGATAAATAATAATGTATAATTGGACATGAAACCGTTGCCTATGAGACTATTGCCCATGACTATGATTCATTGACTATGAGACTGTTGCCTATGACTATGATTCATTGACTATGAGACTATTGCCTATGACTATGATTCATGACTATGAGACTATTGCCTATGACATTGAATAAGAAACTATTGTGATTAGTCTCCCATGACTATTGTGGTTAGTTGCATATAACTATTGTAGTTAGCTTCTTATGCCTATTCCCTTAATGATGTTAGATCTTATATTTAGTATGTAACTTTGTGTAACACCCCACACCCGCTAAGGTCACTCACTAAGGGAATGCCTTAACTTCGGTGGAGAATTTTAAGTGAATATAGAACAGAAAAATTACAACAAGACAGATATAAGTAATACTTGAAATTTAAAACATCATTTCATTGCAGCAGAAGGTAAACATGTTTGGTTACATATCAAAAACCAACAAGAGTCAAGTACAAAATATCCATCTCGTTAAAATATAAGTACATAATCCCACTACATAACTAATAGCCATAATAGGAAAGATAACCGAGCTTTACTTCAAGAGTCCAAGCTCCAAAAGATAGATAAAGCAATCTGATCAAAGCCCACTAGTGCTAGGCCCACTCTGATAACCTGAGGGTTGGGAAAAAGATAAAAACAACGGGGTCAGACATAAGTCTGAGTGAACCCTATAACTTTAACAATACAATCATTAAAGTAATTAGGGTATGATATAAACTTGGTACGGTGATGACTGGGGATAAATGACTACACTAAGCAGCCAACTAGACATAGGATAAACTAAGATATCGGTAAAGACGCATCTACC
Source organism: Allium sativum (assembly GCA_030737875.1). NCBI lineage: Eukaryota > Viridiplantae > Streptophyta > Magnoliopsida > Asparagales > Amaryllidaceae > Allium > Allium sativum. Next base: position 1,022,793,976 of record CM060926.1, read on the forward strand.
CACCCAAGGGTAATTACTACACAACACCACACCAGTCATTCCTACTTAAAGGTTGATCCCACCCAAGGACTTAGAAAATTTAACTAGTAGTTTCGTGTACCCCTAGCTGACTACATAGGTGCCGTCTGCCCCTATCTCCACTAGGTGTACCCACTACTCCCCAAGCGATCGGCTCCCTACCGTAGATACCCGTGCTGGCCCCACAGTGGGGTGTATCACTCCCCAAAGTGGCAACCCGATACAACCAATAGTGCACGGCTTATACCTACACGATGCAACAACGTCTTACCTACCAGCCCGGGTCCACACACGCATATGAAACCCATTGGACTTGCGTTGCCACCGTTAACCCGTTTTGGCCTATTACAGTCAAGCCCAGTACGCGTGTCCCGTCCTCGACATGGGTCGAGCCCAATAAGATACATATGGGTTACTAGTTGAAATGGGCCCCCACAAGCTACCCACCTAAGCTTGTCCCTTTTTCTAGTGCATCCCACTTAACCCTTTAATCATGTTTAATTACATGTTTCCACTTGGTTAAGTATTCTAATCGTATTTTCTATTGCCACCCAAGGCAACCCACTAGATTTCCACATGCCACCCAAGGCACTTACTTGATTTCCACATGCCACCCAAGGCACCCACTTAACCCCTCATGCCCCACTACATGCTTATCTGGTTAAGTGTTTCTTAATTGATTAAGAACGTAACCGTTGTAAAGACCTCTCACATTAGACTATCTTTTATGGCAGCTGGATTTGCCGGTCGGGTCCGGGCAGCCTTACGCTATAACCGAGTCTAACCTCGTGTCTTTACACTTGTCACGTATTTAGTTTATGCCTAAGACCTCTCACATTGGGCCAATCATTTGTAGCCGCTGGATTTGCCGGTCGGTTCCGGGCAGTCTTATGCTACAAAAGGGTCCAACCTCGTGTCTTAGTCGATTAATTACACCTAATTAATCACCCCATATTTTGAATTAATTTTCCCTAATTAATTCCAATTTAATGATGTACATAATTGACTCAATTATGTCCATCCACTAATGGTATGCAACATCATACCAATTTCACCACATTTTTGTTAACATGAATATTAACCCCATCGTTCCCCACGTGATACGCTAACATGACATACTTAAAAGGGAAGGTTCATCACGAATACAATGGGTTCTACTTAGCATAGCATTACCATCAACATGGGTTTTAAAGGTGTCAACTTGCATATATGACCATGGCATCAAACCCAACTAGCACAAATAATCAACCCAACTTGCATGAATCACATATGTCATAAAGAGGGTAACTTGCATAAGTTACTTATGTCATATAAAGGGGTAAACTTGCATATGTATGTATGACATACAAAGGGGTTAACTTGCATATGTATGCATATCATACAAAGGTGTAAACTTGCACATGTTACTTGCATATAATCAAACACCAAACTTGCATAACATGTCATATATGAACTTGCATATAATCAAACACCAAACTTGCATAACATGGTGTCATAATGGATCAATGTTTATCATAGTGATTTGCATAACTAGCATCATGAGCACATAGCATAAAACTTGCATAACTAGCATCATGAACATATAGCATAAAACTTGCACAACTAGCATCATGAACTCATAGCATATGACTTGCATAACTTGCATAACATCATGAACACATAGCATTTGACTTGCATAACTTGCATAACATCATGAACACATAGCATAGGACTTGCATAACTTGCATAACATCATGAACACATAGCATATGACTTGCATAACTTGCATAACATCATGAACACATAGCATATGATAACATAACTTGCATTGATCCACATACATAACCATAACCTCATTATATCCTATCATAATTAGTTTAGCAATTGCTTGCTAAAGGCATAGAAACTCACAATTTGTTGATTAGCACTCCTATGAAGAAGATTAAGTTGCTAGAGTTGATTAGAAGTTGATTTGAGAAGCTATCTTCTTCTACAATTTGATGGAGGCTCCTTCAAGTTGCATTTTGACGGCATAACGACGTTGTATCTATTTTTAGTATGAATTAGGGTAGTCTTAGGGTGTATTTATAGAATTAGGATGTAGTTTAGGCCCTTAGATTAACCCTAGATTAGGTTAGAGCCGTCAGATTTCGTCACAAGCCCCAAAACACAACCCAAACCCCTTCAGGTTTGCACCCAGGCCAAACTGGCCGACAGGGGCGGTCGACCCCTGGGTCGACACATGGGTCGACCCCTTGGGGGGGTCGACACCCATGTCGACCCCTGTGTCGACTCCCTCTGTCTGGCAGGAATTTTCCCGCCTCTTCTGAAATTTGAAATTTTAATATTTAAATCTGTTTTGAATTTTCTGAAACTTCTTCGGGCCTTAACTGGGTCATACGGACTCCAATTTTCGAAAACTCGGACTCTATTTCGCGTATTTTTCCGAGACGAACGCAATGGCATAGCCCGTTTCCCCTGATTCAGATTTTAAAATTTAATTCTGCCCTGATTTATATTATAACAAGTTATTCAACCTACGGGGTGTTACATTCTCCCCTACTTAAAGGATTTCGTCCCCGAAATCTCTAAGTCAAGAAGAACGTATCCTACCAACCAAACAACCATCTACTCAAACCATCAAACACTGACATCCATTGTCCTTAAAGTTTCTAATGTTGTATGAACATATGCAAAGAGTGTGTGTATATGTTCCCTATCTAATGCAAAATCAGGCGGTCTACTGATTCAGTTGACCTCCTTAATGCAAACCATGATAGTGCCATGCATCCAATATGTATGCGAAAGAATCCTATCGACACATACTATTTCTACATGTGTGCACAACCATACACCAAAATGCATCATCCATGTGATAACACAACCATTATACATCCATTAATATAGCTACCTACACACAATTATATGCAATATGCAATATGAAGTGACTGAGCCGATCTAATGTCTAAAGTGTGTGTATATGCATCCACGAGCAACCACTAGCAAACACTTGCATCCACACGCATCCATCAATCATAACATGTCTCAAACACATGTTTCAACCATAGGTTTACCCTATCTAAAGGTCAAATGTACTAATGAGAGGACATACTAAAGATAAGATAAGTACTAGACAAACGATAAAGGAGAAGTTAAAAGACATACCCTTAAAAAGGAATGGGTACAGTGAACGCATCTTCGCTTCTGTCTCCCAAGTAGCATTGCTCTCATCCTCTCCCCATTGCAGTTTGACTAGTCGAACCTCTCTGTTTCTCAACTTCCTAATTTCTGACCCAAGGATGCGGGTAGGAGCTCGTCAAATAGTCGCATCACACTCTACCTCCACTTCTCTAAGCAAGCTCGGCTCTACCACCTCTGCGGTCTCGTGTAGGCACTTCCTCAAATGTGACACATGGAATACGTCATGTACCCCATTAAGTCTCTCGGGTAAATCCACTCTATATGCCATCCGTCCAATCCTTTCCTTAATAGGAAACGGTCCTACAAATCTTGGTGCTAACTTCCCAACGGACCCAAAGCGAACCACATTCCGTAATGGAGATACTTTGACAAAGACCATGTCCCCAACATCAAACTCAAGATCCGTCCTCCTCTTATCCGCGTAAAGTTTCTGCCTATCTTGCGCTGCTTTCATCCTTCTTTGAATCAAATCAATCTTTTCTGAAGTCTCTCTAACCATATCAGGCCCAAGCAAGATCTTATCCGTAGATTCCCACCAACATGTAGGTGATCGAGAAGGCCTTCCATAAAGAGCTTCAAAAGGAGCCATACCAATACTAGACTGAAAGCTGTTATTATACGCGAACTCCACCAACGGAAGATGCTCTTCCCATGTACCTCCAAAATCTAAGATACATAGCCTCAAAAGGTCTTCCAGAACACGATTCACCCTCTCGGTCTGGCCGTCCATCTGAGGATGATATGCGGTGCTCAAACACAACTGAGTCCCCACTGCTTCTTGCAAACTCTTCCAAAACTCGCTAGTGAAGATGGGATCTCGATCACTCACTATGATAGAAGGTACCCCATGCAACCGAACTATCTCTCAAAGATAAACTGAAGCTAGCCATGGAGCAGTCCTCTTACTCTTCACGGGTATGAAATGGGCGCTCTTAGTAAGTCTGTCTACCACAACCCAAATTCCCGTATTACCCTTCCTCTATCTCGGTAACCCATCAATAAAATCCATCGAGACGCTATCCCACTTCCATTGCGGAACCTCCAATGGGTGAAGCAACCCACCGGGTTTCTTTTGCTCCGCTTTCACTTGTTGGCACACCAAGCATCTAGCGACATACTCGGCCACATCTTTCTTCATACCGGCCCAAAAGAAAACTCGCTTCATGTCTTGGTACATCTTGTCCCCACCGGGATGAATGGTCATCTTCGAACGATGCGCATCATCAAGTATAGCCTTCCTCAAACCCTCGTCTTGCGGTACACAAAGTCTACCGTCTCTACGCAAGCACCCCCATCGTCTAGGGTGTACCTACTCAAATGGCTGGAAGACTCCCCCCTTATGAGCCTCTCAACCAACTCAACCAACTGTGGGTCGTCCCGCTGTGCCTCGCCAATCCGTCCCAAAAGAGTAGGTCTGACCTCTAAGGATGCTAGCAAACCGGGTACAAAATCAACGGAAGGTCTGAAATCAAACATCGAGATAAATTCCAAGCTTCGTCGTTCCACGAACAATGGACTCAAGGACAACCTTTTTCTGCTCAAGGCGTCCGCCACCACGTTACCCTTGCCAGGGGTATACGCTATCTCGAAATCATAGGATGCTAAGAACTCCATCCACCTTTGCTGTCTCAAGTTCAAATCCTTCTGAGAAAACAAGTATTTCAATGATTTGTGGTCAGTGAACAATTCGAATCTCTCGCCAAGGAGATAATGGCGCCAAGTCTTAAGCGCAAAAACAATAGCGGCCAACTCTAAATCATGGGTAGGGTAATTTTTCTCATGCTTTCTCAACTGCCTTCCCCCATAGGCTATTACCCTTCCCTCTTGCATTAAGACTGCGCCTAGTCCTGTCCCACAAGCATCGGTATAAACAACAAATGGCTTACTCCCATCTGGCAACACTAAGACTGGAGCTGTGGTTAAAGCTCTCTTTAACCGTTGGAACGCATCATCACAATCTACGTCCCATGGAAGACTAAATTCTTCTTTGTCAAGCGAGTTACTGGGGCTGATATCTTTGCGAAGTCCTTGATAAACTTCCTATTGTAGCCAGCTAACCCCAAGAAACTCCTCACCTCGGTAGCATTCTTCGGAACCTTCCAATCTTGGACGGATACTACCTTCGCGGGATCTACAGCTATCCCTTCCTTAGAGACCACGTGCCCTAAGAACCGTACTTCCTTCCTCCAGATGACATTTAGAGAATTTAGCCTTAAGGCTATGCGCTCGAAGAGTCTCCAACACTTCCCTAAGATGTAGGGCATGCTCTTCTTCACTCTTAGAAAATACTAAGATTTCATCCACAAAGACCACCACGAACTTATTAAGGTACTCCCTGAACACCCTACTCATCAAATCAACAAAGTATGCAGGGGCGTTCGTCAAACCAAAGGGCATCACCAGCCACTCATAGAAACCATCCGGAGTCCTAAAGGCAGTCTTGTCTATGCTATCCTCAGCCACTCTCAACTGATGAAACCCCGTGGCTAAGTCCAACTGCGAAAACACTGAGGCGCCAACCAACTGGTCAAAAAGATCATCAATCCTCGGCAATGGGTGTCTATTCTTCTTTGTGAGCTTGTTGAGTTCTCTATAGTCTACACAAAGTCTGAGGGACCCATCCGCCTTCGTGGCAAAAACTATTGGAGCACCCCACTCCGATATACTTCGTCTTATGAACCCCTTCTCAAGCAACTCCCCTACTTGCTTATGGAGTTCCCTCCTCTCACGAGGAGCCATGTGGCGCACTGGTAAAGATACTGGTTTAGCATTGTCTACCAGGTATATTCGGAAGTCTATCTCCCGCTTCGGAGGTAAGCCCTTCACCTCCTCAAACACATCCAAGTACTCCCGGACCACTCTAACAGATCGCAAACTCTCGACCGAAGCGTCAAGCGATTCAAGATAACTTAGCATAACAGAATCCATGGGATTACAAGAGATCTCGAGAGTGTTACCCAAGCGGGTCATGAGCCTAATAACTCTCCTTTCGCAATCAAGAACGACACCATTACTGGATAACCAGTCCATGCCCAAAATCAACCCATAGCCCGTAAAGCCCAAAACAAAAGCATCACATCTAAACTCAACGCTAAGTATAGAAATCTTCAAACCCAAACATATCATGGACAAATAAGTGGAGCCCCCAATTGGGTTTGAAACAACCAAGGGATCATCTACTAGACTGGTGTCTAAGTGCAGTGACTCAACTAATGATGATGAGATAAACGAATGCGATGCGCCAGAGTCAAACAAAGTACGGACAGGATGATCAAACAGAAAAACCAGACTTTCAACGGAAATAGTTCTACCTCTTTCCTGAATCGGTGGAGCCGCGAGAGCCTGAACTTGCCCCCTTGCCTGACCTGGTGCCATAAGAGCTTGCACCTATCCTCCTGAGGTAGATCCCGTCCTCTGTCCCTTCTTAGGGCAGTCTTTCACTAGATGCCCTGCTTCGCCACAGTGGAAGCAGCCAGTCTTCTTCTTCTTCCGACAATCTTTGCTTAGGTGGCCTGGTGTCCCGCAATTGAAACACTTCTTCTTTCCCTTGCCACTGTTGCCTTTCCCACCCTTGTTTTGCTGTTGCTGTTGAGGTCTCTTCTGATCTCCTTTCTTCTCGGGTGCCTTATTAGCATTGGGACCCTTCTCTTCCTCATGCATGAGTGCCATGTCTACTAGCTTCTCAAAGGTGGCCCCCATGGGGATGTGAGTCATAGCCAATCCATGCATTGGTTCATTCAAGCCCTTAACGAACCTCAAAGCCTTCTTCTCCGGTGTATTTACCATGTCTATGCCAAATCTTGCTAGCTGATTAAACTTGTTGACATATTCCTTCACTGATAGGTTTCCTTGCTTTAGAGTCAAGAACCTTTCCATATACAGATTCTCTTCTGCCCTTGAGAGAAACTTTGCCACAAACCTTTGTTAGAAATCCGCCCAAGAGTCAACTACGCGTTCTCCATTAGTGACCTCCCACCAGAACGAGGCCTCTCCCTTCATTAACCAAGTAGCTAACTTGACTTTCTTTCCTTCTTCCATCTCAAAGATATCTATCAACTCTTCTACCTCCTTAAGCCAATCTCTAGCTTCCACAAAAGTTTCTGATCCTTGAAAAGGTTTCCCTCCCATAGCCTTAAATTCCTTGCAAGTCTTAGCAAAAGTATCTGTGCGAGGAGGAGGAGGGGGAGGAAGATCGGGTGCTACTGTTGGTGGAGGAACATTTGCTGGACCCGCAGTGGCGGCCCTAGCCTCCATCAACCTCCTATACCATACTGGTATCGCTACACCCTCCGGAAAGTTAAGATCTTCCGCCATGCTGAAACGAAAAAGGAAAGATTCAAAACGGAAAATTCGAAAGATAAAGATATGGCTATTGGGGATTATGCTTTTCTTTCAAAAACTTTTCTCTCGAAAGACATGTTTTTGAAAATACTTCTTCCAAAAATGTTTTTAGAAAAATAGTTTTCTAAAAAATTTATCTGTTCCGGTAACCTTCAGCTCTGATACCACGTGTAACACCCCACACCCGCTAAGGTCACTCACTAAGGGAATGCCTTAACTTCGGTGGAGTATTTTAAGTGAATATAGAACAGAAAAATTACAACAAGACATATATAAGTAATACTTGAAATTTAAAACATCATTTCATTGCAGCAGAAGGTAAACATGTTTGGTTACATATCAAAAACCAACAAGAGTCAAGTACAAAATATCCATCTCGTTAAAACATAAGTACATAATCCCACTACATAACTAATAGCCATAATAGGAAAGATAACCGAGCTTTACTTCAAGAGTCCAAGCTCCAAAAGATAGATAAAGCAATCTGATCAAAGCCCACTAGTGCTAGGCCCACTTTGATAACCTGAGGGTTGGGAAAAAGATAAAAACAACGGGGTCAGACATAAGTCTGAGTGAGCCCTATAACTTTAACAATGCAATCATTAAAGTAATTAGGGTATGATATAAACTTGGTACGGTGATGACTGGGGATAAATGACTACACAAAGCAGCCAACTAGACATAGGATAAACTAAGATATCGGTAAAGACGCATCTACCCACCCAAGGGTAATTACTACACTGCACCACACCAGTCATTCCTACTTAAAGGTTGATCCCACCCAAGGACTTAGAAAATTTAACTAGTAGTTTCGTGTACCCCTAACTGACTACATAGGTGTCGTCTGCCCCTATCTCCACTAGGTGTACCCACTACTCCCCAAGCGATCGGCTCCCTACCGTAGATACCCCTGCTGGCCCCACAGTGGGGTGTATCACTCCCCAAAATGGCAACCCGATACAACCAATGGTGCACGGCTTATACCTACACGATGCAACAACGTCTTACCTACTAGCCCGGGTCCACACACGCATATGAAACCCGTTGGACTTGCGTTGCCACCGTTAACCCGTTTTGGCATCTTACAGTCAAGCTCAGTACGCGTGTCCCGTCCTCGACATGGGTCGAGCCCAATAAGATACATATAGGTTACTGGTTGAAATGGGCCCCCACAAGCTACCCACCTAAGCTTGTCCCTTTTTCTAGTGCATCCCACTTAACCCTTTAATCATGTTTAATTACATGTTTCCACTTGGTTAAGTATTCTAATCGTATTTTCTATTGCCACCCAAGGCAACACACTAGATTTCCACATGCCACCAAAGGCACTTACTTGATTTCCACATGCCACCCAAGGCACCCACTTAACCCCTCATGCCCCACTACATGCTTATCTGGTTAAGTGTTTCTTAATTGATTAAGAACGTAACCGTTGTAAAGACCTCTCACATTAGACTATCTTTTATGGCCGCTGGATTTGCCGGTCGGGTCCGGGCAGCCTTACGCCATAACCGAGTCTAACCTCGTGTCTTTACACTTGTCACGTATTTAGTTTATGCCTAAGACCTCTCACATTGGGCCAATCATTTGTAGCCGCTGGATTTGCCGGTCGGTTCCGGGCAGTCTTATGCTACAAAAGGGTCCAACCTCGTGTCTTAGTCGATTAATTACACCTAATTAATCACCCCATATTTTGAATTAATTTTCCCTAATTAATTCCAATTTAATGATGTACATAATTGACTCAATTATGTCCATCCACTCATGGTATGCAACATCATACCAATTTCACCACATTTTTGTTAACATGAATATTAACCCCATCGTTCCCCACGTGATACGCTAACATGACATACTTAAAAGGGAAGATTCATCACGAATACAATGGGTTCTACTTAGCATAGCATTAGCATCAACATGGGTTTTAAAGGTGTCAACTTGCATATATGACCATGGCATCAAACCCAACTAGCACAAATAATCAACCCAACTTGCATGAATCACATATGTCATAAAGAGGGTAACTTGCATAAGTTACTTATGTCATATAAAGGGGTAAACTTGCATATGTATGTATGACATACAAAGGGGTTAACTTGCATATGTATGCATATCATACAAAGGTGTAAACTTGCACATGTTACTTGCATATAATCAAACACCAAACTTGCATAACATGTCATATATGAACTTGCATATAATCAAACACCAAACTTGCATAACATGGTGTCATAATGGATCAATGTTTATCATAGTGATTTGCATAACTAGCATCATGAGCATATAGCATAAAACTTGCATAACTAGCATCATGAACATATAGCATAAAACTAGCACAACTACCATCATGAACTCATAGCATATGACTTGCATAACTTGCATAACATCATGAACACATAGCATATGACTTGCATAACTTGCATAACATCATGAACACATAACTTGCACAACTAGCATCATGAACTCATAGCATATGACTTGCATAACTTGCATAACATCATGAACACATAGCATATGACTTGCATAACTTGCATAACATCATGAACACATAGCATAGGACTTGCATAACTTGCATAACATCATGAACACATAGCATATGACTTGCATAACTTGCACAACATCATGAACACGTAGCATATGATAACATAACTTGCATTGATCCACATGCATAACCATAACCTCATTTTATCCTATCATAATTAGTTTAGCAATTGCTTGCTAAAGGTATAGAAACTCACAACTTGTTGATTAGCACTCCTATGAAGAAGATTAAGTTACAAGAGTTGATTAGAAGTTTATTTGAGAAGCTATCTTCTTCTACAATTTGATGGAGGCTCCTTCAAGTTGCACTTTGACGGCATAACGACGTTGTATCTATTTTTAGTATGAATTAGGGTAGTCTTAGGGTGTATTTATAGAATTAGGATGTAGTTTAGGCCCTTAGATTAACCCTAGATTAGGTTAGAGCCGTCAGATTTCGTCACAAGCCCCAAGACACAGCCCAAACCCCTTCAGGTTTGCACCCAGGCCAAACTGGCCGACAGGGGGGGTCGACCCCTGGGTCGACCCCTTGGGGGGGTCGACACCCATGTCAACCCCTGTGTCGACTCCCTCTGTCTGGCGGGAATTTGCCCGCGTGTTCTGAAATTTGAAATTTTAATATTTAAATCTGTTTTGAATTTTCTGAAACTTCTTCGGGCCTTAACTGGGTCATACGGACTCCGATTTTCGAAAACTCGGACTCTATTTCGCATATTTTTCCGAGACGAACGCAATGGCATAGCCCGTTTCCCCTGATTCAGATTTTAAAATTTAATTCTGCCCTGATTTATATTATAACAAGTTATTCAACCACGGGGTGTTACACTTTGCTAGTTTATTCCCATTCACTGTTATGTACATCGAGCCTATAGGGCCATTTCATGAGTATTTAGAGAACTTGTGGAAACATGTTATACGGGGATTGGGCGTAGCTTAATTAAGTAAATCTGGCATAGCAAATATGTTGGCATAATCTGAGTTGGCTATAATAGAGAATGATTTACATTTGTATTAGCCTTGGACATAAATGGTGAACTAGAATATTAAATCTAGTTTTGACATGAACTGTAAATGGTAATATTAAGGATAAAATTTGGGGCATATATTGTATTATGAATTATGACCTTGATTTAGGCATGTAAGTTTAGGCTAAATTTATGATTAGGCAAGATATGTAAATAGAGTTTTAGATATATATAATCTGCTAAATCTGTTATCTGCTAAATTTGTTAAATTGCCTAATCTGTTATCTGCTAAAACTATTGAATTGCCTAAACTGCAAAATCTGTTATCTGCTAAATCTGTTGAATCGCTTAAACTGGTAGATCTGCCACCTGTTGAATTGTCCGATCTGTTGAAAACTAGGTAATGGTAATCTGGGTATGGAAATCCATAGGCTCGACCTAAGATTTAGTAAACCATGGAAATTTGATTAATCTGTTATATCCTATGAAGAAGTTTAATCTGTTAAATAAACAGAATTAGTCTGATATCTGAAAAATCTGTATTGGAATGAATTGGCTATGACACGAGGTTAGGCTCTATTTGCGCTAGAAGCCTGCCCGGAACCAACCGGCTTAACCAGCGACCGCAAACTACCAGTCTAATGTGAGAGGTCGTAGGCATAACTAAAATATGCTTAGACACGAGGTTAGGTATGGTTTGTGGCAGAAGCCTGCCCGAAACCGCCCGGCATATCTAGCGGCCACATGCTACCGACCTAATGTGAGAGGTCTATGCATTAATATTTAATTAATGCAAATATGGGATAAATATGATGTCTAAAACGTGTTGGGTGGATAGGGTTAAACCAATTGGACTACTGAATTTAACAAACCCGTTTCGTGAATCTGTAGGCCCAATTACAAAGTTAGACAAATATGTAAATCTGTTAAATCCCTATATCTGATCCGTTAGTCTGAAAACTTGTCTGATCTATGAACTAGTTGATCTGAACTCTGTATGTATGAACTTGTAAACAAGTTAATCTGAATTCTGTTAGTCTGGGGACACAAGGTTAGGAGGGAAATTACTTGTGTCATCTGTTGTTTGGGACCCATATTAGCCAGTAACCCTTTCTGGTATCAAAACTTTGACCCAACAGTAGGTAGGGTGCGGGCACGCTTACTGAACTAATTATAAGCGGTTCATTCTGATAATGGCGAGGGGTGTTGATGGTGCGTTCCAACCGGGTCATGTGCGTGCATGGATCCTGGTCTGCCTCTGAGGATGTAAGACGCCGTGACATCTATAAATAGGTCTATGCCAATTGGTTGTCACTTTAGGGAGTGATACACCCTACTGTGGGGCCGACACAGGGTATTTATATATTAGGGAGCCGATCGCTTGGGGTAGGGTTTTAGGGTACACTTAGTTCTGTCTGTTTCTGTTGGTACCGTATATTTTTGTTGGGTGGCAACACCTGTCTGTTTCTGCGTGGTACCGTCTGTTCGGGTGGTAAAGGCCCATTTACTAGTGTACACCTAATTCTACATTCTGTTTCCGTAGGGATTAATCTGTTTCTATTTCTGTACCTTCTGTTCGGGTGGTTAAGGCCCATTATTAGCATTATGTTTCTGTCTGTTTCTGTTCGGGTGTTAAAGGCCCATTATTAGCATTCTGTTGTTGTTCGGGTGGTAAAGGCCCATTATTAGCATTCTGTTTCTGTCTCTTTCTGTTCGGGTGGTAAAGGCCCATTATTAGCATTCTGTTTCTGTCTGTTTCTGTTGGGTGGTAAAGGCCCATTACTAGCATTCTCTTCTGTGGAAATTATTCTGTTCGCGTTTCTATTTCAGTTTAGACATTAGAGTGACACCTAATCATGTTATACTAGTAATAGTACAGAGAAATGAAAAGTAATATTATTCTGTTTCTTCTGTTTAACCTAAGTACATCTGCTGCTCGTGTTACTGTTATCTCTTATCCAGCTTATTTTCATGTCATAATTATTATTATCTGTTCATATGCTGAAAGTCATTGGACTTGCCAGACTTTATGTCTAACCTTGCTTGTTTTCGCCCCTTTTTCTTCCGTCCCTCCCCCCTCCCCCCCCCCCCCACCCCCGGTTTTCCAAGGAGGGAATACTTTAGCTTGATCCGGATTTCTTCTGCTTGAAGTACTTGAAGTGCGTAAAGTATGGCTTAACTTCTTATGGCACCTTCTGTGGGGATTATGATTTTAAAGTTTTGTACTCTGATGACTTTCTAAACAAGACTGATATTTATGTACTTGAGTTTTTGGTAAAGATGTAACCATACTGATTTCTGTTTTCCGCTGTAATAAAGTTATAATTTCTCAAGTATTGTTTATCTGTCTTGAAATTTTCTGTTCTGTTTACTAAAATGCTTCACCAAAGTTAAGGCATTCACTTTGTGAGTGTCCTTAACGGAGGTGGGGTGTTACAGTTTCCCTAAGGTAAAATGTGTATCCATGGAAATGGTTTCCTTTATTGTATTAGTTAATGGAACATTTCAGATTCGAGCACTCATAAAATATTTTACAAGTTTTTATCCTTTGCAAACTTTAAAAAAAAATATTACTCTTAATTTTGGTCCTTTCGAAAGTTGGGCCAACAAGTTCGTGTACTTGACATTAACATGCATGCTTCGTACAATTGGGTAGTAGAATATTTGTACGTATGGTTTCAAAACTTGTTGCTAAACTTAGGTAGAATAGGAACAAGTTGTTATCTTCTGTTGTTTAATGGTTATATGATGTTATACGTCCTTGATTAAACAAATTGGTCAAAGGAGAAGGAAAACTTACTTGCTTTACTGAAGTATAAAAACAACATAACCGGTTTACCTTACATATTACATACATCATGTAAGTATTTTGTTTGACAACCCCCTTTTTTCTTTTCTTTTGCATCATCACCAAATTTTTATTTATCTAATATGCCATCTAGTTGGATTGTAGAAGGAGCCTTGATGTTGGTTGTTTGGTCAATGCATTAGTGTTTTATTTTCTATGGTTTAAGTTATAAAGTGTAGGACATCGGTTATATAAAATCCTATTCACGTACGAGCTGCTACGGATAAAAATAAAAATACTATCGTGATGGGCAATGTGCCACGATTCCAAAAATATAATAGAATAGATAAATTAACTTATTCTATGAAATTCCAAAATGCTGGTTTAGGGTGTAAAATACTTCAAATAAAAAGTTGCTTATTTTTCCAAAATAAAAATTACAGAAAAATTCTAAAAATTAAATTATAACTATGTCTCAAAGATCTTGTCTAAATTCAAAACCAATATTTATATTAATTTAAATATTCAAAATATTTGAATTCAAACCATTTAAATTATCAAATCACTATATTAAAATAATTTAATAAATTAATTATTAAATCACAAAAATCTGGGATGTTACAACTATTGTAGAATCAGCTAGTTAGTATATCATTAATATTCCGCAATATCCATATAGAAAGATCCTTAAGTCGTACACACCGACTTTTCAGCCAAATGATTTCTGCAACTTCTATTTGCACTTGCATTACCTGGTATGTGCAGTCATGTTTTGCAATGACCCATAATCTGTTGGCCATGCTATACTTGGCAGCATTGATCATTCGTTGGCCTTGCAATGCGGTTCCTGGCATGCTGCATTTTCTTACCTTGATCTTCCATGCTCATTGTTCATTGCTCCATTTTGTTTACTAACTTATTTGCATTTGCACTATACTGCGGTGCTAGTCCATAACTTGTACACTTGAGTTCACCCTTATTCTAGTTGATCATATTCATTTGACCTTTGTTTATTGTCGTTGTCTGTGTCTTTTCACAGACCATACTTTGAAGTTGTACTGCTATACATTTGCAAGTTGGGTTTCAATGTCTTGTCTGAGATAATTTTGTTAAACATAGCTTGTTAACATTTGTGTATCTTGTTGTGAAATCAGGGAGGAGCTATCTGACTATATGTTGCATCACTTCAAAGAGCAAAGTGGTTATTGTACTAGATGTGTAGATTACGGGTATAACATTTTCTTTGTATAAATTGTGTAAATTTGTATATCAGAGTGGTTATTGTATATGAGTTTGGCCATTTGTACAGAAAACTATTGTACTGAAGTGGTTATGCATATTTTACTTGATTATATGATTAATCGTTTTTCTGATTGTTCGAACATAATGAGTATGTGAATGTATATATAGGATGATATTGTAAGAAACAAAATAAACTATTAATAGGAAATAATTGCAGGGAAAAAAGACAAATTAATTAATAATTTTTAGTAGTGTTTTAAAAATGCTACAGAAATGCATTTAGTGGCGTTGAATAAACGCAACAGAAAACCAGGGTTACAATTGGAAATTTCATTAGTAGCATTAAAAGCTTTTTTATGGCGTTTAAAAAATGCTAAGAAATTTTTTTTTGGTGGCGTTTAATAAACTTACAAAAAAAGAAATTACAGTGGCGTTAAAAAAAGTGCAACCAATTTACAATGATTTTTAGTGGCATGTTTTCTCGTAACGATTATCGAAACGCCACCAAAAATGGTTGGTAGCGTTTTTGGATGCTACAAAAAAATCATTTACCTTGTAGTGACAGTCAAATTATGTCCTATTTCACCACACTGGGCCTGCAGTGGTAACTCTAAAAGGAGGAACCAGTGCTTGCACTAGGCAAAGAAATATATAAGAATGCAATCCTTGCTGTTGATGCATGGAAGCATTCAGACTTTCTATACAAAAATTATTTTCTGAATTATCGGGACAATATGTTGTACAAAGTGTATCATCCTCTAAAGACAACAGAGGCCCTTCGGAATGCACTTTCCATGAATTATAAGATGCAGAATATTAGTTTGAATTTATTGTAGATAAATTCATGGACTATAAGATGATAGACTCCAAATGTAACTACCGCCCCATACAGCTTGCATGTAAATAGGTAAAATAGTGTGTGTTATATCATGCCAAGCTAATATGGGCCAGACATCATGGGTGACAATCAAAAGCACACCAGTCGTATATCTCATAGTGCATGAATAAAATATAGTATGAAATATAGGCAATAATGTAGCGAGAGATGGCAAAACATAAAGAAACTAACATATCATCAAAATCACATAGTCATGTGGATGAAATCTAATAATATTTGGATACATGTTATCTTCACTACAACACTTAGAGTATGCTCATAACAGTGGAAAGCAAATATATACAACTAAGTATACGGTATAGCTCCTCCAAGCTCATCTCTAGCTCGGGATCCCATATAACCTGACCTGATATCTGACCTACTTATCAGTATCGTCGATGAGTACCCAAGATAATAAGAGGAAACATAAATTCTTGGTTCAGGCAATAGCCTGTTGTGAGTGATAAAATATGTCAAAAGCTATCCTACAAGATATGTAAATAGACAAGTTAAGTCTCATACCTGACATGTCTCTGCAACCAAAAAGTTAGCATATAATAACACTATAATATACATGATACTAATAGAAATAGTGCTATACAAAGTAATAACAGAAGAAATGGGCGAAATCATAAGATAAGAAAATCTATTTAGTCTCCTCGACTCTCATTCCTTATCTTCTTTTAGCCCAATAAGTGATAGTTTACCCAAAGAGTGAAGGTGTGCGAAACAAAGCAACCATAGAACCATCATCCAAATGCAAGTTATCTGCTTTTGAAGCCATGAATACTTAGATACTCGAATGGCGACCCCAACTAAGGACTAATGAAAATCTTGGTTCTATTAGAAACTTTGTGTTTCACCAACATATGCCCTTTTAGCCTAGGTTGGCCACCCAAGGTATATGATCCTACCGACCTAGTGAACATCCCCACTATACCATTGTTTTGAAATTCCACTAGAACACTCTGATCTATTAACATTCATTGGCAATTCACTAGTGGAGTTGTTCCTATCTGTCTACGTAAAGCTTGAGTCCTCCACGGCTATTCCATTACCTTGAAGCTTCGTTACACCATGATTCACTTCAATCCATACAACGTCGTTTTCCACGAGTTGTTTCCATAATATCCTTCACTATGAGCCAAAATGTCTCTATGTAGTCGTTACACCACGATCTGCTTCATCACCATCCTACTACGTTACGCCACGAGCCATTCATAGTCACCGTTCGAGCTACACCACACCCGAGTCTTCACTCGAAGATTTTATATCTTGATCATACCATAACTCTCAAACCAGAGCAGTAATTGTCAAACCAAGATCATATGCATAATCATTAAAACCCCTAGATCTTCCACCAGGGACCTTATGTCATAACTCTCCACTATGATGGATCAGTACCGATCCACATTCTATGCACTGGTAATAGTCCATGTACTTAGACAATTTTTTGCTAAGTACTTTGGAACCTCTAAACACTCCTGCTGTAGGTTCTAACTTTCTACCAGTCCATTTCCATCGGTCCATCACTTAGAAAAATTCTCCAAGTTGCATACCAACTCTTATAGACTTCAAACTTTGCTTATGACCCGCAAAACCCCTAAGGAGTCCATGCATTAAGTTTCAAGGTGAAATATCGCTTCGCCATGGATTGGTACTAGTCTATAGGCCATGGACCGATACCTGTGAATGTACTTAGGTTATTTCGAACATAAATTTTCTGGATGTCTTCCAGCTGCTTCCAGAGCCCAACCCTCAATTTTCATGTGATTCCGATGAACTTTGAATTAGTCTGCTCCAATCTTCAGTTCAAGTCTTAATTTCGATGATACTAACACACAGAATCATGTATAACATCCATACAATAATTTCAACAATTCAAACAGCAAACACATGAATTGCCAAGCTTATTCATACACCCAAATTCATATAGGACATGAAAATATCATTTATTTTCATAGACTAGTGTATGTCTACATGTGAATGAATCTAAACTTATCGTTTTAATCCAATTTTCAACAGTTATATTATCCCTAAGATTTAAAAACTGAAATGAATATCAATGATCATGATTTGGTGTGATCTAACATGTAAAAGTGATGTAAACAACTAATATAAGTGTATAATGTAACATAGCATAGGGTGAGATCTAAATCACTCACCAAATCAATGAATCTAATGAAGATCAAGATTAAAATAATTTGGGCAGCAAGGAAATGAATATAGACAGCCTTTGAATGATGCTAAATATGAAAATAAATGAAGATCTAATCTCTAGAATGTATTTAGAGGAGATAAGAAGTGATTTAGAGTGTGTTTCGAGGTTTAGGAGGAAAAATTAAAGAATCTTTGTTCTTAGGTTAGTAGGAAAACAAAGAAAAGAGGTTAAACTAATCTCTTCAGTCCTAATTTGTTATGCAAGCCATTATCCCTGACTTGTAACCTAATCAGCCTATTTGTTGCTAATCAAATTTTCCCAGCGATCCTGAAAATTTATAACTGTTATATCTCCCTAACCCCTTAACCAAATCATTAATGTAGCCACCGAATAAAATGACTAGCCATCAAATATTTCCAACGACATAGGTTTGAGCATCTAATTTTGCATCAATCAAAAGATACGCCAGAACAAGATACCTAGGGTTAAAAATGGTCACAAAAAAAATCAATAAAAATCATAGATGTGTAAAACGTCCTAACTGATTATAGACCAAAATACAAGAATGATATGACCTTGTTGGAATTAAATAGAATTAATTTATGATCCTTCGATACGTAAAATATGGGTCGTTACATTCTCCCGATCTTTAGAAATTTCGCCCTCGAAATCCCAAACAAACACAAGCAAACACAGTATCCTGCACGCCTATGGACCACGATCAACCAATCTACCATGCAATTTAGAATCCAACAATTCATGCAAGCAATGTCCTAACCTAGAATGCAGAATCTATAGTATCATATATGATGATGCAAGTAGATGCAAAAATAGGACACACCATCTAAAGAGTTATGTATACCCCTCTCTTATACTCCCTTCTGTCTCCCATATACAATCACCATCATTCTTGTCCCATTATCTCTTAACTGGCTTAACTACCATCTTCCTAAGCAACTTCATATCCTTCTCCACGATCTGATGCGGCTTACGAGGTCTCAAAACTTCTAGCTCAACCTCTAATTCTTCAAGCTAATCTAGTGCCACTATAATACCCAAGTCGTGCACAAACTTCCATAAACAAGATATGTGAAGTACATTGTGCATACTCGCCATCTTTGAAGGTAGATCCACTTTATATGCTAAGTTCCCAATCCTCTCGGCGATCGAAAATGGTCCGACAAACCTTGGAGTCAATTTACCTTCCTTTCCAAACCAGACTGCATTCCTAAAAGGAGAAACCTTAACAAATACTATATCGCCAACTGAGAATTCCAAATCTCGTCTTCGCATATCGGCATAACTCTTCTGACGATCTTAAGCTGCTTTTATTCATTGACAAATGATCTCTATCTTATCCGAAGTATCTCGAATCATCTCAAGTCCAAGTATCGCCTTCTCTCCTGCTTTCCACTAATACAAAGTTGCACTACATGGTCTTTCATACAATGCCTCATAAGATGTCATGTCGATTCTCACTTGATAACATTTGTTATAAGTGAACTCAACCAAATGGAGATGATCATCCCAAGATTCTTCAAAATCCAAGATACAGGCTCTAGGAAGATCTTCTAAAACTCAATTGACCCTCTCAGTCTATCCATCTGTCTGAAGATGATAAGCTATACTCAGATGTAGTTCGCTTCCCTACACCTCTTGTAGACTTTTTTGTAATCCGCTAGTAAACAAAGGATCTTTGTCCTTACTAGCATTTTGGCACACCGTGGAATTGAGCAATCCATCTAATATACAATTGGGCCAACTTCGACACCGTCCCTGTAGACTTAAGAGGTATGTCTCGTGTTCTTGGTCAAGCGATCCACCGTAACCCAAATATTATCATAACCTGCTCGGGTAATCCATCAATAAAGCACATAGATACCTATACGAACATCCATTCTGGGACTTCCAATAGTTGAAGCATCCCATTTGGCTTCTTCTGCACATCTCTCACTGGTTGACAGTTCATATGCTTGAAGATTATTTTGCCCACATCGTTTTGCATACCTTCCCAGTAGTAAGTCCTTCTCATGTTCGATAAATATTGTTGCCAATAGGATGGATAATCAATTTAGAATTATGGCATTGGCTCAAAACTTCTTCTCGAAGGTCATTGATGTTTGGAACATACAATCGTCTGTCCTTACGAAGCCAACCGTCTCGATCGAACTTGTATCGCTTCAAATCCTCTGAATCGACTCTTATCTCAATCTTAATCAAAGTATCTACTAGCCTAGTGTATCGCTTCTGACTAGTTCCCATTTTTTCGACGAGAGTACGTATGATAGATAAACTAGGTAAATTCCAAGCTCTAACTCGTAATGATATTTAAAATCAAATCCAGCCAAATAGTCTTGTTGTTTCCACTCCAAAAACATAACTTAAAGTACAACGTGAATACTATTTAACGCTTCCACTATTGTGTAACCCATTCTTGAAGTATAGATAATAATGAAGTCATAAGAGGCCAGAAACTCTAACCATCTCTACTGTCAAAGGTTAAGATCATTCTGAGAGATGATCCGTAAACAACTCAAACCTTTCTTCCAATAAGTAGTGCTTTTATATCTTCAAATCAAAGAAAATGGACGTCAACTCCAAATCGTGAGTAGGGTAATTCCTTTCGTATGGCTTCAATTGTCGATTGGCATAAATGACAACTCTTCTTCTCTACATCAATACAACACCAAGACATGTGCCACAAGCATCCGTGTAGACGACCATCTTTTCATTCCCACCAGGAATAACCAATATTTGTGCACTTGTCAATCCCTCTTTCAAAACCAAAAAGGGTGCATCCCAATTAAGAATATTATTCTTCTTCATCAAGTGAGTCAATGATATAACTATCTTGAAAAATCTTTGATAAATCATCTATAATATCCAGCTAGACCAAGGAAACTCCGAATATCCATAACATTCTTACATCGATTCCAATCCAGAATCGCTGCTACCTTTGTAGGATTCACTGCTATCCCCTATCCGGATACTATAGAAACTATGAATTCCACCTTTTCCTTGTAGAGGTGACACTTAAAATTTTTAGCTTTCGGTTTGTGTCTTCTCAACAAGTCAAGCACAATCCTCAAGTGAGTCTTATTTTCCTCTTCCATCCAAGAGTAAATAATAATATCATCTATGAATACAAGTACAAACTTGTTCAACTGATCTCTGGATACCCTATTCATAAGATCCAAAAAATATGTTGACGCATTAGTCAATCCAAATGGCATAATCAATCACTCAAAGAAACCTGACGATGTCCTAAAAGAAGTCTTCGACATACTATCATCTTCCACTCTCAACTGATGAAATCTAATAGCCAAATCCATCTGGGAGAACACCTTCACCTCATGTTGCTGATTGAACGAGTCTCCAATCCTCGGTAATGGATACTTGTTCTTCTTAGTCACTTTATTCATCTCATGATAATCCAGACACAGTCTAAACAATCCATCCGCCATAGTGGAGAACACAAAAGGTGAATCCCATTCGGATATGCTTCTTTGAATGAATCCTTTCCTCAAAAATTCTCTAACTGGCACCTCTAATTCTTTTTACTCTCTCAGCTCCATCCGTCTTAACGACATTATAATGGGTTTGGCTCCATCTATCAAATCGATCGTAAACTCGATCTCACGATGAGGCGCAATCCAGAAACTTCCACTACAACAAAAATACCTTATTACAACGTTTATTTTACAATGGGCATAAGCTTCCCATTGTAATAGAATGCAATTGCAATGGTCACTTTCTAAACTACTGCAGTAGATGCTTCTACAACACCCTTTTACAAAGGGCATAGATTTCCCATTGTAATAGAATGTTATTACAACTTTCGTTTCTGGACAGTTGTAATAGATATCCTTTACAACGCTCTTTTTACAACGGGTAAAAACTGCAGGTTGTAATAGACTGCTATTATAATGGTCATTTTAGGCCCGTTGTAATAGATGTCAAATGTCCGTTATAATAGATATCTATTATACAACGGTCGCAAAATGCCAGTTGTAATAGGTGCCAATTTCAACAGTCAATAATAAATAATTACAATACTTCTGTCAAATTAGTACTAATTATGTTTTATTTAATTAATCATTAATCATATATTACTAATAATTAACTATAATAATATTATACTATTTATTAATATTTTGTAGCGACCCGGATTTTTCAGCTATTTGAATTCGAATATTTAAATTTATTTTTAATATTATATTAGAAATATTAGTGGATTACTAATTATATATTTCGTTATTAAACGATGATTGAGCATTTAAATTTATATTTAATATAAAACAAACTCGAAACGGCACGGCAGTTCGTAATATTGAGTTTTAAACTTCAACTGAATATACAGAATCCGTTTTAAGTCGGAATTCTGTGAAACAAGAAACGTTAGAATATATTTTATTATAATTTTCTAACGAAAGAGAAAAATCGAGTTTTCAGTTTATAAATTGAAAGTTATGTCAAAATCAAATTTTAAAATAGTCGCTATGGAAATCATTTATAACCGATAACATTTATTTAATAATATAAAAGGAATTTTTATATAATTCACATATCATTTAACTCGAAAATGTTGTTATTGAGTTATAATTTCATATTGATTCAATTTGAAGCTATATGTTATTTTATTTGTATATACGCGAGGATAATAATTTATTATTATTTAACTGTTTTGGAATTAAATTATATTTAATTGATATTATATAAGCTGTGTAAATAGGTTTTTTTTCAAACGACCTCCGTTTTCGACGAAACGAATTTTATTGGAATACGTACAGCTAATTATTGCTAGTTTTCCATTTTGGAGCCAATCGGAGTTGTTTTATTTGTGCGTGCATTTTACAGGTGAACCGATAAACAAACTGAAATTTAAATATTATCGTTGTGCAAACGGAGTCCATTTTCAATGAAATTAATTTCGTTGGGTCTGGAACGTCAAGACGTAGCAGTATGCCCAATTTCGTTGCATTTAGAATTCTTGTGTGCCAGTGCGAGTTTAACGGTCGGTGTAAAATCGCGGTACCGTACTGGAATAAAACGGAACCTACCTATATCAATTAAATATATATGTACAGATCAGCCATGACAATTCAACGACAAACCGACGTATGAAAACAACGTTGTGCCTATCTCTACCTACACTAACTAAGATGACTTGCATTTTAAATCGCACATGCATGCTTTTGTTTCTAAGTAAAACAACACAGCTAAAGAGTCTTCCTTGAATATTTTCTAAAGTCCATCGTTTCAAATCCGAATGTCTTATATATTTCCACCATGCACGTACAGCCTACCCTATTTTTTTCTGTATAGCCTACCAAATTCTTATGTAAAACCTAACCCCATTCTTCTACCTTCCCCAGTTGTTCACTTAGAAATATTTCACTTCATTCATGTCCATCACGTAGACATGTCTCTTCCTCTATGTATACATATACATTGTCCCGATCCATTTCTTCACTGCTAAGGATCTGTTCGGCGGTTCAAAATGAACCGTTGGGTCAACGGACGCGTTCGTTTCCCAACGGCTGGAATTCCAGCCATCGGCTTGCTTCCTTTAAATCCCCCCATTCCTTCTTACTCACTTCTCCCGCTGCTTCCTTCTCCTCCATTTCTTTGTTCTCTAACTTCTGGTATTATTTTTTACTCTTTCCTATATTTTGTTTATGTATTTTTTCAACTTTTTATATATTCTTTTTTCCAGTCAAATGACACATTCTTCTGTCTTTGATTTTGCCTCTTCCAACGCCCTCATTGCTTCAAGCTCAGTGGATTGAACTGAGGCTTTCATAGACATTTGTCTCAACAATATTCATCTTCGAGGAGCCAATATATTCTTGACTACTGTGCAGAATGAATTCAACGAGAGGTTCGAAGGTGATTTGACTCATACCTAAATAAAAAACAAGTGGGATAATCTGAAGAGGGTCTGGACTTATTGGAATGCTTTTTTACAGATTCCTAACGGTTTTTGGGATGCTTCCCAGGACCGCTTGGATGGATCAGACGATTGGTGGCATGGGCCTGCACGCATGTACCAAAGGTTTAAGAGAGATCCGCCTCTGAAGTTCCAGGAGCAAGACCAGCTTTTTGGTGGCTGCATTGGCACAGACACCTGCAGTTATCAGATCCCCCTGCACCACAGCCCTTCACCCTGGTTTAGTCTACACGCAGGCAGTCGTCTGTACGGAGACAGTCAACGCGTGCCACATCTAGTAGGGCACCTCCTCCAGAACCGTCCTTCGTTCAGACAAATCGTTTCTCCAATGTGGTGGAACGATGCTATGCCCTTCTCTCGACCATCACTAATGTCGACAAGTGGGAGACCATTGAGATTTTTCACCATGACCGGTATATTTTGGAGGTGGTAGAGATCTTACCTGATGGATAGTTGATGGGGTACATGGGTTATCATCTTACAAGATTCCGCAGACGTTAGTAGTTTGTTGTATGTTTTCGTTTTATTATTATGCAGTGAACTGTTATGAAATATTATTATGTACTGAACTGATATGTTTGGTTAAAAGTGTTATTTCGCATTAATTATATTGTTAAGTTTTAATCCCTAATTAATTAAATTACAAAATAAAAATAAAATATTCTGCTAAGATTCTACGCTTAACGCGCCAAACACATTCTCCGCTAACTACAATTCTCCGCTAACATTCCCCGCTCGAAATTTCTGTTTAAATTCTCCTCTTTCGCTTATGTCGTACACACCCTAAGCAAATCAAGGGCACATGGTAAACACAACCTAACAAAATCATGTAGATCCTAGGAAGTGAAAACACATTGACTCACCTTATATTTTGAATCATACTGCTAAAAATGGTACGAAGTAGAAGCAACCTAACCCATCAAAATCCATACAGCTATCCTACTTGAAATTTTTATGTCTACTATAATGCCTTCCTTCCCAAGTTATAGCGCATATCTATAAATAGAGGTGGCACATGCCTACTTGTACCAATTGCAATTTGACTGCATCCTTATTTATCCATTCACTTCGGATATAAATGGGAAAATTCCTTCTCTATCTTTCAGCACAAACTCAAACCCAGAAGAGGAAAACAAACAAACCCGTATTCATAACAATATATGTATATTTATTTACAAACTCATCCATGCTTAAGTAGGAAAGCTAGGGATTACTGTTGCTTAATGATAGGTAGTAGCGTCACCAAGAAGGCAAGCAGTAATATCGGTGGTAGCCAGAGTGGGTGTTGTACGTGTTAACGGAGGAGTTCGGTGGTTCTCATTTTCTGGTGGTCGGAGGTTTCGAGGGTGGAGTTTGAGGAAATTTGATGTGAAGGAAATATGCTACTTTACTATACCCGTGGTGGTCATGCCTTGTGAAACAGTGGATAAGAACGATACGGTTTCAGGCATGGGTCTGTGGATGACGTACACAAGGAGGCTTGGAAACGGGAAAGAAAAGGGGGGTTACGTGAAGAATAGTAGCAGGAGTATAAATTGGGGAAGCATGGATACGGTTGTAAGGGGAAGAGGGTGTGCGTGGTGATGTTTCCTGTATGGAGGAGAGCTATGCCTGGAATAGGGCATTTGGGGAGATTAATGTACTGAAGCGGTTTCTGTTTTCACGATGCGGTATTAGGAAAGAACGTGGTGGTAAATTGTAGTAGCAGGTGGAGTATTCTATGTGTGAGGAAGAAGTGTATGTAGCTTGCGGAAGTTGTAGTGGGCTGGGCCTCGGCCTATTCGGTTTTATATAAAAAAAATGCATTGAATGTGTAAAGAAGAAAGGGAGGGGAGGCACGATGGGAAGCTTCTGCGAGTATAATGGGGAGTAGAAGGAACTGGGTGCGTGGGTATTAAACGGGAAGAAGGACTTCCCTGTAGAACATAGTTGCATACGGTGCGGGTCGGGCCTTGGGCCTACTCGAAAATAATGGAAAAAAAAAAGAAAAAAATATAACAATGAAAAGAAGAAATGGATTAGCAGATACAGGAAAGGCAAGAAGAAAGGTTGGAGCAAATTTTAGACGTGGGGCTTGGCTACTCGCATGCAGTGGGGAGGATAATGTAAAAAAGGTGGGGGGGAGAAGACGTTTGTACGGAGTAGGTGGAAGTAACAAAGAAAAATAGAAGTGGGTAGGACCGTAGGAGAGATCAGATATGTTGCATGGTAAGGAAGGGTACGTGAGTCTTGCGGTGTAATGGTTTGGGCTGAGCAGACTGGGCAAGGCCCACGTAATTTATTTGAAATTTTATAGTTATATTGAAAATCAAATTGTATATATAAACTTATTAATCGAACTCATACGTTAACAGAACGAAGCGCAATTGGCACAAAGAGCAGTTCGGTATTCAAGATAGAAGATGGGTTCGTTATTTTTGAAATAAGAAGTGTCGGCCCTGATACGCTAAAATCAAGTAATTAGTGATTTATATTTTTATGTAATTAAGAAATTAATAAATTGTTTAATTTCATCGTATAACTAAATCATTTATAACTCGTTCATATATTATCAAAACTAGACCAAACCATATATGTTGAGACTGCGTTGGCGGATACTACGAGATGGAGATGATTTGATCGGCACAGGAACTACCGGGATTCCTGATAGAAGTAAACGAGTGTTTAATTTTATTAAAACGACTCGTTTAAATGACAGAATTGACCAAAGTGAGTTAAACTCACCCTGTTCTCCCACTTATAATTATTATAAGTCAGGTTTATTATTTGTATGTCATCTTTGATAGTTGTTGGTTGATTTGATAATTGTTTGGATATTTTTATATTGTTTATTTAAATTAAACGTTGTTTAATTTAAATTAAACAACATCGTTATTTTTAACGAATATTTCCAATACAGGTAACTTACCTTATTGGTTACGTTTATAATAATAATATAAACGTATTTAAATTAAATTGGATGCTTGAATTATTATTATTGGTTGGCCGTTATCGATTGAATTGATTATCTAGGCATATGATCATTATATGAACCGTTTAACCCATGTGATTGGATTTATTGATTTGGTTATCGATTTTTGATTCAAATTCAACATTATTTTGATATTAACCAAAGGGTAGTATTAGTTAAAGAATTTATAGCAGATGGCCCGAATATATATTGTTTTATAAAGATTGATTTATCATCAAGTAAATCGTTAGAAATAAAGTTATAAAATTTATTTTTTAACTAAAGATCGATTTTTAAAATCTATTATTTTAAATGGGAGTTTATAAAAGGAATTAAATATTTTTTATTTATTTATTTAATTATAAATGATCATTAAATGATTTTATTAAGCTGGTTCTTATATTAATAAGATAGATAAACAAGTAAGCAGGAATTAACGTGACGGTTAATAACCGAGTTTAATTGTTTTAAGATACAATTAAGATGGGATTGTATTAGGATTGATTATTATTAATTTATTAATAATCAAAGTAAATGGGATTGTTTTAAGTAATCATATATTATCAATTAATTTAAAATGGGAAAGGCTAAGTGGAATTGGTTAACGAATAAATCATGTTTAGAGGCTGTGTTAACTGAGATTATTTTATTAAATTAGTTTATTAATTTAATGGATGTGGTTAATAGTGAGGTAAACCAAGTTTTATTTTAAATGAATGTTGAAACTTGATTATTGGTTATCAAATAATAATCGAAGTGATCATATGGAGATGTAAAACCTAGTAATGGAAGTTTGTGAAGTTTTAAAGCCATGTTTATAGTTTAATGAATAATTAAGCGATTTAAAGTTTATAATAAAAAAAAGTTGTGTTTAAATCGTAGTTTTAATTTAAATTCTTATTGAATTATATTAAGTGGATTATATGAAACCTAAGTTAAACGAAGTTATAAAACCCAAGTTTTATTGAATATATAAATGGAACGAGTTATTAAAATGGTTTATGAGAGGGGTAAAAGTTGAGGATATCAAATTAAGGAATTGGAATCTAACTGGAGATCGGTTGAGATAAATAATTTTCTGAGAATTGATCTGGTGTTGGTTCCGGCCTTCGGGGTTGATATTTAGGAAATTATTTTCTAACTGATTTACGGTCAGGAAACTAATGGAGATATGAAATGGAAATCAAACGAAACCCAAGTTTGAATTAGAGTAGTTAAACGAGTTGAGTATAAAGATGTGATATAGATCTGCTATTTTAAATAAGAGATGATGTTTCATCAGGATATAAGTAAATTAGGGTTTGGTTTGATATTGGGAATGAATACCGGTTTTGGGATTACAACTGATATCTATCTTAAGATAAGAACGTTGTTGATCAAGGTATGAGAGGTAATTAAAATACCCCAACTTGAACAACTTCAGGATATTCGAAGGATGATATTATTCGTAATGGTGTAGATGTTAAGTGTAACATCCCAGATTTTCTGCCATTCAAATTAGAATATTTAAATGTGTTTTATATATTATATTAAGAATATAATGGATTTTATATTATTTTATCGACCGTGTATAGGCCTTAAAATAATTTTCTTTTCAAACGATCTCCGTTTTCCACGAAACGAGTTTTATTGGGCTGCGTACAAGTAATTATTTCTATGTTTCCAAGTTGGAGTCAATCGGAGTAGTTTTGACCGGTAGGCGAAATTTAAGGGTGAACCGATGATTATAATTTGAATTAAAACACACTGTTTGTGCAAACGGAGTCCGTTTTCAACGAAACTGATTTCGTTGGGGCCGTAATGCCAAATTATATGATGGCATTCATTTTTGTAATTTTTGGAGATCGTATTTAGTGGTGCGAATTTTACGGTTAACGGTTAAATAATGGTACCGGGTTAAAACTAAAATAAGACCTACACAATAAAAACAAAAATGTTAAAATTCAATTGTATATAGCTTGCCGTAAACCTAAAAATGATAAATATCAGTAGCCTAACATCCCCTAAGATCCTTACGTACAAATATCTCTCTTTTCACGGAATTCAAAAAGAGAACGCACCTGCACCCCCCATACTGAAACGAAAACTCATGAAGGTAAATAAATGTACAGAGAGAGAGCTACCCCATAAATACATCATCTAAAAATTTATTTGCTGTCTCTTCTGTCAAGTCGAACGGCCATACTTCTCAAATTAATTGGACGTGCCATATACAAACGGTGAAATAAAAATCTCTGACCACCCCCCATTCTCTTTTCCTTCATCTCCACGCCACCTCCTCCTATATAAAACAACTCCATTCATTTTATTCATCAGAAAAACAAAACTTCTTCTGCAAATTGAAAAAAAACTCCTCTCTGTTGAATATAAAACCTGAGAGCCTCCATTTCAAACTCTCCATTTTTAAATCCTTCCCAGTCCACCTAAAACATTAAAACCCATAACAAGATCAACCCAGTTCGCATGATTTAAAACCTATTGATAACCAAAGTTCATTCATGTGAA
This sequence comes from Allium sativum, assembly GCA_030737875.1. Taxonomy (NCBI): domain Eukaryota; kingdom Viridiplantae; phylum Streptophyta; class Magnoliopsida; order Asparagales; family Amaryllidaceae; genus Allium; species Allium sativum. The sequence continues at coordinate 1,022,823,494 of CM060926.1, forward strand.
GCATATCTTTTTCTCTGGAAGAATTGCGTCTTGCGGTGGAACAGAACGGAGAAGGGTTGAGTGAGAGTAAGAATTTACGTGAGCATTTATTTCAAACAGAGAATGGAAAGTTTAATGTACTGTGTTGGTGAAAATATAGTGGGAAAGTTTGAAGAATGCAACAGCAAAGAAGCATAGAAAGTAAAAGGTGGACAAGGCGGGAGCATGCAGTAGATGGGGGTAGCCGCGGGAGGTGATGGCGGCTCGTCAGGTGATGGAGTTTGTGGGTACGAAGGAATGGAAAAGAACTGAAAAAAAGAAGGAGATAGAAGAGTGCATGGAGTTGGGAATCACGGTGTAGTGCATGGAGGGAGAAATGGGTTCTAACGTGTAGTAGCATATGGAAAGAAGGACTGGTAAAGGCTATTGTCGGTTGGGGGTGCTGGGTGCACAAGCACACACGGTTGGTATGCATTTTTCTCAAGTAGGAGTTCTAGAAGGAAGAAGCGATGAAAACAGTGAACAGTTGTAGGTCGGAGCGGATCACACGTTGGTGGAGCACTGTAGTTCATGGGTATGTTCGCGGATGGGGTGCGGGATACTGGTAGCAGCGGGGGACGAGGATGGGTGTTGTCGCGCACAAGTAGGAGCAAGAGGATACAAGGATGGGATGAATGAAAGAAAATATGGGACGTGAAGGAAATTGTCTGTTCATATGGGAAAGCTTTTCCAATGTAAAGGAACAGAATTGTCAAAGGGCGATTGGGAGAGCGATGCGCCATGGGGAACCGTGCCAGTAGGAGGTGGTTCAAGAATAAAAGAGATTCGAAAGAGAATCTGGAAGCTGGAATAATTGGCATTCGAATGATTGGTGGAAGGCATGTTTGAAGCGGTAAAGCAAAACGCGTGCATGAAGAGAGGACCTAGTGCAAGCATAAATGGGCTGAATACAGAAGCATTCGAACTTGGCAAGTGGCAGAGTCGAATAAAACAATAATATGGGAACCGTTCGAAAGTGCTTCAATATAGAGCAATTTTGGTCAGAACTGAACGCAGAAAGAAGCTGGTAGAACAAACCGTTTGACAACAAATGGAAAACCCAAAGTGAGTTCAACTCACTCGGTTTACCCGTTTATATTTCATATAAACTGGGTTTCTATTTGGTGTGTGCAATATTTGCTAATAGTTGATGATTGGATGACTGTTTGCTTATGTGTTGAATATTTTTAAATATTCATAGATTAAATTAAGCATTTGTTTAATTTAATTGGATTGAATCGTTATTTTAACGATTAGATTCCAAACGAGGTAACTAACCTTGTTGGTCACGTTTAAAACGTATTAGATAAATAATTAGATGTTTGATTGGATGTTATAAATTTATTGTTGACTGTTATTGGTTGAGCTGTTTATTCTTGTGATAAATATATTGCCCTATTGAAATCGAGATAACCATTTTTGTGCAGAGATGGACAGGTTGGAGGAATCCAACCGGATTCCTCACTATTATTGATAATGTTTATCAATACGATTATATGTTTTTATTTAATGTGAAATTAACCAATATTTCATGGTTAGATACTTTAGCAGATATTTACCTCTTAAATGTCATCGAAATAAAAGAAGATTTGAAATCGATATTTAATCGATTCGGAATGTTTCAAATTATATATATGGATTTGAAATACGATGTATATTTTTAAACATCGAAATTTAATTACGTTTTATAATCAAGTAAATTATATATAAAAAAAGGGAATTCCAAAGTATTAATAAATAAATTGTTAAATGGACTTATATAGCGAACATAAATAGATTCTTAACGCAAATAGAAATGGGTTTATAAAGCGGATGGAAATGGATTTATAAAACGAGTGGTTATGAAATAATGAATGGTAAAGGATTTTGAAAATGAAAGGAAATGGATTTGTAAATGAAAGATAAAGGAATTCATAAATGTGAGGTTAATGATTTTGTAAACAAAAGGGGAACGGTTTTCGGAAATGGAATCTGTAATATTATTTACAGAAGCTAAGTTGACTTATTTTAATTAATTTTTTGAAATGATATTTAAAATATGATGGAAATGATTAATGAAATAATAGAGGAGTATAATCGGTTTAAATATTAAAAGGGAATATAAATATGGGTTTTGGGGAATTGGAATTTGTGGTACATTGGTTAAGTTGAGTAATTTTCGAGGTGTCAATCTGATGTTGGTTTCGGCCTTCGGGGTTGATACTGAGAGATTTATTTGCTTATCAATTTACAATGAGGAGCTGTGAAGACCCGTAACTTCCCCGTTAAGGAAAGCGTCGGATAGTTCGAGAACAAGCCACAACAGAACGCATATAGAAGAACGTTTCATTGTATATAACAACAATGCATCAGATTACAAAAATATACAGAGTATGAATGAATATTACACAGAAATATTAGAGATTTAAATTACATTCAAATACATAGCAGCGGAAAAATAATACAATACACAACTAGAATGAGATATACGGATACAAAGCTTTCCGGATATCGTTCCAGCTGTAAACCAGGATCCTGTGAATATAAATCTGCAAAACCAAAACTACTAGCTGCCCGTGTCAAAATAAGGGCACCCAGAGTTTAGGTTAAAACAATAAACTCCAGGTCAGTCATGTGACTGGTGTGAGAACTAAAACAGTTATTAATCTTTATTTTAAATCATTAGGTAAATCAAGGGACCACGCCGTATAACACGGAACGGGTTTCCTCCCAAGAATACCAGTGCATAAAACAAACAGCGCAATGCTAAATAAAGAAAAATGAAGCTGTTATAAGACCCAGGTCCTATCACACAATGCAACGCAAGCCGGGGGATAGGGTTTTCCCTTATAACAGCCAAAGAATGCTTGATACGTTTAAAACAAATCATTTGATACTATTATAAGTGCATAGTGTATAAAACACTTCAAATCATAAGTATCAATCATAGGCGGCATGGGTACCATATATCATGTCGCCATATATAGGTTTACAAATAAAACCGCAAATGTCACGTATTTGGAAATTGGATTTCCGTCTATGAACCGAGGCAAAAGATAGTCCTCAACCGATTCGAGACAATCTAGCCTACCATGTCTCAGGATCAGAGCTCGAGTGACCCTAGGAGCGACAGGGCCGGTCCACCGATGTGGATTAAAATGCCTGAACACTACGTTTCCCCGCCCTTTGGGGCGCAAACGAGCCAACGAATGACTCCATCGGTTCGAGAACGACCGATCAATCCGAGGCGCCTCGCAACAGCAACAACCACATAAGTCAAACTCGTCAGGGCGTGTAAAACCACTGACGCCACTTCTAGCTAGAAAGAAACGCAAGTCCTCCCTGAGGTCCGTCTCCCGTTTTTGGTTCATACCGGGTGTGAAACACGCGAGGTAAACGTTACACAAAGCTACGCCACAAAGGCCGTGCTTTGATCATCACCACAAGACTTTGCTTTTCAACAGAAGCCTTGATCATTTGCATCTTAGCATGCCACACAGGCAAACCATCCTATGCAACCGATATCAGTCACACAGAATGAAATCCGATGTCAGACACACGGTCCATTTACAAGTCCGTCCTGGGTCTGAACGAAACCGGAGGCACCTAGTACCCCGCATATCCATCGATCTCCAAGTACGTCTGGACGATCACTAACTGTTTCCATCCTCTTGGGTGTACAGCCCAATCAAGATCATCAGTTATCACCCAAACGACGTGAAGACCTCCGGTCTTCGACCATCGTCTTCATCTTCGACTTATCGTCATATCAGTTATCCAGAATGGGATAAACCCGGTCTTTCCGAATAACTCGCGTATATTTTAAATAAGTGTTACACAAACACAACATACGCCTCATTCCAATTCATTAGTCACTAACCGTAAATTAATCAAGAGAATAATCCCCCAAATATTAACCCCGAAGGCCGAAACCAACATCAGATCAATATCCAGAAAACCATTCTACTTAGCTAACCGACAGTTAGTTTCTAAATTTCACGTTCAAATCTAATTAAAGATTTAACTATCGCCTGGAGCAAAACTGGTGATACTCCATTCTCGATCTTTTCAATCTAATTAAAGATTCATTAAAACTCCACTTAGTTTTAATCTGTGACTGGGTTAAAGAATCAGTGTCATTTAAAACACGGTTCACGATAAACCCAAAGTCACATCCCATTAATTATCGGGTTAAAGAACAAGTGTTATTTAAAACACTGTTCACGATAAACCCAAAAATCAATATCCATTCAATTCCAATTAAATATTATTTAATTGGTACACTTCATTAAATCTAAATAAAAAGATTTAATCTTTTCTCAACTGGGTTCAAGAACAGTGTTAGTGAAGACACCATTCACGACAAACCCAAATCACATTCGATATTAAATACAAGGCTCTGAATAGAAAATATCCCGGCTTATATTCAATATCAAATTCTACTATTAACAAATGTCGTATTGGAAATAACGATATAAACATATATCTTTCAAATTTCCATAACAACATCTGTAAATCACGAATTTCAACATCGAAATATTCCGGAGACAATTTCGATTCAAATCCACTCCAATGCAATCATTGGAAATTTTGGTTATTTTTAAAACCCTTTTCAAATTCAATTTATTTCTTTAAAAATAAATAGAATTATATTTCTAGTTCAAAACTAGTTCATTTCGATAAAAATCTATTTTTATCTTTTCAAATATGGAGTTTTTCATCCCAATTCTTTCTAAATCATTTCTTATGATTTTACACAAATTATTACTATTTTTAATAATTTTATCAAGGCCCGTACAGTCGATTTCCAACAATGGCCATCGAACTGCACTTACAGCGACCTTTTTCGAATTTGATTTGGACATAATTCCAAATCCAACCGTTAGATTTCAAATTTCTAATATTCGTTAGAAAGCTCTTTTCGATACGAACCCAACGGTTCCGGTTTTAGGAGAATCCGACGGTCGGATCTCCCGTAATGTCCGTTTGAAATAAATGGTCGAAATTCACGAACTGCCGCGGCGCGGCGCGTTCTATTCAGGCCATTATATTATATATATAATATATATTTCGTCGATTTCTATTTAAAACGAATTATATAAATAGTTTTAAAATTCGTTTAAAAATCTATTTCAACTTCCATCTCAATTCAAAGCAAAATTGAATTCTTCTCTATAAATTCGTTCTAAAATTCATTTCTATTCAATTCAAATTTCAATTCAATTTGAATTCATTTCAATTTGCTTTCAATTCAATTTGAATTCGTTTTCAATTCAATTCCCTTCGAAATCGTTTTCTATTCAATTCACTTTGAATTCGTTTTCAATTCAATTCATTTCGAAATTGTTTTCAATTCAATTCATTTCGAAATCGTTTTCAATTCAATTCATTTCGAAATCGTTTTCAATTCAATTCATTTCGAAATCGTTTTCAATTCAATTCATTTCGAAATCGTTTTCAATTCAATTCATTTCGAAATCGTTTTCAATTCAATTCATTTCGAAATCGTTTTCAATTCAATTCATTTCGAAATCGTTTTCAATTCAATTCATTTCGAAATCGTTTTCAATTCAATTCATTTCGAAATCGTTTTCAATTCAATTCATTTCGAAATCGTTTTCAATTCAATTCATTTCGAAATCGTTTTCAATTCAATTCATTTCGAAATCGTTTTAAAATCGATATAAATATCGATCACGTCAAAATGGCGTCAATCTAATCAACACGGCTTCATAAATTTCTATTTTCAAATATTCTCTTTCAAAATATTTCTATTTCTAAACTGGAATGAGGCCCAATCAATTACCATATAAAATTAATTATATGGATTTTCATACAACACATGTATATAATAGCATTGAAAAATAATCAACCATCAACCAAAGTGCACTACACTGTATAAGCATCAAATAAAGATACCTAACGCTTATAACAGCATGTCAATCAATCGATCGACATATTTAATCAATCAGGATGAGTGAACTTCAAATTTCATCCCAACACCCGTGTGGGGTTTCAAACAATCAAACACAGATTTTATTTGTGCGATTGGGCGATGTGTGAAATTTATCGACCCAATCAATATCAATCAAATCAGTGCATATACAAACAAATCGGCCGATTTGTTTATAACTATTCATTTATTCACATTCACGTTAAAAATTATATTTTTAACGATAAAACATTTTATTTCAACCTATGAATTTCTATTCAATTCATTTTCACAATAAAATGATATTTTTATTTTCTAACATATTTTAGAAAATTTCGGCGGCATAACGGCACGATACTAGAAACGGGACAAGGCCTAGCCTTATCCCCGGTCTAGTGAAGGCCCACGCCATTCACATATCAATTTTAATCAATTTCCTATTTAACCAATCAATCAAATCCAAATCAAATAATCTAGCCAACTACACAACCAAACAAACAAGTCCATGGTATGTGGACGGGTGTCGGGTGCTTCTAATAAGCACCGTCTGCATCCTAGTATATATATATAACTAGAAAATAAATTTGAAAGGTGAGAAATTCTCACCGATAGCTATCCTAGCTCCACGGCACTTCATTGATAGAAATCTTCATCGCTATCGCATCTCCGTCATCTTTATTGCCCGTAGCCACTACATATATAAAAATCACATTTTTATATTTTGATATCTTTAAAATAAAAATCACATTTTTACTTCGCTATTCAATATATAAAAATCGAATTTTTTTTTTTTTTTTACTTCGATGTTCAACATATAAAAATTCTATTTTTCTATCGAAGTTCAATATATAAAAATTCTATTTTTCTATCGAAGTTCAATATATAAAAATTCTATTTTTCTATTTCTTTAAAAAAAAAAAAGGATCTTTATTTTATTTCTAAAGTTCTAACCTTTTTATAAAAACAGTTTCAATCTTTTAAAAAAAATCAGTTTTTAAATCTTAAACAAATCAGTTTTAAAATCATTTGAAAAAAAATAGTTTTAACACTTTTTTATAAATATCTGTTTTATCTTCTTGTTAAAAATCTCAGTTTTTAACTTTATTAAAAATTCAGTTTTAAACATATTAAAATTTCAGTTTTAAACATATTAAAAATTCAGTTTTAAACATATTAAAAATTCAGTTTTAAACATATTAAAATTTCAGTTTTAAACATATTAAAAATTCAGTTTTAAACATATTAAAATTTCAGTTTTAAAGATAATAAATAAATAAATAAATAAAAAAAGGTCAGTTTTACTTACAGAGGGGGGGGTGTCGCAGGCGGTCTTCGATCAAAAGGGGGGGGGGGTTCGCCATACGAGGTGCTCGACGTCGGAGGTGCGCAGGTGGGCCTGGGGGGGGGTCTGGCGGTTGCGTCGAGGGGGGAAGCGGTGTCGATTATGTCTAGGGGATGTCGCAGTCGGAGAAGAAAGAGCGGAGGGGGAGGAGAAGGAAGGAGGCGGCGGAAAGAGGGGGGGGGCTTCGGCGGTGTTCCGCCTGGGGCGGCGGCGGCTTCGAATCGATTTAGGTTTGTTTTTTTTTTTTTTTCTTCTTTTGTTTTCTGATAACTGAAACGGGGGGAGGGGCCAAAGGTTATAGGGAGAGATAAATTTTTTTTTTTTTTTTATTAATTTAATTATTTAATTATTATTAAAAGTTGACTTTTGCATACGACCTCGAAACGAGGCCCTCCGCCTGTCGTCCATAACGTTTTACCCCCATTCCGAACACAATGGGATATGTACCGCAAGTTGAATTGATAGTTTGAATCAGTTTCCTTTTGAATTTTCATTTAAATCACTATATTGAATTTTAAACGCACATTTCAAATTACCGGGGTCACATACGAACTCTAAAAATTCTCGAAAAATATTTTCTAGCTTCGTATTGACGATACGGTCTTAACAAAACTAGTTTCGTCGAATTCTGAGACCGTTTGAAAAATGGCCAATTTCCAGTCGATTAAAATCAACTGAAACTGGTCAAACGCGTTTTCCTTTGCCACGCTCACATATTGATTCGAAAAATTATGAAATTTGAAACCTAGCAATAACTTTACATCCCGGACCCAACAAAACTGGTTTCGTCGAAATCCGAGGTCGTTTGCAAAATGTCCATTTTTAAGGGCCTGAATTCCATAGCGACTATTCAGAATTTTCAACTGGACATATCTTTTGATTCTCGCTATTAAATTTTGATTTGTCGGATTCGTTGGAAAGATATTATCAATTAGATCCTAATGTTTTTGGTTTCACTAAAATCCGGATTGTTTTGCACCCGGTACATTCAATTGAAGTTTAAAATCGAATTATCGAACTACCGCGCCATTTTCAATTCTATTTATAATTATATATAAATATTTATATTCTAACGACGACGCGTATAAGTATATACGTTCGAATTCTATTCAAAATAAATTTCTCGTCGATATTATTTAAAATAATCTATTTTAAATAATTAAAATTCGCTAAAATGGCCAAAATAAAAATTTTAAACTGGCCCAGATTTTCCGGGTTGTTACAATCTCCCCCACATAAAACTTTTCGTCCCCGAAAAGGAACAAAGTCGAAAGTGGTTTGATTATTCAGCTCTACGCTCGATCAGGCTTCCATTCTCTAACTCTTTAGTTTCTGAGAATTTTCAAAATCTCAAAAATTTGGCTAACACCCTAAATTTTTGAAAAATTTCGCCATAACCTCCCCTGCACCGGGAGCATCGGGGAATTTCAAATAGCTTCCCCGGTCCTTCAGATCTCAAAAAGAAAAAGAAAAAGCCAAGCGGCTAGCCAATAGGCTCACAAAATCATCATCACCCAAACAAAACAGGAATTTATGTAGTAAACATGTACCTATTTGTCGGGCAAACAAATTTTATTCTCTGGCTCTAGCCTCCTTGCTATGACCTGTTCAAAAGATATACATGTATGCTAGCAAATGCGACCAATTTTCAATATAAGTCAATATATGATTCAATCAGGCATAATGGTTCAAAATTAGCAATCAAATGAACAAACAACACAAACATCAATCAATTAGTGAATTTAACGTTTCAAATTCATAATTTGATATATATACAAAAATCATGTTTTTGATGCCAAATCACAACGATGAATTCTAGCTATATATAAGTTTTGGGTTCTCACACCAGCCTAATGGAAATATATAGAAAATCACACCTTCGAAACACGAAAATAAATACTGGTGATGGCGCGCCATCATCAGAATCATGTCCGGGCGACTAGAGTGTGACTCTATATCTATCTAGTATATTAAAATTTCGAATACACGCGGATCAGACGTATACGCAAAATCTATATATACTGGATTGTCCACATCAATATAAATAGATAATCAAATACGAATAATTGATTTTAAATTTTCAAAACAAATTTGACTTTCATTTTAAAAATATACTCTTCACACTCGTTCTAGGATACTACTGATCCTATCTCTAACGAGTCATTCTCATTGGATATTACTAATCCAATATCTGATGAATTCTTTCGTACGGTTCTAATGTGTCTTGTTCTCTAGCTTTGTAAACCAAAGCTCTGATACCAACTGTGAAGACCCGTAACTTCCCCGTTAAGGAAAGCGTCGGATAGTTCGAGAACAAGCCACAACAGAACGCATATAGAAGAACGTTTCATTGTATATAACAACAATGCATCAGATTACAAAAATATACAGAGTATGAATGAATATTACACAGAAATATTAGAGATTTAAATTACATTCAAATACATAGCAGCGGAAAAATAATACAATACACAACTAGAATGAGATATACGGATACAAAGCTTTCCGGATATCGTTCCAGCTGTAAACCAGGATCCTGTGAATATAAATCTGCAAAACCAAAACTACTAGCTGCCCGTGTCAAAATAAGGGCACCCAGAGTTTAGGTTAAAACAATAAACTCCAGGTCAGTCATGTGACTGGTGTGAGAACTAAAACAGTTATTAATCTTTATTTTAAATCATTAGGTAAATCAAGGGACCACGCCGTATAACACGGAACGGGTTTCCTCCCAAGAATACCAGTGCATAAAACAAACTGCGCAATGCTAAATAAAGAAAAATGAAGCTGTTATAAGACCCGGGTCCTATCACACAATGCAACGCAAGCCGGGGGATAGGGTTTTCCCTTATAACAGCCAAAGAATGCTTGATACGTTTAAAACAAATCATTTGATACTATTATAAGTGCATAGTGTATAAAACACTTCAAATCATAAGTATCAATCATAGGCGGCATGGGTACCATATATCATGTCGCCATATATAGGTTTACAAATAAAACCGCAAATGTCACGTATTTGGAAATTGGATTTCCGTCTATGAACCGAGGCAAAAGATAGTCCTCAACCGATTCGAGACAATCTAGCCTACCATGTCTCAGGATCAGAGCTCGAGTGACCCTAGGAGCGACAGGGCCGGTCCACCGATGTGGATTAAAATGCCTGAACACTACGTTTCCCCGCCCTTTGGGGCGCAAACGAGCCAACGAATGACTCCATCGGTTCGAGAACGACCGATCAATCCGAGGCGCCTCGCAACAGCAACAACCACATAAGTCAAACTCGTCAGGGCGTGTAAAACCACTGACGCCACTTCTAGCTAGAAAGAAACGCAAGTCCTCCCTGAGGTCCGTCTCCCGTTTTTGGTTCATACCGGGTGTGAAACACGCGAGGTAAACGTTACACAAAGCTACGCCACAAAGGCCGTGCTTTGATCATCACCACAAGACTTTGCTTTTCAACAGAAGCCTTGATCATTTGCATCTTAGCATGCCACACAGGCAAACCATCCTATGCAACCGATATCAGTCACACAGAATGAAATCCGATGTCAGACACACGGTCCATTTACAAGTCCGTCCTGGGTCTGAACGAAACCGGAGGCACCTAGTACCCCGCATATCCATCGATCTCCAAGTACGTCTGGACGATCACTAACTGTTTCCATCCTCTTGGGTGTACAGCCCAATCAAGATCATCAGTTATCACCCAAACGACGTGAAGACCTCCGGTCTTCGACCATCGTCTTCATCTTCGACTTATCGTCGTATCAGTTATCCAGAATGGGATAAACCCGGTCTTTCCGAATAACTCGCGTATATTTTAAATAAGTGTTACACAAACACAACATACGCCTCATTCCAATTCATTAGTCACTAACCGTAAATTAATCAAGAGAATAATCCCCCAAATATTAACCCCGAAGGCCGAAACCAACATCAGATCAATATCCAGAAAACCATTCTACTTAGCTAACCGACAGTTAGTTTCTAAATTTCACGTTCAAATCTAATTAAAGATTTAACTATCGCCTGGAGCAAAACTGGTGATACTCCATTCTCGATCTTTTCAATCTAATTAAAGATTCATTAAAACTCCACTTAGTTTTAATCTGTGACTGGGTTAAAGAATCAGTGTCATTTAAAACACGGTTCACGATAAACCCAAAGTCACATCCCATTAATTATCGGGTTAAAGAACAAGTGTTATTTAAAACACTGTTCACGATAAACCCAAAAATCAATATCCATTCAATTCCAATTAAATATTATTTAATTGGTACACTTCATTAAATCTAAATAAAAAGATTTAATCTTTTCTCAACTGGGTTCAAGAACAGTGTTAGTGAAGACACCATTCACGACAAACCCAAATCACATTCGATATTAAATACAAGGCTCTGAATAGAAAATATCCCGGCTTATATTCAATATCAAATTCTACTATTAACAAATGTCGTATTGGAAATAACGATATAAACATATATCTTTCAAATTTCCATAACAACATCTGTAAATCACGAATTTCAACATCGAAATATTCCGGAGACAATTTCGATTCAAATCCACTCCAATGCAATCATTGGAAATTTTGGTTATTTTTAAAACCCTTTTCAAATTCAATTTATTTCTTTAAAAATAAATAGAATTATATTTCTAGTTCAAAACTAGTTCATTTCGATAAAAATCTATTTTTATCTTTTCAAATATGGAGTTTTTCATCCCAATTCTTTCTAAATCATTTCTTATGATTTTACACAAATTATTACTATTTTTAATAATTTTATCAAGGCCCGTACAGTCGATTTCCAACAATGGCCATCGAACTGCACTTACAGCGACCTTTTTCGAATTTGATTTGGACATAATTCCAAATCCAACCGTTAGATTTCAAATTTCTAATATTCGTTAGAAAGCTCTTTTCGATACGAACCCAACGGTTCCGGTTTTAGGAGAATCCGACGGTCGGATCTCCCGTAATGTCCGTTTGAAATAAATGGTCGAAATTCACGAACTGCCGCGGCGCGGCGCGTTCTATTCAGGCCATTATATTATATATATAATATATATTTCGTCGATTTCTATTTAAAACGAATTATATAAATAGTTTTAAAATTCGTTTAAAAATCTATTTCAACTTCCATCTCAATTCAAAGCAAAATTGAATTCTTCTCTATAAATTCGTTCTAAAATTCATTTCTATTCAATTCAAATTTCAATTCAATTTGAATTCATTTCAATTTGCTTTCAATTCAATTTGAATTCGTTTTCAATTCAATTCCCTTCGAAATCGTTTTCTATTCAATTCACTTTGAATTCGTTTTCAATTCAATTCATTTCGAAATCGTTTTCAATTCAATTCATTTCGAAATCGTTTTCAATTCAATTCATTTTCAATTCAATTCATTTCGAAATCGTTTTCAATTCAATTCATTTCGAAATCGTTTTCAATTCAATTCATTTCGAAATCGTTTTCAATTCAATTCATTTCGAAATCGTTTTCAATTCAATTCATTTCGAAATCGTTTTCAATTCAATTCATTTCGAAATCGTTTTCAATTCAATTCATTTCGAAATCGTTTTCAATTCAATTCATTTCGAAATCGTTTTCAATTCAATTCATTTCGAAATCGTTTTCAATTCAATTCATTTCGAAATCGTTTTCAATTCAATTCATTTCGAAATCGTTTTAAAATCGATATAAATATCGATCACGTCAAAATGGCGTCAATCTAATCAACACGGCTTCATAAATTTCTATTTTCAAATATTCTCTTTCAAAATATTTCTATTTCTAAACTGGAATGAGGCCCAATCAATTACCATATAAAATTAATTATATGGATTTTCATACAACACATGTATATAATAGCATTGAAAAATAATCAACCATCAACCAAAGTGCACTACACTGTATAAGCATCAAATAAAGATACCTAACGCTTATAACAGCATGTCAATCAATCGATCGATATATTTAATCAATCAGGATGAGTGAACTTCAAATTTCATCCCAACACCCGTGTGGGGTTTCAAACAATCAAACACAGATTTTATTTGTGCGATTGGGCGATGTGTGAAATTTATCGACCCAATCAATATCAATCAAATCAGTGCATATACAAACAAATCGGCCGATTTGTTTATAACTATTCATTTATTCACATTCACGTTAAAAATTATATTTTTAACGATAAAACATTTTATTTCAACCTATGAATTTCTATTCAATTCATTTTCACAATAAAATGATATTTTTATTTTCTAACATATTTTAGAAAATTTCGGCGGCATAACGGCACGATACTAGAAACGGGACAAGGCCTAGCCTTATCCCCGGTCTAGTGAAGGCCCACGCCATTCACATATCAATTTTAATCAATTTCCAATTTAACCAATCAATCAAATCCAAATCAAATAATCTAGCCAACTACACAACCAAACAAACAAGTCCATGGTATGTGGACGGGTGTCGGGTGCTTCTAATAAGCACCGTCTGCATCCTAGTATATATATATAACTAGAAAATAAATTTGAAAGGTGAGAAATTCTCACCGATAGCTATCCTAGCTCCACGGCACTTCATTGATAGAAATCTTCATCGCTATCGCATCTCCGTCATCTTTATTGCCCGTAGCCACTACATATATAAAAATCACATTTTTATATTTTGATATCTTTAAAATAAAAATCACATTTTTACTTCGCTATTCAATATATAAAAATCGAATTTTTTTTTTTTTTTTTACTTCGATGTTCAACATATAAAAATTCTATTTTTCTATCGAAGTTCAATATATAAAAATTCTATTTTTCTATCGAAGTTCAATATATAAAAATTCTATTTTTCTATCGAAGTTCAATATATAAAAATTCTATTTTTCTATTTCTTTAAAAAAAAAAGGATCTTTATTTTATTTCTAAAGTTCTAACCTTTTTATAAAAACAGTTTCAATCTTTTAAAAAAAATCAGTTTTTAAATCTTAAACAAATCAGTTTTAAAATCATTTGAAAAAAAATAGTTTTAACACTTTTTTATAAAAATTTGTTTTATCTTCTTGTTAAAAATCTCAGTTTTTAACTTTATTAAAAATTCAGTTTTAAACATATTAAAATTTCAGTTTTAAACATATTAAAAATTCAGTTTTAAACATATTAATAATTCAGTTTTAAACATATTAAAATTTCAGTTTTAAACATATTAAAAATTCAGTTTTAAACATATTAAAATTTCAGTTTTAAAGATAATAAATAAATAAATAAAAAAAGGTCAGTTTTACTTACAGAGGGGGGGGGTGTCGCAGGCGGTCTTCGATCAAAAGGGGGGGTTCGCCATACGAGGTGCTCGACGTCGGAGGTGCGCAGGTGGGCCTGGGGGGGGGGGGGGTCTGGCGGTTGCGTCGAGGGGGGAAGCGGTGTCGATTATGTCTAGGGGATGTCGCAGTCGGAGAAGAAAGAGCGGAGGGGGAGGAGAAGGAAGGAGGCGGCGGAAAGAGGGGGGGCTTCGGCGGTGTTCCGCCTGGGGCGGCGGCGGCTTCGAATCGATTTAGGTTTGTTTTTTTTTTTTTTTCTTCTTTTGTTTTCTGATAACTGAAACGGGGGGGGCCAAAGGTTATAGGGAGAGATAAATTTTTTTTTTTTTTTATTAATTTAATTATTTAATTATTATTAAAAGTTGACTTTTGCATACGACCTCGAAACGAGGCCCTCCGCCTGTCGTCCATAACGTTTTACCCCCATTCCGAACACAATGGGATATGTACCGCAAGTTGAATTGATAGTTTGAATCAGTTTCCTTTTGAATTTTCATTTAAATCACTATATTGAATTTTAAACGCACATTTCAAATTACCGGGGTCACATACGAACTCTAAAAATTCTCGAAAAATATTTTCTAGCTTCGTATTGACGATACGGTCTTAACAAAACTAGTTTCGTCGAATTCTGAGACCGTTTGAAAAATGGCCAATTTCCAGTCGATTAAAATCAACTGAAACTGGTCAAACGCGTTTTCCTTTGCCACGCTCACATATTGATTCGAAAAATTATGAAATTTGAAACCTAGCAATAACTTTACATCCCGGACCCAACAAAACTGGTTTCGTCGAAATCCGAGGTCGTTTGCAAAATGTCCATTTTTAAGGGCCTGAATTCCATAGCGACTATTCAGAATTTTCAACTGGACATATCTTTTGATTCTCGCTATTAAATTTTGATTTGTCGGATTCGTTGGAAAGATATTATCAATTAGATCCTAATGTTTTTGGTTTCACTAAAATCCGGATTGTTTTGCACCCGGTACATTCAATTGAAGTTTAAAATCGAATTATCGAACTACCGCGCCATTTTCAATTCTATTTATAATTATATATAAATATTTATATTCTAACGACGACGCGTATAAGTATATACGTTCGAATTCTATTCAAAATAAATTTCTCGTCGATATTATTTAAAATAATCTATTTTAAATAATTAAAATTCGCTAAAATGGCCAAAATAAAAAATTTAAACTGGCCCAGATTTTCCGGGTTGTTACAGGAGCCAATAGGTATAAATGGAATGATAATTGAACTTTCTTATATTTATTTAGAAAGGGAGATGTTTTTCATAATTAGAAATTTAATATTTAATTAACAACTGATTAATTAAATGGCCAAATGATGATGTATACTGAACTACTAAATCCATTTTATTTTCATGGATGTTTATTTTGATAGTTAAATAACCGACTATCAAAATCTAGCCAAAAGCGTTGTTGGTACGGGAAGACTGGGATCGAATTTATATTCAAAAACCATTCCGACCAGCAAATACGTAAACGTTGAAGATATCAGAAGATGGTCAAGATGGAGCTTTGAAGACCGTGGATCTTCATAAGCGGAAGGATTACTTGTCGAATATTCTCTGGCTAGCTACCAGAGGTATCCTGACGTGATTCGGTCGTGGTTGAGATTTTTCGGATTGCAAGGACTACTCGCTACTGATCCTTTGGATGCGGTAGGAGGGTGCCTTCGGTACATCCTGTTCCTGGATGACTTGACGATGTGGATGGGGGCCAGATGTTCCAAAAGTCGATTGTAAACTTAATACTCATCAACTGGGAAATGACAAAAATCAAGCAGGCGGCATGGCTATGTGGGTCGCGCCCATTAGGATGTATTGTCACCATCTAGAGAATATTCGTTTTGTTACTTCTTTCATTTTCTGTATCTCCGCGGACTATGGTGGCTGCAGCCGTAAGGTGGCAATATATTCGATACACTCAAGCGAAATGAGTGGTCGGTCATGTATGGGCCGGGTTGCAAGACGTTCTTGTTGAATCCAGTGTATTCCTCTCTAGAGATACACTATCGGCAGGTGGTTCCATACCTTGTCATAGTTGGAATCCAATTTCCAATAAGCGCCCGCAGTTTTGTTTGTATACTATATATGTGCAGCGTGATATGCAAGCGTTCTGCTAGATTCTATTTACTTGTATTTAGACACTATTATAATATCAGATGTTATATAAGATTTCAAACTGTGTTGGGTTATAGTAAGGTAAAAACCGTTTGTATTTATGTGTGGATTTGGTCTTACTATTGTCCTTTTCTTGCAAAAAGAGATTTTTAACTTTAAATTCAAGTTGGATGGTTCCCCTTAGACTGTGCGAGTTTTTCTCACTCTGGTTCACCAAACTGACCTGGTGTTTGAAATGCTCGGGTTAGACCGGGTTGTATAGGTTCAGGTCATTGGATAATACGAAGTTCAGGAGACGAGCTAGAAGAGTTCAGACATATGATGTTATACGGTTATTATTCCGCTGTGTATTGTGTATGAGGACAGGTTATTATAACGGTCCAGATTGGTCTGTTGCACTCTAATGGATGTAAGTTTATTTATTCAAGATCTTTATAAAAGGTTAATTCTATATTATATTTTGTTCCACTGCGATGTGAGACTCTGATTCAGTGTTGTGTTGACTCTTCTTCTTCTTGTCTAATATTTCTTTCTTTTCTCACCCTCTAATTTCCTTCTAATAACATTCCGGGGTTTCTGGTGCTTGAAGAGTCGACAAAAGGTTTTGTGTCGATTTTCGAGGCCGAAAATCCTTGTTCGTTACAGTGGTATCAGAGCAAATGGTTGAGTAATAACCTTGGCTCTGTGGCGTAACTCAGTAGAGATGGGGTTAGTAATACCCTAGATTGAGTTTGAATGTATATACGAGAGAAGGTATTTGTAAATATTATATAAAAATGTTTTGTATTGTGTTGATTGATCGGTTCAATTGTTGGGAAACCATATTGAATTGGCAATTGACACAATATTGTTTTGTAAAGAGGGTAAATGAAATAATTTTGCCCAAACTATATTTTTATAGAAAAAGAAAATAGTTTTCTATATTATAGTAATATTGGTTGTTTGATTGTTTTGGTTGATCTGTTTGAAATTTAAATTGATTTGTTTGGAATTCAAATTGAATTCTGAGATGAAATTGAACTAGTTAGAAACCAATTGGTTAATTGAATAAGGAAGTAAGTCTTAACTTGATTAAGTGAGAGTGAATAAATAAAATTTGGGATTTGGAAATCGAATGGATAATAATGTGAATTAATCAAATATTAATTGATTCATATCAATGTTAAACCAAAGTGGATATGAACCAGTAAGTATCAATGTTGAATATAATTCATATGATTTGGATTATTTGGATGTTGGAGTGGTCGAATAAAATTCATTAAATGGGTCAATGAAGAAGTTGAATGGAATAATATGAGATTGTTATTTGCATTATAAATTGAGGTAAGTGTAGATTTCAAAAGGCTATGGAGTTGATTTAGTTATACAAATTGGAAGCATAGACGAAGAGCAGCTAGTTGATTTGCTGTGAAATTGGAATTGAATTGCCCGACAAATAGGTAAACCTTAATATATTGATTGGAGTGATGGATTTTTATACTCTTGGGTTAGATAGCCCTTTGGATTTTGGTTTTATTTGGAGAAGTTGAGGCCCGGAGTGGTAGTTGTACCGATCGAGCCGTGCAGAGGAGATGCTGGCGAAATCTTCGAAATTTTTTAAGAGTTTGAATTTAATTCAGTGATAATTCAAAATCAATTATTTTAAAATAACGTGGTTCGGAGCATTCTTCTTACCTTGTAATTTCGGGGAAGAAATTCTTTTAAGGGGGGAGGAATGTAATGTCCCAGATTTTCTGCCATTTAAATTAGAATATTTAAACGTGTTTTATATATTATATTAAGAATATAATGGATTCTATATTATTTTATCGACCGTATATAGGACTTAAAATATTTTTCTTTTTAAACGATCTCCGTTTTCGACGAAACGAGTTTTATTGGGCTGCGAACAAGTAATTATTTCTACGTTTCCAAGTGTTAGTGTTTGTGCCCTAGAGGCAATTCATTTGATGAGATTGATAACACTGTTGATGTTATTATTTTATTTGGAATAAAATATTATTCTATTATATTGTATTTACTACGTAATATAAATAATAATATAATAGAAGTCCTTAGAATAATAATACAGAATTATATAGTTCGAGTAAGATTGAATTTGAGATTATATAATTATTAAGTATTATAATTCTTAAATGTCCCTAGTCAGGTTTTATTGTTTATATAGGACAACAATAAAGCATTGAGACTAGTATATTGATTGACTGATGATCACATCTCATTGATCATTAATATATGTGATATTAAAGTCAAGATATAAATACATATAGGAGAATATCGTATTGGGCTGACCCATCGTGAGATAACTACATGGAATATAATTAAAAACTATCATAAGTTGTTCTCATAGTGATAGTGATATAATGGTCCTCAGACCTAAAATCATTATAATTTTATTCGAGGATATTTGTGTTTTGATATCATCTAAAGTTATTTCGTAACAGAGTAATGATAACGGTGATTATTGGATATATATAGAATTGAATATAAATTATGAATGATCTAGATGGAATTTAACCCTACGATATATTCGTAGTGATATCCATGGGCCTCTTGATTAAGTAGACTGTGAAATGCATGGTCGTGCTCAAATATTGATTTGTTCTAAACAGTCTACTTATTGATCAAGAAAAACAGATTGAATTATAAAGAGGATGATACGATCCATGCCTCCAGTTTAATCTTGGATATAATGGTTAAAAGGATTAAATTATATTGATACACTATTCACAAAAGGTCATATCGAATCATTGATATTGTTGTAGCTTGGGTAGCAGTGATGTATTACTAGATGTCGCTCACTGTTTACGGTTTAAATGTTTAAATGGTTGCCAACGCTATAACAACCTATAGGGTCACACAAAAGAACGTTGAAAGGAAACGAGACGATTATTTATATAAATATTAAATCGTTAATATTTTGTTTATTTGAAATGGTCTGGTCGACCTATTCTTTCTTGGATACGCTTACCTTTTTGAGAGTGACATACAGAGAAATAAAAATACCAAAATCAATGGGGATCAAAGAAAGGCAGCGGCTAAGAGGCTAGTACCTCCCTTTCTTCTTTGATTTCGCGATGACGACTTCGAGGGGCATTCAAGTGGATACCGATAGAGGCACGGCGCTTGACGTGCTAGTAATTCAACACATCGTCATATACAACTTCAGATTCAAGGATTCGAAGAAGATATGGTATGACTTGTTAGTTTCAATTTACTATTTTTCGCATAGATCCAGTTATAAATAGCTTAGATTTATAATTTTGGGTTTCGATTTGATCGTTTAAATCCCAACACCAAGTTGGAGTCAATCGGAGTAGTTTTGGCCGGTAGGTGAAATTTAAGGTTGAACCGATGATTACAATTTGAATTAAAACACGTTGTTTATACAAACGGAGTCCGTTTTCAACGAAGCTGATTTAATTGGGGTCGTAATGTCAAATTATATTATGGCATTCATTTTCGTAATTTTTGGAGATTGTATTTAGTGGTGCGAATTTTACGGTTAACGGTTAAATAATGGTACCGGGTTAAAACTAAAATAAAACCTACCCAATAAAAACAAAAATGTTAAAATTCAATTGTATATAGCTTGCCGTAAACCTAGCCTAACATTCCCTAAGATCCTTACGTACAAATATCTCTCTTTTCACTGAATTCAAAAAGAGAACGTGCGTGCACCCCTAATACTGAAACGAAAACTCATGAAGGTATATAAATGTACAGAGAGAGAGCTACCCCATACATACATCATCTAAAAATTTATTCGCTGTTTCTTCTGTCAAGTCGAACGGCCATACTTCTCAAATTAATTGGATGTGCCATATACAAATGGTGAAATAAAAATCTCTGACTACCCCATTCTCTTTTCCTTTATCTCCACGCCACCTCCTCCTATATAAAACAACTCCATTCATTTTCTTCATCAAAAAAACAAAACGTCTTCTGTAAATCGAAAACAAAACTCCTCTCTGTTGAATATAAAACCCGAGAGCCTTCATTTCAAACTCTCCATTTTTATATCCTTCCCAGTCCACCTAAAACGTTAAAACCCATACCAAGATCAACCCAGTTCGCATGATTTAAAAACCAATTGATAACCAAAGTTCATTCACGTGAAGAATATCTTTTTCTCTGGAAGAATTGCGGCTTGCAGTGGAACTGAACGGAGAAGGATTGAGTGGGAGTAAGAATTTACGTGAGCACTTGTTTCAAACAGAGAATGGAAAGTTTAATGTACTGTGTTGGTGCATATACAGTGGGAAAGTTTGAAGAATGCAACAGCAACGAAGCATAGAAAGTAAAAGGTGGACAAGGTGGGAGCATGCAGTAGATGGGGGTAGTCGCGGAAGGTGATGGCGGCTTGTCAGGTGATGGAGTTTGTGGGTACGAAGGGATGGAAAAGAACTGAAAAAAAGAAGGAAAGAGAAGAGTGCGTGGAGTTGGGAATCACGGTGTAGTGCATGGAGGGAGAAATGGGTTCTAACGCGTAGCAGCAGATGGAAAGAAGGACTGGTAAAGGCTATTGTCGGTTGGGGGTGCTGGGTGCACAAGCACACACGGTTCGTATGCGTTTTTCTCAAATAGGAGTTCTAGAAGGAAGAAGTGGTGAAAACAGAGAACAGTTGTAGGTCGGAGCGGATCACACATTGGTGGAGCACTGCAGTTCACGGGTATGTTCGCTGATGGGGTGCGGGATACTGGTAGCATGGGTGTTGCCGCGCACAAGCAGGAGCAAGAGGATACAAGGATGGGATGAATGAAAGAAAATATGGGACGTGAAGGAAGTTGTCTATTTATATAGGAAAGCTTTTCCAACGTAAAGGAACGGAAATGTCAAAGGGCGGTTGGGAGAGCGATGCGCCATGGGGAACCGTGCCAGTAGGAGGTGGTTCAAGAAAGAAAAAAGATTCGAAAGAGAATTTGGAGCTAGAATAATTGGCATTCAAATGATTGGTGGAAGGCATGTTTGAAGCAGTAAAGCAAAACGCGTGCATGAAGAGAGGACCTGGTGCAAGCATAAATGGGCTGAATACAGAAGCATTCGAACTTGGCAAGTGGCAGAGTCGAATAAAGCAATAATACGGGAACCGTTCGAAAGTGCTTCAATATAAAGTTGTTTTGGTCAGAATTGAACGCAGACGGAAGCTGGTAGAACAAACCGTTTGACAACAAATGGAAAACCCAAGGTGAGTTCAACTCACTCAGTTTACCCGTTTATACTTTATATAAACTGGGTTTCTATTTGGTGTGTGCAATATTTGCTAATAGTTGATGATTGGATGACTATTTGCTTGTGTGTTGAATATTTTTGAATATTCACAAATTAAATTAAGTGATAGTTTAATTTAATAGGATTGAAGCGTTATTTTAACGATTAGATTCCAAACGAGGTAACTTACCTTGTTGGTCACGTTTATAAACGTATTAGATAAATAATTAGATGTTTGATTGGATGTTATAAATTTATTGTTGACTGTTATTGGTTGAACTATTTATTCTTGTGATATATATATATATATATTGCCCTATTGAAATCGAGATAACCATTTTGGTGCAGAGATGGACAGGTTGGAGGAATCCAACCGGATTCCTCACTATTATTGATAATGTTTATCAATACGATTATATGTTTTTATTTAATGTGAAATTAACCAATACTTCATGGTTAGATACTTTAGCAGATATTTACCTCTTAAATGTCATCGAAATAAAAGAAGATTTGAAATCGATATTTAATCGATTCTGAATGTTTCAAAGTTATATATATGGATTTGAAATACGATGTTTATTTTTAAACATTGAAATTTAATTACGTTCAAGTAAATTATATATAAAAAAAAGGAATTCCAAAGTATTAATAAATAAATGGTTAAATGGACTTATATAGCAAACATAAATAGATTCTTAAAGCAAATAGAAATGGGTTTATAAAGCGAATGGAAACGGATTTGTAAAACGAGTGGTTATGAAATAATGAATGGTAAAGGATTTTGAAAATGAAAGGAAATGGATTTGTAAACGAAAGATAAAGGAATTCGTAAATGTGCGGTTAATGATTTTGTAAACAAAAAGGGAACGGTTTTTGGAAATGGAATCTGTAATATTATTTACAGAAGTTAAGTTGACTTATTTTAATTAATTTTCTAAAATGATATTTAAAATATGATGGAAATGATTAATGAAATAATTGAGAAGTATAATTGGTTTAAATATTAAAAGGGAATATATATGTGGGTTTTAGGGAATTGGAACTTGTCGTACATTGGTTAAGTTGAGTAATTATCGAGGTGTCAATCTGATGTTGGTTTCGGCCTTCGGGGTTGATACTGAGAGATTTATTTGCTTACCAATTTACAATGAGGAGCCAATAGGTATAAATGGAATGATAATTGAACTTTCTTATATCTATTAAGAAAGGGAGATATTTTTTAGAATTAGAAATTTAATATTTAATTAACAACTGATTAATTAAATGGACAAATGATGATATATACTGAACTAGTAAATCCATTTTATTTTCACGGATGTATGGATGTTTATTTTGATAGTTAAATAACCGACTATCAAAATTTGGCCTAAAGCGTTGTTGGTACAGGAAGACCGGGATCGAATTTATATTCGAAAACCATTGCGACCAGCAAATACGTAAACGTTGAAGATATTAGAAGATGGTCGAGATGGAGCTTTGAAGATCGTGGATCTTCATAAGCGAAGTATTACTTGTCGAATATTCTCTGGCTAGCTACCAGAGGTATCCTGACGTGATTCGGTCGTGGTTGAGATTTTTCGGATTGCAAGGACTACTCGCTACTGATCCTTTGGATGCGGTAAGAGGGTGCCTTCGGTACATCCTGTTCCTGGATGACTTGACAATGTGGATGGGGGCCAGATGTTCCAAAAGTCGATTGTAAACCCAATACTCATCAACTGGGAAATGACAAAAATCAGGTAGGCAGCATGGCTATGTGGGTCGCGCCCATTAGGATGTATTGTCACCATCTAGAGAATATTCGTTTTGTTACTTCTTTCATTTTCTGTATCTCCGCGGACTACGGTGGCTGCAGCCGTAAGGTGGCAATATATTCGATACACTCAAGCGAAATGAGTGGTCGGTCATGTATGGGCCGGGTTGCAAGGCGTTCTTGTTGAATCCAGTGTATTCCTCTCTAGAGATACACTATCGGAAGGTGGTTCCATACCTTGTCATAGTCGGAATACAATTTCCAATAAGCGCCCTCAGTTTTGTTTGTATACTATATATGTGGAGCGTGAGATGCAAGCGTTCTGCTAGATTCTATTTACTTGTATTTAGACACTATTATAATATCAGATGATATATAAGATTTCAAACTGTTTTGGGTTATAGTAAGGTAAAAACCGTCTGTATTTATGTGTGGATTTGGTCTTACTATTATCCTTTTCTTGCAAAAAGAGATTTTTAACTTTAAAATCAAGTTGGATGGTTCCCCTTAAACTGTGCGAGTTTTTCTCACTCTGGTTCACCAGACTGACCCGGTGTTTGAAATGCTCAGGTTAGACCGGGTTGTACGGGTTTAGGTCATTAGATAATACGAAGTTCAGGAGACGAGCTGGAAGAGTTCAGACATATGATGTTATGCGGTTATTATTCCGCTGTGTATTGTGTGTGAGGACAGGTTATTATAACTGTCCTGATTGGACTGCTGTACTCTGATGGATGTAAGTTTATTTATTCAATATCTTTATGAAAAGTTTATTCTATATTATATTTTGTTCCACTGTGATGTGAGACTCTGATTCAGTGTTGTGCCGACTCTTCTTCTTCTTCTTGTCTAATATTTCTTTCTTTCTTATCTCACCCTTTAATTTCTTTATAATAACGTTCCGGGTTTTCCGGTGCTTGAAGAGTCGACAAAAGGTTTTGTGTCGATTTTCGGGGCCGAAAATCCTTGTTCGTTACATTAAGAGTAAATTATTTTGGGGAAATAAAAATGTAACGTTATTTGAAGGATTTGAAATAGATATAATGGAATTCCAAATTAAAAAGGAAATAATAAGGGCTTGAGAATATGAAATGATTTTTCCATAATAAAAGGAATAAAAAGGAGATTGGTGAAAATATAACGATATTTTCAAAAGTAAAGAAAAGAGATCTAGAATGAGTTTATTCTAAAGGATAAGTGACAAGGATTGTGTTCAAATAACGAAACAAAAAGAGGATTTCGAAACGATTGTTTTACGAATGATAAGTGGAATCGGTTTTCTAATTATAGATAATAAGTAATGTTGTAGCAATGTTTTGAAATGAGAATTTACGGGAGAATTGGATATGATTTTAAGATATATTTTCTAAGTATTAGAATAAAATGATTTGAGCATATTAATATATTATAATTGCTATATTATTTTTGGATATTTCAATTGATATATTATTGTTAAAATCCAAGTGACGTTGTATACTAAACCAAAGGGTTTATTTTATTTTTATGATTGTTTATTTTGATAGTTAAATAACCGACTATCAAAATCATGCTCAATACGTTGTTGGTACGGAAAGACTGGGATCGAATTTATATTCGAAAACCATTCTGAACCAGCAAATACGTGAAAGATGTCGATTGAAGATGGAGCAATTGAAGACCATAAATCTTCATGAGCGGAAGAACTATTGTGAAATACCTCTAGCTGATCCCTAGAGTTAACAATGATTCTGTCGTGATTGAAATTTACGGATTGCAAGGACTACTCGCAACTAATCTATAGGGTGATTCCTATGTAGTAGGAGGGTGCCTTCAGTCATCCTGCTCCTGGATGACTTGTATGGATGATGTGAATGGTGGCCAGATATTCTAAAAAGATAATTTTAACCTCAATCCTCATCAACCGGGAAATGACAAAAATCGGGCAGGCAGCATGGCTAAGTGGGTCGCTCCTATTATGGTGTATTATCACCTATCTAGAGAAAATTCATTTCCTTCTTTAAACTATTTCGATGTTGTCCCTTTTCGGGAAACGGTGGGTAGCTCCCAACCGTTGGTGATATACATTCGATACACTCAAGCGAAATGTGTGGGCGGTCATGTGCGGTCGGGTTGCAAGATGCTCTTGTTGAACCAGTGTATTCGTCTCTAGAGATACACTATCGGCAGGTGGTTTCATGTAAAGACCCGAAAATCCCCACCCTTTGAATCGACCATAAACCACACAGGTCTGATCCAAAAGTTGGAAATCCTTGAATACTTTAACTTTGGGCATACAACATATCAGAACAGATACATAAGACTTTTATAAAACATTATAATAATGTTACATCAGAGTACAGAATATCAGAGTACATTGAGATAAATAATACATCGAAAGATAAATTTGATACAAAGTAGTGGAAAATAAATAAACTGATACAGCGGAAGGCTATCATTCTCTGGACACAGCTCTAAGCTTCGATCCAGAATCTTACTTAATATAAGCTGCTCGACTGCCCGTGCGGAAAAGAGGGCACCCGAGTTTGCAAAGTGAAACAAACTACGGGTCAGTCATGGGATTGATATGAGAAATCTTTCTTAACTAATCTAATAATAAGGCTAATCACAGGACCACGCCGTTAACGCGAAACAGATTTACTCCATTGGATTGCCAGTGCATAAAATAAAGTAAATCGTTAAACAACGCAATGCCTTTTATAAAAATGAAACCATTATAAGACTCAAGTCATATAACACAATGCAACGTAAACCGGAGGATAGAGTTTTACCTTATAATGGTCAAAAATGCTTGATACGATAAAACGAACTTGATATTATTATTGGTGTATATATGTTTTAAAAACATTTAAATCATAATATCAATCATAGACGGCATAGCTACCATATACTATGTCGCCATACTAGTAGCACAATCAAAACCGCGTGGGTCGTATTGGAAGTTGGATTTCCATCATGAACCAAGGCAAAAGATAGTCCTTACCGAATTCGAGACACTCTAGCCCGTGCCTCAGGATACAACCGCAACCGCACCTAGATCTTCAGGGCCGGTCATCCGTCGATGATTAGTAATACCTGAACAATATGCTTCCCCGCCCTTTGGGGCGTAAATAGAGCCACTAGGGACTCAAATAACTGAGGCGCCTCATTCCGTCATCCACATAAGTAAAAATGTCAGGGTTGGTAAGTCGCTGACACCACTTCTAGCTAGAAAGAAACGTATGTCCTCCCTGCAGTCCTTACTCATGTTTCTGGTTCATACCAGGGTGTAAGGCTCGCGAAGTAACGCTATACACAAAGCTATGCTATTCAAAGCTGTGCTTTGATCATCAACCACAAGGCTCTGCTTTTCAACAATAAGCCTTGATAATATGCATCTTGGCATGCCACATTGTCAATCCATACCATACCATTGATTTCTGCCAATATATAACCTCTAAGCTCGTACGTCTTAGAGAAGGGTGTTAAACACCAAACAGATATATATTTAGTAGAAATCAACGAATATAGTATAAAGGAATACAACGTCAGACATACAATCCATTTACAAGTCCGTTCTGGGTCTGAACGAAACCGGAGGCACCTTATACCACGCATATCCGAACAATCAACAATACGTCCGGACAACTACCACTGAAAACTTCTCAAGGCAGCAACTCCAATCAAAGGCATCAGTAGTCCTCATCCATTCGATGTGAAGATCGTCAGTCTTCAACCACCGTCTTCATCTTCGACTTTTAATCGTCGTAGTAATTATTCAAGAATGGGTTAAACCCAGTCTTTTCGAATAACTCGCGTATTTTATAATAAAAATCAAGTGCTATAAAACACACCATACGCTACATTCCAATTCAGAATATACTTTTAATAATATATTCACATTATTAAGGAAAGGTTCCCATTTATTTTATCAAAGATAAAAATCTTTAATTTATTCTTTAATCCCCCTTTGAAGATTCATTAAAACCCCGATTTGGTTTTAATATCCAAAGTCATTACTTTATGATTATTCAAATTTAAGAAATAAATCTTATCTTTAACTGGTTTAAAGAACAAATGTCATTTAAAAACACAGTTCATGATAACCCAAAATCATCTTCCATAAGATATGGAATTTTCACAGAAATCAGACCAATATATAATCGATATAAATTTCTGTATCAAACCAATAATATAAATGGAATAATGGCAAAGCCTCTTAAATTCCATATATAGTAACGGTCTTCTTTTACATAATCTCATCTCAGTTATTGTTAAATCGAATTCCATTCAATTCCAATTTAATATATTAAATTGGAAAACTTTACTTTGGAAAATTTCCATTAAATCTAAATAAAAAGATTTATAAATTCCAAATTATACTTTCACTGATAATTGAGTTAAAGAACAAATGTCATTTAAAAACATAGTTAACAATAAACCCAATTTACATTTTATTTTATTCCAATTATTAAATATAATTGAAAAACTCTAAAATCTTAATTAAAAGATTTATTCTTTTATTCAACTCTAATTAAATATTAATTAATTAGAAAACTTAACTAAATCTTAATTAAAAGATTTATTCCTTTCATACGGAGTATAAGAAACGTGTTATTTAAGACACCATTCACGACAAACCCAAAAATCCAATTTGTCTTATTTAATTCCAATTAAATATCAATTAATTGGAAAACTCCATTAAGTCTAAATTAAAGATTTATTCTAGTTAATAACTAGTTCATTTCAATAAAAATATATTTTTATCTTTCAAATATGAAATTTTTCATCCAAAAGCTTTCCAAACCATTTATTATGATTTTCCATAATTTTTCCATATTTTTAATAATTTTATTATCGCCCGTACAGTCGGTTTCCAATAATGACCACCGAACTGTATTTACAACGACCTTTTCTGAAATTGATTTGGACATAATTTCAAATCCAACCGTTGGATCTCAAAACTCTTATATTCATTGGAAAGCTCTTTTTGATACGAACCCAATGATTCCTGATTTAGAAGAATCCGACGGTCGGATCTTCCGTTACGCCAATTTGAAGTTAATGGTCGAAATTCGCGAACGGTCGCTGCGCGGCGCGTTCTATTCAGGCTATTAAATAAATATATATAATATATCGTCGATTACTATTCAAAACGTATTTATAACATATTTATAAATCCATTTAAAATGATTTTATTTTCATTTTCCATTTTTAAATAAAAATTGAATATTATATATCTTCGTTATATAAAAATAATAATATTTCCAAAGTATTATATTTCGAAATCACTTCCCTTTTATATTCATTTTAAAATGAAATAAATCGATCGATAAACCCGTTCAGGTTAAAATGGCGTTTTCTACTTAATTCGGCTTCACATTTCTCTTCTTCACTGAATATTATTTAAAATATTCATTATTCTAAAATATTATTTATTTTAAAATATTCTTTATATTAAAATATATTATGAATCGGAATACGACTCAATCAATTACCATATAATTTCAGTTGTATGGATTTCATACCTCGTATGTATATATATAACAGTAATGATACCTAATCACTAAGCAATCCATTCACAACCAGAGTGAAATTTATAATTGTGTGAGCATTAAAATAAATAAATAAATAAATAACGCTCAACACAAACTGTCAATCCATCGATTGACATACAGTTAAATATTGGGACTAGTGTATGTCATCCCAACACCTGTGTGGGGTTTCCAAACAACAGCAGTTCATCTAAATAGATTATTGGTTAATAAGTTTAACCAATTTTCACTATTTACATTATAAATGAATATTTATAATTTACTTTCAACAAACCATATATTTAATGTAATATGGCATGGTCTATGACATATTTATTTGACTAACATAAATGACATGTTTATTTAACATGGACATGATCTAAATATATGGACTTTTTAATGTAACACGACATTAATTTAAATATATGACATTTTTAAAATAAAATGACATAAATTACATTTTTAATTCTATGATAAATGACATGATTCTAATATATTAATATTTTTAATTTACATAATATTTTTAAATAAAATGATATTTCTAATATAATGGCATTTCTAATATGATGACATTTCTAATTCACTAACATATTGATAATAAAGTTTTTGAATAAACAAAACATATAACGGTTTTTCTTCTACTACATGTAAATGGTAATGTTTTGAATAAACAAAACATACAACTACAAATATTCTTTTTAACCAAAGGTGACATTCCTATATAAGATGTTATTTTCTTATGTTGACAATTCTAGTATGACATAACCAATAAAAATATTGTTTTCATTTTGACACAAATCTAATATGGCAAAAATGATATTTTATTTTGTCACAATTCTAGTATGACAATTTTATTCTAATGGAACATTTATCACCAAAAATGACATTTTAATTCTAGTGAAACATTTTAATAATAAGAATGTTATTTTCCCTTATGTAACAATTCACAACAAAATGTTTATTTACCTTTGTTTATAAATCTAACATAATATGAAAATAAAATGTTTATTTTCATTTGGTATACAAAATCTATTGTAACTTTTCTTAACAAAAATGTTATTTTAATCTTTCTCAACAAGTTGCTATTTTAATCTAATGCTCCATTTTATAACAAAAATGTTATTTTATTTAATGTTTTGTTTGCATCTAAAATTGCAAACAAAAAAGCAATATTTATTTCCACCTTTTATTTGCATCAAAGAATGCAAATAAAAATGCATCTTTTTATTGCAATATTTTATTTGCATCAAAGAATGCAAATAAAATATAACTTTTTATTTTAATGTTTATTTGCATCAAAGAATGCAAATAAAAGTATAACTTTTATTTCATGTTTTATTTCTGCATCTAAAATTCAAACAAAAAAGGTAATCTTTTTCTATAGTGTTTATTTGCATCTAAATATGCAAATAAAAGTGAAATCTTTTTCTTTGATGTTTTATTTGTTGATCTAGCAAATCATGAACATAAATGACATTTCTAAATGAACATAAATGACACTTCATTTTCTGACAATTCTAAATGAACATAGATGGTACTTATATTTTTGACAATTTTAATACAATAAAAAATGACATTTTTCTTAACATGAAATAGTCTAATTATGTGACGATTTATCCTAATATAACATGATCCTAAAAATGACATTTTTAATTCTAATATAACATCTTAACTAAAATGACAATTTTTATACTAACTAAAAATGACAATTTTATACTGACTAAAAATGACATTTTTCATTTTAATACCAATATGACAGTACTAACATAAGAGATGTTTTTATACTAATATGACAATACTAACATAAGAGATGTTTTTATACTAATATGACAATACTAACATAAGAGATGTTTTTATACTAATATGATATTTCTATGTTAATATATTTTAGTTACAAACATGAATATTTTTTTTCTAGCATAACCAATTAAATCTAGTTGTTCATCACAATCAAAACAATCAATTTAAATTTTATATGACATATTTATGAATTTCACACCGCGATCAATAATAACTTTTAATCTTTAAAAAATTCAAAAATCTCACTTTGGTTTGTCTGAATATTCAATGTTCTTTTTTTAAGTTCTAATCTGCTCCAAGGTCTAGATCTGGTGAAGGCGAATCCAACGCTTCGAAAATCATCAAATTCTGTCTTCGTATGAGAAAGATATTGCATTAAAAACTTTTATTACTTAGTTAAAATAATTAATTAATATTTAAATCCTTAATTACCCTTAAAGAAAAATACAGGTCGTTCTTCCTTTCTTCTCCGAACTTCTGTAATTGCTGCACCCAACTTCGACAGAAACAAACACCACCGCACTTCACCCCGTTGACCTAGAGCATGATCGACCTACACCCGTCGAACCACCTTGGTGGCCTCCCCCTTCGCCTGACTTGGGGGCCCACTCACCGTCCCCTAGTGCTCTCCACACCCCACGAAAGTCGGCCACTTTGGCCCTTAATTTCTCGCACCATACAACGCTAGGGGCGATCATCCCCATATAGAAATGAAGATCGGAGGAAGTACTATAATTTTTGCTTTAATTCCTCCCTTTATTTCGATTTGTATTGAGAAAGGTTAACAATTCATTTTCGTCGTTTCTGGCCATTCATTCAGGGTAGTGGCGGCTCCTTCATTTGATTAGGGTTAGGTGTATTTTGAGGGGTATTTATACTATTTTTTTATTTTAATTCAAAAATAACTTGTTAAACCATCCAGACTTCAAAGGAGACCCAACGAGTGTCGCCTCTAGCTAAATACCCCCGTCCCGGACACAATGGAATATGTTTCGTAACCCAATTCGGCCGTTATGACATGTTTTTCTTTAAATTAAAATATAAATCAATGTATATTAAATTTAAATGTACATTTTAAATTACCGGGGACACATACTAACTCTAAAAATTACAGAAATATTATTTCTAGCTATGTTTTGACGATACGGTCCTAACAAGAATAATTTCGTCGAATTCCGAGACCGTTTGAAAAATGGCCAATTTCAAGTCGATTAAATTGACTCAAACTGACAAAACACATTTTCTTTTGCCACGCTCACATATTAATTCTAAAAATTATGAAAACTGAAACCTAGCAATAATTTGACATTCCGGTTCTAACAAAAGTGGTTTTGTCAAAAATGGAGGTCGTCTGAAAAATGACTATTTTTAATATTAAAATATATATAAATTCTACAGCGACTATTCTGAATTTTAAACTGGGCATAACTTTTGATTCCCGCTATGAAATTTCAATTTTTCAGATTCGTTGGAAAGATATTCTTAAATAGATTTAAATATTTTTGTTTTTGCTTAATTCTGATTTATTTTGCATCCTTTACATTCAGTCAAAGTTCAAATTCAAATTTTCAAACTATCGTGCTATTTTAAACTCTATTTATAATTAAAATAAATTCATTCGTTCTAACTTCGATTAAAATAAATTTTTTAGTCGTTATTATTTAAAATAAATCATTTTAACTATTTAAAATCCCATTGAAATTTCTAAAATAAAAATTTTAATTTGGTTCAGAAATTGCGGGTTGTTACAATCTCCCCCACTTAAAATCTTTTCGTCCTCGAAAAGGAACGGAGCTAAATATTGTTTAATTTACCAATTATATTCTTATTCTTTTATTGGTTTTAATAATTTTATTAGTTAAACACAACACAATCATCAATCAATTTGTAACACCCCGTATTTCTGTTAACACTAAAGTTACTAATTTAAGAATAACCAATGCTTAATATAATAAATGTGTAAAGGGGAGATGTATCTAATGTTCATACAAATTTAATAATAAATGTGTAAAGGGGAGATGTATCTAATGTGCATACAAATTTAATAATAAATGTGTAAAGGGGCGATGTATCTAATGTGCATACAAATTTAATAATAAATGTGTAAAGGGGGGATGTATCTAATATGCATACAAATTTAATAATAAATGTTAATAATGTACATTAAGAAAGTAATTGTGAACATAATTGGCTTCTCTTTAGAACGGATGGCTTTGATTAACCTTGGCTTCATCGACGGCTCAAATTAACTTGCAATCCTATATAAACAGCCCCCTAGTCTCCTTCTCTTTGCACCATTCTTCTCTAACCTTATGCTGCACAAATTCTTGATGGACATGGCTTCTTCTTCTTCCTCTAAATCTAAATAAATAGATTAAAATAAAATATAAATCAAGACGAGGATATGTTGCTCAAGTCTTTCAAGAGAAGATTCAAAACAAGTTAGGATTCAAGTAAAGATTCAACGGCTTCAAGCAACGCTGTCTTTCTATTCTTTTCTAGATCCAATCAATGTAAGTCGGTTACTTTTTAGATTTGAACACCTTTTCTATTTGTGACATGAAATTAAAAGAATATAAGAAATATGCCTTATCATTTCATTGAATCTGTGCTTGTTTATGACTTTGGACCTGATTCTTGATTATGGCCTAGAACACATTGTGACTAAATTGCCAATGCTTAAGATTATGACTATGGAACTGTGGCCTTTGAAACCATAAGCCTTTGACTATGAACATAAGCCTTTGACTATGAAATAAGCCTTTGACTATGAACATAAGCCTTTGACTAGGAGCATAAACCAATGCCTATGACTATGACAAGGACAATAGTGGATAATTACCTATGATTCATGAACATGATATTATTGCCTAGGATTATGACTGTGAGATTGGATCTAAACTTGATTATCTATTCAGTTTATTCTTAATTATCCTTGGATCTTGATTATGTGAATTTATCTATTAAGTTAGATCTACCCATATACTTGAACCTATGTTATTTGTTCAACCCTTTTTATGTCATAATATTATCAGATCTATAGGCCTTCGATGCTTTAATCAATTTATTCAGTGTAAATCGTTAGATCTATGATTAGTGAATTATCATCTTCTCCCAGTCATTATGTCTATCTTTTCATGGCATTTTGGTTCATTCCCTTTTTATCCACGAATCTAGATTTATCTATAATCTAGGATGAAATCACGATTACACGAACAATGGGAATACGATTTGGGCAAATCATAAATTTGACTTAAACATGGTTGTAAACTTGGAAATTGGCATAATGTGGAACATGAACATAATTATGACTGACATAATTTAGAACATGTATTAGGCATGTTTATTAGAACGCAAATTTGAAAATTTGACATGAATTATGGAATATGTAATTTGACATATTAAATTTAGTATTGGCAAGTAAGCTAAGTTTTAGGCGTAAACGGTAAATTAGAATAATAATTCTAGTCTTGCCATAAACTATAAATTAGGATGTTAAATCAGAATTGGGTCAATTAAAGTTAATTTGGCATAATAAGTATATTAGCACAAATTTTGAATTTAGTCAAAATTGTGAGTAATTGTCATGTTTAGAATAATCATGGTTAGTGACACTTAATTTGGTATAATTTACATACTAAAAACTATAAATATGATATATATAGGGAAAATGGGCCATAATAATAAATGTTGACAATGTACATTAAAAGAGTAATAATGGAATAAGTAAATTAGGGAAAATTTACTTATAGAATTTATCCTAAATGAGAAAAGTAAATTTAGACAATACGAACATGCTTAACCCGAGGTTGGATTGAGTTGTGATGTAAACCTGCCCGGACCTACCCGGCTATCCAGTGATCACAACAATACCTATCTAATGTGGGAGGTTAAGGCATTGAGCCCGATAAAGGCCAGAGGTTAGACTGAGTTGTGGCGTAAGACTGCCCGGAACCAATCGGCATACCGGCAGCCACAACAATACATGTCTAATGTGAGTGGCTGGTGCTTTAATAAGACAATTAAAGTTAAGCTAGAATGGGAGGGTTAAGTCCATAAGAACACTTAACCAACTTAACACAGTTAAGTTAGAACGATAGGGTTAAGTTAACTAGAACACTTAACCAACTTAACATGGTAACAAGACAAGATTTGTAGGGGTTGAGTAACTAAGAAAAACACTTAGCCAATTTAATATGTTAACCAAACTAGAAAGTGGGGGTTAAGTAAATTCAATACACTAAGCCAATTTAACAGGCTAACTAGACTAGAGGTTGGGGTTAAGTAAATTTAATACACTTAGCCAATTTAATATGTTAGCTGGACTAGACCGTAGGGTTAAGTAAGCTTGAACACTTAACCATCAGAGTGTGATAAATGAATATGGTTAAGTTAAAAACATGAAGGGACAATACTTAACCGTTAGAACATGTTAATCAAACCAATGTTAGGGTTAAGTTAACTAAGGGAACACTTAACCGTTATAACATGTTAGTTAAAACAGATTGGCAAGGTTAAGTTAAAAAGGAACACTTAACCAATACAAGATGAATGGGTAGGGTTAAGTAAATACTTAACCAATATAACTTGATGCTGGTAGGGTTAAGTCAACGTCAATTACCGGTAACACTTAACCAGTTTAACATGACAAATGAATAGGTTAAGTTAACTTGTATCAACTAATGACACTTAACCAATCCAACTTGACGAGAAAGAGAACTAAGTAGTAAACCTTAGTTAAAAGGGCTAAGTGGTAAACCTTAGTTAAGAAAACGATGATTCAGGAAACCAAGTGGTAAACCTTAGTTAGGAAAACTAAGTAGTAATCCTTAGTATAACACGAGGAGGAGCGAACGATCTTAAAGAAGGCTCCAACGAATTGGGTTACGAAGCCCGAGGCTTCGAGGGGACGTGAGGGTACTCTTGGTATCCCTCTGTGAGGTGGCAGATGATCCTCCTGGGCTCACAGAGGTTAAGGTATGCGTTAGGAGAACCAAGGGTATTCCTTGGTTGCAATATAAGGCAACCTAAAGACTAGGATGGACCAGCGTGATTCAGCGGGACAAATGGCCCTGTGATAGCGACCCGTTGTCTACCTACCATCTTGAGTCAATCGAGATACGAAAAGGCGGAGAACTCCAAAAGACCATATACTTGCTATCTAGTTATGGTTGCGGATGGCCATAGGTTAGTGGGGCATAGGGGGCCTGCGTATAGTTCTCATTTTTCAAGGTGTGCCTTTCAATAGTTGAGGGGGGGGGGTCAAGTGGGACCATAGCCACTGGACAAAAAACAGACCTTAGCATCAGCATCGGCAGATAACTTAAAGCTCCCGACCGAGTTCCGTGTTTCTTGATTTGCCCTGCCACGGGACTCGGGTCGCACATATAGAGGACATGTGCATCTAGACAGCAATAACGATTCACGACACATACGTGGGGAAAGTCTAGGAACATATACCGCTCTAGGTAGTGTGTCCTAGACTAGGGGCATCGTTCGACAGGTAGTGTAATCCCTAGTTGGACCTAGGTGGCATAAACCCTGAATCTGTTAGATAAGCCGCGTAAACCCGAGTGGAATCTTGGAAGTACTTTGATATAAAACCCTAGATTAGATCTAGGTAATAAATAATAAATGTACGCCTAAAGGCAACCACAATTACTGGGATTGGGATCGCGTTATCATTTTAGACAAATTACTAGTTGGGACACTAGATAGGTGGTGCAGAGACATAGAAACCATAATAACATGTTAATAGCGAAGCGGAGAAAGTATTAAAGCATATCTAGTTTATCTTGTCTTAGCATATCTTGTGTTAATCTTATCCTTTCTTGTTGGCCCTATCATCATGGTATTGTCTTGTATTCAGTTAATTCATGTCATTTTATTTTTCCTTGTTCACATGCTAGAAGTAACTGAACTTACCAGACTTTATATCTGACCCAGTTTTCTTTCGTCTTCTTTTCTTCCATCCCCCCCCCCAGGTAGTTAAGAAGGGAATAGTATAGCTCAGGTTAGATTGGACCGTCACTCTTCCCAAGCTCGAAGATTCTTTGACAAAGTGCTTTGGACTCTCTTTTTCTGCTGCTATGGCTGGCTTATGCTACATTGAGGAATATAAATGTTATTTTATGCTTCTTTATTTTGTAAGACAGATGATACTCTGATATTGGAAAACAATTGTTGTACAAACTATTTTATCAATAAAGTAAAGTTTTATTTTCCGTTGTTTTAATTTTGTATGTCTTGTAATTTATCTGCATCTTTTACCCTAAATGCTCCACAGAACTTAGTGCATTCCCTTTTTGAGTGACACTAAAGGATGTGGGGTGTTACACTTGGTATCAGAGCTGAAGGTTACCGGATCAGATAAAAGATTTGAAAAAAATTATTATTTTCAAACAGTTTTAAAAGAAGCATTTTCAAAAGAAAAGTTTTGTTTTAAAGGCATATTCCCCAAAAGCCATACGCACTATCTTCTGATTCTCTGTTTGAATTCTTTTCCCCTTCTTTCTAGAGTCTCTGGGGCTCCTGGCTTTCTGGGAGGTAACCTCATCGAAGGGCGAAGTAGTGTCCGACTTCCATCTATAACCGTAGTAGTTTCACCTGCGGCTAGTTTTCTTTCAAGCTTAGTTGGGTTTTCTGTACGATGGAGGCAGCTTTCGAGAGATTTGTCAACATGATTACACCCGAAAGAGGATGAGGAGTTTGGCAAAGGAGCACAACCCAAGGATGAGGAATTCATGGATGTAGACTTGGCTCACGAAGGAGGAAGGGATTATAAAACCTAAGACAAGAGGAAGTATCTTTACTATGGCAGAATAGGGCATATAATTAAGAACAAAGGACAAGATTTTCAGAAGGGCAAGTACATGCTTTCACCACTAAGTGTACCTAGGAGAAAGGTAGTAAAGTTCTGTTGGAAGAGTCTAGCTTTTATGTTTGTACTCTTTCTTTTGGTTTTAGCACTTCGCATTTGTTCATATTTACTTCCATAGTTGAGTCTCTGCACCTTAGTACTTGTATAGTAAAAGATCCCAACTAGTGCTCAAGTGTTTGGTTGTTTTTGCTTAGATCATCTCACGTAGATCGTCCAAATTTGGAGGAGACATTCCTCGGGTGCTTGTCTGATATTGGTTTAGGCCTTTGGGGCTTGTACTTGAGGGATGTCGAGTTCGACTAGGATGGTTTGCTTGAGAGATGAATAGTTGTGGCAGGCGCTCTATATAGAGAAGGACTAACCTTAAGAGAGGTAAAAAGTACGTAGTGACCTTTTGACCCTCATATTTATGGCATGATGCATAAGCTAAGAGGAGAGACCTCTGATCATCCTAGTATATACACTTAGTATCATGGTTGACATTTGTTTATTTTGGAAATGGAGGTCAAGGAACTTCGCAATCGTGAAGTTGAATCTGTTAAGGTACAGTTGAGTAAAGCTCAAAAAGACGTGATACGGGAGATTGAAGATAAGGCATACGCGCCTCATACCCTTTTTCTTAAGAGTACATCCTTGATTCCTTTTTTTTAGGAATTCTATGCATACTAATTTCTAGCTTTTAAGGTATATCCTCTAGGACGTATCATCGATCCTTAGGTAGAAACCCTTTTGAATGTAAACATGTATTTGAAACATGTTATGGTTGATGGTTGCGAATGGTTGCTAGTGGTTGCTCGTGAATGCATATACACACGTATTAGGCACTAGATCATCTCAGACGCCTTCATATTTCATTTACATATATGTATTTGTTTATGAATTGAACTTAATGTGTTATCATATGGATGTCGCATTTGAGTGAATGATTGTGCGCTTATATAGAAATAATATGTATCATTAGGATTTTCATACATATTGGATGCATGGCACTGACATGATTTGCATTAAGGAGTTCAACTGAATCAGTAGACCGCCTGATTTTGCATTAGATAAAGACATGTACACACACTACGCATATGAACATACAAGCATTAGAAGTCTTTAAGGACAATGGATGCCTGTGTCTGATGGTTGAGTAGATGGATGATTGGATGGTAGGATTTACATTCTTCTTGACTTGAAGATTTCGGGGTCGAAATCCTTTAAGGAGGGGAGAATATAATAACCTGTATTTCTGTTAACACTAAAGTTACTAATTTAAGAATAACCAATGCTTAATATAATAAATGTGTAAAGGGGAGATGTATCTAATGTGCATACAAATTTAATAATAAATGTGTAAAGAGGAGATGTATCTAATGTGCATACAAATTTAATAATAAATGTGCAAAGGGGAGATGTATCTAATGTGCATACAAATTTAATAATAAATGTGTAAAGGGGGGATGTATCTAATGTGCATACAAATTTAATAATAAATGTTAATAACGTACATTAAGAAAGTAATTGTGAACATAATTGGCTTCTCTTTAGAACGGATGGCTTTGATTAACCTTGGCTACATCGACAGCTCAAATTAACTTGCAATCCTATATACACAGCCCACTAGTCTCCTTCTCCTTGCACCATTCTTCTCTAACCTTATGCTGCACAAATTCTTGATGGACATGGCTTCTTCTTCTTCCTCTAAATCTAAATAAATAGATTAAAATAAAATATAAATCAAGACGAGGATATGCGGCTCAAGTCTTTCAAGAGAAGATTCAAAACAAGTTAGGATTCAAATAAAGATTCAACGGCTTCAAGCAACGCTATCTTTCTATTCTTTTCTAGATCCAATCAATGTAAGTCGGTTACTTTTTAGATTTGAACGCCTTTTCTATTTGTGACATGAAATTAAAAGAATATAAGAAATATGCCTTATCATTTCATTGAATCTGTGCTTGTTTATGACTTTGGATCTGATTCTTGATTATGGCCTAGGACACATTGTGACTAAATTGCCAATGCTTAAGATCATGACTATGGAACTGTGGCCTTTGAAACCATAAACCTTTGACTATGAACATAAGCCTTTGACTATGAACATTAGCCTTTGACTAGGAGCATAAACCAATGCCTATGACTATGACAAGGACAATAGTGGATAATTACCTATGATTCATGAACATGATATTATTGCCTAGGATTATGACTGTGAGATTGGATCTAAACTTGATTATCTATTCAGTTTATTCTTAATTATCCTTGGATCTTGATTATGTGAATTTATCTATTAAGTTAGATCTACCCATATACTTGAACCTATGTTATTTGTTCAACCCTTTTTATGTCATAATATTATCAGATCTATAGGCCTTCGATGCTTTAATCAATTTATTCAGTGTAAATCGTTAGATCTATGATTAGTGAATTATCATCTTCTCCCAGTCATTATGTCTATCTTTTCATGGCATTTTGGTTCATTCCCTTTTTATCCACGAATCTAGATTTATCTATAATCTAGGATGAAATCACGATTACACGAACAATGGGAATACGATTTGGGCAAATCATAAATTTGACTTAAACATGGTTGTAAACTTGGAAATTGGCATAATGTGGAACATGAACATAATTATGACTGACATAATTTAGAATATGTATTAGGCATGTTTATTAGAACGCAAATTTGAAAATTTGACATGAATTATGGAATATGTAATTTGACATATTAAATTTAGTATTGGCAAGTAAGCTAAGTTTTAGGCGTAAACGGTAAATTAGAATAATAATTCTAGTCTTGCCATAAACTGTAAATTAGGATGTTAAATCAGAATTGGGTCAATTAAAGTTAATTTGGCATAATAAGTATATTAGCACAAATTTTGAATTTAGTCAAAATTGTGAGTAATTGTCATGTTTAGAATAATCATGGTTAGTGACACTTAATTTGGTATAATTTACATACCAAAAACTATAATTATGATATATATAGGGAAAATGGGCCATAATAATAAATGTTGACAATGTACATTAAAAGAGTAATAATGGAATAAGTAAATTAGGGAAAATTTACTTATAGAATTTATCCTAAATGAGAAAAGTAAATTTAGACAATACGAACATGCTTAACCCGAGGTTGGATTGAGTTGTAATGTAAACCTGCCCGGACCCGCCCGGCTGTCCACTGATCACAACAATACCTATCCAATGTGGGAGGTTAAGGCATTGAGCCCGATAAAGGCCCGAGGTTAGACTGAGTTGTTGCGTAAGACTGCCCGGAACCAACCGGCATACTGGCAGTCACAACAATACCTGTCTAATGTGAGTGGCTGGTACTTTAATAAGACAATTTAAGTTAAGCTAGAATGGGAGGGTTAAGTCCATAAGAACACTTAACCAACTTAACACCGTTAAGTTAGAACGACAGGGTTAAGTTAACTAGAACACTTAACCAACTTAACATGGTAACAAGACAAGATTTGTAGGGGTTGAGTAATTAAGAAAAACACTTAGCCAATTTAATATGTTAACCAGACTAGAAAGTGGGGGTTAAGTAAATTCAATACACTTAGCCAATTTAACAGGCTAACTAGACTAGAGGTTGGGGTTAAGTAAATTTAATACACTTAGCCAATTTAATATGTTAGCTGGACTAGACCGTAGGGTTAAGTAAGCTTGAACACTTAACCATCAGAGTGTGATAAATGAATATGGTTAAGTTAAAAACATGAAGGGACAATACTTAACCATTAGAACATGTTAATCAAACCAATGTTAGGGTTAAGTTAACTAAGGGAACACTTAACCGTTATAACATGTTAGTTAAAACAGATAGGCAAGGTTAAGTTAAAAAGGAACACTTAACCAATACAAGATGAATGGGTAGGGTTAAGTAAATACTTAACCAATATAACTTGATGCTGGTAGGGTTAAGTCAACGTGAATTACTGGTAACACTTAACCAGTTTAACATGACAAATGAATAGGTTAAGTTAACTTGTATCGACTAATGACACTTAACCAATCCAACTTGACGAGAAAGAGAACTAAGTAGTAAACCTTGGTTAAAAGAACTAAGTGGTAAACCTTAGTTAAGAAAACGATGATTCAGGAAACCAAGTGGTAAACCTTAGTTAGGAAAACTAAGTAGTAATCCTTAGTATAACACAAGGAGGAGCGAACGATCTTAAAGAAGGCTCCAACGAATTGGGTTACGAAGCCCGAGGCTTCGAGGGGACGTGAGGATACTCTTGGTATCCCTCTGTGAGGTGGCAGATGATCCTCCTGGGCTCACAGAGGTTAAGGTCTGCGTTAGGAGAACCATGGGTATGCCTTGGTTGCAATATAAGGCAACCTAAAGACTAGGATGGACCAGCGTGATTCGGCGGGACAAATGGCCCTGTGATAACGACCCGTCGTCTACCTACCATCTTGAGTCAATCGAGATACGGAAAGGCGGAGAACTCCATACGACCATATACTTGCTATCTAGTTATGGTTGCGGATGGCCATAGGTTAGTGGGGCATAGGGAGGCCTGCGTATAGTTCTCATTTTTCAAGGTGTGCCTTTCAATAGTTGAGGGAGGGGTCAAGTGGGACCATAGCCACTGGAAAAAAAACAGACTTCAGCATCTGCATCGGCAGATAACTTAAAGCTCCCGACCGAGTTCCGTGTTTCTTGATTTGCCCTGCCACGGGACTCGGGTCGCACATATAGAGGACATGTGCATCTAGACAGCGATAACGATTCACGACACATACGTGGGGAAAGTCTAGGAACATATACCGCTCTAGGTAGTGTGTCCTAGACTAGGGGCATCGTTCGACAGGTAGCGTAATCCCTAGTTGGACCTAGGTGGCATAAACCCTGAATATGTGAAGCATTAGATAAGCCGCGTAAACCCGAGTGGAATCTAGGAAGTACTTTGATATAAAACCCTAGATTAGATCTAGGTAATAAATAATAAATGTACGCCTAAAGGCAACCACAATTACTAGGATTGGGATCGCGTTATCATTTTAGACAGATTACTAGTTGGGACACTAGATAGGTGGTGCAGAGACATAGAAACCATAATAACAAGTTAATAGCGAAGCGGAGAAAGTATTAAAGCATATCCAGTTTATCTTGTCTTAGCATATCTTGTGTTAATCTTATCCTATCTTGTTGGCCCTATCATCATGGTATTGTCTTGTATTCAGTTAATTCATGTCGTTTTATTTTTCCTTGTTCACATGCTAGAAGTAACTGAACTTACCAGACTTTATGTCTGACCCGATTTTCTTTCGTCTTTTTTTCTTCCGTCCCCCCCCCCCCCCCCCCCCCAGGTAGTTAAGAAGGGAATAGTATAGCTCAGGTTAGATTGGACCGTCACTCTTCCCAAGCTCGAAGATTCTTTGACAAAGTGCTTTGGACTCTCTTTTTCTGCTGCTATGGCTGGCTTATGCTACATTGGGGAATATAAATGTTATTTTATGCTTCTTTATTTTGTAAGACAGATGATACTCTGATATTGGAAAACAATTGTTGTACAAACTATTTTATCAATAAAGTAAAGTTTTATTTTCCGCTGTTTTAATTTTGTCTGTCTTGTAATTTATCTGCATCTTTTACCCTAAATGCTCCACAGAACTTAGTGCATTCCCTTTGTGAGTGACACTAAAGGATGTGGGGTGTTACACAATTAGTTGATTAGCTTTTCAAATATAACTTTTATATATTCAAAAATCATATTTTCTAATATCAGATTATATATATAATCACAAATACGTTAATTATAAACTTGTTACTCTCAACTCATTCTAAGGCATTCCTAACCCCATCTCTAACGAGTTTTCTCATTCTAGGATACTATTGATTCTATCTCTAATGAGTATTCTTATTGGATATTACTAATCCAATCTCTGATGAGTCTTTGTTCAGTTCCAACGAGTTGTACCCCAAAGATTCGAGCAAACCAGAGCACTGATACCAGATGTAAAGACCCGAAAATCCCCACCCTTTGAATCGACCATAAACCACACAGGTCAGATCCAAAAGTTGGAAATCTTCGAATACTTTAACTTTGGGAAAACAACATATCAGAACAGATACATAAGACTTTAATAAAACATTATAATAAAGTCACATTGGAGTACAGAATATCAGAGTACATTGAGATAAATAATAAAGCGGAAGATAAATTTAATACAAAGCAGTGGAAAATAAATAAACTGATACAGCGGTAGGCTATCATTCTCTGGACACAGCTTTAAGCTTCGATCCAGAATCATGCTTAATATATCTGCAAAACAAGCTACTCGACTGCCCGTGTGGAAAAGAGGGCACCCGAGTTTGCAAAGTGAAACAAACTACGGGTCAGTCATGGGACTGGTATGAGAAATCTTTCTTAACTAATCTAATAATAAGGCTAATCACAGGACCATGCCGCTAACGCGGAACGGTTTACTCCAATGGATTGCTAGTGCATAAAATAAAGTAAATCGTTAAACAATGCAATGCTTTTTATAAAAATGAAACCATTATAAGACTCAAGTCCCATCACACAATGCAACGAAAACCATAGGATAGAGTTTTACCTTATAATGGTCAAAAATGCTTGACACGATAAAACGAACTTGATATTATTATTAGTGTATATATGTTTTAAAAACATTTCAATCATAATATCAATCATAGACGGCATAGCTACCATATACTATGTCGCCATACTAGTAATACAATCAAAACCGCATGGGTCGTATTGGAAGTTGGATTTCCATCATGAACCAAGGCAAAAGATAGTCCTTACCGAATTCGAGACACTCTAGCCCGTGCCTCGGGATACAACCACAACCGCACCTAGATCTTCAG
Organism: Allium sativum; assembly: GCA_030737875.1. NCBI lineage: Eukaryota > Viridiplantae > Streptophyta > Magnoliopsida > Asparagales > Amaryllidaceae > Allium > Allium sativum. The sequence continues at coordinate 1,022,868,220 of CM060926.1, forward strand.
GGTCGGTCATCCGTCGATGATTAGTAATACCTGAACAATACGTTTCCCCGCCCTTTGGGGCGTAAACAGAGCCACTAGGACTCAAATAACCGAGGCGCCTCATTCCATCATTCACATAAGTAAAAATGCCAGGGTTGGTAAGTCGCTAACACCACTTCTAGCTAGAAAGAAACGTATGTCCTCCCTGCAGTCCTTACTCCTGTTTCTGGTTCATACCGGGGTGTGAGGCTCGCGAAGTAACGCTATACACAAAGCTATGCTATTCAAAGCTGTGCTTTGATCATCAACCACAAGGCTCTGCATTTCAACAATAAGCCTTGATCATATGCATCTTGGCATGCCACATTGTCAATCCATACCATTGATTTCTGCCAATATACAACCTCTAAGCTCGTACGTCTTAGAGAAGGGTGTTAAACCCCAAACAGATATATATTTAGCAGAGATCAACGAATATAGTATAAAGGAATACAGCCAGACATACAATCTATTTACAAGTCCGTTCTGAGTCTGAACGAAACCGGAGGCACCTTATACCTCGCATATCCGAACAACAATAATACGTCCGGACAACTACCACTGAAACCTTCTCAAGGCAGCGACTTCAATCAAAGGCATCAGTAGTCCTCATCCATTCGATGTGAAGATCGTCGGTCTTCAACCACCATCTTTATCTTCGACTTTTAATCGTCGTAGTAATTATTCAGAATGGGTTAAACTCGGTCTTTCCGAATAACTCGCGTATTTTATAATAAAAATCAAGTGCTATAAAACACACCATACGCTACATCCCAATTTAGAATATTCTTTTAATAAGATATTCACATTATTAGGGAAAGGTTCCCATTAATTTTATCAAAGATAAAATCTTTAATTTATTCTTTAATCCCCCTTTTGAAGATTCATTAAAACCCCAATTTGGTTTTAATATCCAAAGTCATTACTTTATGATTATTCAAATTTAAGAAATAAATGTTATCTTTAATTGGTTTAAAGAACAAATGTCATTTAAAAACACAGTTCACGATAACCCAAAATCATCTTCCATAAGATATGGAATTTTCGCAGAAATCAGACCAATATATAATCGATATAAATTTTTGTATCAAACCAATAATATAAATGGAATAACGGCAAAGCTTCTTAAATTCCATATATAGTAATGGTCATCTTTAGCAGAATCTCATCTCGATTATTGTTAAATCGAATTCCATTCAATTCCAGTTTAATATATTAAATTGGAAAACTTTACTTTGGAAAATTTCCATTAAATCTAAATAAAAAGATTTATAAATTCCAAATTATACTTTCATTGATAATTGAGTTAAAGAACAAATGTCATTTAAAAACACAGCTCACAATAAACCCAATTTACATTTCATTTTATTCCAATTATTAAATATAATTGAAAAACTCTAAAATCTTAATTAAAAGATTTATTCTTTTATTTAATTCTAATTAAATATTAATTAATTAGAAAACTTAACTAAATCTTAATTAAAAGATTTATTCCTTTCATACGGGGTATAAGAATAGTGTTATTTAAGACACCATTCACGACAAACCCAAAAATCCAATTTTTCTTATTTAATTCCAATTAAATATCAATTAATTGGAAAACTCCGTTAAATCTAAATTAAAGATTTATTCTAGTTAATAACTAGTTCATTTCGATAAAAATATATTTTTATCTTTCAAATATGAAAATTTTCATCCAAAATCTTTCCAAACCATTTATTATGATTTTACATAATTTTTCCATAATTTTATTATCGCCCTTACAGTCGGTTTCGAATAATGACCACCGAACTGTATTTACAACGACCTTTTCTGAAATTGACTTGGACATAATTTCAAATCCAACCGTTAGATTTCAAAACTCTTATATTCATTGGAAAACTCTTTTCGATACGAACCCAACGATTCCAGTTTTAGAAGAATCTGACGGTCGGATCTTCCGTTACACCAATTTGAAGTTAATGGTCGAAATTCGCGAACTGTCGCTGCGCGGCGCGTTCTATTCAGGCCATTAAATAAATATATATAATATATCGTCGATTTCTATTCAAAACGTATTTATAACATATTTATAAATCCATTTAAAATGATTTTAATTTCATTTTCCATTTTTAAATAAAAATTGAATATTCTATATCTTTATTATATAAAAATAAAAATATTTCCAAAATATTATATTTCGAAATCACTTCCCTTTTATATTCATTTTAAAATGAAATAAATCAATCGATAAACCCATTTGGGTTAAAATGGCGTTTTCTACTTAATTCGGCTTCACATTTCTCTTCTTCACTAAATATTATCTAAAATATTCATTATTCTAAAATATTCTTTATTTTAAAAGATTCTTATTTTAAAATATTCCTTATATTAAAAGATATTCTAAATCGGAATGCGACTCAATCAATTACCATACAATTTCAGTTGTATGGATTTCATACCTCGCATGTATATATATAACAATAATGATACCTAATCACTAAGCAATCCATTCACAACCAGAGTGAAATTTATTATTGTGTGAGCGTTAAAGTAAATAAATAAATAACGCTCAACACAAACTGTCAATCCATCGATTGACATACAATTAAATATTGGGACTAGTGTATGTCATCCCAACACCTTTGTGGGGTTTCCAAACAACAGCAATTCATCTAAATAGATTATTGGTTAATAAGTTTAACCAATTTTCACTGTTTACAATATAATTGAATATTTATGATTTACTTTCAACGAACCATATATCTAATGTTAAAAGGCATGGTCTATGACATATTTATTTGACTAACATAAATGACATGTTTATTTAACATGGACATGATTTAAATATATGACTTTTTAATGTAACACGACATTAATTTAAATATATGACATTTTTAAAATAAAATGACATAAATTACATTTCTAATTCTATGATAAATCACATGATTCTATTATATTAATATTTTTAATTTACATGACATTTTTAAATAAAATGATATTTATAATATAATGGCATTTCTAATATGATGACATTTCTAATTCACTAACATATTGATAATAATGTTTTTGAATAAACAAAACATATAATGGTTTTTCTTCTACTACATGTAAATGGTAATGTTTTGAATAAACAAAACATACAACTACAAATGATTCTTTTTAACCAAAGGTGACATTCGTATATATGATGTTATTTTCTTATGTTGACAATTCTAGTATGACATAACCAATAAAAATATTGTTTTCATTTTGACACAAATCTAGTATGGCAAAAATGATATTTTATTTTATCACAAATCTAGTATGACAATTTTATTCTAATGGAACATTTATCACCAAAAATGACATTTTAATTCTAGTGAAATATTTTAATAATAAGAATGTTATTTTCCCTTATGTAACAATTCATAACAAAAAGTTCATTTACCTTTGTTTACAAATCGAACATAATATGAAAATAAAATGTTTATTTTCATTTGGTATACAAAATCTAATGTAACTTTTCTTAACAAAAATGTTATTTTAATCTTCCTCAACAAATTGCTATTTTAATCTAATGCTCCATTTTATAACAAAAATGCTATTTTATTTAATGTTTTGTTTGCATCTAAAATTACAAACAAAAATGCAACATTTATTTCCACCTTTTATTTGCTTCAAAGAATGCAAATAAAAATGCATCTTTTTTTTGCAATATTTTGTTTGCAAAGAATGCAAATAAAATATAACTTTTTATTTCAATGTTTATTTGCATCAAAGAATGCAAATAAAAGTATAACTTTTATTTCATGTTTTATTTCTGCATCTAAAATTCAAACAAAAAAGGTAATCTTTTTCTACAGTGTTTATTTGCATCTAAATATGCAAATAAAATTTAAATCTTTTTCTTTGATGTTTTATTTGTTGATCTAGCAAATCATGAACATAAATGACATTTCTAAATGAACATAAATGACACTTCATTTTTTGACAATTCTAAATGAACATAGATGGTACTTATATTTTTGACAATTTTAATACAATAAAAAATGACATTTTTTATAACATGACATAGTCTAATTATGTGACGATTTATCCTAATATAACATGATCCTAAAAATGACATTTTTAATTCTAATAACATCTTAACTAAAATGACAATTTTTATACTAACTAAAAATGACAATTTTATACTAACTAAAAATGACATTTTTCATTTTAATACCAATTTGACAATATTAACATAAGAGATGTTTTTATACTAATATGATAATACTACCATAAGAGATGTTTTTATACTAATATGACAATACTAACATAAGAGATGTTTTTATACTAATATGACAATACTAACATAAGAGATGTTTTTATACTAATATGATATTTCTATGTTAATATATTTTAATTACAAACATGAATATATTTTTCTAGCATAACCAATTAAATCTAGTTGTTCATCACAATCAAAACAACCAATTTAAATTTTATATGACATATAATTGAATTTCACACCACGATCAATAATAACTTTTAATCTTATAAAAATTCAGAAATCTCACTTTGAATTTTCAACGTTCTTTGTTTAAGTTCTAATCTGCTCGAAGGTCTAGATCTGGTGAAGGTGAATCCAACGCTTAAAAAAATCATCAAATTCTGTCCTCGTATTAGAAAGATATTGCATTACAAACTTTTATTACTTAATTAAAATAATTAACTAATATTTAAATCCTTAATTACCCTTAAAGAAAATACAGGCCGTTCTTCCTTTCTTCTCCGAACTTCTATAATCGTTGCACCCAACTTCGACAGAAACAAACACCACCGCACTTCACCCCGTTGACCCGGAGCATGATCGACCTACACCCCTCGAACCGCCTTGGTGGCCTCCCACTTCGCCTGACTTGGGGCCCACTCGTTGTCCCCTAGCGCTTGCCAAACCCCACGAAAGTCGGCCACTTTGGCCCTTAATTTCTCGCACCATACAACGCTAGGGACGATCATCCCCATATAGAAATGAAAATCGGAGGAAGTACTGTGATTTTTTGCTTTAATTCTTTCCTTTATTTCGATTTGTATTGAGAAAGATTAACAATTTCATTTCTGTCGTTTCTGGCCATTCGTTCAGGGTAGTGGCGGCTCCTTCATACGGTTAGGGTTAGGTGTATTTTGAGGGGTATTTATACTGTATTTTATACTATTTATTTATTTTAATTCAAAAATAACTTGTTAAACCATCCAGACTTCAAACGAGACCCAACGAGTGTCGCCCCTAGCTAAATACCCCCGTCCCGGACACAATGGAATATGTTTCGTAACCCGATTCGGCCGTTACGATGTGTTTCTCTTTAAATTAAAATATAAATCAATGCATATTAAATTTAAACGTACATTTTAAATTACCGGGGCGACATACTAACTCTAAAAATTACAAAAAATATATTTCTAGCTATGTTTTGACGATACGGTCCTAACAAGACTAATTTCATCGAATTCCGAGACCATTTGAAAAATGGCCAATTTCAAATCGATTAAATCGACTGAAACTGACAAAACACGTTTTCTTTGGCATGCTCACATATTAATTCTAAAAATTATGAAAATTGAAACCTAGCAATAATTTGACATTCCGTTTCCAACAAAATTGGTTTTGTCGAAAATGGAGATCGTTTGAAAAATGGCTATTTTTAATTTTAAAATATATATAAATTCTACAGCGACTATTCTGAATTTTAAACTGGGCATAACTTTTGATTCCTGCTATGAAATTTCAATTTTTCAGATTCGTTGGAAAGATATTCTTAAATAGATTTAAATATTTTTGGTTTTACTTAATTTTGATTTATTTTGCATCCTGTACATTCATCCAAAGTTCAAATTCAAATTTTCAAACTACCGCGCTATTTTAAACTCTATTTATAATTAAAATAAATTCATTCGTTCTAACTTCGATTAAAATAAATTTTTTAGTCGTTATTATTTAAAATAAATCATTATAACTATTTAAAATCCCATTGAAATTTCTAAAATAAATTTTTTAATTTGGTTTAGAAATTGCGGGTTGTTACATTCCATACTTTGTCATAGTCGGAATCCAATCTCCAATAAGCGCCCGCGGTTTTGATTGTATACTATATACGTAGAACGTGAGATGTAAGCGTTCTGCTAGATTGTTATTTATTCGTATTTAGACGCTATTGTAATATCAGAATAAGATATTGAAATGTTTTGGGCTATCGTATCGTAAAAACCGTCTGTATTTGTGTGTGGATTTGGTCTTACGATTATCCTTTTCTTTCAAAAAGAAATGTTTTAACTTCAAAATCAAGTTGGATGATATTTTAAACTTAGCGAACAGTTGTTTTTGAGTGATCGTCCTATGCCGAACAACTTTTTTTGAGTGATTGACACGTGATTTTGCCAAATCCTGATTTTACCAAGTTTGATAGCGTCGTGAGTTGCGCAAGCCATATTAAGTGATCTTGCCATGCCGATCAGCCATTTTTTAGTGCACGAAACCATAATTATCTAGAATCCATATATTTTTCCACAATGAGTTTTGCCACGTGATCGGACCGATACGCTCAGGGATTTGAGCTTATAGGACCGATTCGATCACGTATTTATACCATGATGGATTTTCCAAGTTTATTAACGACGATCTCACGAATCGACGCAATTTCCAACCTTTTCCGAGCATGTCGCGACTTCGACCAAATCGCTTTGCGTTTTCCGACGACGTTCTCGAAACTTGAGTGCGTCGTTAACAAAGATCTTTGCGTGTGACGGTTTTGACCAAAAAGTGTGTTAACACTTGGAAACCCAAAACATACTTCAGTTTTTTGTCGTGCACATTCTAACTGCGGGTTTGTCTGTTGCTTCTCTTCTTGCCGTCTAATGTTTGAAAAAATAATGTTCACAACTTCTAACAATTATACCTGCTTAGTTTGGAAATTTTGTAAATTAGTTTCATAATTTTACAACATTATAGTATTTCCCGGTTTACAACCTTTTGTCATATATTTAATAGCTTGCCTAAGATAATTAAATCTACATTAATTAACCAATGTCTTACCTAAGTCATAAAAAAATCATCAAAATAATTTTAAAGTGCAAAATAGTAAACATAGTAATACTTCGATCACATGATAAATACATTGATAGGGGATTTTCATTTAAAAGGCTCGTTTGTTTAGAGTAATAAGTTTTGAGGAAAGCACTTCTAAAAAAAATAGTTTAATTGACATTTTACATGAAAAAATTAAAGAATCTATCATTTCCAGTTATATATAAATAATGATAAAAGAATCTATCATTTTCCTGTATAACTTAAAAAGATAAAAAAAATATCTTTTTTCTATAAATTATCCTTAAAACTAATTATTTAAAAATGTTGTGCTTTAGCCTAATTTTCAAGAAGAAGAAAGAACATGAAAACTTTACAAACAATCAATCTACTGTTACTTCAGACCATTTATACCCTTAATAAAATCCAATTCAAGGGCAGTTTTATTACGTGGGTTTTGCCATAGGAACCATTATTTTTTAAGCTTGTGTTAGACGTAATCATATATCACTTCTTTTTCTTGTGCACGTTCTTCAAGACATTATTTAGGTACCGTTCGCCAATGGTCGAAATGAACGTTAGAAATTGGACTGTTAGCGTCGACACGTCGGACGCAACGGTCCAATTTCTAACGTTCAACTCCTTTCTTCCTCCCTTATAACACCTCATTCCTAGGGATGACAAAAAAATCCGTATTCGCGGTTATCCGCGGGTAAAATCCGTCATGGATATGAAACAGATAGTTAAATGGGTATCCGTGGGTAAAATAAACGGGCATTTTTAATATCCATTAATTAATGGGGCGGGTACGGATAGTAAGATATCCATGTCCGTGAGTACCCATGCACGTATTGAATGTGATTTACTATCATTAATCAATACAAAAAACATTGTTGTTGGTTGTTCGGTATTTATGTGCATGACTTTACTCAACAATTTATAACTGACTGTTGATATTTTGATGGATGCTTCTGTTGTTGTCTCTTCTTTTCTGGATGTTGGTTTAAATATGTATTGGTATTTTGAGGTTAGCATTTAAGTATTGGTCTAATTTGTTTTTTTTTACCAAATGCACTTTTGAATAATTTCAATAAATAGCTAAAATATAAATTGAATAAATATAACGGATACCCATGAATACCCGTCAGTACCCGCAACTTGTTTAAAACTCGTTTAATGGGTACCCGTGCAGGTATGGGGCGGGCACGGGACAAAAAATCACCCAACGGAGCAGGTGATGGGTTGGTACTACCCGCGTCCGCCCCGCCCCGCCCCATTGCCATCCCTACCCATCCCTCCTTCACACTTTCAAAATACAACCCTCCTCTTCTTCTATTTCTTCCGCACAAATCCAAGCATCGAAACAGATTTTTTTTTATTATTATTAATGTTGTTTTAGTTATTTTCAGTTATTCAACATATTGTTTTTCTATATTTTCTAATTCAATTTGCGTTTCTATATTTCAGTATGACCAACCGAAAAACTGCATATTAGTGGACATTCGAAGCAACTCAGATTATGATGCAATGTGTTGTTGAAGCTTATGGTGCTCGTGGTAGCAATAAAAAATGTGTGCACAAAGCAATAACCGAAAAGTTCAACAACGCCGTACAAAATAATTCGAACATCGCACCGATAGATAAAAGCAAAATCCAAAATAAATATGATAGTCTTCAACGATAATGACTTAAATTGGATGGTTTGATGAGCAAAACTGATGTTGGTTGAAACCCTAATAATCAAACAATCAGTATTTAATTTTCAAAACAAAAATAAAAATCTCATTATACAAATACCACGTTCAAATATTACGCTCAAATACCCCGTTCACAGCAAAAAATGCATTTCACATTTAGTAATGTGTCTTGCTCAAATATCACGCTCAAATACGCCATTCGCATTCGTAAAAAAAACGCACTCTTAGTGATATATATTAAGACTTAATAAAATCATGTTAAAATTAATTTTGCAACGAAAGTTTACTCTTTAGATCTATTATTAAGTAATAAGCTTTGATAATATTTTTAGATGAACATTTTTAATTAGTAAATAAAGTTTAATTGTTATAACATTTTTAAGTTATTGTATAAATATGTTTTGAATTTGTAAAGAAAGCTAAATTTTATCAAACCGACCGTTATGGAGGTTTGCCTACTGTGAGAGCTTAATCAATTTCATCTGAAGCCAAAAACATACAATCTCTTTGTCAATTATCAATTTCGTATAATTGTTGTAAAAACACACTCTTAGTGTATTTGTTGTTTTTCAGGCTCCCTTTGTCAATTATCATCGATCAGGTATGGTTTTACTATCAATCAAGAAAATGTATTATTACTATTGAAGATCATATTTCCATAATTAATATTGAAGATCAGGTATGGTATTACTATTGAAGATCATATTGGACATATGGGACGAGGAATAAGGTGCTTCTGGTTTCATTCAGACCCAGAACGAACTTGTAAATGGATGTGTGTCTGATCATTGGATTTTATTCTATGTTAATTGACCTCTATTAAATATATATATCTGTTTGGTGGCGGATAATTTATTCTCTTGCTTAACACCCTTCTTTGAGGCATACGAGCTTAGAGGTTATATACCGATAGACATCAGTCGCATGACGTGAATTGCCTGTGTGGCATGCTGAGAAGCAAATGATTAATGTTTCTGTTGAAAAGCAGAGTCTTGTGGTTGATGATCAAAGCACAGCCTTAAATGGCATAGTATTGTGTGTAGCGTTAATTCGCGAGCCTCACACCCCGGTATGAACCAGAAACGGGAGAGGACTGCAGGGAGAACATGCGTTGCTTTCTAGCTAGGAATGGTCTCATGGTATGGAGCCCAGACATTTTACTCATGTGGATGTTACTTATTATTTGATGGATAGCGAGGTACCTCGGATATATCGGTCACTACGGGCCGAAGGATATGATGGTCGACATACTGACCAGGTTTATGGCCCATAGGGCAGGGAAATGTATTGTTCAGATATTATTAATCACCAACGGGTGACTGGGCCGGAAGATCCAAGGGATCACCTGAGTCTGGGTCTTGAGATATGGTGCTAGATTGTCTCAAATTCGGCAAGGACGATCCCTTGCCTTGGTTCATAAATGGAATCCAATTTCCAATACGTGACATTTCGATTTTAATTATAGAGCCTATTAAGGCGACATAATATATGGGTACCTATGCCGCCTATGATTGATACATTTATATTTGAAATTGATTTCTTCACTTATATTAATAATAAAATAAGAAATTTCACGTACCAAGAATTTTTGGCTATTATAAGGTAAAAACTCTATCCTTCGGCTTGCGTTGCAATATGTGATGGGACTTGATTCTTATAATAGCTTCATTTTTCTATTTAGCGTTGCGCTGTATGTTTTATGCACTGGTATTCTTGGGGTTAAACTTATTCTGTGTTATACGGCGTGGTCCCTTAATTTACTTAGCTTTAAAATCAATTAAATAACTAATTTAGTTCTCACACCATTCACTTGACTGACCTGGAGTTTATTATTTTAACCTAAACTCTGGATGCCCCTATTTTCCACACGGGCAGCTAGTAGTTTTGGTATTTGCAGATATTATTTCACAGGATTCTGGATTTATAGCTGAAGCTATATTCGGAAAGCTCTGTATTCGTGTATTCCTTTTAGTTGTGTTATGTATTATTTTTCTGCTGCTTTGTAATTAAATCTCTGATATTTTCCAATGTGTAATATTTATTCATACTCTGTGATATACTTATACTCTGATCTAAATTGTTGTAATAAGCAATAAAATATTCTTAGTGTATTTGTTGTAAAAACGCACTCTTAGTGTATTTGTTGTTTTTCAAGCTCCCTTTGTCAATTATCATCGATCAGGTATGGTTTTACTATCAATCAAGAAAATGTATTATTACTATTGAAGATCATATTTCCATAATTTTATGTTATCTTTATGATTGTTTGATTTGAGCATGGCAGTTGAAGATGTTAGAAGGTGGAAGAAGAGTTGAGTTTGATGCGCTGAGAAGATGTTAGCAAGGGTCAACACGCATCAAACGTCAATACTTTATCATCCTCACGAGGCCAACTGGACATTTCAACGAGTTAAGGCGTCGATAAGCGGGCAAAACTAGTTAGCCACCCCCCACTAAATGAACAATTCAACTCCACTAAAAGAACATGTTTCAGACAAGGCTATAACTTTAAACGCATCACAGGGGAACTCAAAAATGTTTACATATATTTCTAGCTACTGCATGAAACTAAAATTAAAGTAAGAAATTCAAATTAAATTTCAAAGTTCTTTGAAGAAATGCAATGCCAAACTGAACTAGTTATAAGTTTCCATTAATAAACTAACTAAGCTAAGAAGAATTGCCCTGAAACATACTCAACTAAAGATTTGGACTAATTTACGATTGCAGGCACATAGAGTACAATTAAAAGTATTTACCAATGTCATTCTGTTAACATTCACAGAATATAATTTGCAGGCACGGCCGTTGGATCGAATATTGAAGAATTTACTAATGCCATTCTGCTAGCATTCACAGAATTTGAAAGCATTATATTCATTGACTCTATATTTCAACTGCCCAAACGAAAACAGAACCCCAAGACCAACAGAGAACACGTATAATTCTTGCAAGTTTCTTTTTTTAACCAACAATGATCAACAGTTACCTTGACATAATCGCGAGGATCCAAAACAAAAACGAACGACAAAAATAGCACCGAAGAGAAAGACGAATACTCAAAGATTAGTGGAAATAACAAAACAGTTTCATGATTCCAGCATCATCAAAACTCCATTCCGACAATTAAGTGTTAAACCCAAGCTTTTCAACTCCAATAATAAAATTCAATTACAGAATAAATACATGACGCATGCTTCCTCAGAAACAACTAAACCATGAAACTGCCAAAAGTAGTCATGATCAACAGAGAATACGTACTTTAACCACCAAACCCATAAAGAGTCCTTCCTTGCCTCTTGAGAGCGTAAACAACATCCATGGCCGTGACGGTCTTCCTCCTCGCATGTTCGGTGTAAGTGACAGCATCCCGGATGACATTCTCAAGGAATATCTTCAAAACACCCCTGGTTTCTTCATAGATCAAACCGCAGATTCTCTTGACACCACCACGGCGAGCAAGACGACGAATTGCAGGTTTTGTGATTCCTTGGATGTTGTCGCGGAGAACCTTTCTGTGCCTCTTAGCTCCGCCTTTCCCCAAACCTTTTCCTCCTTTTCCTCTTCCCGACATTGTCGATCGGAATGAATTTAGAACAAAATGAATTGAGTTTAGAAATCGAGATTATCGGTGAGTTGCGATGATTTAAGAAATGGGGATCTAGGGTTTTTATAGAATACGGGTCTGAGTATGGGGATGTTATGTCGAGCATAGCGCGGTTCTTTTCCTCGTTACTGTGTTTCCTTGGGCAGTCTTTGGCCGTTGGATATGGTATCAATCCGAATTCTATGATATTAAACATTGTGGCACGTTGGATTCAACGTGATGTCTTCTCATTGGCTAACGAAAGAGGTTCAGGATCCCTATCATATTGGGCTAACCTCAAAGCCTGTCAGTGTATTTACGTATTGTATGATGACCTGTGAACAAATTAAATTTTAAATCGCTTATTAATTGGACCATGATTTAAATGTTATATATAAGTTAAATTTGTTAAATACTTTTATTTGCTAGAAGTGTTACAAGATGTAAGTTTGATTTTATAAAATAGGTGTATGTTTGATTTTATAAAATTTAAAACATACATGCGAGCATACGCACACGCGTATATTGAATTGTAGAAATTAGTTTTTTCTTTTTCTTTTTTAGTTTCATAGGTTACAAAAGACAAGAATTTGTCGATATTCATGATAAAAGGTCGATATTCATGATAAAAGGTCAGGAGTTCATAACCAATCATAACCACCACAATGGCATATTAACCAATTTCCGACATACATAAATTTAGTATGTATGTATGTCAATAGAATTAACTTTGTTTTGTGAAATGTTCATTAATGATAAAATGATTGGCATAAAAACTTTAAAACTAAACTTAACATGATGTACAAATTAACATTTGAGTTATGCAGTTAGTACAATTAAATGACGTATATTAATTAATTTAAATAAAAATAATGATTTTTTTATTTTTGAGTCGTGATTACCAAATTTATAGTTAGATTTCTAGTCAGTAGAATCAATAAGTAGGATTGCATCCATTTTAGGTCATCCTATAAGGTTAGATAATGTAACTGAGGGTTAATTTCGTATTGCTTATGCAAGAATTTTGGTGGAAATGAGCATTGATTTTAAATTTCCTGAATCTGTGTCAATATTATATCATAATGGAAATATAGTCTGGCAAAAGATTTATACGAATGGAAACCTTTAACATGCTCAAAACGTGGAGTCTTTGGTCACCCTACTAGTTCTTGTAAGTCTGTCATAGTAAGGGTCCCTAAGGAAAATGATAATGGGATGTGTAGGATGGATATAGATGGTAATGAGGTAAGATAGAGTACAGTTAGTGATACTGCAGTTGTTAATGAAATGTTTGATGATAATATCAAATCCTCTATGATGGTTATGAATGACAGTGGTGAGCACAAGGAATCTCTGGCTAATACCAATGGAATTTTTAATTGTTTGAAGGACGTAAGTGATGAAACTAATGAAATAATTAATATTACTGAGATATCTGGTAATACTATGGCTGCTAAAACATAGTGCAATGGTGGCATGCAGATGCAGGTTACATATGAGGATGTTAGTAGGGTAAATGTATGGTTTAAAGCTAGATCAGATTTATTCGAGGGTACAACAGATAAAAATAAGTCTAATAGAGTGTCTAAATCTAATTTGAATGACATTATTGCTATGGAGTTGCGGGATTCTATAATGTATGACTTTGATAGTTCCTCATGCAGCACTAAAAAAAGAAGAAATGGGTTTAAAAATAATAAAGTTAAAGGTGGAAATAGGATGATGGGTGAGGAGCCATTGGTTGAAACAAACCCATAGTGGACAAAGCTAATGTCACAAATACAAACAAGATGCGAAACGAAAAAATTAAGAGAGGAAGGTGGATATCCAGGTGGAGTCCTAAGTGGAGGTATATGTAAAAGATAAGTTTGATTTCCTGTTGTTTTTTATTTTCAGTCGTGAATTCTTGATTGTCGGTGATGTTTGTGGGTTTGCTGCGTATTCCATGTTGTATGGTTGGTTCTTGTAGTAGTTGTGGATTTTGAGGTTAGCTTTCCCTGATGGTAGTTTATGTTTAGTTTAGTTGGAGCTTTGGAGTTTGTTGTGAGATCCTTCGAGCTTTCGTTTCGATTAGTTTTTGGGTTGTTTTGGTTTTGTCTATGGGTTCGGAGGTTGTTGCTCTATGCTAGTGTTTTTAAGTGTGGTCAGTTTCATGCATGTGTTTTATGCTGCTTTAGTTTTTGAGATTTTGTTGAAGATCTTGGTGTAAGTTTTTTCTGTGCGTTGGAATTGTGGTTGTTTGAAGGTATTTTGATCCGCTGTGAAGCAATATAGCGTGTTTGATTATGAGTTGTTAGCTTCGAGGATGGTGGTTGTTAATTCAAGCTGGCGAGGTTAGCTGGGCTAATAGGCTATGTTCTCATGGGCTTTGAAGTGTTTTTTCTGTTGCGGTGTAGTAGTATTTGTTTTTATTTTATTTCTAGGTTGTGATGTTCTATTATGTGTTTAGATTAGAAGGAGTTGGTTTTAGTGTTTTTTGTACAGTATTTATTCTACTCTGTGTTGTATTCGGGTACCAGCTCTTTCCCTCTTTGTATCTTATCTTCTGTAATATAAGTACCCTCTTTATTTTTATTATATATATATATATACACACACACAAACAACCATGGTAAATGCAACGATATATCAACACAGTAGAATTGTCTCCTATATAACAAAATAGTATATGATTTATGAATCATCTATATATTACTATATAATTGTAAATAGAAAATTATATTATCTTCATGGCCTATTGGTGCATCTTGGAATGATGAGATCATTTCTAATCCAACAAAGTGTAAGCTTCTAAAGTGATGTTCGACGGCTCTCGAATAACAAATGTTTCATTTTATTTGAGGCTAGAGATGGAAGGGGAGATAAGTATAATTTCGACTAAAAATAAATTATGATGGAGGCTCTCCAAAACTAGTGAAGGAATGAAAGTATTGATGCTTATATAGAGAACTTGAACAAAGTGATAACTTAGGATCCACATCCACTTACCTCTCTTATGCGTTCTTTTCCTTTATTTTGTCAAATCAAGCCCAATATCTATCATGCTCCATCATGGTCGACCACAACAACCCTTCAATGGGCTTCAAACTCATTTAAAGGTGAAATTAATTATATCGCATTTAAATCTAATCTAAACATATGAGGATACTATATATCGATTAATGCATTTATACCCATTATAAGCATATTTAGTGATATTTGTTCATTAGATCAAAATAAAATTTTATAATTAATGCTTAACAAATACTAATTAATTTGCTAAAATTACAAATTAATTAAATCGTTTAATCAAAGAAGTATTCGACGTTTTTGCTGTGTGACCCATCGGGCGTAAATTCGTTTAGCAATTTATATAGAATTTTTTGAATATTAATGCTTACATGTCACTTAGCATGCGGTGCGAAATTCTAGTCAAATTTATTATTTATTCGGTTTCAGTAAAAATCTAATTTTACAAGTGCTATCTGTTAGTTATTGTCATTTTATATGAAGTTTTCTTGATTAAAACTAAATCACATTGGACTTATGGAACTTAGCAATGGTCGAAATTACAATATCGTCTATATTCAAGTATATAGTCCAAACGCCAAGTCCTAGTTCAATTAGCAACTATTATTATTAACAGAAATACTCTACCCTTAAACTCTGACCTTGCGTTTACTTCAGTTGATTATGACACTGACCTTATATAACCGAGAAGGCGGATCTTTTAATGCCAAAATTGATCCCGTAAATGGTTTAACATCTTAAATTACTAGTGTAGAACTAAATGAAAATGTCTAATGCTTAACTCGGAGCTAGAGAATTATCTCGAAGTCAAAGTGTAACGGCCTGAGCGATTTTCAACCTTGAAAATCGACATAAATACGTCCTTTGTATAACATGTTGACTATTCAAGTATCGAAAATACCGGATCGTTAATAGAAAAAAGTTAGAGCGTGAGAAATACAAAGAAAAGTTAGAATAGAAGAAAAAGAAGAACATAATATAACAGAATCAGAGTAAGCACGAATCTCACAGAAGAACGAATAAAATATTTTCTATAACAACTCTTGAAATACAAAACTGTATCTGTACTAACATACGTCATAAGAGTACATCACATATACATCACAGTGGAAATAAACTCTATATATCTAACGTTGAAGCCTCCTGCTCCAAGCTTTCTAAGTGTATTTGTAAATCTTGAACTACTTGGCCGTCCGTACAAATTGGGTGTAACAACCCACCCGGAATGGGCCTAAATTTTCGATCTAGAAAAGGCCCATCGAAACTTAGAGCCACTCTAAACGGGTCGTTGGTTCCTGTAAGGAATTACATTTGGACATAATATATATATATATATGTATGTATGTATATATATATATATATATTTATGGAAATCTCACACAGCGGAAAGAGAGAATATAATACCAAAATATGATGTACCATTTTAGTAAAAAGCCACAGAATTCAAACACAAATTGTCAATATACAATTATCCCATAGGTACATCAATAAACTCATCATTAAAAGGTTAGATAAGCAACACAACAATGATAACCAATAATAGCATAATATCTCCATTATCGTCTTCAACTTTCATCATTGCTTTGTTCATTGAATCTACCCTACCTACTGACCTGTTGGATATGTTAAGGTGAGGGGTCAAAACATAAAGTCCTATATGATTGAAAATAGTATTTACTTAAAGACCATACCCTAGATTTTGCGGGTTATATATATATATATATATATATATATATATATGTGTGTGTGTGTGTGTGTGTGTGTGTGTGTGTGTGTGTCAAGGTATGTCTACGCAACACACAAACATTCACATGAACACAAAGTATCTAATCAATGAGGTGGATATCCAAGTCAATCGCTTAAGACCTTCATTGGTGCATTTAGGATAAAGACCCAACGAGGTAGGCATTCTCGGTCGTTTATGGCCATATTAAAGGTGGATTCTTATGATCTCTTATAACCTTGAGGCGGACCCTAGCCACTTAAGACCCCATCCTAATACGTCAACGTTCTTAAGTCTACATTCTCACTGGTAATATGAGAAGTAGTATTGCGAACGTTGCTACTTAACTGATATTACGATAGAACACCTATGTTGCTTAAGACTTCCCTTAAACAGTTGGTGAGCATGCTATGGCCACATATCATATATAAACCAATCATGTCCCTAGTTTAGCCCTTATAAGCTTCTAGAGGAAGTGGACATCCCCCGTGAACTACCATACTCCGTTACCGCTATGCCTAACCACTTCATAGAAGGAGGCCAATAGACTTACTTCGAATCTAATAAGGGTGGGTCTCACGACTTTGGAACCTATCCATGGAATAAACCTTCAGAGAAGATCCTAGCCCTAACCACTTAAGACTCAAACTAGATAAGAAGAGAGTCAACTACTTAAGACCTTCTAAAGGCATGGTAAACCTGCTTATTCTCACACATGATAGGTTTATATATATACACACACACACACACTAGACCTCCCACATTAAACCGCATACTTGTAGATATTGAATATGTCGGGCGGTTCCGGGCAGACTTCTATTACAAGTAGGTTTAACCTCGTGTCATAGTGTACTAGATTTGAATGGATTAAGGCACCCAGACCTCTCACATTAATTAGACCCACCTGTGGATGTTGGATTTGCCAGTCAGTTCCGGGCAAGGCTTCTACCACAAATGGCAACTAACCTCGTGTCTGTATGTCACTTTAATATATATATAAGCCATTCTATACGCACACACAAGCAATCAATATATAGGGACATTTCAAATTCAATCTTATCCTAATTGCATTTATTAATTCATTATTACTCTAATTACGTTTAATTACGCTATATAAGTAGAATATCTAGTACGTATAAATAACGCTAATTTTCTTATGAACGAGAGAACGTTCTAACGAGGTAAAATTTGCCAACTTGCTCTATGCTTAAGACATACAAGTTAATTTCCACATTTTTGACAAGGCATGATGGCATAATTGCATAATAATGGATAGCAGTAATGGAAAATACAATATACATACAATTACAACTTGCATCCTAGGCTTATTGGAATAATTCTAGTAATGAACCAAGAATAGGGTGTAATTTCAATACATATATACACACGTATATGAATATATACATATATAGGCCTTTATTTATCTAATTTACCCCTTTTACATATTGCACATAAAAACATTCATATTTGATTGACTTCAAATCCGAATACGTTCGGATTCAGAATAGAACTCAAACCTATTCAAATAATAAATATAATCAAATCCAACCATTTTACATTATAATTAAAGATTTAGATAAAAGGATAAATAAAATAAAATAAAAGTACATCATCCATTTGTTCTCAATCCGCTAGTAAAACCAAGATCCACAAATCCAATATAAATTGACAATTCTTGTAAACGCTTTGTATATCGAAATCATATATCATGATAGTGTCTAGGGTTTTCAAAATAAATTAGAATCCAACAAAATGCTTGCATCTCATATTTTACTACATAGTTTACGAATTAAACTGCGGGCGCTTATTGGAGAATGGATTCCAACTATGGCAAGGTATAGGACCACCTTCCGAACATTGTACCTACGGAGATGAATACGCTGGGATTCAACGAGAGCATCTTGCATTCCAGCTAAACATGACCGGACACTCATTCTGATTGAGTGTACCAAATATATCATTGCCATGGTTGGGGGCCAGCCAACTGATAGTATACAAATAAGGGACAAACGAAGGAATTTGATTTCTCCAGACCAGGTAATGATATACGTTAACGGGTACGACTCACATAGCCATGCGACTTATCTGATTTCTGCCATTTCCCGGTTGCGAAACTTGAGGCCTATACTTACCTTTTTGGAATATCACATCTTCATTCACTTTGGATGCCACATCGTCAAATCACTAATTGACTTCCTCAAAAATATCATGGGTATAAAGCTAAGAGAAACAAATTTCTCCGCCACCAAACATAAATATATTTGAAGAGATCAATGTACATGATCTGTTTAGGCATAAACTATCAAACATTCATCCATACAAGTTGTCATGGGACTGGACAAACGAAAGACACTATCCTGTAAATCAGAACAACCCTTGAATAAACTCCATCTTCAATTGTCTTCAATAATATCTAACTTGCAACGTATAAATCGGATCGAAATGAAATTTAGATTTCGGTTATTCAAAACGACAACGTTAATATCTCTTAGGGCCAAGTGATCTTTAATAACAATCAAGTCAACATATTTCATATGGATTAAATATTCATATTGATTATCAGGACTTATCTACTGTTAACTCCAAAAATGATAATAACACTTGATTAATTGTGAAACAACCACTGCGTGATGGGGATGCAAAATAAAGTAGTAAAAGTAAATGAAAAAAGAATGAAATAGTAAGTAGGGAAATAAAAAGAAAATTTTATAGTGGTTCAACCTGAGATCAAGCCTCCATCCACTTTGAACAATATTATTATAATCCTTGCCATGTCAGATACAATATGTTATATATGATTACAAAGATCCTCAAAATAGAGAATAACAGACAATCACTGTACTATTGGTTATCAGAGAATCACAATAACCAGCCTAGATGACCTAGATTTTCTATCTCTGGAGAAGAAACTCTGCTACAGGAGGAGAATAATGGCTGCTAGAGATGAAGATATGTCTTTGCAGAGCTTTGGCGGAGCATGGAAATCAAATCTCCTTCCATGTTGGAGTATAGGGGGTATTTATAGGTGCTCTGAAGGGAGTTGGGCCATATCCATCAGCAAGGAGCCTTGTACTAGCATGGCGACGACCATCCCTTAAAATTGTATGGAAAATATGTTAACCTCATGGATCGGTACCGGTCCATGAAGTTAACGTATTTTATGATGCGAACCACATGATCGTGATCCCCATGCCTTGATTAGCTTCTATGTGTAATTTGGTATTGTTTGGACTTGATTTGATGTTGTGTCGAACTTAACTTTCCGCTTTCCCGATTTTGCCTTTCAGTCAATCGGATAATGATACTTAGACAACTTTGATTGACTTGAGATCATGCATACAGTCTCCATACTAGGTTGGGAAGATACTAGGATAGGTTGTGTGTCCATCAGGGATGAGTACATGGGTCGGTACCGGTCCATCATGGACTGGTACCGATCCATGTACATAGTTTTTCTATATACGAAACTTTTACAGAGGCTTGGCCTTACTTTTTTAGTCCTTCTGGTGAAGTCTCATCCAATTCCAAGATCATATGGTTTTGTTCTTTACTTTAACTGTGCGCAAATAACTGTCCGGTTCTTAACCGGGTTGACATTTTTTCCAAAACTACATTCGTGTTGGAAATATGATGTGCTTTGGAATGATGACTGCATGTACTTTATGATGATATTAATCTGGGACTGAAAAGCCATCTATCTAGACTAATGACTATCGGCCCGGAGCTTAGAATTTGGTGTCGTCGCCTCGCCATTTACATTTGCATCGGGACATCTTTCCTAAACTTGAAATTCCTACCGCGGACTCGGGGATGCACGCATATGCTGCTGGAATAGGGATATTATATTTTGGTCAAGGTTTTATGGGTCGGTACTGGTCCATGGATGATGGATCGGTACCGGTCCTTACACTTAGATAATTTTTCATCATTTCTTGCCCATTATATACGGTCCATCCCTTCTTTTATTTCTTATCTCTACTGTAGAAACCTAAGGTTACGTTACTTGAACCCCCTTTGCTGTCGACCCGTCGAAATCGTGTCAATCTCTGACGATCGAATGCCGATCTCCTGAGTTCACTGACCCGACCGCCAACTTGCTACTTCCGCTTTCAACCTGATTTCAACCCTAAATCCTACTAGAGCCCAAGAACAACCATATCTAACCCATTTTCTTGCTATCATCCCTGATTTTGACTGTATTCGACTGCCTTTAGGCCGATAACAAATTGCAGGTGCCAGTTCCTTGCTGTCTTAGCCCCATCCTAATCGGTGTTGCGTTTTTAGAATGCAGGGGCTTCATTTTCGAATACTTAGGTCTTAGAAACTGTTTTGAATGCACAACTCAGTTTTGGAATAGTGCTTTGCAAATCGGGGCAGCATAAACATGAATTAGTAACTGAACAAAATTGCTTCGAGTTAACGGACGCACGTGCTTTAGTAATTAGGAACAATATAATGTTGGATTCATGTGATGCTTGGATATGCCATTGCTATTCTAGCTTAATCTGAATAACTGAACTGATCATTAAATGAACTCCAAATTATTGTTGGCATGCGTGAGATTTTTCTAGCAAAAGTGTAACAAAAGAGATTTGTGCATTGATTCAAATGACGCGTTTGTTGTCTACTGATCAAGTTGACAATAGGCTTGCCTAGCTGATGAAGAGGGAGTGTCGAAAGCTCTTTTGTGCATATGCAGACTGTTTCCATAAACTCGTTTCCTTGGAATGAAGGATATGTTTTTATGGAAACGTGACATTAAATTTGCACACGGATAACGCTTGGGTTTTGCCAACTGACACACACTAGTTTCAAATTCAAGCGTCGTTCCTGAACACAAAACTGACATATTTATAGCGTACGTGCACCTGACCATTATGAATACAAATTTAATTGTATAGAATAAACTCTCATCCTTCATGGCACCTTCAATCTGAAGAAGGTGATTCCTCCCAAATACAAATTAAATCTACATCTGGTGCGCAATCATCATCAGTACAAACGGGAGCATCTTCACATATCCCTCTAGGCAGAGCCATTATAGCCATGGGTACGGTGATGATAGGTCCCGTCTGATTCTCAAGATTATCGCAAATCCACCAGAGAGATGCCCATCCATTATGACCTATCAAATGCTTCACCACGTTTGCATACAATTCGGTATCCCAGAAGAAGATGTCTGATTGCTTGAGAAAAGTGATGTGGCCGATCGCCCTCCTGCTGAGTTTACCTCTTGTCACTATTATAAGTGCTTGCATGGAGCTACCCCTCCTTTCAGTCCTTTCTTACAATCAGTTCTAGAGGAGCATGGTGTGTCCCCCTACCAATTGCATCCAAATGGCTACGCTGTGCTTATCGGCCTATATGTATTATTCATGCGTACTCTGCATGGTGCCCCTGAACTAGACGAGATTCGATATCTTTGCAACTTAAAAAGACGGAAAGACCACCCTTCCTTGATTTTTGTTGAGGCTACTAGAAATCGGAAGCTTATCCTTGTCCTTTAAGATAAAGTTCCTTTCTCTATGAACCTATTTTTCTATATCAAGTTTGGACATGCGCGGGTGAGTGTTTTCCTTAAGTGAACCTCCTCGAATTCATGGATCTACATCGTTCTGACTCTATCCTCTTCTTCTTTGCCTTTGCAGTTTGACTTCTCATATTAAGGTTCGCAAGCATTTGTGTATGTTTGAATCACTAACAGCGATTGATGAGAGTGAAAGGCAGAAGGACTTCCTGCTTCAGGATGAGTTCCTTCATCAGTTCATCTTGTTAGAAGCCTCCTGGTCGATCTTCCTAAGAGAGATTTCGACCTATGCCCAAGCCATAGTAGACGACTTCTCCACCCAACCGCCGGAAGAGGGAAAAACGGAGGGAGCTTCCCTTGATAAGACTCCCTGAAGGTACAAACTAGCAGCCCGATGGAGAATAAAGCGCCCCGCCAAGAATGTCACCCATAAATGAAGGTGATGAACAAGAGTCCATGCAGCATGAAGGAAAACTAATTGCAGATATAGATATGGAGAGGGAAAAGGGAGAACTCTCGAGTGGTAGTGATACTATCATAGGGACCAGCGAGTACGACCCTTAATTCGATAACTCCTCCAGTGAGGAATCTGCTAGTAACGAGTCTGAGACTGACTCTGAGGATATAGCCATTGATGATACTAAGACTCCTTCGGCTCACAATTCTCCCACTCATGCTACAGGCAGGAACGGTCAAGGTACCTTCGAAGATTTAAGCGATATATATGTTATTCCCTCCTAGGTCTTTAAGGATGTCGTCGTGCTGACCATTCAGGTGACTTTAAGCTATGGTACTCCTGCACTGTCCAGTTCGAGGACCCTAAAATTTTCTCTGCATACCTCCAAATTCACCCCATGCTTCCTACAACTCCCTTGGCCCCCTCTGTGCCAACTAGTACGTAAGGGAATGGGATTCAGAATGCACTCACACACATTTTACACTGCCTATGTTTAGTCTTAACGTATTTCCTACACTCGTCATTCATGTGCTCAATCCCATTGTTGATTTATGCCTTTTTTGTTTGTAGGTCCTGTCATGAGTCACCGAAATGACTATTACGATGGTTTCTCCCATCGTACTTCTCAGGGTATTTGAGGGCCAAGCCAGTTTTATCTAAGGCGGCATGAGACGGATGAAGAAAGGAGAGGCAGAAAGAGACGTGAAAAGTACAACCATAGGAGTAAGGAAGAACGCACAGGAGAGACCGTGAAGACAGGGAGAGGGGGGACCATGAGCGTTTTGTTCGAGATCGTAGTTAGGAAGACAATCACAAGAAGTGTGAGAGGGACGGTTCTAAAAAGGATTGTGGCTCTGAGGAGACATCGAAGCGTACTAGAGTCAATCAAAACTTGGTTCCCTTTGCCACAACACCTACTGCCACTGCTCCCGTTGGCCTTTCCACTACGATGCCAGCAGTTATTACTCCTGCTGGTCCTTCCAGCTCGGGTAAGACTGACATCTATACGATTGTGAAAAAGCCTCCTTTCTCGCTCCCGAAGCCACCCAGCCAATTATCGCAAAGGCTTCCAGGATGATTTCTAGATGGAGCGCGCTTTGACTTAGATATCACTCCGATCAACAAAGAGTAGATGCTGTAGAATATTGAAATTTTTAAAAAATGATGTGGAAAAGCTTTCCAACAGGCAGAAACTCACTTCGGAACTACAGAGATTTAATAAGCTAAATTATGAAGCTCAATGCACATTGTAGAGCGAGCATGCTGAGTGGGAGAATGCCTTCAAGGAGTAGGATGGAGAGATTGATCGAATGGCCACTGCTTTTGAAAAGATGGAGGCTGCTAAAAAGAAAGCTGAGGAGGATTTGGCAGCCACGATTCAATCCTACCAGCAAAAGGTGGCTTTAATAAACTCCCAAGTGTGCAATGCTCATGCCACGCAGAAACGAGCCGAGGATTTACTGGAGGTGGAGAAGAGGACCGTTGAAGACTAACATAAGCAGGTGGCGAGCCTTACTATGTCTCTCAACATTGAAACTCTTGAGACTTCGAGGCTGAGGGAACAACTGGCTAGAGTCCAACAAGAGCCTGACCAAACGATAAAAGGACAAAGCCGTTGTTTAAGAGAATTATACCAGCACAATGAGCTCTCTTAATGCCAACATGTTTGATTTTTACGTTCTCTGTGTTATGGACAAGGGGAGTTTGGAATTCTTGGAAGAGAGGTATCCCCGTACTTTAGCTGAGATGTGGGAAGTGATCCTAAAGCAAACGAACGATAGTGGTTACACAAAAGTGGAACTCCTGGCCTTTTATTTGGATAATGATTAATCAAGGGTTGCTCTGGCCAATGGACATGAAGAATTAAGGCAAGAGAGGGGGTAATCACTGCTGAAGGGAGCGATGGTGGTTACACAAAAGTGGAACTCCTGGACTTTTATTTGGATAATGATTCAAGGGTTGCTCTGGCCAAAGGACAAGAAGAATTAAGGTAGGAGAGGGATAATCACTACTGAAGGATCCAGCCCTTCTAATGAACCCTCTCTTAATCCTCAGGCTGCTACTGAAGCTCCCACTCTTTCTGATGACCCATCTCATACTGAAGTTTCCCTTGCCGAGGTCATTGCTAGTGCTACCTCTACTCCCGCCGATGTCATTCTTGCTACTGTAACCTTCTTTGATGTTACTACTGGAACGACTTCCCCTTAGACTATAACTACCGACGATGCCAATGCTGAGGTGAACTTGTCGAGTAATGAGGGCAAAGACCAAGATGCTTAGGGCTTCGAGATCATAATGCGAGTGTCCACGGAAGCAGGTAACGATGATACTATCTGTGATTCGGGGAACCGCTTCCTTCCCATATACGAGTTTGGTGATTTACTCGAACAATATTTAATTATATTGATGTAGGGCTGGACCTACAAAGCACTTTTCCATCTGCTCGCAACTCAACAGGGGCTACTACTATTTTTACCACTTCGCAGACTGTTACCATGGATGTCGTGCCACGAATGACTTCGCCTCATACAACTGTGGCCCCATTATGCTTTCCTTATCTTCCACTCCTTCCTCCTATCCGGGGTTGCAAGCCGAGCAAATTGTTGCCTTGTAAGATTTGGATGACCCGACAGTTTCTTCGGGAGGTGGAGAAGACCCCATTGATGAGAAAGAGACCATGGAAGGTGGATCAGAGAGTAATAATGGATCCAAGAAGAAGTGTAGTCGGAAGCGTGGCGCGCGCAAGAATTCAAAGGCCACCTCTGCCACTGACGATAAGGGGAATCTTGTAGTCTTGGCTTGCCCAGCTTCAACCAACACAACATCAACCAGGCCCACTAAGTTGACTATTAATGTAACAACCCGAATTTCGACACAACGATTTTTTTTCAAAATTTCCAATCTGTTGAACCTCGAATTGGCTTGTCTGGTATCATGTAGAAAAGACAGAGATATAAAACATATAAGAACTAAGAAAACTTCTCACAGTGGAATAGAGAAAAATATAATATAGTCAAATATAGCCTTACCAAGGTAATAATATCACCTAGCCAGTATCCAAAGCTATCATACCTCTGCTACAAACCTAACCTACGAGTGTGTTATGAGGAGGGGGTCAGAACACAAGCTCTGGTGGCTGGACTAAATTACAAAATCTGAAATAACCCTACATATACCGTTCAGTTATGTTACCTATTTATTAGGTTGTTTGGGTTAATAACACTCAAGGCTTTACACACGTCGTACCCATCTACCTCCTAGTAGATTAACATAATATAGCATACCCTAATATCAAGGTACTTCCCATGGTACCCTTCGACGTACGGATCTCCATAATACTACGCCATGTTCCGCATAGAACTACCGTCACCATGCTACGCAAGTGTACGAACCACCATATCCAAACTTCTCGGTCAATCTCGGTCTTAACACGGTGTAATGCCCTAACGTCTACGATACACCACCCAGTGCGGCGTGCATGTATCTAGACCCGCATATGTACGTATTGTCTATTGTACCCCGAGTTCCGTAATAGGGCTGCATCTTAATGCACGGAACTCGGTCTTGAGCCTTTTCCATATCTGTATAGGTCTTCCAAAGAGACCTAAACTACATATATCTAAACTATGGTCTGCATTTCTACGGTTGTATTTCTGTTAACACTAAAGTAACAAATTAAAGAATAACTAATCTCAGATGTGATAATTAAGGGAAACAGGTTGCGTCATTGTGTTCGTCTTGGAATTCTGGTTGAGACAGAGTCCGAGTTTGCGTCAATTGGACTTCGTATGAAGAAGTTATGGCCATCGGAAGTTTCAGAAAATTCAAAACAGATTTCAAGAATTCAAATTTCAGAGCCAGAAAGGGTCAGGCGGGAAATTTCCCGCCAGGGCCAGGTCGACCATTGGGTCGACCTGCCCCCCCCCCCCCCCCCGGGCAGATTTGTTTGATGACCTATTTGTGACTGTATGCTGACTCATTAGGGTTTCTGATCTGCTCTGATTGGCTAGGATTAATTCTGGGTTGATCGGACGGCCTAAACTATTCCTAAACTCTATAAAAAGACATGTAGACTCAAACCCTAAAATCAAATTAAAGTTAGACTCATGGCCTCCATGCCGTCACTTTGCAACCTAGAATAGCCGCCACCAATTAGAGAGGAAGAAAGCTAATCAAATTCAATTCTAACAACGAATCTACTTCAAAGGAAAGCTAATTCAACTTCAGAACTCAGATTTCAGAACTCAAGACCTTCTTTGAGTTATGAGTTCGATTTCTTTAATAAAATAATTAACAATTTAATTGGATAAGCTATGATGCGGATTATATGGTTATGTTGTGAATTATTGACCGCATGTTATCATCTATGTCGTAAAATTGTGAAGTGATCATTTAAGTTGTAAATTCTATGATGTTATCATCTATGTTGTAAAGCTGTGATGTTATCATCCATGTTGTAATTCTATGATTATGTATTCATAGCGATGTTTCATATGCTAGTTTGGTTATGTTGATTCATATGATAAATCATATGTATGTATGCAAGTTAGGATGTTAATTGAGACATAGATCATATGCAAGTTAGTGAAAATTTTATGCATAACTTTACATGTTTCATGACATCTACTTTATGTGTAAATTGGATCTAAAGTTAGGCTATGACATGCTAAATTCTACATGCTAGTTTACATGATTAGATGAAAGTTTACACCATCGTTATGTTGCATAAATCACATATGCAAGTTTATATAAATATATGTGTTTGGAGTATGAATCATGTTATGTAAGTTTGTGGTTATTGCCTATGCAAGTTTACACCTTTAGATGTAGATCTATGACATACATGATTTATGCAAGTCTATGACTATTGCCTAAACAAGTTCACACCTTTAGATTTGGATCTATGACATATGTAGTTTTATGCAAGTTTGTGACTTTGTCCTATGCAAGTTTTAGATGTAGAACCTCATTCACACATGCAAGTTCACCCCTTATGTTTAGATCTAGTTTCATCTGTATGTATGTTGTGATGTTTTCTCTTTATTCCACGAGTTAGACTATTCGAGTCTAACGTATATTTTACGTTAAACGAATAAACGTACAACGTGGGGTAATGGGATAATATTAAAAGATTTAATATTGAGAATTTGGCATAAATGCCTTAAATGGCATAAAATAAATATGTGAAGATAATTGGTATGATTTTGCATACCATAAATGGATGGATATAATTGAGTCAATTATGGCCATAGTTAAATTTGGAATTGATTGATAATTTGAATAGGGAAATTAATTCAAATTGGGGAATAATTAATTTTGTGTAATTAATCATCTAAGACACGAGGTTAGGCTCTTTTGTGGTATAAGACTGCCCGGACCCGCCCGGCAAATCCAGCTGCCACAAATGCCAATCTAATGTGGGAGGTCTTAGGCATAAATTAAATGCGTAACAGTTGTAAAGGCACGAGGTTAGGCTCGTTTGTGGTGTAAGACTGTCCGGACCCGCCCGGCAAATCCAGCTACCACAAATGCCAGTCTAATGTGGGAGGACTTTACAAGGTTACGGTGTTAATGAATTAAGAAACACTTAACCAGATAAATATGTTGGTGGGACATAGGGGTTAAGTGGGTGCCTTGGGTGGCATGTGGAATTAAGAGGGTGCCTTGGGTGGCATTTGAAATACGATTAGAAACACTTAACCAAAATTGAAACATGTAAGTGAACATGAATAAGAAGAGGGTTAAGTGGGATGAACTAGAGGGGACCAAGCTTAGGTGGATAGCTTGTGTCAAGTAATGGGGGCCTGTTTCAACCAGTAACCCATAAGTATCTCTGTGGGCTCGACCTAAGTCGAGGACGTGACACACGTACTGGGCTTGACCGTAAGAGGCCAAAACGGGTTAGCGGTGGCAACACAAGTCCAACGGGTTCATGTGCGTGTGTGGGCCCAGGATGGTAGGTAAGACGTTGCATCGTGTAGGTATAAGCCGTGCATTATTGGTGGTATCGGGTTGCCACTTTGGGGAGTGATACACCTCACTATGGGGCCAGCACGGGTATCCATGAGTTAGGGAGCCGATCGCATGGGGGTAGTGGGTTCACCTAGTGGAGATAGGGGCAGGCGGCACCTATGAAGGGAACTAGGGGTGCACGAAACTACCAATATCATTATTAAGTTCTGTACGCGGGATCAACCTTAGGGTGACTAGTGGTGGTGAAGTATAGTAATTATCTTATAGTGGTTTAGGTGTGCCTTTAACGTTATCTTTGTTCATCTTATTTCCTTGTTTACTCTGTCATACCCAATTGTTCACAGTCATTTCCTTATTTTCCAACTTATGCCTTAGCCTAGTTATTTTGGTAATTATATTGTTAAAGTTATCACACTCGCCAGACTTTATGTCTGACCCCCTTTGTTTCCACCTCTTTTCTTCCTCCCCCCCCCCCCCCCGCCCCGGTGCTCAGGTTGGAACTAGCACCAGTGGAGCTTGATTTTGGACAGCTGTATCTCTTACTTTTAGAAGTTACTTAGATCGCTGAAGTAAAGTTCAGTCTCTCTTATTTATGGCTATTTTGTGCTGGGGTTATGTCTTTCAATTTATGTACTTTGATTTAGTCAAGATGGATATTATGTACTTTGACTCTGGTTTTTGATGATGTAATCAAACTTATGTGTTTACCGCTGTAATGAATAAAGTTTTAAATTTTTAAGTACTGTTTATATTTGTCTTGTTGTTAAGTTTCTATTCTATGCACACTTAAAACGCTCCATAGAAGTTAATGCATTCCCTTTGTGAGTGACATTAATGGACGTGGGGTTTTACACGTGGTATCAGAGCTGAAGGTTACTAGAACAGATATGAATTTTGAAAAACTGTTTTTCAAAAACACTTTTATAAAGAAGTACCTTCAAAAGTATGTTTTAAGGAAAGTATTTTCAAGAGAAAAACTTATTTTAGAAAGCATAACCCCAAGAGCCATATATCTTTCCTTTGGTTCTTTTGTATTGAATCTTTCCTTTTTCGTTTTAGTATGTCTGGAATTCCCGAGATACCCGAGGGGATAACGATACCAGGATGGTTTAGGAGGTATTTGGAGACTAGGGCCACCACCGCAGGTCCAGCAAATGCTCCTCCCCCTCCCTCTCTTCCTCCTCCTCGTGTCGATACTTTTGCAAAGATATGTAAGGACTTTCGGGCAATGGGTGGAAAACCTTTTCACGGGACGGAGACATTTGTTGAAGCTCGAAATTGGCTAAAGGAGGTGGAAGAATTGTTTAGGATCTTTGAAGTGGAAGATGGAAGAAAGGTCCAGTTAGCTGTCTGGCTAATGAAGGATGAGGCCTCGTTTTGGTGGGAGCTCATTAATGGAGAATGTCCAGTTGATACATGGCCAGATTTTAGGCGGAGGTTTGAGGCAAAGTTTCTCTCACGGGCTGAAGAGAATTTATATATGGAAAGATTTTTGGCGTTGAAGCAAGGAAATCTATCAGTGAAAGAATACGTCAACAAGTTCAATCAGTTGGCGAGATTTGGCTTGGACTTGGTGAATACACCAGAAAAGAAGGCCCTGAGATTTGTTAAGGGTTTGAACGAGCCGCTTCATGGGTTAGCTATGACCCACATCCCCATGGGGGCCACCTTTGAGAGGCTAGTTGACATGGCGCTTATGCATGAAGAGGAGAGGGGCGCCAATGCTAATAAGGCACTCAAGAAGAAAGGGGATCAAAAGAAACTGCAACAGCAACAACATAACAAGAAAGGTGGTAAAGGCAACAATGGTAAGGGAAAGAAAAGATGCTTTAACTGTGGGACACCACGCCATCTAAGCAAAGATTGTAGGAAGAAAAAGAAGACTGGTTGTTTCCACTGTGGCGAAGCGGGACATCTGATTAAGGACTGCCCAAAGAAAGGGCAGAGGGCAGGGTCTACCTCGGGAGGACAGATGCAGGGTCTTATGGCACCAGGGCAGGCAAGGGGACAGGTTCAAGCTCTCGTGGTCCCACCGCTGCAAGAATGAGGTAGGGCAATTTCCGTTGAAAGTTTAGTTTTTCTGTTTGATCATCCTGTCCGTACTTTATTCGATTCTGGTGCATCACATTCGTTTATCTCTACATCATTAGTTGAAACACTACACCTAGATACTAGTCTAGTTACAGTTCCCTTAGTAGTCTCAAATCCTATTGGTGGTTCGACTCATCTTTCTATGATTTGTCGGGATTTGAGAGTGTTTATCTTGGGTGTTGGGTTTGAATGCAACGCCTTTATTCTTGGCTTCATGGGCTACGGCTTGATTCTAGGTATGGATTGGCTAACTAGATATGGGGCCATCCTAGATTGTGAAAGAAGGGTAGTTAGATTGTTGACTCGTTGTGGAAGGACCCTTGATATTTCTTGTGACCCTAGAGGTCCAGTAATGCTTAGTTACCTGGAATCCCTTGACGCATCCGACGATGATTTACATTCTGTTCGTGTAGTCCGTGAATATGTTGATGTCTTCGATGAGGTGGGGGGTTTACCCCCAAAACGTGAGATAGACTTTCGAATATATCTAGTAGATAATGCAAAGCCAGTTGCATTGCCAGTGCACCACATGGCTCCAAGAGAGAGAATAGAACTTAGTAAGCAAGTGAAAGAATTGCTTGAGAAGGGGTTCATAAGACGTAGTATATCGGAGTGGGGTGCTCCAGTAGTATTTGCCACGAAGGCAGATGGGTCCCTTAGACTTTGTGTTGACTATAGAGAACTTAATAAGCTTACTAAGAAGAATATGCAACCACTGCCGAGGATTGACGATCTCTTTGATCAGTTAGTTGGTGCCTCAGTGTTTTCGCAGTTGGACTTAGCCATGGGTTTCCATCAGTTGAGAGTGGCTGAGGATAGCATAGACAAGACTACCTTTAGGACTCTAGACGGCTTCTTCGAGTGGCTTGTGATGCCCTTCGGTTTGACAAATGCCCCCGCATACTTTGTTGACTTGATGAGTAGGGTGTTTAGGGAGTACCTTAATAAATTCGTGGTAGTCTTTGTGGACGACATCTTGATCTTTTCTAAAAGTGAGGAAGAGCATGCCGTACATCTTAGGGAAGTGTTGGAGACCCTTCGAGCGCATAGCCTTAAAGCTAAATTTTCTAAATGTCACTTTTGGAGGAAGGAAGTGTGATTCTTAGGGCACGTGGTTTCCAAAGAAGGGATAGCTGTGGATCCCGCGAAGGTAGTGGCCATCCAAGATTGGAAGGTCCCTAAAAATGCTACTGAGGTGAGGAGTTTCTTAGGGTTGGCTGGCTACTGTAGGAAGTTTATCAAAGACTTCGCAAAAATATCAGCCCCATTAACACGCTTGACGAAGAACCTAGTTTTCACATGGGACGTAGATTGTGATGATGCGTTCCAACGTTTAAAGAGAGCTTTGACCACAGCCCCAGTCTTAGTGTTGCCAGATGGGAGTAAGCCATTTACCGTTTATACCGATGCTTGTGGGACAGGACTAGGCGCAGTCTTAATGCAAGAAGGAAGGGTAATAGCCTATGGTGGAAGGCAGCTGAGAGTGCATGAGATAAATTACCCTGCACATGAGCTAGAGTTGGCCGCTATTGTTTTCACGCTTAAGTCTTGGCACCATTATCTTCTTGGCGAGAAATTCGAATTGTTCACTGACCACAAATCGCTAAAATACTTATTCTCTCAGAAGGACCTGAACTTAAGGCAACATAGGTGGATTGAATTCTTAGCGTCCTACGATTTCGAGATAGCATATACCCCTGGAAAGGGTAACGTGGTGGCAGATGCCTTAAGTAGGAAAAGGTTGGCCTTGAGTCCGTTGTTTGTTGAGCGGCGAAGCTTAGAGTTCATCTCTACGTTTGACTTTAGACCTTCCATTGACTTTGTACCCGGTTTGCTAGCATCCTTAGAGGTCAGACCTACGCTTTTGGGATGGATTGGAGAGGCACAACAAGATGACCCACAATTGGTTGAGTTAGTAGAGAAGCTCAAAAGAGGGGAGTCATCGAGCCATCTCAGTAGGTATACCCTAGATGATAAGGGTTGGTTACGTAGGGACGATAGACTTTGTGTATAATGGGACGAGAATTTGAGGAAGACCATTCTTGATGATGCACATCGTTCGAAGATGACCATCCATCCCGGCGGGGACAAGATGTACATGGACATGAGACGAGTTTACTTTTGGGCCGGCATGAAGAGGGATGTGGCCAAGTTTATCGCTAGATGCTAGGTGTGCCAACAAGTAAAAGCAGAGCAAAAGAAGCCCGGTGGGTTGCTTCACCCATTGGAGGTTCCACAATGGAAGTGGGAAAGTGTCTCGATGGACTTTATTGATGGGTTACCGAGGTCGAGGAAGGGTAATACGGGGATTTGGGTCATGGTAGACAGACTTACTAAGAGCGCCCATTTCATTCCCGTGAAGAGTAAGAGGACTACTCCATGGTTAGCCTCCGTATACATTCGAGAGATAGTTCGTTTGCACGGTGTTCCTTCTAGCATAGTGAGCGACCGCGATCCTATCTTTACTAGCGAGTTTTGGAAGAGCTTGCAAGAGACGGGAGGGACTCAGTTATGTTTGAGCACCGCATATCAACCTCAGACGGACGACCAGACTGAGAGGGTGAATCGTATTCTAGAGGACCTATTGAGGTTGTGTGTATTAGACTTCGGAGGTACATGGGAGGAACATCTCCCGTTGGTGGAGTTCGCATATAATACTAGCTTGCAGTCTGGTATAGGCATGGCACCGTTCGAGGCTCTTTATGGACGGCCGTGTCGCTCGCCTACATGTTGGTTGGAATCTACAGATAAGATCTTGCTTGGGCCCGATATGGTTAGAGAGACTTCGGAAAAGATCGATTTGATTCGAAGGAGGATGAAGACGGCGCAAGATAGGCAGAAATCTTATGCGGACAAGAGGAGGACAGATCTTGAGTTTGATATTGGGGACATGATCTTTGTCAAGGTGTCTCCATTACGGAATGTGGTTCGCTTTGGGTTCGTTGGGAAGTTAGCACCAAGGTTCGTAGGGCCGTTTCCTATTAAGGAGAGGATTGGGCAGATGGCGTATAGAGTGGAGTTGCCCGAGAGACTTAGTGGTGTACACGATGTATTCCATGTATCACATTTGAGGAAGTGCTTGCATGAGACCGCGGAAGTGGTAGAGCCGAGCTTGCTTAGAGAGGTGGAGATAGAGCGTGATGCGACGAGCTCCTACGTGCATTCTTGGGTCGGAGATTAAGAAGTTGAGGAATCGAGAGGTCAAACTAGTCAAAGTGCAATGGGGAGATGATGAGAGCAACGCTACTTGGGAGACGGAAGAGAAGATGCGTTCATTGTACCCTTTTCTTTTCGAGGGTATGTCCTTTAATTTCTCTTTTATCGCTTAGCTTGTACTTGTTTTATCTTTAGTATGTCCTCTCGCTAGTATCTTTGACCTTTAGATAGGGTAATCCTATGGTTGAAACATGTGTTTGAGACATGTTATGTATGATGGATGCATGTGGATGCTAGTGGTTGCTCGTGGATACATATACACACACTTTAGGCACTAGATCAGCTCAGTCACTTCATATTGCATATAAATGTGTGTGCATATTTAAGTTAATGGATGTATAATGGTTGTACTATCATATGGATGCTGCATTTTGGTGAATGGTTGTGCACGCATGTAGAAATAATATGTATCGATAGGGTTCTTTCGCATACATAATGGACGCATGGCACTATCATGGTTTGCATTAAGGAGGTCAACTGAATCAGTAGACCGCCTGATTTTGCATTAGATAAGGAACATATACACACACTTCTTGCATATGTTCATACAACATTAGGAATTTTATAAGGACAATGGATGCCTGTGTTTGATGGTTGAGTAGATGGTTGTTTGGATGTTAGGATACACATTCTCCTTAACTTGGAGATTTCGGGGGCGAAATCCTTTAAGGAGGAGAGAATGTAACACCCCGTATTTCTGTTAACACTAAAGTAACAAATTAAAGAATAAATAATCTCAGATGTGAGAATTAAGGGAAATTGGTTGCGCCATTGTGTTTGTCTCGGAATTTAGGTTGAGATAGAGTCCGAGTTTGCGTGAATTGGACTTCGTATGAAGAAGTTATGGCCATCGGAAGTTTTAGAAAATTCAAAACAGATTTCAAAAATTCAAATTTCAGAGCCTGAATGGGTCAGGCGGGAAATTTCCCGTCAGGGCCAAGTCGACCACAGGGTCGACCTACCCTCACTAGGTTGACCATAGGGTCGACCTGCCCCCCCCCCCCCGGCAGATTTGTTTGATGACCTATTTGTGACTGTATGCTGACTCATTAGGGTTTCTGATCTGCTCTGATTGGCTGGGATTAATTCTGGGGTGATCGGACGGCCTAAACTAATCCTAAACTCTATAAAAAGACATGTAGACTCAAACCCTAAAATCAAATTAAAA
Organism: Allium sativum; assembly: GCA_030737875.1. Classification (NCBI taxonomy): domain Eukaryota; kingdom Viridiplantae; phylum Streptophyta; class Magnoliopsida; order Asparagales; family Amaryllidaceae; genus Allium; species Allium sativum. Next base: position 1,022,903,709 of record CM060926.1, read on the forward strand.
TTAGACTCATGGCCTCCATACCGTCACCTTGCAACCTAGAATAGCCGCCACCAATTAGAGAGGAAGAAAGCTAATCAAATTCAATTCTATTCAACTCTAACAACGAATTTACTTCAAAGGAAAGCTAATTCAACTTCAGAACTCATATTTCAGAACTTAAGACCTTCTTTGAGTTGTGAGTTCGATTTCTTTAATAAAATAATTAACAATTTAATTGGATTAAGCCATGATGCGGATTATATGGTTATGTTGTGAATTATTGACCGCATGTTATCATCTATGTTGAAAAATTGTGATGTTATCATTTATGTTGTAAATTCTATGATGTTATCATCTATATTGTAAAGTTGTGATGTTATCATCCATGTTGTAATTCTATGATTATGTATTCATAGTGATGTTTCATATGCTAGTTTGGTTATGTTGATTCATATGATAAATCATATGTATGTATGCAAGTTAGCATGTTAATTGAGACATAGATCATATGCAAGTTAGTGAAAATTTTATGCATAACTTTACATGTTTCATGACATCTATTTTATGTGTAAATTGGATCTAAAGTTAGGCTATGATATGCTAAATTCTACATGCTAGTTTACATGTTTAGATGTAAGTTTACACCATCGTTATGTTACATAAATCACATATGCAAGTTTATATAAATATATGTGTTTGGAGTATGAATCATGTTATGTAAGTTTGTGGTTATTGCCTATGCAAGTTTACACCTTTAGATGTAGATCTATGACATACATTATTTATGAAAGTCTATGACTATTGCCTAAACAAGTTCACACCTTTAGATTTGGATCTATGACATATGTAGTTTTATGCAAGTTTGTGACTTTGTCCTATGCAAGTTTTAGATGTAGAACCTCATTCACACATGCAAGTTCACCCCTTATGTTTAGATCTAGTTTTATCTGTATGTATGTTGTGATGTTTTCTCTTTATTCCATGAGTTAGATTATTCGAGTCTAATGTATATTTTACGTTAAACGAACAAACGTACAACGTGGGGTAATGGGATAATATTAAAAGATTTAATATTGAGAATTTGGCATAAATGCCTTAAATGGAATAAAATAAATATGTGAAGATAATTGGTATGATTTTGCATACCATAAATGGATGGACATAATTGAGTCAATTATGGCCATAGTTAAATTTGGAATTGATTGATAATTTGAATAGGGAAATTAATTCAAATTGGGGAATAATTAATTTTGTGTAATTAATCGTCTAAGACACGAGGTTAGGCTTTTTTGTGGTGTAAGACTGCCCGGACCCACCCGGCAAATCCAGCTGCCACAAATGCCAGTCTAATGTGGGAGGTCTTAGGCATAAATTAAATGCGTAACAGTTGTAAAGACACGAGGTTAGGCTCGTTTGTGGTGTAAGACTGCCCGGACCCGCCCGACAAATCCAACTACCACAAATGCCAGTCTAATGTAAGAGGTCTTTACAAGGTTACAGTGTTAATGAATTAAGAAACACTTAACCAGATAAATATGTTGGTGGGACATAGGGGTTAAGTGGGTGCCTTGGGTGGCATATGGAATTAAGAGGGTGCCTTGGGTGGCATTTGAAATACGATTAGAAACACTTAACCAAAATTGAAACATGAAAGTGAACATGAATAAGAAGAGGGTTAAGTGGGATGAACTAGAGGGGACCAAGCTTAGGTGGATAGCTTGTGTCAAGTTATGGGGGGCCGTTTCAACCAGTAACCCATAAGTATCTCTGTGGGCTCGATCCAAGTCGAGGACGGGACACACGTACTGGGCTTGACTGTAAGAGACCAAAATGGGTTAGCGGTGGCAACGCAAGTCCAACGGGTTCATGTGCGTGTGTGGGCCCGGGCTGGTAGGTAAGACGTTGTTGCATCGTGTAGGTATAAGCCGTGCATTATTGGTGGTATCCGGTTGCCACTTTGGGGAGTGATACACCCCACTGTGGGGCCAGCACGGGTATCCACGAGTTAGGGAGCCGATCGCATGGGGGTAGTGGGTACACCTAGTGGAGATAGGGGCAGGCGACACCTATGAAGGCAACTAGGGGTGCACGAAACTACCAATATCATTATTAAGTTCTGTAGGCGGGATAAACCTTAGGGTGACTAGTGGTGGTGCAGTATAATAATTATCTTATAGTGGTTTAGGTGCACCTTTAACGTTATCTTTGTTCATCTTATTTCCTTGTTTACTCTGTCATACCCAATTGTTCACAGTCATTTCCTTATTTTCCAACTTATGCCTTAACCTAGTTATTTTGGTAATTATATTGTTAAAGTTATCGCACTCGCCAAACTTTATGTCTGACCCCTTTTGTTTCCACCTCTTTTCTTCCTTTCCCGCCCCGGTGCTCAGGTTGGAACTAGCACCAGTGGAGCTTGATTTTGGACAGCTGTATCTCTTGCTTTTAGAAGTTGCTTGGATCGCTGAAGTAAAGTTCAGCATCTCTTATTTATGGCTATTTTGTGCTGGGGTTATGTCTTTCAATTTATGTACTTTGGTTTAGTCAAGATGGATATTATGTACTTTGACTCTGGTTTTTGATGATGTAATCAAACTTATGTGTTTACCGCTGTAATGAATAAAGTTTTAAATTTTTAAGTACTGTTTATATCTGTCTTGTTGTTAAGTTTCTGTTCTATGCACACTTAAAACGCTCCGTAGAAGTTAATGCATTCCCTTTGTGAGTGACATTAATGGACGTGGGGTGTTACAACAGTGTTATGGTCCCACCTCGACCCCTCCCTCAACTAGTGAAAGACTACATCAAGAGCTAAGTATCGTGCCCCTAACAAACAATCTACATCCAAATTTGCGTGCCCCATAACCAAAGTCTGGATAATGAAAGATCGATGGTCTATAGGTTTAGCACTAGTCTTTCCACATCACACTGACTGTCGATGACAGGTACCCGATGATTACTATCCTGTATTGGTCGTGACCCAGACTATCTGTAGGCAAAATCGTCGGATCACCTATGTCACCCTACAACCTTCTGACCACTAAACTACCGTTGCAGTCAAGGTATACTCTCTAGGTGGTTTCGCGCAGACCCAACCTCTGCGAGTACAGCCTGAGCGCTGCCACCGCATAGAGGACTACAACGTCCCTTGGAAGCCACGTGCTACCTTCCTGTCCCACAGAGAAAGCAAGCAGAATATCAACAGGGTAATCAGATGGACGTGCTCCTCTCATGCCTCTAGACGCCATGATGATCTACCCCGTTGGGTTCTTGACCTTCATACGTGCGGACCGGTCCAAGCGCATCACGCTAACGTGTTATTAGATCCTATGTCTAAACGTTTAATTACGCGCTTGCTCTACCTCATCTAATTTCCGGTTAACATGGTTATTTCCAATCATATAAACTACTTACTCAAGTTACCAAGTTCTCTCCGAGCCCCTTATATTTCTAAGGAATTGACCCCTCTCGCTTATTAATTTCAGCTATATAACTTCACCCAATTAAGTTCATTAATAATCCCGTAACATGTCATTTTCTAGATTGTAATTTAAGGTCTATAATCTACAATAATCTTACATTATTATCATGTCATTCATTGTCCAATTTCAGGTTTATAGGTTACAATAACATGTTTTACTTAATGTATAATTGAGTATATCACGCAAATTCCATTTATGTACATCTATTTATATATATGTTTAGGCATCAGGCTCCTCACATTAAATTGACCACTTGTGGATGCTGGATTTACCGGGCGGTTACGGGCAGCCTTCTACCACAAGTTGAATTTGACCTCATGTCTTAGTACGAGTACAATTTCCTAATTACTGTAAATTTTCCATCCAATTCAGGCATATTTATTCTTCCAAATTTTATTGTAATTCTATTTACAACCTTTTGGCATAATAATATTCTTTAGCAACTGTTCAGGTTTATCATAAATTCCATAATTACAATAATTATAGTAGTTTCCCATTCACACATATGTTTAATGGAAATATGCTTATATGGCAGAAATGTTCTCAGTAGATTTAACCCCATTTACCATCATTATTCGCAATTTCATTGTAACTCGATTTACAGTATCCAATTAACATATTCTTAGGATGGTTCTATATACAACAGTAATCTTTTTTAACATGTCCTAAATAGTTTTTGTAACACCCCACCTCCGCCAGGGTCACTCATAAAGGAATGCACTAGGTTTGGAGGGGCATTATTGGTAAACATGCACAGAAATATTACAAGACAGAACATATAAAACAGCGGAAGTAAAACAAATTTTCATTTCTTTATAAACAGTAAAGCCTTTTTACAACAGATTACATAGAAACATGTCTTGCAATAGTAAAGAAGCAATAAACCTTTTCATAAATTATTCCCCAAGTAAAGCAGTAAAGCACCCATAGCCCATGGAAGTTCAAGCCATACATGATGACCTTCAAGCAGAAGAGGTCCGAACTAACAACAGTATTTCCTCCCTGAAAAACTGGGGGGGGGGGGGGAACGGAAGACAAAGAGGCGAAAGAAAACGGGGTCAGTCATAAAGACTGGTAAGTCCTATCTACTTCCAGCGTAAAAACAGGTAAAGGTAACATGACATGCATAAACTGAAAATAAACATAAGGATGACGACAAGATAGATAAACTAAACCAAGATAACATGGTGAACTACGGTATCAAGATAAACTAAGGTATCATGATAAACTACGGTGTCAAGGTAAATCAAAGTATCACATCGTCAGGTTTCTATCAAGTATAATATCCCAAGGTATCTATCACGTATATTTGCTCTGCACCTCCCGTACTAGTATCTCAACCTGTGTCATGAGTTAACTATAAAATGTCCCTGGACCAAAGTCATGAAATGGTCCATGTCAACCTAATATATCGCGTACATAGGTTTTCCTAACTCGTATGCTTCTTTCCATGTATAAGTTCAGTCCTTTGTCGTAGGCCGTACGGGCTTTCCCATGTAAATCTATACCACCTCAACGTAGTACCATTTTATCCTTGAAGTTGTTTTGGACTGCTACCCTTGATCTGGTTATGTTTTCTTACCATGAACTATCGCGTGTTCACCTAGGATTTATGCCACCTAGGACCGCTAGGGATTATGCTACCTAATGAACGTTTTCGTATCTCGGTTTGGGTTTTAGCCACCTAGGGCTACTAGGGATTATGCTACCCGTCAACCGCGCCCTTTTTCCCACGTAAGCACCGTGAATCGTTTTTCCATGTCTAACTGCACATGTATCTCAATGTGCCATCCGAGTCCCGTGCCAGGGCAAATCAAGAAATATGAGACTCGATCGGGAGCTTTAAGTCGTCTGCCGAATGCAGATATCAAGGTCTGTTTTTGTATCCGTGGCTATGGTCCCACGTGACCCCTCCCTCAACTACTGAAAGGCAATCCAAGAAAAATCATGCACGAGAACTATACTACGGACCCCTATGCCCCACTTACCTATTGGCTAACCTCACCCATAACTCGATAGCAAGTATATGGTCTGTTGGGAGTTCTCTGCCTTTCCGTATACGTACACGATTGACTAAAGATGGTAGGTAGTCGACGACGCGCTATCCAGGGCAAAAATCAAGTATCGTCGACTCCACGCTAATCCATCCCCGTCTTTAGGTTGCTCGCACAGCAACCAAGGCATACTCTTGGTTCTTCTACCGCAGACCTTAACCTCTGTGAGCCCAGGCGGATCATCTGCAACCTCACAGAGGGACACCAAGAGTACCCTCACGTCCCTCGAAGCTACTGCTTCGTCACCCAGTTCGTTGGAGCCTTTATCTAAGTCAGATAATTTGCTCCTCCTCGTGTGTTTAAGCGATGACCTACCGTATCGGGTTACTCATCTATCTGTGAACTGGTCTAAATCCCTTGACTAAGAATTATTACTTAGTTATCCTAAACTAAGGTTTATCACTTAATTCCCTTTCCCGTTATCCTTGTTAACTACGATTTTCCACCTAGTCCCCTGAACTAGGGTTTTGTCTAATGGGTTAAGTGTTGTCATTCCAGTTCATGACTTAACCCGCCTACGAATCATGTCAAGATTGGATAAGTATTTAAGCTCAAGACATAGCCCTACAAGTTGGTTAAGTATACCAAGAAGCTCATGACTTAACCCTATTCAATTATCAAGTCAGATTGTTTAAGTATTAGCTTGTCTTGACCCAATCAGATTATCGTGTTAGATTGGTTAAGCATAGATTATCTTAACCCCATCAGATTATCGAGTCGGATTGGTTAAGCATGGGTTACCTTAACCCCATCCACTAATCGTATTACAACGGTTAAGTATATTTAAATGGTCTTGTGACTTAACCCTATCAAGTTCTCATATTAGATTGGTTAAGTATAGGTTACTTAACCTCATCAAATCATCGTGTATAATTGGTTAAGTATAATTTACTTAACCTCATTGAATTATCATGTTAAATTGGTTAAGTATTGGTTACTTAACCTCATTGAATTACCGTGTTTAGATTAGTTAAGTCTAGGTTAACTTAACTCCATCTAATTACCGTGTTTAGATTAATTAAGTGTAGGTTACTTAACCCCATCTAATTACCGAGTCGGATTAGTTAAGTATGGATTAGCTTAACCCCATCCCCTAAGTGTATTTTTCGGTTAAGTGTCATTAAGAAATCAAGTCCGGTTTCACTTAACCTACCCATTCATGTCATATCGGTTAAGTGTCATTAGTCAAATTTACTTAACCTTATCATGTGGCATTAATTGAATTAATGCACTCTCAACCTCTCACATTAGACGTTGTTGTGGTTACTGGTTACACCGGGTGGGTCCGGGCAGATTTACACTACAACGTAGTTTAACCTCGGGTTTCAAGCGCGATATGACCAACTACCCACGTTGGGTCCTATTGTTTGTAGCCACTGGATTTGCCGGGCGGGTCCGGGCAGATTTATGCTACAAACTCAACCCAACCTCGAGTTGGCCACTTCCATGTTTTTCTATGTGTCATGTTCATGTCAAGTTTAGATCCCTTTTTACGTCTATATTTTCATGTAACCCCATGTCAAGTTTTCGTGTCCTATTCACGTTTATTATCATTACATGTTCCATGTAATTCCATGTCAAGTTCATAGCCCATTTTCAAGTTTGCCTAAACTACCCAAAACGTGTCCCCAACGCACATGAAAGCGAATCAACATATTTGGAATAATATGACAAAGATGGGTACAAGATGGCAAAGATGAATCATAAGTTAAACATGGTGAAAATTGAGGCAAAGGTGTTCACTTAACTAGCATATTGCATATTGGCCTCAAAACATGCACGATGTCATAAAGGGATTGGCCACAAACATGCACGGTATCATAAGGGGTTTGGCCTCAAACATGCATAATATCATAAGGGGTTTGGCCTCACATAAGCATGAAATCATAAGGGGTTTTGGGTTCTTTTACATGCATAAGCCCCAAGTCAAATTCATGGACATATTTCACAAGTCAAAATGGTTCCAAGTGTTCATGCCAACATCCCACAAATAAAGGTTCAATCTTGCATGGCAAACTAAGTCCAATGCAACATGAGTAACTTGATTTAGTCACTAAACATAGCCTAAAGTCATAGGTTCAAGCAAAAGAGGCATGACAAGGTTCATATAGGCTAGCATACTTATGTTCATCGCATTTTATTCCATGTCACATTAGAACTATCGTTTAGATCTACAAGTAGCTAGAACTTACATAGCGAGGCTTAGAGACTTAGGAGCATGAATCGTCATAGGATTTGCGTAGCAATGTTGATCTACTTCCACGATTTGATGTAGAAAGCTTGCACCTTTTGATTTGAACACGATTTGAATGCATAAGCCCTTGGAGTTGGAGATGGAGGCCATGATCAAGATAGATTTTGGCAGCACTTAGTTGCTAGAATGATTTTTAGTGATTTAGGTTAGGTCCTAGGGTGTTTTTATAGAGATTAGGAGTAGTTTAGGCCCTTAGATTAACCCTAGGATAGATCTGAACCCTCAAAACCCGTCACAGGCCAATAGACCAGACCCAAATGAGCAACCAGGTGCACCAGGTCATCCAGACCCAACATGGGTTTTTGGGCCAGGTCGACACCCGTGTCGACTGGGCAGTCGACCTGCCCCTGGGCATGTCGACTCCCCAGTCGACACCCCAGTCGACCTGGGGCTTGGGCGGGAATTTTTCCCGCCCAGTCTGTTTGGCTCCAGATTTGAATTTCGAACTGTTTTTGAACTTGAATTTTTCTGAAAACTTTGACGGGCCATAACTGGGTCATACGGACTCCGATTTTCGAAAACTCGGACTCTATTTCGCGTATTTTTCCGAGACGAACGCAATAGAGCAACCCGTTTCTCCTGATTCGGATTTTATTATTTAACTCTGCCTTGATTCTTGCCCTAACACGTTATTAAAATTCGGGTTGTTACATTCTCCCCTCCTTTAAGGATTTCGTCCCCGAAATCTCCAAGTTAGGAAGAACGTATCCTACCATCCATCATCCATCTACTCAAAACATCATCCACAGGCAACCATGGTCCTTAAAAGACTACTAATGCTTTATGAACACATGCAGAAAGTGTGTGTATATGTTCCTTAGCTAGTGCTAATGATCCGGCCTGAATGATCTTTCTAATGCAAAATATGTTTAGTGCCATGAGTCCAAAATGTATGCAAATAGTCCTAGTCATATAAACACTATATGTGTGCACAACCATTCATCCACATGCAACATCCACATGATAACATATTCAATTTCACCCATAAACAAGTATAAATACTCGTGCATATGCAACATGAAATGTGACTGAGTCGATCTAGTATCTAGTGTGTATTCGCGCATCCACGAGCAACCACTTGCAACCATTTGCAACCATATCAATCATAACATGTTTCAAATACATGTTTACATCCATAGGGTTCTACCTAAGGTTCCCAAGATAGGATCGAGGTGATAAACAAGATAAACTCCTTACGGGGTTTGCAACGGAAACAGGATCGAGGGGATATCCACCAAGCGATAGCATGCAAGCAAGCTCTACAGGAGAACCAGGGATCAACGATATACTCTTAAAAAAAAGAGATATGATGCACGCGTTTAAGCTGCATTTCCTTGAGCTTAATTCCAGTGTGCCTTGACCACCTTTGACTTCATGATTTTCATAGCTCCTTGATTCCTATTCCCAAGGTATGAGTTGGAACTCATTTCACTGTCGCCTCTCGTTTCACTTTCACTTATTCTTTCCCTAGTATGCTCGGCTCAAACATATCTGCGTACTCATGCAAGCTCTCCAAAATTCACTAGTGAATTCTGGATCTCATTTACCGATGCCAATCCATGTTACCACGTGCACTTACTAGGGTGATTCCTATAAACCATGCTTAAGCGGAATGAACCATCCGCCTTATTGGCGAACGTTACTCGATCGGATCAGAGATTTCCGATAAATGCACCAAGAGATTCTAGGTAACTAACCATGACAAAACCCAAAAGGTTATACGAGACTTCGAGGGTATTACCAAGGCAAGTTAAGAGTTTAACTACCCTCCTTTCAAAACCGAGAATGGCATCCCTTACTGGATAACCACTTCATCCCTAGAATCCGTCCATAGCTCAACAATAGAAGCATTGCTTCTAATCTCAACACTTGGCATTTACACTCTCAATTCCAAACAAGTCATGAATAAATGGACCAATCCTCCAACAGGATTTGAGACAAAAATGGGATCCTCTACCACGCTAGTACTAAGGTGCAGAGACTCAACTATCGAAATAGACTTAAATGATGCGATGATCATGACAAAGCCTAGACGAGATGATAGAAAAGAAAGGCTAAACCTTCAACAGAAACAGTACCATCCCTCTTAGGTACGCTAGAAATGAGAGCATACAATTGCCCTCTCGATGATCTTGTCCTCGTCCCATAACACTTAACTATGCGTCCCGTTTTACCATGCCAAAGATACTCTCTCGTCATGGGTTTTATTGTTCATCTTTTTCCCTCCTTTGTGGATTAAGCCATATCAACAAGTTGCTTATCTTTAAGCTTGTGTCCTCTATCCTTGCTCTTATTATCCTTCCTTATAGCACGACAACAGGTCTCTCGAGGACTCCCTCCATCGTACGGAAAACTCTTACTTAGCTAGACAAGGATTAGTCGCAGTTAAAACTAATGTGACTACGGATGGAGGAAGGAAAGGAAAAGAGACTCGATCAAGGAAACAAAGGATAGTGCTAATGGCTTTTGGGGAATAGCCTTTAAAAACTTTTCTTGAAAAATGCTTCTTTGTAAACGGTTTCTCAAATAGTTTTCAGAAGGTTTTAAAAACTTTTGCCCAGTCTGGTAACCTTCTGCTCTGATACCAAATGTAACACCCCACCTCCGCCAGGGTCACTCACAAAGGAATGCACTAGGTTTGGAGGGGCATTATTGGTAAACATGCACAGAAATATTACAAGACAGAACATATAAAACAACGAAAGTAAAACAAATTTTCATTTCTTTATAAACAGTAAAGCCTTTTTACAACAGATTACATAGAAACCTGTCTTGCAATAGTAAAGAAGCAATAAACCTTTTTCATAAATTATTCCCCAAGTAAAGCAGCCATAGCCCATGGAAGTTCAAGCCATACATGGTGACCTTCAAGCAGAAGAGGTCCGAACTAACAACAGTATTTCCTCCCTGAAAACCTGGGGGGGGGGGGGACGAAAGACAAAGAGGCGAAAGAAAACAGGGTCAGTCATAAAGACTGGTAAGTCCTATCTACTTCCAGCGTAAAAACAGGTAAAGGTAACATGACATGCATAAACTGAAAATAAACATAAGTACGATGACAAGATAGATAAACTAAACCAAGATAACAGGGTGAACTACGATATCAAGATAAACTAAGGTATCATGATAAACTACGGTGTCAAGGTAAATCAAAGTATCACATCGTCAGGTTTCTATCAAGTATAATATCCCAAGGTATCTATCATGTATATTTGCTCTGCACCTCCCGTACTAGTATCCCAACCTGTGTCATGAGTTAACTATAAAATGTCCCTTGACCAAAGTCATGAAATGGTCCATGTCAACCTAATATATCGCGTACATAGGTTTTCCTAACTCGTATGTTTCTATCCATGTATAAGTTCAGTCCTTTGCCGTAGGCCGTACGGGCTTTCCCATGTAAATCTATACCACCTCAACGTAGTACCATTTTATCCTTGAAGTTGTTTTGGACTGCTACCCTTGATCTGGTTATGTTTTCTTACCATGAACTATCGCGTGTTCACCTAGGATTTATGCCACCTAGGACCGCTAGGGATTATGCTACCTAATGAACGTTTTCGTATCTCGGTTTGGGTTTTAGCCACCTAGGGCTACTAGGGATTATGCTACCCGTCAACCGCGCCCTTTTTCCCACGTAAGCACCGTGAATCGTTTTTCCATGTCTAACTGCACATGTATCTCAATGTGCCATCCGAGTCCCGTGCCAGGGCAAATCAAGAAATACGAGACTCGGTCGGGAGCTTTAAGTCGTCTGCCGAATCCAGATATCAAGGTCTGTTTTTGTATCCGTGGCTATGGTCTCGCGTGACCCCTCCCTCAACTACTGAAAGGCAATCCAAGAAAAATTATGCACGAGAACTATACTCTGGCCCCCTATGCCCCACTAACCTATTGGCCAACCTCACCCATAACTCGATAGCAAGTATATGGTCTGTTGGGAGTTCTCTGCCTTTCCGTATACGTACACGATTGACTAAAGATGGTAAGTAGTCGACGACGCGCTATCCAGGGCAAAAATCAAGTATCGTCGACTCCACGCTAATCCATCCCCGTCTTTAGGTTGCTCGCACAGCAACCAAGGCATACTCTTGGTTCTTCTACCGCAGACCTTAACCTCTGTGAGCCCAGGCGGATCATCTGCAACCTCACAGAGGGATACCAAGAGTACCCTCACGTCCCCCGAAGCTACTGCTTCGTCACCCAGTTCGTTGGAGCCTTTATCTAAGTCTGATAATTTGCTCCTCCTCGTGTGTTTAAGCGATGACCTACCGCATCGGGTTACTCATCTATCTGTGAACTGGTCCAAATCCCTTGACTAAGAATTATTACTTAGTTATCCTAAACTAAGGTTTATCACTTAGTTCCCTTTCCCATTATCCTTGTTAACTATGATTTTCCACCTAGTCCCCTGAACTAGGGTTTTGTCTAATTGGTTAAGCGTTGTCATTCCAGTTCATGACTTAACCCGCCTGCGAATCATGTCAAGATTGGCTAAGTATTTAAGCTCAAGACTTAGCCCTACAAGTTGGTTAAGTATACCAAGAAGCTCATGACTTAACCCTATTCAATTATCAAGTCAGATTGGTTAAGTATTAGTTTGTCTTGACCCTATCAGATTATCGTGTTACATTGGTTAAGCATAGATTATCTTAACCCCATCAGATTATCGAGTCGGATTGGTTAAGCATGGGTTAGCTTAACCCCATCCACTAATCGTATTACAATGGTTAAGTATATTTAAACGGTCTTGTGACTTAACCCTATCAAGTTCTCATATTAGATTGGTTAAGTATAGGTTATTTAACCTCATCAAATCATCATGTATAATTGGTTAAGTATAAGTTACTTAACCTCATTGAATTATCATGTTAAATTGGTTAAGTATTGGTTACTTAACCTCATTGAATTACCGTCTTTAGATTAGTTAAGTCTAGGTTAATTTAAATCCATCTAATTACCGTGTTTAGATTGGTTAAGTGTAGGTTACTTAACCCCATCTAATTACCGAGTCGGATTAGTTAAGTATGGATTAGCTTAACCCAATCCCCTAACTATATTTTTCGGTTAAGTGTCATTAAGAAATCAAGTCCGGTTTCACTTAACCTACCCATTCATGTCATATCGGTTAAGTGTCATTAGTCAGATTTACTTAACCTTATCATGTGGCATTAATTGAATTAATGCACTCTCAACCTCTCACATTAGACGTTGTTGTGGTTACTGGTTACGCCGGGCGGGTCCGAGCAGATTTACACCACAACCTAGTCTAACCTCCGGTTTCAAGCGCGATATGACCAACTACCCACATTGGGTCCTATTGTCTGTAGCCACTGGATTTGCCGGGCGGGTCCGGGCAGATTTATGCTATAAACTCAACCCAACCTCGAGTTGCCCACTTCCATGTTTTTCTACGTGTCATGTTCATGTCAAGTTTAGACCCCTTTTTAAGTCTATGTTTTCATGTAACCCCATGTCAAGTTTTCGTGTCCTATTCACGTTTATTATCATTACATGTTCCATGTAATTCCATGTCAAGTTCATAGTCCATTTTCAAGTTTGCCTAAACTACCCAAAACGTGTCCCCAACGCACATGAAAGCGAATCAACATATTTGGAATAATATGACAAAGATGGGTACAAGATGGAAAAGATGAATCACAAGTTAAACATGGTGAAAATTGAGGCAAAGGTGTTCACATAACTAGCATATTGCATATTGGCCTCAAAACATGCACTATGTCATAAAGGGATTGGCCACAAACATGCACGGTATCATAAGGGGTTTGGCCTCAAACATGCATAATATCATAAGGGGTTTGGCCTCACATAAGCATGAAATCATAAGGGGTTTTGGGTTCTTTTACATGCATAAGCCCCAAGTCAAATTCATGGACATACTTCACAAGTCAAAATGGTTCCAAGTGTTCATGCCAACATCCCACAAATAAAGGTTCAATCTTGCATGGAAAACTAAGTCCAATGCAACATGAGTAACTTGATTTAGTCACTAAACATAGCCTAAAGTCATAGGTTCAAGCAAAAGAGGCATGAAAAGGTTCATATAGGCTATCATACTTATGTTCATCGCATTTTATTCCATGTCACATTAGAACTATCATTTAGATCTACAAGTAGCTAGAACTTACATAGCGAGGCTTAGAGACTTAGGAGCATGAATCGTCATACGATTTGCGTAGCAATGTTGATCTGCTTCCACGATTTGATGTAGAAAGCTTGCACCTTTTGATTTGAACACGATTTGAATGCATAAGCCCTTGGAGTTGGAGATGGAGGCCATGATCAAGATAGATTTTGGCAGCACTTAGTTGCTAGAATGATTTTTAGTGATTTAGGTTAGGTCCTAGGGTGTTTTTATAGAGATTAGGAGTAGTTTAGGCCCTTAGATTAACCCTAGGATAGATCTGAACCCTCAAAACCCGTCACAGGCCAATAGACCAGACCCAATTGAGCAACCAGGTGCACCAGGTCGTCCAGACCCAACATGGGTTTTTGGGCCAGGTCGACACCCGTGTCGACTGGGCAGTCGACCTGCCGCTGGGCGTGTCGACTCCCCAGTCGACACCCCAGTCGACCTGGGGCTTGGGCGGGAATTTTTCCCGCCCAGTCTGTTTGGCTCCAGATTTGAATTTCGAACTGTTTTTGAACTTGAATTTTTCTGAAAACTTTGACGGGCCATAACTGGGTCATACGGACTCCGATTTTCGAAAATCGGACTCTATTTCGCGTATTTTTCCGAGACGAACGCAATGGCGCAACCCGTTTCTCCTGATTCGGATTTTATGATTTAACTCTGCCTTGATTCTTGCCCTAACACGTTATTAAAATTCGGGTTGTTACAGTTTTAATACCCAAATTCCACAATTATCAACTGTTTAGCAGATCAAATATAACAGGGAATACAGACGATAAATATACCTTTATTAAAAATGGTTTAATTTAGATCCACTCACCTAACAGCTTTCCAATCCATGAATCTGACCAGATTTGTTGTTCCGTGGCATTCCTAACTGAATTCGTTATCAAAAACAACCACGGATTCACAAATCTGATACTAAAAGAAAAGATAAAAGAGAAAGAAACCTATATAAACCAGATTTAAGGACTTACCTTACGCTGATCAGAATTCTAAACACCTATTTGTAGTTTTATACTCTTTTATCTTCGAATCTTGAGTCAGAACTACCTAAAACTAATATTATAATTTTCTGAAAAAAAATCGAGGAGAAAAGAGAATGGCAGAGCCTGGGCCGCATCTCAGAAAATATCAGAACTTGGCTACGCCCTACTAATCTATTTATAGGCGTGGGAGAAATTCTGAACCGTCGGATTTAATCTATTAAAATTTGAGCTGCATACATTAGAAAAGCCACGTCACAAAAGCATATCTGGGTTGACCTGGGTCGACCCATAGGTCGACCCAACCCACCTTGGGTCGACCCATATGGGTCCAGGCATGACGTTGTTGTTTCAGATGTTAACATTAGTTATTAACGTTAATCATTTGCTTTATATTCTTTTTCTTACTTCGTATGGCTTTCCTGATTTATTTTATTCCTATTATAAATCATGGTTACGTTTGAAATTCAAATTTATGCATGTACATGCACATACAATCTTTCAAATTCCTTGCTTGTTAATAGCCATTCAACTAATGAAATTAATAACGTTATCAATTAGCTGTTTTATTCCTTTTAATGCATTCCAATTCCAAAGGCAGTTAATTTCTTATCCATTTTTCCTTTATTATGCATCAATTACCTTTTTATCTCAGCATTTGAATTCATGCGTGTGTGTGTATATATATACATATACGCACAACCTTTGTTTCTTTTTCAAGATTCAAACGACGTTATGCCGTCATTAAATTCTTACCTATTTTCATTGATTGCAGGTTTATTTTGAATTTCTCTTATATATATATATATATATATATATATATATATGAACATACATATGCATATATTTACATATGCATATATACATATAATTTTGTACTTCTTTTATGTATAGTTTTCCTTATATGTGAATTTATACATATTTTCCTCTTTCGAATATGTATTATTTTAGTCGTTCCTCTAAAATAAAAGTATGGCACCGGCGGGTCTCGAACTCACGCCACTCACTTGGAAGAGACACATATTTACCAACAGAGCTACATTGGCTTTCGTTAACAAGACTAAAAACTATGGTGGTCATTATTCTTTTCTTATACCTTCTTTTCATGTTTGCTGTAATATTTCATTTAAAGATATATTTCTGATCTTAAATCCGTTTTCTGTAATGCATAGGTCAAAATTGATCGGAAAACCGCCACAGGTGCAATGAGCTAATTACGTGACCAAATTCTGAAAGCTTTTTCAAATTATATTTTATTTTTTAATTTAAAAAAGCGAGGTGTTGCATTCTCCCATCCTTAGGAAATTTCGTCCCGTAAGGGTAAAATTAAGTAATTCCTCGCATAATTCACCATCATCACGTGTACATCCAATTTTGCAATCATTTGTGCACTTGTGCAAATGGTAATTCAACATAATAATACATGAATGAAATGAATGCCTAAGTGGTACCTCCTATATGAATGCAAATTTTTCTTGAAATTCCTTTTGAAAACATGATTCACAGGTCCTAAATATACTGGCAATTTCTATATCAATGCAATATTTTGAAATTCAAAATACTTTTTCATCCAAATTTTCCCACACTCTTACAAAGTAAGAGCGTAGTTCATCCAATTTTTACATCGATAACCCTACCAACCAACTTTAAAAATTCGAATTTCAGGAAAATCTAATTTTCTAAATTCAATTTCTTATGTTACAAAAAGGCGGAAAACGGAAAACTTGATATCTCCCGTTTTTCTTTTGTGTATCTTTTCTATCTGTACTTGGTTAAATGCAACTATTATATAAAGGTTTCCTATCTTCGCATCTAAGAACGGTTCATATAAGAAAATTTTCTCTGTTATTGATTTTCTTTTTCAACTTACTTAGGAAAAATTCCAATTTTATTCTCATTGCTAAAAAAAATTCCATTTTTCTCAACTGTCGTGTTTGTTGCTTCACTTGATTTTTTGTTTTCATTTAGTTATGTCATTACTTTTTTTCTTAGCTTATTTAAATTAATCCACCAATCTAAGTTTAATTTTTAAATAAGTCTTCTAATTCTTCAACTAAAACAGGAAAACAAGCATTCTACACAGCTACTACCAAGGGTTAAGCATCCAAGGACCAAGTCCCCTCCGACCAAGAAAAGTCCAAACCAAAGTATCTAAAAACTTACTTACCCTTTACCATCTAGTAGTCACCACCAGTCCTTGCTGTGTACTAATAGTCTCTTTCTAGCAACAACCTAGGCTCTATAATGCTTACGCATTCTACGGGAACTTACCCCTATTTCCAAAACAGTCCTTGCTATTTACTTCATAGCCTCAAAATATTTCCCGCCTTCCCTAGGTACTAATCCTTTGCCTAATCCATGATTTTAAAAACATGGTTTGACTTACTCATTTCGTTTTTCTTCCAAAAATTAAAAGTGGCAAAACTTTGTTTTTCCATATTAAAACTTTCCATTGCCAAACCATAAAAATATGTCATCAGAAAAAATGCAAATCAAATTTTTTTTTTCAAATCACAAAAACTGGAGTAGGCAAGGACAACTGCTTCTCTATCAGTTTCACTACCGTTCAAATTTATAATGTCAGTTCAATAACTTACAACTAGATGCAAACATCTACTTCATTCTTACAACTTATTTTGTCCACCCAAAATTTTTTTACGTCAAAACAATTATAAATTTTTTGCCAAAAGAATAGAGAACTTCAAAATTTTCTTTACTGAAAATTTTAGTTATAACAAAATGCAGTTTATTCTATGCTTTACTTTTTAATCCTTACTTTATAACTTGAAACCTAGTGAGCTATACATGCTCTATAATGTGCACATTTTTCTGAAAGAATTTGTTTCAGACAAAAATTTCATAAGAAATTATCGTTTTTCAAAATATACCCCATTTTACTTCAAAACTCAATATGTACTTTTCAAATATATTTTTTGCATTTTTTTTTCAAACATAAAAAACACCTCTTTTTTTTTTGAAAGATTGTTTCTACACAATTTAGCTAGTATATATTTCAAAATTGTAAACTTTTAAGATCAAAACTTGAAAACACCATAACTACCACCCAAAAGCTTTTAAAATTTCAAGTTCTTAAAAATTAACAATGGGGCTAGACTCAAAGTGGGTTTCTAACTTATTTAGACCTCTCTAAATATTACCGCAAAATCATTTCTCTCAAATATATAAGCCGAAACATCTCCAGCTTGAGTTTCAACTAGCAATTGACCGCCCTAGACCAATGTGAATCAGAGAGCTAGTGCGATGTTTTTTAAACTGAAAAAGATCCGAGCTTGGATAGAGCAATTCTAATTGGAAATGCTTGTTTGGAGAGCATCGAAGAGACCGAAGGCTACCCCGAATCAATGGGGGAGGTGAGCGGAGAGGCAATATACCTTCCTACCATGCCTTAATATGCAAGAAAGAAGTAGTTGAATGATTCAAAGATTCAGTACCTTTAGACCAAGAGGTGCCACCACCCTTTAGGGAGGGAGATGAGGGGCATGCATACCAAGGATGGATGGAGCAATATCAAGATCCAGTAGCTGGAAAAGAGGATCCACTAGTAGACCAAGAGAAGGGACAAGTCACTACAAACCATACCTCTAGGCAATTAAAGCAAGATCCAGTAGCTTCCGACCTGACCAATTGCTTCTTGCTTCATAAATCAATACATGTCTTTCACATACAACAACAAAAAGAAAGAACTCTTTTTTATGGCAGTTCCAAAAAAACGTACTTCTATCAATCAATAGGTTGGAAAGGGCCTTTATGAGAATATCAACAACTTGCTCATTGGACTTGGTTTATGGAGTAGTGATCTCACCCAACGTGACCTTGTCACGAATAAAATGAAAATCCACTTCAATGTGCTTGGTGCGCTCATGGAAGACAGGGTTGGCAGGTCCAATAGCTTTTACAGTAATGGCTGGATCTACTACTACCTCACATAGTGGGATGTAGGCTTCAGTTGTTTTGGTACCTTTTCGCTACGTCTTATTCTTTTTTTAGTAACCGGCTGTTCACTGGAGGTGAGCCAAAGCCAGTGACAGTTCCGCTGCGCTTGATTTCATAGTTCTTCATTCTGTTCCTATCCCTGGTATTCATACTTAACATTTTTAGAAATTCCTTCCACATAATTGTTCTCTCGTCCTTCACCAAGATAATATGTAATTACCAAAATTTTCACCCAAATAATTCCCGTAGTGGATCTGGACAAATTTTTTTCTGATCCTTCGATAAAAAGATTCATTCTAAGGAGCACAGGCAATAGGTTCGTAGGAAGAGGCAACCCGAAGCACAATGGGTTTTTAAGATCACTTTCGGATCTAGGTCTTTTACTAGTTAATCCCGGTAAATCCCCCAGATGGCGTAGTTTTTTGAAAGATGACGCAAATACATTCCGTGCTTTTAACCCCCAACCACCCTGACCTAATTCATTATGAGCCCACGAACTTCCTGGCGAGGTGTCAACGGTTAAAAGTATAAACTAAGTCTTTGTCTACTTCCATGAGTCTTTTTTTCAATTGAATCTAAATTATTTAACCTGAAACCTTTTCCGGTATGCACCACCTCAAGCGAGTTAGATTTTCATACTTCCACCTCTCCAGGATCGCATAGGCACAGCCGTGTCAAAGAAGCTACATATCTAGACATCTGGTTGCATAGTAGTACCATAGTACGTGGGCATACAAAGGCTTTGGAATACTATTTCCGGGCATTAGAACGAAACCCATTCTTACCACAAGCTTTTAATAATATGGTCGTGATCTGTCATTACGTGCGACTATCTATAATAAGCCCGGCCCGCACACAGGAGGATTGGCCGCAATCTGAGCGGTGCCATCCATCATATCCGTCTTTTGTTGAATCTTTTTCACGGCTTGATAGATAATTTGACAAGCCTGACTTTTTTCTGTGCTTCAGAATACGGTTATCCTTGAATTAGTCCATCGAGAAGCTACACATCCGTAATTTATACTAGAAGAGGTCGGCTCTGCCTCTTGCCGAGGAGATTCTCAGAAAGTCAGCCTCCAATCGGTTAACGATTTGCGATGATGTAAGCGGAGCAACTCAGGCGGCTAGGAAAGAGGAAGAGTGCTTTATGGTTATAGCAGGTATTTGCGCAAGCGGGTGTTCCAGCGAAGTGGTGCGAACAACTAAATAATGAACAAGAACAAATAAGCTTTAGCTAATGTAATAAATATACCAATTGTTATTCCAAAAACTCCTGTCATTTTATTTTTTTCGAAAAATTCAGGAATAGATATATATGGAATAGAGAAACCGCCTAAGTAAAGAACTGTTATAAATAATGAAGAAACAAATAAATTTAGGTAAGAAGCAGGATAAAATAAAGCATCACAGGGGACCGAAGGGACGAACGGTTGCTCTGACTTTCTGAAATCCCCGATCTTTGGCATGGGCCAAACAAAAAAACTTTTTGAATTACCCGTAGAAACTGACTTTGCTAAAGAAAAGGCTTTTATTTTTACTAAATTTCCCTAATGCTTGGCTCAATTCCAGCCTCACTTCGAGAGAGTTACAAAATACGAAGTTTTCCTTGCGCCTTTTGGTCGCCGCCAATTAATATACTGGCGCATCCTGTCCTACACAACTAAATTTCCCGTTAATTCCTGGCCTCTACCCTGTACCAATCTCTGCCCCTGTGGGGATGAAGCGACAGAAGTATTGCAAAAGAAAACAAAGAGAAATTAATTGCAGTTTTCCATGATTTTTGGCAATATTTCGTTGGTTTTGAGAGATATTTCAAAATGACCTATTATAGTCAATTCATGAAAATGCCTATGGAAATGCATAGTAAAACTACTACGCACTGGAGTCTGGCGCGCAAATGAATCGAACGTTGTTGGAAAGTTCTAGTTTTCTCATCTGATCTGTAACTAGTGCCTTTTTATAGATATTATCTAGACTGATTGGTGAAACCTCCTATCGGCCGGGTGGGACGAAATTCTGTAGGTGGTGTAGCTACTGAGATAAATGCAGTTAATTATGTCTCTCCTAGAAGTTGGTTAGCTACCTCTCATTTCGTTCTATGATTTTTCTATTTGCGACCTCAGGCTGTTCTTCGAACGAATTGGAAGAGGCCGGCTTCCCCTACTGCTAGCTAGCAACCTCTGAAGCGAAGTAAGACCCAGTAGCCCCACTGATTTGTTTTTGATCGGAGCATCAAGCAGCGACCAATTGGTTAACAGCCGATCGCTCTACCACTAATCTAGTGAGGAACAACGGGAGATTTGACCTCATAGAGTTCAACTCCCGTACATTCGTTAGAACAACTTCCATTGAGTCTCTGCACCTATCCTTTTTTATTCTCCTTTTTAAACCCTTTTTTTCCACCAATCCATCCCGAACTTGGTGGTTAAACTCTACTTCTGTGACGATACAGTAGGGTAGGTCCTACGGAAAAATAGCTCGATGCCAGAATGATAAAAAGCTTAGCACCTCTTATTATACTAAAAAAATGCGGTGACACTATATCCAAGATTAAAGATTTTTTTCCAAACTTTAAAGATAAATTTGTTAAAGAGAAGAATCTTTCCTTTTTCCTGTGGACATTCTAGGACGAAAGGATTCGAACCTCCGGATAACGGGAGCAAAACCCATTGGCTTACCACTTGGCCACGCCCCATTTCGATTTCGAATTTCTAGTCAAAAAGGCAAATTGAAAAACATTTCAGCTCAACTAGACCAGTTTCGATGGATAATTTTCTAGGCACGATCCGGAGTTTCCAGACACATCGCACTTTCGCTCGGGTCGAGGCTTCCACTCGGCCCTAAGACGGATCAAAGAATCACAAACCTTAGGCTTCATTCATTACCTAGCTAATCAAATAGTAGCGAACTACTAAATCCTTGGCACATATTAGTTGGTGGTGCTAGTGCTATGGTTCTTTCTTCACTTTCCGCAATAATATAATAGTTGCCTGAACAACAACTTTCAGACGCGCCGACCTAGTTCTTTTATGACACAAGGTTGAAACCAAGAAATTTTTATTACTTTCCTGATGTTTTCGAACATTTTCAATAGAACCCTCTCGTAGGAGTATTTTAACAATGTTTTTGGTGATATTTGTGGATACTATTCGAACTGTTCCACGAGTGGGCATTCGTTCGTTGATGAATCCATATTGGAAGGCTAGACGCATTTGAGAAATATGGAGAAAATTTTGTGCCCATGCATAGATTGTCGAAATCTTATACATCAGGATGACAACATCATCATTGAGCAATTAATTATTAAAGGAATGGATCCGTAATATAAGAGCAGTAGATGGTATAGCCACAACGAGCATATAAATGTAGATAAAAAATAAATTTGTTTGACATGTATGAGTTATTCAAGATGATTCACTATGAAGATGAAGATTTTATGAATCATGATTTTTTTGCTGATGATAAGGATGATGTTGTTTCTCAAAGAAGAGAGGATGAGCTACTTAAAAATTTGGAAGATGCGGAAACTCCATTGTATCCTGGTTGTACAGATCATATTAAATTATATATCATTACTGTCTTGTATAATCTTAAATGTGAGACTGGTATGTCTGATAGTGGGTTTGACAAGCTTTTAAATGTGCAACAATTGATTTTTCCAAAGGATAACATACTTCCTAAGATTTTATATGAAGTAAAAAATAATTCTTAAAGCATTTGAATGTGTTTTGAAAAAAATACATGCTTGTGAGATTGACTGTTGCCTTTTCAGAAAAGAATACAAAGAATTAAATACTTGTCCAAAATGCAGTTCTTCAAGATGGAAAATAAATTAAGATACCAAGGAGATTATACGAGGTGTTCCAGTTAACGTGTTGAGATACTTTCCGATAATTCCAAGATTTATAAGAATGTTTAAATCTCAGAAAATGACAGAAGATTTAAGATGGCATTTCAATAATAGAAGCAATGATGGAAAAATGCATCATCCTGTGGATTCTATGACATGGAATATGGTGGATGAATGATAGAAGTCTTATTCAGCCGGTCGATGCAATCTTAGACTTGGTCTTGTTATAGATGGATTCAATCCATTTTCTAAGTTCTAAATATAGTTATTGGTCGGTAATGCTTGTGACATACAACCTCTTACCTATATTGTTTATGAAGAAGGAAAATATATTTTTAACATTACTTATTCCCGGTTCGAAGCAGCCTGGGAACGATATTGAGTATATTTGGCTCCTTTGATCGAGGACTTGTATTATTTGTGGAGTAATGGAGTTGATGCTTATGATGCATTTAGTAAAATGTTGTTTTAACTGAAAGAAATCCAGCTATGGACAGTAAATTATTTTCCAGCCTATGGAAATCCTACTGGATTTTGTGTGAAAGGTGAAAAAGGTTGTCCATTGCGTGATGTTCATCCTTATCATCATTGGTTGAATTATAGTCGAAAGAATGTCTACATGGGTCACAAAAGATATCTACCTATGTTTGATGCACGAAGGAAACAAAAGACTTGGTTTGATAACACCGTGGAGAAAGGTACCACGCCTAGAATTTTAACTGGAAGGAATATTTATGTATTGTTAAAAGATTTTCCAAATGATTTTGGCAAAGAGAAAGAAAAGAAAAAAGGTAGAGGAAAAATAATAAGAAAACGACCATTAAGATAAAATCCTTCAAGTTGAAAAATAGGAAGAAGAATATTGTTTATGATATAGAAGATGAAAATGATGAAGAAAACGATCCTATAAAACAAGAGCTATCAAGATGGAAAAAGAGATCGATTTTCTTTGATTTACCATATTGGGTGGTTAGTGGTTATTTTTTTTAATTTTTTAATAATTAAAAACAAAAATATAATATAATTATGGGTTACACTTGAATTTTATAGGAACTTGTGTTACGACATAATTTAGATGTAATGCATGCATAGAAAAACATTGACAAAAGCATATTAGATACAATTGTTTGACACTTTCTAGGAACTAGAAAAGCGCAAATTTTGAAATAAATTACCGCAAGCGCATAGGTGTGTAGTATGTAGGTCGAACACAGGGAGGAATATTGAATTTTATTATTTATATATTTCTTAGGCGAGATAGACGAATTGTGAGGGTTTGATTGAAAATAAAATAAAATTTGAAATTGCAGAATAAAATTAATGAACAGAAATAAAATTAGGATTATCGTTGAATCTAATTAGACGGTCAATCACTAATGGAAATTAAAATTGCAAAGACAACTTGTGCTCTACCAAATCTATTTGTATAGACAACACAAGTTGCTTGAAAAATAAAACTATAAAACAGAAATAAACGTAGAAATTAAAAGTGCATAATAGAAATAATAAACAGAAATAAAAATTAGGATTACCGTGGAATCTAATCAAACTATCAATCACTAATGAGAAAATATATGCAATAGAAAACTATGCTCTACCAAATCTGATTGAATAGATGATACAAATTTTCTAGATACAAGTGAAGTATAGAAAGAAAAGACAACTCTCAATTCATGGGTAAAAGTTTACAATGGGATTACATCGGTATTTATAGGGGATGTAGGTAGCCTCCTTTCTAGGTGAATATTGGGCCTAAGGAAAATCTATAAAATATTTTCCTTACAAAGCCAAAAGATATGGTTGGATGAGATATTCCTTAGAGATCTCCCTCTATGACATGCTGCAGCTGATTGAGCTTCCTTTTGGTAATAATCCTACCAAATCTTATTCTCTATGGCAATTAAATATGAAAGATTTCTGTTTTATTTCTTTTAGAGGGATATGCCCATCTCTTCAAATCTTTATTAGTTCATATATTATATACATACATATGAATATATGTATATATATAATATAATACTAGTCCATATATTCTTTAGAGCAAAGGGTCAGTGTGTATGTTCCTTTCTTTAGCAAAAATAGGGATTGACGGGGATTGAACTCAGGTTGCTCTGTCCAATTTCCAGGCCTTTCCTAGTGTGCTATAACTTCCTTTGTGATTGAAAACTTGTTGATATGGGAAAGTAGTTTTTTTCTTAGCAATTGGTCTTTAATTGAATGAAGGAGACATTTCTTGAACCTGTGAAAACACATGAAAAAATACCCAAAGTAATATTTATTTATTTACAAAAGATAAGATATAAGAACATAAAATAAACACATTTTTATGCTAATCAAATATCCCCACACTTATCTTTTACTCGTCCTTGAGTAAAAAAATTGAAAAACTAAATTGGATAGGTCACACTTTCGTAGGAAACACGATTGCATTGAACGTATGCAACAAGCCGTTAAACCTCTAGGTGTCCCTAGTAGGACGAGTGGTGTCTCGTGAGCGTTTTTTGCAGATACTACCCACAAAATCCAAATGTAGTATGATATGGTTATAATGCAACTACATGAATGCAACAAACATATGCAAATGAAAACATGACCTGTTTCAAAAAAGTGGTACAACAAATTAAGTTAACAATTTCTAGTCAGTTGATTGTATTCTAGATACCTCAACTTGTCACAAATTTTCAACATAATTCAAGTTTTCAATGTTAAACTCTAGTTTGACCAGTTGGTTTAGTTGATAACATAGTGCAGCCATGAAATAAATTCTTAGTTTGCTTGTCACAGTTTGTAAAGTGCCATTATTATTTCCTCGTGTATGGCTAGTAAAATCAATAAGGTCAAGAAGTGTTTAGGCATCATTGCATATTCTCTATCTTTATAAAAATTAAAATTTACGATTAGTTACACACACACCTAACTTAAAGACCAAGGTATACCATCCAGACCTGGGAATTGGGATAGAGTTTGGCGGATTATGCAGACTGACGTTGACTTTGTCAATAACATATCGGTAATCCTTAGGTGTCCAACCGATAAAATGAGACCAAGATATACCGCCTATGCACTGCCTCGCGGAATGACGTGAGAGTTAGAACAGAGCTTGGCAGGTTTGTACACCAATGCTAGATTTACAAGCAATGTTGGATACCCTTGGATTACTATTATTATTGAATATAAGAAGAAGAAAGATTTACACGAATTTAGTTTAATACAGCTTAGTTTTAAAAATTCGGAAAGTCAATATAAGTATTTTAAGTCCTTCACTCATTAAACAAAGACTACAATTAGAATAAACTTCATGGTCGTTACGTAAGATTCTCCCTATGTACCAGTTACACTATTATCGCTTGTAATTCAACTTTTCATTATATTTTTTATTCGATCTTAGTTGAGGGAAAAAAATAATATCAACTGACTAACAATTGTAAACTTATTTGGTTGTATCAATCTAAAATGAGTCGTATTTCCAAAAATAAAAGTTGACATGTTACTATGACCTAAAATGCATGATGGTCTTATATGAAAAGAAAGAAAAAATATATAAAAAAGTGAAAAGAATGCAATGTAGACTTCCCTCTACTAGACCTAAACAGTGTTCATACTATAAACGCTTCCTAAATTTGAAAGATCGTACCCAAAGGTGAATGATTTGCAAAATGAAATGAAGTTTAGCCACTATATGTGAATGAAAATCATATGCAGAATGAAATATACGATGATGATGAGTATTATGTGAAAATTGAGACTTTGTTTTCCCCTACACTTGCCTCTATCAAAAATGTTGTACGATGATTTCGTATATGATTTTTGAGGCACAAGAGGCATGTCGATACCTTCTGAAATTAAAATCTTTCCTATGCAAATTTCGTTGTGACAGTGATTTATGCCATTCAGATGCAGGTTATACCGTAAAGTTTTCACAGGTTTTTCTACTTGGTCCTCGGTAAGATCAGAGGCCAAGATTACGGGAAAATTTTCTATGAGTCCAAGTAAGCATAATCAAGGTCTTTTAGTAGGGGTTTGAGGTCCAACTTAGGATGTTTTTGTATGCTAATATTTGTCAACATTCCACGGTTACGTTAAAATGACGAGGGTTCCGAGTCAAGTAATTCATTTAATTCAGAAATATATCCGAGCTCATCAAAATAAGAGTTGAAATGGTCAAGAAACATTTTCAAGGCTTCAGAAGTGTCATTAGAGATTTTATCAATTGTTTCGTGAATCATGTCAATTTCATCAATCTCAAAATCAATAGTGAATTATGGTGGCTAAAACTCTTTTCACTCATCATTGTCGAGTATAGAAAATCCAAAAGTTAAGGTTGACACACGTAGCTCTTATTACAAAATAAATAGCGTACTCAAATACTATCTTATTCGTTGATAATCTTGATTTGAAGGGGGAAGAGGGTCCTAAGGGCATTCACTTATAGTACAAATACTAAAGGATACGACCAATGTTTTACGAGTAGTATGCAACCTCTTTTGCTAGAAGTTTAATAAATTGAACTAATATATATCCACGTTCAAACCCTTGAGAGAATCAATTTCACAAAATACACTCTAGTAGTTAAATATTTTGAATTATCTAATCAGGTTTTATTGTTGAAAAACGATGGGAAAGATGACTTAGTTATGGAAATTCCAGTCAACAATAATAATCAGATAATAATAACTGTAGAAATTAAAAAATTGTACAAGCAAGGCGCTGCCACTGCAGATTTTTTTTACAAACAATGTCTATATATTTTTTAAGCAACTGCAGCACCTGTAGAGTTGGAAAATTTTACAGTGAGATATGGCAGTTTGTCCAGAAAATTTGAGTAGTGTTCACGCTTCAAACTCGACTATTTGCAATCCACTTGATCTCTGAATTCTTGTTTGTTGCTTGGGCACTTTTCGTTTTGCCTTTTGATTTGAAAGGATATTTTTCCTTTTTTGGGGGAAACAAATAAAACAAACGAAAGGAAAACTGCACAGGAATTAAAACAAAAACTAAACTAAAAAAAACTAAAAACTAAGCTAAAAAATCAAAAGAACTAAGATTAACAAAAATAAAATAAATTAGGCTCAGCAGAACTCAACCAGACTCGGACTAAATAGACATGCACTCAAAAATAAATCAGGCGCTCAACAGGTCAAGCACCAATCAGACTGGTCAAGCCATGCCCTTAAAATAAAGGCAAACAGGATGTTCCACATATACAAGTGTACTTAACCCTAATTTAACACATTAACCATGCCAATCAAATTATATCAACTCACGCAGTCACCCCACTCTTATTTTCGAAAGAAAATCACATCCCTTTCTTTTTCTTTTTCCAGAAAATTCAGCAAAGTCCCCAAAAAAATACAAGCACGCCTCCCCCTTTTTTTAGGAGAATCGATAAAAATAATTGAAAGTCAAAGGTTTCCGTTTCAGATCACAATTTGGAAAGGTTCAGATTGTATTCGGTTTTCAGATCGAGGAAGATTGAAAGATTTACATCACCGTTTTTGTTTCTGGTCTTCGTCAGAAAGGGTGTTATGTGTGCACTATTTTGATGATCGATGGATTGGGATGTGGGTTTTTGACTGATGATAGGTTCGAACTTGTAGACTATTTGAGGTTGTTGTTGATCGGTCGATTTGGAGTATGATGATGAAGTTGTGGGTTTTGAAAAGGGATGTTGTCTGGTTGCGATTTGGGGTTCTTCGAATCAAGTATCGGGGTTCTGATTTTGAATTTGGGAGGGTGAGTTCTGCCTGCGTTGTTCTTGGTGTTTCAAAGTGGTTTGGTGAAGATTGGAGATGGTTTTGTGGAGAGGCATGGGTTTGGTTTGAAGTGAGGTTGATGACATGGAAGGGAGGTTGTGTGACTGTTGTTTCAGGGGATTGGCGATGGGGAGGTATGTGAGGCGATTGTGGTGATTGGCACAAATCAGGGTGATGGCCTTGAATTTGATGACGGAGATAAGTAGCAGATGTCAAAATAAAAACAAGGGCGTTGGTGGAGTTATGTATTGTGGTGAGGTTGATGAACGGTTTGGCTTGAATGTGGATTTTGTGTGGTATGACTTTTGATCGGGGTATGAAGTTGAAAGGGTTTATTGAGGTTTGGTAGGGGATGTTGTAGCTTGTTTGGAAGGGGAGATGGTGGCATTTTGCGTGAAGATGAAGGAGGAGGTTGATGGTTGTAAACAGTGGATGGTTTCTGTGAAGTTATGTGGAATGTAACATGTTTGGAGATGACGGACAAAGAAGAAATTTGCAGATGATTTGAAGACTGACCTTGGTGTAGTTAGAAGCTTGTTGAAAGTAATTCAATCCGAGAGAAGAGGAGAGAAGAGGAAATAAATTAGAGAGAGAATTGGAAGATGCAAAAAATAAGAGAAGGGAAATAAAGAAAAATCTACAAAGGATATTTTTTCCAGAAAACTTGTACAAAAAGGAAGGGAAAAAATGTATTGAAAATTGCAAAGGCAATAGAGAAAGGAATTGAAAACAAAAGGCAAGTTTTTCCTCTCTTAATTAGAAGATTGTAGTATTAATGTTTAAATACTCAATCAACCAATCTAGAATTTTTTTCTACATATACAAGAAAAAAAAAACTAATACGATTCAGAAATTAAATAAATAATTAAATTTAATTGTTTCCTTCCCGGCAACGGAGCCAAAAACTAGTTTGACACTTTCTAGGAACTAGGAAAGTGCAAAATTAGAAATAAATTACTACAAGCGCATAGGTGTCTAGTATGCAGACCGAACATAGGGAGGAAAATTAAATTTTATTATTTATATATTTCTTCGGCGAGTTAGACGAATTTCGAGGATTTAACTGAAAACAAAAATTGAAATTGCAGAATAAAATTAACAAACAGAAATAAAATTAGGATTACCATTGAATCTGATCAGACGGTCTATCACTAATGGAAATTAAAATTGCAAAAAAAACTTGTGCTCTACCAAATCTAATAGAATAGACGACACAAATTGCTGGAAAAATAAAATTGCAAAACAGAAATAAACGCAGAAATTAAAAGTGCAGAATAGAAATAAAAAACAGAAATAAACACTAGGATTACCGCTGAATCTAATCAAACAATCAATCATTAATGAGAAAATATATGCAATAGAAAACAGTGCTCTACCAAATCTAATTGAATATACGGCACAAATTTTCTAGATCCAAGCGGAGCATAGAAAGAAAAGAAAACTCTCAATTCATGGATAAAAGTTTACAGTGGGATTACATCAGTATTTATACGGGATGTAGCCTCCTTTCTAGGTGAATATTGGCCCTAAGAAAAATCTATAAAATATTTTCTTTATAAAGCCAAAAGATATGATTGGATGAGATATTCTTTGGAGATCTCCCACTTTGACATGTGGCAGCTGATTGGGCTTCCTTTTGGTAATGATCCTATTAAATCTTTTTCTCTATAGCAATTAAATACGAAAGATTTCTGTTGATTTCTTCGAGAAGAATATGCCCAACTCTTCAAATCTTTATTTGTGCATATATTATATACATACATATAAATATGTGTATATATATAATATAACACTAGTTCATATATTCTTCAGAGCAAAGGGTCGGTGCGTATGTTCCTTTCTTTAGCAAAAATAGGGTTTGACGGGGATTGAACTCAGTTCACTCTGTCCAGTTTCCAGACACATGGGAAGAAAACTTATCTTCCATCGGCTCCTTATACGTTGTCCAATTCATAGAAAACAATATTATGTAAAAGACTACATGATTTCAAAAGACCCGATGGATAATACTCCAATTTGATCATTGGAGAATTGAAAATCTTGTGGCTTGAAATCACATGATTATCATGTTTTAATGCAACACTTCGTACCTGTAGAAATAAGAGGATTGTTTTCAAAGAAGACAAGAAAAGCAATAATTCGCATGTTTTAATGCAACACTTAGTACCTGTAGAAATAAGAGATTGTTTTCAAAGAAGGCAAGAAAAGCAATAATTCGCTTATGTTCATTTTTCAATAAATTATGTGTAACATCCCGATTTTTTGCCCGGTTCTCGCCGATAATTAAACCAACTTAAACCGTTCATAAAGGCAGATTGTTATGGGTACTATCATATATTGAACAAAATAATAGAACTTTTCATATCATAAGACAATATTACATCAGAGCTACATGGAATATCAGAGTTACATACAAATAGCAGCGGAAACATAAATATACTCTCAGTGGAAGAAATAATATGATATAGCAGAAACTCCAACTTTAGGTCAAAACCCCAACCCAGAAAGCGCTCCAAATCTTTCTCCAAGGGTCTATAACTGTAAAACTAAACCTCTAGCTGCCCACATGGAAATTAGTGGGCACCCAGTGTTTAGGAAGGAACAATAAACTCCAGGTCAGTCATGGGACTGGTGTGAGAACATAAAACAATTATTTTTAGGATTTATTTTAAATTTGGGGGCTTCACAGGACCACGCCGCTAATGCAAAACGGGTTTACTCCATGTGAATATCCGTGCATAGAAATTCGTAATGACTTTTGGAAAAATAAAGCTATCATAAGCTCGTCCCACATCACACAATGCAAGCACACACTAGATGGGCGAGTTTTGTCTTATGATAACCAAAAATGCCTTCATACATGAAAATCCTTTTTATAATACTAGTGCATAGTGTTGAAAACCGTTTCACAAATAAATATATTAATCTTAGCAAGCATAGTGGCTATGCCCACATACATAGTTTACAAACAAAACGAAAGGATCGTATTGGTTGTTGGGTTCCAATATGATGGTTCCTGACACGAAAGATCAATCGGGAACACGATCAAGGCGCATTTCACGTTTTTTCATCCAGACACGGACACCAAACACCAGGTAAATCACCGGTTAACATCTAGACACGGACACCGAACACACCTAATTCCCAGGTTTCAGAGATGTCTACCGCCGAAGCTTTCGAGTTTCAATAGAGATATGTATACAACCTAACTGCCAGTTTACCATCAATTCGGGGTGTGAGGTTCGTCGATGTCACGATATACACAAAGCTACGCTTCAATAAGCCATGCTTTGATCCTCATTAGCTCATTCCATAACTTCAGTATGCCACATTGTCAATTTACAACATGTCACTGATTTCTGTCAATACATAACCTCTAAGCACGTAAAACTAAGAGACGGGAATAAATAATTGTCACAAATCCGATATATATTAACAGAAATCAGTGTTATGCAGTCAATTACAATGTCAAACACGCAATCCATACAAGTCCATTCTAGGTATGAATGGAACAGCTCCGAAAATCCTTAAATATATTCAGACCTCATGCCACTTATAACCTCGTTTCAGGTGTACGACCCGATTCAAGACATAAACAATCAATCCAAATAATCCAAAGATTCCCGGTCTTCATTTGCCTTTTCCAAGTCTTCAAATAGCGTCGTATTATTACTTGGAATGGTTTTCTAGCTTAAATCCAATCCCGGTATTTCCAAGTAATAAGCGTATTTCAAAAAATAAAAGCCAACAATGTTGAGTAACTGATTATAATTATCAACTAATTATTATTGTTGTTCCTACTTATTTAAAATAATTTTAAATAAATGTTCTCACCAGTTATGCTTTCCAATTCTTCACTGTCAAACTTTGCGTCTACTACGGACCAAGCCTGCAAATGATTGCTTACAAATTTCACGGACAACGCGTTATTCCCTTTATCTTCAACCATATGTATATATAAATTATATATACACTTTATACTTAAACACACGTCTATATTCCTTAAAGCAAGAGAAGGCTGAAGGTGTTATTGGGAGATTTTGGTGTTGCTTGAGTCACGACAAGAGGGTGGAGGTGTGGTGAGGTTTGCTGAGGCTTTAAGGTGCGGTTTGGCACAATGCGAAGAAATGGGTGAAGTTTTTTTTCCTGTTTCTCTCATGAAGGAAGATTGTTATGCGGAACTTGGGGTAGAAGAAAATGAGTGAAGGAATTTGGTGTTAGAGGAAATGGGTTAGGTGGAAAGATATTTGCGTAAAAAAAAAGATGGGTAGGAGGAGAACTAGGTGCGTGAAGAAATGAGAGAAAGGTGTGTCACGGAACAATAATGTGGAGCTCCTTTTATATCTGCTGCTCCAAATTGCTTATAGCATTGGATTCTCTGTCCCCACACTATTCAAAATCTATAGATTGTTGTTTCACAAATATTTGAATTTATATGGCAAGATTTATACCAGATTAAATCAGATATTATTACTTGTCATATCTTTAGGGAGACCAAATTTTCAAATTTAATGAGAGCTATTTTAGAGAAAGAAGTGACACTTGTTAAATTAGTCTAGGATAGAAATAAATATTTGCTAAATATTGTCTACCGCCTTTTTTCATGGTTTACATTTGTGTTCACACCGTTCGTTTTCCTTCTTTGTTTCGTTTTAATATTGAATTTAGTTTGTCAACGGTCAGATTGTTACAAATTTGACTGTTATGTACCGTAAATTAAATTCAAATGTTAACACCAAATATGCGCATTTATTTCACAATTTATTGCTTTCTTTTTATTGCACATACCTTATACAAATATGGATTAGATTCCTTGTTTGGTTACATCGCAAATATTCCAAAGTTCATTCTTTGTTTTAATTATGTTAACTGAGAGAAATAATATCGTTATGTAATAAACTTAAACTTAGAATTTTTTTAAACAAAATTAATTACTACTTAAATTAACCTTCAATATTAATTTGACGTTTTTATTATGCCATTTATACTTAACATTTTGATTTGAAATAAATAAATCTTGACGATATTTTACTATGCAAATAAGTTCTCCGTAGTAAATTATTCCTTAAATAAGTCAAAATATTTATTTCAAAATTGATCTTTATTTACATCGCCACATTAGACACAAAATTTGTAAAATGTTTATTTTGGAAAACGTTCAAATTGAGCTTATATTTACAAATGTCATTTCATGTTAAAAGTGAATGGAATGTTCAAAATAAAAAAAATCCCAGTTCTAGTAAGCATGCATACGATAGACATTAAATTCATTAAATTACAAAATCAACTAATATGGTAAAATTCATGTTTCCAAAAATGTTTATATTAAATTTAACAGAGAAACTCTAATGTTAAACATTCAAATCAGTTACAAATGTAAATTTTGTGTTTTAAAATATTCAAACGGCTCAATATTTATTAACATCATAAATGTTGACAAACATTCATATTGATACTATATTCAAAATGCGCTTTTATTTTTAGAATGAATACTACACTAAATAACAATCCAAAATCTAAATTGATTTTCAAGCATATATTTTCTTCTTACCAAATTGCAATACCAAAATAATTTCCTAATCAAATTACAAAATAAATTTACAATGGTGACAACTCTTGTTTCAAAGGACTTCTAATGTTAATTATTCAAATCAATTCGTAACGTAAGTCTCACTTATTCAACACAACATATATAAATCCACGAAAAGATTTCACTTAAATATTGTTCGAAATAGACAAATTCCAAATATAAATAATTAATTTTGCGATAAATATTACTTTAATTTATATTTTTTAAATGTCAAAATTTCTAGATCGTTACATTATGTCAATGTTGGGATTATAGAAATTCTGTGTGAGCTTGAAAAGTATTTTACACCATCATTTTTTGAAATAATGGTGCATCTGTCAATTCTTCTTGATAGAGAAGCACTAATCTGTTAACCAGTTCAATTTCGCTGGATGTATCCTTTTGAAAGATATATGAAAACGCTTAAAGATCATGTAAGAAACTATTCACGACCAATGGGATGTATTGCCGAATTTTATCTTGCAGACGAATAAATGAAATTTTTTAGTGAGTTTTTGAAAGCTCAGTACACATTGAGGAGATAGAGGCTCGAAATGGAGAGTATGAAAGCAATATAATACTCGAAGAACGTCCAATTTCAACGTCTAAGACAATTACATCATCCTTAAATAAGAAAGAAAGTGCCCATTTAGCCGTACTAATGAATATGGTCATGGTGGAACCATTTTTAGGATAAGTATATGTTATATTTTGTTTTCAATTATTTTGATGTGTTTCTACCAGTAAATATAACTTAAAATTCCTTATTTTATACTATTTTGCATTTGGAAGAATTAAAAAATTCATACAAGTGCATGGAGAGAAATTCAGCCTTGCTTTAGGAAACACATACAATATTTTTTGCTCATTGGATTAAAAGAAAGGTTAATGAATTTTTTAAATATACTCTCGTTTTCTTAAGAATATTACTCCAAAATATTCATTTTAAATAAATATTTTTATAGATACATGTTAGCTTCAATGATCACAATGAAATGCCGAAGTGGATTGCATGTGGGCTGAGGAATAATGTTTTTCCTTACAATGGATATATCATAATGGACAACGGTTTCACATAAAAGATGTAGGGAAAGAAACTCAGAATACTGAGTGACTAATGATGCGACTACTATGTGTAGAGCACGTGTGAAAGATGTTTCTCAAGTAGCTGATGTGGTCACTTATTATGGAATATTGACAGATATAATTTTATTAGTATCACGTGTTTTATATTCCTTTTTAAGTGCTATTAGGCTTATATGGGAAATGGAGTACGGTTGATGAAGATGGTTTCACTTTTGTCAATTTACAACAAAATCAAGGATCATTTTCAAAAGATCCATACATACATGCATCTCAAGAGAAACAAGTATTTTGTTCAATAGAAAACGATTCATTAAGTTGGTGCGTTGTAATGAAAGCACCACCAAAAGGTTTTCATGACTTAGAGACAGATGATTATGTAGATGAAGCTATCAATATTATATAAGATTGCTACGTAATCGATATGGATGCTGAAGATGTTAGATATGTTAGGGAGGATTGCGAAGGCATACTTGAGTAGCTCAGTATTTTCACAAGAAAAAACCACTCTAATGTATTGGTATTTGATAGGTAACTTAAGCATTTTATTTTTCTTCCGAACTCCTCATATATGTACGATGTATAATATGGTTTGCATTATAATATTGAGATTAAGATAACAATGGTTTGCATATAATATTTAAAGATGAAAATTTGTTGTACGTGCTCTCTAGTTATGTAACTACAGTTAATGAATGAATTATTTTGAAATAGTAAGTTAATAATAATTTTTATTTTTCATAAACCTTGCTCACTAGCTTCCTAAAATTAGGTATTTACATTTCCATTTCCATTAATAATCAATGTATTTACCTTTTCGAGCCTTGAAAATATTTATCTCATAAAATTTGTTATTTCATTTATGTAGGTATTGAGTTATTGATTATCATAAAGATTACATACTTGAAGACGCACATAATCTTCATCATGAAGGCATGAAGTTAGCTTTAAATCAGTTTTTCTGGTTGTCCATCTAGATTCTGACCTTATGTGTTTTGTTCATGCTTTGTGTGCATTATTTTCATAATTATGAGTTTATTTTATAAGAAAACATACTAGATTATGAAAATAAAGCTAGAATCTTAGTTGTTACTTTTCTAGTGAAAATGTTCTTATCCTTATAGGTATGTCATTTCAAACCAAATTATGGTTTTCCAAACTAGTCGGGATTAGCGAACCACACCAAAGTAATTATTTATTTTATTTCTCAATCCCAACCTATTCATCCCATGAAGAAAAACTGGTAATACTCCATATCTAACACCACGGTGTTATCGGTAAAATTAATTACCACTTCACGTTCAAATCTAATTAAAGATTTAACTATCGCTTGGAGCAAAACTGGTGATACTCCATTCTTGTTCATTTTCCAAATTTGATAATTTAAATTATCAATTCACATTTCAATCTAATTGCGGATTCATTGAAACTCCTTTTACTGGGTTAAAGAACTAATGTCATTTAAAACACAGTTCACGATAAACCCAAATCACATTCTATTTATTATCGGGTAAAAGAACAAGTATTATTTTAAAACACTGTTCACGATAAACCCACAAATCAATTCTAATTCCATTCCACTCAAATATATTAGAAATTCCGATTATTTAAAACCCCTTTTTAAATCCAATTTATTTATTTAAAAATAAACGGGTTTTAAATTTAGTTCAAATCTAGTTCATTTCGATAAAAGTCTATTTTTATCTTTTCAAATATGGAGTTTTTCATCCCAATTTTTCCCAAATCATTTCTTATGATTTTACACAAATTATTACTATTTTTAATAATTTTATCAAGGCCCGTACAGTCGATTTCCAACAACGGCCATCGAACTGCACTTACAACGACCTTTTCTGAAATTGATTTGGACGTATCTCCAAATCCAACCGTTAGATTTCAAATTTCTAATATTCGTTAGAAAGCTCTTTTCGATACGAACCCAACGGTTCTGGTTTTAGGAGAATCCGACGGTCGGATCTCCCGCAATGTCTATTCGAAGTCAATGGTCGAAATTCACGAACTGCCGCGGCGCGGCGCGTTCTATTCAGGCCATTATATTATATATATAATATATATTTCGTCGATTTCTGTTTTAAAACGAATTTTATAAATAGTTTTAAATTCGTTTCAAAAACAATTTCAACTTCCATTTCAAATTCAAATCAAAATTGAATTTTTCCTTATAAATTCATTTCAGCACAATTCAAATTTCGATTCAATTTGAATTCATTTCAAATCGATTGTTATTCTAATTCAATTCGTTTTCTATTCAATTCAATTCGAATTCGTTTTCTATTCAATTCAGTTCAAATTTGTTATCTATTCGATTCAATTCAAATTTGTTATCTTTTCGATTCAATTCAAATTCGTTATCTATTCGATTCAATTCAAATTCGTTTTCAATTCAATTCGAATTCGTTTTCCATTCAATTCAATTCTATAAAAACGAATATAATCGATATAAATATCGTTCGCGTCAAAATAGCGCATCTCTAATCAACACGGCTTTATATATTTCAATAATTCCGTTATCCTATTCAACAAATGAATATTTATCCTATTCAATACATAAATCTATATTTTTGTCAACACATGACTAATCTCAACGAATGAGTACTGTCCACGTGTGACTATTTTTATTATTTAATATACTTTATAAAAATTATGGTATCAATCGTTAAATTTCAAATTAGACTCCAACTGTAAATTAGTAAGAGAACGATTCCCTAAATATTAACCCCGAAGGCCGAAACCAACATCAGATCAACATCCAGGAGACCACTCATCTTAACTAACCTACAGCTAATTTCTAATTTTATATATGATAAAGATGTAAATTTTATTGTTAAAATATTTCGTTCAACACATGACTAATCTCAACGGATGAGTATTGTCAACACATGAACCTTTATTTTATAAAGATAAAGATGTAAATTTTATTGTTAAAATATTTCGTTCAACACATGACTAACCTCAACGGATGAGTACTGTCAACACATGAACCTTTATTTTATAATATTCTTTATTTTCTAAATCGGAATGAGGCCCAATCAATCACCATATAAAGTTAATTACATGGATTCCATACAACACATGTATATAATAGCAACGATAAATAATCATTCATCATCCAAAGTGCACTACACTGTATAAGCATCAAATATAGATATCTGACGCTTATCACAGCCTGTCGATCCATCGATCGACATATAACTAATTACTGGGATTAGTGTATGCCATATTTTATCCCAATACCCGTGTGGGGTTTCAAACAATCAAACACAGATTTTATTTGTGCAGTTGGGCGATGTGTAAAATTTATCGTCCCAATCAGTGTCATT
This sequence comes from Allium sativum, assembly GCA_030737875.1. Taxonomy (NCBI): domain Eukaryota; kingdom Viridiplantae; phylum Streptophyta; class Magnoliopsida; order Asparagales; family Amaryllidaceae; genus Allium; species Allium sativum. The sequence continues at coordinate 1,022,942,168 of CM060926.1, forward strand.
CAAATAGGTGTACATAAACAAACCGTCCGATTTGTAAATGAATATTTATTTATTTACATTCACGTTAAAAATTATATTTTCAACGATCAAATTATTTTATTCAACCTATGAATATTCTATTCGGTTTATTTATTCAATAAAATGATATTTTTATTTTTCTTACTTATTTTAGAAAATTTCGGCGGCATAACGGCACGATACTAGAAACGGGACAAGGCCTAGCCTTATCCCCGGTCTAGTGATGGCCCACTCCATACACATATCAATCAAATCAATTTCCATCTCACCAAACAATCAAATTCAAATCAAACAATCTAACCAACTACACAACCAAACAAACAAGTCCATGGTCTGTGGACGATGGTGTCGGGTGCTACTAAACACCGTCTGCATCCTAGTATATATTATAATATAACTAGAAAAAGAAAAATTAAAAGGTGAGAAGTTCTCACCGATAGCTATCCCAACTCCACGACACTTCATTTATAAAAATCTTCGTCGTTCTCGCCTTTTGTCACCTTCGTCTTCCGTATTCACTACATATATAAAAATCGAATTTTTACTTCGCTATTCAATATATAAAAATCGAATTTTTACTTCGCCATTCAATATATAAAAATCGAATTTTTATAATCACTCCATATGGATAAAGTTCTATTTTTACCTCGCTACTATATAGATAAAAAATTCTATTTTTACATCGCTACTATATAGATAAAAAAAATTCTATTTTTACATCGCTACTATATAGATAAAAAAATCCATTTTTACACCGCTACTATATAGAGATTTCGCCTTTTCAAATATAAAGATTTCGCCTTTTCAAATATAAAGATTTCACCTTTTCATATATAAATATTTCGCCTTTTTAAAAATAGAGATTTCGCCTTTTCAAAAATAGAGATTTCGCCTTTTCATCTCATCACTATAAAATCACATTTTTGTTTCAACGTATATATAATAAAAATCAGATTTTTATTTCTCTACTTATATAAAGATGATATTTTTACTATCTTACCTATATAAAGATCATATTTTTATTACTTTTACTTTATAAAAATTATATTTTTAATCTCCTATTATAATAAAAATCATATTTTTAATATTTCTACTACATAAAGAAAATATTTTTAGCCTTTCTATAATATAAAAATTATATTTTCATCCTTCCTATATTATAAAAATTATATTTTTAATACTCTATATAAGTAAAAATCATATCTTTTTCGTATATAAAAATATTAACTTTTTCTATATATAAATATCTGAAATTAAAATCAATATACAATTAAAACTAAAAACAAAAAGTAAATTCGGATTTATACTAAAACTAAAATAAAAATAAACAAAAACTCACAGTTTCCATGATGGAGGAGGGGCTTGGCTCGCTACAGGTGGTTCGATTAGGGCTAGGGTTGAGGTTCGACGAGGTTTAAACGCCTGAGGAGGAGGAGGAAAAGTCGGACAGGAAGAAGAGGGAGGTGGGCGCAGTTTTCTCGAGCAGAACGGGTGAAGGAAGGAGAGGTGGAGGAAGAGAAGGGGAGGGAGGTGATGGAGGTGGTTTCCGTCGATGCAGGGCGCGGTGGGCGGAGTCGGGTCCGCGCGAGTTCACTTGGGAGGGAGGAGCGGGGTAGGAGAAGAGGAGGAGGGGGGAGTTCTGGTGGACGACGGCTAGTGGGGTGGTGATCGACGCGGTGGCGTCGCCGATGGGTGTGGCGCGTTCTGGGCTAGGGCAGAGCCCCTTTCTCTTTTTTTTTAATATTTTGTTTTGATTTCTGATTTTGAAGAAAACGGGAGGGGGGGGGGTATATGAATATAATTATTTATATTTTATTTTAATTTCTCTTTTAAAAAAAAGTAACTTTTTATTTCGAAGTCGAAATCAAACCCACCGCCTGTCGTCCATAGCTAATTACCCCCATTTCGAGCACAATGGGATATGTATCGTAAGCTGGTTCGATCGTTTCGATCAGTTTTCGTCAAAATCAACATATAACTCTATATATTGAATTTGAATGCGCATTTCAATTTACCGGGGCCACATACTAACTCGAAAAATTCCCAAAAAATAATTTCTGGCGTCGTATTGACGATACGGTCCTAATAAAACTAGTTTCATCGAATTCTGAGACCGTTTGAAAAATGGCCATTTTCCAGTCGATTAAAATCAACTAAAACTGGTCAAACGCGTTTTCCTTTGCCACACTCACATACTGATTCGAAAAATTATGAAATTTGGGATCTAGCAATAACTTTACATCACGGACCCAACAAAAGTGGTTTCGTCGAAATCCGAGGTCATTTGCAAAATTCCTATTTTTAAGGGCCCGAATTCTATAGCGACTATTCAGAATTTTCAACTGGACATATCTTTTGATCCCCGCTATGAAATTTTGATTTTTCGGATTCGTTGGAAATATATTATCAAATAGATTCTATTATTTTTGGTTTCACTAAAATCCGATTTATTTTGCACCCGGTATGTTCAATCGAAGTTTGAAATCGAATTATCGAACTAGCGCGCCATTTTCAATTCCTTTTATAATTATAAATAAATATTTTATTCTAACGACGACGTATATAATATATACGTTCGAATTATATTCCAAATAAATTTCTCGTCGATATTATTTAAAATAATTCATTTTAAATGTTCAAAATTCGCTAAAATTGCCAAAATAAAAATTTTAAACTGGCTCGCATTTCCGGGTTATTACATATAGCTTACCACTGCACCATATATATCAACACACAAAAATAATGTAACTAGCTTTCTGTAATTAAACTAATTACAACTTATTTTTGTTTTTAAATCTTGCTCTTTTCCAGTGAATTGTCTGGGTACAAAGGCATGGTAGGTTGTCCTTTTGTAATGACCCGCATTTTTGATGGTTCAAACCGACAATAATTCTCACATGTCGACGTAAACAAATAAAAAATACATAGATAGTTATTGGGATTATTATTAAAAAAGGAAGAAAGAATAAAAACAATCACAAAATCTCACAATGGAAGGACAAAATATAAAATCAAATAACAGTTCAATAAACCGTTAAATAATAATTTGATTATACATTACAACAATACATCAGAGTTAACTATCATAAAACATACCAATATATGCAGCGGAAATTATGTGCAGTTAATGCCCCGCTATTACCCCCGTATAGCCCCACTATTACCCTTAATATAACCTCTCCTCTTTATGCCCCGCTATATTTCGTTATTCCCAATATATCCCGTTATTTCCGCTATACTGCGCGATTCCCGCTATATCTTTGATGCAAGAAATGAACTAAAAAAAATGACATTTATACATTATAAAAAATTACGAAATCAGGTTTAATAATTTAATCTTTTAATATATATTTTGAAAAAAAATTCATTAATATTCTATTAAATTTAATTAATTTTAATAGTAGTTTACATTTATTTATATATATATCTGCACATATTTTTATTTAAAATTAAGAATGAATTAATTATATTAAAACTGAGTGTTAGTTTTTTATTTAATTCTCGTTTATATATTTGTAAAAACATTAAAAATTAGTTATATTTGCTATTTTAGAGTCATCCGCTATATCCGGCTATTTCCTCGCTTTATCTCCACTTTGACTTTTTGGACCTTTACCGCTTTGTATCCACTGACCGCATTAACTACACAGAGCGGAATAATAATAACAATTATGTCTGTCAAGCTCCATCTTCATCTTCAATATAATGTGGTCTTTGCTAACTGAAAAACTCAGGCTGACCCGAGCACCAATGAAAATACAAAAAAACCGGTTCAGAACTGAAATATTCTCATATTAGTCAAATTAAAATCAGGTAATAATATGAGTGTCACGACATCAGAGATATTTTCAGTAATTCACATCTCCTATCCAAGGTGTTCGTGAGTGCTATGACTTAAGAGATATTTCGGGAATTTCCATCTCCTAAGGATCGGTCAAACTAAATATTATATAATATAGTTTCGCTATTATAATTGTGTCAATCAGTAAAGTAAAGTATCAAAATAACGTAAGGAATTAAATTTTTACCCTTACACCGTTTATAAACTGTAACGACCCCGAAAATCTGAACCAATATAATTTTTTTTAAATTGGCTATTTTAGTGGATTTTAAATATTTTAAATAAATATTTTAAATAATATCGATGAAAAGTAAGTTTGAATCGACATTTGAAAATGAATATAATTAATTCTAATTATAAACCAGGCTTGAAAGGGCGAGGTAGTTTCAAAATTTGAATTCAAACTTTGACTGACTATACCGGGTGCAAAACAAAACGGATTTGAGTGAAACCAAAAATATTTAAATCTGTTAATGAATATCTGTCTAACAAATCTGAAGAATCGAAGTTTCATAGTAGTAAGCAAAAGTTATGGCCAAATGAATTTTCAGAAAGGTCGCTATAGAAATTATATAGCCGGTGAAAATGGCCATTTTGCAAATGACCTCGGAATTCGACGAAACCACTTTTGTTGGATCCGGGATGTGAAGTTATTGCTAGGTTTTAAATTTCATAATTTTTGAAGCTAGTATGTGAGCGTGGCGAAGGAAAATGTGTTTTGGTCAATTACAGTTAAATTGGATCGACCAGAAAAGGGCCATTTTACAAACGGTCTCAGGATTCGACGAAACTAGTTTTGTTGGGACCGTATTGTCAAAACATAGGCAAATTTATTTTTCTGGAATTTTTCGAGTCAGTTTGTGGCCCTGGCAAATTGAAATGTACGTTCAAATCAAATATTGAATGTTATATATTTTAATTTGAAAGAAAACTGACTGAAATAGTCGAATGGGCCTACGAAACATATCCCATTGTGTTCGGAATGGGGGTAAAACGCTAGGGACAATAGTCGTTGGGTCTGGATTGGGGTTCGTGTGTGAAAGAGGGTATTTTCAAAATTAAAAAATTTATAAATTAATAAAAAAAATCTGATTGGCCGTTCATTTCTCTCTCTCCCTTTTCTCTCTCCCCGCCCATCGCGATTAACAACGGAAACCCCTCAAAACCTTCCCCCTCCGATTCCTCCTCCTACACGCAATAAATCACCATGCTCCTTTGGAGAATTTTGTAGTGCTCCTCACGATCTTCAAATCCATACCAACCTTGGATTTTTTTCGTGGCCTGTGGAGCTCGAATCGAGCTCGAGAACATCCGGTCTTTGGACCGCCGCCGCCGTCAGCCGGAGCCACCGAACTGGCCCCACCTCCTGGCGCACGTGCGCCTCTCCTAGCTCTACGCTGTGGCGCTGGCCGATCGTTCTGAAGTGGCACGGATTTCGAGTTATTGGCAAACCTAGTTTTGAAGATCGAGGTGAGCTAACGGCTGAAACTATTTAATAGCAGTTTAAAGCGCTACGGTTTTTGATTTCATTGTAAAAATCATATCTTTTTCGTTTCTTGACGAAATTCAGTGAAACAAGAGACCGTGGACTCGTGTGGACGTCTTCTACATTATAGAAGAGACCGCATATTTTTCTAAGCCTTCTGCTATTTTTGGTGGAGTGGTGTAACAACCCGCAGATCCATACTATCTGAGCTGACAAATACAACACACGTCCAACTCAAATAATACAGAAATACAAGTCATTAGGGTTAAAAAAAATAGAAAAGATAGAAGAAGAACAGAAATGACAATACAAAACCTCACAACGGAACGGATAAAATATATTATATAACATAAGCTTTGAAATACAAAATTTTATATCATATATTCATACCATCATCAGAGTACAATACAGCATTTGGTACAGCGGAAATTACTCTAAATAACTAATGGTGAAGCCTCCTGCTTCAAGCTCCTCCAAGTGTATCTGTCAAAGCCTGAAACACTTGACTGCCTATACAAATTTGGGCACCCAAGAGTTTAGGAAAAACAAAACAAAACAAACTCTGGGTCAGTCATGGGACTGGTGTGAGTAAACTCCAACCATATGGTTTAACTTCAAAAATCCTTTGAAAGAAAAGGATAATAGTAAGACCAGTCCACACATAAATATGGACGGTTTTACATATATGACCGACCACTTGCATCTCACGCTCTACATATATAGTATAAAATCGAAAACCGCAGGGCGCTTATTGGAGATTGGATTCCAACTATGACAAGTTATGAGACCACCTTCCGATGATGTATCTCTAGAGGCGAATACACCTGGGTTCAACAAGAACGTCTTGCAACCCGACCCTCACATGACCGACCACTCATTTCGCTTGAGTGTATCGAATGTATATCACCAACGGTTGGGCTCAAACCACCGTTCCCGAATGGGCAGAATCGATAGAGTAAGAAACAAAAGGAATTTCTCTAGATAGGTGATTATACACCCTAATGGGTGCGACCCACATAGCCATGCTGCCTGCCCGATTTTTGTCATTTCCAGGTTGTGAGGCTTGAGGCTACGTCTATCTGGCCACCATACACTTTGAATGCCACATCGTCAAACCCATCAAATCACTAGTTGAACTTCCCAAAAATATTACGGGTATAAAAGCTAAGAGAAGCGAATTTCTCCGCCACCAGACATAATACCTTGAAAAGATCGTCTTACGTGACCGTTAGGAATACTCTGTCAAACATTCGTCTATACAAGTTGTCCTGGGATTGGACAAACATAACAGCTCTTTGAATTTCACTCCGTCTTCGATTGTCTTCAGCATAATCTAATTCGCAACGCCTATACCTATACGGAGTGGTTTTCGAATATTAAATTCAACCGGTCTCTCCGTATCGACAACGATGGTAAAAATCTTTAATAGCTGGTGTTTTAATTATCAAAGGAAAAAAAACATCCATCAAACAATTTCACAATCACTGGCCCTTTTCTAATATTTTATATTGAATTCATTTCCTTAGCGAATTCTATATATATTGTTATATCGATTTCTATTATCAAAATTTCTTAAAATTATTCTAACTCCTTAAATTTCCGGAAAAATTCGCCATAACCTCCTTTCTACTGGCAAATATTTCAAACCTCAACTCGCCTCTCTAGGCCCTTTCCATTCAAAAAGAAAATCAAAAAGCCAAGCGGCTTGCCGATTCGGCGCATAAAACCTCATATGGAAATTGAAACATGTACCTTTTTGTCGAGCACTTAAACTATAATCTTCATACTCTCTTCATACTCTTTATCTCCTACCTGTTTAACAAATATATATGCCTATTTCTCTTTTATTTCAGTCAATCCAATCCTTTTTAACAAAATTCGCCAACCACCCTTTTAATTAGTTCTTTTGCTTAATGCACTTTGATTTGAATACATCATATTCAAATATATTTTAGTTCACTTACACAAGTTGCATGCCATTCCTAACTCGAATTTTATATTTAAAATTTTCAAAACTTATTCACTTACACAAAGTCCACTTCATCTCCAAAATGTCGTTAACTAATTATTGTTCTAATTAGCTTCTTGATTTTATTTACTTTGAACACACCACGTTCAAAGATATTTGTATTCGCTTATCCACAAATCAAACTCAAATCCCTTGCTCGTTTCCCTACTCAAGTCCACGTTTCATACTCAAATTCTTAATTTGAATTAACAAATCCAACTCACTTAACGAAGTTAAGTTCGACCCAAAATTCTATTAACTAATTCCCTTCGAAATTAGTTCACCTCATATGATAATTAAAAATCTGATTTTTATATCAAAAATCACTTTATTTACTCCTCTTGAGTTCGTATATGTTTGATAACTCAAATCTAGATTTTCCCAACGGAAATTCGGATTTTCATTCATTCAAAATCCTTTTATTTTACTTAATAACCAGTTATGCCTTAAAACAATTATGGCGCTGTTTTTCTGAAAATTTGATTTTGACATAACTCAAAATCTATACGACGAAATCTAGATTTTCCTTTCCCATTAGAAAACTATCATTCAATAGATCCGGGCGTTTCTTGTTTCATCGAATTCCGATTTTCTTTGAATTCTGTATACTCAATTGAAGTTCGAATCGTCAATTTACGAACTGCCGCGCTGCGGCGAGATCGATTTAATTAAATTTAATATAAACGTTTAAAACTTCGTTTATAAAATAAATCTCAACTCCATTCTTTAATATTTAAAAAAACGATTTCCCAAATCTAACTTAACATCTCGATTTTCCAAAAATCATTGAATACTTCATTCTGATTCTACAACTTGGTTTTAGTTATTTAAAGCTCAACCTCTTCATTAAAATTCCAATTCCATTGGATATAAATTATTTTATAGAACACGATATAATCGAATTCAAATTATAATTTTCCTTTATGGGGAAAATCAATTTATTCAACCCTCTTCACCATTACAAACTAATATCATCTCTTGACAATAGTGAAGTCGTTCAAGTTGGGGTATTTAATTACCTCTCAGATCTTGATCGACGACGTTCTTATCTTGAGACGAATGAAAGCTTGTAATACACTAACTCGATTTAAGTCTCGCCTTCTACCCCATTTCTTACATTTGGAAATTTATTTCCAAATTACACGATGAACATTACTTCATCACATTTATAAACCTTGTTTATAAATTCACTTCTTTATTAGATTCAACTTCCATTTAAATAATCTATTGAAACTCGATTTCTATTTGGAGTATTTGATTTCCTCTTTTGAATCTCAAGTGGATTTGAAAATACTAAATTACTATCACTTATATTTATATAATCTATTTAAATTCGCCTTTTTATACAATTCCAATATCTTTTGAAATATAATTTATTCTAGGTGTTCGACATAGTCGAGTTACAATCATAAATCCATGTGGATTTATTTAAATTCAGTTTACATTCCGAATATCGGAATAAACTCCATCGTTTCCTTTTGAAATGATTTCAAGGCATAAATCTCTTTCTAAATTCAAATTTGAATTTAAATACCCAAATCATCCCATGATGATTATCCCTTCTATTTATAAAAGTTATTTATAAATAACACCTCTTGTTTTAAATATATAAAACAAATTCTCTATTTCAAATTTTATTTGAATTTCCTCTTTCTATTTTTGGAGAATAAATTATCCTTTTCAAAAAAATCATACTTGAATTTACATTTCTAGAATATCCAATGATAATATAAATTTTATTCATTCATAAACATTGTTTATATATTCCACTTCTTGTTTTAAATTATTTAAAACAAGTCCTTATTTCAAATCTTATTTGAAATCCAATTCCCATCCTGGAAAATAAATTTTCCTTTTTAAATTCAAACTTGAATTTAAAAATCTAATATTTATCAACGATAATTTCCCTTTCCATTCAGAACATTGTTATCAATTTAACTACTTACTTTTATTATTTAAAAGCAAGTTAATTTTTCTAAATCCATTTGACATTCCATTTTTTTATTTCGAAAAGTAAACTTTTCTTTTTAAATTCAAATATCCCTTTTTGATATTTTTAAATATAGATATTTGGGCCAGTGATATTTAAATAACCAAATAACCAAACCATCAGTCCAATTCAACACATCACACACATGTAAGTATGTAAACAATAATAAATAAATTTGAGGAATCCAGTTGGATCCCTCCAACCTGTTTTCCCTGCATCCACAGATGTTAGTCAACAAAAATAATGCCAATCCCGCTTCAAGGCAGGATATCGCGGTATAAAAGGGGATCCACTTATGTACGTGGGCGTAGTGTCCTCTGCTAATGATACTGCGGGCATCCGCTAATAGTGTTGTGGGAAATCCAATAACCACAATAATTCAACAATTCATCCATGTACCCAAGCAACCAACAAATTTATTTTTAACGATAAAAATAAATTTAAATATAAAACAGTGAGTGAGATTTACTCACCTTATTTTATTTGTCGAATTAGCGATTTATTTTCTTTTGATTAATCGAAGATTTCAGCCGACTCCAATCCAATTTCTTTGCGAGGATAATGTTGCTACAATCATAAGAAATTAACATCATTCAATTTGGACCTAAATTGAATAAGCTATCACATTTACGAATTAAACTTTAAATTAGAGTTTTCTAATTAAAATAATTACCCTTAGTTCTTTTCCTCCAAATCAATTTACTGCTCTTCATTTCCAATAAGAGAATGGACACCATGGTCGAGATTTTGGCCACTCTCCTCTTCCACTGACGTCCTTTTAAATAGTTGGAGAATACCTGGTTAAAAATCCATATCATCTCGTCTTCGAATCTACTCGAATAAATATATCACCTATGATTATATATTTTAATTTATCATATAAACAATTTTACTTTAAACTAACTATTTAAAATAAATAAACAATTTATCCTATATAAATTTTAAAATTCGGTGAAACATATACCTTACTACCTTAGAAAGCAAACATTTACTTCTCCATCGTCTTCCACATTCAAGCCTCGCCATCTCAGTTCATATGTCAGTTCAAGGAACTCCAATTCGCACACCACTCTAATGCAATGTCCTTCCACAAATCGCACCACTCCAGTTCGCAACGTTGGCTCTCGATTTCGCTCCCCTTCCTCTCCTAAAATCGTGATGAGACCTAGCCTCAACAACCCAAAAATCGAGCCCCTCCAATCCCAGTTCGCAAGCGATGCAGTCCTCGGGCGAGCTCCAAGAAAAGTCCGTTGATCCATATCGCGATTTTTGATTTGGTTTTTTTTATATATTTAAAAACAGTGGTTCGATTTGGTTACTGAAAGGAAAATGGAACGGAGAGAGTGGCTTCGGTTGAGTTGAGAAAGAGGGTTGACAAAATATGAAGGTGGATGCCTGTTTTATAGTTGCGAGCAGTAGACTAAAATGTACTCACCATTAATTTCTTGATTTTCTTTGTAGGGAAGAAATGAAGCAAAAATTACAGCTCGAAGGATACATAGATCTGTGCGATAAATCCATAGGTCGGCCTGAAGAATGTATGCTGGATTAAGTACAAATAGTAATTAAATTTGATTTGAATTTTTTAATTAGTTTTCTATTCTAAGATATTTTATGGTTCCCAACTTCAACCACAAACCCCTATTTTAACTTAACGAACGACATCTTCAAGTCATACTGCTATTCTGAATTTAACGGATCTGGTTTTGAATTTTATTTCGACTGTATAGAAGAGAGAACTATTTTAAATTAACGAATTATATTAAATACGATTTAAAATATAACTTGATTTTAAACATTAAATTCATCGATAATAAATTATTATTATCGTTCTAATTAAATATAAAATTTATATTAATTGTCTGGATTGTTTCGATTCAGTTTATTCTGAATTCAATTGTCTTTCGTTTTTGGTAATTCGATATCATTGATATTAATCTGCATATTGATTACTAAATCTACAAACTTAATAATATGTCTAATTCAACATTTAAAATAAATTTAAAATGTTTAATTCAAAGTAGCTTAAAATCTAGGACGTTACAAGTGGAACCCAATGTGAGATTTCTAAATTATAAACGATATGGAAAATGACGATGTATAAATTATATGGTCGATGTATGACTTATATAGGCGTTGTACACCTCATGTATAAGCGTTGTATAAGTTGTACGTTCGATGTATAAATTATATATATGCATTGTAAAAATTATACATGTGTTGAAATAGAAGTGAAATGCTTATATAATATATATATATATATATATATATATATATATATATATATATATATATATATATATATATATACGCCCCCTGTCCACAAACCATGGACGATATTTATTGATTATGATTGGTGTGAAAATTGGTTGATAGCGAATGGTTGATTATAATTGTTTGTGGTTGAAATTGATTGATTGTGGTTGAAAAATACCCGTTTATGGTTGAGAATTATTTGGTTGAAACCACATAGGATTAGTTTGTGGAAATGAAAAATATATACATGCCGCCTGCGTGCGAACTAGATGCATGATTCCCCATTGTCAAAAGCTGCGAGGCTTTAAGGTAGAGCGAGGAGCCGTACTAGGGACGGCCCCGGTTTTAACTACCCTGCCGTTATGCTGCCGAAATTTTGAATGATATTCATGTGTTATAATTATTTTCATGTGTTGAAACTATATTCGTGTGTTGAATAGAAATTCATTCGTTGAATAGAAATTCATGTGTTGAATAGTATTCGTGTTTTGCAGTAAATTGTTTTATAATAAAAATCATATTTTTATCATCTATATGAACTATATAAAATAATCATGTTTTGAAATAAATTGTTTTATAATAAAAATCATATTTTTATAACCTATATGAACTATATAAAATAATCATGTTTTGAAATAAATTGTTTTACAATAAAAATCACATTTTTACTATATACATGAATAGTTAAAAATAGCGAAGTGTTGAAATAATTGTCGGTTGGATAAAAATATCATTTTTATCAAATGTATGAAAATAATATAGTTTTGAAATCGAAGAATCGATATATATATATATAAATATAATTATATTAAATCGAATAACGACGCTGTAGTTCGTATTTTGAAAATGTGATTTCAAACGATTAGTGCGGGAGATCCGACCATCGGATTTTCCCGAAACCGAAACCGTTGGGTTCGCTTTGGGAATATCTTTCCAACGACACCAACTTTGTAAAGATCCAACGGTTGGATTGTCGGGAATGTTTAATTCAAATCTAAAGAAAAACAGTGCCAGAATCGATTATATATATATATATAAATATATATAAATATAATTATATTAAATCGAATAACGACGCTGCAGTTCGTATTTTGAAATCGAAACTTCAAATGAGTGTACCGGGAGATCCGACCGTCGGATTTTCCCAAAACTGGAACCGTTGGATTCGTTTTGAAAAGATCTTTCTAATGATGTAAATTTTGTGAAGATCCAACGGTTAGATTTTCAGAGATGTGTAAATCAAATCTGAAGAAAAACAGCGCTACGGCCGCGTTATGGCCCGAAGCGTCGTTTGAATAAATGGCTATTTTAAAATAAATAAAAATAGCGATAAATCGTTATAAAATATTATAAACGATATGGAATGTGAAATTTAGAAACTAACTGAAGGTTGGCTAAGTCGAATGGTTTCCTGGGTTTTGATCTGATGTTGGTTTCGGCCTTCGGGGTTAATATTTGGGAAATCATCCTCTTACTGATTTACGGTTAGTGACTAATGAATTGAAATGATGCGTATGTGTGTTTGTGTTGCACTTGTTCATTATATACACGAGTTGCTCAAAAAGACCGAGTTTATCCCATTTTGAATAACTAAATCGACGATAAGAAATCGAAGATGAAGACGGTGGTTGAAGACCGGAAATCTTCACCTCGTTTGGATGGTAACTGATGTCCTGATTGGGAGGCATCCCAAAATATGGATAATGGGTGGTGATCGTCCAGACGTACGTGGAGATCGATGGGTTTGCGAGGTATATAGTGCCTCCGGTTTCGTTCAGACCCAGAACGGACTTGTAAATGGACTGTGTGTCTGACATTGGATTTTATTCTGTGTTGATTGATCTCTATTAAATATACATCTGTTCGGCGGCGGAGAATTTATTCTTTTGCTTAACGCCCTTCTTTGAGCCGCACGAGCTCAGAGGTTGTATATCGATGGACATCAGTCGCATGGCATGAATTGCTAGTGTGGCATGCCTAAGTGGCAAATGATCAAGGCTTATGTTGAAAAGCAAAGTCTTGTGGTGATGATCAAAGCACCGCCTGTGTGGCGTAGCTTTGTGTATAACGTGAATTCGCGAACCTCACACCCCGGTATGAACCAGAAACGGGAGAGGACATCAGGGAGGGCATGCGTTTCCTTCTAGCTAGAGGTGGTGTCGGTGCTTAAACTGGCTGACATTTATATTATTTTCACCTATGTGGTTGTTGCTGTTGCGAGGCGCCTCGGATATATCGATCGATCCGGGACCAATGGAGTTGTCATTCGTTGGCTTACTCACGCCCCAAAGGGCAGGGAAACACAGTGTTTAGGAATTTTAATCCACATCGGTGGACCGGCCCTGACAATCCAAAGGCTTGACTGAGTACTTGCCTGAGGGGCGGGCTAGAGCGTCTCGAATTTGGTGAGGACGATCCCTTGCCTCGGTTCATGACGGAAATCCAAATTCCAAATACGTGACTGTGCGGTTTTGATTGTATACCTATATTTGGCGACATAGTGGCATGCGACGCTCATGTCGTCTATGATTGATAGTTATGATTGGAAATTGTTTTTGAAACATATAAACACTAGTAGTAATATCAAATGCTTTTGTTTTATTTGTATCAAGCATATTTTGGCCCTTATAAGGTAAAACTATATCCTCCGGTTTGCGTTGCATTGTGTGATGGGAACTAAGTCTTATAAGGGCTTCATTTTTATAAAAAGCATTGCGATGTTTAAAAGAATGATTTGTTTTAAAGCACTGGAAATCCAATGGAGTAAACCCGTTCCATGAAAGTGGCGTGGTCCTGTGATTAGCCATATTGTATAATGTGTTAAGTAGATTTCTCATACCAGTCCCATGACTGACTCGTAGTTTGTTCCACTTGCAAACCCGGGTGCCCCTTTTTCTACACGGGCAGCCTTGTATTCAGGTTTTAGCTGGCTCTTTCTGGATAGCTGGAGCTGAAGATGGATTCTATCATTTATCTCTTTTTATGCTGTTCAGCTCCTATTGTACATATTATGTTTGTATCCGCTGTAGACATTTATGTATAGCTGAACTGTACTTGTACTAAGTATGATCCTGTATACTGTGTAACTCTAATGATTATTGTTTATCCAGTGATTATTTGTTCATTATCTGGTGTATTTATTTATTTCTGTTCTGCTATTATCTGTTTCTGTGTTATATTCCAAAGATTACCCTTAACACCATCAGTACGGGTTTTGGGGTCGTCACAACGTGGTATCAGAGCTTTGGTTAAGCTTAGTGCTGGAATATAACATATTAACGAACTCATCAGAAATAGAACCAATAGTGTTCTAGGACGGGTAACTCAGTACAGATAGGATCAACAATATCCTAGTGTGAGTAGTGGAATGAAATACACCCCGATAGACACATTTACATTTGAAGTATTTGTCTCTATATTTTAAAATATCTTTTATGTTGACCTGACACTTGGTCTGCTGTTTGCAGAAGTACTAGAAAATGAGTGTCGAAATCAGAAGGAATGCAGAACCAGATATTGAGGCCCTATTAATTAAGTATCGAAATATGGGTGGAATACCGTTCTTGGGCGAAGAATCTATTATGAAAACACAAGCTTGGATTCGTTCTGCTGAGAAAATCTTTGACGGTTTAAAGCTGAGGGAGAACCAGAAAAGACTACTGGCATCTTGGGCACTCAAAGATGAAGCTTTGTTCTAGTGGGATTCGGTTGTTAAGGATATTCCAGAAGGTGATATCACCTGGGAACAAAGATGAACTTGAGCACCGCTTATCATCCTCAGACAGATGGTCAGACTGAGAGGGTGAATAGTATACTAGAAGATTTATTGCGGGCTTGTGTTCTTGACTTTGGTGGATCGTGGGAAGACTATCTGCATTTGGCCGAATTCTCATATAACAACAGCTACCAAGCGAGCCTGACAATGTCGCCATTCGAAGCATTGTATGGTAGACCGTGCCGATCTCCTGCTTGTTGGGTCGAACCTGGAAATAGACTTGTATTGGGACCAGATATGATCCGCGAGGCTGCCGACAAAGTCGATTTCGTTAAGAAACGATTACTCACCGCTCAAAGCCGACAGAAGAGCTATGCTGATAAAAGAAGAAGGGATATATTATTTGTTGGTGGCGACTATGTATATTTGAAAGTATCGCCGATGAGAGGAATTATCTGGTTCGGTAAAACTGGGAAGTTGGCGCCCAAATTCATTGGTCCGTTTCCTATTCTCGAATGGATTGGAACTCTCACTTATAGGGTTCAATTGCCTGAATGGTTGCCTGGAGTGCATGATGTATTTCACATATCTCAACTTCGAAAGCACGTTCATGATCCAGACTTGATCGTGGAAGAAGCTGCTCAGCAGGATATTGAAATTACTCCAGAATTAGTTGTGAGAAGAGAGCCGCTAAAGATTATTGGCAAAGAAACCAAAGAGCTGGGGAACAAGAAGGTTCACTTAGTCAAAGTGCAATGGAGTGGAGATCCACGAGATTGTACTTGGGAAACTGAGGAGAGCATTCAGAAAGTCTATCCTAAGTGTCGTGTAGATATCTCTGATTGACTCCGGTGCAAGGTACATTTACCTTATTTTGAGATTTCCAGTTGTTCTCTAATTTGTTGTTATTTTATTTTCATAGATGTGCACTTTTAATTCTATAGTTTGAGTAAATTAAAAAGAGTGTAGGAATTAATGTGTATGATTTTGAAAAGTAAAAACAAATTGTTTGTTGTCTGTGCTGTTTGATGGTTAATTTGATTAATTAAATTATCAGAACGATAGTCAATTTAATTAATAAGGGAGTGAATGGTAGAATTTATTCGATTAAATCACACATTGAACTGATTTAAAAATAGGTAGAAATATATACATGTGCATTATATATGTTTGAACAGGTAAATGGATTAGCTGCTGAGTAAAGATTTTATTTGCATGCCCGAAAAATAGGTAAACCTTAATGAGTTGGTTGCGCAATTTTATTATTATATCAACTCCTGTGAGTGCCACTGGATGCGGAGTGCTGGTTGTTCTGTGTGTAATAATAAATATCGCCATAGGATAGTAACAATTAATTGTGAACTACATTACATGGCATACTTCCTGAAGATAGGCATACTTCATCATGTACCACATGAGCATTTGGAGCTTGTGTGACGAGGTTGAAGATTTACCATACGAGCGAGAGGCTTGTATGGCGATGACTATATATTACAGGTAGAACTGATGACTGATATGGACCATATAAAATTGTAACGATAAATTGCCACATTAATAAAAAAACCCCACACGGGTCTGGAGTTGACAATAATCACGTCTCTCTAGTCATTAGATACGGCACATGGATTATTTATTTCCCACACGGGACGAGGTGATGAGAATTTATTCTCTGGAGCAATTAAAATACACACTCCCTCAGGCTTTGACAGGGTGACGAGAATTTATTCTCCGGAGTTATAATCTATACACGCTCCCCTGTAAACACCAGAATATATCACTATAAATATGTGTGTGCTTTATAGGATTTATTGGGTACCTAATACGGCCCAATAAATTTCCAAACCCCTCCCCGTACAAAGGAGGTTATGGCGAAATTTTTTGAAAATTCCGGGTGTTAGTCAAATTTTTGAAGAATTTGAAAATTCTCAGAAACTGAAAAGTTGGAGAATGGAAGCCAGATTTAACGTAAAGTTGATTAATCAAACCACTTTCGACTTTGTTCCTTTTCGGGGACGAAAAGTTTTAAGTGGGGGAGAATGTAACGACCCGGAAAATCTGAACCAATTTAAATTTTTTTAAATTGGCTATTTTAGTGGATTTTAAATATTTAAAATAAATATTTTAAATAATATCAATGAAAAGTAAGTTTGAATCGACATTTGAAAATGAATATAATTAATTGTAATTATGAACCAGGCCTGAAAGGGCGAGGTAGTTTCAAAATTTGAATTCAAACTTTGACTGACTGTACCGGGTGCAAAACAAAACGGATTTGAGTGAAACCAAAAATATTTAATTTTGTTAATGAATATCTTTCTAACGAATCTGAAGAATCGAAGTTTCATAGTAGGAAGCAAAATTTATGGACAAATGAATTTTCAGAAAGGTCGCTATAGAAATTATATAGCCCTGAAAATGACCATTTTGCAAATGACCTCGGAATTCGACGAAACCATTTTTGTTGGATCCGGGATGTGAAGTTATTGCTAGATTTAAAATTTCATAATTTTTGAAGCTAGTATGTGAGCGTGGCGAAGGAAAATGTGTTTTGGTCAATTACAGTTAAATTGGATCGACCAGAAAAGGGCCATTTTACAAACGGCCTCAGAATTCGACGAAACTAGTTTTGTTGGGACCGTATCGTCAAACATAGCCAGATTTATTTTTCTGGAATTTTTCGAGTCAGTTTGTGGCCCTGGCAAATTGAAATGTACGTTCAAATCAAATATTGAATGTTATATATTTTAATTTGGAAGAAAACTGACTGAAACAGTCGAATGGGCCTACGAAACATATCCCATTATGTTCGTAATCGGGGTAAAACGCTAGGGACGACAGTCGTTGGGTCTGGATTGGGGTTCGTGTGTGAAAGAGGGTATTTTCAAAATTTAAAAATTTATAAATTAATAAAAAAATCTGATTGGCCGTTCATTTCTCTCTCTCCCCGCTCATCGCGATTAACGACGGAAACCCCTCAAAACCTTCCCCCTCCGATTCCTCCTCCTACACGCAATAAATCACCATGTTCCTTTGGAGAATTTTGTAGTGCTCCTCACGATCTTCAAATCCATACCAACCTTGGATTTTTTCGTGGCCTGTGGAGCTCGAATCGACCTCGAGAACATCCGGTCTTTGGACCGCCGCCGCCGTCAGCCGGAGCCACCGAACTGGCCCCACCTCCTGGCGCACGTGCGCCTCTCCTAGCTCTACGCTGTGGCGCTGGCCGATCGTTCTGAAGTGGCACAGATTTCGAGTTATTGGCAAACCTAATTTTGAAGATCGAGGTGAGCTAACGGCTGAAACTATTTAATAGCAGTTTAAAGCGCTACGGTTTTTGATTTCATTGTAAAAATCATATCTTTTTCATTTCTTGATGAAATTCAGTGAAACAAAAGATAGTGGACTCGTGTGGACGTCTTCTACATTTTAGAAGAGACCGCATATTTTTTTGAGCCTTCTGCTATTTTTGGTGGACTGGAACCCAATGTGAGATTTCTAAATTATAAACGATATGGAAAACGACGATGTATAAATTATATGGTCGATGTATGACTTATATAGTCGTTGTACATCTCATGTATAAGCGTTGTATAAGTTGTACGTTCGATGTATAAATTATATATATGCGTTGTAAAAATTATACATGTGTTGAAATAGAAGTGAAATGCTTATATTATATATATATATATATACACGCCCCTCGTCCACAAACCATGGACGATATTTATTGATTGTGATTGGTGTGAAAATTGGTTGATAGTGAATGGTTGATTATAATTGTTTGTGGTTGAAATTGATTGATTGTGGTTGAAAAATACCCGTTTATGGTTGAGAATTATTTGGTTGAAACCACATAGGATTAGTTTGTGGAAATGAAAAATATATACATGCCGCCTGCGTGCGAACTAGATGCATGATTCCCCATTGTCAAAAGCTGCGAGGCTTTAAGGCAGAGCGAGAAGCCGTACTAGGGACGGCCCCGGTTTTAACTACCCTGCCGTTATGCTGCCGAAATTTTGAATGATATTCATGTGTTAGAATTATTTTCATGTGTTTAAACTATGTTCGTGTGTTGAATAGAAATTCATGTGTTGAATAGTATTTGTGTTTTGAAGTAAATTGTTTTATAATAAAAATCATATTTTTATCATCTATATGAACTATATAAAATAATCATGTTTTGCAATAAATTGCTTTATAATAAAAATCATATTTTTATAACCTATATGAACTAATAAATTGTTTTACAATAAAAATCACATTTTTACTATATACATGAACAGTTAAAAATAGTGAAGTGTTGAAATAATTGCCGGTTGGATAAAAATATCATTTTTATCAAATGTATGAAAAGAATATAGTTTTGAAATCGAAGAATCAATATATATATATATATATATATATAAACATAATTATATTAAATCGAATAACGATGCTGCAGTTCGTATTTTGGAAACGTGATTTCAAACGATTAGTGCGGGAGATCCGACCATCGGATTTTCCCGAAACCGTTGGGTTCGCTTTGGGAATATCTTTCCAACGACACCAACTTTGTAAAGATCCAACGGTTGGATTGTCTGGAATGTTTAATTCAAATCTGAAGAAAAACAACGCCAGAATCGATTATATTTATATATATATAAATATAATTATATTAAATCGAATAACGACGCTGCAGTTCGTATTTTGAAATTGAAACTTCAAACGAGTGTATCGGGAGATCCGACCGTCGGATTTTCCCAAAACTGGAACCGTTGGATTCATTTTGAAAAGATCTTTCTAATGATGTAAATTTTGTGAAGATCCAACGGTTATATTTTCAGAGATGTGTAAATCAAATCTGAAGAAAAGCAGCGCTACGGCCGCGTTATGGCCCGAAGCGTCGTTTGAATAAATGGCTATTTTAAAATAAATAAAAATAGCGATAAATCGTTATAAAATATTATAAACGATATGGAATGTGAAATTTAGAAACTAACTAAAGTTTGGCTAAGTCGAATGGTTTCCTGGGTTTTGATCTGATGTTGGTTTCGGCCTTCGGGGTTAATGTTTGAGAAATCATCCTCTTACTGATTTACGGTTAGTGACTAATGAATTGAAATGATGCGTATGTGTGTTTGTGTTGCACTTATTCATTATATACGCGAGTTGCTCAGAAAGACCGGGTTTATCCCATTCTGAATAACTAAATCGACGATAAGAAATCGAAGATGAAGACGGTGGTTGAAGACCGGAAATCTTCACCTCGTTTGGATGGTAACTGATGTCCTGATTGGGAGGCATCCCGAAATATGGATAATGAGTGGTGATCGTCCAGATGTACGTGGAGATCGATGGGTTTGCGAGGTATATAGTGCCTCCGGTTTCGTTCAGACCCAGAACGGACTTGTAAATGGACTATGTGTCTGACATTAGATTTTATTCTGTGTTGATTGATCTCTATTAAATATACATCTATTTGGCAGCGGAGAATTTATTGTTTTGCTTAACGCCCTTCTCTGAGACGCACGAGCTCAGAGGTTGTATATCGATGGACATCAGTCGCATGGCATGAATTGCTAGTGTGGCATGCCTAAGTGGCAAATGATCAAGGCTTCTGTTGAAATGCAAAGTCTTGTGGTGATGATCAAAGCACCGCCTGTGTGGCGTAGCTTTGTGTATAACGTGAATTCGCTAACCTCACACCCCGGTATGAACCAGAAACGGGAGAGGACATCAGGGAGGGCATGCGTTTCCTTCTAGCTAGAGGTGGTGTCAGTGCTTAAACTGGATGACATTTATATTATTTTCACCTATGTGGTTGTTGCTGTTGCGAGGCGCCTCGGATATATCGGTCGATCCGGGACCGATGGAGTAGTCATTCGTTGGCTTACTCACGCCCCAAAGGGCGGGGAAACGTAGTGTTCAGGAATTTTAATCCACATCGGTGGACCGGCCCTGACGATCCAAAGGCTTGACTGAGTAGTTGCCTGAGGGCCGGGCTAGAGCGTCTCGAATTCGGTGAGGACGATCCCTTGCCTCGGTTCATGACGGAAATCCAAATTCCAAATACATGACTGTGCGGTTTTGATTGTATACCTATATTTGGCGACATAGTGGCATGGGACGCTCATGTCGTCTATGATTGATAGTTATGATTGGAAATTGTTTTTGAAACATATAAACACTAGTAGTAATATCAAATGCTTTTGTTTTATTCGTATCAAGCATATTTTGGCCCTTATAAGGTAAAACTCTATCCTCCGGTTTGCGTTGCATTGTGTGATGGGAACTGAGTCTTATAAGGGCTTCATTTTTATAAAAAGCATTGCGATGTTTAAAAGAATGATTTGTTTTAAAGCACTGGCAATCCAATGGAGTAAACCCGTTCCACGAAAGTGGCGTGGTCCTGTGATTAGCCATATTGTATAATGTGTTAAGTAGATTTCTCATACCAGTCCCATGACTGACTCGTAGTTTGTTTCACTTGCAAACTCGGGTGCCCCTTTTTCTACATGGGCAGCCTTGTATTCAGGTTTTAGCTGGCTCTTTCTGGATAGCTGGAGCTGAAGATGGATTCTATTATTTATCTCTTTTTATGCTGTTCAGCTCCTATTGTGCATATTATGTTTGTATCCGCTGTAGACATTTATGTATAGCTGAACTGTACTTGTACTAAGTATGATCCTGTATATTGTGTAACTCTGATGATTTTTGTTTATCCAGTGATTATTTGTTCATTATCTGGTGTATTTATTTATTTTTGTTCTACTATTGTTTGTTTCTGTGTTATATTTCAAAGATTACCCTTAACACCGTTAGTACGGGTTTTGGGGTCGTCACATAAACAATGTAGTCTGTACAGTACTGTAAACTCCACCAAACTGGTGGGCTATCAGGGAGCACACCATAGGTACAACGCAAAACAAAGTCATAGTGGGCGCGATCAGGATAATATGACAAGGCATCGAGTAATACCCAATGGTAGGATTCTATCGGATTGCGGGACCGAGCTGGTGGTAACGCATAACAGCTACTACCGCCCACCTCGAACAACTCTTCGAAAATTGCGGGTGGCCACCAATCAAATCATAAAATAATAGATATGGTATTGAAGAAGCGTGCCAGATCGAAGGAGCATCCTCCCATTGGCCCGGCCATGGCTCATGTTTAGTCATTTCAGTTATGACCCGAAGATCAAGGATATCCATTATTGTTCTCTTACTTCATCCCACTAGCATTCGTCAAACATCCTACTTCATTCTGGATTCATGCACCACGTACACAGTTGTTAAAGTGGTTTTCAGTATTATCAGAAAGTATGACAATGTCCGATCCCGGTCTCTTTAACTACCAAACGTCTAAATTTTTCACACCAGTTGGATTTTTACATTTCATACGGTTCATACTTCATAGTAAAATATCAGGTTTTGCTTTAAAACCAATTCATATCCAAAATAGAATATACCTTCATATAAAATCTCTATATAAACCAACTTACAATCTTAAAACAATTCCAATTTGAAATAATTTGAAAATTTAAAATAATTGACCTTATTTATAAATTAAATATATTTGAAATAGTTTGAAAATAAATAATAAGCATATAAAAGGTTTTTACATATAAATAGTTTGAATTTAAAATAGGGTTTATATAAATAGTTGATTTCTAAAGCAGTTTATTAAAATAATTAATATATAAGTTAAAAAAAATAGTTTATAAAGTAAATTATTTATTAAAATAGTTTATTAAGACAGTTGCAACATAAGTATAAGTAAAGAAAATAGAATAGTTTTTAAAAAGTAAAATATTCACTATATATGAATTAAAAAGTAGAATAATTTATAATAAAAAATAGTTATGTAGTAAAACAATTTATATATGGGTTTAAATAAAATATTTGAATTAGAATTGTTTCTTCTAAATTTTAAACAAACTGGAAATCATATGCCAATTTCAAATTAATTCGACTTAATTTTACTTAATTTTGTGATTTCAAATCAATTCCCATTTCAAATTCAAATATTTAAAGTTTCTAAACTAGACTTCTCATTTTGAATTATGTCGGATTAAAAAAATATTGAGTTCACAATTAAAATATTACTTTAAATCAAATTTATAAGAGTAAATTCAAATATGAATAAACAAATTCAATTTTAATAGATTCATTTAGTATTTCATTTCGAGTTTTAACTTCAGTTTACATCGTTAGCAAATTTCATTTATATTTTAAATTTCAAAATTCAAAGTTCCAATTTCAAAGAAAATAGATCTATAAACATCATTTATTGTTTTAGAAAAAATAATATTTCAAGATTCAAGCTTAGAACAAATTTTATTTAATTAACTGGTGTCCGTAAAAAAAATTCTATCCTATGGCCAAGTGATACAAAAAATTTAATTTTAGTATTTTGGGAAAGGATATATATCATTTCAATCCAAATCAAGGCCATAGGCATTTGTCATTTCAACCTACATTACTAATTCATTTTAATGATCAGTCCCGGGTTTATTGGATCCCCGTAACATCCAATGTAAATGATTGGGATTAATTAACCCAAATAAACAATCATATATAATAAATATGAATAACGGGTAAATGCACACAATTAAACATCGATATATCAAATGTATCAACCCAAGGCATCCATCAACGTAAATTCATCCTAACATTTCACTATCACATCAATTTACTAATAATCAGGTGTCGGGTTTCACTAGTAACTAAAGGTCAAATTTAACTTAACTGTAAAATCTAAACTAACAGTCAAACTAAGTTACACTATCAATTTCAATTAACATAAATACGTAATTTTTACTACCAAACAACAAAAATCTATACAATCATATCTTATCATGATGTTAGTTTAACTAATATCTGAATACTTTAGTTAAGTGTGAGTGGGTTTGTGATGACCCCAAACTCCCGTAGTACGAAAGCAAGGATAATCATTGGAATATAACACATAAAACAATAACAACAGAATAGAAATATAGAATTACAGCAGATAAAGTACATCAAATTACACTGGGAATAATATATCATCAGAGTTACACAAGATAATAGGATCATACTAAGTACATAATACAGTTTTCCACTTAATATAAAATGTCTGCAGCGAAATCAAACATAAGATACTAAATGAAGTCTAAACAACATATTAGAAATGATAGGATCCATCTTCAACTCCATAGCTATCCAGAATGAATCTGCTAAACCTGTATACAAGGCTGCCCGGGTGGAAAAGAGGGCACCTGAGTTTGCAAAGTGAAACAAACTATGAGTCAGTCATGGGACTGGTATGAGAAATCTTCTATAACCTATTTAATAATAAGGTAAATCACAGGACCACGCCGCTAATGCGGAACGGGTTTACTCCATTAGATTGCCAGTGCATAAATAAAGTAAATCGTTAAAAAATGCAATGCTTTTTATAAAAATGAAACCATTATAAGACTCAAGTCCCATCACACAATGCAATGCAAACCGGAAGATAGAGTTTTACCTTATAATGGTCAAAAATGCTTGATACGATAAAACATATTTGATATTATTGTTAGTGTATATGTGTTTCAAAAACATTTCAATCATAATGTATCAATCATAAACAGCATAGCTACCATATACTATGTCGCCATACTAGTTTTACAATAAAAACCGTATGGTGTCGTATTGGAAGTTGGATTTCCATCATGAACCAAGGCAAGGGATCGTCCTTACCGAATTCGAGATAGTCTAGCCCATGTCTCAGGACTCAGACTTAGGTGAGCCCTTAGGAGCGCCAGGGCCGGTCCACAAATATGTTAGTGGATTAGTAATTCCTGAATAATGCGTCTCCCCACCCTATATGGCGTAAAATAGAGCCACTAGGGACTCAAATCCGAGGTACCTCGCTTTCCATCATCCACATAAGTAAAAATATCTAGGCTTGTAAAACCTAGACACCATTTCTAGCTAGAAAGAAACGCATGTTCTCCCTGGGGTCCTTCTCCCGTTTCTGGTTCATACCGGGGTGTGAGGCTCGCGAAGTAACACTATGCACAAAGCTATGCTAAAATGAAGTTGTGCTTTGATCATCAACCACAAGGCTCTGCTTTTCAACAATAAGCCTTGATCATTTGCATCTTGGCATGCTAAACTGACAATTCACGCCATGCGACTGATATCTATCAATGTATAACCTCTGAGCTCATACGTCTCAGAGAAGGGTGTTAAGCAAGAGAATAAATTCTCTGCCACCAATCAGATATATATTAAATAGAAATCAATTTACATGGAACGAAATCCAGTGTCAGACACACATCCATTTACAAGTCCGTTCTGGGTCAGAACGAAACCGGAGACACCTTATTCCTCGTCCCGTATGTCCAATACGGAAGAGAGGTGCTCACTTATCCGGACAATCAACAAGTACGTCCGGACAACTACCACTTTAACCCTTTCAAGGCAACAACTCCAATCAAAGGCATCAATGGTCATCCATTCGATGTGAAGATCGCCGGTCTTCAATCACCGTCTTCAAATCTTCGACTTTTAATCGTCGTATAATTATTAGAAATGAGATTTAACTCGGACTTTTCAAATAATTCTCGAATATATATAATTTAAATCAATTCTTTTCATTCATATCGTTTATAATATTTTATAACGATTTATCACTATTTTTATTTATTTAAAAATAGCCATTTTTAATTAAACGACGCTTCGGGTCATTACATGGCCCTGGCTCCTTTTTCACCAAAATTTGATTTAAACATTCCTCAAAATATAACCGTTGGATCATAGCAAACTTTATATCGTTGGAAAGATCTTTCCAAAATGAACCCAACGGTTCAAGTTTTGGGAAAATCCGACGGTCGGATCTTTCGGTATAATTGTTTGAAGTTACGATTTCAAAACGCGAACTGCAGCAGCGTGATTCATTTTATTTTAATTTCTATTTATATATAAATATATATAATTATAAATCGTTCAACGATTTCAAACCATTTTCAATTCAACATTGATTTTTTTATATGAAATCCTATATTACATTAAAATTGTGATTTTTAATGTCATAAACAATTTCATTACAACATAGATTTCTTTTATATGAAATCACACTAGCATTAAGAATGTAATTTTTAATGCCAATACATTTTATTCAAAACTTGAATAATTTAATGATTCTATCTTACATTTAAATAGCAAATGTAATCTTTTATTCTTTTCTTTGATTATATTGAAAAATGTAATCTTTTATTCCTTTCTTTGATTATAACTAAAAATGTAATCTTTTATTCTTTTCTTTGATTACATATAAAAATGTAATTTCTATTCTTTTCTTTGATTACAAATAAAAATGTAATCTTTTATTCTTTTCTTTGATTAAATTGAAAAATGTTATTTTTATTCTTTTCTTTGATTACAAATAAAAATGTAATCCTTTATTCTTTTCTTTGATTACAAATAAAAATGTAATCTTTTATGCTTTATATACTATTATATTGAAAAATGTAACTTTTTATTTCATTTTTTATTTACATTGACAAGTGTAAATTTCTATTTCAATTTTTATTTACATTGAAAAATGTAAATTTCTATTTCATTCTTTATTTACATTGAAAAATGTAAATTTCTATTTCACATTGAAAAATGTAAAATTTCTTTGTAATCTTTTCTTACATTAAAAAGGTGAAATTTCTATGTAAACACATTTTATATAGCAATGGTCATTTTTTATGTTTTCATTTACAATAAAATGTAAATTATCAAAGAAAAGACATTTTATATAACAATGGACATTTTTAATGTTTCATTTACATTAAAAATGTAAATTTCAACATCAATACATTTTTATTTCAAACTGTTTATTTTTTTAATGTTGCATTTTCGTTAAAAATGTATAATTCAATATCAATACATTTCTATATAACAAATGACTATTTTTAATGTTGCACTACATTAAGAATGTATATTTCAATACAAATACATTTCTGTTTAACAATGTCTATTTTTAATCTTGCATTACATTAGAAATGTATATTTTAATATAAATGCATTTTTGTTTAACAAATGACTATTTTTAATGTTGGGTTACATTAAAAATGTATATTTTAAAGTAAAGAAATTTTAATATAACAATGGTCACTTTTAATGTTTTGATTACATTAAAAATGTAAATTTCAAATAAAACACTTTTTGTTATTGCAATGACCATTTTTAAAAGGTTCCTTTACATAAGAATGTAAAACTTAATGTAAAACATTTTTATTATAACAATGTTCATTTTAATGTAAAACATTTACAATAAAAAGGTAAATTCCAAATGCAACTTCAATTCATATCTAAATGTTCATTTTAATGTTTATTTTTAACGTCCCATTTACATTAAAAATGTAAAAATCAAACATAAATTCATTTCATATCTAAATGTTTATTTTTAATGTCCCATTTACATTAAAAATGTAAAAATCAAATATAAATTCATTTCATATCTAAATGTCTATTTTTAATGTCCCACTTACATTAAAAATGTAAAAATCATGTATAAATTTATTTCATATCTAAATGTTAATTTTTAATGTCCCATTTACATTAAAAATGTAAAAATCAAATATAAATGTTAATTTTTAATGTCCCATTTACATTAAAAATGTAAAAATCAAATATAAATTCATTTCATATCTAAATGTTTATTTTTAATGTCCCATTTACATTAAAAATGTAAAAATCAAATATAAATTCATTTCGTATCTAAATGTTTATTTTTAATGTCCCATTTACATTAAAAATGTAAAAATCAAATATAAATTCGTTTCATAAGACAAATGACCATTTTTGATTTACTACAAAAATATAGATTTTATGTTGACATATAATGATCATTTTCATATTCATATATATATATATATATATATATCTAATTTTCATATTATTTAAACAATCAATATATAATAACATGAATATTTTATAACACAAAGATATTTCAGAAAATTTCGGCAGCATAACGGCAAGGTAATTAAAACCGGCACCATCCCGATGTACGACTCCTCGCACTACCTTAGGCCTCGCGGCATTTACAAGGGGTTTAATTTCCGAATACATTTTTCTAGGCAATCTAATGCCACAATATCAACCAATTTCATTTCAACCACAACCAATCACCAAAAATCAACCAACTACACACCACAAAACAATCGAGTCGTCCATGGACTGTGAATGACGGGTGTTTGGAGTTTCTAAACTCCGTATGCATCCTAATATAATTTTATTTAATTAATTTGGATTCAGAAATCTCACTTTGCTGACTATTTCTTCTAAAATTATAGAATGCTCCAAAAATTCTGCGGTCTCTTCTGAAATGTAGATCATGAATTTACGGTCCCAACTAATCCTGTTTCATCGAATTTCAATTTTTTATGAGAACGATATGAATTTTATAATTAAACATGA
The DNA here is from genome assembly GCA_030737875.1 of Allium sativum. Lineage (NCBI taxonomy): Eukaryota > Viridiplantae > Streptophyta > Magnoliopsida > Asparagales > Amaryllidaceae > Allium > Allium sativum. Next base: position 1,022,970,897 of record CM060926.1, read on the forward strand.
ATTTTCAACACTTAAAAGTGTTATTAACCCTTTAGATTAAATAGCCGTATACCTTCTTATTTTGTTCAGAGCTAGGTTAGCAGTTATCTCCCGATCCGTTGCTCGAGAGGAGAATCGGGTTTCGCCACGCTCTAGGGCTTGGAATGGTGCGCCTGGGGATGGTCTTCTCGTCGAACTCGCCGGTCGGAGGAAGAAGAAAACTGGCCGTGAACGTGAAGACTTTGGGGGCTCCTATCTCGAGACTCGCGCCACGATACGAGGCCTGGTGGGTATGGAATTGTAGATCTCGTCGAGCTCTACAAAATCTTCAACAGGGGTGAAGGCTAATTCGGCTTGTAGGAGGAGGAATCGAAGAGAGAAGGGGGAAAGGTTTTTCCGTCGTTCAACAGTAAAGGGGCGGCGTACAACGATAAATAGGGTTTAGTATATACGGCGTATTTATACGTATACGTATTTTTATTTTATTTTTATTTAATTCTTTTAATTTCAATATAAATTCCATATCGCTCCTAACTCCAAATCAAACCCAACGAGTGACGCCCCTAGCTAAATATCCCCATTCTGAACATAATGGGATATGTCCCATAAGCCAATTCAATTGTTTCGATAGGTTTTTCTTTAAATTTAAATATAAAACATTTAATAATTTAACTTAATCGTACATTTTAATTTACCGGGGCCACATACTGACTCTAAAAATTCCCGAAAAATAAATCTAGCTATGTTTTGACGATACGGTCCTAACAAAATTAATTTCATCGAATTTGGATACTATTTGAAAAATGGCCATTTTCTAGTCGATCAAAATTGATAGAAATTGACAAAACACATTTTCATTTGCCACACTCACATATTAATTCCAAAAATTATAAAATTAGAATCCTGCAATAATTTGACATTCCAGATCCAACTAGGGTGGTTTCATCGAAAACGGAGGTCTTTTGCAAAATGACTATTTATATGGACTATATATTATATTAAATTCCATAGCGACTATTCTGAATATTCAACTGGCCATAACTTTTGATTCCCGCTATGAAATTTCAATTTTTCGGATTTGTTGGAAAGATATTATTAAACAGATTCTAATATTTTTGGTTTCACCAAAATCCGATTTATTTTGCATCCTATACAGTCAGTCAAAGTTCAAATTCAAAATTTCAAACTACCGTGCTATTTCTGATTCCTTTTAAAATTAAAATAAATATATTCATTCTAACTTCGATTTGAATAAATTTTTAGTCGTTATTTTTAAAAATAAATTATTTTAACTATTCAAAATTCAATAAAATAGTCAAAATAAAAATTTAAATTGGTTCTGATTTTTCGGGTTGTTACAATCGCCCCCACTTAGAAACTTTTCGTCCCCGAAAAGGAAACAGTAGTAAAGTAGGAAACAAAACGGAAAATGTAAAATATTGTAAATGTACCTTGCACTTGAGCTAGTCATAGATATCCACTCTGCACCGGGGATAAGCCTGTTTGATGCTATCCTCGGTCTTCCATGTACAGTCTCTAGGATCTCCGCTCCATTGCACTTTGACTAGATGAATTCTTTTATTCCTCAAAACTCGGGTTTCTTTGCCAATAATCTTTACCGGCTCCCTTCTTACAGTTAAGCTCGGGGTAATATCCAAATCTTACTGTGCATGTTCCTCCATAATCAAGTCTGGATCATGTACATGCTTTCGAAGTTGAGACACATGGAATACATCATGTACCCTTGGCAACCAGTCAGGCAACTGAACACTGTAAGTGAGAGTTCCAATTCATTCTAGAATAGGGAATGGACCAATGAATCTAGGAGCCAATTTCCCAGTCTTCCCAAAATGAACTACTCCTCTTAATGGAGAAACTCTCAAGTAAACATAATCGCCAACAACACATTCTAAATCTCTTCTTCTCTAATCAGCATAACTTTTCTGTCGGCTCTGAGCTGTTAGTAATCTCTTCTTAATGAAATCAACTTTATCCGAAGCTTCACGAATCATGTCGATACCCAATACTAGTCTATTGCCTGGTTCAACCCAACATGCGGGAGATCTACAAGGCCTGCCATATAATGCTTTGAATGGCGACATTTGCAAGCTCGCTTGATGATGTGCACGTAAAAATGCACATTTATATTCACATAGTTATCCTTGTTAATTAAATAAATGAACATTTTTGGGTGTTTTATACGATCAAACCATATTTTAAATATTTTCAAAATCATCACTCATTTTGGGAAAAATTGATCACTTATGCATGTTTTATTTTGTGATTGCATTTACTTGTTCTTTATTATTGTCTCTAATAGGAACTTTGGAGAACAAATAATGCGTACACATGAAGATTTGGAGCACAAATGCATGCATACAAAGGAATGAAGAGGAAATAATTCTCATACATGATCATGGAGGACCCCACCTCTCAAATTAACCTCTTTCTCTTAAATCTTCTTATTAAAGACTAATTGAATGAGATAAAAGGCCTCCTGCATCCTACATGACTCATTAGTGGCTAAGAGTGGATTAGAAGCTTCATAAAGGGCCATTTTGGGGATTTCCCATTATGAGTGATTAGGGTTTTAGGGTTTGTGATCTTGTATATATACCCCCTTTATGTTTATTTATCTATCCTCTCTCTTATCCATTTTAGTTTAGTTTAGCTGAGGATCAAAAGCTCTCTTGTATTTCTATGGCTACTTAGCCATTTTCTTTATGTATCTTCTTTATTTTAATGCAATTTAATTTCTATGTTCTTTACTTTCATGTTCATAGCTTAGATTTACATTCATGTTCATAGCTTAGATTTACTTTCATGTTCATAGCTTAGATTTACTTTATGTTCATAGTTTAGATTTATTTCTATGCACTTAGTTTAATTCTCTTCTTGTTCTACTTAGTTTTTCTTACATTTTGCTTTCTTTTCTAATGTTGAAACTTACATGTGTTGATATGATAACACATATGAGTGGCTAATCCCTTGATTTAGGGGTAATGATGCTCTCTAACTTTATGTAAGTTCAACATTTGTATGATTTGTGATCTCTAATATTTGCTTCATATTAGTGAATATTGATGTAAGTTTATACATATGGGTTTGATAGCTTATGTTGCATTTGCAAATGAGCTATTCTTATTCAACATAAACACAAGTTACATCAATATTTGCTAAGTGGTTATTGATTTTGAAATGAAAGTATGAACAAAATTTGATGGTCTATAGTTCTAACTAATAGTTCATAGGCCATACTTAGAATAGTTTTGCTTTAGTTTCATTTTCATGAGAATCATAAGTGGTTTAAATATTGCATTTATATCACTTATTGAGATCATAAATTGTATGTTTGATAACTTACGTAAATTTGAGAGTGAATTTACCTCTAAATTACTCTCTAATTTCATATTTAGCTCTCAACTAGTTTCTAGTTTTCATTAGTTTTTATTAGTTAGAACAATTCAAAGTTTGGTTTAATTTGAGTGAATAAAATTGAAATTACTTCTTTCCCTGTGGATCGACTCGCACTCACTATGTATTACAATAGTACGCCGTGCACTTGCGGTTATTTCAATATTCGTGACAATTTTCTAATTCAATAGAAATATCGTTTTTCGAACAAGTTTTTGGCGCCGTTGCCGGGGAGAGAATTTAATTTTAGTTTTATTCTTCGGATTTTTTTTAGTTGTTCATATTTTTAGAAAAAGAAAAAATTTCATTTTATTGTTGTTAGCTTGTTGTGTTTATTCGTATCATTTGTATTTGTTTGTTTGTAAATATGTGTGTGTGTTTTTATTTTGTGTCTTGTTTTTCCTTATAAAAAAAAGGTTGTGCATTTGTGTGATAGTTCTTGTGTTTTGTTTTGTTCTAATTGTTTGTGATTTTAGTGTTATTCTATCTTGAGAGTGTAAGTTTTATACTTAAAAAAAAAAAAGAATTCCTGTTTTCCATGACTTTCTTGCATTCTGAGATTTGGTTTGCACTTCTATTTTTACAGTTCTATTCAGTGTGATGCATTGTATATACTTCTAGGTGCTTTCATTTGGCTACTGTTGTTTCATTTGGCTATTGTTACTTGTAGGTGCTTTCATTTGGCCATATTTGGCTACTGTTGTTTCATTTGGCTATTGTTACTTGTAGGTGCTTTCATTTGGCCATCAAATCAAAGTTCTATTGCATTATTTCTAACTGCAACTTCTGTTTACATTTCATTTCTATTTTTTCACCGCCTTACATATTGTACCAAACTCATTGTCCACAGCCAACATTCACCTCAGCATCACTTCCTCAAATCCTGTTGCAATAACCCCAAAACAGATCTTTAGCACTTCGGCACTTCGGCACAAACGTGCACATCAAATACACTTTGTTTTCACATACATTTTCACTTCCCTCTACACACTTTCTTCTGTCAACACGGTAACTTCTACCACCATTTAACACCTCTTACAACCATACCTCTTTGTCTCACTCCATCCTTTCACATAATCTCTTACATTCACCAAACTGCCATACCCCTTGCCTCACCAGTTCAAAACATTGCACCTCCCCCATATTTCAAGTCTGCAACTACCCCGAAGACACTCCAACAAACCAGTCACCTCTAACCAGTTCACACACCATCACCATAAACATCCCCACTTCCATAAAACCCGACCACCAAGTTCATCTCCACCCCTCAATACACCATCATCATCTACTTCTCCATACAATACCATAAACTGTCAATACCACTCACCCAACATCTTCAAACAGTCAATACCACAACATCTTTAAACAATCCACCACCACAAACTGCCCTACAGAAGCTAGCCACTAGCAACTGCAAACCTGCCAAACCAAACCACCACAACATTGCTTGTCCCTCCTTCACCCCCTGCATCACAATCCCTCAGCAAGCTTCCTCAATCACCTTCATCCAATTCATACAACATGCATCCTTAAACTACACTCCACTATCAAAATTCAACTCCGTCAAAATCCCCTAAATCCCCGATCGCCTTCTATCCGCAGCCCAAACCTCACCATATTCGCCTACCATCACAATCGACCAACCCAAACTGTTGCCTCCATCTGTCAAAACGTTCACCCTCAACTTTCATACAAACCGAAACCTCCAAAATCCGAACCAATTGACCTCCCCAAATCAAACGCAATTACCCCAGTCTCCATTTCGAAACCACCCCAAAACCTGAAATCTGCTCATCAATTTCGAACGCCAAAATCAAAACCAGTAATCCACAACAAATCCGAACTCCAATACAACTGTCAGAACAATCCATCCTCTAATTCAAGCACCCAAATCCTCCGACTAGCCATCTCTAATCACAATCACCTTCGATTTCAAAAGCAATTTGCGAATTCTTCTTTCGGTTTCTTTTTCTATGTTTCGGGATTTTGTTTGAAGAACGACGATTTCGAGATAAAGAAATGCTTTTCTTTTAATGTTCTGATCAGTTCTGTTTTTCTATGGATCGCGTGAGATCAGTGGGCTTTTGGGCTGACCTTAGTATTAATTAATTTGCCTTGCCCTTGTGTTCAGATTTGTTTCAAGATTTTGCTTTTGTTAAGGTCTTTCTTTCTTAGTTTTCTTTTCTTTTTTTAATAGAAAGTTTTTATTTTACTTTATTTTTCTTTTTCCTAGTTTTCATTTTTCTTAAGAAATAACGAAGTTTGCATTTTTTTTTAGGTTGCAAAGTTAACAAAAGAAAATTGCTTGCTTGCTTGGAACCGTGCTACTTCGCCGCTTTGCTTGGCTTCGCTTGCCAAAAAAAATCGCCGCCTAAAAAAATCGCTAATAAATCTGCACGCTCTAGTACGTGTTCTCATCCCTTGTTTTTATTTTATTGCATTGTTGTTTGTTTTCATTTGCATTTAAAAAAAATTCCAAAACTCAAACAAAAATTCATTTGTAGTTGCATTGCTAAGTCACGTTTAATTTCTGTTTTGCATTCATCTCCAATTATTTTTATTTTTTTCTAAGGACATCATTATATTTTGATAAATTGGTTAATTTTTAACGATTTATTTCTCGGTGTCTAGACTACGGCAGAGTAATAATCGTTTATAGATATTACGATGATTCGTAAATATTATAGCGGTTGTTCCTCTGAAGGTACTTAAACCTTCGGTTGCATTGCTAGGGTGATTCCTGGTGCACTGATAACTCCTGTCCGTTAACTGGCTGAGAAATCTTTTGTTGAAATTAATCTAACCGTCATTATATAATTTTAAAAAATTTGTAAATATTTAGTTTGCATTCGTATAGTTGCATTAGGTTCATGCATACATAAAAAAAATCAAAATCTAAAAAAAAACTTTTGTGAATAATTCCTTTTCTCTTAAACAAAAAAAAATTCAATAAAAAAAGAAGCTTCTTGAAAATGTCTCAATTTCCTTATTCTTACGGATTTTACGATAGTTGTGAAAATCAATATGATCCATACAATTTTACACCAAATTCATATGGATATTTTAATAACAACTATTGCACAAACAATTTGGATTTTACACCATCAACTTTTCAAAATTTTCAAAATAACTCTGATTTTCCACCATATAACTTTCAAACTAACGATCAACCTTCAACTCTTGAAAGACAAATTGAATATTTACTTGAAATGAGCACACAACAAAATCGAAGAATAAATGAATGGTGTAATTCATATTTGTGCAACAATTCAAGTCAAAGTTTTCAAAATAATCAAAATTCAATTCCAAATTCAAATTCAAATGATTTTGATCATAACCCTTGCCAATACAATTTCGAACTTCAAAATGAATTTCAAATTCAAAATGGAAATGTGAATCACTTTACAAATGATTTTGGCAATGGGAATAATTTCAATGATGGTGCGATTAACGATTTTTGTTCTCAACAATTTCAAACTACTCAAGTTAATAATTATAACTTTGATTTTGTTGAGCAAATGAACGAAATTTTTGATAATCATACGGATTTGGTATTTGAAACATACTTGAAACAACGTGACCAACAAAATCAAGTTTCAACGTGTGGCGATTTGAACGATAATCCACCTTTGCCCACAATTGATGATTTTGAAATAACAACTTTCGAAATGGAAAATGACAACCTTAACGAAGTTGTTAATAACACGGTAATTGAGTTGGATTTCAATTCTTATGAGAAGGTGGAACAAAATTTAAAATTCGATCTTCCTTTTTCTGAAAATTTGAAAATAACAACTTTAGACTTTGAAAATGATATAAGTAATGAAGTTGTTAATAATTCAAAGGAAGATGAATTTAATGAACACAAATTTTTTGGACTTTCCGAAGAAGAGTGGAATTGTGAAAGAGTAGATTTGAATCACCAATTGGATTTTGAAATCGTTATTTTTGAACAAATTTTCAATGATAAATTTGAAATTCAAACTGGTGAAATTAAACATGAATTTCAACCATTTATTCAATCTACCCCAAGAATCATCGAAAATAAACCAACTCATTCGATTTTTAATAAAACAACATTTGTTTTTCCAAATCTACGTCTAACTTCGAAAGCTTTTACGATTTGGTTTTTCGAGCTTAAGCTGTGTCTCTCACACTTGAAGAGACAAATGAATCGGTCTTTAGAAGACCATTTCATTTACTTCTTGTCAATATATTTTCCGATATACTGTAAATATTTTATTTTTATCTCTTGTAAATATAGCACATATTTTCATATTTTTCTTTTTTGTTCTTTTTTCCTTCCACTTGGGTTAACTGTGGGGACACAGTCAAAATCAAGTGTGGGGGGGAGTTTCATATTTATTTTGGTTTTTGCATAGATTTCGCTTTTCTTTTCTTTCTTCACGCTTTTCATTTCTTTTTTTCATCCAAAAAATATTTCAAGAAAAAAAATGCATTTTAATTTACTTTTAAATGGGCATGATGAAGTAGATGTACGGTTTTGGTCGTACAATTAAAATATTTGGAATTTTACTTCTCTTGACGGATAACGAAAGAAAAGTTTAAATTATGAGCAAATTAAGTGTAACCGGTATATAGGGAAATTCATAGGTGATGAGTATGAAGTGTTTTCTAAATTGTAATCCGATTAAATGAATGGTTGATTTAGATTACTTACGTTAACATTTTAGATTGTTTAAGTGAAGTTGTGCTAAGATATTCTCGCTAAACTCTCTCTCTTAAATTAAAAAAAAGGGAAAGTGTATAGATATAATAATCCAAGGGTATCCAACATTGCTGGTACATCTGGCGTTGGTGTGCAAACCCGCCAAGCTCGGACACCTTGTTGACAAAGTCAGCGTCGGTATATCTTGGTCTCATTTTATGAGTTGGACACCCTAGGATTACTGACCCTCACGTAAGTCATAGTGCAGTGTAGGGGCGGTATACCTAGGTACTTGTAAATAATAATAATGTAAATATGTTGTAATAAAGAGAGAGTTAGCACTTGAAATCCAAGCACACTCTTCACTTATTTGACCTAACTTGCTAACCAAAAGTAAATAAAGATGCCAATGTACGATTGTTGATATCGATTACAGAATTCATTTCATATTTGCACTATGTTTCTACTAAAACAACTGGCTAAACTGGAGGAGTTTGTAGCGATAACTGACTTTTGTTTGAAGTTTTGAGTAGTAACGGACTAAAATTTCATAGTGACGACCCAATTTGTATTAACTCCTTCGTGTTATAATTTAAAAGTAAATTGCCCATTTGTAAATACTCTTTTAAAAACTTGCATTCATCTTGTGAATATTTTCGAATCTAGCATTTTTGTATATATTTTTGGCATTTAACTTTTGGATTTTGTGGGTAGTATCCGCTGAAAACCCTCACGAGACAACACTCGTCCTACTGGGGACACCCAGAGATTTAACGGCTTGTTGCATACGCTCAATGCAATCGTGCTCCCTACGAAAGTGGATTTATCTTAGTTTTTTTTACTTTATTCGAGGACGAACAAAAAGATAAGTGTGGGGGTATTTGATGTGCACGTTAAAATGCACATTTATATTCACATAGTTATCCTTGTTAATTAACTAAATGAACATTTTTGGGTGTTTTATACGATCAAACCATATTTTAAATATTTTCAAAATCATCACTCATTTGGGGAAAAATTGATCACTTATGCATGTTTTATTTTGTGATTGCATTTACTTGTTCTTTGTTATTGTCTCTTATAGGAATTTTGGAGAACAAATAATGCATACACATGAAGATTTGGAGCACAAATGCATGCATACAAAGGAATGAAGAGGAAATAATTCTCATACATGATCATGGAGGACCCCACCTCTCAAATTAACCTCTTTCTCTTAAAGCTTCTTATAAAGACTAATTGAATGAGACAAAAGGCCTCCTGCATCCTACATGACTCATTAGTGGCTAAGAGTGGATTAGAAGCTTCATGAAGGGCCATTTTGGGGATTTCCCATTATGAGTGATTAGGGTTTTAGGGTTTGTGATCTTGTATATATACCCCCTTTATGTTTATTTATCTATCCTCTCTCTTATCCATTTTAGTTTTGTTTAGTTGAGGATCAAAAGCTCTCTTGTATTTCTATGGCTACTTAGCCATTTTCTTTATGTATCTTCTTTATTTTAATGCAATTTAATTTCTATGTTCTTTACTTTCATGTTCATAGCTTAGATTTACATTCATGTTCATAGCTTAGATTTACTTTAATGTTCATAGCTTAGATTTACTTTATGTTCATAGTTTAGATTTATTTCTATGCACTTAGTTTAATTCTCTTCTTGTTCTACTTAGTTTTTCTTACATTTTGCTTTCTTTTCTAATGTTGAAACTTACATGTGTTGATATGATAACACATATGAGTGGCTAATCCCTTGATTTAGGGGTAATGATGCTCTCTAACTTTATGTAAGTTCAACATTTGTATGATTTGTGATCTCTAATATTTGCTTCATATTAGTGAATATTGATGTAAGTTTATACATATGGGTTTGATACCTTATGTTGCATTTGTAAATGAGCTACTCTTATTCAACATAAACACAAGTTACATCAATATTTGCTAAGTGGTTATTGATTTTGAAATGAAAGTATGAACAAAATTTGATGGTCTATAGTTCTAACTAATAGTTCATAGGCCATACTTAGAATAGTTTTGCTTTAGTTTCATTTTCATGAGAATCATAAGTAGTTTAAATATTGCATTTATATCACTTATTGAGATCATAAATTGTATGTTTGATAACTTACATAAATGTGAGAGTGAATTTACCTCTAAATTACTCTCTAATTTCATATTTAGCTCTCAACTAGTTTCTAGTTTTCATTAGTTTTTATTAGTTAGAACAATTCAAAGTTTGGTTTAATTTGAGTGAATAAAATTGAAATTACTTCTTTCCCTGTGGATCGACTCGCATTCACTACGTATTACAATAGTACGCCGTGCACTTGCGGTTATTTCAATATTCGTGACGATTTTCTAATTCAATAGAAATATCGTTTTGCGAACACTTGATAACTGTTATTATAAGAGAACTCGACCAAATGCAAGTGATCTTCCCATGATCCGCCAAAGTCAAGAATACATGCCCGCAACAAGTCTTCCAGTATACGGTTCACCCTCTCAGTCTGACCATCTGTTTGAGGATGATATGCGGTGCTTAGATGTAATGTTGTCCCCAGTTCTTCTTGGAAAGCTTCCCAAAATTTAATAGCAAATATAGGGTCACGATCACTAACAATGCTACTGGGAACTCCATGTAGTATGACAACTTTTTTGAAATAAATTTTAGCCAGACTTTGAGCTGTTCTAGTAGATCTGACAGGAATAAAATGGGCAGACTTCGTGAATCGGTCTACGATCACCCAAATACTATCATTACCTTTTCTAGTTCGGGGCAAGCCATCAATAAAATCCATGGAGATTTGATCCCACTTCCAACTTGGAACTTCTAGTGGTTGTAACAATCCGGCAGGTTTCCGCTGATCACTTTTGATTTGCTGGCAAGTAGAACACCTGCTAACATATATGGAGATGTCTCTTTTCATAGATTTCCACCAGAACGTGCGCTTGAGATCATGATACATCTTGCTCACCCCTGGATGAATACAAAGCTTGGATTTGTGACATTCATCCATTACTTCCCTTCTGAGCTCAGGAATATTCGGGACACAAATTCGGCCTTTTAACCTCAGAACTCCCTTGTTATCAATTTGGAAACTCGAGGGTTCGCCTTCCTGAACTCTTTTACTAATTCTCTGTATAAATTCATCATCCTTCTGGAGATCAGAGATTTTATCAATCAGTGAAGGTGTAATGATAAGGTTGGCGATGATGAGATTGGCGATGACCGCATTCAGAGTATACAAGATGTCCAGATCATAGGCTGTGAGAAATTCTAACCAACATTGCTGCCTCAAATTCAAGTCCCTTTGGGTAAACAAATATTTCAAAGATTTATGATCTGTATATAGTTCAAATTTCTCACCCAAAAGATAGTGCCTCCATATTTTTAAAGCAAATACGATGGCCAATAACTCAAGATCATGAGTTGGATATCTCTTCTCATGTGGCTTCAATTGACGACTAGCATAAGCAACTACTTTGTCTCTTTGCTTCAACACCGCACCAATACCTTCAATAGAAGCATCTATCCAAACTTTAAAATCTTGGTTGCCATCAATAATAGTCAAAACTGGATCAGTAGTCGTGTAACACCCCACATCCGTTAGTGTCACTCACAAAGGGAATGCACTAAGTTCTGTGGAGCATTTAGGGTAAAAGATGCAGATAAATTACAAGACAGACAGAAATTAAACAGCGGAAGATAAAACTTTGCTTTATTGATAAAATAATTTGTACAATGATTTCTTTACAATATCAGAGTATCATCTGTCTTACAAAATAAAGAAGCATAAAACAACATTTATATTCCCCAATTTTTGCATGAGCCAGCCATAGCATCTGATAAGAGAATCCAAGCAGACTTCGATAAATCTTCAAGCTGGGAAAGAGTGACAGTCCAACTTAACCTGAGCTATACTACTCCCTCCTCTACTACCTGGGGGGGAAACGGAAGAAAAGAAGACGAAAGAAAAACAGAGTCAGACATAAAGCCTGAGTAAGTTCAGTAACTTCTAGCATGTGAACATGGAAAACAAAACGACATGAATTAACTGAATACAAGATTACACCATGACGATAGGGTCAACAAGATTGGACAAGGTAATCACAAGATATGCTAAGATAAGATAAACTGGATACGCTCTAATACTTTCGCCGCTTCGCTCTAATACTTCGCCGCTTCGCTATTTCCTTGTTATACTGATTTCTATATCTCTGCACCACCTACCTAGTGTCCCAACTAGTAATGATAACGTGATCCCAATCCCTGTATTTTCCATTGCATTCCGGCATACATTCATTATTTATTACCTAGATCAAATCTAGGGTTTTCTATCAAGTGCTTTCTAGATTTAACTAGAGTTTACGCTATCTGCTGAACGCTTCTCGGATTTATGCCACCTAGTCCAACTAGGGATTACGCTACCTGTTGAACGATGCCCCCAAGTCTAGGACACACTACCTAGAGTGATATATGTTCCTATACTTCCCCACGCATGTATCGCGAATCGTTATCGCTTGTCTAGATGCACATGTCCTGTAATGTGCGGTCCGAGTCCTGTGACAGGGCAAATCAAGGAATACAGAACTCGGTCGGGAGCTTTCAGATATCTGCCGATGCAGATGCTAAGGTCTGTTTTTATTCCAGTGGCTATGGTCCCACTTGACCCCTCCCTCAACTAATGAAAGGCACCCTTTGTAAAATGAGAACTATACGCCGGCCCCCGGTGCCCCACTATCCTATGGCCATCCTCACCCATAACTAGATAGCAATTATGGTCTTTTGGAGTTCTCCTCCTTTCCGCTTCACGTATCTCGACTGACTCAAGATGGATGGTAGACGACGAGTTGCTATCACAGGGCTACCGTTTTCTCGCCGAATCACGCCGGTCCATCCTAGTCTTTAGGTTGCCATATATATTGCAACCAAGGCATACCCCTGGTTCTTCTACGCAGACCTTAACCTCTGTGGGCCCAGGCGGATCATCTGCAGCCTCACAGAGGGATACCAAGAGTACCCTCACGTCCCCTCGAAGCCTCGGGCTTCGTATCCCAATTCGTTGGAGCCTTCTCGGACGGACATTCGCTCCTTCCCGTGTTATACTAAGAATTACTACTAAGTTCTCTTTCCCGTCAATTTGGGTTGGTTAAGTGTCATTAGTCAATTCAAGCTAACTTAACCCTCTTCATTTATCCTGATAAACTGGTTAAGTGTTATCCCTTTATGCTTTTTACTTAACCCTATTCATTTATCATATTCTGATGGTTAAGCGTTCAGGTTTACTTAACCCTATGGTCTAGTCCAGCTAACATATTAAATTGGCTAAGTGTATTACTTAACCCCAACCTCTAGTCTAATTAACATGTTAAATTGGCTAAGTGTATTAACTTACTTAACCCCACCTTCTAGTCTAGTCAACATGTTAATTTGGCTAAGTATTCCCATGGACTTAACCCTCCCATTCTAGCTTTAACTGTGCTAAGTTGGTTAAGTGTTCCTTAACCTTCCCATTCTAGCTTAACTGTGTTAAGTTGGTTAAGTGTTCCTATGGACTTAACCTTCCCATTCTAGCTTAACTGTGTTAAGTTGGTTAAGTGTTTCTATGGACTTAACTCTCCCATTCTTGGTCTAGCTTTAATTAATAAATTAAAGCCACAACCTCTCACATTAGACAGATATTGCTGCGGTTACTGGATGTGCCGGTCGGTTCTGGGCAGGTTTACACCGCAACTCAGTCTAACCTCGGGTTAGGCATATTCATGTTTTCTAAGTTCAAAGGGTTTTTTATTAATTTCCAAACCTGGTTTTGAAAGCAACCATCCCGTTCGTCGGATCAGTTAGGGATAGCCAGGGAGGGCAGGAAACTTATATTTTCCAAACCCAAGCCTAGACACTATCCTCTCTGTCACCCTAGAACTTTCTGGTATGAGTTATAAAAAGGGGTGTTATCAAAATATCTTTCTTTTGTTTATAAATTGTTAACAATTTATCTTACAGCCCATTTCCCCCTTTTTAAACAAATTTGGCCTATATTCATTTGTCGCTAACAGACTTATATTCTAGGCCCAAATCTTGATTTGCCTAACCTACAGTTCATAGCAATTTAGATCTATCATCTTTATTTTCAGTTTATGCTAAACTAGATTTTATATGCCAAACTAGATTTTCTATCCTAGTTCACCGTTTATGCCCAAAAACTAGATTTATTCTTCTAGTTTACAGTCTACATACAAACTAGATTTATTATTCTAGTTTTTCAGTTTACAGGCCAATACTAGATCTAAATTTCATAACCTATAATCCATGTCAAATCTACCCAATTCACATGTCTTAACACATGTTCTAAAATTGTATAAATCAGAATCATGTTCGCTTCCAAACTATGCCAATTTCAAGCTTACAACTATATTTATGTTTATTTTTGTGTTTTTCCCAAATCGCATTCCCACCATTCGTATAATCATGATTCAACCTAGATTGTAAATAAATCTAGATTCGTAGAAAATAGGGAATGAACCAATAATGCTATGAAAAAGGGTGGACATAATAATTGGCATAAAAAGATTTTGAATAACGACGCAGGTTTAAGAATATGGGTAGACCTAACTTAATAGGTAAATTCCCATGGTCTAGAACCAAGAATAGACAGAATAGGTTCGAGAACATGGGTAGACCTAACTTAATAGGTAAATTCCCACAGTCTAAAACCAAAGAAAATCAAGAACAGACAGAATAGATAAATCGGGTTTTAGACCCAATTTCATAGTCACAAAACCTAAGCAACAATTTTCCTAGTCATGAATCATAGGTGTTTAAATCACCGTTGTTATGTCATAGGTAATACTTTATGTCCAAATCAAAGGCTTGTGTTCATAATCATAGGCAAATGTCCATAGTCATAGGCAATATTCATAGTCAAAAGGGAAAATAATTCCCACAATCATAAGTCACCGTCATAGGCGATGTTTTATGTCCCAAAATCAAAGGCTTTTGTTCATAGTCCAAAGGCACATGATCTCAGAATCCATAGTCATAGGCAACGGTCTTAGGCAAAGTCTTATTTGTCCTTGAATCATAACAGTTCTTAATTTAGTCCAAGAGTATAAACACAGATTCGAATAGAGAGAGAGAGATTTGGCATATTCTTTTATTCCTTTAATTTCATGTCACAAAATAAAGCAAAAACGTTCAAATCTAGAAACAACTGACTTACAGAAATTAGATCTAGAATAGAAGAATGGCGATGCTAAGATTCGTATGTCGTTGCTCGAGGTTTGTTGATTTAGCCTTTGAATTCTTCACTTTGATTTGAATCTTCTCTTGAACAGATTTGAGCAGCATCTCCATGTCTTGAATTTATATTTTATTTTAATTATTTAAGAAAATTTAGAGGAGGGGAAGAAGCCATGAATCTTAGCAGCATAAGGATAGAAGAGAATTGGTGCAAAGAGAATGAAGACTAGGGCTGTTTATATAGCTGCTCAAGACCTTATCGTACACGCAGCGCTGAGTCAGCATTGAACCCAGTTAAGAAAATAGTCCAGGTACGAAGATGAATCTAGCCAAACCTTATCATACACGCAGTGCTGAGTCAGCATTGGGTCCCACAAGCTATTTTGGCGTAGAAATTTGAATTTCGAATGAATTGTTTTGGCGTAGAAGTTTGATTTTCGAACTTTTGAATTTCTGGAATTTATTTAACTGTTTTATTCACATGAAATATTCTTATATGTATATAATTCCTCTAACGACCATTTTACGCGTATATATATACGCACAACTTTCATTTTATTTTCAAAATTCAAATGATGTTGCCATATTTCATTGACTGTAGCCTTATCTTGAATTTTATCTTTCGTATACATATATTTTTGCATATATATATATATTTATATTCTCATATGTATATATATATTTTCTTTAATTCCTTATATGTACGTTCTTATCCTTTCAAATTTTGAATTTGTATACGTACATATATTCGCATGTTCAGTTGGCCCTCTCTAAAACAAAGATAAAAAAATTATGCCGCCGCCGGGGTTCGAACCCCCGACCTCCATGCTACAAATCCAATGCCTTAACCAACTGAGCTACAGAGGCTTTTGTTAATAAGTCTTAGAACAATATTAATTATTGTACTCTCCTTACTTCTCTTTTTCATGTTAGTTACAATACTTAAATTAAACAACTGCATGGATCTTTTTCTTTTAATTTTTCTTTTAAAAATTAATTATACTTTAATTTGAGAATCTTAATGTCACAGAATTACGGGGTGTTACATTCTCCCCCACTTAAAAGGATTTCGTCCCCGAAATCTTCAAGTTAGGAAGAATGTGTCCTACCATCCAATCACCCATCTACTCAACCATTCAATCACAGGCATTCATTGTCCTTAAAAGATTTCTAATGCTTTCATGTTCATATGCATAGTGTGTGTATATGTCTCTATCTAATGCAAAATCAGCCGGTCTACTGATTCAGTTGACCTCCTTAATGCAAATCATGTTAGTGCCATGCGTCCAATCATGCATGCAAACATCCCTAGTCATGTAAATACTACATGCGTGCACAGCCATTCATCCATATGCAACGTCCATATGATATCATATCAAGTTCAACTTATAAACAAATGCATATATGTAAATGCAATATGAGAGCGTCCGAACTTGATCTAGTGCCTAATACGTATGCATATGCATCCACGAGCAACCATTTGCAACCACTTGCAACCATTCAACCATAACATGTTTCAAATACATGTTTACATCCATTGGCTTCTACCTAAGGATCGCAGATACGACCTAGAGGATATACTTTGGAAAGAGAGAAACAACTACGCGTAAAGCTCCTAAACAGAGAAATCAAGGATGCACCCTTAAGGAAAAAGGGCATGTTGATAGCATCTAGCCTTCTTGAGCTTTACTCCACTGTATCTTAAACAATTTATCTTCACGATTGTGAAGTTCCTAACCTCCATTTCCAAAATAAACAGATGTCAATCACGGTACCAAGTGTATGATTAGAGGTCTCTCCCTTATCCACCATGCCATAACTATAAGGGTTGAAAGATCACTATGCGCTTTTTAGAGCGCCTGTCACAACTATTCATCTCTCATGCAAACCATCGAACTTGACATTCCTCAAGTACAAGCCCCAAAGGCCTAAACCAATATCAGACAAGCACCCAAGGAATATCTCCCCCGAATTTAGACGATCTACGTGAGATGATATAAGAAAACTCGATAGCTATTCTCAAATCCCTACTAACAAAAAAATAAACTGGTCGGACCACCAATTGGATTTGAGACTCTAGTGGGATCTTTCTACTATACAAGTACTATGGTGCAGAGACCCAACTATGAAAGTGGATATGAACAAATGAGAAGCGCTAGAACCTAAGGGAATAGCACGAACAGAAAACTAGACTCTTCCAACCGGACTACCTTTCTCCTAGGTACGCTTGGTGGCAAAAGCATGTACTTGTCCTTCTGAAAATCTCGTCCTCGTTCTTGCCCTTGTCCTTAAGTATATGCCCTATCATACCCTAGTAAAGATACTTCCTCTTGTCTTAGGCTTTATAATTTCTTCCTCCTTCGTGTGCTAAGTCTACATCCATGAATTCCTCATCCTAGGGTTATGCTCCTTAGCCAAACTCCTCATCCCCTTCCGTGTGTAGTCATGTTGACAAATCTCTCGAAAACTGCCTCCATCGTCCGGAAAACCTTATAAGCTTTGAAAGAAAACTGCCCGTAGATAAAACAACTACGGCTATGGATGGAAGCCGGGCACTACTTTGCCCTTCGATGAGGTTACCTCCCAGAAAGCCAGGAGCCCCAGAGACTCAAGAAAGAAGGAGACAAGAATTTAAACAGAGGAAGAGAAGATAGTGCGTATGGCTTTGGGGAATATGCCTTTAAAACAAATCTCTTCTTTTGAAAATGCTTCTTTTAAAACCGTTTGAAAATAATTTTTCAAATCCTTTATCTGATCTAGTAACCTTCAGCTCTGATACCACGTGTAACACCCCACATCCGTTAGTGTCACTCACAAAGGGAATGCACTAAGTTCTGTGGAGCATTTAGGGTAAAAGATGCAGATAAATTACAAGACAGACAGAAATTAAACAGCGGAAGATAAAACTTTGCTTTATTGATAAAATAATTTGTACAATGATTTCTTTACAATATCAGAGTATCATCTGTCTTACAAAATAAAGAAGCATAAAACAACATTTATATTCCCCAATTTTTGCATGAGCAAGCCATAACATCTGATAAGAGAATCCAAGCAGACTTCGATAAATCTTCAAGCTGGGAAAGAGTGACAGTCCAACTTAACCTGAGCTATACTACTCCCTCCTCTACTACCTGGGGGGGAAACGGAAGAAAAGAAGACGAAAGAAAAACAGAGTCAGACATAAAGCCTGAGTAAGTTCAGTTGCTTCTAGCATGTGAACATAGAAAACAAAACGACAAGAATTAACTGAATACAAGATTACACCATGACGATAGGGTCAACAAGATTGGACAAGGTAATCACAAGATATGCTAAGATAAGATAAACTGGATACGCTCTAATACTTTCGTCGCTTCGCTCTAATACTTCGCCGCTTCGCTATTTCCTTGTTATATTGATTTCTATATCTCTGCACCACCTACCTAGTGTCCCAACTAGTAATGATAACGTGATCCCAATCCCTGTATTTTCCATTGCATTCCGGCATACATTCATTATTTATTACCTAGATCAAATCTAGGGTTTTCTATCAAGTGCTTTCTAGATTTAACTAGAGTTTACGCTATCTGCAGAATGCTTCTCAGATTTATGCCACCTAGTCCAACTAGGGATTACGCTACCTGTTGAACGATGCCCCCAAGTCTAGGACACACTACCTAGAGTGGTATATGTTCCTATACTTCCCCACACATGTATCGCGAATCGTTATCGCTTGTCTAGATGCACATGTCCTGTAATGTGCGGTCCGAGTCCTGTGACAGGGCAAATCAAGGAATACAGAACTCGGTCGGGAGCTTTCAGATATCTGCCGATGCAGATGCTAAGGTCTGTTTTTATTCCAGTGGCTATGGTCCCACTTGACCCCTCCCTCAACTAATGAAAGGCACCCTTTGTAAAATGAGAACTATACGCCGGCCCCCGGTGCCCCACTATCCTATGGCCATCCTCACCCATAACTAGATAGCAATTATGGTCTTTTGGAGTTCTCCTCCTTTCCGCTTCACGTATCTCGACTGACTCAAGATGGATGGTAGACGACGAGTTGCTATCACAGGGCTACCGTTTTCACGCCGAATCACGCCAGTCCATCCTAGTCTATAGGTTGCCATATATATTGCAACCAAGGCATACCCCTGGTTCTTCTACGCAGACCTTAACCTCTGTGGGCCCAGGCGGATCATCTGCAGCCTCACAGAGGGATACCAAGAGTACCCTCATGTCCCCTCGAAGCCTCGGGCTTCGTATCCCAATTCGTTGGAGCCTTCTCGGACGGACATTCGCTCCTTCCCGTGTTATACTAAGAATTACTACTAAGTTCTCTTTCCCGTCAATTTGGGTTGGTTAAGTGTCATTAGTCAATTCAAGCTAACTTAACCCTCTTCATTTATCCTGATAAACTGGTTAAGTGTTATCCCTTTATGCTTTTTACTTAAACCTATTCATTTATCATATTCTGATGGTTAAGCGTTCAGGTTTACTTAACCCTATGGTCTAGTCCAGCTAACATATTAAATTGGCTAAGTGTATTACTTAACCCCAACCTCTAGTCTAATTAACATGTTAAATTGGCTAAGTGTATTAACTTTACTTAACCCCACCTTCTAGTCTAGTCAACATGTTAATTTGGCTAAGTATTCCCATGGACTTAACCCTCCCATTCTAGCTTTAACTGTGCTAAGTTGGTTAAGTGTTCCTTAACCTTCCCATTCCAGCTTAACTGTGTTAAGTTGGTTAAGTGTTCCTATGGACTTAACCTTCCCATTCTAGCTTAACTGTGTTAAGTTGGTTAAGTATTTCTATGGACTTAACTCTCCCATTCTTGGTCTAGCTTTAATTAATAAATTAAAGCCGCAACCTCTCACATTAGACAGATATTGCTGCGGTTACTGGATGTGTCGGTTGGTTCCGGGCAGGTTTACACCGCAACTCAGTCTAACCTCGGGTTAGGCATATTCATGTTTTCTAAGTTCAAAGGGTTTTTGATTAATTTCCAAACCTGGTTTTGAAAGCAACCATCCCGTTCGTCGGATCAGTTAGGGATAGCCAGGGAGGGCAGGAAACTTATATTTTACAAACCCAAGCCTAGACACTATCCTCTCTGTCACCCTAGAACTTTCTGGTATGAGTTATAAAAAGGGGTGTTATCAAAATATCTTTCTTTTGTTTATAAATTGTTAACAATTTATCTTACAGCCCATTTCCCCCTTTTTAAACAAATTTGGCCTATATTCATTTGTCGCTAACAGACTTATATTCTAGGCCCAAATCTTGATTTGCCTAACCTACAGTTCATAGCAATTTAGATCTATCATCTTTATTTTCAGTTTATGCTAAACTAGATTTTATATGCCAAACTAGATTTTCTATCCTAGTTCACCGTTTATGCCCAAAAACGAGATTTATTCTTCTAGTTTACAGTCTACATACAAACTAGATTTATTATTCTAGTTTTTCAGTTTACAGGCCAATACTAGATCTAAATTTCATAACCTATAATCCATGTCAAATCTACCCAATTCACATGTCTTAACACATGTTCTAAAATTGTATAAATCAGAATCATGTTCGCTTCCAAACTATGCCAATTTCAAGCTTACAACTATATTTATGTTTATTTTTGTGTTTTTCCCAAATCGCATTCCCACCATTCGTATAATCATGATTCAACCTAGATTGTAAATAAATCTAGATTCGTAGAAAATAGGGAATGAACCAATAATGCTATGAAAAAGGGTGGACATAATAATTGGCATAAAAAGATTTTGAATAACGACGCAGGTTTAAGAATATGGGTAGACCTAACTTAATAGGTAAATTCCCATGGTCTAGAACCAAGAATAGACAGAATAGGTTCGAGAACATGGGTAGACCTAACTTAATAGGTAAATTCCCACAGTCTAAAACCAAAGAAAATCAAGAACAGACAGAATAGATAAATCGGGTTTTAGACCCAATTTCATAGTCACAAAACCTAAGCAACAATTTTCCTAGTCATGAATCATAGGTGTTTAAATCACCGTTGTTATGTCATAGGTAATACTTTATGTCCAAATCAAAGGCTTGTGTTCATAATCATAGGCAAATGTCCATAGTCATAGGCAATATTCATAGTCAAAAGGGAAAATAATTCCCACAATCATAAGTCACCGTCATAGGCGATGTTTTATGTCCCAAAATCAAAGGCTTTTGTTCATAGTCCAAAGGCACATGATCTCAGAATCCATAGTCATAGGCAACGGTCTTAGGCAAAGTCTTATTTGTCCTTGAATCATAACAGTTCTTAATTTAGTCCAAGAGTATAAACACAGATTCGAATAGAGAGAGAGAGAGATTTGGCATATTCTTTTATTCCTTTAATTTCATGTCACAAAATAAAGCAAAAACGTTCAAATCTAGAAACAACTGACTTACAGAAATTAGATCTAGAATAGAAGAATGGCGATGCTAAGATTCGTATGTCGTTGCTCGAGGTTTGTTGATTTAGCCTTTGAATTCTTCACTTTGATTTGAATCTTCTCTTGAACAGATTTGAGCAGCATCTCCATGTCTTGAATTTATATTTTATTTTAATTATTTAAGAAAATTTAGAGGAGGGGAAGAAGCCATGAATCTTAGCAGCATAAGGATAGAAGAGAATTGGTGCAAAGAGAATGAAGACTAGGGCTGTTTATATAGCTGCTCAAGACCTTATCGTACACGCAGCGCTGAGTCAGCATTGAACCCAGTTAAGAAAATAGTCCAGGTACGTAGATGAATCTAGCCAAACCTTATCATACACGCAGTGCTGAGTCAACATTGGGTCCCACAATCTATTTTGGCGTAGAAATTTGAATTTCGAATGAATTGTTTTGGCGTAGAAGTTTGATTTTCGAACTTTTGAATTTCTGGAATTTATTTAACTGTTTTATTCACATGAAATATTCTTATATGTATATAATTCTTCTAACGACCATTTTACACGTATATATATACGCACAACTTTCATTTTATTTTCAAAATTCAAATGATGTTGCCATATTTCATTGACTGTAGCCTTATCTTGAATTTTATCTTTCGTATACATATATTTTTGCATATATATATATTTATATTCTCATATGTATATATATTTTTTCTTTATTTCCTTATATGTACGTTCTTATCCTTTCAAATTTTGAATTTGTATACGTACATATATTTGCATGTTCAGTTGGCCCTCTCTAAAACAAAGATAAAAAAAATTATGCCGCCGCCAGGGTTCGAACCCCCGACCTCCATGCTACAAATCCAATGCCTTAACCAACTGAGCTACAGAGGCTTTTGTTAGTAAGTCTTAGAACAATATTAATTATTGTACTCTCCTTACTTATCTTTTTCATGTTAGTTACAATACTTAAATTAAACAACTGCATGGATCTTTTTCTTTTAATTTTTCTTTTAAAAATTAATTATACTTTAATTTGAGAATCTTAATGTCACAGAATTACGGGGTGTTACATTCTCCCCCACTTAAAAGGATTTCGTCCCCGAAATCTTCAAGTTAGGAAGAATGTGTCCTACCATCCAATCACCCATCTACTCAACCATTCAATCACAGGCATTCATTGTCCTTAAAAGATTTCTAATGCTTTCATGTTCATATGCATAGTGTGTGTATATGTCTCTATCTAATGCAAAATCAGGCGGTCTACTGATTCAGTTGACCTCCTTAATGCAAATCATGTTAGTGCCATGCGTCCAATCATGCATGCAAACATCCCTAGTCATGTAAATACTACATGCGTGCACAGCCATTCATCCATATGCAACATCCATATGATATCATATCAAGTTCAACTTATAAACAAATGCATATATGTAAATGCAACATGAGAGCGTCCGAACTTGATCTAGTGCCTAATACGTATGCATATGCATCCACGAGCAACCATTTGCAACCACTTGCAACCATTCAACCATAACATGTTTCAAATACATGTTTACATCCATTGGCTTCTACCTAAGGATCGCAGATACGACCTAGAGGATATACTTTGGAAAGAGAGAAACAACTACGCGTAAAGCTCCTAAACAGAGAAATCAAGGATGCACCCTTAAGGGAAAAGGGCATGTTGCTAGTATCTAGCCTTCTTGAGCTTTACTCCACTGTATCTTAAACAATTTATCTTCACGATTGTGAAGTTCCTAACCTCCATTTCCAAAATAAACAGATGTCAATCACGGTACCAAGTGTATGATTAGAGGTCTCTCCCTTATCCACCATGCCATAACTATAAGGGTTGAAAGGTCACTACGCGCTTTTTAGAGCGCCTGTCACAACTATTCATCTCTCACGCAAACCATCGAACTTGACATTCCTCAAGTACAAGCCCCAAAGGCCTAAACCAATATCAGACAAGCACCCAAGGAATATCTCCCCCGAATTTAGACGATCTACGTGAGATGATATAAGAAAACTCGATAGCTATTCTCAAATCCCTACTAACAAAAAAATAAACTGGTCGGACCACCAATTGGATTTGAGACTCTAGTGGGATCTTTCTACTATACAAGTACTATGGTGCAGAGACCCAACTATGAAAGTGGATATGAACAAATGAGAAGCGCTAGAACCTAAGGGAATAGCACGAACAGAAAACTAGACTCTTCCAACCGGACTACCTTTCTCCTAGGTACGCTTGGTGGCGAAAGCATGTACTTGTCCTTCTGAAAATCTCGTCCTCGTTCTTGCCCTTGTCCTTAAGTATATGCCCTATCATACCCTAGTAAAGATACTTCCTCTTGTCTTAGGCTTTATAATTTCTTCCTCCTTCGTGTGCTAAGTCTACATCCATGAATTCCTCATCCTAGGGTTATGCTCCTTAGCCAAACTCCTCATCCCCTTCCGTGTGTAGTCATGTTGACAAATCTCTCGAAAACTGCCTCCATCGTCCGGAAAACTTATAAGCTTTGAAAGAAAACTGCCCGTAGATGAAACAACTACGGCTATGGATGGAAGCCGGGCACTACTTTAACTGGAATATTGTTGACAGTGAGGGTGCCTTCTAAAACATCTAGCCTTTGCTGACTAGCTAGGGGTGTTGGAGTTTCTGCTATTTCATTTACATGAGCTACTACAGACTCCTTTGACAGTTGACAATTCTTCGTAATATGACCAGACTGGTGGCACTTATGGAATTTTCTGCTCTCTTGCAACTTCTTATTGGATTTGGATTCAACATTTCTTTTCCTCTTCGAAGATTTGTAATTCCTTAGCAAATGCCCTGGCTTATTACAGTTATGGCATATGGCGGTCGTTAACGGTTCTTCTTTAGATTCAACCTTTTTCTTATCAGCTTTAGGCTTCTTACTGACCTCGGGCTTTGTGCTTGCCTCTGGGCTATCAGTTTACAACTTCCTTTTGCTGCTAGAACTGCCTTCCTCTTCATCTTCCCAACCATGTTGTTTATCATTATACTCATAGCGATAAGCTATTTGTATCATTTCAGAGAATGGGAGATTCACATGAGCAAGTACTCTACCTTCGTATTTCTTTTTTAATCCTTTGATAAATCTCAGATTCTTCCTTACAAGATCTTGAATTAGTTCTGGGGCAAAGCGAGAAAGTTCACTGAATTTATTCTGATATTTTTGGATGGTCATATCTCCTTGTTTCAGATTGTAAAACTCATCATATAGTCGCTCCGTTGCTTCTGGAGGAATAAATCTTTCTTTGAACATTTCTTTAAATCTATCCCAGGTAATATTACCTTCTGGATTTTCCTCAGTAATAGTTTCCCACCAGATTAAAGCTTCGTCTTTGAGTGCCCAAGATGCAAGTAATCTTTTCTGACCATCTCTCAGCTTTAAGCCTTGAAAGATTCTCTCAGCAGAATGCATCCATGCCTGTGTTTCAATAACGGATTCTTTGCCTGAGAATTGTACTCCACCTAGATTTCGATACTTCATTACTAGAGCTTTTAGATCTGGTTCTGGTTGTGGGAGCACGATTGTCTCATTAGATTGTCGAACCATAGAATTACTTCTTCTATTTCTGCCACTCATTTTTTATCATGTCTGCAAATAGCAGACAAAAAGTCAGGCCAACAGAATAGATATTGTAAAGCATAGATACATATATTTAAATGTAAATGAATCTATGGGGGGTGTATTTTATTCAGCCGTACTCATTCTAGGACATTACTAGTCCTATCTATAATGAGTTATTCGTTTTGGAATACTGTTGATTCCACTTCTGTCCGGTTTATTTATATGTTATATTCTGAGCTAAGTTTAACCAAAGATATGATACCAACTGTGATGACCCCAAACTCCCGTAGTACGAAAGCAAGGATAATCATTGCAATATAACACATAAGCAATAACAGCAGAACAGAAATATAGAATCACAGCAGATAAAGTACATCAAATTACACTGGGAATAATATATCATCAGAGTTACACAACATAATAGGATCATACTTAGTACATAATACAGTTTTCCACTTAATATAAAATGTCTGTAATGGAATCAAACATAATATACTAAATGAAGTCTGAACAGCATAATAGAAATGATAGGATCCATCTTCAGCTCCATAGCTATCCAGAATGAATCTGCTAAACCTGTATACAAGGCTACCTGTGTGGAAAAGAGGGCACCCGAGTTTGCAAAGTGAAACAAACTACGAGTCAGTCATGGGAATGGTATGAGAAATCTTCTATAACCTATTTAATAATAAGGCTAATCACAGGACCACGCCGCTAACACAGAACGGGTTTACTCCATTGGATTGCCAGTGCATAAATAAAGTAAATCGTTAAACAATGCAATGCTTTTTATAAAAATGAAACCATTATAAGACTCAAGTCCCATCACACAATGCAACGCAAACCGGAAGATAGAGTTTTACCTTATAATGGTCAAAAATGGTTGATACGATAAAACGGATTTGATATTATTAATGTATATGTGTTTCAAAAACATTTCAATCATAATGTATCAATCATAGACGACATAGGTACCATATACTATGTTGCCATACTAGTTTTACAATCAAAACTGTATGGTGTCGTATTGGAAGTTGGATTTCCATCATGAACCAAATCATGGGATCGTCCTTACCGAATTCGAGATAGTCTAGCCCATGTCTCAGGACTCAGACTCAGGTGAGCCCTTAGGAGCGCCAGGGCCGGTCCACAAATATGTTAGTGGATTAGTAATGCCTGAACAATACGTCTCCCCGCCCTATAGGGCGTAATATAGAGCCACTAGGGACTCAAGTACAAGGTGCCTCGCTTTCCATTATCCACGTAAGTAAAAATATCTGGGCTTGTAAAACCCAGACACCACTTCTAGCTAGAAAGAAACGCATGTTCTCCATGGGGTCCTTCTCCCGTTTTTGGTTCATACCGGAGTGTGAGGCTCGCGAAGTAACGCTATACACAAAGCTATGCTAAAATGAAGCCGTGCTTTGATCATCAACCACAAAGCTCTGCTTTTCAACAATAAGCCTTGATCATTTGCATCTTGGCATGCTAAACTGACAATTCATGCCATGCGACAGATATCTATCAATATATAACCTCTGAGCTCATACGTCTCAGAGAAGGGTGTTAAGCAAGAGAATAAATTCTCCGCCACCAATCAGATATATATTAAATAGAAATTAATTTACATGGAACGAAATCCAGTTTCAGACACACATCCATTTACAAGTCCGTTCTAGGTCTGAACGAAACCGGAGACACCTTATTCCTCGTCCCGTATGTCCAATACGGAAGAGAGGTGCTCACTTATCTGGACAATCAACAAGTACGTCCGGACAACTACCACTTTAACCCTTTCAAGGCAGTAACTCCAATCAAAGGCATTAGTAGTCATCCATTCGATGTGAAGATCGCCGGTCTTCAATCACCGTCTTCAAATCTTCGACTTCCAATCGTCGTATAATTATTAGAAATGAGATTTAACTCGGACTTTTCAAATAATTCTTGAATACATATAATTTAAATCAATTCTTTTCATTTCATATCGTTTATAATATTTTATAACGATTTATCACTATTTTTATTTATTTTAAAATAGCCATTTTTAATTAAACGACTTTTGGGTCATTACATGGCCCTGGCGCTGTTTTCATCAAAATTTGATTTACACATTCCACAAAATCTACCCGTTGGATCTTAGAAATCTTTATATCGTTTCAAAGATCTTTCCAAAACGAACCTAAGGGTTCCAGTTTTGGGAAAATCCGACGGTCGGATCTTCCGGTATAATCGTTTGAAGTTACGATTTCAAAACGCGAACTGCAGCAGCGCGATTCGTTTTATTTTAATTTCTATTTATATATAAATATAAATCGTTCAACGATTTCAAACTATTTTTAATTAAACATTGATTTCTTCATATGAAATCCTGTATTACATTAAAATTGTGATTTTTAATGTCATAAACAATTTCATTACAGCATTGATTTCTTTTATATGAAATCACATTAGCATTAAGAATGTAATTTTTAATGCTAATACATTTTATTCAAATCTTGAATAATTTAATGATTCTGTCTTACATTTAAAAAGCAAATATAATCTTTTATTCTTTTCTTTGATTACACTGAAAAATGTAATATTTTATTCCTTTCTTTGATTACAAATAAAAATGTAATCTTTTATTCTTTTCTTTGATTACATATAAAAATGTAATTTTTATTCTTTTCTTTGATTACTAATAAAAATGTAATCTTTTATTCTTTTCTTTGATTACTAATAAAAATGTAATCCTTTATTCTTTTCTTTGAATACAAATAAAAATGTAATCTTTTATTTTTTATATACTATTACATTGAAAAATGTAACTTTTTATTTCATTCTTTATTTACATTGACAAATGTAAATTTCTATTTCATTCTTTATTTACATTGAAAAATGTAAATTTCTATTTCATTCTTTATTTACATTGAAAAATGTAGATTTCTATTTCACATTGAAAAATGTAAAATTTCTTTGTAATCTTTTCTTACATTAATAATGAAATTTCTATGTAAACACATTTTATATAGCAATGGTCATTTTTATTGTTTTCATTTGCAATAAAATGTAAATTTTCAAAGAAAAGACATTTTATATAACAATGGACATTTTTAATGTTTCATTAACATTAAAAATGTAAATTTTAACATCAATACATTTTTATTTCAAATTGTTTTTTTTTAATGTTGCTTTTTCATTAAAAATGTATAATTCAATATCAATACATTTCTATATAACAAATGACTAGTTTTAATGTTGCATTACATTAAGAATGTATATTTCAATATGAATACATTTATGTTTAACAATGTCTATTTTTAATCTTGCATTATATTTGAAATGTATATTTTAATATAAATGCATTTCTCTTTAACAAATGACTATTTTTAATGTTGGGTTACATTAAAATGTATATTTTAATGTAAAGACATTTTAATATAACAATGGTCACTTTTAATGTTTTGTTTACATTAAAAATATAAATTTCAAAGAAAACACTTTTTGTTATTGCAATGACCATTTTTAAAAGGTACCTTTACATAAGAATGTAAAACTTAATGTAAAACATTTTTATTATAACAATGTTCATTTTAATGTAAAACATTTACAATAAAAAGGTAAATTCCAAATGTAACTTCAATTCATATCTAAATGTTTATTATTAATGTCGCATTTACATTAAAAATGTAAAAATCAAATATAAATTCATTTCATATCTAATGTTTATTTTTAATGTCCCATTTACATTAAAAATGTAAAAATCAAATATAAATTCATTTCATATCTAAATGTTTATTTTTAATGTCCCATTTACATTAAAAATGTAAAAGTCAAATATAAATTCATTTCATAAGACAAATGACCATTTTTGATTTACAACAAAAATATAGATTTTATGTTGACATATAATGATCATTTTCATATTATTATATATATAAATCTAATTTTCATACTATTTAAACAATCAATATATAATAATGTGAATATTTTATAACACAAGGATATTTCAGAAAATTTCGGCAGCATGACGGCAGGGTAATTAAAACCGGTGCCGTCCCGATGTATGGCTCCTCGCACTACCTTAGGCCTCACGGCGTTTACAAGGGGTTTAATTTTCTAATACATTTTTCTAGGTAATCTAATGCCACAATATCAACCAATTTCATTTCAACCACAACCAATCACCAAAAATCAACCAATTACACACCATAAAACAATCAAGTCGTCCATGGTCTGTGGACGACGGGTGTTGGGAGTTTATAAACTCCGTCTGCATCCTAATATCATTTTATTTGATTAATTTGGATTCAAAAATCTCACTTTTCTATTTATTTCTTCTAAAATTGTAGAATGCTCCAAAAATTCTACGGTTTCTTCTGAAATGTATATCGCGAATTTACGGTCCCAACGAATCATGTTTCATTGAATTACGATTTTGTATGAGAAAGATATGAATTTTATAATTAAACATGAATTTGCAACACTTAAAAGTGTTATTAACCCTTCAGATTAAATAGCCGTATACCTTCCAGTTTTGTTCAGAACTAGGTTAGCAGTTATCTCCCGATCCGTTTCTCGAGTGGAGGACCGGGTTGCTCCATGCTCTTAGGCTAGGAACGGCGCGCCTGGGGATGGTATTCTCGTCGAACTCGCCGGTTGGAGGAGGAAGAAAGCTGGCCGCGAACGTGATATATTTGGGGGCTCCTATCTCGAGACTCGCACCACGGTATGAGGCTTGGTGGGTATGGAATTGTAGATCTCGTCGAGCTCTACAAAATCTTCAACAGGGGTGAAGGCTAATTCGACTTGTAGGGGGAGGAATCGAAGAGAGAAGGGGAAAGGGTTTTCCGTCGTTCAACAGTAAAGCGGCGGCGTACAACGATGAATAGGGTCTAGTATATACGGCGTATTTATACGTATACATATTTTTATTTTAATTTATTTAATTCTTTTAATTTCAATATAATTTCTATATCGCTCCTAACTCTGAACCAAACCCAAGGAGTGACACCCCTAGCTAAATAGCCCCATTCCGGACACAATGGGATATGTCCCGTTATCCAATTCAATTATTTCAATAGGGTTTTCTTTAAATTTAAATATAAAACATTTAATTATTTAATTTAATAATACATTTTAATTTACCGGGGCCACATACTAACTCTAAAAATTCCCGAAAAATAAATCTAGCTATGTTTTGACGATACGGTCCTAACAAAATTAATTTCGTCGAATTTGGAGACTGTTTGAAAAATGACCATTTTCTAGTCGATCGAAATTGACTGAAATTGACAAAACACATTTTCATTTGCCACGCTCACATATTAATTTCAAAAATTATGAAAATTGGAATCCTGCAATAATTTGACATACCGGATCCAATCAGAGTGGTTTCGTCAAAAACGGAGGTCTTTTGCAAAATGGCTATTTATACGGGCTATATATTATATTAAATTCCATAGCGACTATTTTGAATATTCAACTGGCCATAACTTTTGATTCCCGCTATGAAATTTCAATTTTTCGGATTCGTTGGAAAGATATTATTAAACAAATTCTAATATTTTTTGTTTCACCAAAATCCGATTTATTTTGCATCCTGTACAGTCAGTCAAAGTTCAAATTTTCAAACTGCCATGCTATTTCTGATTCCTTTTAAAACTAAAATAAATATATTCCTTCTAACTTCAATTTAAATAAATTTTTAATCGTTATTTTTTAAAATAAATTATTTTATCTATTCGAAATTCAATAAAATAGTCAAAATAAATTTTTTAAATTGGTTCTGATTTTCCGGGTTGTTACAGGGTTTAATTAATTACCTTTGGTTTCGAGCATGTTTGAAATCCAATATAAGCCCAAAAATTTAACTATCTTAGAGTCTGTCCAAACCAAAGCCAATCGTCCAAAATTCCAATACGGTCCTAATGAAACAAACCATGAGTCAATCCGAGTTCATACGCAAAAGTTATACATGCTTCATCATTTATAGTTCAAATTAAAAATAAAACAAACTAAACTTCTCCCACCCAATGAAACAATGACACATCAGAAGCCCACTTTGTTCTTTCTTCATGCATTTTCCAGGCCGTGAAAAAACCCATTGTACGCCATGAAATCAGGATCAACGCGCCTCCATACGACAACTGGTGTAACAATCCTGATTTTTAGCTATTGAATAATTAATTAATTCAATCATTTTAAATAATGGATTGGTAATTTAAATGACGTATATTCAATGGTTTTGAATATTTAATTAATGTAAATAGTGGAATAATATATTTAATTCTGTAATAGTATGAAATTAGTTGAATTTGAAATATTAGGTGAATTGGACAACGTAAGAAATTTAATTGAATTTTGATTTGAATTATAATAACGAATTTATTTAAAAACAATGTTTGAATGTATAATTTATAATTAAATTTAAAATAAGCTCCTAACGTCGCAGTAGTTCGTAATATTGCGTTTTGAACTTCAATTGAATATACATGATCCATTATAAGTTGGATTTCTTTGAAACAAGAAACGTACGAATATATTGAACTACGGTTTTCTAATGAAAGTGAAAAATCAGGATTTTCATATTGTAGATTGTGAGTTATGTCCAAATCATAATTTCAGAAAGTCGCTATAGAATCGTTTATAAACTATAATGATTTATTTAATAAAATAAAAGGATTTTAATATAAACTGAATATCGATTTGATGATGAAAATTTATAATATCGAGTTATAAATCCAAATATCTTTATTTTGGAGCTATATGATGTTCTATTCAAATATATATGTTAATAATAATTTATTATTATTAAATTGAATTGTTTTTGGATTTCTTTATTTTCTATCAATTTATTTAAGCCTTAAACACAGCCTTTTTGCAAACGACCTGTAAAACCTGATTTTTAGCCTACTTCGAATCGGTGATTAGCCCAGTCGAAACGTTCTTAAAGGAGGATTGTTATGAGAATATGACACATCGGAAAAAAGCGTAAGAGAACATTTCATTGCTATTACAATAATTTTACATTAGAGTACAAGAATATCTGAGTACAAATAAGTGATACACGTCGGAAAAATATCAAAGTAATAAATTACAATGCAGTAGAATTATAAATACATACATCAGAAAACAAACACTAACACAGCGGAAGACTTGAAATAATCCAGTATAGCTCTATCCATAATCTTGGATCCTGTTAAAAATATCTGCAAAACCAAAACTTCTAGCTGTCCGTGTGAAAAATATGAGCATACAGAGTTTAGATGTGTAACATAAACTTCAGGTTAGTCATGGAACTGGTGTGAGAACTAAAAAACAGTTTTTAAACTTTATTTTTGAAGTTTGGTATAACATGGTACCACGCCGTAAAACACGGAACGAGTTTCCTATACATGAATACCAGTAAATAAAAACTCACAATGCCTTTTAAAAAATGAAGCTATTATAAGACTCAGGTCCTATCACACAATGCAAGCGCAAGCCGGAGGATAGAGTCTTTCCTTATAATAGCCAAACATGGTTGATACACGAAATTTCTCTTATATTATTGCTTGTGTATAGTGTGAAATAAATTTTGAAAATAATTGTATCAATCTTAGACGGCATAATACTGCATCCTGATATGTCGCCATATAGGTTTACAAATAAAATCGTAAGGTCATGTATTGGAAATTGGATTCTATCATGAGATGAGGAAAAGGATCTTCCTCATCCAAACTTCGGAACGTCTCCAACAAAATGTTCCAGGGAAAATAACACGTATCCATTGGAGCAACAAAGTCGGTCCTCTTATTCCCTTGGATTAGTCAATTTCCTAGTCATAAAGTTAATTGGTCCTATCAGACCAATTATCTGGTCAGTACGTCGACCACCTTCCGAGGGCCCTCGATTCCAACATCCACATAAGTAAATTTCCTGGGTTCATACCATGGCATCATTTCTAGCCAGAAGGAAATGTATGTCCTCTCTGTGGTCCTTCATCCCGTTTTTGGCTCATACCGGGAAGTGAAGCTTGCCGAAGTCAGTTTTAATAGAAAACTACGCTATATCAACCTTTCTTTG
The DNA here is from genome assembly GCA_030737875.1 of Allium sativum. Taxonomy (NCBI): domain Eukaryota; kingdom Viridiplantae; phylum Streptophyta; class Magnoliopsida; order Asparagales; family Amaryllidaceae; genus Allium; species Allium sativum. Next base: position 1,023,004,251 of record CM060926.1, read on the forward strand.
ATCATCAACCACAAAGCTATGTTTTCAACAAAAGCTTTGATCAATCAACATCTTAGCATGCCGCATTGTGAATTCATACCATGCAACTGATGTCTATTAATATATAGTCTCCAAGCTCATACGTCTCAGAGAAAGGTGTTAAGCTAAGAGAATAAATTCTCCGTCACCAAACATATATATTTAGTAGAGATCATTAATTAATATAGTATAAAATATAATGTCAGACATACAATCCATTTGCAAGTTCATTTTGGGTTTGAACGAAATCGAAGGCACCTTATTCCTCGTCCCATATGTCCAATTCAGGAGAGAGGCCCTTTCATATCTGGTCGATCTCCAAGTACTTGTGGATGATCACCACTTATAACCTTGTCTTGGGTGTATGGACCAATCGAGACATCAACAATAATCCAAACGATGTGAAGATATCCGGTCTTCAACCATCGTCCTCAATTTCTTCGACTTTTAATCACCGTATAAGTTATTCAGAATGGGTTAAACCCAGTCTTTTCGAATAACTCACGCATCTTTAAAGTCAAGTGATATATAAAGATATCATACACCTCATTCCAATCCATAATATTATTTTATTCAAATATTCATTATAGTTGGAATTACTCCCATAAATTTTATCAAAGATTTACATCATTTAGTCTCTTGTTTAAAGCTTTCCTTGGAAATCATTTCAAAAGATTATGAAAATCTGTTTTCACAAATTCGACATAAATTAAGGTTTATAAGCCTTATTTGGATTAACGAACCTATTAAGGGTAATCACTCATATAGTTATCCCAATCCCAACCTATTCATCCCACAGAGCAAAACTGGTAGTACTCCACATCTAACATCATCGTGTTTCGGTAAATTTAATTACCTACTACATTTCAAATTTAATTAAAGCTTCATTAAACTCCGACTTAGTTTTAATCTCCAAAAATAATTAGTTAATGATTATTTAATTTTAGGAAAATAATACAGTCTTTAACTGGGTTAAAGAACAAATGTTATTTAAAACATCGTTTACGATAAACCCAAAATACTCTTCCATTCAAAATGGAATTTTCACGAAATCGTACCAGTTCACAATCGATATAAAATTTCATATCATACTAATATTATAAGCAGAATAACGACAAAGCCTTTTAAATTCCTTAAATAGTAAAGGTCTTCCTCCATGGAGGTTCATCTCGATTATCACTGAATCGATTTCCATTCAATTCCAATTAAATTTATTGATTGGAAAGCTTCACTTTGGAAAATTCCTTTAAATTTTGATTAAAAGATTTATTCCATAAACTTCATTTTCCACTAGGTTTAAGAACAGTGTTATTGAAGACACCATTCATGACAAACCCAAAATCCAATTTGATATCAAATATAAGGCTTCAAATTGAAATCATATCGACTTATATTCAATATCAAATGTTGAAACCCAACACATACCGTATAGGGAATAATGATATCAATATCTTCCAAATTCCTTAAAAAGGCATCCGTATAATTACGGAATCCAACATAAGAATATCCGAAGATTATTTCCAATGAAATCCAATATTCATATATTGGAAAACTTAACTTGGTTAAGTATGTACTAACTTCAAACCATTTCAATCACTTTTGTCAAGTAGCTAAATTTCATAAAATAGCTTTTCATTATCCAAAACAAAATATGTTTAGCCCAAATCACTTTTAAATTATTTTTTATGATTTATCATTGTTTTTCCCTATTTTTAGTAATTTAAATATAACTCAATTCTTTAACTCATTTCAGGTCATTAACAACAATAACGTTGTTTCCATTCAAATTTGATTTGAATTTATATCAAAATCTAACCATTGGATTTTAAAACTTTTAATTTCATTTGACATTCTTTTCATTATGAACCAAACGTTTTTCGTTTCGGGAAAATGCGATGGTCGGATCTCCCGGTACGTCAATTTGAAGTTAATGGTCAAAATTAGTGAATGGACGCTGCATGACTCGTCCTATTCGAACCGTTTAAATAAACTTCGTCAAAAACGTATTTTATAAAATGTTTATAAATTCGTTTTAAAAACTATTGCAGCTTCTAATTCAATTTCAATTCAAAATTGAGTACTCAATATTATTATAATATTAAAATAATAATATTTTCAAAATATGATATTTTGAAATCCAAATTTTTTTGATATCCATCGTGAAAATAAATAAGATCGATGGAAAAATCCGTTCGAGTTAAAAAGGTCATTTGCAAACCTAACTCGAATTCACATTTTGAAATTACTATTCATTTCAAAATAAATATGAAAACAAGCCTTTATAAATTGAAAATTAATTCAAATCAAATTCTAACTTTTACGAAATTTATTCGTAATCATATAAACGGTCTTTCCAAACTAATTTGAATTTAAAATTCAAACTGTCATTTTTCACCGAATATTTTATTAATAAAAATATCCATACTAGTCCCAAATTGGAATGAGATCCAACCAATTACCCTATAATTTAATTTATATGGATTTCACACACCATTAACATCCGTATCAACTACCATTCGTCAACCAATAATTTATATTATAAGCGTTTTCATCGTCAGCGCTTATATTCATAGTTAAATAATAATAACAGAAATAACTGTAAATATCATCCATCAATCAATAAACAAACATTGCAATAACAGGTCATCAATACATATTTAAATATGATTATAATAACATAACAAAACAGTTGAGTGAGGGAGTTCTCACATTGGTCGGTTCGAGATTGTTATAAAATGATTGTTTTTAATTAAATTAAACACGATGTTTAATTTAACTAAAATTTGCAGTTAGCCCTGAATTCTTCCAAATCATGTTCACTGCAAAGCTCTCATCTTTGTGATTCCATAGGAACTGGTTTCACATGATTCTGTTTTCATTTGAACAAGATATGGCAGTTTCAGCCCTAATTACTTTATTAAGGTAATTAAAATAAAATTTAACTTAATTAACCCACGTTAATTACTTCTTCTTCGATCGTTCTCTTGACAACGAAGCCGTACCTGCCCACTCCCTCAACCTAAAATCGCACGTCACTAGAGGCCTTCTAATGCCGATCAACGACCACCACGACGAAGCCTTCAACGTCCACTCCCCACCCCAGGCACCGCGTCCCGCTCACACCCCCTTACTGACCAGAATTGAACCTAACGTGCTGCCTTCGAGCACACAGATCACACAGATTACTACATGAAATTCGATCATCACCGTATGAAATTGAAGAGCTTGGAAATCTCTATAATATTCGTTTATAAATCATGATCTGATTCGAAGTATGTTGGGAGATATTAAAACATGAAAATCGAACAATATCGGCCAATTAAGTCTAAGTGGCGGCGGCTGTATGTATAGATATGATTAAGGTTTTATTACATATATATATAGTATTAATATTTAATTCTTACTTTACTTCATTGTGAATTTTAACACTCGAAACTCCAAATGAATCCCAACGACTGACGTCCCCTGCCAAATACCCTAATTCGGACACAATAGAATAGGTTTCATAAGCGAGTTCGATTGTTTCAATCATTTTTATCAAAATTAAAATATAGATCAATATAACATTAAATATTGAATTTCAACGTGTGTTTTAATTTGCCATAACCACATATTAACTCCTAAAGTTATGAAATTTGAAACCTAATAATAGTTTAACATTCCAGATCCGATAAAATTATTTTCGTCAAAAACGAAGGTCGTTGCAAAATGACTATTTTTAAGGCTCAATAAACCCAATAAAATATAAATAAATTCAAAAACAGATCTAATAAATAATAATAAATTAATATTACCATAAATATCCAAATAGAATATCACATAGTTCCAAAACAAACATTCTTGAGTTTATAACTCGATATTTTCAAAATTCAAGATAAATCGATATTCGATTTCCTAAAAATCCTTTTAGTTTATTTAATAAATCGTTATAATTTATATATGATTTCATAACAACTATTTGAAATTTTGATTTGGACATAACTTACAATTTGTACAATGAAATCACTATTTCTTACTTCCGTTAGAAAACTACAATTTAGTATATCTAACATTTCTTGTTTTACAGAAATCCAACTTATATCAAATTCTGTATATTCATTTGAAATCCAAAACTAAAATTTTCGAACTACCACGATGTTGCGAGTTCGTTTTATAATTAATATAAACTTATACCTTTAAACTTCATTTTAAATAAATTCTAAGTTGTTAATTCTCAAAACAAATCATTCTAAATATTTAAAATCCATTAATATCAATTAAAATTCATATTTTAATTTGACTTAAAATTTGGGTCGTTACAATCTTCCCCACTTAAAAGGATTTCGTCCTTGAAATCGAATACGAAACCGAAGGTCGTTTACTTAACCAACTCAACCTTCGTTCTACTAACTCAAGTTCATTAACTTTTTAGCTTCTAAGAACTTCCCAATTTCTCAAATTTTAGCTAACGCCTTAAACTTTTGAAAAATTTCTCCATAACCTCCTTTGTATGGGTTGATCGGTACAACTACAACTTGCTACTCTGGGCCCTCATCAACCAAAAAGAAAACCCAAAAGCCAAGCAGCTTGCCAATCGGCACATAAAATCATCAAACCCAATCAATACAATAAATATGTACCTTTTTGTTGGGCATGAAATTTTATTCCTCTTCTTAGCTTCCACACAATAACCTATCTAATATACGTATATGTCCAACCTAAAATAATTCCTAAATCAATTCAACATTTAAATTTGACTTGGTCAATTTAATTCCCATTCTAAAAAAAACAAAATTCCATTCTCATATTGGTTTTATCATTCCAATATTTTTATTAGTTAAACTATGTAATGACCCAGCGAATTTCGGCCTCGAAAATCTACATAAATACCCTTATCGTACTCATGTCGATCTTCCATCACCGAAAACACTGGAACGTTTATAGAAAGAAATTAGAATGTGAGATAAGAAAGATAGAAGGTTAGAATAGAAGAAGAAGAACCAACACAGAGTCTCACATCGCAGCGGGAAAAATATAATACAGAAATAAATCTTTATTGAGAGCTTTTGAAAATACTTACAGTATCAGAGTACAATACACATCTGGATAGTTTTGATAATCTGTCGTCATATACACAGCGGAATAAATACTAGATTTCATATGTCTGAACATCTCCAGCTCGTCTTTGGACTTCACAGTACCTGATAACCTGAACCTGTATACCCCGGGCTAACTCGAGCATTTACAAAACACCGGGTCAGTCTGGTGAACCAGAGTGAGAAAAACTCTCACAGCATTAAGGGTATCACACAACTTGATTTTTAAAGTTAAAATCCTTTCGAAAGAAAACAATAATCGTAAGACCGATCCACACATAAACACGGACGGTTTTTACCGTATGATAACCCAAAATAGTTTTTGAAATCAATATCTTTTCTGATATTATACTAGTGTCTAAATATAAGTAAATATCAATCTAGTAGAACGCTTGCATCTCACGCTCCACGTATATATATATATATATACAAACAAAACCGTGGGCACTTATTGGAAATTGGATTTCGACCTTGACAAGGTATGGGACCACCTGCCGCTTGTGTATCTCTAGAGGCGAATACACTGGGTTCAACAACGTCTTGCAACCCGGCCCTCACATGACCGACCACTCATTTCGCTTGAGTGTATCGAATGTATATCACCAACGGTTGGACTCAAATGGGCAGAATCGATAGAATAAGAGCAAAAGGAATTTCTCTAGATAGGTGATTATACACCCTAATGGGAGCGACCCACATAGCCATGCTGCCTGCCCGATTTTTGTCATCTCCTGGTTGATGAGGCTTGAGGTCAGAACACATCTGGTCATCATATACTTTGAATGCCATATCATCAGATCCGCCAAATCACTAATTGACGTCCAAAAAAATATTCTGGTCGTTAAGCTTGAGAGGTTCCCCTCTCTGCCACTAACAGAGATACGTTTGTAAAAATCAACGTACGTGATTCTTAAGAACTACTCCGTTAGACATCCGTCCATACAAGTCATCCAGGAACAGGATGAACCGAAGGTACTCTCCTACTGCATCCAATATAGGAATCACCCCATGGATCAGTAGCGATAGTCCTTGCAATCCACAGTTTCAACCGCGACAGAACCCCAGTATATCTCCGGGTCGAATCAGAGATTGTAAGTGGTTCTTCTGCTTTATGAAGATCTATGGTCTTCATATGCTCCATCTCGATCGTCGCTTGATCTTCTTATATATATTCGTATTTGTTGGTTGGAATGGTTTTTGAATATACATTCGATCCCGGTCTTTCCATACCAACAATCGTAAGGTCAGACTTGATAGTCAGTTATTTAACTATCAAGTAAACATCCATGGAAATAAAAATAGATTCACTGGTCTAGTACTCAACATCACTTGGCTTTTAAAATTAATCGCCCAAATTTCCTTTTAATTCCGTTACTAGGTAGAATATCATCTCATCTCATTTCCTTTGCTTTGGAAAATCTTATCACACTCTCGCAATTACCAACTAGTATCATCTTTGGATAGTCCCGAAGTCATTCAAGTTGGGGTATTTTAATTACCTCTCAGACCTTGATCAACAACGTTCTTATCCTCAGGTAAAATACGAGTTGTAATTCAAATACCAATATTCAATTTTATATCAAAACACATTCCACTAGTTAAAATATCGCTTTACAGTACTTCTTATCGTTTGGAAATTCCTCTTTAAATATAATTAATATCGCTTGATTTGTTCTTTAAATAATTCCCCACTACACGTCACTTTATTTACTCTCGAATTATCCAAATGACTTCGTTTCATAAACTGAATTATAAATCCCATTTCTAACCTGGTTTACCAAGCTCAAAACAAACCCCTTTTTCCCAATTTCCTTTTTCTCAGAAAATTCCCTTTTGAATCCATCGATTTAACTTAATACCCTTTTTAAGTATTTCCAATTTAAAACAACGTTTGAATTCTTATTCCATTTATAAACCTTGTTTATAAATTCCTGGTTTAATATAAACCCTTTATATCTCCATCTCTCTTCACTAAATTCAAACGTTAGGTTGACCCTTTATTTAAGCTATATATTCGCTTAAATGTTTTAATTTGTTTCACTATAAAACTCGAGCTCAAATAACTCATTTCTAGCCTTTTCCCAACACTCGACCATATTTCATTTCAAACTTGTTTACTTTTATGTATTACATTTAAGAAGAGATTATTTCAATATTAATTATTGAAAATTTAATTAACTCCTTTATTTACTGAAATAATGAATTTCCTTTTTTAAACTCTTATTAAGATTAACCAAATATTCGCTAAGTTATTTTACTAATTTAAAATCTAACTTAGTTTAAATGGTCGACCGAGTCAACGCAGACATGGTTACTTTTCTAACCAATTCTATTTAATTCCTCTTTTAAATCAGTTAAAATATAATTAATTTAAATAACTTTATTTAGTCGTTCACGATTACTCGGATACTTAACCACTAGGTTCCTTTCATTTGTTTATAATTCTTATCAATCATAAGAAATTGTTTAAATAAACAAATTTCATAATTACTTATAACTTTACTAAATAATTGATATTTATTCCTCTTTAAATAACTTTTATTTAAAGTAACAGCTTTCAAAACTTATTCCAGTTATAAAATATATTTATAACTCCAACTCTGTCGACTTACAGTCGATAAAATTCATATCTAAAAATTGATTTATTTCTCGGCCAGGTGATGCTAATTACCCAACACATACCATCCATTGGTCCATATCAAAATAAATACTGAAATACGGTTCAACCATCAACCATAAAATCAATCAACTAACGACTAATTCAAATAATTCAAACAATTTCAGCACATTTATAAAGGTGATCAATCAAGGGAAATTCCCTTGTTCGGGTCAAATCAAAATGATTTGTATTTCTTCTGGAATTAACCGACCGTTTAATTTCCAGTAATTATATCAACAATTAGATAACATGCAAACTAACAATCAGAACACGAAAAAAAATAAAAACCCAATTTATATAAAATATAAATGGGAAGGGCTGAGTGAGTTTAACTCACCTCGATTTGATTCTGACGATAAACAGTCTGGTTTTTATCAGACCTACATTTAATTCAAATAAAAATTCCAATCACTTCAGATCCGGACTAGACCTGCTCCATCTCGAAGTTCACGTCTCTACGGTCTCAACGCAACTGATCGTGCATAAATCTGACATCGAATGAGTGAGAAATCACGTTACGAACTTTATAAACTAATTAAATTAATTTAAAACATAAATTTCCTTTTAAATAAAAATTTGGGCTTACCTTAACCAGCCGGCCCACTCAAGAACCCGACCCGCTTCAACCTTAAAACCCCCTTCGATCCGTTCTTTCCTCATTCAAGCCGCCTCTCAAAAAAAATCTCGTGATGACCAAAAAGGAAAACCCTAGTTCCTCTTTCGATTTCAACAACAAATCGGAGATTTTTGTGGCATCGCTGTAATAACCCGGAAATCTGGGTAAGTTTAAAAATTTTATTTTGGCAATTTTAGCGAATTTTGCATATAGAAAATGAATTATTTTAAATAATAACGACGAGGAATTTATTTTGAATAGAATTCGAACGTATATATTATATAGATCGTCGTTAGAATATTAATATTAATTTTAAACTATAAAAGGAATTGAAAATGGCGCGGTAGTTCGATAATTCGATTTCAAAATTCAAATGAATGTACCGGGTGCAAAATAAACTAGATTTAAGCGAAACCATAAATAATAGAATCTAATAGAGAATATCTTTCCAACGAATCCAAAAAATCAAAATTTCATAGCGGGAATCAAAAGATATGCCCAGTTGAAAATTCTGAATAGTCGCTATAGAATTCAGACCCTTAAAAATGGAATTTTTGCAAACAACCTCGGATTTCGACGAAACCACTTTTGTTGGATCCGTGATGTCAAGTTATTGCTAGGTTTCAAATTTCATAATTTTTCGAATCAATATGTGAGCGTGGCAAAGGAAAACGCGTTTGACCAGTTTAAGTTGATTTTAATCGACTGGAAAATGGCCATTTTTCAAACGGTCTCAGAATTCGATGAAACTAGTTTTGTTAGGACCGTATCGTCAATACGAAGCTAGAAAATATTTTTTTGGAATTTATAGAGTTAGTATGTGACCCCAGTAAATTGAAATGTGCGTTCAAATTCAATATCTAGAGTTATATGTTGATTTTAACGGAAACTGATTGAAACGATCGAATCAGCCTACGATACATATCCCATTGTGTTCGGAATGGGGGTAAAACGCTATGGACGACAGTCGGTGGGTTTGATTTCGAGTTAGAAATAAAAGTCAACTTAAAAGAGAAAATAATAAAATAATAAATTATATATAAAAAAAACCTATACTCTCTCTTCCTTACTTCCCTCCCCCATTCAGTAAAACCTAAATCGAAAAAAAAAACCCGCCTCCCTCCAGAACATCGTCGAACCCCCCATCTTCGTGACTCGCGTCGCCGCAACCAGGAGCAGGCGCCCACCTCCGTCGAGCTCTGGCGATAGCCCCCTCCATCTCTCCTCCTTCCTACTTCTCCCTCCTCTCAATTCATTCGCGAGCCCCAATTTCCCTTACCCGAACCCTGTGCCACCACCGCACCCAATCGACAACCCACTTCCCTGAGCAGTCGCGGCCACCGATGGCCCCACCCCGACCACGCTTCTGGCGAACTCAGCCCTTCCTCCTCAAGCCGCACACCCTCCTCTCAGCAAACCCCCAGCGAAAGGTGATTTTAAATTTTCTTTTTTTAAATTCAGTTTTAATTAGTTAAAATCAATTTTTTAAGCTTTACTATGTAAAGTTGATATCTTTATTATTGAATTTTTATATAGCTAAAGTTTGAATTTTTAAATATACAAAGAAACGATTTTTCTTAGTTTGAAAATATGAAAACACTTTGATTTGAAAAGATTCTTATATATATAAAAAGAATAGAGTTTATAATGATAAAAATAAAAAGATTCGATTTTTGAACAAAAAAGGATATGGCTTTTATTAAAGGAAAAACATGGATTTGTATGTAGGAAAAGAAGATATTTTTAAATAAGAACGGAAGCGTGGTAAAAATAGAATTTTTATCTATATAGTAGCGGTGGAAAAATAGAATTTTTATCTATATAGTAGCGGTGGAAAAATAGAATTTTTATCTACATAGTAGCGATATAAAAATAGAATTTTTATTTACATAGTAGCGATGTAAAAAAATTGAATTTTTATTTACATAGTAGCGATGTAAAAAAAATAGAATTTTTATCCGTATGGAGTAATTATAAAAATATGATTTTTATATACATGGCAAGAATATAAAAATGTGATTTTTATATATGTAGAGAATACGGGCAACGAAAAGGACAAGAGGCAAGAACGGCGAAGACTTCTACATTTGAAGAGTCGTGGGATTGGATTAGCTAATATGTGAGAACTTCTCACCTTTTAATTTAATTTTCTAGTTAAAATATATACTAGGATGCAGACGGTGTTTAGTAGCACCCGACACCCGTCGTCCACAGACCATGGATGGCTTGCATGCTTGGTTGTTTGATTTTGATGTGTAGTTGATTGTGTGATGTGATGTGAAATGAAATAAAATATTTATATAGTTGAAAATATTTTATAGTTAAAAATAGAAATTTTAATGTGTATACGAAATGAAATAAAAATAAACAAATCAGATGATTTGTTTGTATACACACATTTGACTGATATCGATTGGGACGATAAATTTTACACATCGCCCAACTGCACAAATAAAATGTGTTTGATTGTTTGAAACCCCACACGGGTATTGGGATGATATTTGACGTACACTAATCCCAATAATTAGTTGTATGTCGATCGATTGATTGACAGACTGTTATAAGCGTTAAATATTTATATTTGATGCTTATACAGTGTAGAGGGCACTTTGGATGATGGTTGATTATTCATCGTTGTTATTGTATACATGTGTTGTAGAAAATCCATATAATTAACATTATATGGTAATTGATTGGGCCTCATTCCATATTTGAAAAAGAAATATTTGGAATAGAAATATTTGAAATAGAATATTTGAAAATAGGAATATATGAAGACGTATTGATTAGATTGACGCCATTTTGACGTGAACAATATTTATATCGATTTTATTCATTTTATAATGAATATCGAAAGTGATTTCAAAATCTGATTTTTCGAAAAGATTTGAAATTCGAATTGAAATTGAATAGAAATGAATTCGAATTGAAATTGAATATAAATGAATTCGAATTGAAATTGAATATAAATGAATTCGAATTGAAATTGAATTGAAATCGATTTGAAATGAATTTAAAACGAATTTATATTGGAATATTCAATTTTGGTTTGAAATTGAATATGAAGTTGAAACCGTTTTGAATGATTTATAAAGCACGTTTTGAATTGAAATCGACGAAGTATATATTATATATATTATATATATAATATAATGGCCTGAATAGAACGCGCCGCGCCGCGGCAGTTCGCCAATTCGGCCATTGAGTTCGAACGTATATTACGGGAGATCCGACCGTCGGATTCTCCTAAAACCAGAACCGTTGGGTTCGTATCGAAAAGAGATTTCTAACGAATATTAGAAATTAGAAATCTAACGGTTGGATTTGGAATTATGTCCAAATAAGATTTGGAAAAGGTCGTTGTAAGTGCAGTTCGATGGCCATTGATGGAAATCGACTGTACGGGCCTTGATAAAATTATTAAAAATAGTAATATTTTGTGTAAAATCATAAGAAATGATTTGTGAAGAATTGGGATGAAAAACTCCATATTTGAAAAGATAAAAATAGATTTTTATCGAAATGAACTAGTTTTGAACTAAAATTATAATTCTATTTATTTTTAAATAAATAAATTGAATTTGAAATGGTTTTGAAAATAACTAGAATTTCCAATGATTGCATTGGAATGGATTTGAATCGAAATTGTCTTCGGAATATTTCGATGTTGGATTTCGTGATTATACAGATGTTGTTATGGAAATTTGAAAGATATAGATATATATATCGTTATTTCCAATACGATATCTGTTGGTCGTAGAATTTGATATTGAATATAAGCCGATATATTTTCTATTCAGAGCCTTGTATTTAATATCAAATGTGATTTGGGTTTGTCGTGAATGGTGTCTTGACTAACACTGTTCTTGAACCCAGTTGATAAAAGATTAAATCTTTTTATTTAGATTTAATGAAGTGTACCAATTAAATAATATTTAATTGGAATTGAATTGATATTGATTTTTGGGTTTATCGTGGACAGTGTTTTAAATAACACTCGTTTTTTAACCCGATAATTAATGGAATGTGATTTTGGGTTTATCGTGAACCGTGTTTCAAATGACACTGATTCTTTAACCCAGTTATCGATTAAAACTAAGTGGAGTTTTAATGAATCTTTAATTAGATTGAAAAGGTGTTAGAATGGAGTATCACCAGTTTTGCTCCAGGCGATAGTTAAATCTTTAATTAGATTTAAACGTGAAATGGTAATTGAATTACCGATAACACCGTGGTGTTAGATATGAAGTATAACCAGTTTTACTTCATGGGATGAATAGGTTGGGATTAGGAAATTAAAATAAATGATTACTTCGGTGTGGTTCGAAATCCCGACTAGTTTGAATTGATATTCAAAGAAGATTAAAGAATAAATTTAAAGAATTTATCTTTGATAAAATTAATGGGAACCTTTCCCAAAATATAAGAATATTTGAATAAAAGAATATTCTGGATTGAAATGAGGCGTATGTTGTGTTTGTGTAACACGTGTTTATTTTATATATACGCGAGTTGTTCAGAAAGACCGGGTTTATCCCATTCTGAATAACTGATTCGACGTGGTGTCAAAGATGAAGACGGTGGTTGAAGACCGGAGGTCTTCACGTCGTTTGGATAATTACTGATGATCTTGATTCGGCTGTACACCCAAGAAGATGGAAACAGTTAGTGATCGTCCATACGTATTTGGAGATCGATGGATATGCGGGGTACTAGGTGCCTCCGGTTTCGTTCAGACCCAGAACGGACTTGTAAATGGACTGTGTGTCTGACATTGGATTTTAGTCTGTGTGATTGATTTCTATTAAATATATATCTGTTTGGCGGCGGAGAATTTATTCTCTTGCTTAACGCCCTTCTCTGAGACGTACGAGCTCAGGGGTTATATACAGATGGATATCAAACGCATAGAGTGAATTTCCTGTATGGCATGCCTAAGATGCAAATGATCAAGGCTTCTGTTGAAAAGCAAAGTCTTGTGGTTGATGATCAAAGCACCGCCTGTGTGGCATAACTTAGTGTAACGTGAATTCGCGGCCTCACACCCCGGTTGTGAACCAGAAACGGGAGAGGACCTCAGGGAGGGCATGCGTTTCCTTCTAGCTAGGGTGGTGTCAGTGACCTACCAGCCTTGACATTTATATACTTTTCACCTGTGTGGTTGTTGCTGTTGCGAGGCGCCTCGGTTAGGTCGGGCGATCCGGGTCCGATGGAGTCATTCGTTGGCTCATTTACGCCCCATAGGGCGGGGAAACGTAGTGTTCAGGCATTTTAATCCACGTCGGTGGACCGGCCCTGTCGCTCCAAGGGTCGATGCGCTCTGACCCTGAGGCTCGGGCTAGAGAGTCTCGAAGACGGTGAGGACGATCCCTAGCCTCGGTTCACAAACGGAAATCCAACTTCCAAATACGTGACATTTGCGGTTTTATTTGTAGAGCCTAGTATGGCGACATAGTGGGATGGGGCGCTTATGCCGTCTATGATTGATACTTATGATTTGAAGTTGTTTTATACACTATGCACTTATAATAGTATCAAATGATTTGTTTTAAACATATCAAGCATTCTTGGCTATTATAAGGTAAAAACCCTATCCTCCGGCTTGCGTTGCATTGTGTGATGGGAACTGGGTCTTATAATAGCTTCATTTTTCTTTATTTAGCATTGCACTGTTGTTTTATGCACTGGTGTTCTTGGGAGGAAACCCGTTCCGTGTTATACGGCGTGGTCCCTTGATTTACCGAACTAAAAAAAATAAAGATTAATAACTGTTTTAGTTCTCACACCAGTCCCATGACTGACCTGGAGTTTATTGTTTTAACCTAAACTCTAGGTGCCCTTATTTTGACACGGGCAGCTAGTAGTTTTGGTTTTACAGATTTATATTCACAGGATCCTGGTTTACAGCTGGAATGATATCCGGAAAGCTTTGTATCCGTATATCTCTTCTAGTTGTGTATTGTATTATTTTCCGCTGCTATGTAATGTATTGTAATCTCTGATATTTTCTGTGTAATATTTATTTATTTATTTATACTCTGTATATTCTTGTATTCTGATGAAATTGTTGTAATAAACAATGAAATGTTCTCTAGTCTGCGTTTTGATTTGTCTTGTCCTCACAGTAATTCGTTCTTTCTCATCTCTTCGGAGACCGGGGAAGTTCGGGTCGCTTCATTTGGTATCAGAGCTTTGGTTTACAAAGCTCAGAGAACAAGACACATTAGAACCATACGAAAGAATTCATCAGATATCGGATTAGTAATATCCAATGGGAATGACTCGTTAGAGATGGGATCAGTAGTATCCTAGGACGAGTGTGAAGAGTATATTTTTAAAAGTAAAAACAAGTTTTGTTTTGAACTTTAAATCACTTATTCATATTTGATCATTTATTATAAATTGATTTGGACAATCCGATATATAAAGATTTTGCATATATGTCTTGCAAACGTGTATTCGAAGTTTTAATATACTGGATAGTTATAGAATCATACTCTAGTTGCCCGGGGATAATTCTGGTGATGGGGGAACCATCGCCAATATTTATTTTCGAGCGACGAAAGTGAGATTTCTATATATTTCCAATTGACTGGTGTGAGAACCGAAACTAGATAGGGCTTATTGTTGTGATTTGGCATCAAAAATATGTTTTTTAACTATATATCAAAGTTTTGCATTTGAAATGATAACCAACTAATTGATTGATGGTTGTGTTGTTGATTATTGGTTGATTTATTAAAATTTGAACCATATTGCCTAATTGTATCAAATATTGAATTTTATTGAAAATTAGTCGCATTTGCTTGCATATACATGTACTTACATTGAACAGGTCATAGCAAGGAGGCTAGAGCAGAAGAATAAAATTATTTGCCCGACAAATAGGTACATGTTTACTATAATTTACTGTTTTGTTTGGGTGATGATGATTTTATGAGCCGATTGGCTTTTTCTTTTTCTTATTGAGATCAGAGGGCCTATATGGCAATTTCGGGATTTTCCCGTGCTCCCGGTGCAGGGGAGGCTATGGCGAAATTTTTCGAAAATTTAGGGTGTTAGCCAAATTTTTGAAAAATTTGAAAAGTTCTTAGAAACTGAAAAGTTGAAGAACTTAAGCCGTAATAAAAAATAATGAAAGTTGAGATGATTTGTGAAACCACTTTCGACTTTGTTCCTTTTTGGGGACGAAAAGTTTTAAGTGGGGGAGATTGTAATAACCCGGAAATCTGGGCTAGTTTAAAATTTTTATTTTGGCAATTTTAGCGAATTTTGCATATAGAAAATGAATTATTTTAAATAATAACGACGAGGAATTTATTTTGAATAGAATTCGAACGTATATATTATATAGATCGTCGCTAGAATATTAATATTTATTTTAAATTATAAAAGGAATTGAAAATGGCGTGGTAGTTCGATAATTCGATTTCAAAATTCAAATGAATGTACCGGGTGCAAAATAAACCGGATTTTAGAGAAACCCAAAATAATAGAATCTAATAGAGAATATCTTTCCAACGAATCCGAAAAATCAAAATTTCATAGCGGGAATCAAAAGATATGCCCAGTTGAAAATTCTGAACAGTCGCTATAGAATTCAGGCCCTTAAAAATGGAATTTTTGCAAACGACCTCGGATTTTGACGAAACCACTTTTGATGGATCCGTGATGTCAAGTTATTGCTAGGTTTCAAATTTCATAATTTTTCGAATCAATATGTGAGCGTGGCAAAGGAAAACGCGTTTGACCAGTTTTAGTTGATTTTAATCGACTGGAAAATGGTCATTTTTCAAACGGTCTCAGAATTCGACAAAACTAGTTTTGTTAGGACCGTATCGTCAATACGAAGCTAGAAAATATTTTTCTGGAATTTATAGAGTTAGTATGTGACCCCAGTTAATTGAAATGTGCGTTCAAATTCAATATCTAGAGTTATATGATGATTTTAACGGAAACTGATTGAAACGATCCAATCAGCCTACGATACATATCCCATTGTGTTCGGAATGGGGGTAAAACGCTATGGACGACAGTCGGTGGGTTTGATTTCGAGTTAGAAATAAAAGTCAACTTAAAAGAGAAAATAATAAAATAATAAATTATATAAAAAAAACCCTTATACTCTCTCTTCCTTACTTCCCTCCCCCATTCAGTAAAACCTAAATCGAAAAAAAAAACCCGCCTCCCTCCAGAACATCGTCGAAGCCCCCCTCTTCGCGACTTGCGCCGCCGCAACCAGGAGCAGGCGCCCACCTCCGTCGAGCTCTGGCGATTTCCCCCTCCATCTCTCCTCCTTCCTTCTTCTCCCTCCCCTCAATTCATTCGCGAGCCCCAATTTCCCTTACCCGAACCCTGTGCCACCACCGCACCCAATCGACAACCCCCTCCCCTGAGCAGTCGCGGCCACCGATGGCCCCACCCCGACCACGCCTCCGGCGAACTTAGCCCTTCCTCCTCAAGCCGCACCCCCTCCTCTCAGCAAACCCCCAGCGAAAGGTGATTTTAAATTTTCTTTTTTAAAATTCAGTTTTAATTAGTTAAAATCAATTTTTTAAGCTTTACTTTGTAAAGTTGATATCTTTATTATAGAATTTTTATATAGTTAAAGTTTGAATTTTTATATAGCTAAAAGTTTGAATTTTTATATAGCTAAAAGTTTGAATTTTTATAGTTAAAGTTTGAATTTTTATATAGCTAAAAGTTTGAATTTTTATATAGCTAAAGTTTGAATTTTTTAATATACAAATAAACGATTTTTCTTAGTTTGAAAATATGAAAACACTTTGATTTGAAAAGATTCTTATATATATAAAAAGAGTAGAGTTTACAATGATAAGAAAAAAAAGATTCGATTTTTGAACAAAAAAGATATGGCTTTTATTAAAGGAAAAACATAGATTTGTATGTAGGAAAAGAAGATATTTATAAATAAGAACGGAAGCGTGGTAAAAATAGAATTTTTATCTATATAGTAGCGGTGGAAAAATAGAATTTTTATCTATATAGTAGCGGTGGAAAAATAGATTTTTTATCTACATAGTAGCGATATAAAAATAGAATTTTTATTTACATAGTAGCGATGTAAAAAAATAGAATTTTTATTTACATAGTAGCGATGTAAAAAAAATAGAATTTTTATCCGTATGGAGTAATTATAAAAATATTATTTTTATATACATGGCAATAATATAAAAATGTGATTTTTATATATGTAGAGAATACGGGCAATGAAAAGGACAAGAGGCAAGAACGGCGAAGACTTCTACATTTGAAGAGTCGTGGGATTGGATTAGCTAATATGTGAGAACTTCTCACCTTTTAATTTAATTTTCTAGTTAAAATATATACTAGGATGCAGACGGTGTTTAGTAGCACCCGACACCCGTCGTCCACAGACCATGGACGGCTTGTATGCTTGGTTGTTTGATTTTGATGTGTAGTTGATTGTGTGATGTGATGTGAAATGAAATAAAATATTTATATAGTTGAAAATATTTTATAGTTAAAAATAGAAATTTTAATGTGTATATGAAATGAAATAAAAATAAACAAATCGGATGATTTGTTTGTATACACACATTTGACTGATATCGATTGGGACGATAAATTTTACACATCGCCCAACTGCACAAATAAAATCTGTGTTTGATTGTTTGAAACCCCACACGGGTATTGGGATGATATTTGACGTACACTAATCCCAATAATTAGTTGTATGTCGATCGATTGATTGACAGACTGTTATAAGCGATAAATATTTATATTTGATGCTTATACAGTGTAGAATGCACTTTGGATGATGGTTGATTATTCATTGTTGTTATTGTATACATGTGTTGTAGAAAATCCATATAATTAACATTATATGGTAATTGATTGGGCCTCATTCCATATTTGAAAAAGAAATATTTGGAATAGAAATATTTGAAATAGAATATTTGAAAATAGGAATATATGAAGCCATATTGATTAGATTGACACCATTTTGACGTGAACGATATTTATATCGATTTTATTCATTTTATAATGAATATCGAAAGTGATTTCAAAATCTGATTTTTCGAAAAGACTTGAAATTTGAATTGAAATTGAATAGAAATGAATTCGAATTGAATATAAATGAATTCGAATTGAAATTGAATATAAATGAATTCGAATTGAAATTGAATTGAAATCGATTTGAAATGAATTTAAAACGAATTTATATTGGAATATTCAATTTTGATTTGAAATTGAATATGAAGTTGAAACCGTTTTGAAAATGAATTTAAAACGATTTATAAAGCACGTTTTGAATTGAAATCGACGAAGTATATATATTATATATAATATAATGGCCCGAATAGAACGCGCCGCGCCACGGCAGTTCGCGAATTTCGACCATTGACTTCGAACGGATATTACGGGAGATCCGACTGTCGGATTCTCCTAAAACCGGAACCGTTGGGTTCGTATCGAAAAGAGCTTTCTAACGAATATTAGAAATTAGAAATCTAACGGTTGGATTTGGAATTGTGTCCAAATCAAATTTGGAAAAGGTCACTGTAAGTGTAGTTCGATGGCCATTGATGGAAATCGACTGTACGAGCGTTGATAAAATTATTAAAAATAGTAATATTTTGTGTAAAATCATAAGAAATGATTTGTGAAGAATTAGGATGAAAAACTTTATATTTGAAAAGATAAAGATATATTTTTATCGAAATGAACTAGTTTTGAACTAGAATTATAATTCTATTTATTTTTAAATAAATAAATTGAATTTGAAATGGTTTTGAAAATAACCAGAATTTCCAATGACTGCATTGGAATGGATTTGAATCGAAATTGTCTTCGGAATATTTCGATGTTGGATTTCGTGATTATACAGATGTTGTTATGGAAATTTGAAAGATATAGATATATATATATCGTTATTTCCAATACGTTGTCTGTTGGTCGTAGAATTTGATATTGAATATAAGCCGATATAATTTCTATTCAGAGCCTTGTATTTAATATCAAATGTGATTTGGGTTTGTCGTGAATGGTGTCTTGACTAACACTGTTCTTGAACCCAGTTGAGAAAAGATTAAATCTTTTTATTTAGATTTAATGAAGTGTACCAATTAAATAATATTTAAATGGAATTGAATTGATATTGATTTTTGGGTTTATCGTGGACAGTGTTTTAAATAACACTCGTTCTTTAACCCGATAATTAATGGAATGTGATTTTGGGTTTATCGTGAACCATGTTTCAAATGACACTGATTCTTTAACCCAGTTAACGATTAAAACTAAGTGGAGTTTTAATGAATCTTTAATTAGATTGAAAAGGTGTTAGAATGGAGTATCACCAGTTTTGCTCCAGGCGATAGTTAAATCATTAATTAGATTTAAACGTGAAATGGTAATTGAATTACCAATAACACCGTGGTGTTAGATATGAAGTATAACCAGTTTTACTTCATGGGATGAATAGGTTGGGATTGGGAAATTAAAATAAATGATTACTTCGGTGTGGTTCGAAATCCCGACTAGTTTGAATTGATATTCAAAGAAGATTAAAGAATAAATTTAAAGAATTTATCTTTGATAAAATTAATGGGAACCTTTCCCAAAATATAAGAATATTTGAATAAAAGAATATTCTGGATTGAAATGAGGCGTATGTTGTGTTTGTGTAACACGTGTTTATTTTATATATACGCGAGTTGTTCAGAAAGACCGGGTTTATCCCATTCTGAATAACTGATTCGACGTGGTGTCAAAGATGAAGACGGTGGTTGAAGACCGGAGGTCTTCACGTCGTTTGGATAATTACTGATGATCTTGATTCGGCTGTACACCAAAGAAGATGGAAACAGTTAGTGATCGTCCATACGTATTTGGAGATCGATGGATATGCGGGGTACTAGGTGCCTCCGGTTTCGTTCAGACCCAGAACGGACTTGTAAATGGACTGTGTGTCTGACATTGGATTTTAGTCTGTGTGATTGATTTCTATTAAATATATATCTGTTTGGCGGCGGAGAATTTATTCTCTTGCTTAACTCCCTTCTCTGACTCTGAGACGTACGAGCTCAGGGGTTATATACAGATGGATATCAAATGCATAGAGTGAATTGCCTGTGTGGCATGCCTAAGATGCAAATGATCAAGGCTTCTGTTGAAAAGCAAAGTCTTGTGGTTGATGATCAAAGCACCACCTGTGTGGCATAGCTTTGTGTAACGTGAATTCGCGAGCCTCACACCCCGGTTGTGAACCAGAAACGGGAGAGGACCTCAGGGAGGGCATGCGTTTCCTTCTAGCTAGGGTGGTGTCAGTGACCTACCAGCCCTGACATTTATATACTTTTCACCTGTGTGGTTGTTGCTATTGCGAGGCGCCTCGGTTAGATCGGATGATCCGGGTCCGATGGAGTCATTCGTTGGCTCATTTACGCCCCATAGGGCGGGGAAACGTAGTGTTCATGCATTTTAATCCACATCGGTGGACCGGCCCTGTCGCTCCAAGGGTCGATGCGCTCTGACCCTGAGGCTCGGGCTAGAGAGTCTCGAAGACGGTGAGGACGATCCCTAGCCTCGGTTCACAGACGGAAATCCAACTTCCAAATACGTGACATTTGCGGTTTTATTTGTAGAGCCTAGTATGGCGACATAGTGGGATGGGGCGCTTATGCCGTCTATGATTGATACTTATGATTTGAAGTTGTTTTATACACTATGCACTTATAATAGTATCAAATGATTTGTTTTAAACGTATCAAGCATTCTTGGCTATTATAAGGTAAAAACCCTATCCTCCGGCTTGCTTTGCATTGTGTGATGGGAATTGGGTCTTATAATAGCTTCATTTTTCTTTATTTAGCATTGCGCTGTTGTTTTATGCACTGGTGTTCTTGGGAGGAAACCCGTTCCGTGTTATACGGCGTGGTCCCTTGATTTACCGAACTAAAAAAAATAAAGATTAATAACTGTTTTAGTTCTCACACCAGTCCCATGACTGAACTGGAGTTTATTGTTTTAACCTAAACTCTAGGTGCCCTTATTTTGACACGGGCAGCTAGTAGTTTTGGTTTTGCATATTTATATTCACAGGATCCTGGTTTACAGCTGGAATGATATCCGGAAAGCTTTGTATCCGTATATCTCTTCTAGTTGTGTATTGTATTATTTTCCGCTGCTATGTAATGTATTGTAATCTCTGATATTTTTTGTGTAATATTTATTTATTTATACTCTGTGTATTCTTGTATTCTGATGGAATTGTTGTAATAAACAATGAAATGTTCTCTCGTCTGCGTTCTGATTTGTCTTGTCCTCACAGTAATTCGTTCTTTCTCATCTCTTCGGAGACTGGGAAAGTTCGGGTCGCTTCAGTCGCACCCTCCTCCGCCCCTCGATCCGCCACCATGGCCTCGCGATCAACTCCTGAACCTCTTTAGATCCACTACAGAAAACCACATGCCACCTACACCTTCAACCCGAATAGAATTCAACACAAAGGAGTTCAAGTACTGAAGCAAAGTTTTTCTACTCGATTTTTCCTTGCTGAGTTATTTTGATTTTATTATCTGGTTTCGAATTTGTTCATGAATGGATGAAGCATACTGAATGTGTGTATTTATAGTTGCGGTTCGACCTTAGATAAGATGACTGTCTATCAATGGTTTCGAATTGTTGTTCCAATCAAAATCGAATATGTAATTAGATCTTGTGTTCGGATTTTGGTATATAATTTTTCCCACACTTATTTACCTGATCGAAATGGATTTCGATGAAGATTTTTGTTGGGTTTGTGGTAGATATTGTGTACGATTCTGATGTGAATTCGATTTTGGTACACCTTACTGTGTAGGTTAGGCTAGGCTATGAATTTTACTGTTTTGGGTTACTGTTTATGCCTTGTTCCTTAGCTGTTCTTGGACTTGATGTAAGAACATACATGTGCCTATCTTCATTTAGCTCTCCTACCCTATCCCTTAGATGTTTATTTCCAATGCATATGATCAGAAATATATACATAGATTTGTGCTCATTATCTTGCTTCTCGATCTGATATATGTGTATATCTTATATCGACAGCTATGCTATGCATTGTCTAATTACCATAGCTGTTCTAGCCATTTGTTTTTACTTTTCAAAGTGAATTGTTATGTATATTTTGTACATATAATATTATGAATCAAGTATTGTTTTCTTTCCCCTTTTTAATGGGTTATTTTCTCTTTTCGCAGATCAAAGTTGATCGAGACGGATTTTCTGATTTCTCAAAAGAACAAAGGCTGCTATAACGACCTAGAAAATCTGAACCAATTTAAATTTTTTTAAATTGGCTAAAATAATGGATTTTAAATATTTAGAATTAATATTTAAAATAATAACGATGAAAACTGAGTTTGAATCGACAATTGAAAACGAATATAATTAATTATAATTATAAACAAGGCCTGAAATGGCGCTGCAGTTTCAAAAATTGAATTCAAACTTTGTCGGACTGTTCCAGGTGCAAAACAAAACGGATTTTAGTGAAACCAAAAATATTTAAATCTGTTAGTGAATACCTTTCTATCGAATCTGAAAAATCAAATTTCCATAGCGGAAAGCAAAAGTTATGGCCGAATGAATTTTCAGAAAGGTCGCTATGAAATTTATATAGCCTGTGAAATTGGCCATTTTGCATACGACCTCGGAATTCGACGAAACCACTTTTGTTGGATCCGGGATGTGAAGTTATTGATAGGTTTCAAATTTCATAATTTTTGAAGCTAGTATGTGAGCGTGGAAAAAGAAAACGTGTTTTGGTCAATTACAGTTAAATTGGATCGACCAGAAATGGGCCTTTTTGCAAACGGTCTCAGAATTCGATGAAACTGGTTTTGTTGGGACCGTATCGTAAAAACATAGCTAGATTTATTTTTATGGAATTTTTCGAATCAGTTTGTGGCCCTGGCAAATTGAAATGTACGTTCAAATTAAATATTGAATGTTTTATATTTTAATTTGAATGGAAACTGACTGAAACATTTGAATAGGCCTTCGAAACATATGCCATTGTGTTCGGAATGGGGGTAAAATGCTAGGGACGGCAGTCGTTGGGTTTGGATTGGGGTTCGTGGGCGAAAGGGGTATTTTGGAGATTTTAAAAAAAATTATAAAATAAAATAAAAAAACTATCATTGGTCCATGTCATTTCTCTCTCCTCCGACATTCTCTCTCCCCGATCGACGCACGGCGGAAAAGAATACCCCGCTTCACTCTCGATTTTTGGCCAATCCACTCAATAAAATTCAAGGCCGATGTTGAGCTTTTTGTAGATCTCCCCGAGCTCTTCAAATCCGTATAAGCCTCGTCCCTTACCATCGCGTGTTCGTCGAGATACAAGCCCACAAAGTCGACAACTTCGTTGCTCCGCCGTGTCTTCACCAGGCCGTCGATCTGAAGGTGGCCACCAGCGATTGGAAGTTGACTCCAAGCATTTCGTCGTGGTACTAGCCGATCATCCCCTCGTGCCGCGTATTGCGTGCTAGGTTGAAACCTAGTTTCGAACCCAATCAGAAAGGTAACGGCTTTGAACTTCTGAATTGATTTCAACAGTTTAAAACCGTTGCAAACTTTGAAAAATCGTATCTTTTTCGTTCGTTAACGAAATTCGATGAAACAGGAAACATCGTGACCGTGTGGACGCCTTCTACATTTTAGAAAAGACCGCATATTTTTCTGAGCCTTCTGCTATTTTTGGTGGAGTGGAACCCAATGTGAGATTTCTAATTTATAAACGATATGGAAAACGACGATGTATAAATTATATAGTCGATGTATGACTTATATAAGCGTTGTACACCTCTTGTATAAGCGTTGTATAAGTTGTATGTTCGATGTATAAGTTATATATGCGTTGTAAAAATTATATATGTGTTGAAATAGAAGTGAATTGCTATATATATATATATATATATATATATATACACGCCCCTCGTCCACAAACCATGGACGATATTTATTGGTTGTGATTGGTGTGAAAATTGATTGATAGCGAATGGTTGTTTGGGATTGTTTGTGGTTGATATTGATTGATTGTGGTTGAAAAATACCCGTTTGTGGTTGAGAAATATTTGGTTGAAACCACATAGGATTAGTTTGTGGAAATGAAATAAATATATACATGCCGCCTGTGTGCGAACTAGATGCATGATCCCCATTGTCAAAAACCGCGAGGTTTTAAGGTAGAGCGAGGAGCCGTACTAGGGACGGTCCCGGTTTTAACTACCCTGCCGTTATGCTGCCGAAATTTTGAATAAAATTCATGTGTCTGAATTATTTTCATTTGCTGAAACTATATTTATTCATTGAATAGAAAACCCTTCATGTGTTGAATCGATATTCATTTGTTGATTGGAAATTCATGTGTTGAATGGTATTCGTGTTTTAAATATAAAAATCACATTTTTATCTATATATAGAAACTATAGAAAACCTTCATGTGTTGAATTGATATTCATTCGTTGATTAGAAATTCATGTGTTGAATGGTATTCGTGTTTTAAATATAAAAATCACATTTTAATCTATATATAGAAACTATAGAAACCATTCATGTGTTTGAATTATTTTCATTTGCTGAAACTATATTTATTCATTGAATAGAAAACCCTTCATGTGTTGAATCGATATTCATTCGTTGATTGGAAATTCATGTGTTGAATGGTATTCGTGTTTTAAATATAAAAATCACAATTTTATCTATATATAGAAACTATAGAAAACCTTCATGTGTTGAATTGATATTCATTCGTTGATTAGAAATTCATGTGTTGAATGGTATTCGTGTTTTAAATATAAAAATCACATTTTTATCTATATATAGAAACTATAGAAACCCTTCATGTGTTGAATCGATATTCATTCGTTGAATTGAAATTCATGTGTTGAATGGTATTCATATTTTGAAATAAATTGTTTCATAATAAAAATCACCTTTTATCAACTATATGGACTATGTAAAATAATCTCGTTTTAAAAGAAATTGTTTTATAATAAAAATCCTATTTTTATCACCTATATAAACTATATAAAATAATGGTGTTTTGAAATGAATTGTTTTACAATAAAAATCACATTTTTATTACATTCAAGATTTGTTGAAACGTGAAGTGTTAAAAATAGCCACTCGTTCAAATAAATATGCATGAGTCGAAATATTCATTAATTAGCTAATGATATGATTTTTGCCTATGCATGCAACATTAGAATGAATGGTGTTTTTAAACCAAATGGAATCAAATATGAAGTTGAATGGAAAATGATAAATGATAAGAACTGTATATATGTACATGCATATTTATTGAACAGGTTATAGCAAAAGGGGCTAGAGAAGAGGAATAAAATTTTGTGCCCGACAAATAGGTACACATTTACTGTTTTGTTTGGGTGATGATTTTATGAGCCTGTTGGCTAGCCGCTTGGCTTTTTCTTTTTCTTTTTGACATGAGACGCCCGTGTGGCTACTTGGGAATTTTCCCAGCCCCTCCCGTACAAAGGAGATTATGGCGAAATTTTCCAAAATTTAAAGGCGTTAGTGAAATATTTGAAGTGAAAACGATATTGAAATTGTTGAATGAACTATATTTATATAAATATATAAATATAAATAAAATTAAAACGAAACGTGGCCGTGTAGTTCATGTTTTGAAACCGTGATTTCAAACAACTAGTGCGGGAAATCCAACCATTGGATTTTCCCGAAACTGGAACCGTTGGGTTCGCCTTGGAAATATCATTCCAACGGCACCAACTTTGTAAAAATCCCACGGTTGGATTGTCTGGAATGTTTAATTCAAATCTGAAGAAAAACAGCGCCAGAAACGATTATATTTTTTTATATATATATAAATATAATTATATTTAATCGAATAACGACGCTGCAGTTCGTATTTTGAAATCGAAACTTCAAACGATTGTACCGTGAGATCCGACCGTCGGATTTTCCCGAAACGGGAATCGTTGGATTCGTTTTGAAAAGACCTTTCTAATGATGTAAATTTTGTGAAGATCCAACGGTTAGATTTTCAGATATGTGTAAATCAAATCTGAAGAAAAACAGCGCCACGGCCGCGTTATGGCCCGAAGCGTCGTTTTGAATAAATTAGATATTTTAAAATAAATAAAAATAGCGATAAATCGTTATAAAATATCATAAACGATATGGAATGGAAATAAACTGAATTTGCTCGATTTATGTGGTATTTGATGATTGAATGTGTATGGTGTGAAAATTACATTAAAGAACAAAATTGGTGTTGTCGAATGATTTAACCATTGAAATAAATTGATTTGAAATCCTAAATATACGCGAATTATTTGAAAAGGTCGAGTTAATTCTCATTTCAAATAATTGACCGACGATTGAAAGTCGAAGATGAAGACGGTGGTCGAAGACCGGAGATCTTCACCTCGTTTGGATGGTAACCGAGGTCCTGATTGGGAGGCATCCCGAAATATGGATAATGAGTGGTGATCGTCCAAACGTACGTGGTGATCGATGGGTTTGCGAGGTATTTAGTGCCTCCGGTTTCATTCAGACCCAGAACGGACTTGTAAATGGACGGTATGTCTGACATTGGATTTTATTCTGTGTTGATTGATCTCTATTAAATATACATCTGTTAGGCGGCAGAGAATTTATTCTTTTGCTTAACGCCCTTCTCTGAAACGTACGAGCTCAGAGGTTGTATATCGATGGACATCAGTCACATGGCATGAATTTCTAGTGTGGCATGCCTAAGTGGCAAATGATCAAGGCTTCTGTTGAAAAGCAAAGTCTTGTGGTGATGATCAAAGCCCCGCATGTGCGGCGTGGCTTTGTGTATAATGTAAATTCGCGAGCCTCACACCCCGGTATGAACCAGAAACGGGAGAAGGACCTCAGGGAGGGCATGCGTTTCTTTCTAGCTAGGGTGGTGTCAGTGACCTACCAGCCCTGACATTTATATATTCACCTATGTGGTTGTTGCTGTTGCGAGGCGCCTCGGTTTGATCGGACGATCCGGGTCCGATGGAGTCATTCGTTGGCTCGTTTACGCCCCAAAGGGCGGGGAAACGTATTGTTCAGGCATTTTAATCCATGTCGGTGGACCGGTCCTGTCGCTCCGAAGGCTTGACTGAGTACTTGCCTGTGGCTCGGGCTAGAGAGTCACGAATTCGGTAAGGACTATCTTTTGCCTTGGTTCATGACGGAAATCCAGTTTCCAATTAAGTGACTGTGCGGTTTTGATTGTACATATATATGGCGACTTGATATATGGTACCCATGCCGTCTATGATTGATAGTTATGATTTGAAATTGTTTTCAAAACATGTAAACACTAGCAATAATATCAAATGCCTTTGTTTTATTTGTATCAAGCATATTTTGGCCATTATAAGGTAAAACTCTATCCTCCGGTTTGCGTTGCATTGTGTGATGGGAACTGAGTCTTATAATGGCTTCATTTTTATAAAAAGCATTGCGATGTTTAAAAGAAAGATTTGTTTTTAAAGCACTGGCAATCCAATGGAGTAAACCCGTTCCACGAAAGTGGCGTGGTTCTTTGATTAGCCATATTATATATGTGTTGAGTAGATCTCTCATACTAGTCCCATGACTGACTCGTAGTTTGTTTCACTTTCAAACTCGGGTGCCCCTTTTTCTACACGGGCAGCCTTGTATTCAGGTTTAGCTGGTTCTTTCTGGATAGCTGGAGCTGAAGATGGATTCTATCATTTATCTCTTTTTATGCTGTTTAGCTCCTATTGTACATATTTTGTTTGTTTTCCGCTGTAGACATTTATGTATAGCTGAACTGTATTTGTACTAAGTAAGATCCTGTATACCGTGTAACTCTGATGATTACTTTTATCCAGTATATTCTATTGTCCATTATCTGGTGTATTTATTTAATTTTGTTCTGCTATTATCTGTTTCTGTGTTATATTCCACGGATTACCCTTGCCGCCGTCAGTACGGGGTTTGGGGTCGTCTCATTTGGTATCAGAGCTTTGGTTAAGCTTAGTTCTGGGATATAACATATTAACGAACTCGTCAGAAATAGAACCAGTAGTGTTCTAGGACGGGCAAATCAATGCAGATAGGATCAGTAATATCCTAGTATGAGTAGCAGAATGAAATTACACCTCGATAGACACATTTACATTTAAGTATTTGTCTCTATATTTTAAAATATCTTTTCTGTTGACCTGACACTTGATCTGCTATTTGCAGAGGTACTAGAAAATGAGTGTCAGAAACAGAAGGAATGCAGAACCGGATATTGAGGCCCTATTAATCAAGTATCGAAATATGGGTGGAATACTGTTCTCTGGTGAAGAATCTATTATGAAGACATAGGCTTGGATTCGTTCGGCTGAAAAGATCTTTGATGGTTTAAAGCTGAGGGATGACCAGAAAAGATTATTGGCCTCCTGGGCACACAAAGACGAAGCTTTGTTCTGGTGGGATTCGGTTATAGAGAATAATCCAGAGGGTGATATCACCTGGGATAGATTCAAAGTGATTTTCCTAGAAAGATTTACTCCTCCAGAAGCGACTGAGCGATTATGCGACGAATTTTCTTATCTGATACAAGGTGACATGACCATCCCAGAATATCATAAGAAATTCAACGAACTTTCTCATTTTGCTCCTCATCTGATTAAAGACCCAAAGAGGAAGAATCTTAGATTTATTCACGGGCTTCAAAGAAAATATCAGAATAGTGTAATGAGGAACGTGAAGCTCCCCTTTTCTGAAATGATTTATATGGCCTATCAGTACGAGGATCTCCATAAGAAAGGAATGTTACGCGACGAAGAAGAAGTCTGTTCTAGTGACAAAGCAGAGTCGGAAACTGATATTCCTGAAGCCAGTATGAGGTCGGAGGGAAGTAAGAAGCCCAGTGCCAAGAGGAAAAGGGCCAAATCTAAGAAGAAACCAGTAACGACAACTATATGCTTTAACTGCAATAAGCAAGGACATCTCTCGATAAGTTGCAGATCTCTAAAGAAACAGATCAAGAGTGGATATAAGCGCACTATGAAACAAAAGAACCCACATGGGGAAAGGGGATGCCATAAGTGTCGTCCAGCAGGTCATATTGCACGGGAGAGTCAACTCTCAAAGAAATCCGAGGCAGTACATATAAACGAAGTAGCAGAAACTTCTGAGCCCTCAGATAAGCAAGAGAGGTCTGATGTTTTAGAAGGCACGCTTAATGTCAAAAATATTCCAGTTAAAGTACTGTTTGACACAGGCGCGTCACGAAGCTTCATTTCGAAGGATGCAGCTAAGAAACTGGATTTGAATTTGAAAAAGCTCAAGGAACCAATGACTGTCCAGAATCCGGTTGGGGGTTCCATCGATCTCAGTTGGGTTTGTGCAGTAACTGTCTCTTTCTCCTGCTATAAATTCCCTACTATCTCCATCGTCATGAATTTTAAGGAGTTTGATCTTATATTGGGGTTGGATTGGCTTACCAAATATGAAGCAGAGGTTAGATGCGCCGAGAGAGTTGTAAAGGCAAAGGCACGATCGGGGAATTATATAACCATACCTTGTGAAGGCCCGACATCAAATAGAAAGGACTTATGGGCAGCTTTGGATGTTTCTCCAACCCAAATAGAAATTATCCCCGAGGTCGCAGAGAATATTCCTGACCTCATCAAAGATATTCCTGTCGTCAAGAACTATGCGGATGTGTTCGAAGAAGTTGTTCGCTTGCCTCCGCAGAGAGAAATAGATTTCAAGATTGCTTTGATTCCGAATGCAAGGCCGGTAGTTCACGCTATTCGAAGAATGTCCTTGAAAGAGAAGGAGGAATTAGACAATCAAACACGATAGCTAGTATGGAAAGGTCTGATCATGCCTAGTTTCTCTGATTGGGGAGCAGCAGTGGTTTTTGTCCCAAAATCTGACGGTACTCTACGGTTATGTGTGGATTATCGTGATTTGAACAAACAGACAATAAAGAACAAATATCCATTGTCGCGAATAGATGATTTGTTGGATCGATTAAATGGAGCACAAGTATTTTCACGAATGGACCTAGCTACAGGCTTCCATCAACTTCGAATTGCCGAAGAGTGCGTTTCAATGACAGCAATCAGAGGTCCAGACTTGTTCTACGAGTGGTTAGTAATGCCATTCGGCTTATGTAACGCTCCAGCTTACTTCGTCGATCTGATGAATATAGTGTTCAGAGGAGTTTTGAATAAATTTGTTCTGGTTTTCATTGACGATATTCTAATCTTCTCTAAATCAAAGGCCGAACATGAAAAACATTTGGAACAAGTGTTAGAAATCCTCAGAAGGAATGTATTGAAAGCAAAGTTTTCGAAATGTATATTCTGGCAAGATGAAGTGAAATTTCTGGGCCACGTCGTATCGAAAGAAGGAATCGCTGTGGATCCAAGTAAAATCACGGCTATTCAAAATTTGAAACAGCCCAGCACCCCCACTGAAGTCTGCAGTTTTCTCGGATTGGCTAGTTATTACCGGAAGTTCGTTGAAAACTTTTCGAAGATATCTGGCCACTTAACGAAGCTTACAAAGAAGCACTCTAAATTCAAATGGACTCCAGAAAGTGAGGAGGCTTTTGAAGAGCTAAAGTTAAGACTGACGACTGCTCCAGTGTTAACCATTATCGATGGCAATTAAGATTTAAAAGTCTGGACTGATGCTTCTAGAGAAGGCCTTGGCGCAGTATTAATGCAGAGGGGCCAAGTGATTGCTTATGCTAGCCGTCAGCTGAAGCCACATGAGAAGAACTACGTAACTCATGATCTTGAGTTATTGGCTATAGTATTCGCCTTGAAAATCTGGAGACACTATCTTCTGGGTGAGAGATTTGAATTGTTTACAGATAACCAGTCGTTAAAGTATCTGTTCACTCAAAAAGACCTAAATCTGAGGCAGCAACGTTGGCTAGAGTTCCTTGCAGCATACGACTTTGAGATTATATACACTCTAGGGAAAGCCAATGTCGTGGCCGATGCGTTAAGCCGAAAGAATGAAATGATCGCCAGTTTTATTATCATGACTTCACTGATAGATAAAATATCTGCTCTTCAGGAGGATGATCACTTCATTCAGAAGATCAGAGAGATAATTCAACAAGGCGAACCCTCGAGTTTTCAAGTAGATAATGATGGGATTTTAAGGCTCAAAGGTCGAATCTGTGTCCCTAACATTCCTGAGCTTCGAAAGGAAGTACTGGATGAATGCCACAAGTCAAAACTCAGTATCCATCCAGGAGTAAGCAAAATGTATAATGACATTAAACGCACTTTCTGGTGGAAGTCGATGAAGAGGGACATTTCTTTATATGTTAGCCGATGCCCTACTTGCCAGCTAGTCAAAAGCGACCAACAGAAACTAGCTGGATTATTACAACCGCTAGACGTTCCAGGCTGGAAGTGGTAACATATTTCTATGGATTTCATTGATGGTCTGCCCAGGACCAGAAAAGGGAATGACAGTATCTGGGTGATCGTAGATCGCTTCACGAAGACTTCCCATTTTATACCTGTCAGATCAAACAGAACTGCTCAGAGTCTGGCGCAGATATACTTCAGGGAAATAGTTAGACTACATGGAGTGCCGCTCAGTATAGTCCGTGATAGAGATACAATATTCACTAGCAAATTCTGGGAAGCATTTTAAGTCGAGCTGGGAACGAAGTTGAACTTAAGCACCGCTTATCATCCTCAGACAGACGGTCAGACTGAGAGGGTGAATCGAATTTTAGAAGATCTATTGCGGGCTTGTGTTCTAGATTTCGGTGGATCATGGGAAGACCATCTGCATTTGTCTGAATTCTCTTATAACAACAGCTACCAGGCGAGTCTGACAATGTCGCCATTCGAAGCATTGTATGGTATACCGTGCCGATCCCCTGCTTGTTGGGTCGAACCGGGTAATAGACTTGTGTTGGGTCCTGATATGATTCGAGAAGCTGCCGACAAGGTCGATTTTATTAAGAAGCGATTACTTGCTGCTCAAAGCCGACAAAAGAGCTATGCCGATAGAAGAAGGAGAGATATATCCTTTGCTGTTGGCGACTATGTATATCTAAAAGTATCGCCGATGAGAGGAGTTATCCGGTTCGGTAAAACTGGAAAGTTAGCGCCCAAATTCATTGGTCCGTTTCCTATTCTGGAACGGATCAGGACTCTTGCTTATAAGGTCAAATTGCCTGATTGGTTGCTTGGAATCCATGATGTATTTCATATATCTCAACTTCGAAAGCACGTTCATGATCCAGACTTGATCGTGGAAGAAGCAGCTCAACAGGATATTGAAATTACTCCCGAATTAGCTGTGAGAAGAGAGCCGCTAAAGATTATCGGCAAAGAAACCAAAGAGCTGAGGAACAAGAAGGTTCACTTAGTCAAAGTGCAATGGAGTGGAGATCCGCGAGATTGTACTTGGGAAACTGAGGAGAGCATTCAGAAAGCTTATCCTAGATGCCGAGTGGATATCTCTGATTGACTCTGGTGCAAGGTACATTTACCCTACTTTGCATCACCATTTAATTCTCTATTCTATTGTTATTTTCTTTCCATGGATGTGCACTTTTAACTCTATAGTCTGAAGGATTTTAAAGGGAGAATAGGAATTAATTTAAATGGTTTTGAAAAGTTAAAAACAAATTGCTTGTTGGTTGTGTTGTGTGATTATAGATTAGATTAATTAAAATTATTGAAACGATAATTAATTTAATCAACAATAGAATAATGTTAGAATTTACTCGATTATATCACACATTGAACTGATTAGGAAATAGATAGAAATATATACATGTGCATTATGTATATTTGAGCAGGTAAATGGATTAGTTGTTGAGTAAAGATTTTATTTGCGTGCCCGACAAATAGGTAAACCTTAATGAGTTGGATGCGAAATATTATTATATCGACTCCTGTGAATGCCATTGGATGCAGAGTGCTGGTTTTTCTGTGTGAAATAATAAACGTCGCCATAGGATAGTAACAATTAATTTTGAACTACATTACATGCCATACTTCTGGAGATAGGCATACTTCATCATATACCACATAAGCATTTGGAGCTTGTGTGACGAGGTGGAAGATTTACCATACGAGCGAGA
Organism: Allium sativum; assembly: GCA_030737875.1. NCBI lineage: Eukaryota > Viridiplantae > Streptophyta > Magnoliopsida > Asparagales > Amaryllidaceae > Allium > Allium sativum. The sequence continues at coordinate 1,023,037,748 of CM060926.1, forward strand.
GGCTTGTATGGCGATGACTATATTTTACATGTTGAACTGATGAATGATATGGACTATTTAAATTGTAACGATTAAATTGCCAGATTAATAAAAACCCCACACGGGTCTGGAGTTGACAATAATCACGTCTCTCTAGTTATTAGATACGACACAAGGACTATTTATTTCCCACACAGGGCAGGGTGACGAGAATTTATTCTCTGGAGTTATTATCAATACATGCTCCCCTGTAAACACCAGAATATATCACTATAAATATGTGTATGCTTATTAGGATTTATTGGGTACCTAATACGGCCCAATAAATTTCCAAATCCCTCCCCGTACAAAGGAGGTTATGGCGAAATTTTTCGAAAATTCCGGGTGTTAGCCAAATTTTTGAAGAATTTGAAAATTCTCAGAAACTGAAAAGTTGGAGAATGGAAGCCAGATCGAACGTAGAGTTGATTAATCACACCACCTTTGACTTTGTTCCTTTTCGGGGACGAAAAGTTTTAAGTGGGGGAGATTGTAACGACCTAGAAAATCTGAACCAATTTTTTTTTTTAAATTGGTTAAATAATGGATTTTAAATATTTAGAATTAATATTTAAAATAATAACGATGAAAACTGAGTTTGAATCGACAATTGAAAACGAATATAATTAATTATAATTATAAACAAGGCCTGAAATGGCGCTGTAGTTTCAAAAATTGAATTCAAACTTTGTCGGACTGTAGCGGGTGCAAAACAAAACGGATTTTAGTGAAACCAAAAATATTTAAATCTGTTAGTGAATTCCTTTCTAACGAATCTGAAAAATTGAATTTTCATAGCGGAAAGCAAAAGTTATGGCCGAATGAATTTTCAGAAAGGTCGTTATGAAATTTATATAGCCCGTGAAATTGGCCATTTTGCATACGACCTCGGAATTCGACGAAACCACTTTTGTTGGATCCGGGATGTGAAGTTATTGCTAGGTTTCAAATTTCATAATTTTTGAAGTTAGTATGTGAGCGTGGCAAAAGAAAACGTGTTTTGGTCAATTACAGTTAAATTGGATCGACCAGAAATGGGCCTTTTTGCAAACGGTCTCAGAATTCGACGAAACTGGTTTTGTTGGGACCGTATCGTAAAAACATAGCTAGATTTATTTTTCTGGAATTTTTCGAATCAGTTTGTAGCCCTGGCAAAATGAAATGTACGTTCAAATTAAATATTGAATTTTTTATATTTTAATTTGAATGGAAACTGACTGAAACATTCGAATGGGCCTTCGAAACATATCTCATTGTGTTCGGAATGGGGGTAAAACGCTAGGGACGACAGTCGTTGGGTTTGGATTGGGGTTCGTGGGCGAAAGGGGTATTTTGGAGATTTTAAAAAAAATTATAAAATAAAATAAAAAACTATCATTGGTCCACGTCATTTCTCTCTCCCCCGACATTCTCTCTCCCCGACCAACGCACGGCGGAAAAGAATACCCCGCTTCTCTCTCGATTTTTGGCCAATCCACTCAATAAAATTCAAGGCCGATGTTGAGCTTTTTGTAGATCTTCCCGAGCTCTTCAAATCCATATAAGCCTCGTCCCTTACCATCGCATGTTCGTCGAGATAGAAGCCCACAAAGTCGGCCGCTTTGTTGCTCCGCCGTGTCTTCACCAGGCCGTCGATCTGAAGGTGGCCACCAGCGATTGGAAGCTGACTCCAAGCACTTCGTCGTGGTACTAGCCGATCATCCCCTCGTGCCGCGTATTGCGTGCTAGGTTGAAACCTAGTTTCGAACCCAATCAGAAAGGTAACGGCTTTGAACTTCTGAACTGATTTCAACAGTTTAAAACCGTTGCAAACTTTGAAAAATCGTATCTTTTTCATTCGTTAACGAAATTCGATGAAACAGGAAACATCGTGACCTTGTGGACGTCTTCTACATTTTAGAAGAGACCGCATATTTTTCTGAGCCTTCTGCTATTTTTGGTGGAGTGGAACCCAATGTGAGATTTCTAATTTATAAACGATATGGAAAACGATGATGTATAAATTATATAGTCGATGTATGAGTTATATAAGCGTTGTACACCTCTTGTATGAGCGTTGTATAAGTTGTATGTTCGATGTATAAGTTATATATGCTTTGTAAAAATTATATATGTGTTGAAATAGAAGTGAATTGCTATATATATATATATATATATATATATATATATATATATACACACACACACACCCCTCGTCCACAAACCATGGACGATATTTATTGGTTGTGATTGGTGTGAAAATTGATTGATAGCGAATGATTGTTTGGGATTGTTTGTGGTTGATATTGATTGATTGTGGTTGAAAAATACCCGTTTGTGGTTGAGAAATATTTGGTTGAAACCACATAGGATTAGTTTGTGGAAATGAAATAAATATATACATGCCGCCTGCGTGCGAACTAGATGCATGATCCCCATTGTCAAAAACCGCGAGGTTTTAAGGTAGAGCGAGGAGCCGTACTAGGGACGGTCCTGGTTTTAACTACCCTGCCGTTATGCTGCCGAAATTTTGAATAAAATTCATGTGTCTGAATTATTTTCATTTGCTGAAACTATATTTATTCATTGAATAGAAAACCCTTCATGTGTTGAATCGATATTCATTCGTTGATTGGAAATTCATGTGTTGAATGGTATTCGTGTTTTAAATATAAAAATCACATTTTAATCTATATATAGAAACTATAGAAAACCTTCATGTGTTGAATTGATATTCATTCGTTGATTAGAAATTCATGTGTTGAATGGTATTCGTGTTTTAAATATAAAAATCACATTTTTATCTATATATAGAAACTATAGAAACCATTCATGTGTCTGAATTATTTTCATTTGCTGAAACTATATTTATTCATTGAATAGAAAACCCTTCATGTGTTGAATCGATATTCATTCGTTGATTGGAAATTCATGTGTTGAATGGTATTCGTGTTTTAAATATAAAAATCACATTTTTATCTATATATAGAAACTATAGAAAACCTTCATGTGTGGAATTGATATTCATTCGTTGATTAGAAATTCATGTGTTGAATGGTATTCGTGTTTTAAATATAAAAATCACATTTTTATCTATATATAGAAACTATAGAAACCCTTCATGTGTTGAATCGATATTCATTCGTTGAATTGAAATTCATGTGTTGAATGGTATTCATATTTTGAAATAAATTGTTTCATAATAAAAATCACCTTTTATCAACTATATGGACTATGTAAAATAATCTCGTTTTAAAAGAAATTGTTTTATAATTAAAATCCTATTTTTATCACCTATATAAACTATATAAAATAATGGTGTTTTGAAATGAATTGTTTTACAATAAAAATCACATTTTTATTACATACATGATTTGTTGAAATGTGAAGTGTTAAAAATAACCACTCGTTCAAATAAATATGCATGAGTCGAAATATTCATTAATTAGCTAATGATATGATTTTTGCCTATGCATGCAACATTAGAATGAATGGTGTTTTAAAACCAAATGGAATCAAATATGAAGTTGAATGGAAAATGATAAATGATAAGAACTGTATATATGTACATGCATATTTATTGAACAGGTTATAGCAAAAGGGGCTAGAGAAGAGGAATAAAATTTTGTGCCCGACAAATAGGTACACATTTACTGTTTTGTTTGGGTGATGATTTTACGAGCCTGTTGGCTAGCCGCTTGGCTTTTTCTTTTTCTTTTTGACATGAGACGCCCGTGTGGCTACTTGGGAATTTTCCCAGCCCCTCCCGTACAAAGGAGGTTATGGCGAAATTTTCCAAAATTTAAAGGCGTTAGTGAAATATTTGAAGTGAAAACGATATTGAAATTGTTAAATGAACTATATTTATATAAATATATAAATATAAATAAAATTAAAACGAAACGTGGCCGTGCAGTTCGTGTTTTGAAACCGTGATTTCAAACAACTAGTGCGGGAAATCCAACTATTGGATTTTCCCGAAACTGGAACCGTTGGGTTCGCCTTGGAAATATCTTTCCAACGGCACCAACTTTGTAAAAATCCCACGGTTGGATTGTCTGGAATGTTTAATTCAAATCTAAAGAAAAACAACGCTAGAAATGATTATATTTATATATATATATAAATATAATTATATTTAATCGAATAACGACGCTGCAGTTCGTATTTTGAAATCGAAAATTCAAACGATTGTACCGGGAGATCCGACCGTCGTATTTTCCCGAAACGGGATCCGTTGGATTCGTTTTAAAAAGACCTTTCTAATGATGTAAATTTTGTGAAGATCCAACGGTTAGATTTTCAGATATGTGTAAATCAAATCTGAAGAAAAACAGCGCCACGGTCGCATTATGGCCCGAAGTATCGTTTTGAATAAATTGGCTATTTTAAAATAAATAAAAATAGCGATAAATCGTTATAAAATATCATAAACGATATGGAATGGAAATAAACAGAATTTGCTCGATTTATGTGGTATTTGATGGTTGAATGTGTTTGTTGTGAAAATTACATTAAAGAACAAAATTGGTGTTGTCGAATGATTTAACCATTGAAATAAATTGATTTGAAATCCTAAATATACGCAAATTATTTGAAAAGGCCGAGTTAATTCTCATTTCAAATAATTGACCGACGATTGAAAGTCGAAGATGAAGACGGTGGTCGAAGACCGGAGATCTTCACCTCATTTGGATGGTAACTGAGGTCCTGATTGGGAGGCATCCCGAAATATGGATAATGAGTGGTGATCGTCCAGACGTACATGGTGATCGATGGGTTTGCGAGGTATTTAGTGCCTCCGGTTTCGTTCAGACCCAGAACGGACTTGTAAATGGACGGTATGTCTGACATTGGATTTTATTCTGTGTTGATTGATCTCTATTAAATATACATCTGTTTGGCGGCAGAGAATTTATTCTTTTGCTTAACGCCCTTCTCTGAGACGTACGAGCTCAGAGGTTGTATATCGATGGACATCAGTCGCATGGCATGAATTGCTAGTGTGGCATGCCTAAGTGGCAAATGATCAAGGCTTCTGTTGAAAAGCAAAGTCTTGTGGTGATGATCAAAGCCCCGCCTGTGCGGCGTGGCTTTGTGTATAATGTAAATTCGCGAGCCTCACACCCTGGTATGAACCAGAAACGGGAGAAGGACCTCAGGGAGGGCATGCGTTTCTTTCTAGCTAGGGTGGTGTCAGTGACCTACCAGCCCTGACATTTATATACTTTTCACCTATGTGGTTGTTGCTGTTGCGAGGCGCCTCGGTTTGATCGGACGATCCGGGTCTGATGGAGTCATTCGTTGGCTCGTTTACGCCCCAAAGGGCGGGGAAATGTATTGTTCAGGCATTTTAATCCACGTCGGTGGACCGACCCTATCGCTCCGAAGGCTTAACTGAGTACTTGCCTGTGGCTCGAGCTAGAGAGTCACGAATTCAGTAAGGACTATCTTTTGCCTTGGTTCATGACGGAAATCCAATTTCCGATTACGTGACTGTGCGGTTTTGATTGTATATATATATATGGCGACATGATATATGGTACCCATGCCGTCTATGATTGATAGTTATGATTTGAAATTGTTTTCAAAACATGTAAACACTAGCAATAATATCAAATGCCTTTGTTTTATTTGTATCAAGCATATTTTGGCCATTATAAGGTAAAACTCTATCCTCCGGTTTGCGTTGCATTGTGCGATGGGAACTGAGTCTTATAATGGCTTCATTTTTATAAAAAGCATTGCGATGTTTAAAAGAAAGATTTGTTTTTAAAGCACTGGCAATCCAATGGAGTAAACCCGTTCCACGAAAGTGGCGTGGTCCTGTGATTAGCCATATTATATATGTGTTGAGTAGATCTCTCATACTAGTCCAATGACTGACTCGTAGTTTGTTTCACTTTCAAACTTGGGTGCCCCTTTTTCTACATGGGCAGCCTTGTATTCAGGTTTAGCTGGTTCTTTCTGGATAGCTGGAGCTGAAGATGGATTCTATCATTTATCTCTTTTTATGCTGTTCAGCTCCTATTGTACATATTTTGTTTGTTTTCCGCTGTAGACATTTATGTATAGCTGAACTGTATTTGTACTAAGTAAGATCCTGTATACTGTGTAACTCTAATGATTACTTTTATCCAGTATATTCTATTGTCCATTATCTGGTGTATTTATTTAATTTTGTTCTGCTATTATCTGTTTCTGTGTTATATTCCACGGATTACCCTTGCCGCCGTCAGTACGGGGTTTGGGGTCGTCTCAGCTGCTGATAAAATTTGAATCATGTTTTTATTGTTTCATCTTGTCATGTTTTAAAAATATGAAATTAACTGTACCTGAACATGTCAATGCAGTTCTGTAAATTTATCGAAACGTGTATATATATTTGTTTGGTTGATTTCATTTAGCTGTTCTCTACTCACTTTCCTAGCTGTTGTAGTTTATTTTACTTCTTTCTTTTGCCTTTTGCCTTTTCCTTTGTATTTACTACATTCTTTTCTTTTCGTTTTTAAATGAAATAATACTAGTTATTGTTTATGTTACCAGCAAAATAAATCTCAATAAATGATTCACTTCAGATTTTGGATTCATGGACACATAAAAGTTAGACAGAGCTGACATCCTCGCTTTAGTTATATATGCAGTGGCATCAAAATTCATAACTATTCCATCATCTATGAAAACTGAAAAGAGTGGTGTAATGAGCAGTGGTGCATTTCCGTTGAAATCCAAATTAAGAAGTGATATATGCAAAATATAAAGAAATACTATATGCATCATATGTAAAGCTTTTTTTTAAAAGAAGAAGAAGAATGAAGGCTAAAGTCATAAGGCGTTTCATAATGTATTAAACAGAATTCAAATATGAAAGAAGAAAAGTGCAAAAGTTTAAGTGAGTTGATGAATAAATGAACAGAGTGAACAAGTTTTGTTATAAGGAAACGATTTTCCTTTCTAATAAATATAAAACAAGTTTTGTTATATAAGAGCGTGGTCCATAATAAACACAAATAAGCATTTGGCTATTAACAAAATACATATTCAATACAAATACCAATTTGTATTCGAGCGTGGTCTATTATAAAATCTTTTCTTACTATCTCTAATAAGCGTGTGCTTTATTAATTATGGATTGACTTCATAACAATAAATACATTTGGTCTGATATATTGGTAATGTTAACTATTCAATATCAAATAACGGAACGCTCCTGTTTTTATATAATATAATTTAAATAAATATTATTATATTATTAATATAATTTAAATATATTCAATTTAAAATGGTCAAATCCCATCATTTAAATTCAAATCAATATTTTAAATAAATCAAATATTCCAAATAAATGGTCAGAAAATACGGGACATTACAAACTAAGTATCACACATCACAATCAGTAATCAATTAGTTAATTAAATTTTCAATTTATATGTTATTAAACATATATTTTTATATACTCAAAGTATATTTTCAAAATCAAATTACAAACACAAAACTTTAACTAAGTTCTTGGTTCTCACACCAGTCAATTGGAATCATATAGACATCCCACTTTCGAAACTCGAAAATAAACACTGATGATGCTCGAGCTATCACCAGAATTACCCCTGAGCACCTAGAGGGTGATTCCATATCTACCAAGTATATTTGAGACTTCGGTTGTACGTTGATCATACATAAATGCAAAATCTTCTTATACTCGATAGCCTAAACTCAACATCAAATAAAATATTCAAATTAATAATATAAGATATAATAATTTCAAACCAAATTAATTTTTATATATAATGCGTTTCAAACTCATTCTAGGGCATTACTAACCCTATCTATAATGAGTCATTCTTATAGGATATTACTAATCCTATCTCTGATGAATTCTTTCATCTTGTTCTAATGCGTCATATCCTAAAGCCTTGTAAGCCAAAGCTCTGATACCAAACTCTAACGACCCGATTTAAGCCCTCTTCAAGTCGGTGATTAGCCCATTCGAAACATTCTCAATGGCGAATTGTTACGAGAATATGACACATCGGAACAAAGCACAAGAGAACATTCCATTGCTATTACAACAATTTTACTTTGTAGTACAAGAATATCATAGTACATATAACTGATACACAACGGAAAAATATCAAAGTAACAAATTACAATGCAGCGGAAATATAAATACATAAATACATACAGCACAAAACGGAAACTAACACAGCGAAAGTCTCGAAATATTCCAGAGTATAGCTCCAGCCTTAATCCAGGTAAATGTTAAAAATATCTGCAAAACCAAAACTACTAGTAGCCCATGTGGAAATATGGACACCCAGTCTAGGTTGGAAACAATAAACTCTAGCTCAGTCATGGGACTGGTGTGAGAGCTAAAAACAGTTTTTAAACTTTAATTTTAAAGTTGGGTATATCACGGGACCAATGCTTTTTGAAAAATGAAGCTATTATAAGCCTCAAGTCCCATCACACAATGTAAGCGCAAGATGGAGGATAGAGTTTTTCCTTGTAATAGCCAAGCATGCTTGATAAGAGAAATTTCTCTTTTATTATTACTATTGTATAGTGTGAAATCAATTTTGAAAATAAATGTATCAATCTAAGACGAGATAATAACCCATCCTATTATGTCGCCATATAGGTTTACAACTAAAACCGTAAAGTCTCGTATTGGAAATTGGATTCCACCATGAGCTGAGGCAAAGGATCTTCCTCATCCTTACTTCGGATCATCTCTAGCAAAATGTTCCAGGGAAAATAACACGTATCCCTTGGAGCGGCAGAGCCAATCCACTTATTCCTGTGGATTAGTCAATTGCATGGACATAACGTTCCCCGGTCTAATCGGATCTACTATCTGGTTAGTAGGTCGACCACCTTCTGAAGATCGTCGATTCCAACATCCACATAAGTAAATTTCTTAGGCTCCATACAATGGCGTACCTTCTAGCTAGAACTAAACGTATGTACCTCTGAGGTCCTTTATCCTGTTTTTGGCTCATATCGGGAAGTGAAGCTTGCCGAAGTCACGTTTCAACACAAAGATACGCTATATCAGCCTTGCTTTGATCATCATCCACAAAGCTCTACTTTTCAACAAAAGCTTTGATCAATCAGCATCTTAGCGTGACACATTTTCAATTCATACCATACAACTGTTGTCTATTAATATATAACCTCTAAGCTCATATGTAATAGCCCGCCATTTTGACCGCCCCAGGTCGGCGATTAAACTAATTTGAAGCGTTCAAAACGACAGATTGTTATTAGCTTACAGGATGCAAAAATGCAATTAACAAAGAATCACAATACATGATATTTACAGTGGAATACATTTTTATAATAAAATCAGAGTTTTACAAAGTTTGTACAATGGAGAAATATAAATTAAAACATAAATTTCTTTAAACAAAATTTACAGTTATTGTCGAGCTTTGCGTATGCATGAATCTTCTCGTGCCTCTCCTCTTTAAGAGCTAAAATCTTTGCATCTGTAAACACTTGGGGCCTGACCCAAACGTTCCATGCAAAAACACAAAACACCCGAGTCAGGATTAAACTTATTTCGAGTTAGTCACTTCGAATAAAATACAGTCGGTTTAATCCCAACAATTTATTTAAATGGCTCGAGCATAATAAATCAAATACCGATAACATTAACATAACTAGGATGAGACCTGTGCTTTGCACACGGGAAGATTCTGGTATGCTATATATGTTTATGTTAGAAAAATGCACAAGGAGTTGCTGGTGGTATGCTATGTGTTATACGATAATACATCATTCAATGAAGCAAAACATCATGTGTATCTATCTAAAGCAATGTGGTAGATGCATAACAGGAATTTTAGCATGAAATGGCACTGAAACTATATATATCTACTGTTATATACTTTAGAAGCAAGGGATTTGTCATCCTCATTCGTCAAGAAATAAACTAACAAATCAACACGTTGATATAGAAAATTTACTTGATTCATCTCCTTTTTATTATTATTAATATTATTATTTACTTGGAGGGTTGCTGGCCCACTAGAGTGGCAAGTGGGCCAACAACCCACTTTCTTGCACACATGTCCACCTACTTGCACAGGTGGACAAAAACCCATACATATCCACCTGTGCATGCAGGTGGGCATGTTCCAAACTGTATGTTTAGGCAAAACCGGGACATACTAACACTATTTCTTTACCTTTTTTTAATTAGAATTCAAATCCAGGTTTCGATACTGGGATGCAGGTAAAATAAGTCCAGGCAAAATAAATAGGTAGCATTGCAACACAAGGCTACAAAACCAACACAAGTACGCAACATATGGTACTGTCATGTTCCAATAATTAGGACTGAAGAGCGCCATGCAAAAATGTGCACAAAAACAAATTAAATCAAGATTCAAATCACCAAAAAGAAACATGTGCACAAGGAAAGAAACATCTGCAAATACATGATTCAACAATCATATTTTGTTTAAAAAATCATGAAAATGCTTACTGGGAACACCTTTAGTAGAAGTTTTGTATGCGCTAAATGCTAATCAATGGAGTAAACAAGGGTAACATGCTAGTCAGGGGAGTCAACAAAGGCAAAATACCCTATAATTACATGACATAATTTCAATTTTTTTTCATTTCCTAACTGTTCACGCAAGATCACATGCATGGCCCCAAAACAAAAGTCCATCTTAAACCATGTAGAGTAGCAAACTTACATGAGCAATAAAATGACTACTTAAGTTTGAAAAGAACAAGATTCGATAGGATAAAAATAAAACGTAAATGATAGGATTGCCCAAATGATTTCAGTAGTATAAAGTGTTAGACCAAAATCTGGGCCTAACACCCAAATGTAGATCACATATCACAGAATGCAGAAAATGATAAAATAGGAGGAGACACACGAAGTTTTTATAGTGGATCGGCTGTAGATGTAGCCTACATCCACTTTATAATCTTATTGTTATACTGACAGATTACAAGAATCTTACATGTAGACACACACAGTCCGTGTGTTATCACAAGAGGAGAATTTAGATATGAAAAGGAGCAAAGTCCTTGCACTTCAGTAATGGGGGAAGCCGCGAAGAAGAATGGCCCAAAAGATCCTTGAAAATGCCTTCAAATGGTGTATTTATAGCTGTAAGAGAGCTTCTAGGTTGACCGGATCGTGATGGGGTACGTGGCACCCGATCCGGGAAAGTAGGAGTAAGATGTGGCATGAGAACAGGTCAAAACAAGCTGTCCAGGAGCAGGTTCAGGGGTCGGATCGTGATCATGTAGGGCGAGCTGACCGGGTCCTCGCGAACTGTAATGAAGAGCTGACGATCGGGTCGTGGTCTCCATGTGCGCCATGAGTGGGTCGTGGTCTGAAGGTGCACCACGAGCCAAGGGGGCGATCCGATGAGGGGTGATCCGAGGGTGCATCACGAGCCAGAGAGGGTGCACGAGCCATACTCCGATCATGTGACGCTTCGTTGCTTTACCCGGGAAACTGCCAGGTTATACCCTGTTCACGGAAACGGGCATAACTTTCAAACCGTAAGTCCGATTGAGCCAAAACGAAGCTCAAACTGAAGCTAACTCAGAGGGCTACAAGAATTATAGAACTTAGCTTTGTAATTGCTGTTTTCGAGCCCTAAAGAGGTCGTCTGATAGGAGTTTCGGACCTGTTTATGTTGAGGATGTGATTTTGACCAAATCTCTCAATGTCATCCGACGTTGTTTCCATCGCTTGAGCATGTTATCATTCCGGAATTCCATGTGTGACAACTTTTGCCAAAAAATGTGTCAACATAAAGTATAACCCACATTTTGTACACGGTTAACTTGTACGACAAACAATAACCTCAGTAGCAGGTTAATAGATTTATATGTATATACATGTAGAATTAAACTATGCAAGTGCATGAAACAAATAAGAATATGTCAAACAATATTTCTCAACATCCAATGTTGGTGCAAGTTGCCTGTCGATAAAAAGAAGACAACAAGGGTAATAGTTCATAAGAAATGACCTCAGGTCATCAGTATAAGCATGCATACGACAATATTTGATTTTGGCAAGGCCAATAAGCATGGCTATGATATGATATGGAAATGGACAGTCCAATAGCAAGGGTCATGGTCATGGCATAATGTAACACCCTTTATTTTCTATGTTTATTGAAGTAACGAATTAAAGAATACTTAATTTTAAAAGTAAGAATTAAGGGAAACGGGTTACGCCATTGCGTTCATCTTGGAATTCTTCTTGAGATAGAGTCCGAGTTTGCATGAATCGGACTCCGTATGAAGAAGTTATGGAGTTCAGAAGAATTCAAGTTTATTCAGAAATTAAATAATTAAATAAACAAAAGCAGTTCGAAATACAAAATTCCGAGAATCAGCTGGGCCGGAAAATTCCCGCCCATAGGGGTCGACTCCCCCCAAGGGGGGTCGACATAGGTGTCGACCCCTCAAGAGGGGTGTCGACCCCCCTGTAGGGGTCGATCCCCTCGCCCAGTCCAAACAATGACGAATTCTGACTTGTTGCTGAGTCACTAGGGCATAGGTGGCGGTTTCTGGATAGCTCTATCTGGTCTGGATGGTTCTGATTGCTCCTAGGTTGATCTAACGGCTCACATAAATCTAAACTTCTATATAAACAACCCCAACCCTCAACCCTAAACCACACAATTTCATTCTAAGGAGCCGTCATGCTGTCCATGGTCAATCTAACATAGCCACCATTCTTCTCCAACAAGGAAGCAAACTAGAAAGCAAGTTGGGAAGTCCCAAATCAAATCAAAACTAGAGAATCAATAGTCTACATCAAAGGATAGCTTTTCAGTTTCAGAAAACAGATCCCAGAAAACAAGACTTGTTCTTTTGTTTGTAAGTTCATGTTACTTTCAGATGTGAATTCTTAATTGAGATTCTTGGCATGTAATGATGTGAATCCAAGCTATACCTGATTATGAGGTAATCCTTTCAGATTTATCAAATTTATCTTATCAGATTTATTTCTGCTATGTTATTCAAATCTATTTTATCAGATTTGTGCCTGCGATGTTATTCAAATCTAATCTATCAGATTTATGCCTGTGATGTAATTATTCAGATCTATACTCCTTTTGTGTTCCTGATATTGCTATTATCAAATAAAACGTCGCATGGCTATTTTATGCCTAATCTTTTATGTTTCCTCTTCTTCCCCTTTTATTATGGATCTAGGATGTCTCGAACCTAGATGAAATCTTGTTATATATATTATACACACACGATTGGAATACAAGGGAATTGGGCCTAATCTATTTTATGTACTATTGGGCGTAACTTGTAATTGAGATTTGGGCATAACTGGTAATTGAGATTTGGGTATAACTTGTAATTGATACTGGGGCATAATTATCATTTTAACTGCAAGTTTGGGTTAATTGGCATATAAATCAAGTTTTGGGGCATAATTGTTATTGTTGCGAACTTGGGGTAAATTGAAATATTAAATCTAGATTGGGCGTAAACTGTAAATTGGAATATTAATTTAGATTGGGCATAACTATTGGTTGGGACGCCAAGCATAAGGTATATTGTGATTTTGGGGCATGGTTATTATTGCAAATTTGGGAAGATTAGATGTAACCTATTTTGAGTAATAATTAGTAATTGAATTGGTGGGGGCATAACTTAATTATGTAATATTGGAATAACATGTAAACGTGATGTGCCTTGTATTTACTACATTTGTGGATAATTTACATAAACTTGGACATGAATGGTAACTATGTAAATTAGATAAAAGATGAATATGCCTAACCCGAGGTTAGATTGAGTTACGGTGTAAGACTGCCCGGAACTGCCCGGCACATCCAGCAACTGTAACAATATAGATCTAATGTGAGAGGTCAGCGCATTAAGCCCAAAAGAACCCGAAGTTAGATTGAGTTGCGGTGTAAGACTGCCCGGAACCGACCGACATATCTAGCAACCGCAATAATATAGATCTAATGTGAGAGGTTGGTGCTTTAATGAATGAATTAAAGCTAAGGAACAGGCAGGCTAAGAAGGTAGGGTTAAGTTAATTAAGGAAGCACTTAACCAATACAACATGTTAACTAAGCTGATGGGTGGGGTTAGGTTAATTTGAGAACACTTAACCGTTATAACATGTTAATTAGACAAGAAGGTGGGGTTAAGTAAATTTAGAACACTTAACCGTCATAACATGTTAATTAGACAAGAAGGTGGGGTTAAGTAAATCTAGAACACTTAACCGTTATAACATGTTAATTAGACAAGAAGGTGGGGTTAAGTAAATCTAGAACACTTAACCGTTATAACATGTTAATTAGACAAGAAGGTGGGGTTAAGTAAATTTATAACACTTAACCGTTATAACATGATGAACGAGTGGGGTTAAGTTAATGGGAAACACTTAACCAATATAACATGATGAATGAACAGGGTTAAGTTAATAGGAAACACTTAACCAATACAACATGATGTGTGGGTGGGTTAAGTTAACATGAATGGACAACACTTAACCAATATTACATGAACGAAGCGGATAGGGTTAAGGCAAGCTTAACCAAAAATACGTATTGACTTGATCAGTGGGAGGTTTAAGTACATCTTGTGTTGGTGGGTAATATTAGTATATATAGGCCCACAAACTTAAGCATTAAATAAACATGCTTCAATCGGTGGGAGGATTAAGTACATCTCGTGTAGGTGGGTAGTATTTGTATATATAGGCCCGTAAACTTAACCAGTAGGTAACCCTAGTAACGGTGACCCGTTTCAGCAGTAACCCACGTAGATGTATCATGGTACCCTGAACTAGGCAGGGTGGGGCACGATTACTAGGCTAATTATAAGCGGTCAAAATAGCGGCAGGGGGTACGTCAGTGTAGGTTCCGACGGTTTACGGGCGTGCACGTACTCTGGAGTGGGAAAAAGCTGGCACTGGGTACCAGTAGTTATACACTGTGCATCTTGAATCGTGTCGGGTTGCTATCATAAGGATTGATACATCTTATGGTGGGACTGACACAGGGTATCTACACGCAAGAGAGGGCCAATTGACACAGACAAATGGAAAATTAATACAAGTAGGGAGTCGATCGATAGGGTAGTAAGGGTACATCTAACATCTTCATGGAAAATAGGCTGATTGAGGTAAGATCCTCATACTAGATGTACACCTGAAGGCTACCACAATTGTGGGGTTGGGATCACCTTATTATATAACATAGGATACTAGTTGGGACACTAGCAGGGAATACAAATTGTTCTATAAAAGACACCAGTTAGGATGCTAGTTGGGTGGTGTAGAGAAAATAAGAAATCAGAGAAAGAACATAAGTGCATTCAGTGTATCTTACCTTGTCATATCTAACGATCATCATTTGTTGTCTTGCTATGCTTATTATCATGGTTATGGTCTGGTATCCAGTTTATTCATGTCATGATGCTTTTACCTATTTACATGCTGAAAGTCACTGGACTTACCAGGCTTATGTCTGACTCTGTTTTGTTTCGCTTTCTTTTCTTCCGTCCCCCCTCGGTTCACAGGGAGGGAATATTACCACTTAGCTCAGTTTTCTTTCCAAGCTCGAAGATAGTCGATGTATTGCTTTGGACTCTCTCTTCCACTGCTATGGCTGGTTCATGCTTTACTGGGGAATATCATTGTTATTTTTATGCTTCTTTTATACTTGGAAGTTTTTGAATCATGACAGAAGTTCTATGTATTACTTTTAAGTATGATTGAGACAATTGTTGAAAAAGCTTGACTGAACCACATTGTTTATAAAATGACTTTATTTTCCGCTGCTTTATTTGTCTGTCTTGTAATTTACCCGTATCTTTTACCTAAAACTCTCCACCAAAGTTAAGGCATTCCCCTTGAGAGTGACCTTAATGGAGGTGGGGTGTTACACGTGGTATCAGAGCTGAAGGTTACCGGATCAGATAAAAGATTTGAAAAATTATTTTCAAAACGGTTTTAAAAGAAGCGTTTTCAGAAGAAAATTTTGTTTTAAAGGCATATTCCCCAAACCTATATGCACTATCTGTTGATCCTCTGTTTGAATCCTTGTTTCCTTCTTTCTTGAGTCTCCGGGGCTCCTGGCTTTCTGGGAGGTAACCTCATCGCAGCATGGTTCCATAGGCTTGATGAGACTACGACACCTATCAAAGGGCAAAGAAGTGCCCAACTTCTATCTATAGCCGCAGTAGTTTCACCTACGGATAATTTTCTTTCAAGCTTTATAGGGTTTTTTGTGCGATGGAGGCAACTTTCAAGAGACTTGTCAACAAGTTACACAAAGATGACAAAGATGAGAATAAGGGAGTTTGGCTAAGGAACACAACCCAAGGACGAGAAACTCATGGATATGGACTTGGTTCACAAGAAGGAAAGAATAGTAAAACCTAAGACGAGAGGAAGTATCTTTATTATGGTATAACGGGTCATATAATTAAGGACAAGGAACAGGATTTTCAGGAGTGCAAGTGCGTGCTCTCACCGCCAGCGTACCTGAGAGAGAGGTAGTAGAGTTTCTGTTGAAAAAGTCTAGTTTTTTCTTTTCGATCATCCTTTTAGTACTCTTTTTGATTTTAGCGCGTCACATTCGTTTACATCTGCTTCCATAGTTGAGTCTCTGCACCTTAGTACTTGTATAGTAGAAGATCCAATTATTGTCTCAAATCCAATTGGTAGTTCGGCTCATTTATCTATGGTTTGTAAGGATTTGAGAATAGCTATATTAAGTATTGAGTCTAAGTGTAATGCTTATGTTTTTGGTGCATGGGCTATGGGTTGATTCTAGGCATGGATTGGTTAGCTAGTAATTGTGAAAGGAGGGTAGTTAGACTTTTGACTTGCCTTGGGAATACCCTTGAGATTTCGTGCGATCCTAAGGGATCAGTTTGTCTTAGCTACCTAGAAACACTTATGCATCTATCGATGATTTGCGATCCATAGGAGTAGCCCATGAGTATGCAGATGTTTTTTTAGGTTAGGGGTTTGTCCCCTCAAATGCGAGGTAGACTTTCGCATATATCTAGTTGACAATGCAAAGTCGGTTGCATTACCTGTACGACACATGACTCCATGGGAAAGGCGGATGGTTCACTTCGCTTGTGCATAGATGATATTTTGGTTTTCTCTAAGAGTGAGGAAGAACATGCTTTGCATCTAAGGGAAGCCTTGGATACTCTCCAAACGCATCAACTTAAGGCGAAGTTCTCCAAAAATGTCATTTTGGAGAGAAGTAAGGTTTCTAGGACATGTGGCGTCCAAAGAAGAGATAGCAGTAGGTCCCGCAAAAGTAGTTGTGGTGCAAGACTGGATGGTCCCAAGGAATGCAACAGAAGTAAGAAGCTTTCTTGGACTAGCGGGCTAATATAGGAAGTTCATTAAGGACTTTGCGAAGGTATTAGCCCCACTTACAAGATTGACGAAGAAAAAAAAAACCTTTGCTCGGGATATTGGTTGTGATATCGCTTTCCAACAATCGAAGAGGGCTCTTACAACAACCCCAGTTTTGGCTTTTACCTTACGGTAGTAATAGGTTTACGGTATACACGGATGCATGCGGCACGGGACTAGGCGCCATTTTGATGTAAGGGTAAGGTCGTAGAGGACGCCTTAAGAAGAAAAAGGTTGACTTCAAGTCCTCTTTATGTGAAAAGGAAAAGTTCAGAATACATATCAAACTTTGATTTTAAAACCTTCGGTTAAGTTAGTAGTTGGCACCTCTAGGAGTAAGGCCTACGCTTTTGAATCAAATAGGGACTTCACAAAGAAAAGACTCTCAGATAGTTGACACAATGGATAAGTTAAGACAGTCAGAGCACAATGGAGTGAAGCTCAAGAAGACGCGACGAGGGAGACTGAAGATAAGACACGTGCATCATACCCTTTTTCTTGAGGATATATCCTTGATCTCTTTTTATAGGAATTTTATGCATACTTGTTTCTATCATTTTAGGTATATCCTCTAGGTCATATCTTCGATCCTTAGGTAGGATCCAATGGATGTAAACATGTGTTTGAAACATTTTATGATTGATGGTTGCAAGCAGTTGCAAGTGGTTGCTCGTGGATGCATATACACACACATTAGGCACGTGATCGACTTCATCACTTCCATATTGCGTATGCATATATGTATTTGTATATGGATTGAAACTTGATGTGTTATCATATGGACGTTGCATTTGTATGAATGATTGTGCACTCATGTAGAAAGTATGGTTAGGAATAATTGCATACATAATGGACTCATGGCACTGATATAATTTGCATTCTGGAGGTCAACTGAATCAGTAGACCGCCTGATTTTGCATTAGACAAGGACATATACACACACTATGCATACATTCATGAAAGCATTTGAAATCCTTTTTAAGGACAATGAATGCGTGTGTTTGATGGTTGAGTAGATGGACGATTGGATGGTAGGATATACATTCTTCTTGACTTGAAGATTTCGGGGACGGAATCCTTTAAGGAGGGGAGAATGTAACACCCTGTATTTTCTATGTTTATTAAAGTAACGAATTAAAGAATACTTAATTTTAAAAGTAAGAATTAAGGGAAACGGGCTACGCCATTGCGTTCGTCTCGGAATTCTTCTTGAGATAGAGTCCGAGTTTGCGTGAATCGGACTCCGTATGAAGAAGTTATGGAGTTCAGAATAATTCAAGTTTATTCAGAAATTAAATAATTAAATAAACAAAAGCAGTTCGAATTTCAAAATTCCGAGAATCAGCTGGGCGGGAAAATTCCCGCCCATAGGGGTCGACTCCCCCCGGGGGGGTCGACATAGGTGTCGACTCCCCAAGAGGGGTGTCGACTGGGGTGTCGACCCCCCTATAGGGGTCGAACCCCTCGCCCAGATCCGAACAGTGACGATTTCCGACTTGTTGCTCAGTCATTAGGGCATATATGGCGGTTTCTGGATAGCTCTATCTGGTCTGGATGGTTCTGATTGCTCCTAGGTTGATCTAACGACTCACACAAATCTAAACTTCTATATAAACAACCCCAACCCTCAACCCTAAACCACACAATTTCATTCCAAGGAGCCGTCATGCTGTCCATGGTCAACCTAGCATAGCCACCATTCTTCTCCAACTAGGAAGCAAACTAGAAAGCAAGTTAGGAAGTCCCAAATCAAATCAAAACTAGAAAATTAGTAGTCTACATCAAAGGATAGCTTTTCAGTTTCAGAAAACAGATACTAGAAAACAAGACTTGTTCTTTTGTTTGTAAGTTCAAGTTACTTTCAGATGTGAATTCTTAATTGAAATTCTTGGCATGTACTAATCTGAATCCAAGCTATACCTGATTATGAGATAATCCTTTCAGATTTATCAAATCTATTTTATCAGATTTGTTCCTGCGATGTTATTCAAATCTATTTTATCATATTTGTGCCCGCGATGTTATTCAAATCTAATCTATCAATTTATGCCTGCGATGTAATTATTCAGATCTATACTCCTTTTGTTTTCTTGATATTGATATTATCAAATCAAACACCATATGGCTATTTTATGCCTAATCTTTTATACTTCCTCTTCTTCCCCTTTTATTATGGATCTAGGTTGTCTCGAACCTAGATGAAATCTTGTTATATATATATACATTTGGAATACGGGGGAATTGGGCCTAATCTATTTTATGTACTATTGGGCGTAAATTGTAATTGAGATTTGGGAATAACTTGTAATTGAGATTAGGGTATAACTTGTAATTGAAATTGGGGCATTATTATCATTATAACTGCAAGTTTGGGTTAATTGACATATATATCAAGTTTTGGGGCATAATGGTTATTGTTGCAAACTTGGGGTAAATCGAAATATTAAATCTAGATTGGGCGTAAACTGTAAATTGGAATATTAATCTAGATTGGGCATAATTATTGGTTGGGACGCCAAGCATAATGTATATTGTGATTTTGGGGCATGGTTATTATTGCAAATTTGGGAAGATTAGATGTAACCTATTTTGAGTAATAATTGTTAATTGAATTGGTGGGGCATAACTTAATTATGTTATATTGGCATAACATGTAAACGTGACATGCCTTGTATTGACTACATTTGTGGATAGTTTACATAAACTTGGACATGAATGGTAACTATGTAAATTATATAAAAGATGAATATGCCTAACCCGAGGTTAGATTGAGTTACGGTGTAAGATTGCCCGGAACCGCCCGACACATCCAACAACCATAACAATATAGATCTAATGTGAGAGGTTAGCACATTAAGCCCAAAAGAACCCGAGGTTAGATTGAGTTGCGGTGTAAGACTGCCTGGAACCGACCGACACATCCAGCAACCACAATAATATAGATCTAATGTGAGAGGTTGGTGCTTTAATGAATGAATTAAAGCTAAGGAACAGGTAGGCTAAGAAGGTAGGGTTAAGTTAATTAAGGCAACACTTAACCAATACAACATGTTTACTAAACTGATGGGTAGGGTTAGGTTAATTTGAGAACACTTAACCGTTATAACATGTTAATTAGACAAGAAGGTGGGGTTAAGTAAATTTAGAACACTTCACCGTCATAACATGTTAATTAGACAAGAAGGTGGGGTTAAGTAAATCTAGAACACTTAACCGTTATAACATGTTAATTAGACAAGAAGGTGGGGTTAAGTAAATCTAGAACACTTAACCGTTATAACATGCTAATTAGACAAGAAGGTGGGGTTAAGTAAATTTATAACACTTAACCATTATAACATGATGAACGAGTGGGGTTAAGTTAATGGGAAACACTTAACCAATATAACATGATGAACGAACATGGTTAAGTTAATAGGAAACACTTAACCAATACAACATGATGTGTGGGTGGGTTAAGTTAACATGAATGGACAACACTTAACCAATATTACATGAACGAAGCGGATAGGGTTAAGGCAAGCTTAACCAATAATACGTATTGACTTGATCAGTGGGAGGTTTAAGTACATCTTGTGTAGGTGGGTAATATTAGTATATATAGGCCCACAAACTTAACCATTAAATAAACATGCTTCAATCGGTGGGAGGGTAAAGTACATCTCGTGTAGGTGGATAGTATTTGTATATATAGGCCCACAAACTTAACCAGTAGGAAACCCTAGTAACGGGAACCCATTTCAGCAGTAACCCACGTAGATGTATCATGGTACCCTGAACTAGGTAGGGTGGGGCACGATTACTGGGCTGATTATAAGCGGTCAAAATAGCAGCAGGGGGTACGTCAGTGTAGGTTCCGACGGTTTACGGGCGTGCATGTACTCCGGAGTGGGAAAAAGCAGGCACCGGGTACCAGTAGTTATACACTGTGCATCTTGAATCATGTCGGGTTGCTATCATAAGGATTGATACACCTTATGGTGGGACTAGCACAGGGTATCTACACGCAAGAGAGGGCTGATTGACACAGACACAAGGAAAATTAATACAAGTAGGGAGCCGATCGATAGGGTAGTAAGGGTACATCTAACATCTTCATGGCAAATAGGCTAATTGAGGCAAGATCCTTCTACTAGATGTACACCTGAAGGCTACCACAATTGCGGGGTTGGGATCACCTTATTATATAACATAGGATACTAGTTGGGACACTAGTAGGGAATATGAATCATTCTATAAAAGACACCAGTTAGGATGCTAGTTGGGTGGTGCAGAGAAAATAAGAAATCAGAGAAAGAATAGAAGCGCATTCAATGTATCTTACCTTGTCTTATCTAACGATCATCATTTGTTGTCTTGCTATGCTTATTATCATGGTTATGGTCTGGTATCCAGTTTATTCGTGTCATGACGCTTTTACCTATTTACATGCTGAAAGTCACTGGACTTACCAGGATTATGTCTGACTCTGTTTTGTTTCTCTTTCTTTTCTTCCGTTCCCCCCAGGCTCACAGGGAGGGAATATTACCAGTTAGCTCAGTTTTCTTTCCAAGCTCGAAGATAGTCGATGTATTGCTTTGGGCTCTCTCTTCCACTGCTATGGCTGGTTCATGCTTTATTAGGGAATATCATTGTTATTTTTATGCTTCTTTTATACTTGGAAGTTTTTGAATCAAGACAGAAGTTCTATGTATTACTTTTAAGTATGATTGAGACAATTGTTGAAAAGCTTGACTGAACCACATTGTTTATAAAATGACTTTAGTTTCCGCTGCTTTATTTGTCTGTCTTGTAATTTACCTGCATCTTTTACCTAAAACGCTCCACCGAAGTTAAGGCATTCCCTTTGAGAGTGACCTTAACAGAGGTGGGGTGTTACACATAAGCAATATAAATACAAGTACAAAACCAAGTATTGCAGGTCATATTCGAGACAAGTATGGGCAAGAACTTGGCAGAGTACAACTCTCAACATAATGTGAAGTCCTACAAGTATGGCCTGGGGATCGTCGGACATAAACATCGAAGTGAGTTTATAGGAATCTACAAATGGCAACACAAGCTGAGACAACCCAAACAACATACATGGACATTAGAATAACATGGAAGTACACTACCAAAGTGCTAAGAATTCAGCAAACAATACTGTATGATCACGGAAAACCATACCGCAAGTGCAAATCAAACAAATAAGGCCTCTAATATTATACTTTTAGTTTTATATTGATGTTGAAAAACCTAAAACAAATGTAAACGTGTGTGAAATCTTACCTTCCATGTTCAAGCCAAGATGAACACGACCGAGGAACACACATGACAACGGAAAAAAATCCAAATCATATTTGTCCAATGGAAGAACAAGTGAATGGCGACTTCGCTTCGTTTTCCAAAGAAACCCCATTTTTTAAAAGAATAAAAATGACCGACCTTTATATATGGTTCCAAACTCCTGCACCGACGAATTTAGTGGTAGCAGAACCCCACGCCATGTCACCGAACCGACACTAAAGACTTCGGGATTGGCACGGGCTGACGCGCTGGAGTCGCGACAATGTCAAAGTCGGTACGCTGGTCTTAGCGACCAGTGGTGGTGAAACAGCGTTGCGCCTTCGGTTGCAACGACGATAGGCTACGAAACTTGTTCGGGCGGCGTAGAATGAAGAGGCAGTGGAGAGGCCATTTTGAACTGATATGTGGTGGAGCGATCGGGTTTTTATTCTAGATGGGGAGCTTGATTTTGAGGAAGGAGACTAATTTTCTCTGATTTGGGAATTGAAAGAAGTATCGGCTGTTAACACAAAGGAGACCAGAGAACATTGTAGTCCTTTCTCCCCCCTAAACAAAAAGGAGTACGCTTAATTTTATAATTCCTCGAAGGGATTTACAGAAGGATCTAGATATTTACAGATCCAAACAACACATGTTACACAAACAGACCAGCCAGGACAACTATAGAGATTTATAGAATGATCTGGATACTGTTATATTTTAATGTTGGGCTGAATAAGAAAAATAGATTGAACGACCGTTTCTAATGAACGGTATACAACTGAAACAAACAACGCTGTTAGCTTAATTTAAACGCGTTATAAATTTAACAACTGCTAACCATAAATTAATCTTAAAGGGTAACAAAATATGCGAAATTTTATTTCATAACTTATTTCTTACTTGTTCATTCATCGATCGTATATTCAACTATTGCCATTTAAAATGAACTGCACTTACGAAAAAATAATTTAGCTGTTAAATTTAGAGTTTGAAATTATATATTTGAAACCATGCTTTAAGACAAATTTGACCTCAAGTTATCCAATTACAAAACTAAATTTACACTTAACAATTTGGTTTTAAACTAATTCTAAAATAAATCAGCTCCTTTTAAATTTGTGAATAAGTCTTAGAACTGAATAGGATTTTGAAGTTACATAAATTTAAATTAATAAAGCTAATAATACTTGGTTTCTATATGTTCATATTAAAATTTAAGTTTACGAGAAGAGATTATATGTACAAAACCATTTTATTTTAAAAGTAGATACTAAGTTCAAAATTGATAGATGCCCAAATAAACATTTGTTTTCAATGTAAATTTTAATTTAATTTATTTCTAAATGCCAAACCTTTTTGAGCTATTACAACCCCTTCCAAAAATCCGGGTTGTTACATCATACATCTCGGAGAGGGGTGTTAAGCTAAGAGAATAAATTCTCCACCACCAAACAGATATATATTTAATAGAGATCAGTTAATACAGTATACGGTATATAATACAATGTCAAGCTCATAATCCATTTGCAAGTTCGTTTTGGGTTTGAACGAAATAGAAGGAACTTTATTCCTCGTCCTATATGTCGAATACAGGAGAGAGGCCATTGCATATCCGGTCAATCTCCAAGTACGTGTGGACGATCACCACTCATATCCTGGTCTTGGGTGTACGGCCCAATCGAGACATCAACAGCAATCCAAACGATGTGAGGATCCCTGGTCTTCAACCACTGTCTTCATATCTTCGACTTTTAATCGTCGTATAAGTTATTCAGAATGGGTTAAACGTGGTCTTTTCAAATAACTAGCGCATCATTAACATCAAGTGATATTTAAAGATATCATACACCTCATTCCAATCTATAATATTCTTTTATTCAGATATTCATTACAGTGGAAATTACTCCTATAAATCTTTTCAAAGATTTACGTCATTTAAAGTCTTATTGAAATCTTTCCTTGGAAATAATTGCAAAAGATTATGAAAATCTATTTTCACAAATTTGACTCAAATTAAGGTTTATAAGCCTTATTGGGATTATCGAAGCTTACAAAGGTAATCACTCGTATCATTATCCCAATCCCCACCAATTCATCCCATGAAGCAAAGCTGGTAGTACTCTATGTCTAACACCCGTCGTGTTTTAGTAAATTTAATTACCTCTTACATTTCAAATCTAATTAAAGGTTCATCAAAACTCCAACTTAGTTTTAATCTCCAAAAATCATTATTTAATGATTATTCAACTTTAGGAAATTAAGTTTGTCTTTAACTGGGTTAAAGAACAAATGTTATTTAAAACATTGTTCATGACAAACCCGAAATCAACTTCCATACAAAATGGAATTTTCACGGAAATCATACCAGTTTACAGTCGATATAAATTTTCGCATCAAACTAATACTATAAGCAGAATAATGGCAAAGCCTTTTAAATTCCTTAAAAGGTAAAGGTCTTCCTCCATGGAGGTTCATCTCGATTATCACTGAATCGATTTCCATTCAATTCCAAATAAATTTATTAATTGGAAAACTTCACTTTAGAAGATTCCATTAAATCTTAATTAAAAGATTTATTCAATAAACTTCTTTTTCAATTTGGTTTAAGAACAGTGTTATTGAAGATACCATTCACGATAAACCCAAAATCCAATTTGATATCACATATAAGGCTTCAAATAGAAATCATACTGACTTATATTCAATATCAAATTCTGAAACCAACAATACCGTATAGGGAATAACGATATCAATATCTTACAAATTCCTCAAAACAATATCAGTATAATTACGGAATCCAATATTGAAATATCCGAAAATTATTTCCATTGAAATCCAATATTCATATATTGAAAAACTTAACTTGGTTAAGTATTTATAAACTTCAAACTGTTTCAATCACTTTTGTCAAATAGCTAATATTCATAAAATAGCTTTTGATTATCCAAAATAAATACATTTAGTCCCAATAACTTTTAAATCATTTATTATGATTTATCATAATTTTCCCTATTTTTAATAATTTAATAATAGCTCAATTCTTTATAAACCCATTTCAAGTCATTAAGAGCAATAGCGTTGTTTCCATTCAATTTTGATTTGAATTTATCTCAAAATATAACCACTGGATTTTAAAACTTTTCATTTCATACGAAAGATCTTTTCATTCTGAACCAAACGTTTTTCATTTCAGCAAAATCCGATGGTCGGATCTCCCAGTATGCCAATTTGAAGTTAATGGTCGAAATTTGCGAACGGTCACTGCACGACTCGTGCAATTCGAACGATTTAAATAAACTTTGTCATAAACATATTTTATAAAACGTTTATAAATTTCTTTTAAAAGCGATTTCATCTTCCAATTCAATTTTAATACAAAATTGAATACTCAATATTATTATAATATTAAAATAATAATATTTTCAAAATATAATATTTTGAAATCCAATTTTTCTCTATATCCATTATAAAAATAAATAAAATTGATGGAAAAATCCGTTCGAGTTAAAAATGTCGTTTGTAAACCTAACTCGAATTCACATTTTGAAATTACTATTCATTTCAAAATAAATCTAAAAACAGACCTTTTATAAATTGAAAATTAATTCAAATCAAATTCTAACTTTTACGAAATTTATTTGTAATCACTTAAACGGTCTTTCCAAACTAATTTGAATTTAAAATTCAAACAATCATTTTTCACCAAATATTTTATTAATAAAAATATTCACATTAATCTCGAATTAGAATTAGATCCAACCAATTTCCATATAATTTAATAACACATCATTAACATACATATCAACTACCATTCGTCAACCAATAATTTATAATATAAGCGTTTTCATCATCTACGCTTACATTCACAGTTAAATTATTAATAACAGTAATAACTGTAAATATCATCCATCGATTAATAAACAAAAATTGTAATCCATACATGTTTACATATGATTATAATAACATAACAAAACAGTTGAGTGAGAGTTCTCACATTGGTCGGTTCGAAATCGTTATAAAATGATTGTTTTTAATTAAATTAAACACAAAATTTGCAGTTATCTCTGAATTCTTCCAAATCAGCTTCAATGCGAAGCTCTCGTCTCCGTGATTCCATAGGAACTAGTTTCGTACGATTATGTTTTCATTTGAACAAGATATGATAGTTTAAGCGTTAATTACTTTATTAAGATAATTAAAATAAAATTTGACTTAATTAACCACGTTAATTACTTCTTCTTCTATCATTCTCCAGACAGCGAAGCCGAACTTGTTCCCTCTCTCAACCTAAAATCGCACGTCACGAGAGACCCTCTGCTATCGATCAACGGCTGCCACGATGAAGCCCCCAACGTCCTCTCCCAAAGCCAGGCGCCGCGTCCCGCTTGCACCCACTTGCCGACCAAAAATTGAACCCAAACGTGCCACCTTCGAGGGCACAGATTTTGCAAATTACTACATGAAATTCAAGCATTACCGTATGAAATTGGAGAGCTTGGAAATCTCTATAATATTCGAAAATCATGATCTGATTCGAAGAATACAGCGAGAGATTAAGAGATGAAAATCAAACAATATCGGCCATTAAAGCCTAAGTGGCAGCTGCTTCTGAAAGTAAAGATAGGATTAGGGTTTTATTAGGTATATATATATAATATTAATATTTAATTCTTACGTTACTTCATTGTGAAGTTTAACGCTCCTAACTCCAAACGAATCCCAACTACTGACGTTCCTAATCAAATACCCATATTCCGGACACAATAGAATATGTTTTGTACGCTAATTCAATTGTTTCAATTAGTTTTTCTCTAAATTAAAATATAAATCAATATAACGTTAAATATTGAATTTGAACGTGCGTTTTAATTTGCCACGACCACATATTAACTCCTAAAATTACGAAATTTGAAATCTAACAATAATTTAATGTTCCAGATCTAATAAAAATGATTTCATAAAAAACGGAGGTCGTTTGCAAAATGATCATTTTTAAGGCTCAATTAAAACAAATAAAAAATAAATAAATTCAAAAACAATTCCAATAAATAATAATAAATTAATATTATCGTATGTATGCAAATAAAATATCATATAGTTCCAAAATAAACATACTTGAGTTTATAACTCGATATTTTCAAAATTCAAGATAAATCGATAATTGATTTCCTAACAAATCTTTTTAGTTTATTTAATAAATCGTTATAATTTATAAGTGATTTCATAGCGACTATTTGAAATTTTGATTTGAACATAACTTACAATTTATACAACAAAATCACTATTTCTCACTTTCGTCAGAAAACTATAGTTCAATATATCTTAACATTTCTTGTTTAACATAAATCCGACTTAAATCGAATTTTGTATATTCACTTGGAATCCAAAACTAAAATTTTCGAACTACCACGATGTTACGAGTTTGTTTTCTAATTAATATAAACTTATACGTTCAAACTTTGCTTTAAATAAATTATAAGTCGTCGATTCTCAAAATAAATCATTTTAAATATTTAAAGTCCATTAAATATTAATTAAAATTAATAT
Source organism: Allium sativum (assembly GCA_030737875.1). Taxonomy (NCBI): domain Eukaryota; kingdom Viridiplantae; phylum Streptophyta; class Magnoliopsida; order Asparagales; family Amaryllidaceae; genus Allium; species Allium sativum. The sequence continues at coordinate 1,023,065,970 of CM060926.1, forward strand.
TTTAATTTGACTTAAAATTGGTTCGTTATACGACCTTCGTTTTCAACAAAATCTGTTTCATTGGATCTGCAACATTAAATTATTGTATGAGAATAAATTTCTTGGCGAGTCGATATCATATGTTACAGCGGTAGCCATAAACGCGTAGCTAGTTTAAGTAACGTTTTATTAAATGAATTTAATTTAATTAAAAGGAATTTGTATTTAACTTGAGCAAACGATCGAATTAAGTCGCGAAACCAATTCCGTTGGATTCGTATTGATGTTTAGAGTCAGGATGTATATAGTTCGTTATTTTTGGGAATCAGGTAATTTGGTGTCCAAAATAGCGTCGTTTTACGTGTAAAATATCATTTCAAGAAAATTATATCGAAATGCAAAAAAACTTGTGTCGCTGGATCAGTATTAATGAGATATTATAGGATTTTGATTTTTGTATCGATCGGACTTATCATTTGATCGTACAAATGGTAAACTCTTAGAATTTTATTTATATGTTTATTCGATTTAATCTAGAACTTAAGAATAGTCAATTTTCAAATGACCTCTGATTTCAACGAAACTAATTTTATTAAATCCGTACTGATTAATTATTGTAAGATATCAAGTTTGGGGTCAACTGGAGTTATTTTGATGATCGTGCACGATGTAAACACGTATCGATCTACGTTATGAATTATAACGGGAATTTACCAAACGATCTCAGAATTTGACGAAACCAATTCCATCATGTTTGTAATATATAAATATTGTAAGATTTCGAGTTTCGAGCCAATCAGAATTGTTATGTGAGCGTGCGAAAAATAAACGTGAATTAATCAACAAATTTAATATTTAAAATTTCGCTATTTTTCCAAACAGACTTTGATTTCAACGAAACAAGCTTCTTTGGGTCCAGGATGTCAAACTATAGATGTACGCCTATTTTCATCGCCAACGGATTTCGTATGTATTCATACGAATTTGTAAACGGAAACAGGAATGGCGATAGGCATAAATACATACAAATTAATAAAAAATTAATACAAAAATAATAATAAATACTCTATATAAACAACCATCCCCTAGAAATCCCAATGCCCCAATTTTTTTCTTCTCGTTCTTATTTCGAAAGCCATTTTCTTTCTCGTCGGTTTCAGCAAACGCAAGTTTAATATCAGTTATAAAAATTCGTATAATAATCTCTCAAATCCTTCAACTAGAACAAAATCCAATCTTTTCATTTTCACTTTACTATCGAACGAAACAACGCCCTCGTAAATTTCAGAGATCGATATCCAATGAAAAATTCGAGAATGAATTCCTTTGGGTTTGCAAGCAATTTCTCTTTGATCCTATATTTATTTCTATTTGGGGAGAAGTTCGTGTTCGAAACAATAAACTAGAGCATAGTCCCGGTGAATGCTGGGTATGGTCAGAGGAGGTTCACTGGGTGACACAGTGTTTACCTAAGCGTAGCACTACTATCGATTGTTTTTAGGGGGATTCCGTGATGAATTTTATTGTGATAGTTCACTGTGCAGCTCGAGGATGGACTGTGAACGGATGTGGAAGGAAATGCAGGAGCTTGAGTTAAAGGTGTTAGGGAGGAAGGAAATTTGATGTTGAGGAGAATGGTGGTAACCTGTTGCCGAACGGTGGGGCATAGGAGGAGAGATATGAGCGCTATGTTAAGTTTATTGGAGCTATAACATGCGTGAGAAATACAGAGAGGAAGATAGATTATTTGGCTTGAACGTGATTAACAAATTAATAAGGTAATTAAGTATAAGAGGGGGATAAGTGAATAATATTTATATTAATTCAATTTTTTTAAAACTTGTATTAATCATAACTATGTCATACGTCATCAGAATTAAACGTGACCAGACTGTTAGAATCGTAGTGACGAGAGCAACATTATGGAGCTGATTTCACTAAGAATAGAGCTATTGGAATTTCGTGATAAAATCAAATGCCTATTTGATTTTGAAACGGAATAGAAGTAGAATCGTCAACCGCAAAACAATGTGAGTAAACTCACTATCTTTGGCTCGTCTATATATAATGAGTTTTAAATTAATATCTAGTGGTCTTATGTTATGTGATGGTTGTTTGGATGAATGGTTGATAAATTGGTTGAAATGACTGATATGGTTATATATATATATATATATATATATATCGCTGATTTAATATTGATGTTATTTACCATATTATATCATATTGGAGTGAAATGTATGTAATTTGCTTGGGTTAACATTTATGGATGCAGGGATACAGGTTGGAGGGATGTAACTGGATTTCTCAACATTTATATTACTTTTTTTCATTTATTATGATAAATGATGTGATATATAATCTGTGATTGATTATGTTATGTTTGAATTACGCTGGCCCTGAAATTTTGGTATTTAAATACCATAAAATATTTTGAATGTGAAAAGGAATTTGAGATTTAAAAAGGAAATTTATTTCCAAAATAGAAATTAAACTTCAAATGGATTTGTAAATAGAAACTTGTTTTAAATGGATAAAACAAGAAGTTGATCATAAATGACATTTATAAATTTAGTAAAATATTTATCTTGGGATAAATTGAAATATAAATTCAAGTTTGAATTTATATAGTAAGGTGGAAATCGGTTTTGAAACCGATTTTTGTAATTGGGTTTGATAGCGATTATAAACGAAATTATAAACAAGATTTTAATTGGATGGAATAAGAAATGAGATTTTTTTCTGAATAATCCTGCCAATAGAAGTTAATAAATGGAATTTTGATTTGATATATTATTTACAAGTATGAAATCAAATGAATTTGATTATATAAAAGAAATATTACTCATGATTGAGGTGAATAATTGTTTAAACTAGATATTTTTGCAAATAAAAATATCTATAAAGGAGATTTAGATTGGAAATACGAATTCCAATGGAAATTTGAACGAGGAAAAGGGAATTGGGAATCAATTCAAAAAAGGAATGATTAATTCTATTTCGAGGTATGAAATGTAAATTGAGTTGAGATAAATTCAAAGGGATTTATAATCCGAATTCAACTATGTCGAATTTTATTATAATGGTTTGTTTCAGAAAGGATCTTTAAATTCAATTTAGTATGAAACTATAATTTAAATGAAATATGTTAAGATGATAATATTTCAATATTTATAGCTATGAAAATACAACTCTATGTTTTAAAATAATTTAATATTATTTTAATTTAGAATTATTAAACGAGAAGGGAATTGTAGAGATCAAATAAAGTTGATTTTAGAAGTTATGGAACGTATAGCTTTGTAAGTACGTTTAAAAAGGAAGTTTGAATTGTTTTATATAAACAGAAAGGTGTTAGTAGCAGTTTTATAAACGAAATTTATAAATATGATATGAGTTTATAAAAAGACTCGATTTGAATCTATAATGATATTTACAAATAAAAATCAAGTTGATTTGATAAACGAGTCTAGATTCCTATTAAGGAATAATATTCATATTTGAAAGTGAATAACTATTTAAAACCAAATGTTTTGCAAGTGGAAATAATTATAAGGCAATTTGAGTTAGCCTAAAATGGTAGATTTATTCCGAAGTTTGGAATATTAATCGAATATAGATTATTCGAAAAAGCGCTATTGAAATTTGACTATATCGAATTCAGTAAAGTAATTTTTACTTTCCGTTTTAATCGAGATTTAATTATTTATTTATCTATTAATTAAGTTATTTATTTAGTCAAATTTATTGAATAAAATTTATATTATAAAATTAAATATATTGAAAGCAGGGATTATAACGCTATCGTTATAATCAATATTTTCTGGTAAAAAAAGTGGATTTTTAAATTGAATTCGGAGGTTGTGTAAGCAATGATTGTTAAGACTGAAATTGTGAACTTTGTCTATTCAAAGTTGAAATTTTATTCAGTTAAGGTCTAAGATGTAATTATACTCCTACTTGATTGACTTCGTGATTGATTGAGGAATGGTAAAGGTTCGATAGCGAGGATTGGTTAGTGATATGGTTAGTTAATGATCTATTAATAGGTTGAGTTATAATAACGATGTTTTATATAACCTCAGTTTAATCCAGTAAAAAAAGGATTTTGGAAACGTTTTCATTATAAAATCAGAGATATTTTCTAAGCATAGAAAATGAAATGATTTGGTTTATGAGAAGTAAGAAATGGAATTGGAAATGTTTTCCGATGTTAATAACGTATATTTTCTAATTATAGGAAATAAGAATTGGTGAATATATGAAAATGTTTTCCAGCCATGATAAGAGATATTTTCTGGAATAGAAAAATAAATGGTTTATAATATTTGGAAATGTTTTCCAAGAATTGGGAGTGGCAAAACAGGTTTTGAGAAATATATGGGAAAAGATATGGAAACCGAAAATGGGAAATTGGGAAATGATAAATTAATAAGAAATCAACTTAAAGGGGCTAGTTTTGCTTGATGCTTGATCAGTAGAATTTCCATTTGGAAATATGATGTTGGTTGTATGGATGTTTCCTTTGATAGTTAAATAACTGGTTATCAAAGTTTTGGCCAATTTATATTTCCATTGTCAATAAGGAGAAACCGGGATCAGATTTATTAACTGAAAACCACTCCGAATGGGCATAAGTGTTGCGAATCAAATTATGCCAAAGATAATTGAAGACAGAGTAAAGTGCAAGGGCTATTATGTTAATCCTAGGTAGAAATTGTGTAACACACCACACTTTTCTGTGCCCAAATTTCGACAATAATCGAAACTCGAATATATCCAAACATGGAGTGTATAAATATGGTACCTGCACATAAATGAGCATGAGCATAATCAGAGTACAATAAGATAACTCACAGTGGAGACAAAATAGGATAGACTAGTATTAAATCAAGTAGCTACCTTTTTAAAGTAAGTCACTTTGCCAATACCGAGCACGACAGAGAACGAGAACCGAAGACCAAACTTAAACACCTATGAGAACCCGACCTTCTCTAGAAAACCTAGGTGGTTGTAATGAGGAGGGGGTTCAGAACAACAAGATTCTGGTGAACAGGAACTGTACAACATAGATTATAATACACAGATGTATCCCGTTTGGTTCAACCCAAGATGTATGCCTACCAAGGTTAGTGATTCTAGCCTAACCTTGTAAATGTTTATGCACGACCATACTACTCTTTCCAAAGTAGTATTCCAAAAATATAATACCGAGATAGAACGTTTACGCGTATATTGTGAAGCCTTTATACCAGAACATGGATGGTTATTTAATCGAGGTTAGACCCCTAATTATAGAGTTTATATGTATATACACTTTCATTCACTCATCCTTTATTATTTAATGTCCCACTATTAATGATAGATAAGGTGGATTCTCCGTGATTACCTTAAGACCCTTAGGCGGATCTATTGGTCAATTATTATTCCTCGATAATTTAATTAACGTTAATATAAACAAGAGAGCACTATCTACGGGTCCTACTAGTTAAGGCTTCTGTCATTCACGCATATACCCTTTCCCCGTGTAAGGTGAGAGATGGTATTTTATGACTCGCTATACCATATAGCTAACCTTATTGGATAACCTCCTTAGTCAATTTCTACTTCTCGTGGGATAGGCAGCCATATCTGATGTTTTTAGTTTCCAGGATTGAGTAGACTCCACACACTCACGCCATTTAAGACCTTTAAACTGAAAGACCTACTCCTAGGTGGACTCTTCAATCCCAGTCGCTTAAGACCCAGGAAGCAGACTATACACGAAGGTTATTAAGTAAGTACCCCATTGGCCTTTAATAACTTTCCCTATTAGGATAAAGTGGGATAAGTCATTAAGTCCTTTCTGTTTAGTTTATCTTCACGGAAATACTATACGCACATGATTCATTGTCGTCACAGGTTCTTATGATTAATAATATTCTTCATCAATAACCTACTAAGTCCAACTCTAACCTTTAATTATAAGTTATATACTAATTAATATAAATAAGGAAGGTTATATCATCCTTACCCTAGGATATTTATTTGATTATTTCTCTAATTGGATTTAGTATTTAAACAAGAATCAATACCCATTAATCCCCCTTTTACACCCCATTTGTTTCTATCCCTAAGTTTATTGCCATTTATGACTATAACGGTCATATTTTCCTAAGGCAGCCATTTATCAGTCCCGAAGTATCTATTTGTTGTACCCCAGTAGGTAATTACTATTCTTGTTTATTTATTTATTTATTTGTTTCTTGAAATATATATATATATATATATATATATATATATATATTGAAACGACCCGAAATCCCCCTTACGGGAAATCATGGATTGTACTGAGGACAAGACGAATCGGAACACAAACAGAAGAACATTTCATTGTATATTACAACAATTCCATCAGAATACAAGAATATAACAGAGTATGAATCAATATTACACATCAGAAAAATATCAGAGGTTACAATACATTACAATGCAGTGGAAAATAATACAAAACACAACTGAAGGAGATATGTGGATACAAAGCTTTCCGAATATCATTCCAGCTGTTAACCAGGATCCTGTGAATATAAATCTGCAAAACCAAAACTACTAGCTGCCCGTGTCGTAAATAAGGGCACCCAGAGTTTAGGTTAAAACATTAAACTCCAGGTCAGTCATGTGACTGGTGTGAGAACTAAAAAAATTATTAATCTTTATTTTAAAGTTAGATAAATCAAGGGACCACGCCATATAACACGGAACGGGTTTCCTCCCAAGAATACCAGTGCATAAAACAACAGCGCAATGCTAAATAAAGAACAATGAAGCTATTATAAGACCCAGGTCCCATCACACAATGCAACACAAGCCGGAGGATAGGGTTTTACCTTATAATAGCTAAAGAATGCTTGATACGCTAAATTTCATCTTTTATTATTACTATAAGTGTATAGTGTCAAAACAATTTCAATCATAGACGACATGGGTACCATATATCATGTCTCTATACTAGTTCTACAATTAAAACTGCAAAATCACGTATTTGGAAGTTGGATTTCCATCTGTGAACCGAGGCAAGGGATCGTCCTCACCGACTTTGAGACTCTCTAGCCCGATCCTCAGGAACAGAGCGCATCATTCCATGGATCGTCAGGGTCGGTCCACCGATGTGGATTAAAATGCCTGAACACTACGTTTCCCCACCTTATGGGGTGTAAATGAGCCAAATGACTCCATCGGACCCGGATCATACGATCTAACCGAGGCGCATCGCTATCCATCATCCACATAAGTAAAATGTCAGGCCGTGTAAAACACTGACACCACTCCTAGCTAGAAAGAAACGCATGTCCTCCCCGAGGTCCTTCTCCCGTTTCTGGTTCAAAACTGGGGTGTGAGGCTCACGAATTAACGCTACACAAAGCGATGCCAAAAAGGCCGTGCTTTGATCATCAACCACAAGACTCTGCTTTTCAACAGAAGCCTTGATCATTTGCATCGTAGCATACCACACAGAAAAACCACTCCATGCAACCGATATCCATCAATCACACAGAATGATATCCAATGTGTGAAGACCCGTAACTTCCCCGGTAAGGAAAGAGCAGATACTTTGAGAACAACACACCAAAGAACGCAAACAGAAGAACATTTCATTGTTTATTACAACAATTCCATCAGAATACAAGAATATACAGAGTATGAATAAATATTACACATTCACTAAATATCAGAGATTACAATATATTACTACAACGGAAAAATAATATAATACACAACTGAAAGAGATATACGGATACAGAGCTTTCGGGATATCATTCCAGCTGTAAACCAGGTTCCTGTGAATATAAATCTGCAAAACCAAAACTACTAGCTGCATATAACAAAACAGCGCAATGCTTTTTAGAAAATGAAGCTATTATAAGACCCAGGTCCCATCACACAATGCAACACAAGCCGGAGGATAGGGTTTTCCCTTATAATAGCCAAACATGCTTGGTACGTTAAAACAAATCATTTGATACTATTATAAGTGTATAGTGTCAAAACAATTTCAATCATAAATATCAATCATAGACGGCATGGGTACCATATATCATGTCGCCATACTAGGCTCTACAAATAAAACCGCAAAGTCACGTATTTGGAAATTGGATTTCCATCTATGAACCAAGGCCAGGGATCGTCCTCTACCAATTCGAGACTGTCTAGCCCGAGCCTCAGGAACAACCGCAATTGCCCCTTGGATCGTCAGGGCCGGTCCACCGATGTGGATTAAAATGCCTGAACACTGCGTTTCCCCGCCCTTTGGGGCGTAAATGAGCCAAATGACTCCATCGGCTCCACACAGTCTCTGATATATCTGAGGCGCCTCGCAACAGCAACAACCACACAGGTGAAAATAATATAAATGTCAGGGCTGGTAGGTAACTGACACCACCCTAGCTAGAAAGAAACGCATGCCCTCCCTGATGTCCTCTCCCGTTTCTGGTTCACAACCGGGGTGTGAGGCTCGCGAATCAACGTTACACAAAGCTATGCCACACATGCGGTGCTTTGATCATCAACCACAAGACTTTGCTTTTCAACAGAATCCTTGATCAATTTCCACTTAGGCATGCCACACAGGCAATTCACTCCATGCGATTGATATCCATCAATATATAACCCCTGAGCTCGTACGTCTCAGAGAAGGGCGTTAACCAAGAGAATAAATACTCCGCCGCCAAACAGATATATATTTAATAGACATCAATCACAAAGAATAAAATCCAATGTCAGACACACAGTCCATTTACAAGTACGTTCTGGGTCTGAACGAAACCGGAGGCACCTTGTACCTCGCATATCCATCGATCTCCAAGTACGTCTGGACGATCACCAACTGATTCCCTCCTCTTGGGTGTACAGCCCAATCAAGATCATCAGTAATCACCCAAACGACGTGAAGACCTCCGGTCTTTGACCACTGTCTTCATCCTCGACACCACGTCGAATCAGTTATTCAGAATGGGATAAACCCGGTCTTTCTGAATAACTCGCGTATATAATCAACAAGTGTTACACAAACACAACATACGCCTCATTCCAATTCAGAGTATTCTTTTATTCAAAAATTCTTACACTTTGGGAAAGGTTCCCATTAATTTTATCAAAGATAAATTCTTTAATTTTATTCTTTAATCTTCTTTTGAATATCAATTCAAAGTAATCATTTATTTTATTTCCCAATCCCAACCTATTCATCCCATGAAGTAAAACTGGTCATACTTCATATCTAATACCACGGTGTTATCGGTAAATTCAATTACCATTTCACGTTCAAATCTAGTTAAAGATTTAACTATCGCCTGGAGCAAAACTGGTGATACTGCATTCTCAATCATTTCAATCTAATTAAAGATTCATTAAAACTCCACTTAGTTTTAATCTTCCCAATAATCACTATCAAGGATTATTTAACTTGGGAAATCACATCCTATCTTTAACTGGGTTAAAGAACCAATGTCATTTAAAACACGGTTCACTATAAACCCAAAATCACATTCCATTAATTATCGGGTTAAAGAACAAGTGTTATTTAAAACACCGTTCACGATAAACCCAAAAATCGATTCAAATTCAATTCCAATTAAATACCATTTAATTGGTACACTTCATTAAATCTAAATAAAGAGATTTAATCTTTTTCTCAACTGGGTTTAAGAACAGTGTTAATGAAGACACCATTCACGACAAACCCAAATCACATTTGATATTAAATACAAGGCTCTGAATAGAAAATATATCGGCTTATATTCAATATCAAATTCTACAACCAACAAATATCGTATTGGAAATAACGATATAAATATATCTTTCAAATTTCCATAACACTATCTGTATAATCACGAAATCCAACATCGAAATATTCCAAAGACAATTTCGATTCAAATCCATTCCAATCCAACATCCACTTTATTTATTTTAAAAATAAATAGAATTATAATTCTAGTTCAAAACTAGCTCATTTCGATTAAGATCTATTTTTATCTTTTCAAATAGGGAATTTTTCACCCCAATTCATCAGAAATCATTTCTTATGATTTTACACTAATTATTGATATTTTTAATAATTTTATCAAGGCCCGTACAGTCGATTTCCATCAACGGCCATCGAACTGCACTTACAGCGACCTTTTCCAAATTTGATTTGGACATAATGCCAAATCCAACTGTTAGATTTCAAATCTATATTATTCATTAGAAATCTCTTTTCGATACGAACCCAACGGTTCCGGTTCTAGGAGAATCCGACGGTCGGATCTCCCGCAATGTCCATTCGAAGTCAATGGTCGAAATTCGCGAACTGCCGCGGCGTGTTCTATTCAGGCCATTATATATATAATATATATATTATATATATTTCGTTGATTTCCTTTCAAAACGTATTTTATAAATCGTTTTAAATTCGTTTTCAAAACGATTTACACTTTATATTCAATTTCGAATCAAAATTGAATATTCCACATCATCAATATACAAATGATAATATTTTTAAAATGTTATATTTTGAAATCACTTCCTTTTCTATATTTATTATAAAAACGAATATAATCGATGTAAATATCGTTCACGTCAAAATGGCGTCAATCTAATCAACACGGCTTTTATTCAACACATAAATGTTTATTTTATTCAACACATGAATATTTTTCAATTCAACACATGAATTTATTTTCTATTCAACACATGAATTTATTTTCTATTCAACACATGAATTTATTTTTATAATATTCCTTATTTTCCAAATTGGAATGAGGCCCAATCAATTACCATATAATGTTTATTATATGGATTTTCTACAACACATGTAGGTAACAACAACGATAAATCATCAACCATCATCCAGAGTGCACCACACAACTGCATAAGCATTAAATATCTATAATTAACGCTTACACAGTCTGTCAATCCATCGATTGACGTACAACTAAACAATCGGGATTAGTGTACGTCAAATGTCATCCCAATACCCGTGTGGGGTTTCAAATCAACAAACACATATTTTTATTTGTGCAGTTGGGCGATGTGTGAAATTTATCGTTCCAATCAATATCCGTCAAATCAGTATATATAAACAAATCGTCGATTTGTTTATAAATATTCATTTTATATACACGTTAAAAATTATATTTTTAACTATAAAATATTTTCCACTATAAAATATTTTATTTCACTCCACATCACACAACCAAATTTCGCAACACAGCAATCAAACAAACAAGTCATCCATGGTCTGTGGACGACGGGTGTCGGGTGCTACTAAGCACTGTCTGCATCCTAGTATATATTTCAAATAGAAATTAAAATAAAAGCGAGGAGTTCTCACCGGCTAGCTAAACCAATACACCATGACTCTTCATATGTAGAGACCTTCGTCGTGCTCGTCTTTTGTCAATTTCATTGTCCGTAGCCACTACATATATAAAAATCACATTTTTATATTGTTGCTATGTATATAAAAATCACATTTTTATAATCACTCTATATGGATAAAAATCACATTTTTATACCGCTACTATATAGATAAAAATTCTATTTTTATAACAGTGTTCATATAATAAAGATTATACTTTTATATCGCCACTCATATAAAACTCACATCTTTGCTTCTTCTACATAATAAAAATCATATTTTTATATCTCCTACATAATAAAGATCGAATTTTTATTATCTATATAATATAAAAATCATATTTTTATTCTTCTACTAATATAAAAATCACATAGTTATTCCTTCTTCATATATTTTTTCGACGCTTCATTCTATATAAAAATTATATTTCTATATTTCTACTTTACATGTAAAGATCGAATTTTTATTAGTTATATAATATAAAAATCGTATTTTTAATATCTACATTATATAAAAATCATATTTTTATTCTTTCTATAACATAAAAATCATATTTTTATTCTTTCTATAATATATAAAAATCATATCTTTAATATTCACCTATAATAAAAATCATATTTTTCATCTTCACATATATAAAATTAACGCCTTTCATATGTAAAAAAGAAAACCCAGTCTTTCCTATAACAATAGTCATAACTTTTCATGAACCAAATTCATATTTTCTATGCTTTATATATATATTTTACAACAATGCTTTTATTGCATACTAATTATTTAAAATAATATTTAAAAACAAATATAAAGAAAACTTACTTTTCAATTTCGTTTACTGTGGAGGAGGGGGAAATGGCACGTCGGAGTTCATCTGAGGAGGGCGCAGCAGGTCGGAGGCGTTGGAGGTGCTGGAGCGACATGGCTAGGGGGCGGTGCGCGTTCTGGAGGAGGATTTGGGTTCGGCTTTTTGGGGTGTGGCTCGATTCAGAGGAGGAGGGGCGGAAGATGGAGGCGGAGCGGCTAGAGGATGGACGGGGCGATGAGGGGGAGGCGGCGCGGTGGACCCCCGATGGGCGGCGGCCCGATCTGAGAAGGAACGGTTTTTTTTGTTTTCTATTTTGATTTCTATCATTGAGTGGAAGGGGAAGGGAGAGGGAAAGGAAGAATATATATATATATATATAATTTTATATATTTTATTTTATAATTCCAAAAAGCAACTTTAAATTTCGATCTCCAAACGAGACCCACCGCCTGTCGTCCCTAACTAATTACCCCCATTCCGAACACAATAGGATATGTATCGTAGGCCGATTTGGCTGTTACAATCAGTTTTCGCTAAATTTAAAATATAGCTCTATATATTGTATTTGAACGCACATTTCAATTTACCGGGGCCACATATGAACTCTAAAAATTCCCGAAAAATATTTTCTAGCTTCGTATTGACGATACGGTCCTAACAAAACTAATTTCATCGAATTCTGAGGCCGTTTGAAAAATGGCCATTTTCCAGTAAATTAAAATCAACTAAAACTGGCCAAACACGTTTTCCTTTGCCACTGTAACAACCCGAAAATCTGGGCCAGTTTAAAATTTTTATTTTGGCAAGTTTTAGCGAATTTTGAACATTTAAAACAGATTATTTTAAATGATATCGACGAGAAATTTATTTTGAATATAATTCGAACGTATATATTATATGCGTCGTCGTTAGAATATAAATAATTATATATAATTATAAATAGAATTGAAAATGGCACGGTAGTTCGATAATTCGATTTCAAACTTCAATTGAATGTACCGGGTGCAAAACAATCCGGATTTTAGGGAAACCAAAAACAATAGAATCGATTCGTGAATATCTTTCCAAGGAATCCGAAAAATCGAAATTTCATAGCGGGAATAAAAAGATATGTCCAGTTGAAAATCCTGAATAGTCGCTATGGAATTCAGGGCCCTTAAAAATGGAAATTTTGCAAACGACCTTGGATTTCGACGAAACCAGTTTTGTTGGATCCGTGATGTCAAATTATTGCTAGGTTTTAAATTTAATAATTTTTCGAATCAATATGTGAGCGTGGCAAAGGAAAACGCGTTTGACCAGTTTCAGTTGATTTTAATCGACTGGAAAATGGCCATTTTTCCAACGGCCTCGGATTTTGACGAAACTAGTTTTGATAGGACCGTATCGTCAATACGAAGCTAGAAAATATTTTTCTGCAATTTATAGAGTTCGTATGTGACCCCGGTAATTAGAAATGTACGTTTAAAATAGTATATATATATTTATATTTTAAATTTGAATGGAAACTGATCGTAACGATCGAATTGGCCTACGTGGCATATCCCATTGTGTTCGGAACGGGGGTAATTAGCTAGGGGCGACAGTCGTTGGGGTTGATTTCGAGTTCGGAAGGTGAAACAAGTATAATTGAAATTTAATACTATTAAATTATTATTATATGTATATAATTAACTCCTGAAACCCTCGTTCTCCCTCACTAAGCAGAATTCACCGCCGCCACTTGAAAGAAACCGACGATCCACGCATTCTAATTTTCCTCTCCCTTTTTCTTCAAATCCATCGATTAATGCTGCAACCATATAACACGAAAGTGATAAGGATTTCTTCGATCTTCAAAATCATACGAGCGAGATCAGTTTTCGAGGCGTCTTCCATTCGATTTGGTGCTACAAAGGGCTGCCGCTCCTGTCTAAATTTCGGCGCCTCCTGGGGTGCGAGCTTCACCATGCTTGGCGCAGGGGGAGGTGGCGCCAGGGCGCAAGCTGTGGCGTTGGGCGATCGAACTTCAAGGCCCTAGATCCTCGTGCGTCAATGGCAAAGGGAGGCGTGTACTTTGACCTCGATGAAGAGCTGAAGCATGTTACAGAGAAAAGGTTTTATTTTTATTTATTCTTTTTAAATTTTAAAATCAGTTTTAAACAGTTTTTAAAATCAGTTTTAAGCAGTTTTTAAAATCAGTTTTTAACAGTTTAAATTCAGTTTAAAATTCAGTTTAAATTCAGTTTAAAATTGTTTTGAAAATCAGTTTAAATTTGTTTTTTTAAAATACATGGGCTTTGTTTAAAATATAAAGAGAGGATTTGAAAATATACTTTGTTTTGAAAATATAAAAATATACTTTGTTTTGAAAATAGAAAAATATACTTTGTTTTGAAAATAGAAAAATATACTTTGTTTTGAAAATAGAAAAATATACTTTGTTTTGAAAATAGAAAAATATACTTTGTTTTGAAAATAGAAAAATATACTTTGTTTTGAAAATAGAAAAATATACTTTGTTTTGAAAACAGAAAAATATACTTTGTTTTCAAAATAGTAAAAATATGATTTTTATATATTGAACATCGAAGTAAAAATATGATTTTTATATATTGAACATCGAAGTAAAAATATGATTTTTATATATTGAACATCGAAGTAAAAATATGATTTTTATATATTGAATAGCGAAATAAAAATTCGATTTTTACATATGTAGTGGCTACGGGCGAAGAAAGTGATAAGAGACGAGAACAGTGAAGATTTCCTGCATTTGAAGTGCCGTGGAGTTAGGATAGCTATAGGTGAGAATTTCTCACTCTTCAATTTCATTTTCTAGTTATATATATATATACTAGGATGCAGACGGTGCTTAGTAGCACCCGACACAATCGTCCACAGACCATGGACTTGTTTGTTTGATTGCAAAAATTAGTTAGATTATTTGATTGGATTGAATTGTTTGGTGAAATGAAATTGATTTGATTGATGTGTGAATGGCGTGGGCCTTCACTAGACCGGGGATAAGGCTAGGCCTCGTCCCGTTTCTAGTATCGTGCCATTATGCCGCTAAAATTTTCTAAAATATGTTAGAAAAATAAAAATATCATTTTATTTAAAGAATGAACTGAATAGAAATTCATATGTCAAAATAAAATGTTTTATCGTTAAAAATATAATTTTTAACGTGAAGTGAATAAAATAAAATATTCATTTACAAACCGGACGGTTTGTTTATGTTCACCTATTTGAATGACATTGATTGGGACGATAAATTTTACACATCGCCAAACTGCACAAATAAAATCTGTGTTTGATTGTTTGAAACCCCACACGGGTGTTGGGATGAAATTTGAAGTTCACTCATCCTGATTGATTAAATATGTCGATCGATTGAATGACAGGCTGTTATAAGCGTTAGATATCTATATTTGATGCTTATACAGTGTAGTGCACTTTGGTTGATGGTTGATTATTTTTCAATGCTATTATATACATGTGTTGTATGAAAATCCATATAATTAATTTTATATGGTGATTGATTGGGCCTCATTCCAATTTAGAAAATAAAGAATATTATAACATAAAAGTTCATGTGTTGACTGTACTCATTCGTTGAGATTAGTCATGTGTTGAACGAAATATTTTAATAATAAAATTTGCATCTTTATCAATATAAAATAAAGGTTCATGTGTTGACTGTACTCATTCGTTGAGATTAGTCATGTGTTGAATGAAATAATTTAACAAAAATAGTCACACGTGGACAGTACTCATTCGTTGAGATTAGTCGTGTGTTGACAAAAATAAATACTCATTTGTTGAAATAGAAATATATGAAGCCGAGTTGATTGGATTAACGCCATTTTGACGTGAACGATATTTATATCGATTTTATTCATTCTAAAATGAATACTGAAAGGTGATTTCAAAATCGAAAATATTTGAAATAAATTTGATTTGAATTGAATATAAAACCATTTCGAAATGAATTGAATATAAAACCATTTCGAAATGAATTGAATATAAAGTGATTTCGAAATGAATTGAATATAAAGTGATTTCGAAATGAATTGAATAGAAAACCACTTTGAATTCAATCGAATTGAAAACGAATTCGAATTGAATTTAAAACGAAGTGAAATGAATTCAAATTGAATTGAAACTTGAATTGAATAGAAATGAACTTTAAAACGAATTTATAAAGAAGAATTCGATTTTGCTTTGTATTGAAATAGAAGTTGAAATTGCTTTTGAAACGAATTTAAAACTATTTATATAATTCGTTTTAAATAGAAATCGACGATATATATATTATATATATAATATAATGGCCTGAATAGAACGCGCCGCGCCGCGGCAGTTCGTAAGTTTCGACCATTTATTTCAATCGGACATTACGGGAGATCCGACTGTCGGATTCTCCTAAAACCGGAACCGTTGGGTTCGTATCGAAAAGAGATTTCTAACGAATATTAGAAATTTTAAATCTAACGGTTGGATTTGGAGATACGTCCAAATCAAATTCGAAAAAGGTCGCTGTAAGTGCAGTTCGATGGCCGTTGATGGAAATTGACTGTACGAGCCTTGATAAAATTATTAAAAATAGTAATAATTTGTGTAAAATCATAAGAAATGATTTAGAAAAGATTGGGATGGAAAACCCCATATTTGAAAAGATAAAAATAGATTTTTATCGAAGTAAACTAGTTTTGAGCTAGAATTATAATTCTATTTATTTTTAAATGAATAAATTGAATTTAAAATGGTTTTGAAAATAGCCAGAATTTCCAATGATTGCATTGGAGTGGATTTGAATCGAAATTGTCTTCGGAATATTTCGATGTTGGAATTCGGGATTATACAGATGTTGTTATGGAAATTTGAAAGATATATATATTTATATCGTTATTTCCAATACGACATTTGTTAATCGTAGAATTTGATATTGAATTTAAGTCGGGATATTTTCTATTCAGAGCCTCGTATTTAAATATCAAATCTGATTTGGGTTTGTCGTGAATGGTGTCTTCATTAACACTGTTCTTGAACCCAGTGGAGAAAAGATTAAATCTTTTTATTTAGATTTAATGAAGTGTACCAATTAAATAATATTTAATTGGAATTGAATTGATATTGATTTTTGGGTTTATCGTGAACAGTGTTTTAAATAACACTTGTTCTTTAACCCGATAATTAATGGAAAGTGATTTTGGGTTTATCGTGAACCATGTTTTAAATGACACTGATTCTTTAACCCAGTCAAAGATTAAAACTAAGTGGAGTTTTAATGAATCTTTAATTAGATTGAAAAGATCGAGAATGGAGTATCACCAGTTCTACTCCAGGCGATAGTTAAATCTTTAATTAGATTTGAACGTGAAATGGTAATTGAATTTACCGATAACACTGTGGTGTTAGATATGAAGTATTACCAGTTTTACTTCATGGGATGAATAGGTTGGGATTGGGAAATTAAAACCAATGATTACTACGGTAAGGTTCGCTAATTCCGACTAGTTTGAATTGATATTCAAAAATAGATTAAAGAATAAATTCAAGAAATTTATCTTGGATAAAATTAATGGGAACCTTTCCCTATGAATGTGAAATCAGAAACTAACTGTCGGTTAGCTAAGCAGAATGGTTTTCTGGATATTGATCTGATGTTGGTTTCGGCCTTCGGGGTTAATATTTGGGGAATTATTCTCTTGATTAATTTACGGTTAGTGACTGATGAATCGGAATGAGGCGTATGTTGTGTTTGTGTAACACTTATTTAAAATATACGCGAGTTATTCGGAAAGACCGGGTTTATCCCATTCTGAATAACTGATACGACGATAAGTCGAAGATGAAGACGATGGTCGAAGACCGGAGGTCTTCACGTCGTTTGGGTGATCACTGATGATCTTGATTGGGCTGTACACCCAAGAAGATGGAAACAGTTGGTGATCGTCCAGACGTACTTGGAGATCGATGGATATGCGGGGTACTAGGTGCCTCCGGTTTCGTTCAGCCCCAGAACGGACTTGTAAATGGACCGTGTGTCTGACATTGGATTTTAGTCCGTGTGATTGATCTCTATTAAATATATATCTGTTTGGCGGCGGAGAATTTATTCTCTTGCTTAACGCCCTTCTCTGAGACGTACGAGCTCAGGGGTTATATATTGATGGATATCAATCGCATGGAGTGAATTGCCTGTGTGGCATGCCTAAGTGGCAAATGATCAAGGCTTCTGTTGAAAAGCAAAGTCTTGTGGTTGATGATCGAAGCACGGCCTTTGTGGCGTAGCTTTGTGTAACGTTTACTTCGCGAGTTTCACACCCGGTATGAACCAAAAACGGGAGACGGACCTCAGGGAGGGCATGCGTTTCTTTCTAGTTAGGAGTGGCGTCAGTGCTTGAACTGGCTGACGAGTTTGACTCATGTGGATGTTGCTTATTATTACTTGCTGAAAAGCGAGGCGCCTCGTGATATCGGTTTCGGCCAATGCTTCTGGTCGGCTGATGGGCCAGGCTTACGCCCCAAAGGGCGGGGAAACGCAGTGTTCAGGCATTTTAATCCACATCGGTGGACTGACCCCGACGATCCAAAGGCTTGACAGAGTACTTGCCTGTGGCTCGGGCTAGAGAGTCACAAATCGGAAGAGGATCTTGCCCCTAGCCTCGGTTCATACCATAAATGATAACCCAGCTTACAATACGACATTTTGCGGTTTTAATTGTAGAACTGGTATGGCGACATGATATATGGTACCCATGCCGCCTATGATTGATACTTATGATTTGAAGTTGTTTTATACACTATGCACTTATAATAGTATCAAATGATTTGTTTTAAACGTATCAAGCATTCTTTGTCTGTTATAAGGGAAAACCCTATCCCCCGGCTTGCGTTGCATTGTGTGATAGGACCTGGGTCTTATAACAGCTTCATCTTTCTTTATTTAGCATTGCGCTGTTTGTTTTATGCACTGGTATTCTTGGGAGGAAACCCGTTCCGTGTTATACGGCGTGGTCCCTTGATTTACCTAACTTTAAAAATAAAGATTAACTGCTTTAGTTCTCACACCAGTCACATGACTGACCTGGAGTTTATTGTTTTAACCTAAACTCTGGGTGCCCTTATTTTGACACGGGCAGCTAGTAGTTTTGGTTTTGCAGATTTATATTCACAGGATCCTGGTTTACAGCTGGAACGATATCCGGAAAGCTTTGTATCCGTATATCTCTTCTAGTTGTGTATTGTATTATTTTCCGCTGCCATGTATTTAAATGTAATTTAAATCTCTGATATTTCTGTGTAATATTCATTTATACTCTGTATATTCTTGTAATCTGATGCATTGTTGTGATATACAATGAAATGTTCTTCCGTCTGCGTTCTGTTGTGGCTTGTTCTCGAACTATCCGCGCTTTCCTTTACGGGGAAGTTACGGGTTTTCACAGTTGGTATCAGAGCTTTGGTTTACAGAGCTCGAGAACAAAACACATTAAAACCATACGAAAGAATTCATCAGATATTGGATTAGTAATATCCAATGAGAATGACTCGTTAGAGATAGGATCAGTAGTATCCTAGAACGAGTGTGAAGAGTATATTTTTAAAATGAAAACAATTTTTGTTTTGAAAATCTAAATCAACTATTCGTATTTGATTATTTATTTCATATTGATTAGGACAGTCCAGTATATAAAGATTTTGCATATACGCCTTGCAAACGTGTATTTGAAGTTTTAATATACTGGATAGATATAGAATCACACTCTAGTCGCCCGAAGATGATTCTGATGATAGTTCGAACATCATCAAAATTGGTATTCGTGTTTCGAAGGTGTGATATCTATTTATTTCCTATTGACTGGTGTGAGAACCAAAATTAGATAGGACCTATTGTTGTGATTTGGCATCAAAAATGTGATTTTTGACTATATATCAAAGTTATGAATTTCAAATGCTAATCAACTAATTGATTGATGTTTGAGTTGTTTGTTTATTCGTTTGATAAATTTTAACCATTATGCCTAATTGAATTTAATATAGAATTGTATCGAAATTTGGTCGCATTTGCTTGCATATACATGTACTTACATTGAACAGGTCATAGCAAGGAAGCTAGAGCAGAGAATAAAATTTGTTTGCCCGACAAATTGGTACATGTTTACTACATAATTTACTGTTTTGTTTGGGTGATGATGATTTTATGAGCCGATTGGCTAGCCTCTTGGCTTTTTCTTTTTCTTTTTGAGATCTGAAGGACCGGGGAAGCTATTTGAAATTCCCCGATGCTCCCGGTGCAGGGGAGGTTATGGCGAAAATTTAGGGTGTTAGCCAAATTTTTGAAGAATTTGAAAATTCTCAGAAACTGAAAAGTTGGAGAATGAAAGCCTGATCGAACGTAGAGTTGATTAATCAAACCACTTTCAACTTTGTTCCTTTTCGGGGACGAAATTTTTTAAGTGGGGGAGATTGTAACAACCCGAAAATCTGGGCCAGTTTAAAATTTTTATTTTGGCAAGTTTTAGCGAATTTTTAACATTTAAAATAGATTATTTTAAATGATATCGACGAGAAATTTATTTTGAATATAATTCGAACGTATATATTATACGCGTCGTCGTTAGAATATAAATAATTATATATAATTATAAATAGAATTGAAAATGGCGCGGTAGTTCGATAATTCGATTTCAAACTTTAATTGAATGTACCGGGTGCAAAACAATCCGGATTTTAGGGAAACCAAAAACAATAGAATCGATTCGTGAATATCTTTCCAAGGAATCCGAAAA
Organism: Allium sativum; assembly: GCA_030737875.1. Classification (NCBI taxonomy): domain Eukaryota; kingdom Viridiplantae; phylum Streptophyta; class Magnoliopsida; order Asparagales; family Amaryllidaceae; genus Allium; species Allium sativum. The sequence continues at coordinate 1,023,086,908 of CM060926.1, forward strand.
ATCGAAATTTCATAGTGGGAATAAAAAGATATGTCCAGTTGAAAATCCTGAATAGTCGCTATGGAATTCAGTGCCCTTAAAAATGGAAATTTTGCAAATGACCTCGGATTTTGACGAAACCAGTTTTGTTGGATCCGTGATGTCAAATTATTGATAGGTTTTAAATTTCATAATTTTTCGAATCAATATGTGAGCGTGGCAAAGGAAAACGCGTTTGACCAGTTTCAGTTGATTTTAATCGACTGGAAAATGGCCATTTTTCCAACGGCCTCGGATTTCGACGAAACTAGTTTTGTTAGGACCATATCGTCAATACGAAGCTAGAAAATATTTTTCTGCAATTTATGGAGTTCGTATGTGACCCCGGTAATTAGAAATGTACGTTTAAAATAGTATATATATATATTTATATTTTAAATTTGAACGGAAACTGATCGTAACGATCGAATTGGCCTACGTGGCATATCCCATTGTGTTCGGAACGGGGGTAATTAGCTAGGGGCGACAGTCGTTGGGGTTGATTTCGAGTTCGGAAGGTGAAACAAGTATAATTGAAATTTAATACTATTAAATTATTATTATATGTATATAATTAACTCCTGAAACCCTCGTTCTCCCTCACTAAGGAGAATTCACCGCCGCCACTTGAAAGAAACCGATGATCCACGCATTCTAATTTTCCTCTCCCTTTTTCTTCAAATCCATCGATTAATGCTGCAACCATATAACACGAAAGTGATAAGGATTTCTTCGATCTTCAAAATCATACGAGCGAGATCAGTTTTCGAGGCGTCTTCCATTCGATTTGGTGCTACGAAGGGCTGCAGCTCCTGTCTAAATTTCGGCGCCTCCTGGGGTGCGAGCTGCACCATGCTTAGCGCAGGGGGAGGTGGCGCCAGGGCGCAAGCTGTGGCGTTGGGCGATCGAACTTCAAGGCCCTAGATCCTCGTGCGTCGATGGCAAAGGGAGGCGTGTACTTTGACCTCGATGAAGAGCTGAAGCATGTTACAGAGAAAAGGTTTTATTTTTATTTATTCTTTTTAAATTTTAAAATCAGTTTTAAACAGTTTTTAAAATCAGTTTTAAGCAGTTTTTAAAATCAGTTTTTAACAGTTTAAATTCAGTTTAAAATTCAGTTTAAATTCAGTTTAAAATTGTTTTGAAAATCAGTTTAAATTTGTTTTTTTAAAATACATGGGCTTTGTTTAAAATATAAAGAGAGGATTTGAAAATATACTTTGTTTTGAAAATAGAAAAATATACTTTGTTTTGAAAATAGAAAAATATACTTTGTTTTGAAAATAGAAAAATATACTTTGTTTTGAAAATAGAAAAATATACTTTGTTTTGAAAATAGAAAAATATACTTTGTTTTGAAAATAGAAAAATATACTTTGTTTTGAAAATAGAAAAATATACTTTGTTTTCAAAATAGTAAAAATATGATTTTTATATATTGAACATCGAAGTAAAAATATGATTTTTATATATTGAACATCGAAGTAAAAATATGATTTTTATATATTGAACATCGAAGTAAAAATATGATTTTTATATATTGAACATCGAAGTAAAAATATGATTTTTATTTATTGAATAGCGAAATAAAAATTCGATTTTTACATATGTAGTGGCTACGGGCGAAGAAAGTGATAAGAGACGAGAACAGTGAAGATTTCCTGCATTTGAAGTGCCGTGGAGTTAGGATAGCTAAAGGTGAGAATTTCTCACTCTTCAATTTCATTTTCTAGTTATATATATATATATATATACTAGGATGCAGACGGTGCTTAGTAGCACCCGACACAATCGTCCACAGACCATGGACTTGTTTGTTTGATTGCAAAAATTAGTTAGATTATTTGATTGGATTGAATTGTTTGGTGAAATGAAATTGATTTGATTGATGTGTGAATGGCGTGGGCCTTCACTAGACCGGGGATAAGGCTAGGCCTCGTCCCGTTTCTAGTATCGTGCCGTTATGCCGCCGAAATTTTCTAAAATATGTTAGAAAAATAAAAATATCATTTTATTTAAAGAATGAACTGAATAGAAATTCATATGTCAAAATAAAATGTTTTATCGTTAAAAATATAATTTTTAACGTGAAGTGAGTAAAATAAAATATTCATTTACAAATCGGACGGTTTGTTTATGTACACCTATTTGAATGACATTGATTGGGACGATAAATTTTACACATCGCCCAACTGCACAAATAAAATCTGTGTTTGATTGTTTGAAACCCCACACGGGTGCTGGGATGAAATTTGAAGTTCACTCATCCTGATTGATTAAATATGTCGATCGATTGATTGACAGGCTGTTATAAGCGTTAGATATCTATATTTGATGCTTATACAGTGTAGTGCACTTTGGTTGATGGTTGATTATTTTTCAATGCTATTATATACATTTGTTGTATGAAAATCCATATAATTAATTTTATATGGTGATTGATTGGGCCTCATTCCAATTTAGAAAATAAAGAATATTATAACATAAAAGTTCATGTGTTGACTGTACTCATTCGTTGAGATTAGTCATGTGTTGAACGAAATATTTTAATAATAAAATTTGCATCTTTATCAATATAAAATAAAGGTTCATGTGTTGACTGTACTCATTCGTTGAGATTAGTCATGTGTTGAACGAAATAATTTAACAAAAATAGTCACACGTGGACAGTACTCATTCGTTGAGATTAGTCGTGTGTTGACAAAAATAAATACTCATTTGTTGAAATAGAAATATATGAAGCCGAGTTGATTGGGTTAACGCCATCTTGACGTGAACGATATTTATATCGATTTTATTCATTCTAAAATGAATACTGAAAGGTGATTTCGAAATCGAAAATATTTGAAATAAATTTGACTTGAATTGAATATAAAACCATTTCGAAATGAATTGAATATAAAACCATTTCGAAATGAATTGAATATAAAGTGATTTCGAAATGAATTGAATATAAAGTGATTTCGAAATGAATTGAATAGAAAACCACTTTGAATTGAATCGAATTGAAAACGAACTCGAATTGAATTTAAAACGAAGTGAAATGAATTCAAATTGAATTGAAACTTGAATTGAATAGAAATGAACTTTAAAACGAATTTATAAAGAAGAATTCGATTTTGCTTTGTATTGAAATAGAAGTTGAAATTGCTTTTGAAACGAATTTAAAACTATTTATATAATTCGTTTTAAATAGAAATAGACGATATATATATTATATATATATATATATATAATATAATGGCCTGAATAGAACGCGCCGCGCCGCGGCAGTTCGTAAGTTTCGACCATTTATTTCAATCGGACATTACGGGAGATCCGACCGTCGGATTCTCCTAAAACCGGAACCGTTGGGTTCGTATCGAAAAGATCTTTCTAACGAATATTAGAAATTTGAAATCTAACGGTTGGATTTGGAGATACGTCCAAATAAAATTCGAAAAAGGTCGCTGTAAGTGCAGTTCGATGGCCGTTGATGGAAATCGACTGTACGGGCCTTGATAAAATTATTAAAAATAGTAATAATTTGTGTAAAATCATAAGAAATGATTTAGAAAAGATTGGGATGGAAAACCCCATATTTGAAAAGATAAAAATAGTTTTTTATCGAAGTAAACTAGTTTTGAGCTAGAATTATAATTCTATTTATTTTTAAATGAATAAATTGAATTTAAAATGGTTTTGAAAATAGCCAGAATTTCCAATGATTGCATTGGAGTGGATTTGAATCGAAATTGTCTTCGGAATATTTCGATGTTGGAATTCGGGATTATACAGATGTTGTTATGGAAATTTGAAAGATATATATATTTATATCGTTATTTCCAATACGACATTTGTTAATCGTAGAATTTGATATTGAATATAAGCCGGGATATTTTCTATTCAGAGCCTCGTATTTAAATATCAAATCTGATTTGGGTTTGTCGTGAATGGTGTCTTCATTAACACTATTCTTGAACCCAGTGGAGAAAAGATTAAATCTTTTTATTTAGATTTAATGAAGTGTACCAATTAAATAACATTTAATTGGAATTGAATTGATATTGATTTTTGGGTTTATCGTGAACAGTGTTTTAAATAACACTTGTTCTTTAACCCGATAATTAATGGAAAGTGATTTTGGGTTTATCGTGAACCATGTTTTAAATGACACTGATTCTTTAACCCAGTCAAAGATTAAAACTAAGTGGAGTTTTAATGAATCTTTAATTAGATTGAAAAGATCGAGAATGGAGTATCACCAGTTCTACTCCAGGCGATAGTTAAATCTTTAATTAGATTTGAACGTGAAATGGTAATTGAATTTACCGATAACACTGTGGTGTTAGATATGAAGTATTACCAGTTTTACTTCATGGGATGAATAGGTTGGGATTGGGAAATTAAAACCAATGATTACTACGGTAAGGTTCGCTAATTCCGACTAGTTTGAATTGATATTCAAAAATAGATTAAAGAATAAATTCAAGAAATTTATCTTGGATAAAATTAATGGGAACCTTTCCCTATGAATGTGAAATCAGAAACTAACTGTCGGTTAGCTAAGCAGAATGGTTTTCTGGATATTGATTTGATGTTGGTTTCGGCCTTCGGGGTTAATATTTGGGGAATTATTCTCTTGATTAATTTACGGTTTGTGACTGATGAATCGGAATGAGGCGTATGTTGTGTTTGTGTAACACTTATTTAAAATATACGCGAGTTATTCGGAAAGACCGGGTTTATCCCATTCTGAATAACTGATACGATGATAAGTCAAAGATGAAGACGATGGTCGAAGACCGGAGGTCTTCACGTCGTTTGGGTGATCACTGATGATCTTGATTGGGCTGTACACCCAAGAAGATGGAAACAGTTGGTGATCGTCCAGACGTACTTGGAGATCGATGGATATGCGGGGTACTAGGTGCCTCCGGTTTCGTTCAGCCCCAGAACGGACTTGTAAATGGACTGTGTGTCTGACATTGGATTTTAGTCCGTGTGATTGATCTCTATTAAATATATATCTGTTTGGCGGCGGAGAATTTATTCTCTTGCTTAACGCCCTTCTCTGAGACGTACGAGCTCAGGGGTTATATATTGATGGATATCAATCGCATGGAGTGAATTGCCTGTGTGGCATGCCTAAGTGGCAAATGATCAAGGCTTCTGTTGAAAAGAAAAGTCTTGTGGTTGATGATCGAAGCACGGCCTTTGTGGCGTAGCTTTGTGTAACATTTACTTCGCGAGTTTCACACCCGGTATGAACCAAAAACGGGAGACGGACCTCAGGGAGGGCATGCGTTTCTTTCTAGTTAGGAGTGGCGTCAGTGCTTGAACTGGCTAACGAGTTTGACTCATGTGGATGTTGCTTATTATTACTTGCTGAAAAGCGAGGCGCCTCGTGATATCGGTTTCGGCCGATGCTTCTGGTCGGCTGACGGGCCAGGCTTACGCCCCAAAGGGCGGGGAAACGCAGTGTTCAGACATTTTAATCCACATCGGTGGACCGGCCCTGACGATCCAAAGGCTTGACAGAGTACTTGCCTGTGGCTCGGGCTAGAGAGTCACAAATCGGTAGAGGATCTTGCCCCTAGCCTCGGTTCATACTATAAATGATAACCCAGCTTCCAATACGACATTTTGCGGTTTTAATTGTAGAACTGGTATGGCGACATGATATATGGTACCCATGCCGCCTATGATTGATACTTATGATTTGAAGTTGTTTTATACACTATGCACTTATAATAGTATCAAATGATTTGTTTTAAACGTATCAAGCATTCTTTGGCTGTTATAAGGGAAAACCCTATCCCCCGGCTTGCGTTGCATTGTGTGATAGGACCTGGGTCTTATAACAGCTTCATCTTTCTTTATTTAGCATTGCTCTGTTTGTTTTATGCACTGGTATTCTTGGGAGGAAACCCGTTCCGTGTTATACGGCGTGGTCCCTTGATTTACCTAACTTTAAAAATAAAGATTAACTGCTTTAGTTCTCACACCAGTCACATGACTGACCTGGAGTTTATTGTTTTAACCTAAACTCTGGGTGCCCTTATTTTGACACGGGCAGCTAGTAGTTTTGGTTTTGCAGATTTATATTCACAGGATCCTGGTTTACAGCTGGAACGATATCCGGAAAGCTTTGTATCCGTATATCTTTTCTAGTTGTGTATTGTATTATTTTCCGCTGCCACGTATTTAAATGTAATTTAAATCTCTGATATTTCTGTGTAATATTCATTTATCCTCTGTATATTCTTGTAATCTGATGCATTGTTGTGATATACAATGAAATGTTCTTCCGTCTGCGTTCTGTTGTGGCTTGTTCTCGAACTATCCGCGCTTTCCTTTACGGGGAAGTTACGGGTTTTCACAGCCACGCTCACATATTGATTCAAAAAATTATGAATTTTGGAATCTAGCAATAACTTGACATCACGGATCCAACAAAAGTGGTTTCGTCGAAAACTGAGGTCGTTTGCAAAATTTCCATTTTTAAGGGCCAGAATTCCATAGCGACTATTCTGAATTTTCAACGGGACATAACTTTTTATCCCCGCTATGAAAATTCAATTTTTCGGATTCGTTGGAAAGATATTCTCAAATAGATTCAAATATTTTTTGTTTCGCCAAAATCCGGTTTATTTTGAATCCTGCACATTCATTTGAATTTTGAAATCGAATTTTCAAACTACCGCGCCATTTTCAATTCCTTTTATAATTCAAAATAATTATTTATATTCTAACGACGATTCAAATAAATATATACGTTCTAATTCTATACAAATAAATTTCTCGTCGTTATTATTTAAAATAATTCATTTTAAATATTCAAAATTCATCAAAATTGCCAAAATAAAATTTTTAAATTGGCTCGGATTTCCGGGTTATTACACAATGTCAGACACACAGTCCATTTACAAGTCCGTTTTAGGTCTGAACGAAACCGGAGGAACCTTATTCCTCGCATATCCATCAATCTCCAAGTACATCTGGACGATCACCAACTGATTCCCTCCTCTTGGGTGTACAACCCAATAAAGATCATCAGTAATTATCCAAACGATGTGAAGACCTCCGGTCTTCGACCACCGTCTTCATCCCCGACACATCGTCGAATCAGTTATTCAGAATTGGATAAACCCGGTCTTTCTGAATAACTCGCGTATATAATAAACAAGTGTTACACAAACACAACATACACCTCATTCCAATTCAGAATATTCTTTTATTCAAATATTCTTATACTTTGGGAAAGGTTCCCATTAATTTAATCAAAGATAAATTCTTTAAATTTATTCTTTAATCTTCTTTTGAATATCAATTCAAATTAGTCGGGATTAGCGAACCACACCAAAGTAATCATTTATTTTATTTCCCAATCCCAACCTATTCATCCCAAGAAATAAAACTGGTCATACTTCATATCTAACACCACGGTGTTATCGGTAAATTTAATTACCATTTCACGTTCAAATCTAATTAAAGATTTTACTATCGCCTGGAGCAAAACTGGTGATACTCCATTCTCGATCATTTCAGTCTAATTAAAGATTCATTAAAACTCCACTTGGTTTTAATCTTCCCAAAAATCACTATCAATGATTATTTAACTTGGGAAATCATATCCTGTCTTTAACTGGGTTAAAGAATCAATGTCATTTAAAACATGGTTCACGATAAACCCAAAATCACATTTCATTTCCCATCAGCCTTTAACCATAAATTAGCAAGTGAACAATTCCCTAAGTAATAACCCCGAAGGCCGAAACAAACATCAGATCAATACCCAGGAAACCGTTCAACTTAACTAATCTCCAGTTAGTTTCTGATTTTCTTAACTCCGTTGGGTCTAAGAACAGTATTATTAAAGATACCATTCACGACAACCCAAATCACATTCCATTAATTATCGGGTTAAAGAACAAATGTTATTTAAAACACCGTTCACGATAAACCCAAAAATCAATTCCAATTAGATATTATTTAATTGGTACACTTCATTAAATCTAAATAAAAAGATTTAATCTTTTTCTCAACTGGGTTTAAGAACAGTGTTAATGAAGACACCATTCACGACAAACCCAAATCCCATTTGATATTAAATACAAGGCTCAGAATAGAAGATATATCGGCTTATATTCAATATCGAATCCTATAACCAACAAACATCGTATTGGAAATAACGATATATATATATATATATATATATATATATATATATATATATATCTTCCAAATTTCCATAACAATATCTGTATAATCACGAAATCTAATATCGAAATATTCCAAAGATAATTTTGATTCAAATTCATTCCAATTATATATTGGAAATTCTGGTTATTTTTAAAACCATTTCAAATCCAATTTATCTATTTTAAAAATAAATGGATTATAATTCTAGTTCAAAACTAGTTTATTTCGATAAAAATCTATTTTTATCTTTTCAAATATGGGATTTTTCATCCCAATTCTTCCCAAATCATTTCTTATGATTTCACACTAATTATTGATATTTTTAATAATTTTATCAAGGCCAGTACAGTCGATTTCCATCAACGGCCATCGAACTGCACTTACAGCGACCTTTTCCATATTTGATTTGAACATAATTCCAAATCCAACTGTTAGATTTCTATTTTCTGACATTCATTAGAAAGCTCTTTTCGATACGAACCCAACAATTCCGGTTTTAGGAGAATCTGACGGTCGGATCTCCCGTAATGTCCATTCGATGTCAATGGTCGAAATTCGCGAACTGCCGCAGCGCGGCGCGTTCTATTCAGGCCATTATATAATATATATATATAATATATATAATATATATTTCTTCGATTTCCATTTAAAACGTATTTTATAAATCATTTTAAATTTATTTTCAAAACGATTTCAACTTCCATTTCAAATTCAAATCAGAATTGAATTTTCCAATATAAATTCGTTTTAAATTCATTTCAAATCGATTTCAATTTAAATCAATTTCAATTCAATTTCAATCTGTTTTAAATTCAATTCAAAACGATTTCAATTCTAATTCAATTTAATTCGAATTTCAATTTAATTCAAATTTCAAATCATTTCAATTTAATTCGAATTTCAATTCATTTCAATTTAATTCGAATTTCAAATCATTTCAATCTAATTCGAATTTCAATTCATTTCAATTTAATTCGAATTTCAGTTCATTTCAATTTAATTCGAATTTCAATTCATTTCAATTTAATTCGAATTTCAATTCATTTCAATTTAGTTCGAATTTCAATTCATTTCAATTTCAAAATATCAGATTTTGAAATCACTTTCGATATTCATTGTAAAATGAATAAAATGAATAAAATGAATAAAATCGCCAAAATTCCCATTTGTGTTAAAATGGAGTTTAACTACTTAACACGGCTTTACATTTCAATATTCACTGAATATTATTTTAAGATATTCGATAATTCTGAACTGGAATCAGACACAGTTAATTACCATATAATGTTGATTATATGGGTTCCACACAACAAATGTGTATAACAACAATGAAAACAGCAGTCCATCATCCAGAGTGCATTCTACACTATATAAGCATCAAATATAAATATTTAACGCTTATAATAGCCTGTCAATCAATCGATCGACATACAACTAATTATTGAGATTAGTGTATGTCCAATTTTATCCCAATACCTATGTGGGGTTTTCAAACAACAAACACATATTTATTTGTGCAGTTGGGCGATATGTAAAATTTATCATCCCAATCAATATCAGTCAAATGTGTGTATATAAACAAATTGTCCGATTTGTTTATAAATATTTATTTTATATACACGTTAAAAATTATATTTTTAACTATAAAATATTTTCAACTATAAAATATTTTCAACTATAAAATATTTTATTCCATTCCACATCACACAATCAACTTTCACAACACATCAATTAAACAAACAAGTCATCCATGGTCTGTGGACGATGGGTGTCGGGTGCTACTAAGCACCGTCTGCATCCTAGTATATATTTCAACTAGAAAATAAATTAAAAGTGAGGAGTTCTCATCTTGGGGTTCCACTCCGCCATTCTTTGATTTTCAATCCGTATAGAATTCCTACGTTAAAAATCATATTTTTTAGCCAATTAATAATTTTCCTTTGTATGACTATTTCATAAATAGAGTATATATTCTAAAAATCATATTTTTAGCTTTCTAAAAATATTTCCATAGCTTAACTATTTTTAGAATAGCATACATAGGCTAAAAATTATATTTTTAGCTTTCTAAAAAATATATTTCCGTAGCTTATACCAGTTAAAAATCATATTTTTAACTTATAAAAATATTTTCTTTATACAAGAAAAATCATATTGTTCATTCCTATAAGATTCATATTTTTATTTTATGTCATTATATATAAAATCATATTTTCTAAACAATGAAAAATCAGATCTCTGTACAATGAAAGATCTGATCTCTTACATTATAAAAATCAAATTTTCAGAGTTTAAAATCTAGGACATCACGCCTGCAAGAAGCAGCGAAGAAGAAAAGAAAAGAAAGAATAAAAACAAAGCAGAAAACTCACAGCGTCAGATCTCGATCAAAGGCAGACTTCGGTGTTGGAGGCGGTGGAGCCCTGCGCGAGTTGCTGGTGGTGGCGCACGGAGGAGCGTAGGCTCGACGGCGACAGTCGGAGTTCGTCGACGTAGGAGGATTTAGGGCTTCAGGGGTTTGGTTTCGGGTTTGAAGAGCTTGGAGGCGGTTTGGTTTGAAGAAGGAGACGGGGTGAGAGGGGGGAGGTGGCGGATGGCGGGTACAGGCGGCGGAATTGGCTGTGGAGGTCTGGGGTCTCGATTTAGGGTTCGGTTTGGGGAGGTTGCGGATTCGAGCGGAGGAAGAAGCTTGGGGTGGCCTGGAGCGACGGGCGGTGGAGGGACAGGAAACATCGATTTTTTTTCTTTTTCCAATCGAACGAGGGAGAGAAAGGAAGTGAGGGGGGAGGAGAAGTCAATGCTGAAGTATATATATATATTAATTTACTTAATTTATTTTCAGAAAAGCAACTTTTCAATTTAAACTCCAACTAACACCCAACGACTCTCGCCCATAGCTAATTACCCCCATTCCGAACACAATGGGATATGTTTCATCAGCTGTTTCAGCTGTTTCGATCAGTTTCCGTTCAAATTAAAATATAAATCAATATATTGAATTTGAACGCACATTTTAATTTACCAGGGCCACATACTGACTCTAAAAATTCCCGAAAAATATTTTCTAGCTTTGTATTGATGATACAGTCCTAACAAAACTAATTTCGTCAAATTCTGAGACCATTTGAAAAATGGCCATTTTAAAAGGGCCAGAATTCCATAGCGACTATTCTGAATCTTCAACTGGACATAACCTTTTATTCCTGCTATGAAATTTTGATTTTTCGGATTCGTTGGAAAGATATTTTCAAATAGATTCCAATATTTATGGTTTTGCTAAAATCCGGTTTATTTTGAATCATGTACATTCATTTGAAAATTGAAATCGAATTTTCAAACTACCGCGCTATTTTCAATTCCTTTTATAATTAAAATAAATATTTATATTCTAACGACAATTCAAATAGATATATTCATTCAAATTCTATTCAAAATAAATTTCTCGTCGTTATTATTTAAAATATTTCATTTTAAATATTCAAAATTCATCAAAATTGCCAAAATAAAAATTTTAAATTGGCTCAGATTTCCGGGTTATTACATATATGCACCAGACCTCTCACATTAAGTTGACCACATGTGGATGCTGGATTTGCCTGTTTGTTCCGGGCAGACTTCTACCACAAGTTATAATTAGACCCCTCACATTAAATTGGTCACCTATGGATGCTGGATTTGTCGGGCGGTTCTAGACAGACTTCTACCATAAGTTGAGCCTATCCTCGTTTCTAAATGCAAACATTAATCCTAGTTAATTTAGGAATTATAACCATTATCCTATCATATTCACCTTTCCCCAATCAACATCGATTACAATTGTTATTTATAGATTTTGCGGTTCTATTTATAGCAATTAATTATATTAATTGTTATAATGGTCACCACAAATATATTAATTCAATATGGATTACATTTTCATATATAATTCCATAATTGAATATCGCTCAAACATTCAATACAATGTATATTTTACCGTTTTACGCAAATTTGAATGGATATATATATATATATATATATATATATATCATGCGGTTAACGTAGTTATTTTCTTTATTACTATTTTTAAATTTAACGATTTGGTTTAATCAATCCAAACATACCTTTTTGCATTCAATCTTTCCATAGGGTTCCAAATCTTACAGAAAAATCGTTAGCTGTTGTTATTGTGAAGTATGCATGTTTATTGGGATAAACATATTTCAAATTCATAAGAAATATATATATATATATATATATATATATATTGAATAGTTGATGCAAACCACACACAAATATGTATATTTATATTTATACGTACGTTTTGCACCACTTTTCCCTTTTTCAATCTTTTTGTCATATCTCTTATGAATTCAAAAAATGCCTTTTTGTTCAAAAAGAGGAAAACGACATATTTACAACAATTAAGCCAAGAACCCTAACAACATCGAACACAAATAGGTATAATTCTTTTGAACTAAAACCACATAATCCATCAACTTACACTGAAACTAGGGATTTGGAAGAAACTACATCTAAATATTATTATTGGGACCATTTTCCAAATCCTCAGTGTTTTACAACAACTACAATACATTTTACAACATAATTGTAGGAAATATGTATAATTTTTTTTAAGAATCCTATAATTAATATTATTCTTAACCACAATTCTCTGTTTACAAATTTTAACAATATTTACAAGCAGATCCGATAAGTGTCAATTAAATTACAACAATATTATGAACATATATAATGAAAATATGCATATATTTTGAGATCTAATTCAAACGAGATAAATAGGCTATTATAACTATATATATAAATTTCCCACTCACCTGAAAGCATCCAAATCCAAAGTTTGAATAATCTTTTAGGCCTACAATTCCCAAATTCTTATAAATCTACAGTTTATCTGAAAAGGGGATACTTTCAGATTTGTAGATAAGTAAGACAATAGGAAGAGAGGGAAGAATCTGATTTAGAGCATCAATTCACACTTTTTTCCATTGGATGTGATAATCCCTTTCAACCCTATATGATTTATGTTTTATTTGTTGTATATGCATATATTTTTAATTAAAAATTAGGTTTGAAGAGGGAGAAAAATGGCAGAGCTTCGTTGCTGCCTACAGATTTATGTGGAAAAGAATGAGGCTTTACCCCTTAATAGGAGTGGAATTGGCCATGAACCATTAGATTTACTTTAGTTTATATCCGTCCATTCGTTTAATAATATAATATAATATAACCCCATTAATCCTAGCCGTCACTGTGCGTTCAAGCGCCCAGTAGGTCGACCGCTTGGGCCGCAAGTTGCCCAGTGAGGTTGGTTGAATTAGGTATATAATATATAATTATTTTTATTTATTTATTTTCCTTCCCTTATCGTATTTCGTCCGTAACTTTTTCACACGGACTCCATTCGTGAAACTCCAAACATGAAAGTTGACCAAAATTCCAAGATGAACGCATCGTTTAAAGTTTAATGGTCAAATTTCATCATTTGCAGAAATTCCTATTTTTGGAATTCTAATAATTAATTTCTATTGTCAAAATTTTGGGTTGTTACAAATTGCCTAAGATGGATTGATGGGATGGTGCCTTCGGTTTGTCCAGTCCCATGACAACATATATAGATGGATGTCTAACAAAGTATTTCTAGATGGTCACGTACATTGATTTCTTCAAACATACCATGGTTGGTGGCAGTGAAGGAAACTTCTCTTAAATTCACACCCAGTATATTTTTGAGGGCGTCAATTAGTGATTTGACGGATCTGATGATGTGGCATTCAAAGTAAATAGTGGCAAGATTGTCTAAAACGGTAATCATGACCTCAGGCCTCATCAACCGGGAAATAACAAAAACCGGGCATGTAGCATAGCTATGTGGGTCATACCCATTAGGATGTCTTATCACCTGATCTAGAGAAAACTCAATTGCTTCTTATTCTATCACTGCTGTAACGACCCGGAAAATCTGAACCAATTTAAAAAAATTTAATTGGCTATTTTAGTGGATTTTAAGTATTTAAAATAAATATTTTAAATAATAGCAATGAAATGTATGTTTGAATCGATGTTGAAAATGAAAATAATTAATTTGAATTATAAACAAGGCCTGAAATGGCGAAGTAGTTTCAAAATTTGAATTCAAACTTTGATTGATTGTACCGGGTGCAAAACAAAACGGATTTGAGTGAAACCAAAAATATTTAAATCTGTTAGTGAATATCTTTCTAACGAATCTGAAAAATCGAAGTTTCATAGTAGGAAGCAAAAGTTATGGCCAAAAGAATTTTCAGAAAGGTCGCTGTAGAAATTATATAGCCCGTGAAAATGGCCATTTTGCAAACGAGCTCAGAATTCAATGTAACCACTTTTGTTGGATCCGGGATATGAAGTTATTGCTAGGTTTCAAATTTCATAATTTTTGAAGCTAGTATGTGAGCGTGGCAAAAGAAAATGTGTTTGGTCGATTTATATTAAAGTGGATCGACCAGAAAAGGGTCATTTTTCAAACGGTCTCAGAATTCGATAAAACTAGTTTTGTTGGGACCGTATCGTCAAAACATAGCTAGATTTATTTTTCTAGAATTTTTCGAGTTATTATGTGGCCCCGGCAAATTGAAATGTACGTTCAAATTAAATATTGAATGTTTTATACTTTAATTTGAAGAATAACTGACTAAAACATTCGAATGGGCCTTCGAAACATATCCCATTGTGTTCGGAATGGGGGTAAAACGCTAGGGATGACAGTCGTTGGGTTTGGATTGGTGTTAGTACGTGAAGAGGGGTATTTTTGGATTTTTGAAAATTTATAAATAAATAAAAAAAATCTCATTGGTCAGTTGAATTTTCTCTCTCCCCGATAAGCCCTCGACGCACGGCGGCACTGCTTCGATTCTTCCCTCCTCCTTTTCTCTTCCATCTCTCAACGAAAGTACCCCCTTCTTTGGAACTTTTTGAAGATCTCGGAATGAGCTTCAAATCCATACTGGTTTGGTAATTTATCATCGAGTATCCCTCTCGAATCAACCTCCTGAAGTTGCTCCGTTCGTGCCTCGATTCCGCAGCCACCTGACCACTGATTCAGACCGCACCACCACGAGCAGGAGCGCCTTCGGAGCCTCTTCATCGTGCCGAAGTCCGATCTTGTCCCCGTGCCACAGATCGAAAGTTTTCGGCAAACCCTTGTTTGAACGATATTAGAAAAGGTTCGGTTTAATTTAAATAAACTGTTTTTAACATTTAAAAGCATTACAAATGTTGGTTTTACAATAAAAATCATATCCTTTTGCTGTGTTACCGAAATTCAGTGAAACAAGAGACAGTGGACTCGTGTGGACGTCTTCTACATTCTAGAAGAGACCGCATATTTTTCTGAGCCTTCTGCTATTTTTGGTGGAGTGGAACCCAATGTGAGATTTCTAAATTAAAACGATATGGAAAACGACGATGTATAAATTATGTAGTCGATGTATGACTTGTATAAGCGTTGGTACACCTCATGTATAAGCGTTGTATAAGTTGTACGTTCGATATATAAGTTATATATGCGTTGTAAAAATTATATATGTGTTGAAATGGAAGTGAAATGCTTATATAATATATATATATATATATATATATATACACACACACACCCCTCGTCCACAAACCATGGACGATATTTATTGATCATGATTGGTGTGAAAATTGATTGATTGCGAATGGTTGATTAGAATTGCTTGTGGTTGAAATTGATTGATTGCGGTTGAAAAGTACCCGTTTGTAGTTGAGAAACATTTGGTTGAAACCACATAGGATTAGTTTGTGGAAATGAAAAAAATATACATACCGCCTGCGTGCGAACTAGATGCATGAATCCCCATTGTCAAAAGCTGCGAGGCTTTAAGGTAGAGCGAGGAGCCGTACTAGGGACGACCCCGGTTTTAACTACCCTGCCGTTATGCTGCCAAAATTTTGAATAATATTCGTGTTTTAGAATTATATTCATGTGTTGAAACTATATTCGTGTGTTGAATAGAAATTCATTCGTTGAATAGAAATTCATGTGTTGAATGGTATTCGTGTTTTAAATAAATTGTTTTATAATAAAAATCCTATTTTTATCATCTGTATGAACTATATACAATAATCGTGTTTTGAAATAAATTGTTTTATAATAAAAATCATATTTTTATCACCTATATAAACTATATTAAATAATCATGTTTTGAAATAAATTGTTTTACAATAAAAATCACATTTTTACTATATACATGAATAGTTAAAAAAAGCGAAGTGTTGAAATAATTGTCGATTGGATAAAAATATCATTTTTATCAAATGTGTGAAAAGCATATAGCTTTGAAATCGAATAATCGATATATATATAAATAGAATTGAAATATATTGAATAACGAAGCTGCAGTTCGTGTTTTGAAACTGTGATTTCAAACGATTAGTGCGGGAGATCCGACCATCGGATTTTCCCGAAACCGCAACCATTGGGTTCGCTTTGGAAATATCTTTCCAACGACACCAACTTTGTAAAGATCCAACGGTTGGATTGTCTGGAATGTTTAATTCCAATCTGAAGAAAAACAGCGCCAGAATCGATTATATTTATATATATATAAATATAATTAAATTAAATCGAATAACGACGCTGTAGTTCATAATTTGAAATCGAAACTTCAAACGATTGTACCGGGAGATCCGACCGTCGGATTTTCCCAAAAACTGGAACCGTTGGATTCGTTTTGAAAAGATCTTTCTAATGATATAAATTTTGTGAAGATCCAACGGTTAGATTTTCAGATATGTGTAAATCGAATCTGAAGAAAATAGCGCCACGGCCGCGTTATGACCCGAAGCGTCATTTGAATAAATGGCTATTTTAAAATAAATAAAAATAGCGATAAATCGTTATAAAATATTATAAACGATATGGAATGTGAAATTTAGAAACTAACTGAAGGTTGGCTAAGTCGAATGGTTTCCTGGGTTTTGATCTGATGTTGGTTTCGACCTTCGGGGTTAATATTTGGGAAATCATTCTCTTACAGATTTACGGTTAGTGACTAATGAGTTGACATGATGCGTATGTGTTGCACTTGTTCATTATATACGCGAGTTTCTCAGAAAGACCGGGTTTATCCCATTCTGAATAACTGAATCGACGATAAGAAATCGAAGATGAAGACGGTGGTTGAAGACCGGAAATCTTCACCTTGTTTGGATGGTAACTGATGTCCTGATTTGGAGGCATCCCGAAATATGGATAATGAGTGGTGATCGTCCAGACGTACGTGGAGATCGATGGGTTTGCGAGGTATATAGTGACTCCAGTTTAATTCAGACCCAGAACGGACTTGTAAATGGGCTGTGTGTCTGACATTGGAATTCATTCTGTGTGATTGATAGCCATCAGTTGCACGGTGTGAATTGCCTGTGTGGCATGCTAAGATGCAGTGATCAGGGCTTTTGTTGAAAAGCAAAGTCTTGTGATTGATGATTAAAGCACCGCCTATGTGGCGTAGCTTTGTATATAACGTGAATTCGCGAGCCTCACACCCCGGTATGAACCAGAAACGGGAGAAGGACCTCAAGGAGGACATGCGTTTCCTTCTAGCTAGAAGTGGTGTCGGTGCTTAAACTGGCTGACATTTATATCATTTTCACCTATGTGGTTGTTGCTGTTGCGAGGCGCCTCGGTTATATCGGTCGATCCGGGACCAATGGAGTCATTCGTTGGCTCATTGATGCCCCAAAGGGCGGGGAAACGCAGTGTTCAAGCATTTTAATCCACATCGGTGGACCGGCCCTGACGATCCTAGGGTAACTCGAGCTCTGATGCTGAGACACGGGCTAGAGCGTCTCGAAGCGGTAAGGACTATCTTTTGCCTTGGTTCATGACGGAAATCCAATTTCCAAATACAACATGTGCGGTTTTGATTGTATACCTATATATGGTGACATGATATATGGTACCCATGCCGTCTATGATTGATATTTATGATTGTGTATGAAATTAGAAACTAACTGTAAACGAGATAAGATGGATGGTTTCCTGGGTATTGCCTGATGTTGGTTTTGGCCTTCGGGGTTAATACCTATGGAATCGTTCTCTTACTATTTTACAGTTGGAGTCTGATTATCAAAAGATTTGTTTTGATCGTATCAAGCATATTTTGGCCATTATAAGGTAAAACTCTATCCTCCGTTTTGCGTTGCATTGTGTGATGGGAATTGAGTCTTATATCGGCTTCATTTTTTTATAAAAAGCATTGCGGTGTTTAAAAGATTTAATTGTTATAAAGCACTGGCGATCCAATGGAGTAAACCCGTTCCGCGAAAGTGGCGTGGTCCTGTGGTTAGCCAAAGTATAAAATGTGTTAAGTAGATTTCTCATACCAGTCCCATGACTGACTCGTAGTTTGTTTCACTTGCAAACTCGGGTGCCCCTTTTTCTACACGGGCAGCCTTGTATTCAGGTTTTAGCAGGCTCTTTCTGGATAGTTGGAGCTGAAGATGGATTCTATCATTTGTCTCTTTTTATGCTGTTCATCTCCTATTGTACATATTATGTTTGTATCCGCTGTAGACATTTATGTATAGCTGAACTGTATTTGTACTAAGTATGATCCTGTATACTGTGTAACTCTGATGATTATTGTTTATCCAGTGTATTATTTGTTCATTATCTGGTGTATTTATTTATTTTTGTTCTGCTATTATCTGTTTCTGTGTTATATTCCAAAGATTACCCTTGTCACCGTCAGTACGGGATTTGGGGTCGTCACAACTGCCGTATGCTTTCGGTAACGGTTGCTGATCACAACCATTAGTGATATACATTCGATACACTCAAGTTAAATGAGTGGTTGGTCATGAGTTGTAGGTTTGCAAGATGTTTTTGCTGAACCCAGTGTATTCCTTTTTAGATATACACTATCGAAAGTTGGTCTCATATCTTGTCGTAGTTGGAAATACATTTTCCAACAAGCGCCCTGCGGTTTTTGATTATATACTATGTATGTGGAGCATGAATGCAAGCGTTCAGCTAGATTGTTATTTATTTGATTTAGACACTATTATAATATCAGAATAGTTTTGATACAAAGAATATTTTGGGTTATTGTAAGGTAAAAACCATCCGTGTTTATGTATGGATATCAGTCTTACGGTTATTTTTTCTTTCTAAAGGATTTTTTATATTTTAAACCAAATGGTTGGAGTTTACTCACACCAGTCCCATGACTGACCTAGAGTTTATTTTATTTTGTTTTACCCTAAACTCTTGGGTGCCCAAATTTTTACGGGCAGTCAAGTAGTTAGGATTTTACAGATATACTTGGAGGAGCTTGGAGCAGGTGGCTTCAGCATTAGATGGCTACTACTTATTTCCGTTGTGACGTGTTATGTTGTACTATGATAATCGTATGTATATATAAAATAGATTTTTATTTCAAAAGTTATGTTGTAACGTCCTGTATCTTTATCACTTAAGTTTTGAATGTTTAAATTAGTTTAGATATTGAATTCGTAATATAAATGGAATTTTATATTTATTAAACGGATTTGAACGTATAAACATATATTAAATATAAACGAGTTCATAATAGCGCGGTAATTCATAATATTGAGTTTTGAACTTCAATTGAGTATATAGAATTCATTTTAAGTCAGAATTCGTTGAAACGAGAAATTTGAATCTGTTAAACTATAATTTTCAAATAAAAGAGAAAAATCGAGATTTCGTATTTTATATTAAGAGTTATGGCCAAATCAAATTTTCAAATAGTCATTGTGGAATTATTTATAAACCGTAATGATTTATTTAATAAAATAAATCTATTTTAAATCAATAGAGTATTTTTTTAACATGAAAATGAAATACCAAGTTTCAAATTTTGAGTTAGTATTCTGGAAATTTTATGAATTCAATTTGTGTATATTAATAATAATTTATTTGTTATTTTTGAGTCGATTTATATTAAATTGAATTTACTGTTAAATCGCCATTTAATTTAATATCTTTTATATATCTCGAATTAGACTACGAAACACGTTCCAGTGTGTTCAGAATGGTGGTAGAATCCTAGGAATGTCATTCGTTGCACTCAAATAGGGGTTCAAAACCGTAATGTACTTTAATTTAAGTCACTTCGGTTATGATATAAATTTTATCATAGGGGACGACCTTTTTTCACTAGCGCAGGCTATCTGTAAATCTCAGCGTCTTCTCCTTTCGAATTTCACGTCTGAAATTTTCGTTCTCCATGAATTCAGAAATAGTACACTGAATTTATGCCTACCCATAAACCTATCTGATTCAATGTCGTTCCTATCCTCCCCATTGCTCACTTATAAATATCCTCTCACATAAGTTATTCAGCCAAACCAATTTAGTTTTTCTTCCTGTAATCATGAAATAAGCTTTTAAATACATCTCTTCCCCACGTTCTTTTTCTCTCATCCGCAAATAAATTCAGTTCAACCCCTTCGTTCCTTTTCCTTCTGTTAAATCGTGAAACATTCCTCTATTTAAAAAAAAGGAAATCAAATTAAATCAGAGAATTGCCCCTTAATACTTGCGATCGAAGGCCTCAAACTCCAGGAGCTCGAACTAAGAAGAAGACACGCGATTTCATAAAAAAGGGATCAAATCAAATCGGATTGGGGAGTCGTGGTTGAGGTTTCCACTGTCATGAGTCTGCAGAGGGGTTTCGGATCTTAGTTGAGGATTGACAGGCCAGTGCAAATATGAATGGATGTGGTTTGTTTGGAAACTTTGCAGAGCGGTTTCCTGAGATGAGTTGAGATGTGCAAGTGGGAGTGGGGATTACAATGTCTGATTTGTTGAACTGGAGGGAACGAAAAGGGTGATTGGAAGTTGAACTGTTGGTGCTCGGCAGAAAGGTGGGGATGTTGGTATGTGTATTCAAAACTGAAATAGTGTAGAAATTTGAAAATTTTCCTCAAAAAAAGCTTTCGTATTCAGGGTGTAATAACCCGTAAAATCTGGGCCAGTTTAAAATTTTTATTTTCGGCAATTTTGACGAATTTTGATATTTAAAATAGATTATTTTAAACAATATCGACGAGAAAATTTATTTTGAATATAATTCGACGTATATATTTATATACGTCGTCGTTAGAATATAAATATTTATATATAATTATAAATAGAATTGAAAATGGCGCGGTAGTTCGATAATTCGATTTCAAACTTCAGTTGAATGTACCGGGTGCAAAACAATCCGGATTTTAGTGAAACCAAAAACATTAGGATCTAATTGATAATATCTTTCCGACGAATCCGAAAAATCAAGATTTCATAGCGGGAATCAAAAGATATGTCCAGTTGAAAATTCTGAATTGTCGCTATGGAATTCAGGCCCTTAAAAATGGACATTTTGCAAATGACCTCGGATTTCGACGAAACCAGTTTTGTTGGGTCCGTGATGTCAAACTATTGCTAGGTTTCAAATTTCATAATTTTTCGAATCAATATGTGAGCGTGGCAAAGGAAAACGCGTTTGACCATTTCAGTTGATTTTAATCGACTGGAAATTGGCCATTTTTCATACGGTCTCAGAATTCGACGAAACTAGTTTTGTTAGGACCGTATCGTCAATACGAAGCTAGAAAATATTTTTCTGGAATTTTTCTAGTTAGTATGTGACCCCGGTAATTTGAAATGCACGTTTAAAATTCAATATAGAGATTTAAATGTAAATTTAACGGAAACTGATTCAAACGTCCGAATCAACCTACGATACATAACCCATTGTGTTCAGAATGGGGGTAAAACGCTATGGACGACAGGCGGTGGGCCTCGTTTCGAGGTCATATGAAAAAGTCAACTTAGGGTTGAACTAAATAAAATAAAATAAAATAATAAAAATAATAAAATTCCCCTTTCCTTTATCAGCAAACCCCCCCCCCCCCCGATTAATTTCATTTTTCACAAATAGAAGAAAAAAAAAAAAAGAGGATGATCGAGGAAGGCGGAAGCCGTCGCCTGGCCTCCGACGCAGGCCCCTTCCAGCGCCGCCTCCGGCGAGGAGCCCTCCCCCACCAACTCCCTCGCTCTCGCTCCATTCTCCCCTCCTCTAATTGAAAACGCTGCCCCCCCAATCCACCATTCCAGTCTTCCGCGCCACCCTCCCCTAGCCGCCGTTCAGGCGATAGCCGCACCCCCCAAACGATCTCCCTCTTCCTGCGCCCCTCTCCTCCTCGCATCGATTAAAACCCTAAGCCCCAAGACCTGCTGACAGCCGCCGCGCCGGAGCTCTTCCACCGACCACCACTGACTACTATGTGCCCCACTCATCAGTAAAGATCGAACCAAAGTAAGTTTTATTTATTTACTCATTATTTAAAGTGATTAGTTTTAGAAATTTAAAAGAATCAGTTTTGTTAGTAAATAGTAAAGTAAATATAGAAAAGGTCGTATTTTTATTCATGAAAGGTGTTGTTTTTATATAAGGTAGAAGTTAAAAATATGATCTTTATATTTTTAAAGTATTAAAAATATAGTCTTTACCATATAGATGATGTAAAAATATGATTTTCGTTTATGTAGAGAATTAAAAATATAATTTTTACATGATAGGAAGATTAAAAATATAATCTTTATAGGATAGAGAATATAAAGATATCATCTTTGTGTATGTAACGAAATAAAAATCTGATTTTTATTTTATATACGTTGAGATAAAGTGGTGATTTTTATAAGGAGAAAACTTTATTTTTATAAAGATGAAATCTTTAAATTTGAATAGGAGAAATCTTTATATAGAAAATAGCGTGATAAAAATATAATTTTTATCTATATAACATAGTAGTAAAAATTCGATTTTTAAATATTGAATAACGGAATAAAAATTCGATTTTTAAATATATGAAGTGATTATAAAAATATGATTTTTAAATTGAAAGTAAATAAATAAAAATGTGATTTTTATTTTAAAGACATCGAAATATAAAAATGTGTGATTTTTATATATATAGTGACTACGGGCAACGAAGATGGCGAAGATAGGATAACGACGAAGATTTCTATCAAAAGAAGAGTCGTGGTATTGTATAGCTTTCGGTGAGAACTTCTCACTCAAAATTTCTCTTTTGCTAGTTATATATATATGTAACAACCCGGAAAATCTGGGCCAGTTTAAAATTTTTATTTTGGCAATTTTAGCGAAATTTGAATATTTAAAATAGATTATTTTAAATAATATCGGCGAGAAATTTATTTTGAATATAATTCGAACGTATATATTATACGCGTCGTCGTTAGAATATAAATATTTATATATAATTATAAATAGAATTGAAAATGGCGCGGTAGTTCGAAAATTCGATTTCTAATTTCAAATGAATATACAAAATTCAATATAAGTCAGAATTGAACGAAACAAGAAATATTTGAATCTGTATAACTATATCTTTATAACGAAGTTAACAAACTGAGATTTCATCTTAGAAATG
Source organism: Allium sativum (assembly GCA_030737875.1). NCBI lineage: Eukaryota > Viridiplantae > Streptophyta > Magnoliopsida > Asparagales > Amaryllidaceae > Allium > Allium sativum. The sequence continues at coordinate 1,023,110,575 of CM060926.1, forward strand.
ATAAGATATGTCCAGTTTAAAATTAGAAATAGTCGCTGTGGAATTTATATATATTTTTATATATATAAGGCCCTTAAAAATAGCAATTTTGCAAACGACCTCGGATTTCGATGAGACCAGTTTTGTTGGGTCCGTGATGTTAAGTTATTGCTAGATTCCAAATTTCATAATTTTTCGAATCAATATGTGAGCGTGGCAAAGGAAAACGTGTTTGACCAGTTTCAGTTGATTTTAATCGACTGGAAATTGGCCATTTTTCCAACGGTCTCAGAATTCGACGAAACTAGTTTTGTTAGGACCGTATCGTCAATACGAAGCTAGAAAATATTTTTCTGGAATTTTTCTAGTTAGTATGTGACCCCGGTAATTTGAAATGTACGTTTAAAATTCAATATAATGATTTAAATGAAAATTCAAAAGGAAACTGATTGTAACGATCAAATCAGCTTGCGATACATATCCCATTGTGTTCAGGATGGGGGTAAAACGCTAGGGGCGGCAGTCGTTGAGTTTAAATTAGAGTTCGTTTCGATAAGCATGAAGTTTTAAAATTTAAAAGAAATTAAATAAATTATTATAAAAAAAAAAAAGGGTTAAAACTGATTTTAATTTTAAGTTTAAGCAAAAGGGTTTAAACTTTAAAAGATCGGATTTGTAGAAAAGTAAAAATAGGATTTTTATATATTGAATAGCGAACTAAAAATTCGATTTTTATATATTGAACTTTGAGATAAAAATTCGATTTTTATATATTGAACTTTGAAATAAAAATTCGATTTTTATATATTGAACTTTGAAATAAAAATTCGATTTTTATATATTGAACTTTGAAATAAAAATTCGATTTTTATATATTGAACTTTGAAATAAAAATTCGATTTTTATAGATTGAACTTTGAAATAAAAATATGATTTTTATATGTTGAACTTTGAAATAGAAATTCGATTTTTATATATGAAATAGCGAAGTAAAAATTCGATTTTTACATATGTAGTGAAAGCGGACAACGAAGGTGACTAAAAGGCGGGAACGACGAAGACTTCTGCAAATGAAGTGCCGTGGAGCTTGGATAGCTATCTGTGAGAATTTCTCACCTTTCAAATTTATTTTCTAGTTATATATATATATACTAGGATGCAGACGGTGTTTAGTAGCACCCGACACCCGTCCACAGACCATGGACTTGTTTGTTTGACTGTTAGGTGATTGATTGTGATATTGGTTTGAATGTGGTTTGTGGTGTGAAAAATCGAATCGATAAATTGGTTAGGATTAGACGTGCGCCGTTATAAGGCGAAGGAGTAAGGCTAGGTTAGACCCTTACTCCAAATTTTGTGGTTTGCATAATGAAATTGATTTGATTGATGAGTGAATGGCGTGGGCCTTCACTAGACCGGGGATAAGGCTAGGCCTTCTCCCGTTTCTAGTATCGTGCCGTTATGCCGCCGAAATTTTCTAAAATATGTTAGAAAATAAAAATATCATTTTATTGTGTAAATGAATAATAGAAATTCATATGTTGGAATAAAATGTTTTATCGTTAAAAATATAATTTTTAACGTGAATATGAATATAGTGAAAGTGAATAAATAAATATTCATTTACAAACCAGACGGTTTGTTTATGTACACTTATTTGAAGGACATTGATTGGGTCGATAAATTTTACACATCGCCCAACTGCACAAATAAAATATTTGTTTGATTGTTTGAAACCCCACACGGGTGTTGGGATGGAATTTGAAGTTCACTCATCCTGATTGATTAAATATGTCGATCGATTGATTGACAGGCTGTTATAAGCGTTAGATATCTATATTTGATGCTTATACAGTGTAGTGCACTTTGGTTGATGGTTGATTATTTTTCAATGCTATGATATACATGTGTTGTATGAAAATCCATATAATTAACTTTATATGGTAATTGATTGGGCCTCATTCCAGTTTTAAAAATAGAAATATTTGAAATAGAAATATTTGAAATAGAAATATTTGAAATAGAAATATTCGAAATAGAATATTTGAAAATATCAATATATGAAGCCGTGTTGATTAGATTGACGCCATTTTGACGTGAACGATATTTATATCGATTTTATTCATTTTAAAATGAATATTAAAAAGTAATTTTGAAATCGAATATTTCGAAATGAATTGAATTGAAAACGATTTCGAAATGAATTGAATTGAAAACGAATTCGAAATGAAATGAATTGAAAACGATTTCGAAATGAATTGAATTGAAAACGATTTCGAAATGAAATGAATTGAAAACGAATTCGAAATGAATTGAATTGAAAACGATTTCGAAATGAATTGAATTGAAAACGATTTCGAAATGAATTGAATTGAAAACGATTTCGAAATGAATTGAATTGAAAACGATTTCGAAATGAATTGAATTGAAAACGATTTCGAGATGAATTGAATTGAAAACGATTTCGAAATGAATTGAATTGAAAACGAATTCGAATTGAATTGAAAACGAATTGAAATGAATTCAAATTGAATTGAAATTTGAATTGAATAGAAATGAACTTTGAAACGAATTTATAAAGAAGAATTCAATTTTGCTTTGAATTGAAATGGAAGTTGAAATAGATTTTGAAACGAATTTTAAAACTATTTATATAATTCGTTTTGAATAGAAAATCGACGAAGTATATATTATATATATTATATATATATAATATAATGGCCAGAATAGAACGCGCCGCGCCGCGGCAGTTCGCGAATTTCGACCATTTATTTCAAACGGACATTACGGGAGATCCGACCGTCGGATTCTCCTAAAACCGGAACCGTTGGGTTCGTATCGAAAAGAGCTTTCTAACAAATGTTAGAAATTTGAAATCTAACGGTTGGATTTGGGGATACGTCCAAATCAAATTCGAAAAAGGTCGCTGTAAGTGCAGTTCGATGGCCATTGTTGGAAATCGACTGTACGGGCCTTGATAAAATTATTAAAAATAGTAATAATTTGTGTAAAATCATAAGAAATGATTTGTGAAAGTTTGGGATGAAAAACTCCATATTTGAAAAGATAAAAATAGATTTTTATCGAAATGAACTAGTTTTGAACTAGAATTATAATTCTATTTATTTTTAAATAAATAAATTGAATTTGAAATGGTTTTGAAAATAACCAAAATTTCCAATGATTGCATTGGAGTGGATTTGAATCGAAATTGTCTTCGGAATATTTCGATGTTGGAATTCGTGATATTACAGGTGTTGTTATGGAAATTTGAAAGATATATATTTGTATCGTTATTTCCAATACGACATGTGTTAGTCGTAGAATTCGATATTGAATATAAGCCGATATATTTTCTATTCAGAGCCTTGTATTGAATATCGAATGTGATTTGGGTTTGTCGTGAATGGTGTCTTCACTAACACTGTTCTTGAACCCAGTTGAGAAAAGATTAAATCTTTTTATTTAGATTTAATGAAGTGTACCAATTAAATAATATTTAATTGGAATTGAATCGATATTGATTTTTGGGTTTATCGTGAACAGTGTTTTAAATAACACTTGTTCTTTAACCCGATAATTAATGGAATGTGATTTGGGTTTATCGTGAACCGTGTTTTAAATGACACTGATTCTTTAACCCAGTCGAAGATTAAAACTAAGTGGAGTTTTAATGAATCTTTAATTAGATTGAAAAGATCGAGAATGGAGTATCACCAGTTTTGCTCCAGTCGATAGTTAAATCTTTAATTAGATTTGAACGTGAAATTTAGAAACTAACTGTCGGTTAGCCAAGCAGAAGGGTTTTCTGGATATTGATCTGATGTTGGTTTCGGCCTTCGGGGTTAATATTTGGGGAATTATTCTCTTGATTAATTTACGGTTAGTGACTAATGAATTGGAATGAGGCGTATGTTGTGTTTGTGTAACACTTATTTAAAATATACGCGAGTTATTCGGAAAGACCGGGTTTATCCCATTCCGAATAACTGATACGACGATAAGTCGAAGATGAAGACGATGGTCGAAGACCGGAGGTCTTCACGTCGTTTGGGTGATAACTGATGATCTTGATTGGGCTGTACACCCAAGAAGATGGAAACAGTTAGTGATCGTCCAGACGTACTTGGAGATCGATGGATATGCGGGGTACTAGGTGCCTCCGGTTTCGTTCAGACCCAGAACGGACTTGTAAATGGACTGTGTGTCTGACATCGGATTTCGTTCTGTGTGACTGATATCGGTTGCATAGGATGGTTTGCCTGTGTGGCATGCTAAGATGCAAATGATCAAGGCTTCTGTTGAAAAGCAAAGTCTTGTGGTGATGATCAAAGCACGGCCTTTGTGGCGTAGCTTTGTGTAACGTTTCCTTCGCGTGTTTCACACCCGGTATGAACCAAAAACGGGAGAGGACATCAGGGAGGACTTGCGTTTCTTTCTAGCTAGAAGTGGCGTCAGTGGTTTTACACGCCCTGACGAGTTTGACTTATGTGGTTGTTGCTGTTGCGAGGCGCCTCGGTTATATCGGTTTCGGCCGATGCATTCTGGTCGGCTGACGGGCCAGACTTACACCCCATAGGGTGGGGAAACGTAGTGTTCAGGAATTTTAATCCACATCGGTGGACCGGCCCTGACGATCCAAAGGCTTGACTGAGTACTTGCCTGAGGGGCGGGCTAGAGCGTCTCGAATCGGTTGAGGACTATCTTTTGCCTCGGTTCATAGACGGAAATCCAATTCCCAAATACGTGACATTTGCGGTTTTAATTGTAATCCTATATATGGCGACATAGTGGGATGGGGCGCTTATGCCGCCTATGATTGATACTTATGATTTGAAGTTGTTTTATACACTTATAATAGTATCAAATGATTTGTTTTAAAACGTATCAAGCATTCTTTGGCTGTTATAAGGGAAAACCCTATCCTCGGCTGCGTTGCATTGTGTGATGGGACCTGGGTCTTATAACAGCTTCATTTTTCTTTATTTAGCATTGCGCTGTTTGTTTTATGCACTGGTATTCTTGGGAGGAAACCCGTTCCGTGTTATACGGCGTGGTCCCTTGATTTACCTAACTTTGAAAATAAAGATTAATAACTGTTTTAGTTCTCACACCAGTCCCATGACTGACCTGGAGTTTATTGTTTTAACCTAAACTCTGGGTGCCCCTATTTTGACACGGGCAGCTAGTAGTTTTGGGTTTTGCAGATTTATATACACAGGATCCTGGTTTACAGCTGGAACGATATCCGGAAAGCTTTGTATCCGTATATCTCCTTCTAGTTGTGTATTGTATTATTTTCCGCTGCTATGTATTTAAATGTAATTTAAATCTCTGATATTTCTGTGTAATATTCATTTATACTCTGTATATTCTTGTAATCTGATGCATTGTTGTAATATACAATGAAACGTTCTTCTGTATGCGTTCTGTTTTGTCCTGTTCTCAAACGATAGGGCGTTTCGAACGGCCTGGATCGGTTTAGCGACTGGTTCGGACCGAGCGAAATTCCTTGCCGTCACATTTGGTATCAGAGCTTTGGTTTACAAAGCAGAGAACAAGGCACATTAGAACCATACGAAAGAATTCATCAGATATTGGATTAGTAATATCCAATGGGAATGACTCGTTAGAGATAGGATCAGTAGTATCCTAGAACGAGTGTGAAGAGTATATTTTTAAAGTGAAAACCAATTTTGTTTTGAAAATTTAAATCAATTATTCGTATTTGATTATCTATTTATATTGAGTTGGACAATCCAGTATATATAAGTTTTGCGTATACGTCTGATCCGCGTGTATTCAAAGTTTTAATATATTGGGTAGATATAGAATCACATTCTAGTTGCCCGAGGATGATTCTGATAATGCTGCAGCGTTACCAGTATTTATTTTCGAGTGACGAAGGTGTGATATCTATATATTTCCATTAGGCTGGTGTGAGAACCAAAAATATAGTTAGAACATTTTGTTGTGAATTGGCATCAAAAACATGATTTTTGTATATGTATCAAAATTATAAATTTGAAACTCTAATCCACAAATTGACTGATGTTTGTGTTGTTTGTTTAGTTGTTTGATAATTTTGAACCATTATGCCTAATTAAACCAAATATTGAATTGTATTGAAATTTGGTCGCATTTGCTTGCATATACATATATATCATTGAACAGGTCATAGCAAGGAGGCTAGAGCAGGGAATAAAATTTGTTTGCCCGACAAATAGGTACATGTTTACTACATAATTTACTGTTTTGTTTGGGTGATGATGATTTTGTGAGCCTATTGGCTAGCCGCTTGGCTTTTTCTTTTTCTTTTTGAGATCTGAAGGACCGGGGAAGCTATTTGAAATTCCCCGATGCTCCCATTGCAGGGGAGGTTATGGCGAAATTTTTCAAAAATTTAGGGTGTTAGCCAAATTTTTGAAATTTTGAAAATTCTCAAAAACTAAAGAGTTGGAGAATGGAAGCCTGATCGATCGTAGAGCTGAATAATCAAACCACTTTCGACTTTGTTCCTTTTCGGGGACGAAAAGTTTTAAGTGGGGGAGATTGTAACAACCCGGAAAATCTGGGCCAGTTTAAAATTTTTATTTTGGCAATTTTAGCGAAATTTGAATATTTAAAATAGATTATTTTAAATAATATCGGCGAGAAATTTATTTTGAATATAATTCGAACGTATATATTATACGCGTCGTCGTTAGAATATAAATATTTATATATAATTATAAATAGAATTGAAAATGGCGCGGTAGTTCGAAAATTCGATTTCTAATTTCAAATGAATATACAAAATTCAATATAAGTCAGAATTGAACGAAACAAGAAATATTTGAATCTGTATAACTATATCTTTATAACGAAGTTAACAAACTGAGATTTCATCTTAGAAATGATAAGATATGTCCAGTTTAAAATTAGAAATAGTCGCTGTGGAATTTATATATATTTTTATATATATAAGGCCCTTAAAAATAGCAATTTTGCAAACGACCTCGGATTTCGATGAGACCAGTTTTGTTGGGTCCGTGATGTTAAGTTATTGCTAGATTCCAAATTTCATAATTTTTCGAATCAATATGTGAGCGTGGCAAAGGAAAACGTGTTTGACCAGTTTCAGTTGATTTTAATCGACTGGAAATTGGCCATTTTTCCAACGGTCTCAGAATTCGACGAAACTAGTTTTGTTAGGACCGTATCGTCAATACGAAGCTAGAAAATATTTTTCTGGAATTTTTCTAGTTAGTATGTGACCCCGGTAATTTGAAATGTACGTTTAAAATTCAATATAATGATTTAAATGAAAATTCAAAAGGAAACTGATTGTAACGATCAAATCAGCTTGCGATACATATCCCATTGTGTTCAGGATGGGGGTAAAACGCTAGGGGCGGCAGTCGTTGAGTTTAAATTAGAGTTCGTTTCGATAAGCATGAAGTTTTAAAATTTAAAAGAAATTAAATAAATTATTATAAAAAAAAAAAAAAAAAAAAAAAAAAATTCTCTTCCCCTTATACCTCTGGCCCCCCCCCCCCGTATCAATACAGAAAAAGAAAAAAAAAATAAAAAAAAAGGGGAGGATCGGAGGAGCGCCCCCCCCGATCAGCCGCCGCCGCCTCCACAGAGGTGGGGCGCCACCTCGAAAACTCCCCCCTCTTCCCTCGCGAACGAGATCGGACCCCCCTATCTCGCAACCGAACCTTCCCCCCCCCCCGAAGCCCCTCAGCCGCCGCCGCCTCCGCTTGCGCTCCACCAACCCGACGCCGCCCTCTGAAACCCCCCCCTTCCACCGACGAACAAGCACAGCGCCCCCCCGTAAGTTTTCTTATTTATTTGTTTTTTTTCTTTTGTTAAAACTGATTTTTTTATATATTTCAAAAACTGATTTTTATATATATTAAAAACTGAATTTGAAAAAGTTTTAAAAACTGAATTTTTAAAGTTTTATAAACTGAATTTTTAAAGCACTTTAAAACTGATTATTTTTAAAGCTATAAAAAACTGGATTTTTAAAGAATAAAAAAACTGGATTTTTAAAGAAAACAAAAACAGTTTTGAAAAGAAAATAAAAAAAAACTGCATTTTTTTAATAAAGATAAAAACTGCATTTTTATAAAAGAGCAAAAACTGAATTGATTTTTAAAAGATTAAAAACAGTTGATTTTGAAAAAAAAAAAAAAAAAAAGGGTTAAAACTGATTTTAATTTTAAGTTTAAGCAAAAGGGTTTAAACTTTAAAAGATCGGATTTGTAGAAAAGTAAAAATAGGATTTTTATATATTGAATAGCGAACTAAAAATTTGATTTTTATATATTGAACTTTGAGATAAAAATTCGATTTTTATATATTGAACTTTGAAATAAAAATTCGATTTTTATATATTGAACTTTGAAATAAAAATTCGATTTTTATATATTGAACTTTGAAATAAAAATTCGATTTTTATATATTGAACTTTGAAATAAAAATTCGATTTTTATAGATTGAACTTTGAAATAAAAATATGATTTTTATATGTTGAACTTTGAAATAGAAATTCGATTTTTATATATGAAATAGCGAAGTAAAAATTCGATTTTTACATATGTAGTGAAAGCGGACAACGAAGGTGACTAAAAGGCGGGAACGACGAAGACTTCTGCAAATGAAGTGCCGTGGAGCTTGGATAGCTATCTGTGAGAATTTCTCACCTTTCAAATTTATTTTCTAGTTATATATATATATACTAGGATGCAGACGGTGTTTAGTAGCACCCGACACCCGTCCACAGACCATGGACTTGTTTGTTTGACTGTTAGGTGATTGATTGTGATATTGGTTTGAATGTGGTTTGTGGTGTGAAAAATCGAATCGATAAATTGGTTAGGATTAGACGTGCGCCGTTATAAGGCGAAGGAGTAAGGCTAGGTTAGACCCTTACTCCAAATTTTGTGGTTTGCATAATGAAATTGATTTGATTGATGAGTGAATGGCGTGGGCCTTCACTAGACCGGGGATAAGGCTAGGCCTTCTCCCGTTTCTAGTATCGTGCCGTTATGCCGCCGAAATTTTCTAAAATATGTTAGAAAATAAAAATATCATTTTATTGTGTAAATGAATAATAGAAATTCATATGTTGGAATAAAATGTTTTATCGTTAAAAATATAATTTTTAACGTGAATATGAATATAGTGAAAGTGAATAAATAAATATTCATTTACAAACCAGACGGTTTGTTTATGTACACTTATTTGAAGGACATTGATTGGGTCGATAAATTTTACACATCGCCCAACTGCACAAATAAAATATTTGTTTGATTGTTTGAAACCCCACACGGGTGTTGGGATGGAATTTGAAGTTCACTCATCCTGATTGATTAAATATGTCGATCGATTGATTGACAGGCTGTTATAAGCGTTAGATATCTATATTTGATGCTTATACAGTGTAGTGCACTTTGGTTGATGGTTGATTATTTTTCAATGCTATGATATACATGTGTTGTATGAAAATCCATATAATTAACTTTATATGGTAATTGATTGGGCCTCATTCCAGTTTTAAAAATAGAAATATTTGAAATAGAAATATTTGAAATAGAAATATTTGAAATAGAAATATTCGAAATAGAATATTTGAAAATATCAATATATGAAGCCGTGTTGATTAGATTGACGCCATTTTGACGTGAACGATATTTATATCGATTTTATTCATTTTAAAATGAATATTAAAAAGTAATTTTGAAATCGAATATTTCGAAATGAATTGAATTGAAAACGATTTCGAAATGAATTGAATTGAAAACGAATTCGAAATGAAATGAATTGAAAACGATTTCGAAATGAATTGAATTGAAAACGATTTCGAAATGAAATGAATTGAAAACGAATTCGAAATGAATTGAATTGAAAACGATTTCGAAATGAATTGAATTGAAAACGATTTCGAAATGAATTGAATTGAAAACGATTTCGAAATGAATTGAATTGAAAACGATTTCGAAATGAATTGAATTGAAAACGATTTCGAGATGAATTGAATTGAAAACGATTTCGAAATGAATTGAATTGAAAACGAATTCGAATTGAATTGAAAACGAATTGAAATGAATTCAAATTGAATTGAAATTTGAATTGAATAGAAATGAACTTTGAAACGAATTTATAAAGAAGAATTCAATTTTGCTTTGAATTGAAATGGAAGTTGAAATAGATTTTGAAACGAATTTTAAAACTATTTATATAATTCGTTTTGAATAGAAAATCGACGAAGTATATATTATATATATTATATATATATAATATAATGGCCAGAATAGAACGCGCCGCGCAGCGGCAGTTCGCGAATTTCGACCATTTATTTCAAACGGACATTACGGGAGATCCGACCGTCGGATTCTCCTAAAACCGGAACCGTTGGGTTCGTATCGAAAAGAGCTTTCTAACGAATGTTAGAAATTTGAAATCTAACGGTTGGATTTGGGGATACGTCCAAATCAAATTCGAAAAAGGTCGCTGTAAGTGCAGTTCGATGGCCATTGTTGGAAATCGACTGTACGGGCCTTGATAAAATTATTAAAAATAGTAATAATTTGTGTAAAATCATAAGAAATGATTTGTGAAAGTTTGGGATGAAAAACTCCATATTTGAAAAGATAAAAATAGATTTTTATCGAAATGAACTAGTTTTGAACTAGAATTATAATTCTATTTATTTTTAAATAAATAAATTGAATTTGAAATGGTTTTGAAAATAACCAAAATTTCCAATGATTGCATTGGAGTGGATTTGAATCGAAATTGTCTTCGGAATATTTCGATGTTGGAATTCGTGATATTACAGGTGTTGTTATGGAAATTTGAAAGATATATATTTGTATCGTTATTTCCAATACGACATGTGTTAGTCGTAGAATTCGATATTGAATATAAGCCGATATATTTTCTATTCAGAGCCTTGTATTGAATATCGAATGTGATTTGGGTTTGTCGTGAATGGTGTCTTCACTAACACTGTTCTTGAACCCAGTTGAGAAAAGATTAAATCTTTTTATTTAGATTTAATGAAGTGTACCAATTAAATAATATTTAATTGGAATTGAATCGATATTGATTTTTGGGTTTATCGTGAACAGTGTTTTAAATAACACTTGTTCTTTAACCCGATAATTAATGGAATGTGATTTGGGTTTATCGTGAACCGTGTTTTAAATGACACTGATTCTTTAACCCAGTCGAAGATTAAAACTAAGTGGAGTTTTAATGAATCTTTAATTAGATTGAAAAGATCGAGAATGGAGTATCACCAGTTTTGCTCCAGTCGATAGTTAAATCTTTAATTAGATTTGAACGTGAAATTTAGAAACTAACTGTCGGTTAGCCAAGCAGAAGGGTTTTCTGGATATTGATCTGATGTTGGTTTCGGCCTTCGGGGTTAATATTTGGGGAATTATTCTCTTGATTAATTTACGGTTAGTGACTAATGAATTGGAATGAGGCGTATGTTGTGTTTGTGTAACACTTATTTAAAATATACGCGAGTTATTCGGAAAGACCGGGTTTATCCCATTCCGAATAACTGATACGACGATAAGTCGAAGATGAAGACGATGGTCGAAGACCGGAGGTCTTCACGTCGTTTGGGTGATAACTGATGATCTTGATTGGGCTGTACACCCAAGAAGATGGAAACAGTTAGTGATCGTCCAGACGTACTTGGAGATCGATGGATATGCGGGGTACTAGGTGCCTCCGGTTTCGTTCAGACCCAGAACGGACTTGTAAATGGACTGTGTGTCTGACATCGGATTTCGTTCTGTGTGACTGATATCGGTTGCATAGGATGGTTTGCCTGTGTGGCATGCTAAGATGCAAATGATCAAGGCTTCTGTTGAAAAGCAAAGTCTTGTGGTGATGATCAAAGCACGGCCTTTGTGGCGTAGCTTTGTGTAACGTTTCCTTCGCGTGTTTCACACCCGGTATGAACCAAAAACGGGAGAGGACATCAGGGAGGACTTGCGTTTCTTTCTAGCTAGAAGTGGCGTCAGTGGTTTTACACGCCCTGACGAGTTTGACTTATGTGGTTGTTGCTGTTGCGAGGCGCCTCGGTTATATCGGTTTCGGCCGATGCATTCTGGTCGGCTGACGGGCCAGACTTACACCCCATAGGGTGGGGAAACGTAGTGTTCAGGAATTTTAATCCACATCGGTGGACCGGCCCTGACGATCCAAAGGCTTGACTGAGTACTTGCCTGAGGGGCGGGCTAGAGCGTCTCGAATCGGTTGAGGACTATCTTTTGCCTCGGTTCATAGACGGAAATCCAATTCCCAAATACGTGACATTTGCGGTTTTAATTGTAATCCTATATATGGCGACATAGTGGGATGGGGCGCTTATGCCGCCTATGATTGATACTTATGATTTGAAGTTGTTTTATACACTTATAATAGTATCAAATGATTTGTTTTAAAACGTATCAAGCATTCTTTGGCTGTTATAAGGGAAAACCCTATCCTCGGCTGCGTTGCATTGTGTGATGGGACCTGGGTCTTATAACAGCTTCATTTTTCTTTATTTAGCATTGCGCTGTTTGTTTTATGCACTGGTATTCTTGGGAGGAAACCCGTTCCGTGTTATACGGCGTGGTCCCTTGATTTACCTAACTTTGAAAATAAAGATTAATAACTGTTTTAGTTCTCACACCAGTCCCATGACTGACCTGGAGTTTATTGTTTTAACCTAAACTCTGGGTGCCCCTATTTTGACACGGGCAGCTAGTAGTTTTGGGTTTTGCAGATTTATATACACAGGATCCTGGTTTACAGCTGGAACGATATCCGGAAAGCTTTGTATCCGTATATCTCCTTCTAGTCGTGTATTGTATTATTTTCCGCTGCTATGTATTTAAATGTAATTTAAATCTCTGATATTTCTGTGTAATATTCATTTATACTCTGTATATTCTTGTAATCTGATGCATTGTTGTAATATACAATGAAACGTTCTTCTGTATGCGTTCTGTTTTGTCCTGTTCTCAAACGATAGGGCGTTTCGAACGGCCTGGATCGGTTTAGCGACTGGTTCGGACCGAGCGAAATTCCTTGCCGTCACAATATATATATATACTAGGATACAGACGGTGCTTAGTAGCACCCGACACCCGTCCACATACCATGGACTTGTTTGTTTGGTTGTGTAGTTGGTTAGATTATTTGATTTGGATTGGATTGATTGGTTGAATTGGGAATTGATTAAAATTGATATGTGAATGGCGTGGGCCTTCACTAGACCGGGGATAAGGCTAGGCCTTGTCCCGTTTCTAGTATCGTGCCGTTATGCCGCCGAAATTTTCTGAAATATGTTAGAAAAATAAAAATATCATTTTATTTAAAGAAAGAACTGAATAGATATTCATATGTTAAAATAAAATGTTTTGTCATTAAAAATATAATTTTTAACGTGAATGTGAATAAATAAATATTCATTTACAAACCGAACGGTTTGTTTATGTACACCTATTTGACTGACATTGATTGGGTCGATAAATTTTACACATCGCCCAACTGCACAAATAAAATCTGTGTTTGATTGTTTGAAACCCCACACGGGTGTTGGGATGAAATTTGAAGTTCACTCATCCTGATTGATTAAATATGTCGATCGATTGATTGACAGACTGTTATAAGCGTTAGATATTTATATTTGATGCTTATACAGTGTAGTGCACTTTGGTTGATGGTTGATTATTTTTCAATGCTATTATATACATGTGATGTATGAAAATCCATATAATTAACATTATATGGTAATTGATTGGGCCTCATTCCAATTTGAGAAATAAAGAATATTATAAAATAAAGGTTCATGTGTTGACTGTACTCATCCGTTGAGATTAGTCATGTGTTGAACGAATTATTTTTATAATAAAATTTACATCTTTATCAATATTATAAAATAAAGGTTCATGTGTTGACTGTACTCATCCGTTGAGATTAGTCATGTGTTGAACGAATTATTTTTATAATAAAATTTACATCTTTATCAATATAAAATAAAGGTTCATGTGTTGACTATACTCATCCGTTGAGATTAGTCATGTGTTGAACGAAGTATTTTAACAAAAATAGTCACACATGGACGGTACTCATTCGTTGAGATTAGTCGTGTGTTGACAAAAAGAAATATTTGAAATAGAATATATAAAGCCGTGTTGAATAGTGATGCGCCATTTTGACGCGAACGAAATATATAACGATTTCGAAATGAATTGAATATATAACGATTTCGAAATGAATTGAATATATAACGATTTCGAAATGAATTGAATATATAACGATTTCGAAATGAATTGAATATATAACGATTTCGAAATGAATTGAATATATAACGATTTCGAAATGAATTGAATATATAACGATTTCGAAATGAATTGAATATATAACGATTTCGAAATGAATTGAATATATAACGATTTCGAAATGAATTGAATATATAACGATTTCGAAATGAATTGAATATATAACGATTTCGAAATGAATTGAATATAAAACGAAATGAATTTGAATCGAATAGAAAACCAATTTGAATTGAATTGAATTGAATTGAAAAACGAATTCGAATTGAATTTAGAATGAAGTGAAATGAATTCAAATTGAATTGAAATTTGAATTGAATAGAAATGAATTTTAAAACGAATTTATAAAGAAGAATTCAATTTTGATTTGAAATGAAATGGAAGTTGAAATTGCTTTTGAAATGAATTCAAAACTACTTATAAAATTCGTTTTAAATAGAAATCGACGAAATATATTATATATATTATATATATAATATAATGGCCTGAATAGAACGCGCCGCGCCGCGGCAGTTCGTGAATTTCGACCATTTATTTCAAACGAACATTACGGGAGATCCGACCGTTGGATTCTCCTAAAACCGGAACCGTTGGGTTCGTATCGAAAAGAACTTTCTAACGAATATTAGAAATTCAAAATCTAACGGTTGGATTTGGAGATACGTCCAAATCAAATTCGAAAAAGGTCGTTGTAAGTGCAGTTCGATGGCCATTGTTGGAAATCGACTGTACGGGCCTTATTAAAATTATTAAAAATAGTAATAATTTGTGTAAAATCATAAGAAATGATTTGAGAAAAATTGGGGTGAAAAACTCCATATTTGAAAAGATAAAAACGGGTTTTTATCGAAATGAACTAGTTTTGAACTAAATTTAAAACCCAATTATCTTTAAATAAATGAATTAGATTTAAAAAGGGGTTTTAAAATAATCGAATTTCTAATATATTTGATTAAATTTGAAATGGGTTTATCGTGAACAGTGTTTTAAATAACACTGGTTCTTTAACCCGATAACAAATAGAATGTGATTTGGGTTTGTCGTGAACTGTGTTTTAAATAACACCTAGTTCTTTAACCCAGAAAAATGGAGTTTTAATGAATTTGCAATTAGATTGAAATTCGAATTGATAATCTAAATTATCAAATTTAGAATTGAGCGAGAATGGAGTATCGCCAGTTTTGCTCCAAAGCGATAGTTAAATCTTTAATTAGATTTGAACGTGAAATGGTAATTAATTTTACCGATAACACTATGGTGTTAGATATGGAGTATTACCAGTTTTGCTTCATGGGATGAATAGGTTGGGATTGAGAAATAAAATAAATAATTACTTCGGTACGGTTCGCTAATCTCGACTAGTTGAAAAAAACCATAATTTGGTTTTAAATGACATCCAAAGGAAGATTACAGGATAAATTTTAAAGAATTTATCTTGGATAAAATTAATGGGAATATTTCCCTAAGAATGTGAAATTTAGAAACTAGTTGTAGGTTGGCTAAGAAGAGTGGTTTCCTGGGTATTGATCTGATGTTGGTTTCGGCCTTCGGGGTTAATGTTTGGGAAATTGTTCTCTTGCTAATTTGTGGTTAGTGGCTAATGAATTGGAATGAGGCGTATGTTGTGTTTGTGTAACATTTGTTTTTAATATACGCGGGTTGTTCGGAAAGTCCGGGTTTATACCCATTCTGAATAACCGATTCGACGATATGTCGAAGATGAAGACGGTGGTCGAAGACCGGAAGTCTTCACATCGTTTGGGTAATTACTGACGATCCTGATTGGGCAGTACACCCAAGAGGATGGAAATAGTTGGTGGTCGTCCAGACGTACTTGGAGATGGATGGATATGCGAGGAAAGTGCCTCCGGTTTCGTTCAGACCCAGAACGGACTTGTAAATGGATTGTGTGTCTGACATTGGATTTTATTCTGTGTTGATTGATTTCTATTTAATATATATCTGTTTGGCGGCGGGGAATTTATTCTCTTGCTTAACGCCCTTCTCTGAGACGTACGAGCTTAGAGGTTATATATCGATAGATATCAATCGCATGGCATGAATTGCCTGTGTGGCATGCTGAGATGCAATGATCAAGGCTTCTGTTGAAAAGCAAAGTCTTGTGGTTGATGATCAAAGCACGACCTTTGTGGCGTAGCTTTGTGTATAGCGTGTATTCGCGAGCCTCACACCTCGGTATGAGTCAAAAACGGGATAAGGACCCAAGGAGTGCACGACGTTTCTTTCTAGCTATGGTGGTGTCAGTGACTTACCAGCCCTGACATTTATATACTTTTCACCTATGTGGTTGTTGGATGCGAGGCGCCTCGATTATAGGTCTGTAAGGACCGGGAAACGTGTGTTCAGGCATAATTAATCCTCTAACGTAAGTGAGGACCGGCCTTGGAGGATCCAGGGGTTACCCAGCTTGCGTAGCCCTGGGACATTTGCTAGAGTGTCTCGAACGCGGAGAGGAGCTTGCCCCTTGCCTCGACTCATGACGGAAATCCAATTTCCAATACGTGTATTGCGGTTTTAATTGTAGAACTAGTATGGCGACATGATATATGGTACCCATGCCGTCTATGATTTATATTTATGATTGAAACTGTTTTGACACTATACACTTATTATAGTATCAAATGATTTGTTTTAAACGTACCAAGCATGTTTGGCTATTATAAGGGAAAACCCTATCCCCCGGCTTGCGTTGCATTGTATGATAGGACCTGGGTCTTATAATAGCTTCATTTTTCGAAAAGCATTGCGCTATTTATTCTATGCACTGGTATTCTTGGGAGGAAACCCGTTCCGTGTTTTACGGCGTGGTCCCTTGAATTACTCTCTTTTAAAATAAAGTTTTAAATAACTGTTTTAGTTCTCACACCAGTCACATGACTGACCTGGAGTTTATTGTTTTAACCTAAACTCTGGGTGCCCCTATTTTCCGCACGGGCAGCTAGTAGTTTTGGTTTTGCAGATTTATATTCACAGGATCCTGGTTTACAGCTGGAATGATATCCGGAAAGCTCTGTATCCGTATATCACCTTCAGTTGTGCTTTGTATTATTTTCCGCTGCTATGTAATTTATTGTAATCTCTGATATTTGTTGAATGTAATTTATTCATTTATACTCTGTATATTCTTGCATCTGATGGAATTGTTGTAATATACAATGAAATGTTCTTCTGTTTGTGTTCTGATTTGTCCTGTTCTCAAACAGTCAGGGGTTTCGAACGGTCTAGATCGGTTTAACGACTGATTCGGATCGAGCGAAATTTCAGGCCGTCACATTTGGTATCAGAGCTTTGGTTTACAGAGCTCGAGAACAAGACACATTAGAACCATACGAAAGAATTCATCAGATATTGGATTAGTAGCATCCAATTAGAATGACTCGTTAGAGATAGGATCAGTAGTATCCTAGAACGAGTGTGAAGAGTATATTTTTCAAATGAAAACAATTTTGTTTCGAAAATTTAAATCATTCTATACGTATTTGATTATTTATTTACTTTGAATATGGACAATCGAGTATATAAAGATTTTGCATATACGCGTCATGAACGTATATTCGAAGTTTTAATATACTGGATAGATATAGGATCATACTCTAGTCGCCCGGACCTGATTCTGATGATTGACGCGTCATCATTAGTAATTAGTTTCGAGTAACGAAGGTGTGATATCAATATATTTCCATTAGACTGGTGTGAGAACCAAAACTTATATAGTTAGAACACATTGTTGTGAATTGGCATCAAAAGCAAGATTTTCTGTATATATATCAAAATTATGAATTTGAAACTCTAATTCACTAATTGATTGATGTTTGCATTGTTTGTTTATTCGTTTGCTAAATTTTAACCATTTATGCCTAATTGCACCAAATATTGAACTGTATTGATAATTGGTCGCATTTGCTTGTATATACATATATATCATTGAACAGGTCATAGCAAGGAGGCTAGAGCCGAAGAATAAAATTTGTTTGCCCGACAAATAGGTACATGTTTATTACATAATTTCCTGTTTTGTTTGGGTGATGATGATTTTGTGAGCCTATTGGCTAGCCGCTTGGCTTTTTCTTTTTCTTTTTGAGATCTGAAGGACCGGGGAAGCTATTTGAAATTCCCCGATGCTCCCATTGCAGGGGAGGTTATGGCGAAATTTTTCGAAAATTTAGGGTGTTAGCCAAATTTTTGAAATTTTGAAAATTCTCAGAAACTGAAAAGTTGGAGAATGCAAGCCAGATCGAACGTAGGGTTGATTAATCAAACCACTTTCGACTTTGTTCCATTTCGGGGACGAAAAGTTTTAAGTGGGGGAGATTGTAATAACCCGTAAAATCTGGGCCAGTTTAAAATTTTTATTTTCGGCAATTTTGACGAATTTTGATATTTAAAATAGATTATTTTAAACAATATCGACGAGAAAATTTATTTTGAATATAATTCGACGTATATATTTATATACGTCGTCGTTAGAATATAAATATTTATATATAATTATAAATAGAATTGAAAATGGCGCGGTAGTTCGATAATTCGATTTCAAACTTCAGTTGAATGTACCGGGTGCAAAACAATCCGGATTTTAGTGAAACCAAAAACATTAGGATCTAATTGATAATATCTTTCCGACGAATCCGAAAAATCAAGATTTCATAGCGGGAATCAAAAGATATGTCCAGTTGAAAATTCTGAATAGTCGCTATGGAATTCAGGCCCTTAAAAATGGACATTTTGCAAATGACCTCGGATTTCGACGAAACCAGTTTTGTTGGGTCCGTGATGTCAAACTATTGCTAGGTTTCAAATTTCATAATTTTTTGAATCAATATGTGAGCGTGGCAAAGGAAAACGCGTTTGACCATTTCAGTTGATTTTAATCGACTGGAAATTGGCCATTTTTCATACGGTCTCAGAATTCGACGAAACTAGTTTTGTTAGGACCGTATCGTCAATACGAAGCTAGAAAATATTTTTCTGGAATTTTTCTAGTTAGTATGTGACCCCGGTAATTTGAAATGCACGTTTAAAATTCAATATAGAGATTTAAATGTAAATTTAACGGAAACTGATTCAAACGTCCGAATCAACCTACGATACATAACCCATTGTGTTCAGAATGGGGGTAAAACGCTATGGACGACAGGTGGTGGGCCTCGTTTCGAGGTCATATGAAAAAGTCAACTTAGGGTTGAACTAAATAAAATAAAATAAAATAATAAAAATAATAAAATTCCCCTTTCCTTTATCAGCAACCCCCCCCCCCCGATTAATTTCATTTTTCACAAATAGAAAAAAAAAAAAAAGAGGATGATCGAGGAAGGCGGAAGCCGTCGCCTGGCCTCCGACGCGGGCCCCTTCCAGCGCCGCCTCCGGCGAGGAGCCCTCCCCCACCAACTCCCTCGCTCTCGTTCCATTCTCCCCTCCTCTAATTGAAAACGCTGCCCCCCCCAATCCACCATTCCAGTCTTCCGCGCCACCCTCCCCTAGCCGCCGTTCAGGCGATAGCCGCACCCCCCAAACGATCTCCCTCTTCCTGCGCCCCTCTCCTCCTCGCATCGATTAAAACCCTAAGCCCCAAGACCTGCTGACAGCCGCCGCGCCGGAGCTCTTCCACCGACCACCACTGACTACTATGTGCCCCACTCATCAGTAAAGATCGAACCAAAGTAAGTTTTATTTATTTACTCATTATTTAAAGTGATTAGTTTTAGAAATTTAAAAGAATCAGTTTTGTTAGTAAATAGTAAAGTAAATATAGAAAAGGTCGTATTTTTATTCGTGAAAGGTGTTGTTTTTATATAAGGTAGAAGTTAAAAATATGATCTTTATATTTTTAAAGTATTAAAAATATAGTCTTTACCATATAGATGATGTAAAAATATGATTTTCGTTTATGTAGAGAATTAAAAATATAATTTTTACATGATAGGAAGATTAAAAATATAATCTTTATAGGATAGAGAATATAAAGATATCATCTTTGTGTATGTAACGAAATAAAAATCTGATTTTTATTTTATATACGTTGAGATAAAGTGGTGATTTTTATAAGGAGAAAACTTTATTTTTATAAAGATGAAATCTTTAAATTTGAATAGGCGAAATCTTTATATAGAAAATAGCATGATAAAAATATAATTTTTATCTATATAACATAGTAGTAAAAATTCGATTTTTAAATATTGAATAACGGAATAAAAATTCGATTTTTAAATATATGAAGTGATTATAAAAATATGATTTTTAAATTGAAAGTAAATAAATAAAAATGTGATTTTTATTTTAAAGACATCGAAATATAAAAATGTGTGATTTTTATATATATAGTGACTACGGGCAACGAAGATGGCGAAGATAGGATAACGACGAAGATTTCTATCAAAAGAAGAGTCGTGGTATTGGATAGCTTTCGGTGAGAACTTCTCACTCAAAATTTCTCTTTTGCTAGTTATATATATATATATACTAGGATGCAGACGGTGCTTAGTAGCACCCGACACCCGTCCACATACCATGGACTTGTTTGTTTGGTTGTGTAGTTGGTTAGATTATTTGATTTGGATTGGATTGATTGGTTGAATTGGGAATTGATTAAAATTGATATGTGAATGGCGTGGGCCTTCACTAGACCGGGGATAAGGCTAGGCCTTGTCCCGTTTCTAGTATCGTGCCGTTATGCCGCCGAAATTTTCTAAAATATGTTAGAAAAATAAAAATATCATTTTATTTAAAGAAAGAACTGAATAGATATTCATATGTTGAAATAAAATGTTTTGTCATTAAAAATATAATTTTTAACGTGAATGTGAATAAATAAATATTCATTTACAAACCGAACGGTTTGTTTATGTACACCTATTTGACTGACATTGATTGGGTCGATAAATTTTACACATCGCCCAACTGCACAAATAAAATCTGTGTTTGATTGTTTGAAACCCCACACGGGTGTTGGGATGAAATTTGAAGTTCACTCATCCTGATTGATTAAATATGTCGATCGATTGATTGACAGACTGTTATAAGCGTTAGATATTTATATTTGATGCTTATACAGTGTAGTGCACTTTGGTTGATGGTTGATTATTTTTCAATGCTATTATATACATGTGATGTATGAAAATCCATATAATTAACATTATATGGTAATTGATTGGGCCTCATTCCAATTTGAGAAATAAAGAATATTATAAAATAAAGGTTCATGTGTTGACTGTACTCATCCGTTGAGATTAGTCATGTGTTGAACGAATTATTTTTATAATAAAATTTACATCTTTATCAATATTATAAAATAAAGGTTCATGTGTTGACTGTACTCATCCGTTGAGATTAGTCATGTGTTGAACGAATTATTTTTATAATAAAATTTACATCTTTATCAATATAAAATAAAGGTTCATGTGTTGACTATACTCATCCGTTGAGATTAGTCATGTGTTGAACGAAGTATTTTAACAAAAATAGTCACACATGGACGGTACTCATTCGTTGAGATTAGTCGTGTGTTGACAAAAAGAAATATTTGAAATAGAATATATAAAGCCGTGTTGAATAGTGATGCGCCATTTTGACGCGAACGAAATATATAACGATTTCGAAATGAATTGAATATATAACGATTTCGAAATAAATTGAATATATAACGATTTCGAAATGAATTGAATATATAACGATTTCGAAATGAATTGAATATATAACGATTTCGAAATGAATTGAATATATAACGATTTTGAAATGAATTGAATATATAACGATTTCGAAATGAATTGAATATATAATGATTTCGAAATGAATTGAATATATAACGATTTCGAAATGAATTGAATATATAACGATTTCGAAATGAATTGAATATATAACGATTTCGAAATGAATTGAATATATAACGATTTCGAAATGAATTGAATATAAAACGAAATGAATTTGAATCGAATAGAAAACCAATTTGAATTGAATTGAATTGAATTGAAAAACGAATTCGAATTGAATTTAGAATGAAGTGAAATGAATTCAAATTGAATTGAAATTTGAATTGAATAGAAATGAATTTTAAAACGAATTTATAAAGAAGAATTCAATTTTGTTTTGAAATGAAATGGAAGTTGAAATTGCTTTTGAAATGAATTCAAAACTACTTATAAAATTCGTTTTAAATAGAAATCGACGAAATATATTATATATAATATAATGGCCTGAATAGAACGCGCCGCGCCGCGGCAGTTCGTGAATTTCGACCATTTATTTCAAACGAACATTACGGGAGATCCGACCGTCGGATTCTCCTAAAACCGGAACCGTTGGGTTCGTATCGAAAAGAACTTTCTAACGAATATTAGAAATTCAAAATCTAACGGTTGGATTTGGAGATACGTCCAAATCAAATTCGAAAAAGGTCGCTGTAAGTGCAGTTCGATGGCCATTGTTGGAAATCGACTGTACGGGCCTTATTAAAATTATTAAAAATAGTAATAATTTGTGTAAAATCATAAGAAATGATTTGAGAAAAATTGGGGTGAAAAACTCCATATTTGAAAAGATAAAAACGGGTTTTTATCGAAATGAACTAGTTTTGAACTAAATTTAAAACCCAATTATCTTTAAATAAATGAATTAGATTTAAAAAGGGGTTTTAAAATAATCGAATTTCTAATATATTTGATTAAATTTGAAATGGGTTTATCGTGAACAGTGTTTTAAATAACACTGGTTCTTTAACCCGATAACAAATAGAATGTGATTTGGGTTTGTCGTGAACTGTGTTTTAAATAACACCTAGTTCTTTAACCCAGAAAAAGGGAGTTTTAATGAATTTGCAATTAGATTGAAATTCGAATTGATAATCTAAATTATCAAATTTAGAATTGAGCGAGAACGGAGTATCGCCAGTTTTGCTCCAAAGCGATAGTTAAATCTTTAATTAGATTTGAACGTGAAATGGTAATTAATTTTACCGATAACACTATGGTGTTAGATATGGAGTATTACCAGTTTTGCTTCATGGGATGAATAGGTTGGGATTGGGAAATAAAATAAATAATTACTTCGGTACGGTTCGCTAATCTCGACTAGTTGAAAAAAACCATAATTTGGTTTTAAATGACATCCAAAGGAAGATTACAGGATAAATTTTAAAGAATTTATCTTGGATAAAATTAATGGGAATATTTCCCTAAGAATGTGAAATTTAGAAACTAGTTGTAGGTTGGCTAAGAAGAGTGGTTTCCTGGGTATTGATCTGATGTTGGTTTCGGCCTTCGGGGTTAATGTTTGGGAAATTGTTCTCTTGCTAATTTGCGGTTAGTGGCTAATGAATTGGAATGAGGCGTATGTTGTGTTTGTGTAACATTTGTTTTTAATATACGCGGGTTGTTCGGAAAGTCCGGGTTTATACCCATTCTGAATAACCGATTCGACGATATGTCGAAGATGAAGACGGTGGTCGAAGACCGGAAGTCTTCACATCGTTTGGGTAATTACTGACGATCCTGATTGGGCAGTACACCCAAGAGGATGGAAATAGTTGGTGGTCGTCCAGACGTACTTGGAGATGGATGGATATGCGAGGAAAGTGCCTCCGGTTTCGTTCAGACCCAGAACGGACTTGTAAATGGATTGTGTGTCTGACATTGGATTTTATTCTGTGTTGATTGATTTCTATTTAATATATATCTGTTTGGCAGCGGGGAATTTATTCTCTTGCTTAACGCCCTTCTCTGAGACGTACGAGCTTAGAGGTTATATATCGATAGATATCAATCGCATGGCATGAATTGCCTGTGTGGCATGCTGAGATGCAATGATCAAGGCTTCTGTTGAAAAGCAAAGTCTTGTGGTTGATGATCAAAGCACGGCCTTTGTGGCGTAGCTTTGTGTATAGCGTGTATTCGCGAGCCTCACACCTCGGTATGAGTCAAAAACGGGATAAGGACCCAAGGAGTGCACGACGTTTCTTTCTAGCTATGGTGGTGTCAGTGACTTACCAGCCCTGACATTTATATACTTTTCACCTATGTGGTTGTTGGATGCGAGGCGCCTCGATTATAGGTCTGTAAGGACCGGGAAACGTGTGTTCAGGCATAATTAATCCTCTAACGTAAGTGAGGACCGGCCTTGGAGGATCCAGGGGTTACCCAGCTTGCGTAGCCCTGGGACATTTGCTAGAGTGTCTCGAACGCGGAGAGGAGCTTGCCCCTTGCCTCGACTCATGACGGAAATCCAATTTCCAATACGTGTATTGCGGTTTTAATTGTAGAACTAGTATGGCGACATGATATATGGTACCCATGCCGTCTATGATTTATATTTATGATTGAAACTGTTTTGACACTATACACTTATTATAGTATCAAATGATTTGTTTTAAACGTACCAAGCATGTTTGGCTATTATAAGGGAAAACCCTATCCCCCGGCTTGCGTTGCATTGTATGATAGGACCTGGGTCTTATAATAGCTTCATTTTTCGAAAAGCATTGCGCTATTTATTCTATGCACTGGTATTCTTGGGAGGAAACCCGTTCCGTGTTTTACGGCGTGGTCCCTTGAATTACTCTCTTTTAAAATAAAGTTTTAAATAACTGTTTTAGTTCTCACACCAGTCACATGACTGACCTGGAGTTTATTGTTTTAACCTAAACTCTGGGTGCCCCTATTTTCCGCACGGGCAGCTAGTAGTTTTGGTTTTGCAGATTTATATTCACAGGATCCTGGTTTACAGCTGGAATAATATCCGGAAAGCTCTGTATCCGTATATCACCTTCAGTTGTGCTTTGTATTATTTTCCGCTGCTATGTAATTTATTGTAATCTCTGATATTTGTTGAATGTAATTTATTCATTTATACTCTGTATATTCTTGCATCTGATGGAATTGTTGTAATATACAATGAAATGTTCTTCTGTTTGTGTTCTGATTTGTCCTGTTCTCAAACATTCAGGGGTTTCGAACGGTCTAGATCGGTTTAACGACTGATTCGGATCGAGCGAAATTTCAGGCCGTCACACAGGGTCACCATGGGGACTGGGTACACAGTAACCGACTTCTTTTTCTTCCACATCTAAACCTAATCGCCTCTTCTTTTCTTCTCCAACTCTTCCCCTAATCTGCAGTGTTATCCAATTTTCTCCTTTGTCACCTGGGTCGAGCTTTCCAATCTCCGGTTCTACCCTAAATCTATGCTAACAATTTTTGCTTCGCTGAAATTGATCGTGGACTTCTGATGCTCTTGAGCTCAGTTTGCAACTACCTCAAAGGGCCGTTTTCGCTTGTGGTCTTTCGAAGGTAGATCTTACCCTACCTCTTGGGGAATGTGCTGATTTAGACCGAAATCATGGTGTGGGTTTGTACCTACAAGTTAGTAACGTGCTTTTGCTGTTTGTTTTGGAGCTGGTACGATAGATTTGCCGTTGCTGTTGTTTACGTTCATCTTTGGTGTTGAGTCTTTGTGCTTTATGTTATTCTGGTTTTTGGCTCCCCATGAAAATTGATTTGCTCCGACATGTTTTTCCTTTTCAAGAATTTATGAGCTCGTTGCAGATTTGTCTATGTATTTGATTCTGAGCTCCTTTGTCACTATTATCTTTAGACTTATCTCATCTATACTATAGTACTGTTGAGGTGCTTGTTAATTTTCACTGGTATTTTGGATCTCAGATCTCGCACTGTTTTTGGCTTGCATGGAACTGTCTTTGGGCATGTTATTTCATCTTCCACCTTAGGCACTTCAGGTGAAGCTCAATGCTCTCGTTTGTGTGTATGATGATTTTTTTTCCCTGATTCAGTTCGTTCAAGTTGGAATAGTTCGACACTGTATGCTACTTCTCTACTACATGCTATGGTGTGGAGCTCGAGAAATTTAGTCTGCAATTTTATGGAGCTGTCTTTCCAGCC
Organism: Allium sativum; assembly: GCA_030737875.1. Taxonomy (NCBI): domain Eukaryota; kingdom Viridiplantae; phylum Streptophyta; class Magnoliopsida; order Asparagales; family Amaryllidaceae; genus Allium; species Allium sativum. The sequence goes on from CM060926.1 coordinate 1,023,136,802, forward strand.
GCTTATATGTCATCTTGCCGCATACCTTCGTTGAATTGCATAACATTTGTATGCGTTATGTATAAGACTTCTTTGTGAATTATGGATATGTAATGGTATGTAACTAACTTAGTCAGTATGAATGTGCTTCCTACGTGAAGCCACGTTATGGTGGACGGAACACGTTAAACTCCATAGGAGGTGGACGGTCCATCTTAAAAACCGAACATAGTTGATATGTACAAAGCATATCACCTGAACTCATTTGTATTTTTTATTTTGGAATAAATAAAAGAGTGTTACGGAACACTATAAAAACCGGTCGGCTTTGCCAAAAAAAGAAATGGTGTAGAAATAATCGAGTAATGGATTAAAAGGTGAGTTCAACTTTTTTCTGACGGGAAGGAGTTTGATTTTTTTTATTTCTGACGAGTAGATGGGGGATTTGATTGTATTGATAATGGACTAGAGGCTGGCGTTCGACAGTTTGAAAAAGGGATGGGTTCTATCTTTGTTCTTATGGGAGAAGGAAATTGTTGTTTTGACAACATGGTGGAAATATGGTCTATGCTTTGGTGAAGCATGAATAGACAGTGAGGAGGCATTGTAGTAGAGATGTTGGGGTCGGTTAGGTGGTGTAGTAGTAGACAACAGCAAACATTCATTGTAGGAGAGATAACAAGGAGATGTTGGATCGAGTGTGACGTGTTCGACGAATTGGTTAAGTGGTGTTGGTAGTTTTTGGAGCTATTGAGGATATGTTCGTGGATTAGTCGAGAAATTGGAGTAGCCGTAAGGTATATGCTTTTAACCGAATTTAAAATACGTAGAATAAATTTATGTATTCAGTGTTAGTCGTTAATTTTAATGTTAATCAATAAATTAAACTAAATAATAATAGGTGATAAAATTATTCGAGATAATGAAGTAGATGAGTAGCTAAGATGATATGGAATTTAAACAGAATATTCGGCAAAGAAAAATCAAGGTGAGTTAAACTCACTCAGTTAAATTATTGGAAAATATTTTTAATAGTTGAAATTTAATTTATTGCTTGATGGATGATAAATTGATTGATACAAAGTGATAATAGTATATAATAATATTATATAATAATAATATTGGTGATTGGATATTTCCCACAGTACCATTAGCGGTTGATTTCCCTACATGCCCCACAATATATATAGTGGATGACCTTTTATACCGCGATATCCTGCCTCGAAGCAGGATGTGTATTATTATTGTTGACTAACATCTGTGGATGCATGAAAAATAGGTTGGAGGAATCCAGCTGAATTCCTCACATTTAAATTATCTGTTTTTCGTATATACTGATGTATGATTTGTTTATAACCTATGACAGTTTATAGTATACTTGGATGTAGGGCTGGACACAACCCATATTCAATCCGACCCAACCCACCAACCCGACCCAACCCACATCAACCCAACCCATCCTAGTTCGGGTCCGATATGGGTTACAATTTGTAACCCATACTATGTACGGTCGGGTTTGATATTTTATTCAACCCAACCTTATTTTAACCCAACCCTATATTAAATAACTAATTTAATATCAGACCACTTAAAATTAGAATAATATAATCCCCTAATAATGTTTATGTATTCTATAGTAAATGTACAAAAAAACATATTTCATATCAATCCAAACTAGATATAATTTAGCAAATATATTTTAAAGAGCATTTTAATGTATATTAAAAAGAAACACTTGTTCTACAATATAGTAAATTAATTTTATACGATGTGTTTTACAATGAAATTTTAATAAAATATGTCTTATAATGAATCAGTTATTTTAAATGCATTATGTTAGCTGAAATATGATATATTATGCTAAATATTTTAATATTATTTGAAAAAATATATTCATATTCTTATTTTTTATTATATTCAAGCAACCCAACCTAACTCAACTCTACTAAACCCGACCCAACCATATCCAACCTCATATAGGGTCGGATATGGGTTGAACTACCTTAAACCCATACCTATGCAGGTTAGATGAAGTGTTTGGTCTAACCCGACCCAACCCATACTTTATGCAACCCTACTTGGATGTGTTTGTAACACTGATTGTTGATTTTGGATATTTCAAATATCCTAAATAATATATATGGATTTCAAAATAGAAATTAAATATAATAAGAAATTTAAAGGAAGTATTTATTAGAAATGGTTATTAAAAATTCAAATTTTATAAATAGAAGTTAAAAGTAAATATTTGAGATGAAGAGGCGATTTTATAAACGACATTATAAAGAAGTAAAATTATTGGTAAGTATTAGGAAAAATATAAAGTGTATGTAAATTCGGAAAAGAATAGAAATCGGGTATAAAACCGATATTTTAATAAATTGGAATTTCCCAATTACAAAGGATTTTATAAACGAGATTATATAACTTCACAAATAAGAAGTTATAAATAGAATTTAAACTTGAAGTGGAAAGTATGAATTAAGATTGACTAAATAAATTAAGTAAGTATTTGTAATAAGAAATGATTATTCACGGGTGAGGTGAATAGGTGTTAAAGCAAATAAGTTGAAAATAGGAATTCGTTAGGAAGGAAGTTAGGAAGGGTTTTGAAGTTATAAATTCTAATTGAAATTTCGGGTGGAACTAATTCGAATAACAATATATATTTTATTAAAGGAATTATATAAGATTTTATATAAGAAATATTCATAGTAAAGGATTTACAAATGATACTTATATACATATATTTTAAATATAAAATGCAGTTTATTGAATAAAGCTGAGATAAGTTGAAATAAACTTATAAAGATGTTTATGAAGATTATTGGTATAAAACTTGGTTTTATAAAGGTTAAAACAAAAATTGAGTTGATTAATGAAATGATATCGCTATAAGAAATCCATATTCCAGCTTAGAAATAAATAAATTTTTAGTAAACGGTTTGCGAATTATATCTTTAAATGGAATATTGGATTCTGGAAGTAGTAAACGTTTTGAAATCATATTGTAAGTAAAATGTTTGAAATAGTGATATGTTGAGATTAATATCTCGTTTAAAGTGATAATTAATAATTGGAAATTTATTCGTTAGAAGTTAAGAAATGGAGTTAAGGAAATTAGAAAATGACCGGGGATTAGTGAGTTGAATGATTTTCTGGGTGTCGATCTGATGTTGGTTTCGGCCTTCGAGGTTGATACTTAGGGAATTATTCTCTTACTAGTTTACAGTTAGTAATTAATGACCGAGATGAGAAATATATTCTTAAAAGTATTTCAAGATGATAGGGTTTTGGATATTCTTATATATTAATATAAGAAATGAAATTAGAATTCCAAATATTGGAAAGGAAGTAGAGTTTTAAATTAACGAATAGTTAATCAAAAAGAGGCTAAAATGATGGTTATTATTAAAACAGTGAATTCAATTTTCTTTAATGGATGAATGGTTGTTTTATTTGATAGTTAGATAATCAACTATCAAATCTGGCCTGTACGATTGTTGGTACGGAAAGACCGGGATCCAATTTATTCGAAAACCATTCCAAACTAACTAATACATAAACGTAGAATATACGGACTGAAGATTGAACAATGAAGACCATGGATCTTCATAAACGAAAGGACAACGTCGAATTCTCTGGAGTCGCGCCCGGAGATATTCTAATAGTGAACCTGTAGTGGTTGAAATCGACGGATTGCAAGGACTACTCGCTACTTATCCATAGGGTGATTCCTAGGATGTAGTAGGAGAGTGCCTTCGGTTTGTCCAGTCCTAGGACAACTTGTATGGACGAATGTCTGACAGAATATTTCCTAAAAATTACATACGTTGATTTTTATAAATATACCAAGTTGGTGGTAAAGAGGGACACTTCTTGAAACGACCCGAACTCCCCGCTCGGCCTAAACTGAACAAGAAGGCGGATTGCTTTGAGAACACGACGCATCAGAACACAAACATGAGAACTTTTCATTGCTTTTACAACAATTTACATCAGAGTACAAGAATATCATAGTATGAATAAATATTACACAGTGGAAAAATAATATCAGAGAATAAATTACATAGCAGCGGAAATAAAAATGTATAAATACAATGCATAGCGGAAATACATCAACTACCACAACTGAAAGAAATAAACGGATTCAAAGCTTTCCGAATATAGCTACAGGTGTAAACCAGAATCCTATTAAATAGAAATCTGCAAAACCAAAACTACTAGCTGCCTGTATGGAAAATATGGGCACCCAAAGTTTAGGCGAAAACAATAAACTCCACGTCAGTCATGGGACTGGTATGAGAACTAAAATAGTTATTAACTTTATTTTAATGTTGGGTAAATCAAGGGACTACGCCGTATAACACGGAACGGATTTCTCCTAAGAATACCATAAAACAAACAACGTAATACTAAAAGGAAAAATGAAGCCATTATAAGACTCAGGTCCTATCACACAACGCAAACACAAACCAGAGGATAGAGTTTTACCTTATAATGGCCAAATTTGCTTGATACGCGAAACTTATCTTTTTTATTATTAGTGCATAGTGAAAAAATTAACTTCACATATAAATGTATCAATCATAGACGACACAGTACCCCATCCTACTATGTCACCATATAGCTTTACAACAAAAACCGAAAAGTCTCGTATTGGAAATTAGATTTCCATCATGAACCGAGGTAAGGGATCGTCCTTATCTGATTCGGAGCACCTCTAGTAAGATGTCCAGGACTTATACTCAGTCGAGCCCTTAGGAGAATACAGGGCCGGTCCACACTTACTTTTGTTGTTTGGCAATTCCTGAACAATATGTTTTCCGGTCTTACCAGACCTATCACTCGAGCCTTTTAGTCGGCTCTATATCCAAGGCGCCTCACTATCCATCAACCACATAAGTAAAAATGTCTGGTCTCCATACCATGACACCACTTCTAGCTAGAAAGAAACACATGCTCTCACTGCTGTCCTTCATCCCGTTTTTGGTTCATACCAAGGTGTGAAGCTCGCGAATTAACGCTATACACAAATCTATGCTAATTAAAGCCATGCCTTGATCATCAACCATAAGAATTTGCTTTTCAACAAAAGCCTTTATCACTGCATCTTAGCATGCCACATTGTCAATCCATACCACACCATTGATTTCCGCCAACATATAACCTCTAAGCTCGTACGTCTCAAAGAAGGGTGTTAAGCAAGAGAATAAATTCTCCGCCACCAAAAATATATATATATTTAGCAGAGGTCAATGAATATAGCACACAATACAATGTCAAACATGCAATCCATTCATACGTCCGTTCTGGGTCTGAACGAAACTGGAGGCACCTTATTCCTCATCCCATATGTCCAATACAGGAGAGAGGCCCTCGCATATCCGAACAATCAACAAGTACGTCTGGACAACTACCACTATAACCCCTTTAAGGAAACAACTCCAATCAAGGGAATCAATAGTAATCCATTCGATATGAAGATTGTCGGGCTTGCACCGCCTTCAGTATCTTCGACTTTTAATCGTCGTATTAGTTATTCGTAATGGGTTAAACCCAGTCTTTCTGAATAACTCACGTATCTTATAATCAAGTGCTATAAAACACATCATACGACCCATTCCAATCCAGAATTTTTTTTTTAATATTTATAACTCTGGGAAAGATTCCCATTAATCTTATCAAAGATTTAATTCATTTAAACCTCTTGTTTAAATCTTTCTTTGAAAGCCATTGCAAAAGATTTTGTTATATCTTTTCACAACTTAAACCAAATTAAGGTTTATAAACTAGTTGGGAATACCGAGCCTTACCAAAGTAACCTTTTATTTTATTAATCCCAATTCCAACCTATTTGTAACAACCTGGAAAATCAGAACCAATTTAAATTTTTTATTTTGGCAATATTAATGAATTTTGAATAATTAAAATGATTTATTTTAAATAATAACGACGAGAAATTTATTTTGAATAGAATTAGAACGTATATATTTATTTGAATCGGCGTTAGAATATAAATATTTATTTTTAATTATAAAAGGAATTGGAAATGGCGCGGTAGTTTGAAAATTCGATTTCAAATTTCAAATGGATGTACAAGATTCAAAATAAACCAGATTTTAGTGAAACAAAAAATATTAGAATCTATTTGAAAATATCTTTCCAAGGAATCCGAAGAATTGAAATTTCATAGCGGGAATAAAAAGTTACGCCCAGTTGAAAATTCAGAATAGTCGCTATGGAAAATATAGCCCTTAAAAATAACCATTTTGCAAACGACCTCCGTTTTCAACGAAACCACATTTGTTGGATCCGGGATGTCAAATTATTGCTAGGTTTCAAAATTCATAATTTTTTGGGATCAATATGTGAGCATGGCGAAGTTAAACGTGTTTTGTCAGTTTCAGTCAATTTGGATCGACCAAAAAATGGCCACTTTTCAAACGGTCTTCAAATTTGACGAAATTAGTTTTGTTAGGACCATATAGTTAATACGAAGCTAGAAATAATTTTTCTGTAATTTTTAGGGTCAGTATGTGTTCCCAGTAAATTAAATTGTACATTAAAATCAATATTGGCTATTATATTGATTTATATTTTAAATTAGATGAAAACCAATCGTAACAACCGAATTGGCTTACGAAACTTATACCATAGTGTTCAGAATGGGGGTAATACGCTAGGGGTGACAGTCGTTGGGTTCGATTTGGGATTGGAAAGAAAAGCCAACTTTTCTATGAATAATAAAATAAATTAAATAATATAAAACCTTTTCTACACAACCCCCCCTCAATTCATTCTCTCGATCAAATCCATTTGCCCCTTTTCAGAAAAAAAGCCCCGCTCACCCTAGATGTCCGCCGCCACCGTGATCCCTTCCCTCCGCCGCCGCCCAGTCAGCGACCCCCCCACCTCGAGCGACGCACCTCCCTCCGACTCGCAACACCCCAGGCAGCCAAGAATCTGACCAACCCTAGCACCCACAAGACAGTCGCGCCACCCCCTGGGACCCGCGACCACCACAACCCCTCCTCCTCGCGTCAGCGCCACCCCTCTCCTGTTTGCTGCGAGCAGTACCCCTCCCGATAGCGAGCTCCTCCGATTGAAAGTGGTGAGCGATTACTTTAGTTTATTTAGTTAAATTAGTTTATAAATCTGATTTGTATGTAGATAATATAGGATTAAAAATATGGTTTTATATATAGATAGATTAGTGTTAAAAATACGATTTTTAATTGTAAAAATATGATTTTTACTTATGAAAGTTAGGATTTTTATTTTATAAAAGCTAAGATTTTTGAAAGTAAATAGGTATGATTTTTAGTTTATAAGAATATATATATATATTTAGTTATATAAAAAATATCATCTTTGGTTACATAAAGATATAATTTTTTTTTAGTTAGAAGAGGATATGAATTTTATGGATATGAGGTAGCGTTGAAAATATAATTTTTATATATGTAGCCTAATAAAAGTATAATCTTTACAATATATAAAGTGAAATAAAAATATGAACTTTATTTTTATCATGAAGTAGTGAGAATAAAGATTTGATTTTTATATGAGTAGCGGATTAAAAATATGATTTTTATATAATAGAGATAAAAAAAATTGATTTTTATATGATAGAGAATACAAAAATACGATTTTTACATATGTAGTAGAGATATAAAAGTACGATCTTTATATATAAAGGTGTGATTTTTATAGAGAGAATGGCGAGAGAAAAATGTGATCTTTTTATTTTTTTTTTCATTGAAAGAAAATATGATTTCATCGTATATAAAATAGTTAAGTTGTAAAAATATAATCTTTGTATAGAAATTATAGTTGGAAATATATAATCTTTGTATAGAAATTAGAATAATAAAAATATAATCTGTGTATAGGAATTAGAAATGTAAAAACATAATTTTCTTTGAAATGAAAATAAGATTTTATAAGATAGAAAATTATGATTTTCTTTGATATGAAAAATTCAATTTTTTATTATGAAAAATACGATTTTTAGTTCGATAAAAGTATTATTCTTATCGTATGTATGATATGATTAATAGTTGTATAAAAATAGAATTTTATCGTATGGAAGAAAATAATTATTAATGGGTTAAAAATATGATTTTTAACGTAGGGATGCAATCTAGATCGACAATCAAAGCATGGCGGAGTGGAACCCAAAGGTGAGAACTTCTCACTTTAATTTTATTTCTAGTTAAAAATATATACTAGGATGTAGACGGTGCTTAGCAGCACCCGACACCCGTCATCCACAGACCACGGACGACTTGTTTGATTTTAATCTGTTGTGAAAATTAATTGTATTGTGATGTAGTGTTTGATTGTGATTGTGATGTGGGATGGGAAATTAAAATATTCATGTGTTGAAATAAATTATTTACCGTTAAAAATATAATTTTTAACGTGTATATGAATAAATAAATATTCATTTATAAATCGGACGATTTGTTTATGTACAATAATTTGACTGATATTGATTGGGACGATAAATTTTACACATCGCCCAACTCCACAAATAAAATTCATTATTTGTTGATTGAAACCCCACACGGGTATTGGGATGAAACTGACATACACTAATTCCAATGATTAGCTGTATGTCGATCGATTGATTGACAAGCTGTTGTAAGCATTAAATATTTATATTTGATGCTTATGCAGTGTAGAATGCACTCTGGATGATGGATGATTATTTATCACTGTTGTTGGGTACATGTGTTATATGAAATCCATATAATCACATTATATGGTAATTGACTATGTCTGATTCCAGTTCAGAAAGAATGAATATTTTAAAATAACGATTATTTTAAAATAATGAATATTTTCACATAATATTCAGAAAAGAATCAAAACATGATTTTGATGTCCGATTTAGGATGGACACGAAAATATTTAAATATATAAAGCTGTGTTGATTAGATTAACGTCATTTTAACGTGAACGATATTTATATCGATATTATTCATTTCTATAATGAATATCGAAAAGGAAATGATTTCAAAATGTAATTTTTTGAAAATATTATCATTTATATATCGATGATATGGAATTTTCAATTTTAATTTGAAATTGAATATAAAGTTGAAATCGTTTTGAAAACGAATTTAAAACGATTTATAAAATAAGTTTTAAATGGAAATCGACGAAATATATATTATATATGTTATATATATAATATAATGGCCTGAATAGAACGCGCCGCGCTGCGGCAGTTCGCGAATTTCGACCATTGACTTCGAACAGACATTACGGGAGAGCCGACCGTCGGATTCTCCTAAAACCGGAACCGTTGGGTTCGTAACGAAAAGAGCTTTCTAACGAATTTTAGAGATTTGAAATCTAACAGTTAGATTTGGAATTATGTCCAAATCAAATTTGGAAAAGGTCGCTGTAAGTGCTGTTCGATGGTCGTTTATGGAAATCGACTGTACGGGCCTTGATAAAATTATTAAAAATATCAATAATTAGTGTAAAATCATAAGAAATGATTTGGAAAGAATTGGGATGAAAAATACTGTATTTGAGAAGATAAAAATAGATTTTTATCGAAATGAACTAGTTATGAAATAGAATTATAATCCAATATTTGTAAATAAATAAATTGGATTTTTGAAATGGTTTTTGAAACACCCCACCTCTGTTAGGGTCACTCTCAAAGGGAATGCCCTAATTTTGGTGGAGGTTTATAAGTATAAGTCACAGATATACAAGACAGATATAAAAACACTTATTTGTAAACAGCGGAAAAACAACAACTTTTATTTCATAAAAGCAAATACGTGTTACAACAACATCACCATGATTGTCTTACATCCTTTCCAAAAACATAACATAACACTTTCATAATCTGTCTTGATTACATTATTTAAAGAAGCATAAAGAAAACATAGATAAACTGCAAAAGCCCCATAGTGGTTGTCCAAAGCCATAGTTCAAAACGAAAAGGTCCCAGCAATACATTTCTCCTCTTCAAGCTGGATATTAAGGCTGGTCAAGCTGCAGTGTTCCCTCCCTGTGGACCTGGGGGGGGGGGGGCGGATGAAAAGAAGACGAAAGAAAAGTAGAGTCAGACATAAAGCCTGAGTAAGTCTAGGACTATTCTGTCTATGAATAAAGAACTGGGTATGATAAGTATAAACAAGAAGTGGGAAAGCACTATAAACTTGGTTAAGTTGTCTAGGGTCGAATATACTATCGTACCCCATGTTAATCTCTGAACCCATATAAACTAGTTCCCAACTGGCACCCCATAATCAGGGTGAAGTGATCCATTCTATGATGATCGGCTCCTACTCGCATAGTTACATGTGTCTTACGGCCCCCGATGTTGTAGTTACCTATGCTGGTCCCACCATGGGGTGTATCAAGTCCCATGGCGGCGGCCCGACACAATCCTAGAATGCACAGGTATTCTACTGGTGCCCAGTGCCTTATTTTTCTGCGCCGGAGTGTGTGCACGCCCGCACCCCGTTAGAACCTACACTGCTACACCACCGCCGTCGATTTGACCTCTTACAATCAGCCCAGTAATCGTGCCCCACCCTGCCTAGTTTCAGGGTATCATGATACACCTTATAGGGTTACTGCTGAAAAGGGTCCCCCGTTACTAGGTTTTCTATCTCTAGCCAACATGCTAAGTTGGTTAAGTGTTTTCTAACCTAACCCCCAATCAGTCTGTTTAGTTTAGCATGTTCCATTTTGATTAAGTCTTTAGTCCGCTTAATCCTAACAATCCTGACTCAGCCTTAATTGTCTTATTAAAGCCTTGACCTCTCACATTAGACGGGTATTGTTATGGCTGCCTGTTGCCGGTTGGTTCCGGGCAGTCTTACGCCACAACTCAGTCTAACCTCGGGTCCTTATTGGGCTCCATGTTTAACCTCCCACATTGGATAGGTATTGTTGTGACTACTGGACAGCCGGGCGGTTCCGGGCAGGTTTACATCACAACTCAATCCAACCTCGGGTTAAACACATCGTATGTTCTACATTTACATATTTTGTCTTTCTTCTTTATTTTCTTATATGTAAATATTTGCGGCCCATTATTAAGCTAATGGTGTAAAGATTTACACCAATCATGGGCCCAACCCATACTTGAATTTGGGCCCCTTTTACTTTATATTTTCATTTATTAATAAATTTGGCCCAACGTTATTTACCCCCATTTAATACGCTCGTTTATTATATATGTTGGGCTTAGGCTTTTAAGCCCAACTTAGCCTTGAGAAAAAGGGGAGGCTTAAAACGTTCATACACTAAAGGGGAATGTGAACGCATGAACTTGCAACATAACGTTGGAACTACAAATCAGAAACTGGTGTACTTGCATAGTAGTAATGTATACTTTGGTCATAAAGCATAAGTGACATGAATCAAAGCATGTAAACTTGTAGTTAAGTTAAGAATCTAAATTGGATATCATTATTGACACATAGTCTTAACTACAACATAGACCTATGTTCTTATTTAGGCATAATGTCAAACATAAGCAAATCATGTTCATAAGGTTCCTACATGTTTACAAAGGGGCTTACTTTTGTTACTAATACAAAAGCATAGTTCAACTTGAATTATTCCAACTTAATCATGATTTAAATCTATTCACATAACCATGGCGCACATATACTTATGGCATAAATATTTCTAAACATGAAATCATGATTTTTACTTTAGTCATGCAAACTTGCAAATGGGATTTTGATTCTAACCTAGCTATGTACCACATATGTCATCATAATTCTTGTTAACAATGTAGACCTAACATGGTTTTCAATTATGCAAAATATCAATCATAGCCTAGTCATATTCGTAAGTTCACAAAGAGGTTTTCTAGTACAAAAGTATGGCTTAATACATAGATCATGATGCCAAATTTTCAACATAATTTCATATGGATTATAATAACCCAAATTTGCTCCAATTAATCACAAAATGATTTTTGTATAAAAATACACATTATGATGACATAGTAGCAAAACCCCAAACTTGCATGAATTTCAATTAAACAACTACATACATGTAGCTTCAACATGGATTACATAATTTGCGAATATTCCAAACGCATACTTGCATAAAACTACCGCAAACATGTAGTTTTTATAATGAATAACATGCTTTGCGAATATCCAAACGTATACTTGCATAAAACTACCGCAAACATGTAGTTTTTATAATGAATACCATAATTCGAGAATATCCAAACGTATACAATATTCCAAACCGATAAGAATCATAGTAACGCACAAATATGAATTACTTTATCGCCACAAATCAAGTATACAAACCAACACAATTATTTGTTCATACCAAAATAATACTCTACTTACAATTATGTGGCGAATTCTCCAACTTAGGAATTTGGAGATGCGACTTCTTTTGACTTAGGCGTTGATTTGATTTGTCTAAGTTGCTTTATGCTTTAGAATTTGCCTCCTAATCTTCTTCTCAATTTGGTGGCTACTCCTAGTCGTTCCTCCGCATCATGATGGCTTTGTTCTTATTTTTGAATGAATAGATTAGGTTGAGTCTAGGGTCATTTTTATAGAGTTTATGAACTGATTAGGGCCATCGATGTTGCTTGGATTGATCGTAGCCATTCATTCGAAAGAGAGACCAATTAGAGCTTGCCACCTAGCCCTAATGACAAAGCAGGCTTCTGAAAATCGACCAACATAGACTAGGCCAGCCAGGTTGGGCTGGGTTCGACCTGGCTCTGGACCAGGTCGACAGCCCTGTCGACAGCCCTGTCGACCTGGCTAGACCAGGTCGACAGCCCAGTCGACCTGGGTGTCTTAGGCGGGAATTTTCCCGCCCTGGCCAATTGGGCCCGATTTTTAATTTTAAACTTGTTTTTCTGAGCTGTTCGAATTTTAAACTTAATTCAGAAACTTCCGGAGGCTATATCTTCTTCATACGGACTCCGTTTTTCGAAAACTCGGACTCTATTTCGCGTATTTTTCCGAGACGAACGCAATGGCGTATCCCGTTTCCCTTAGTTCTTTGATTTCAAATTAATTATACTTTTAATTTGTTAATTTCACAGTTATAGAATACACGGGGTGTTACATTCTCCCCCACTTAAAAGGATTTCGTCCCCGAAATCTTCAAGTTTAGGAAAATGTATGTCCTAACATCCAATCATCCATCTACTCATCCATCAAACACGAGCATCCATTGTCCTTAAAAGACTTCTAATGCTTCATGATCATATGCGAAGTGTGTGTGTACATGAACTTATCTAATGCAAAATCAGGCGGTCTACTGATTCAGTTGACCTCCTTAATACGAATTATGTAAGTGCCATGAATCCATCAGATATGCAAATTTTTTTTCCTATTCATGATTTTACATGAGTGCACAATCATTCATACAAATGCAACATCCATATGACAACACATTAAAGTTCAACCATATACGAATGCAAACATATATGCATATGCAATATGAAGTGACTGAGCCGATCTAAAACCTAGATTGTGTGTATATGCAACCACGAGCAACCACTAGCAATCACTTGCAACCACTTGCAACCATCATCCATAACATGTTTCAATTACATGTTTCCATCCAAAGAGGTTTCTAGCTAAAAGATAAGGTCGAGGAAATATACCTAAAAAGATAGATAAAAGCGCGACTTAAGGAAAAAGAAAGATCAATGATGTACCCTCGAAAAGAAAAGGGTAGGCAGTGCGTATTCTAGCTTCAGTTTCCCAAGTCGCGTCTCCCTCAGCGTCGCTCCACTGAACTTTGACGAGCTTGACTTCGCGGTTGCGTAGCTTCTTCACTTCCGTTCCTAATATGCGGGTTGGAACTTTTCTTATGGTTGCTTCGCGTTCCACTTCGGCCTCTTCGAGGATATTTGGCTCTACCACTTCAGCAGACTCATGTAGACATTTTCGGAGATGTGAAACGTGAAAAACGTTGTGGACTCCGGCCAACTTCTCGGGTAGCTCTAATCTATAGGCCATTTTCCCAATTTTCTCGATGATAGGGAATGGCCCTACGAACCTTGGTGCCAGTTTTCCTGTGGTTCCAAAACGAACAACGTTTCTTAGCGGAGATACCTTGAGAAAAACTCTATCTCCAACCTCAAATTCAAGGTCGGTCCTTCTCTTGTCGGCATAGGACTTTTGTCTGTCTTGGGCCGTCTTCATCCTTCTTTGTATTAAGTCTACTTTCTCTGAAGTCTCTCGGATCATATCTGGTCCAAGTATGAGCTTATCAGTAGACTCCCACCAACAAGTGGGTGATCGGTACGGTCTTCCATATAAAGCTTCGAAGGGCGCCATTCCGATGGTTGCTTGATAGCTGTTGTTGTAGGCAAATTCCACCAAAGGAAGGTGGTCTTCCCATGTCCCTCCGAAGTCAAGGACGCATATTCTTAAAAGGTCTTCCAAAACTCTGTTTACTCTCTCTGTTTGGCCGTCGGTTTGGGGATGATAGGCTGTGCTCAAGCATAACTGCGTTCCTACTGCTTCTTGCAGACTCCGCCAAAATTCACTGGTGAAGATGGGGTCTCGGTCACTAACAATGCTAGATGGTATTCCATGGAGTCGAACGATTTCCTTGAGGTAAAGTGATGCTAGGGATGAGGCAGTTCTTTTACTTTTAACAGGTAAAAAGTGGGCGCTTTTAGTAAGCCTATCCACTATTACCCAAATGCTAGTGTTGCCTCTCCTAGACCTAGGCAGCCCATCGATGAAGTCCATTGATATGCTATCCCACTTCCACTGCGGGACTTCCAGAGGATGTAGCAGTCCGCCAGGCTTTTTCTGTTCCGCTTTAACCTGTTGGCACACCATACACTTAGAAACGAATTCTGCCACGTCCTTTTTCATGCTGTTCCAGAAGAAAGTCCTTTTTATATCTTTGTACATTTTATCTCCGCCTGGGTGTATCGTCATCTTAGAGTGATGTGCTTCCTCGAGAACCTTCTTTACTAAATCTTTTGTTTGTGGGACGCATAGTCTTCCGTCTCGCCTTAGCAAACCCTTATCGTCGATGGAGTATCTGTTGAGGTGACTTGAAGTCTCACCCCTAATTAGCCTATCAATCATTTCCACAAGCTGAGGGTCTTCGCGTTGTGCCGCCCCTACTGAATCCACTAAAGTTGGGCGCACTTCGAGAGATGCTAGCAAGCCTGGTACAAAATCGGA
The DNA here is from genome assembly GCA_030737875.1 of Allium sativum. Classification (NCBI taxonomy): domain Eukaryota; kingdom Viridiplantae; phylum Streptophyta; class Magnoliopsida; order Asparagales; family Amaryllidaceae; genus Allium; species Allium sativum. The sequence goes on from CM060926.1 coordinate 1,023,151,966, forward strand.
GGAAGTCCTAAAGTCGAAGCTGGCTATAAACTCTAGGCTTTGTCTTTCAACAAACAACGGGCTTAGGGTCAATTTCTTTCGGCTCAACGCGTCTGCCACTACGTTGCCTTTGCCCGGAGTATAGGAGATTTCGAAATCGTACGAGGCAAGAAACTCCATCCATCTTTGTTGCCTCAAGTTAAGATCCTTCTGCGAGAAAAGATATTTCAACGATTTATGGTCAGTGTAAAGTTCGAACTTCTCACCTAGGAGATAGTGTCGCCAAGACTTGAGTGCAAAGACGATGGCGGCTAACTCAAGATCGTAGGTTGGGTAGTTCTTTTCGTGCACTTTCAGCTGCCTCCCGCCATAAGCTACTACCCTTCCTTCTTGCATTAAGACGGCGCCTAGCCCTGTCCCACATGCATCCGTATAAACAGTGAACATCTTGCTCCCATCTGGCAGCGTCAAAACTGGGGCTGTTGTAAGAGCCCTTTTCAGTCGTTGGAAAGCAAACTCGCAATCCAAGTCCCAATTGAACACTAAATTCTTCTTGGTCAATTTCGTGAGCGGAGCTGAGATTTTCGCAAAATCCCTTATGAATTTTCGATAGAAACCTGCTAGTCCTAGAAAACTTCGGACCTCAGTTGCATTCCTTGGCGTCTTCCAATCCTGTACCGCCACTACCTTAGCAGGGTCCACCGCCAACCCTTGTTTGGATACTATGTGCCCAAGGAACCTTACCTCTTCTCTCCAAAAGTGGCATTTGGAGAATTTGGCTTTTAGTTGATGGACTCGCAAAGTTTCCATGATTGCCCTTAAGTGTTGAGCATGTTCCTCTTCACTCTTTGAGAAGATAAGGATATCATCTACGAAGACCACTACGAATTTGTTGAGGAAATCTCTAAATACCCTACTCATCAGGTCCACGAAGTAAGCAGGTGCATTTGTCAAGCCGAAAGGCATGACAAGCCACTCAAAGAAGCCGTCTGGGGTTCTGAACGCCGTTTTATCGATGCTATCTTCAGCCACCCTTAGCTGATGAAAACCGGTTGCTAAATCGAGCTGGGAGAAAACAGACGCTCCTACAAGCTGGTCAAACAAATCGTCAATTCTAGGGAGAGGGTGCCTATTCTTTTCGTTAGCTTGTTGAGCTCCCTATAGTCAACACATAGACGGAGTGAACCATCCGCCTTTGTAGCGAACACCACCGGAGCGCCCCATTCTGAAATGCTCCTCCTAATGAACCCCTTTTCTAGAAGCTCTTTAATCTGTTTACTGAGCTCTTTCCTTTCCCGTGGAGCCATGTGTCTAACGGGCAACGCAACGGGCTTTGCATTATCTACAAGATATATGCGGAAGTCTATTTCCCGCTTCGGAGGCAAGCCCTTCACCTCTTCGAAGACATCCGGATATTCCCGGACTACTCTAACTGATTGCAAATTTTCAACAGAGGCATCTATCGATTCAAGATAACTAAGCATAACCGCATACGAGGGATTACAAGAAATTTCCAAAGTATTACCGAGCTGGGTTAGGAGCCTAACAACCCTTTTCTCACAATCAAGGATGGCCCCATTACTGGATAGCCAATCCATACCCAAAATCAAACCATACCCCGAAAAGCCCAAAACAAAGGCACTACATTGAAATTCTACACTTAGAATAGAAATTTTCAATCCCAAACAGATCATAGACAAATGAGATGGGCCCCCAATCGGGTTTGAAACAATTAAGGGGTCCTCTACCATACTAGTTTTTAGGTGCAGAGATTCTACTAAAGCAGACGAGATAAAGGAGTGTGATGCGCCAGAATCAAATAAAGTGCGAACGGGGTGATCATAAAGATAAACTACACTTTCTACAGAAGTATTTATACCTCGTTGTTGCAGAGGTGGCGCTTCCAGCACATGAACCTGTGCCCCTGGGGTGGATCCAGCCCTCTGCCCCTGTCCTCGTTTCTTTGGGCAATCCTTAGCCCTGTGGCCTGTCTCACCGCAAGAAAAGCACCCACCATTCTCCTTGGCCTTCTTTTTCCGGCAGTCCTTTACTAAGTGCCCCACTTTGCCACAGAAATTACACTTCCTCTTCTCTTTGTTGCCTTTCCCGCCTTTCTTAAAGTCCGTCTTCTTAGGCTGCAAACCCTCTTTCTTCCCTTGAGAGCTTTCTGCCTTTGTCTCCTTCTTGCCCTTATCCTCTTTGTTCAGCAATGCCATTTGCACCAATCTTTCATACGTGGCTCCCATGGGTATATGGGTCATGGCCAAACTGTGTAATGGCTCATTCAACCCTTTGACGAAACGGAGAGCCTTCTTGTGCGGGGTGTTGACTAGGTCCAGCCCAAACCTAGCCAGCTCATCGAACTGATTAACATACTCTCTGACTGTCTTGTCCCCTTGCTTAAGAAATAAGAATTTTTCCAACTGCAAGCTCCTTTCCGCATCTGAGAGAAATTTAGTCTCAAACCTTGCCCTAAAGTCCTCCCATGTCTCCACTGGTCTTTCTGCATTAGTGACTTCCCACCAGTAGGAAGCCTCGCCCTTTAATAGCCATACTGCCAGTTGTACTTTTTGTCTATCTTCTACCTCAAAGATGATGAATAGGTCCTCAGTTTCTTTCAGCCAATTTCTAGCTGCCACGAAGGACTCAGTTCCATGGAAATCCTTTCCTCCCATAGCTTTAAAATCTTTACATATCTTAGCAAACGTGTTTCCCCGTGGAGGAGGTGGAGGAAGAGGCGCTGCTGCAGCTGGATGATTTCCTGCAGCTGGGGGAGGAGGAACGGTAGGACCTGGCTGAGTGGCCCTTGCTTCTAAGAACCGTCTAAACCAGCCAGGTATTGGCACCCCTTCTGGCAAGTTAAGTTCTTCGGACATGCTGAAACAAAAAGGATAGATTCAAAACGAAGGATAAGAGATAGTACCTATGGCTTTGGGGAGTGGACTTTGCCTTTTTAAAATAAAATGAAATTTTATTTTTTAAAAATGCTTCTTTAAATTTCCTTTTTGAAAATAATTTTTCAAAACTTTTTATCTTATCTGGTAAACCTGGCTCTGATACCAAGTGAAACACCCCACCTCTGTTAGGGTCACTCTCAAAGGGAATGCCCTAATTTTGGTGGAGGTTTATAAGTATAAGTCACAGATATACAAGACAGATATAAAAACACTTATTTGTAAACAGCGGAAAAACAACAACTTTTATTTCATAAAAGCAAATACGTGTTACAACAACATCACCATGATTGTCTTACATCCTTTCCAAAAACATAACATAACACTTTCATAATCTGTCTTGATTACATTATTTAAAGAAGCATAAAGAAAACATAGATAAACTGCAAAAGCCCCATAGTGGTTGTCCAAAGCCATAGTTCAAAACGAAAAGGTCCAAGCAATACATTTCTCCTCTTCAAGCTGGATATTAAGGCTGGTCAAGCTGCAGTGTTCCCTCCCTGTGGACCTGGAGGGGGGAACGGAAGAAAAGAAGACGAAAGAAAAGTAGAGTCAGACATAAAGCCTGAGTAAGTCTAGGACTATTCTGTCTATGAATAAAGAACTGGGTATGATAAGTATAAACAAGAAGTGGGAAAGCACTATAAACTTGGTTAAGTTGTCTAGGGTCGAATATACTATCGTACCCCATGTTAATCTCTGAACCCATATAAACTAGTTCCCAACTGGCACCCCATAATCAGGGTGAAGTGATCCATTCTATGATGATCGACTCCTACTCGCATAGTTACATGTGTCTTACGGCCCCCGATGTTGTAGTTACCTATGTTGGTCCCACCATGGGGTGTATCAAGTCCCATGGCGGCGACCCGACACAATCCTAGAATGCACAGGTATTCTACTGGTGCCCAGTGCCTTATTTTTCTGCGCCGGAGTGTGTGCACGCCCGCACCCCGTTAGAACCTACACTGCTACACCACCGCCGTCGATTTGACCTCTTACAATCAGCCCAGTAATCGTGCCCCACCCTTCCTAGTTTCAGGGTATCATGATACACCTTATAGGGTTACTGCTGAAAAGGGTCCCCCGTTACTAGGTTTTCTATCTCTAGCCAACATGCTAAGTTGGTTAAGTGTTTTCTAACCTAACCCCCAATCAGTCTGTTTAGTTTAGCATGTTCCATTTTGATTAAGTCTTTAGTCCGCTTAATCCTAACAATCCTGACTCGGCCTTAATTGTCTTATTAAAGCCTTGACCTCTCAAATTAGACAGGTATTGTTGTGGCTGCCTGTTGCCGGTTGGTTCCGGGCAGTCTTACGCCACAACTCAGTCTAACCTCGGGTCCTTATTGGGCTCCATGTTTAACCTCCCACATTGGATAGGTATTGTTGTGACTACTGGACAGCCGGGCGGTTCCGGGCAGGTTTACATCACAACTCAATCCAACCTCGGGTTAAACACATCGTATGTTCTACATTTACATATTTTGTCTTTCTTCTTTATTTTCTTATATGTAAATATTTGCGGTCCATTATTAAGCTAATGGTGTAAAGATTTACACCAATCATGGGCCCAACCCATACTTGAATTTGGGCCCCTTTTACTTTATATTTTCATTTATTAATTAATTTGGCCCAACGTTATTTACCCCCGTTTAATACGCTCGTTTATTATATATGTTGGGCTTAGGCTTTTAAGCCCAACTTAGCCATGAGAAAAAGGGGAGGCTTAAAACGTTCATACACTAAAGGGGAATGTGAATGCATGAACTTGCAACATAACGTTGGAACTACAAATCAGAAACTGGTGTACTTGCATAGTAGTAATGTATACTTTGGTCATAAAGCATAAGTGACATGAATCAAAGCATGTAAACTTGTAGTTAAGTTAAGAATCTAAATTGGATATCATTATTGACACATAGTCTTAACTACAACATAGACCTATGTTCTTATTTAGGCATAATGTCAAACATAAGCAAATCATGTTCATAAGGTTCCTACATGTTTACAAAGGGGCTTACTTTTGTTACTAATACAAAAGCATAGTTCAACTTGAATTATTCCAACTTAATCATGATTTAAATATATTCACATAACCATGGCGCACATATACTTATGGCATAAATATTTCTAAACATGAAATCATGATTTTTACTTTAGTCATGCAAACTTGCAAATGGGATTTTGAATCTAACCTAGCTATGTACCACATATGTCATCATAATTCTTGTTAACAATGTAGACCTAACATGGTTTTCAATTATGCAAAATATCAATCATAGCCTAGTCATATTCGTAAGTTCACAAAGAGGTTTTCTAGTACAAAAGTAGGGCTTAATACATAGAACATGATGCCAAATTTTCAACATAATTTCATATGGATTATAATAACCCAAATTTGCTCCAATTACTCACAAAATGATTTTTGTATAAAAATACACATTATGATGGCATAGTAGCAAAACCCCAAACTTGCATGAATTTCAATTAAACAACTACATACATGTAGCTTCAACATGGATTACATAATTTGCGAATATTCCAAACGCATACTTGCATAAAACTACCGCAAACATGTAGTTTTTATAATGAATAACATGCTTTGCGAATATCCAAACGTATACTTGCATAAAACTACCGCAAACATGTAGTTTTTATAATGAATAACATAATTCGAGAATATCCAAACGTATACAATATTCCAAACCGATAAGAATCATAGTAACGCACAAATATGAATTACTTTATCGCCACAAATCAAGTATACAAACCAACACAATTATTTGTTCATACCAAAATAATACTCTACTTACAATTATGTGGCGAATTCTCCAACTTAGGAATTTGGAGATGCGACTTCTTTTGACTTAGGCGTTGATTTGATTTGTCTAAGTTGCTTTATGCTTTAGAATTTGCCTCCTAATCTTCTTCTCAATTTGGTGGCTACTCCTAGTCGTTCCTCCGCAGCATGATGGCTTTGTTCTTATTTTTGAATGAATAGATTAGGTTGAGTCTAGGGTCATTTTTATAGAGTTTATGAACTGATTAGGGCCATCGATCTTGCTTGGATTGATCGTAGCCATTCATTCGAAAGAGAGACCAATTAGAGCCTGCCACCTAGCCCTAATGACAAAGCAGGCTTCTGAAAATCGACCAACATAGACTAGGCCAGCCAGGTTGGGCTGGGTTCGACCTGGCTCTAGACCAGGTCGACAGCCCTGTCGACAGCCCTGTCGACAGCCCTGTCGACCTGGCTAGACCAGGTCGACAACCCAGTCGACCTGGGTGTCTTAGGTGGGAATTTTCCCGCCCTGGCCAATTGGGCCCGATTTTTAATTTTAAACTTGTTTTTCTGAGCTGTTCGAATTTTAAACTTAATTCAGAAACTTCCGAAGGCTATATCTTCTTCATACGGACTCCGTTTTTCGAAAACTCGGACTCTATTTCGCGTATTTTTCCGAGACGAATGCAATGGCGTATCCCGTTTCCCTTAGTTCTTTGATTTCAAATTAATTATACTTTTAATTTGTTAATTTCACAGTTATAGAATACACGGGGTGTTACAGTTTTAAAAATAACCAATATTTCCAGTATATAAATTGGAATGGATTTGAATCGAAATTGTCTTCGGAATATTTTGATGTTGGATTTCGAGATTATACAGATATTGTTATGGAAATTTGAAAGATATATTTATATCGTTATTTCCAATACGATATTTGTTGGTTGTAGTATTTGATATTGAGTATAAGCCGATATATTTTCTATTCAGAGCCTTGTATTTAATATCAAATGGGATTTTGGTTTTGTCGTGAACGGTGTCTTCATTAACACTGTTCTTGAACCCCATGTGAAGAGAATAAATCTTTTAATTAAGATTTTTAGAGTTTACAATTATATTTGATAATTGAAATAAAATGGAATGTGAATTGGGTTTATCGTGAACTGTGTTTAAACGACATTCGTTCTTTAACCCGATTTACAGTGAAATATGATCTGGAATTTATAAATCTTTTGTTAAGATTTAAAGGAAATTTTCCAAAATAAAGTTTTCCAATTTAATAAAATAAATTGGAATGGAATGGAATTCGATTTGGTAATAATCGAAGTGGACTTCTGTAGAGGAAGACGGTTACTATATATGGAATTCAAGAGGCTTTATCGTTATTCCATTTATAGTATCAGTTGGATATGGAAGTTCATATCGTTTATATATATTGATCTGTTTTCCGTGAAGATTCCGTTGTTAATGGAATGTGATTTTAGGTTTATCGTAAGCTGTGTTTTAAATGACATTAGTTCTTTAACCCAGTTAAAGATAAGATTTATTTCTTAACTTTGAATAATCATTAAGTAATGATTTTTGGAAATTGAAACTGAATTAGAGTTTTAATGAATCTTTAAATAGATTGAAAGGTGAATTTTGATAACTATAATTATCAAATTCAAGAAATGATCGAGAATGGAGTACTACCAGTTTTACTCCAAGAGATAGTTAAATCTTTAATTAGATTTGAATGTGAAATGGTAATTGAATTTACCGATAACACCGTGGTGTTAGATACGAAGGATTACCAGTTTTGCTTCATGGGATGAATAGGTTGGGATTAGGAAATTAAACAAATGATTACTTCGGTAAGGAGCGCTAATCCCGACTAGTTTGGATAAACTATAATTTGTTTTGGATTGATATCCAAAGGAAGATTAAAGAATAAATTTTAAGAATTTATCTTTGATAAAATTAATGGGAACCTTTACCAAAGAATATGAATATTTAAATAAAAGAATATTCAGAATTGGAATGAGGCGTATGTTGTGTTTTTATAGCACTTGTTTATTATATAGGCGAGTTATTCAGAAAGAACGGGTTTATACCCATTCTGAGTAACTGATTCGACGATATGTCGACGACGGTGGTTGAAGACCGGAGGTCTTCACATCGTTTGGATGATTACTGATGTCTTGATTGGGCTGTACATCCAAGACGAGGTAATAAGTGGTGATCGTCCAGACGTACTTAGAGATCGACCGGATATGCGAGAGCCTCTCTCCTGTATTGGACATATGGGAGAGGAACAAGGTGCCTCTGGTTTCGTTCAAACCCAGAACGAACTTGTAAATGGATGTGTGTCTAACATCGGATTTCATTCTGTGTGATTGATATACATCAGTTGCATAGCGTGAATTGCCTGTGTGGCATGCTGAGATGCAAATGATCAAGGCTTCTGTTGAAAAACAGAGTCTTGTGGTTGGTGATCAAAGCACGACTTTAATATAGCATAGATTTGTGTAGCGTTAATTCGCGAGCCTCACACCCGTGTGTGAACAAGAAACGGGAGAGGACATCAATGAGGACATGAATTTCCTTCTAGCTAGGAATGGTTTCAGCGTTTTACTAGCCCTGACATTTTACTTATGTGGATGATGGATTGCGAGGCGCCTCAGTTATATCGGTCCCTACGAAGCCGATGGATGATCTTTATACAGACCAGATTTACGCCCCATAGGGCGGGGAAACGCAGTGTTCAGGCATTTTAATCCACATCGAATGGAACAACCCTGACTATCCATGGGTCGATGCGTTCTGACCCTGAGGCTCGGGCTAGACAGTCTCGAAGCGGTAAGGACGATCCCTTGCCTTGGTTCAAAGATGGAAATCCAACTTCCAATATGACATTTTGTGGTTTTGATTGTATAGCCTAGTATGGCGACATAGTGGGATGGGGGCACTCATGCCGTCTATGATTGATACTTATGATTGAAATTGTTTTGACACTATACACTTATAGTAATAATAAAATATGAAATTTCACGTACCAAGCATTTTTGGCTATTATAAGGAAAAAACTCTATCCTCCGGCTTGCGTTGCATTGTGTGATGGGACCTGAGTCTTATAATAGCTTCATTGTTCTTTATTTAGCATTGCGCTGTTTGCTTTATGCACTGGTATTCTTGATGGTAAACCCGTTCCGTGCTATACGGCGTGGTCCCTTGACTTACCTAACTTTAAAATCAAATTAATAACTGTTTTAGTTCTCACACCAGTCACATGACTGACCTGGAGTTTATTGTTTTAACCTAAACTCTGGGTGCCCCTATTTTCCACACGGGCAGCTTGTAATTATGGTTTTACAGATTTATATTCATAGGATCCTGGTTTACAGCTGGAATGATATTCGGAAAGCTCTGTATCCGTATATTCCTTTCAGTTGTGTTTTGTATTATTTTTCCGCTGCATTGTAACTTGTAAATCTCTGATATTTATCGAATGTGTAATATTTATTCATACTCTGTTCATTCTTGTATTCTGATGAAATTGTTGTAATAAGCAATGAAATTTTCTTCTGTTTGTGTTCTGATTTGTCTTGTCCTCAAGGCAATCCGTTCTTCCTTTTCTCCTCGGAGACCGGGGAAGTTCTGGGTCCTTACACTATATATCCCAAGGAGCAAAACTGGTGGTACTCCATATTTAACACCCATCATTTTATTGGTAAAATTTATTACCATTTATTGTTTCAAATCTAAGTAACGCATTAACTATCGTATGGAATAAAAATGGTGATACTCCATCTCGATCATTTCTCTTATTGGCTAAATTTAATTACCTCTTTCTATCTTTCAATCTAGTTGAAGACTCATTAAAACTCTAGTTCAGTTTTAATATCAAAAATCATTATTTAATGTTTTCTCAACCTTGGAAATTAATCTTGTCTTTACTTGGGTTAAAGGACAAATGTCATATAAAAACACCGTTCACAATAAACCCAAAATCATCTTCCATTAATATGGAATCTTCACGGAAATATGAATAATTTATAATCGATATAAATTTCCATATCCGGCCAGTATTGTAAGTGGAATAGCGGCCTAGTCTTTTAAATTCCATAAATAGTAAATGCCTTCCTTCACAGAAACTCATCTCAATTATTATTAATAGAATTCCATTCAATTCCAATTTAATTAATTAAACTAGAAACTTCTCTAAACCTTAATTAAAAGATATATTCCATACATAAAGTGGTTTAAGAACAGTATTAGTGAAGATAACCTTCACGACAAACCCAAATCTGAATTTCCATTTAATTCCAATTTATATGTTGGAAACTTCTGGTTATGACAAAACCGTTCACAAATCCAATTTATTCTTTCCAAAAATCATTGAATTATTATTCTAGTTAATAACTAGTTCATTCGGATAAAAATATGTTGTATCTTTTCAAATATGGAATATTTCATCCAATATCTTTCCAAACCATTTATTATGATTTTACACAATTTATTCATATGTTTCATATTTTTATTAGGGCCCTTACAGCCAGTTTCCAATATCGGCCACCAAACTGCATCGATAGCAATCTTTTCCAAAACTGATTTGGACATATTTTAAAATCTAACTGTTCAAATTTAAATCTCATATATTCATTGGAAAGGTCCTTTTGATATGAACCCAACGGTTCCAGATTTAATAGAATTCGACGGACGGATCTCCCGTTACGCCCATTTCAGGTTAATGGTCGAAATTCGCAAACGGTCGCTGCGCGACGCATTCTATTCAAACCATTTAAATATGTATAATATATATAGTCGATTTCTATTTAAAAATGTATTTTATAAAACATTAATACACTCCTTTTTAAAACGATTTCACTTCCATTACCAATTTAAAATAAACTTTAACATTGCATTTTGTTATGATCTCAAAATGATAATATTATCAAAATGTAGTACTTTGAAATTCAATCTTCTCAATATTCATTTAAAAAATGAATAAAATCAATATAGAAATCTATTCAAGTTAAAATAGCGTTTTCTACTTAACTCGGCTTCATATATTTTTATATTTTCATGTCCATCCAAAATCGGACATCAAAATCAACTGCCAAATTTTCACTGAATATTACATTATAAAAATATTCATGTTTATTATGGATTGGAATAAAATTTCAACCAATATCCATATAAATAAATTAATATGGATTACATTTATTATAAACACTTGCAAACAACTGTCAACATACACAATGACATCCAATGTGCATTTTATTTTCATGTGAGCTTCAATCAAATAATTGACGCTCAAATAAATCCGTCAATCAATCGATTAATCGCAAATTCACACAAGGGAGATGTGTGAGTCAAATATCATCCCGAGACCCGTGTGGGGTTTTCAACCAACAACATTTATTTAATGAATAATCACTCGCATACAATTCACACTTCGTAGTCATAAATAAATAAATACTCAACTATCAAATGCCATTTAAGGCGCCACAAGTTTCCATCCACGTCGAATATCATGCAAGTGTCACATATTCATACAACACGACTAATGCAAATGATTTGTGAATAGTTCAAGTGTTGAACTCCAAAAAGGGATAATATAACTACATGATGCAATTTCTAACTTGCAACTTAAAATGCATAACTAACTAACTACTCTAATATACTAATTTAGTTTAGAGCTCTCACCCAAGCTATACCAAACACCGCGACACTTCTAATGTAGATTTCTTTGCCGTGCACTCGCCGTTTGTCGTTCTCCGCACTCAAGTTCACCTTTCTGGCTTTAGAATTTGTATATGACCTCCGATCTACACCAAACCTCGTCACTAGCCCAAAACGTTATTCCAAACAACTTTTTCCTAACAGACTTTCTTCTAAAAATACACCAATTCGCAAAAATCTTGAATTTTCACTCCATATCTGCAAACTTCAAACGTTTTTTCCGAGCAGCTCCGAACTCCAAAATTCGATGTCAAAATTATAGAAAAAACGAGATCTACAACTTTCGCCTTGTGGAGCCTTGGCCAAAAATGCACGGGTTGAAAGTTATTGGCTAAATAAGATGAAGGTGATTTGTGCAAAATGGGATTTTGTGAAAAGAGGGGTTTTGGTCATGGTGGAGCCCACGGCCAGAGGTGGGTGGCTGGTGGCGGCGCATGGGGGTTGACTGGTGGTGGGGAGGGTGGTGGCGGGGTGTGGTCCATGAAGGTGGTGGTGGGTGATTTAGGGATTAGGGTTTGCAAATTAAAGAGAGAAAGAGGAGGAGAGAGAGGAGAGGAGGAGGAGGAAGAGAGGAGGGGGAGGAGGGCTGATCGGCGGCGGTAGTGTAGAGGAGGGAGGGCAGCAGCTGCTAGAGTATTGGGGAGGAGCCCATTTTTGAGGAAAGAAAGGGGATGGAAGGATGGAGGAAAAATGAAGAGAGAAATGGAATAAAAGTGATTATATGCTCATTTCTCTCCAAATCACCCGACTACAAACGATCTCTGTTTGCTAAGAATATCGGACACGAGATAGTACACATCAAGATGAATCCAACGAATCAAGTTTCGTCGAATTCCGAGTTCGGTTGACCTTCCGTTTAATTTCTCAAACTAACTCAAATAATGCTTAATAAATACGATTTTAGCATACCTTTTCTTCTTGTATGCCCAAACGCCAACTTCAAAAATTATGGCCTTTTGGATTTAACCATTATTTGACCATACGAATCCAGAAAAAAAGGGAATCGAATTATGAGATCGTCTCAATAATGTTCCTTTGTAAACTGATCTCCTATTTTTGAAAAAATGGTTTTGCTTCGCACGACCACATACTGACTCCGTTCGACGCGCATTATAGAACTCAACAATGATTTGTCATTATGAATCCAAAAAAAATTATCTCATCGAATTTTGAGCTTCCTAGCAAAATTTCTCTTATTAAGGGCTATGCGATGATTTAAAAATTGAATTTTTAACATTTTAAAAAACAAAGCTTATAAATCAATCTAATAATTTTACCGAGTATGTTTTATGTCAAATAAGATATAATAACTAGTTTTAACATTATTCTCAAATTTTATTTAGCAAAAATAACCAATTTATATTCTCAAATTCATTAAAATAGCTTAAATTAAAATTTTAAATTGATTCTGAAAATATGGGTTGTTACAACCTCCCTCACTTAAAACTTTTTCGTCCTCGAAAAATAATGGAGCTGAAAGTTGTTTAATTAACCAACTCAACTTTCATTCTGGCTTGAGTTCTTCAACTTTTTGGTTTCTAGAACTTCTAAATTTCTCCGAAATTTGGCTAATACCCTAAATTTCTGAAATATTTTGCCATAACCTCCTTTGTACGGGGAGGGTCTGAATAATTTGTTGGACCGTATTAGGCACCTAATAAATCAAATATCGCATACAAAACAAATGTGAATTATCTGTGCTCAAGGGAGATGTGTAAAAAAAATCATTCCTTGATGTGATGACGGGAATTAATCATAATTCATGTGTCTTATCTAAAACAAGAGAGACGTGGGTATTTTTATCATCTCCTGAACTGTGTAGGGTTTGTTATTAACTCCTACAATTTACCGTTATATATTATTAAGTCCATAATCAGTTCTCAGTACAATTTGTAATACAGTCCTCGCCATACAAGCATCTTGCTCGTATGGCAATCCAAACCTCACCATATACGCGCCAAATGCTTATATGGAATGTGATATGCTATGTCATCTTCAGTAGTATGATATGCGGTGTAGTCCATAATTTATTTGTTTCTATCCTATGACGTATGTTATAATTTCACACAGAACAACCATCACAGCGCATCTAAATCACTCACAGTAGTTATAATAAATAATAAAATTGCGCAACCAACTCATTAAGGTGCACCTGTTTGTCGGACACACAATTTATTTCTCTACTCAACGCTAAGCCATTAACCTGCTCAACATATATATATATATATATATATATGTATATATATATATATATGCAATTCTAACTAAACTTGCAATTCAGTTTAACTTAACTCAACTCAATTAAATAACAAGCGTTTTCATATATTCAATGTCCAAAATCGCCAAAGGTTCTGTCTAATTTATTTAAATCAGACGTCATAAGTAATCTAACAATCACATAAATAATTAATTAACTTTCTAAACATATAACTTTAATGTACTCAAAAATATATATTTTCTAAGATCGGATTATATATAATCACAAATACGTTACTTATAAATGTGTCACTCTCAACTCATTCTAGGGTATTGCTAACCCCATGTCTAGCGAGTTTCTCATTCTACAATACTACTGATCCTATCTCTAATGAGTATTCTTAAATAGAATGTTACTAATTCTATCTCAAATGAATTCTTTCATTTGGTTCTAATGTGTCTTGTTCTCTAGCTTTGTAAACCAAAACACTGATACCAAAATGAAACCACCCAAACTCCCCGCCCGACCTAAACCTAACAAGAAGGCGAATTGATTTGAGAATACAACGCATCAGAACACAAACATGAGAACTTTTCATTGCTTTTACAGCAATTTACATCAGAATACAAGAATATCAGAGTATGAATAAATATTACACAGCGGGAAAATAATATCAGAGAATAAATTACATAGCAGCGGAAATAAAAATGTATAAATACAATGCATAGTAGAAATACATCAACTACCACAACTGAAAGAAATACACGGATACAACGCTTTCCGAATATAGCTCCAGTTGTAAACCAGGATCCTGTTAAATAGAAATCTGCAAAACCAAAACTACTAGCTGCCCGTGTGGAAAATATGGGCACCCAGAGTTTAGGCGAAAACAATAAACTCCAGGTCAGTCATGTGACTGGTGTGAGAACTAAAACAGTTATTAACTTTATTTTAATGTTGGGTAAATCAAGCGACCATGCCATATAACACGGAACGGGTTTTGTAATGACCGACATTTTTTTAGTGTATTTTCATTTAATTTATATTTTTATTTCTATTTTGTTCGTTTATTTACAACTCAATTTGTTTGTATTTTATTAAGATAACTATTCTATTTTGATTTATAACTATATTTATTTTCGATTTGAATTCATTTCTTAATGTATTTATAACAAATGAATTTGTTTGTATTTTATTTTGTTTGTATTTTTAATTTAAAACTATATTTATAACAAATGAATTTGTTTTGTTATAAATAGATTTTATTAATAAGTATTGGCTACTTCAGATCTTATTTATTTAATTTATTTCATCGAGTTTTATTTATTTGAATTTGAATTCATTTCTTAAGATTTAATTCAAATATTTCACTCGTATTATTATAATTTGTTTTTGATGTTTTATTTTGAAATATTTTTCTTATCGATTTGCTATTCGTATTTGATCTTCGTTAACTTAAATCACCGTTCAAATTCTATTAGTCGGAATCGTTTTTCCGTTTGTTTGAAATAAAAATTGTTCGTTATATATATTTGAAACTGTTCGCTTTGTCCGTTTACACGTCCGTACGCTTTCTGTAACGACCCGGTTTTTAGCGACTTTGGTTATCGCCATAAACTCCATGATGACTAACCAAACATCGAAAAATATCGGAAAGTTAACAGAAGAAATTAGAGGGTGAGAATAGATAAGATAGAAACTTAGAATACAAGAAGAAGAAGAACATACAACATCAGAGTAACACGAATCTCATAGCGGAACGAACAACATATAATAGACAATATATCCTTGAAATAAATCAGTATATGTATATAGTAACATTATCAGAGTACAACACTTACAACACAGCAGAAATAACTATAGCTATAAAATCCTGAAGCCTCCTGCTCCAAGCTCTTCAAGTATATCTGTAAATCCTGACTACTTGACTGCCCGTACAAAATTGAGCACCCAAGAGTTTAGGGAAAACAAAACAAAATAAACTCCGGGTCAGTCATGGGACTAGTATGAGTAAAATAGTTTAAAACAGTTTGAGCCATTAAACGATATCTCATAAGACCACGCCGTATAACGGAACGGGTTTTTCCCTTATAAGAATCCAAAATAATCTTTATATCAAAAACCTTTTGATATTATAATAATGTCTATCAACCACAATATAATAATCATCTAGCAGAAATGCTTTCATCTCACGTTCTACATATATAGTATACAATCAAAACCGCAAGCACGTATTGGGTAATGGATTTCCAACTATGACAAGGTATGGAACCACCTTTTGCTAGTGTACCTCTAGAGTAGAATACACTGGGTTCAACAAGAACATCTTGCAACCCGGCCATACATGACCGACCACTCAATAACGGTTGGGATCAGCAACCGTTTCCCGAATGGGACAACATCGACAATAGATTTTTTTGAAGTAAATGAAACTCTAGATCAGGTGATTATACAACCTAATAGGTGCGACCTACAGAGCCATGCTGCCTGCCCGATTTTTGTCATTTCCGGATGTGAGGCTAGAAGCCACACTTATCTCTGACAGATCACACGTTTATTCACTTTGAATGTCACGTCTTCATACCCGCCAAATCCCAAATTGATTTCCCCGAAAATACCATGGGTATATAACTAAGAGAAACGAATTCCTCCGCCACCAAACGTAAATACGTTTGAAGAGATCAACTTACGCGGTCTATTAAATATACTCTGTCAGACATTCGTCCATACAAGTTGTCCTGGGACTGGACAAACCGAAGGCACTATTCAGTACATCCATCTTAGGCAATCTTTACCTAAGATTCATACAACAGCCCTTGCACTTTACTCCGTCTTCAATTATCTTTGGCATATATGATTCACAATGCTTATGCCAATACGGAGTGGTTCTTCGGATAATAATTCAAGCGGTCTCTCCATATTATCAACGTTAAAATGGTCAAAAACTTCAATAGTTGGTGAGTTAACTATCAAAGATAAACATGTGTGCAACCAACGATATTATTTCCAGATGGAAATTATATCGATCAATCATCATTTAACATTTATCTCTTTAGTTCATTAATTTACTTATCTCCTGTTTCCACATATTCAACATTTATTATTTTCTATTATCAGAAAACATTTCTGATTCTTATTTGGAAAACGTTTCCAAAACTCCTTCACTACCAAACCTTACCATTCCTTAGTAAAGAAGGAAGTCAATCAGGTTAGGGTATAATTACCTCTCAGACCTTAACTGAACAACGTTTTAACTTCGAAATAGTCAAAGTTTATCTTTTAAATCTTTAACAAATTTCCTTACGAAACTCTCGGATTCTATTTACGAATCCACTTCTTTATTGAAAACATTGGTTATAACGATAACGTTGTAATCCCTACTTTCGAAATATCTAAGTTCCATTATAACTTTTATTCTTGAATGTGAATAAATAAATAAACACCCAATTTATAAATAAATAAATCTTGATTTAAACACCGGAAAGTAAATAATACTTTCCCGAATTCGATATAATCGAATTCGCCGATTAACTCACTTCCGAGAAATCTTTATTTGATTAACTCTCCTTCGAATAACTAATATTCAACTAACTCTCTTTCTTTCAAATACTCTATATTCGAAAATCTCCTTTCGAATGACTTATATTCGATAATCTCACTTTCGAATAACTAAATTCGATTAACTCCTTTTGATTAAACTAAAATCGATAACTCCTTTCGATTAAACTATCATCGATGACACCTTTTCGAATATCTAAATTCGATTACTCTTTCTTCGAATACAATATTCGATAACTCCTTTCGATTAAACTATATCGATAACTCCTTTCGATTAAACTAATCGATAACTCCTTTTAACTTTATTTGATTACTAATATTCGATAACTCCTTTTAACTCGATTCGAATAACTAATATTCGATAACTCCTTTCTCGACTAACTCTAATCAATTTATTCTAATTCGATTAACTCTATTTAGTTACTCTATTGGTTAACTCTAACTCTAACTGGTTAATTCTAACTGATCAACTCTAACTGGTCAACCCTAATTGATTAATTCTAACTGGTCAACCCTAATTGATTAATTCTAACTGGTTAACCCTAATTGGTTAACTCTAATTGATTAACTCTAACTGGTTAACTCTAATTGATTAACTCTAACTGGTCAACCCTAACTGACTAACTCTAACTGGTTAACTCTAATCTATTAATTCTATTTGATTAACTCTAACTCGATTTAACTCTAATTGATTTACTCTAATTGATGAACTCTAATCAATTGCTCTATTCGAATAACTGATATTCGATTTAACTCTATTCAAATAACTATATTCAATTAACTTATTTCGATTTATTCCTTTGATTTATTCCTTTTCTGTTTGTTTATACAAATAATTCCTTTTCTATTTGTTTACTTAACAAATAACTATTCCCTTTTCAATTCTATTTATTTAACGAATAAATATTCCCTTTCCATTCTATTTATTTAACCAATAAATATTTCTTTTATCTTTTCTATTTATTTTCCCAAATGAATATTCCTTTTATCCTTCTATTTATTTTCTAAATAAATATTTCCTTTATACTTCTATATATTCCTTAAATAAATATTCCATTTTAATTCTATTTATTTTCTAAATAAATATTTCCTTTATACTTCTATTTATTCCCTAAATAAATATTCCATTTTAATTCTATTTATTTAACAAATAAATAATTCTTTTCAATTCTATTTGTTTAACAAATAAATATTCCTTTTCTAGCTTTCTATTTTATTTGTCAATGGTTTACAAATATTTCTCTTTCTATTTGTCTGAAAAATATTTTCCTTTATATTTGTTTTACAAATATTTTTCCCTTATATTTGCTTTCCAAATAATTTCCTTATATTTGTTTTACAAATATTTTTCCTTATATTTGTTATCACAAATATTTTCCTTTATATTTGATATCACAAATATTTTCCTTTACATTTGATATCACAAATATTATTTTTTCGATTCTATTTGTAAGTGTTTTACAAATATCTCCTTTTCGATTTCATTTGATTTTATAATTTATTTCATTTATAAAAATCCTTTTTCCTTTTATATATAAAATCCATTGATTTTATATAAATAAGTTATTTTCAAAATATACTTTGAAAATCCCCTTTTATCATTCTGGTATTTCTTATGGTATTTAACCTACCATTTAACAATGATAAATATCGTCCAACCACACATAATCAACAACAGATTATATATCGCGTCATATATCACAATATATGAATAATAGTAAAATAAATGTTGAGGAATCCAGTTGGATTCCTCGAACCTGTTTCCCTGCATCCACAGATGTTAAACAATATAATAACATCGATTTCACTTCGATATGAAATATTCTGATAAACAGAATCGATATTTGATTAACGATATATATAAATATCGTTATCTATAATTTCAACCAATACACACGCAATTCAACCAAACAGTTAACACACATCAATCAACAGATAATTATCAGTTCTAAATATACGTTAGAAAAATATAATTGTTCAGAGTTGGTGAGTTTTACTCACATTGGATGATCATCGTTAATAACGATAACCATCGCTTGGTTTAGACGGACAATTTATTTCGCCATAAATTGTAACGAGCTTCGATTCGCTCCTCGTCGGCTCCATTGGGTAGTGTCCGTCCATACGATCCCAACGGATCTTGTTTTGCTCAATTCTGACTAAGTATGAATAAGATATGAATTTTACAAGTTATTACACATTTAAATAAATTAAAACTCTATTTATTTAATAAATGGGCCTTTTACCATTTGTTTTTCTCTAGCCCATCACTTCCAACCTGTAACGACCCGGAAAAATGCGACCTTGATTATCCGATATACAACACATATCAAATATCAAGAGTCGAAAATACCAGATGGTTAATGAAAGAAATTAGAGGGTGAGAATATATAAGATAGAAACTTAGAATAGAAGAAGAAGAAGAACATAACATCAGAGTAACACGAACCTCACAGCGGAACGAATAACATTTAATATATAACATAACTTTGAAATATAAATCTGTACTTGAATATACATATCATTTTCAAAGTATAGCACTTACAACACAGCGGAAATAAATAATAGCTATATGATTCTGAAGCCTCCTGCTCCAGCTCTTCAAGTATCTGTAAATCCTGTCTACTTGACTGCCCGTATAAAATTGGGCACCCAAGAGTTTAGGGAAAACAAAATAAACTCCGGGTCAGTCATGGGACTGGTGTGAGTAAAACAGTTTGAACAAGTAAACGATATCTCATAAGACCATGCTGTATAATGGAACGGGTTTTTCCTTTATGAGAATCCAAAATATCTTTATATCAGAAACCTTTTGATATTATAATAATGTCTATCAACCACAGTATAATAATCATCTAGCTGAAACGCTTTCATCTCACGTTCTACATATATGGTATACAATCAAAAACCGCAAGCACGTATTGGGTAATGGATTTCCAACCATGACAATGTAATAACCCGGAAATTCTGAACCAGTTTAAAATTTTTATTTTGGCAATTTTGGCGAATTCCGAAGATTTAAAATGAATTATTTTAAATAATATCGACGAGAAATTTATTTTGAAAATAATTCGAACGTATATATTATACGCATCGTCGTTAGAATATAAATATATATTTATAATTATAAAAAGAATTGAAAATGGCGCGGTAGTTCGAAAATTCGATTTCAAACTTCAATTGAATGTACCGGGTGCAAAACAACCCGGATTTTAGTAAAACCAAAAACATTAGGATCTAATTGATAATATCTTTCCAACGAATCCAAAAAATCAAAATTTCATAGCGGGAATCAAAAGATATGTCAAGTTGAAAATTCTGAATAGTCGCTATGGAATTCAGGCCCTTAAAAATAGGCATTTTGCAAACGACCTCGGATTTCAACGAAACCACTTTTGTTGGGTCCGTGATGTCAAATTATTGCTAGGTTTCAAATTTCATAATTTTTCGAATCAATATGTGAGTGTGGCCAAGGAAAACACGTTTGACCAGTTTCAGTTGATTTTAATTGACTGAAAATTGGCCATTTTTCCAACGGTCTCAGAATTCGACGAAACTAGTTTTGTTAGGACCGTATCGTCAACACGAAGCTAGAAAACATTTTTCTGGAATTTTTCGAGTTAGTATGTGACCCCGGTAAAATGAAATGCGCGTTCCAATTCAATATATAGAGTTATATGTTGATTTTAACGGAAACTGATCGAAACGATCGATTCAGCTTGCGATACATATCCCATTGTGTTCAGAATGGGGGTGAAACGCTATGGACGACAAGCGGTAGGCCTCGTTTCGAGGTCGTATGTAAAAGTCAACTTTTTGCAAAATAAAATAATTAAAAAAAACCCTCTTCCTTTATCTCTGGCCCCCCTCCTTTCAAAAACAAATCGACATCTGGAGAAAAAAAAAGAAAACCAATTTGAATTGAATCGAATAGACTTACCATCCCTGACATTTATATACTTTTCACCTATGTGGTTGTTGGATGAGGCGCCTCGATTATAGGTCTGTAAGGACCGGGAAACGTGTGTTCAGGAATTGCCAATCCTCTAACGTAAGCGAGGACCGGCCCTGAAGCATCCAAGGGTTGCATAGAGTGCGTAGCCCTGGGACATTTGCTAGAGTGTCTCGAACGCGGAGAGGAGCTTGCCCCTTGCCTCGACTCATGATGGAATCCAATTTCCAATACGTGATATTGCGGTTTTAATTGTAGAACTAGTATGGCGACATAGTGGTATGGGACATTCATGCCGCCTATGATTTATATTTATGATTGAAACTGTTTTGACACTATACACTTATTATAGTATCAAATGATTTGTTTTAAACGTACCAAGCATGTTTGGCTATTATAAGGGAAAACCCTATCCTCCGGCTTGCGATGCATTGTGTGATGGGACCTGGGTCTTATAATAGCTTCATTTTTCAAAAAAGCATTGCGCTGTTTATCTTATGCACTGGTATTATTGTGAGGAAACCCGTTCCGTGTTATACGGCGTGGTCCCTTGAATTATTCTCTTTTAAAGTAAAGTTTAAATAACTGTTTTAGTTCTCACACCAGTCACATGACTGACCTGGAGTTTATTGTTTTAACCTAAACTCTGGGTGCCCTTATTTTCGACACGGGCAGCTAGTAGTTTTGGTTTTGCAGATTTATATTCACAGGATCCTGGTTTACAGCTGGAACAATATCCGGAAAGCTTTGTATCTGTATATCTCCTTCTAGTTGTGTATTGTATTATTTTCCGCTGCAATGTATTTAAATGTAATTTAAATCTCTAATATTTCTGTGTAATATTTATTCATTTATACTCTGTATATTCTTGTAATCTGATGTATTGTTGTAATATACAATGAAATGTTCTTCCGTCTGCTTTCATTTGTGTGTTGTTCTCAAAGTATCCGCTCTTTCCCTCACGGGGAAGTTATGGGTCCTTACAGTGGTATCAGAGCTTTGGTTTACAGAGCTCGAGAACAAGACACATTAGAACCATACGAAAGAATCCATCAGATATTGGTTTAGTAATGTCCAATTAGAATGACTCGTTACAGATAGGATCAGTAGTATCCTAGAACGTGTGTGAAGAGTATATTTTTCAAATGAAAACAATTTTTTGTTTTGAAAATTTAAATCGCTTTATACGTATTTGATTATTTATTTATTTTGAATATGGACAATCCAGTATATAAAGGTTTTGCATATACGCGTCTTGAACGTATATTCAAAGTTTTAATATATTAGATAGATATAGAGTCACACTCTAGTCGCCCGGAGATGATTCTACTGATGACTATATAGCATCAGTAGTGTGTGTTCGAGTTACGAAGGTGTGATATCTATATATTTCCATTAGACTGGTGTGAGAACCAAAACTTATATAGCTAGATTTATTTGTTGTGAATTGGCATCAAAAACAAGATTTTCAGTATATATATCAAATTATGAATTTGAAACTCTAATTCACTAATTGATTGATGATTGTGTTGTTTGTTTATTTGTTTGATAATTTTGAACCATTATGCCTAACAGAATCAAATATTGGACTGTATTGAAAATTGGTCGCATTTGCTTGCATATACATATACTTATATTGAACAGGTCATAGCAAGGAGGCTAGAGCCGAAGAATAAAATTTGTTTGCCCGACAAATAGGTACATATTTACTATAATTTGCTGTTTTGTTCGGGTGATGATGATTTTATGAGCCTATTGGCTAGCCGCTTGGCCTTTTCTTTTTCTTTTTGAGATCAGAAGGCCTGTATGGCAATTTCGGGATTTTTCCGTGGCTCCCGGTGCAGGGGAGCTTATGACGAAATTTTTCGAAAATTTAGGGTGTTAGCCAAATTTTTGAAATTTTGAAAATTCTCAAAAATTGAAAAGTTGGAGAATGGAAGCCAGATCGAACGTAGAGTTGATTAATCAAACCACTTTCGACTTTGTTCCTTTTCGGGGACGAAAAGTTTTAAGTGGGGGAGATTGTAATAACCCGGAAATTCTGAACCAGTTAAAATTTTTTATTTTGGCAATTTTGGCGAATTCTGAAGATTTAAAATGAATTATTTTAAATAATATCGACGAGAAATTTATTTTGAAAATAATTCGAATGTATATATTATACGCGTCGTCGTTAGAATATAAATATATATTTATAATTATAAAAAGAATTAAAAATGGCGCGGTAGTTCGATAATTCGATTTCAAACTTCAATTGAATGTACCTGGTGCAAAACAATCCGGATTTTAGTGAAACCAAAAACATTAGGATCTAATTGATAATATCTTTCCAACGAATCCAAAAAATCAAAATTTCATAGCGGGAATCAAAAGATATGTCCAGTTGAAAATTCTGAATAGTCGCTATGGAATTCAAGCCCTTAAAAATAGGCATTTTGCAAACGACCTCGGATTTCGACGAAACCACTTTTGTTGGGTCCGTGATGTCAAATTATTGCTAGGTTTCAAATTTCATAATTTTTCGAATCAATATGTGAGCGTGGCAAAGGAAAACGCGTTTGACCAGTTTCAGTTGATTTTAATCGACTGGAAATTGACCATTTTTCCAACGGTCTCAGAATTCGACGAAACTAGTTTTGTTAGGACCGTATCGTCAACACGAAGCTAGAAAACATTTTTCTGGAATTTTTCGAGTTAGTATGTGACCCCGGTAAAATGAAATGCGCGTTCAAATTCAATATATAGAGTTATATGTTGATATTAACGGAAACTGATCGAAACGATCGAATCAGCTTGCGATACATA
Organism: Allium sativum; assembly: GCA_030737875.1. Lineage (NCBI taxonomy): Eukaryota > Viridiplantae > Streptophyta > Magnoliopsida > Asparagales > Amaryllidaceae > Allium > Allium sativum. Next base: position 1,023,175,919 of record CM060926.1, read on the forward strand.
TCCCATTGTGTTCGGAATGGGGGTGAAACGCTATGGACGACAGGCGGTAGGCCTCGTTTCGAGGTCGTATGTAAAAGTCAACTTTTTGCAAAATAAAATAATTAAAAAAACCCTCTTCCTTTATCTCTGGCCCCCCTCCTTTCAAAAACAAATCGACATCTAGAGAAAAAAAAGAAAACCAATTTGAATTGAATCGAATAGAAAACCAATTTGAATTGAATCGAATAGAAAACGAATTTGATTTGAATAGAAAACCAATTTGAATTGAATCGAATAGAAGACCAATTTGAATTGAATCGAATAGAAAACGAATTTGAATTGAATCGAATAGAAAACAAAGTGAAATGAATTCAAATTGAATTGAATAGAAATGAATTTTAAAACGAATTTAGAAGGAAAAATTCAATTTTGATTTGAATTGAAATGGAAGTTGAAATGTTTTTGAAACGAATTCAAAACTATTTATAAAATTCGTTTTAAATAGAAATCGACGAAATATATATTATATATATTATATATATAATATAATGGCCTGAATAGAACGCGCCGCGCCGCGGCAGTTCGTGAATTTCGACCATTTATTTCAAACGGACATTACGGGAGATCCGACCGTCGGATTCTCCTAAATCCGGAACCGTTGGGTTGGTATCGAAAAGTGCTTTCTAACGAATATTAGAAATTCAAAATCTAACGGTTGGATTTGGAGATACGTCCAAATCAAATTTGAAAAAGGTCGCTGTAAGTGCAGTTCGATGGCCGTTGTTGGAAATCGACTGTACGGGCCTTGATAAAATTATTAAAAATATCAATAATTTGTGTAAAATCATAAGAAATGATTTGGGAAAAATTGGGATGAAAAACTCCATATTTGAAAAGATAAAAATGGATTTTCATCGAAATGAACTAGATTGAACTAAATTTAAAACCCGATTTTTTTTTAAATAAATAAATTAGATTTAAAAAGGGGTTTTTTAATAATCGGAATTCCTAATATATTTGATTTGAATTGAATTAAAATTGATTTGTGGGATTATCGTGAACAGTGTTTTAAATAACACTAGTTCTTTAACCCAATAATAAATAGAATGTGATTTGGGTTTGTCGTGGACTGTGTTTTAAAAAACACTAGTTCTTTAACCCAGAAAAAGGAGTTTTAATGAATCTGCAATTAGATTGAAATGTGAATCTATAATCTAAATTATCAAATTTAGAAATGAGCGAGAATGGAGTATCGCCAGTTTTGCTCCAAAGCGATAGTTAAATCTTTAATTAGATTTGAACGTGAAATGGTAATTAATTTTACCGATAACACTGTGGTGTTAAATATGGAGTATTACCAGTTTTGCTTCATGGGATGAATAGGTTGGGATTGGGAAATAAAATAAATAATTACTTCGGTGTGGTTCGTTAACCCCGACTAGTTTGGAAAACCATAATTTGGTTTGAAATGACATCCAAAGGAAGATTAAAGAATAAATTTTAAAGAATTTATCTTGGATAAAATTAATGGGAACCTTTCCCTGAGAATATGAATTGGAATGAGGCGTATGTTGTGTTTGTGTAACATTTGTTTTTAATATACGCGGGTTGTTCGGAAAGACCGGGTTTATACCAATTCTGAATAACCGATTCGACGATAAGTCGAAGATGAAGATGGTGGTTGAAGACCGGAAGTCTTCACATCGTTTAGATTATTACTGACGATCCTGATTGGGCTGTACACCCAAGAGGATGGAAATAGTTGGTGGTCGTCCAGACGTACTTGGAGACGGATGGATATGCGAGGAAAGTGCCTCCGGTTTCGTTCAGACCCAGAGCGAACTTGTAAATGGATTGTGTGTCTGACATTGGATTTTATTCTGTGTTGATTGATTTCTGTTAAATATATATCTGTTTGGCGACGGAGAATTTATTCTCTTGCTTAACGCCCTTCTCTGAGACGTACGAGCTTAGAGGTTATATATAGATAGATATCAATCGCATGGCATGAATTGCCTATGTGGCATGCTGAGTTGCATGATCAAGGCTTCTGTTGAAAAGCAAAGTCTTGTGGTTGATGATCAAAGCACGCCTACGTGGCAGCTTTGTGTATAACGTGAATTCGCGAGCCTCACACCTCGGTATGAGTCAAAAACGGGATACGGACTACAGGGAGAGCACAACGTTTCTTTCTAGCTTTGGTGGTGTTAGTGACTTACCAGCCCTGACATTTATATACTTTTCACCTATGTGGTTGTTGGATGAGGCGCCTCGATTATAGGTCTGTAAGGACCGGGAAACGTGTGTTCAGGAATTGCCAATCCTCTAACGTAAGCGAGGACCGGCCCTAAAGCATCCAAGGGTTGCCCAGAGTGCGTAGCCCTGGGACATTTGCTAGAGTGTCTCGAACGCGGAGAGGAGCTTGCCCCTTGCCTCGACTCATGACGGAATCCAATTTCCAATACGTGATATTGCGGTTTTAATTGTAGAACTAGTATGGCGACATAGTGGTATGGGACATTCATGCCGCCTATGATTTATATTTATGATTGAAACTGTTTTGACACTATACACTTATTATAGTATCAAATGATTTGTTTTAAACGTACCAAGCATGTTTGGCTATTATAAGGGAAAACCCTATCCTCCGGCTTGCGATGCATTGTGTGATGGGACCTGGGTCTTATAATAGCTTCATTTTTCGAAAAAGCATTGCGCTGTTTATCCTATGCACTGGTATTCTTGGGAGGAAACCCTTTCCGTGTTATACGGCGTGGTCCCTTGAATTACTCTCTTTTAAAGTAAAGTTTTAAATAACTGTTTTAGTTATCACACCAGTCACATGACTGACCTGGAGTTTATTGTTTTAACCTAAACTCTGGGTGCCCTTATTTTCGACATGTGCAGCTAGTAGTTTTGGTTTTGCAGATTTATATTCACAGGATCCTGCTTTACAGCTGGAATGATATCCGGAAAGCTTCGTATCCGTATATCTCCTTCTAGTTGTGTATTGTATTATTTTCCGCTGCGATGTATTTAAATGTAATTTAAATCACTGATATTTCTGTGTAATATTTATTCATTTATACTCTGTATATTCTTGTAATCTGATGCATTGTTGTAATATACAATGAAATGTTCTTCCGTCTGCGTTCATTTGTGTGTTGTTCTCAAAGTATCCGCTCTTTCCCTCACGGGGAAGTTACGGGTCCTTACAGACAAGGTAAGGAACCACCTTTCGCTAGTGTACCTCTAGAGAGGAATACACTGGGTTCAACAAGAACATCTTGCAACCCGGCCACACATGACCGACCACTCATTTCGCTTGAGTGTATCGAATGTATATCACCAACGGTTGGGATCAACAACCGTTTCCCGAATGGGATAGCATCAACAATAGATTTTTAGAAATAATTGAAACTCTAGATTAGGTGATTATACACCCTAGTAGGTGCGACCTACATAGCCATGCTACCTGCCCGATTTCTGTCATTTACCGGTTGATGAGGCTTGAGGTTACGCTTTATCATCACATCAGATTTCACTTCGAATGCCACATTGTCAGATCCATCGAAAATCACTAATTTACGTCTACAACAGTACATTATGTGTTAGCTAAAGAAGTTTCCTTCTCCGCTTCCACTCTTGGTACGGTTGAAGAAATCAATGTACGTGACCTTTTCTGGAAATACTCTGTCAGACATTCATCCATACAAGTCATCCAGGAACAGGATGAACCGAAGGCACCATTCAGTACATCCGTCTTAGGCACTGTTATCTAAGACTTATACAATAGCCCTTGCACTTTACTCCGTCTTTAATTATCTTTGGCATATATGATTCGCAACGCTTATGCCAATACAGAGTGGTTCTTTGGATAATAATCCAACCGGTCTCTCCATATTAACAATGTTAAAATGGTCAAAAACTTCGATAGTCGGTGAGTTAACTATCAAAGAAAAATACGTGTGCAAACAACGATATTATTTCCAGATGGAAATTCTATCAAATCAGTTATCAATCATATATATATATCTCTATATATATATATATATATTCATATGTTCCTTATTTTCTGTGTTTAGAAAATGTACGTTAATACTGGAAAACATTTCCATTTCTAATTCATATTTCCAATTTCAATATTTGATTACGTTTCTGATTCTATTTGGAAAACATTTCCAAATCTTTCTTACATGGTTTTAAACAGATGTTTAAATCAACATTGCGACGACAACTCAAACCACTATACTTATTTACTAAATTCACTTAACCACTTTCACTCTCGAACCTTAACCATTTCTAAATTAAAAACGAAGTCAATCATGTTGGGGTATAACTACCTCTCAGACCTTAACTGAACAACATTTCAAATCTCGAATTAGGGTAAGTTCATCTTTTAACTCTTTAACACTTCCTTACGTAACTTCCGGGTATAATTTACGAGTCCAACTCCTTTACAGAATCATTTGATTATAACAGTGGTGTTATAATTCCCTGCTTCTGAAATATAATAACTTTAATCTACCTCTTATTTCCTAATTCGAATAAATAACGAACAACTAATTTATCAACTCCTATTTGGTAAACTCTTATTCTATAACTCTTATTCGAATAACTCCAATCTAATAACTCTTATTCGATTAACTCTAACTCTATTTAACTGTTATTGGATTAGCTCTTATTTGAATAACTTACATCCGAATAACTTATATTTGATAATCTCTCTTCTTCGAATAAACTATATTTGATTTAACTCCTGTCGAATAACTAGATTCGATTAACTCCCTTCGAATATCTCTGATTCGATTAACTCACTTCGATTAACTCTGATTTGATTAACTTACTTCGATTAACTCTATATTCGTTTAACTCCTTTCTTCAAATAAACTAATATTCGATAACTTTTTTTTTCTTCGAATAAACTAATATTCGATTTAACTCTAACTGAATAACTCTAACTGGTTAACTCTTCGTCCTTATTCAGTTTCAGATGTCGATGTTGAAATCGATTCTTACTTCTCTATATAAGTCCTGACTTATATATGTTCTATTTATCCACTGATAAATAATTACTTAATTTATAAATATCATTTATAAATTAATCTACTCCATTTATCTGTTTTCTCCATATATAAGTCCTGACTTATATATATATATATATATATCCAAAGATAAATATTTCCTTCATAATCTATTTATTTCTAAATGCATTTACCAATATTTCCTTTTTAATCCTATTTGTAAATGGTTTACAAATATTTCCTTTTTAAATTTTATTTGCAAATGATTTGCAAATATTTCCTTTTAGGGTTCTATTTCCAAGTATTTCCTTTATTAATATCTTATTTATTTTCTAAATAAATATTCCTTATATCTTATCTTATATATTTAACAAATAAATATCTCCTTATCTTATTCTATTTATTTAACAAATAAAAAAATCCTTTTAATAACTTATTCTATTTCCTAAGTCAATATCTCTTTTATAACTTATTTACTTAACAAATAGTATCTCGTTTAACACCTCCTATTTATTTAACCAATAAATATCTCATTTATAAAACCTTATGATTTTATAAATATTCCCTTTTCTTTATAAATATTTCATTTATAAAGATTTCCCCTTTCTATATAATTTTACCTATAAAGATTTCTATTTATAAATATTTCATTTATAAATATTTCATTTATAAACATTTCATTTATAAAACCCTTTTGATTTTATAAATATTTTATTTTCAAATACCATTTGAAAATTCCCCTTTTTCACATTCCGGTATGTTATGGTGTTTAACATATCAAGTCATGATGTCAAAGATCGTCCATACACATATAATCAACAACAGATTATGAACCACGTCATATATCACAATATATGAAAATAATAAAATAGCTATTGAGGAATCCAGTCGAATTCCTCCAATCTGTTTCCCTGCATCCACAGATGTTACACAATAAAATGAACATCACTTTCAGTTCCATATGATATATTCTGATAAACAGAATCAATATAGAAACTCAACTAACTGACTAGCAGTTCAATCAAACAGTCAACACACAGTCAATCGGCCAGTATTTAACAGTTCTAAAAATACAACATGAAATTATAAACTGTTCAGAGTTAGTGAGATTTACTCACATTGGCAGTTCATCGTTAAAAAACGATAAACTGTTTCTTTGATTTGAATCAAACAATTTATTTCGCCATAAATTCATACGAGCCCCAATCCACTTCCAGTCAGCTTCATTGTGAAGTTCTCGTCCATACGGTCCCAACGCAACTTGTTTCGCTGAATTTCGTTAACATATGATCAAGTTACGTAATTTACAAGTTTGAACACATAGTTCGAATTAACACACATATTATTTAATTTAAAATAAATGGGCTTTAACCTTTTTTCTCACCAGCCCAAACACCAACTCAAAAAGCCATACCCATGGATCCTTCTCCCTCACCAAATACACCGATGTCTGCTCCTTCGCATTCACCATTTCCCAACACTTCCGGCCTCGTTCTCCTTCGATACTCCGTCATTCACCAAAACGACACTTGCATTCAACTTCTCTTCCAGTCCTCTTCGAAACCATCTCCTCCACAAAACACCCGAACGCGGAATTGGATTTCCATCGTCAGCCCTAAACAGTGAACCTGCGACCCCTTTTAACACCAATCCTACCCAAAGTTTGCCACAACGTGTCATTCTCCACCCTGATCTCAACTACAACCATCATCTCTTCAATCGAATCACCAAACTCACAAAATCAAAAGCCCTAGCAACCCTAACCTCTCGCTGGAACCCATCGAGTTCACCAAACAGGAACCGAACGCCTCAAAATTGATACAGAATAGAGGAGAAGGGTGCCAGAAACACAAATACAACTATATATTGATTTATAGGATTTTAATTGGTTTTCCTTTGATTTTTCTTTTGGGATTTTACTTGCTGTGATGGGTTTATACGATTATATATACCTGTGGGTGGTTGGTAACAGTTGTGGCTGAGAAGAGGTTTTGCGTGGCCTTCCTGTTACCCAAGAAAAATATTGGGATATTTTATTTTTGATTAATATATTTTATTTTTTTTGATTCAATACTCATCTCTGGTCCTTAAAAATCCCTGCGACCACATACGATATCCTAAAATCACGAAAACAGACATGCCACTAGAGTTCGACATTATGGTTCCAATGAAACTGGTTTCGTCGGATTCCGACTCCATTTGCTCACACAGCGTATTTTTAACCATCAAAATATCGACTGTTTCTCACTCTAAAAATCCATACGGCCACACACTGACTTCAAAAATCATGGAAACTGAAATCTAGAAATAATTTAACATTGCGGATCTAACAAAATTAGTTTCACCGAATTCTGAGGTCGTTTGCAAAACTGGCTATTTTTAAAGCTCTAAATAACGCATTTAAATATATAAATATATTTACATATAATTAAATTAAATATAAATAAATTTATATTATTGTATATATTCACAGCAAAATATCATACAGCTTTAGAATATTCCTATATGAATTTCAAGCTTGATATTTCAAATCCCGATTTAAATCGATATTCGATTTATAATGAAATTCCTTTTATAAATATAAATAAATATTTATAAATTTCAAAGGAATTCCACAGCGACTTTTCTAAAATTTTATTTGGACATAAATCAAAATCTACACGATGAAATCCCGATTTTTCTCTCCCACAAGAAAAATATACTCCACCAGCTCCACACGTTTTTTGTTTCACAGAAATCCGGCTTAAAACGAATCCTGTACATTCAGTTGAAGTTCGAATCGCCAATTTACGAACTGCAGCGCCATTTCGAGCTCGATTTTGATTATATTATAACTCTACGTTCAAACTGTCATTTATATAATATATTTGTTATTCAAATTTAATTCTAAACTGAATTAAATATCACAGATGATCCAGTTCACACCATATTGCCATTTCAGCCAATTCTGATTATTTCAGAATTAAATATATTATTTAATTTATTATTTTAATTAAATATTCAAAGTTTATTTAATTCAACGACCATTACATACTCTTAATCACCTTTTAAATAATTAAATAAATTAATTATTATATCGCTGAAAATGCGGGTCATCACATTCTTCCCCACTTAAAATAATTTCGTCCTCGAAATTGCTAAGGTAGGAAACAAACCCCATCGACTGGTTTGAACATATTTGTTCACTTCTTAACTTCAGTTTCAACTGAAATAATTTAATTTCAATTAAAATATTTATCAATTCTTATCAACGAAACTTTTCAAAAATCCAGAAAATTTTCTTACACCTTAACTTTTCGAAAAATTTCGCCAGCACCTCCTTTGCACTGGTCAGTAGGTCAGACTCCGACTCGCCTCTCTGGCCATCTCCAACCCAAAAGAAAATCAAACAGCCAAGCGGCTTGCCAATTCGGCTCATAAATCTCATGCTTATATCGAATATAAACTTGTACCTTTTTGTTGGGCATATCAACTCTATCACTTTCACCTGCTGTCAATTCAGCGGATACAAGGGTCATCCCAATCAAATTCCAATCTGCTTTTATCCACAACACAACCATTCGTTTATATTTGAGCCAAATATCATTTCAACTCGAGTTTCTTCTCGATTCCCAACTCTTAACTTGATTGTCACATTACATTTCAAATTTGAATCTCACAATCCAATTTGTCTTGATATCATTCTAATTCAATCTCAGTTACCACTTTATTGGCTTTACTTTAATTCAAATTTCCTTTCACAAATTTCTGTTAAATTTATTTTTAATTCAAACAGTCTTTCCTTGGGAGTTTTTTAAACAGTTTGCTCTTTTCAAAAATCAAATTTTCCTTTTTGAAATTCAAAACAACTTGTCTTTCCCAAAACAAATTCAAAACAGTATCTTTGGTAGTAATTCGTCACTTACAACTCGAAAATGAATACTGGTGATGCAGCTGTCATCATCAGAATCTATTTTCCAGCGATCGAAGTGAGTTCAATACTATAAAACCATTTCTAAACATTTCCACTTTGAAATTCATTTCAAAATATAATTCACACTGCTATAAAACAATTTAAAATTTCCCAAGATCTTAAATTTTCCTTATTTTTAATCCAAATCCATTTACAAACACTTATCCAATTTTCTAGAATTTTAATTCAATTTCTGTTTTAAATTTCAGATTTAACTCATCAGATTTCACATATTTCACTTATATGAATTCTGATTGGTTATTTACATAACCATTTAATTTATAATCTTACTCGATTATAATAACAACCAATATATCCACTATATTTTAATTTTGATATATATATATCTTCTCTATACCAAGATGTACCTTGGGTAAACTTATTTTAATTTACCCTCTTTTCAAAACATATCGTGTCGACCCATCGTATTTGAGTGTTTATAAACTCCTACCGATATAGTGGATCAAACTGATCGACCGGAACTTATAAACTACTCAACCAATAAATCTTCACAATATAAAATTATTTTTATATCATATACAAATACGTTCACTCGAATATATACACTCAAACTCAATCTAGGGTATTACTAACCCCATCTCTACGAGTCACGCCATAGAGCCAAGGTAATTCACTTAACGTTAGGCTCTGATACCAACTGTAACGACCCGGAAAAATGCGACCTTGATTATCCGATATACAACACATATCGAATATCAAGAGTCGAAAATACCAGATGGTTAATGAAAGAAATTAGAGGGTGAGAATAGATAAGATAGAAACTTAGAATAGAAGAAGATGAAGAACACAACATCAGAGTAACACGAACCTCACAGCGGAACGAATAACATATAATATATAATATAACTTTGAAATATAAATATGTACTTGAATATACATATAATTTTCAAAGTATAGCACTTACAACACAGTGGAAATAAACAATAGCTATATGATTCTGAAGCCTCCTGCTCCAGCTCATCAAGTATCTGTAAATCCTGACTACTTGACTGCCCGTATAAAATTGGGCACCCAAGAGTTTAGGGAAAACAAAACAAAATAAACTCCGGGTCAGTCATGGGACTGGTGTGAGTAAAACAGTTTGAAACAGTTTGAACAAGTAAACGATATCTCATAAGACCACGCCGTATAACGAAACGGGTTTTTCCTTTATGAGAATCCAAAATATCTTTATATAAAAAACCTTTTGATATTATAATAATGTCTATCAACCACAGCATAATAATCATCTAGCAGAAACGCTTTCATCTCACGTTCTACATATATGGTATACAATCAAAAACCGCAAGCATGTATTGGGTAATGGATTCCAACTATGACAAGGTATGGAACCACCTTTCGCTAGTGTACCTCTAGAGAGGAATACACTGGGTTCAACAAGAACATCTTGCAACCCGGACACACATGACCGTCCACTCATTTCGCTTGAGTGTATCAAATGTATATCACCAACGGTTGGGATCAGCAACCGTTTCCCGAATGGGACAGCATCAACAATAGATTTTTAGAAATAAATGAAACTCTAGATCAGGTGATTATACACCCTAATAGGTGCAACCTACATAGCCATGCAACCTACCCGATTTTTATCATTTACCGATTGATGAGGCTTGAGGTTACGCTTTATCATCACATACGATTTCACTTCGAATGCCACATTGTCAGATCCATCGAAAATCACTAATTGACGTCTACAACAGTACATTATGTGTTAGCTAAAGAAGTTTCCTTCTCCGCTTACACTCTTGGTATGGTTGAAGAAATCAATGTACGTGACCTTTTCTGGAAATACCCTGTCAGACATTCATCCATACAAGTCATCCAGGAACAGGATGAACCGAAGGCACCATTCAGTATATCCGTCTTAGGCACTGTTATCTAAGACTTATACAATAGCCCTTGCACTTTACTCCGTCTTTAATTATCTTTGGCATATATGATTCGCAACGCTTATGCCAATACAGAGTGGTTCTTTGGATAATAATCCAACCGGTCTCTCCATATTAACAACGTTAAAATGGTTAAAAACTACGATAGTCGGTGAGTTAACTATCAAAGAAAAATACGTGTGCAAACAACGATATTATTTCCAGATGGGAATTATATCAAATCAATCATCAATCATATATATATATATTCATATGTTCCTTATTTTCTATGTTTAAAAAATATACGTTAACACTGGAAAACATTTCCATTTCTAATTCATATTTCCAATTTCAATATTTGATTACATTTCTGATTCTATTTGGAAAACATTTCCAAATCTTCCTTACTTGGATTTGAACAGATATTTAAATCAACATTGCGATGACAACTCAAACGACTATACTTATTTACTAAATTCACCTAACCACTTTCACTCTCGAACCTTAACCATTTCTAAATTAAAAACGAAGTCAATCAAGTTGGGGTATAACTACCTCTCAGACCTTAACTGAACAACATTTCAAATCTCGAATTAGGGTAAGTTCATCTTTTAACTCTTTAACACTTCCTTACGTAACTTCCGTGTATAATTTACGAGTCCAACTCCTTTACAGAATCATTTGATTATAACAGTGGTGTTATAATTCCCTGTTTCTGAAATATAGTAACTTTAATCTACCTCTTATTTCCTAACTCGAATAAATAACGAACAACTAATTTATCAACTCCTATTTGGTTAACTCTTATTCGAATAACTCCAATCTAATAACTCTTATTCGATTAACTCTAACTCTTTTTAACTGTTACTGGATTAGCTCTTATTCGAATAACTTACATCCAAATAACTTATATTTGATAATCTCTCTTCTTCGAATAAACTATATTTGATTTAACTCCTTTCGAATATCTAGATTCAATTAACTCCCTTCGAATATCTCTGATTCAATTAACTCATTTCGATTAACTCTGATTTGATTAACTTACTTCCATTAACTCTATATTCGTTTAACTCCTTTCTTCAAATAAACTAATATTCGATAACTTTTTTTTCTTCGAATAAACTAATATTCGATTTAACTCTAACTGAATAACTCTAACTGGTTAACTCTTCGTCCTTATTCAGTTTCAGATGTCGATGTTGATTTCGATTCTTACTTCTCTATATAAGTCCTGACTTATATATGTTCTATTTATCCACTGATAAATAATTACTTAATTTATAAATATCATTTATAAATTAATCTACTCCATTTATCTGTTTTCTCCATATATAAGTCCTGACTTATATATATATATTTATCCAAATATAAATATTTCATTTATAATCTATTTATTTCTAAATGCCTTTACCAATATTTCCTTTTTAACCCTATTTGTAAATGGTTTACAAATATTTCCTTTTTAAATTTTATTTGCAAATGATTTGCAAATATTTCATTTTAGGGTTCTATTTCCAAGTATTTCCTTTATTAATATCTTATTTATTTTCAAAATAAATATTCCTTATATCTTATCTTATTTATTTAACAAATAAATATCTCCTTTTCTAATTCTATTTATTTAACAAATAAAAAATCCTTTTAATAACTTATTCTGTTTCCTAAGTCAATATCTCTTTTATAACTTATTTACTTAACAAATAAGTATCTCGTTTAACACCTCCTATTTATTTAACCAATAAATATCTCATTTATAAAACCTTATGATTTTATAAATATTCCCTTTCCTTTATAAATATTTCATTTATAAAGATTTCCCCTTTCTATATAATTTTACTTATAATGATTTCTATTTATAAATATTTCATTTATAAAACCCTTTTGATTTTATAAATATTTTATTTTAAAATACCATTTGAAAATTCCCCTTTTTCATATTCTATATGTTATGGTGTTTAACATATCAAGTCATGATGTCAAATATCGTCCATACACATATAATCAACAACAGATTATAAACCACGTCATATATCACAATATATGAAAATAATAAAATAGCTGTTGAGGAATCCAGTTGGATTCCTCCAGTCTGTTTCCCTGCATCCACAGATGTTACACAATAAAATCAACATCACTTTCAGTTCCATATGATATATTCTGATAAACAGAATCAATATAGAAATTCAACTAACTGACTTGCAGTTCAATCAAACAGTCAACACACAGTCAATCAACCAATATTTAACAGTTCTAAAAATACAACATGAAATTATAAACTATTCAGAGTTAGTGAGATTTACTCACATTGGCAGTTCATTGTTAAAAAACGATAAACTGTTTGTTTGATTTGAATCAAACAATTTATTTCTCCATAAATTCATACGAGCCCCAATCCACTTCCAGTCAGCTTCATTGTGAAGTTCTCTTCCATACGGTCCCAACGCAACTTGTTTCGCAGAATTTCGTTAACATATGATCAAGTTACGTAATTTACAAGTTTGAACACATAGTTCGAATTAACACACATTTTATTTAATTTAAAATAAATGGGCTTTAACCTTTTTTTTCACCTGCCCAAACACCAACTCAAAAAGCTATACCCGTGGATCCTTCTCCCTCACCAAATACACCGACGTCTGCTCCTCCACATTCACCATTTCCCAACACTTCACCGGCCTCGTTCTCCTTTGATACTCCGTCGTTCACCAATCCGACACTTGCATTCAACTTCTCTTCCAGTCCTCTTTGAAACCATCTCCTCCACAAAACACTCGAACACGGAAATGGATTTCCATTGTCAGCCCTAAACAGTGAACCTGCGACCCCTTTTAACGCCAATCCTACACAAAGTTTGCCACAACGTGTCATTCTCCACCCTGATCTCAACTACAACCATCATCTTTTCAATCGAATCACCAAACTCACAAAATCAAAAGCCCTAGAAACCCAAACCTCTCGCTGGAACCCATCGAGTTCACCAAACAGGAACCGAATGCCTCAAAATTGATACAGAATAGAGGAGAAGGGTGCCAGAAACACAAATACACATATATATTGATTTATAGGATTTTAACTGGTTTTCCTTTGATTTTTCTTTTGGGATTTTTACTTGCTGTTATGGGTTTATACGGTTATATATACCTGTGGGTGGTAGGTAACAGTTGTGGATGAGAAAAGGTGTTGCGTGGCCTTCCTATTACCCAAGAAAAATATTGGGATATTTTATTTTTGATTAATCTATTTTATTTTCTTGATTTAATACTCGTCTCCGGTCCTTAAAAATCCCTGCGACCACATATGATATCCTAAAATCACAAAAACAGACATGCCACTAGAGTTCGACATTATGGTTCCAACGAAAATGGTTTCGTCGAATTCCAACTCCGTTTGCTCACACATTGTATTTTTAACTGTCAAAATATCGACTGTTTCTCACTCTAAAAATCCGTACGGCCACACACTGACTTCAAAAATCACGGAAACCGAAATCTAGCAATAATTTAACATTGCGGATCTAACAAAATTAGTTTCTCCGAATTCTGAGGTCGTTTGCAAAACTGGCTATTTTTAAAGCTCTAAATAACCCATTTAAATATATAAATATATTTAAATATAATTAAATAAAATATAAATAAATTTATATTATCGTATATATTCACCACAGAATATCATACAGCTCTAGAATATTCCTATATGAATTTCTAGCTTGATATTTCAAATCCTGATTTAAATCGATATTCGATTTATAATGAAATTCCTTTTCTGAATATAAATAAATATTTATAAATTTCAAAGGAATTCCACAGCGACTTTTCCAAAATTTTATTTGGACATAAATCAAAATCTACACGACGAAATCCCGATTTTTCTCTTCCACTAGAAAAATATACTCCACCAGCTCCACACGTTTCTTGTTTCACAGAAATCCGGCTTAAAACGAATCCTGTACATTCAGTTGAAGTTCGAATCGCCAATTTATGAATTGCAGCGCCATTTCGTGCTCGATTTTAATTATATTATAACTCTACGTTCAAACTATCGTTTATATAATATATTCGTTATTCAAATTCAATTCTATACTGAATTAAATATCACAGATGATCCAGTTCACACCATATCGCCGTTTCAGCAAATTCTGATTATTCCAGAATTAAATATATTATTTAATTTATTATTTTAATTAAATATTCAAAGTTTATTTAATTCAACGACCATTACATACTCTTAATCACCTTTTAAATAATTAAATAAATTAATTATTATATCGCTGAAAATGCGGGTCATCACACAACCCATACCCGCTATTACTTTTCCATCTTCTCTAATCAATTGAGCGAGCTCCAGGAAGATCCTCTCATCCCATTGTCAATCTTTCCATCCGATCCTTCTCCTCCATTCTTCACTAAAACAACGAACCGCCTTCACCATTAATCCCCTCTTCGATTCCTCCTTAAGCTCATACCCAACAACGGAAACTCGATCATCTGTTCCCTAGGAATTTTCCGCAACCTCCTGAGCTTTATTCCACCATTTCCATGATTTCAAATCACATGTTCTCCCTCTTTGATTAATTAAAACAAATCCCGACAACACCACTGATCTTCTTGACACCGTATCCACAATCTTACGTCCCCAACGAGCAACCGGACATCCCCTTTTTCCCTACGTCGAGCAGTTGCTCACCGTGCCCTCCACAGTTCGAACGACAGTTTTGTTCACCAATCAACCAAAAAAATCTCTACAGTGTGCTACTCGACATCGCGAGTTCAAGACCACCCACCAAATCGACCATTAGTGCTTCAAACTTGTGAATCACCTAACCCTAGCCTCAAGAATAACTCACGCTGTATAAAACGACTTCGACAAAACTGTAGTCGAGCTTGGTAAAACTGACACCAGATGGAAGCATAAATCGAGAGGATAATATATATACAAGTTTTAGGATTTTAGGATTTTTATTTTGATTTCCTTTGAATTTTACTTCTTGCGTTTTTGCTGAGAAAAATGAGGGAGTGGCGGCCTGAAATTTGATTATATAAGGGAGACGAGATTTTGTGTGGTGAAAAGGATGACTGGGTGTCTTGTTTAGGGTCACCAATATCTTAGGATATTTTAGTTTTATATTCATTTCTACATTCTAAAAATCCCTACGAACACACACGATACCTAAAAATCATGTAAACCGGCATGCAGCTACAGTTCGACATTACGGTCCCAACGAAACTGGTTTCGTCGAATTCTATCTCCGTTTGCTCACACAGCGTATTTTTAAAGGTGAATTTATTGACTGTTTTTCACTTTAAAAATCCATACGGCCTCATGCTGACTTCAAAAATCACGAAAACTGAAATCTAGCAATAATTTAATATTGCGGATCCAAAAAAATTAGTTTCGTTGAATTCTGAGGTCGTTTGCAAAACTGGTTATTTTTAAAGCTCTAAATAACACTTTTAAATATATAAATATATTTAAAAATAATTAAATTTAAATATTTATAAATAAATATTCTCGTATATATATTCACAGTGGAATACCATACAGCTCTACTGGGATTTATAACTCGATATTTCAAATCCCGCTTTAAATCGATATTCGATTTATAATGAAATTCCTTTTATAAATATAAATAAATATTATAAATTATAAGGGAATTCCACAGTGACTTTTCTAAAATTTGATTTGGACATAAATCAAAATCTGCACGACGAAATCTCGATTTTTCTCTTCCACTAGAAAAATATACTTCACCAGCTCCTAACGTTTCTTGTTTCATAGAAATCCGAGCTAAAACGCTTCTGTATATCCAATTGAAGTTCGAATCGCCAAATAACGAACGGCAGCCCCATTTCGAGCTCGATTATAATTATAATATAATTATACGTTCGAACTATCGTTATTTAAATATATTCATTATTATAATTCAACTCTAAACTGAATTATATACTTTGAATTGTCCAGTTCACACAATATTGTGAATTCCACTAATTCTGATTATTTCTGAATTAAATATATTATTTAATTATTATTCTTATATAAATATTCAATATTATTTAATTAAACAAACCTTTAAATTACCCAACCATTATTTTAAATAATTAAATTAATTAATTATTCGACCGAAAAGGATGGGTTATTACATTCTTCCCCACTTAAAATAATTTCATCCGCGAAATTGCTAAGGTAGAAAACAAACCCTGTCAACCGGTTAGAACATATTTGTTCACTTCTTAACTCCAGTTTCGATAAACCAATTTATTTCAATTAAATATTAATTAATTCTTATTAACGAAAATTTTCAAAAATCCTGAAAATTTTCTAACACCTTAACTTTTTGAAAAATTTCGCCAGCACCTCCTTTGTACTGGTCAATAACTCAAACTCCAACTCGCCTCTCTAAGCCTTCTCCAACCCAAAAGAAAATCAAAACGCCAAGCGGCTTGCCAAATCGGCTCATAAATTTCAAACCCATATAAATATAAATTTGTACCTTTTTGTCGGGAATATCATTATATCATTTCCATCTGTTGCCCATTCAGCATATACCAATGTCATCCCAATCAAACTCATATCAGTTTTATTTCCAATACAACATTCGCTTTTAACCAAGCCAAATTCCATTTTCACACTCGAGTTTCATTCTCGATTCCTACTCTTAACTTGATTATCAATTTATACTTCAAATTCGAATTTCACAATCCAATTTGTCTTGATATCATTCTAATTCAATTCCAATTCCACTTAGTTGGCTTTAATTCGATTTCGATTTACTTCCACAAATTTCTATTTTATTTTTTTTTTAATTCAAACAATCTATATCTGGGAGTTTTAAACAGTTTACCATATCAAAATCAAACTTTCCTTTTCAAGATCCAAAACAAATTGTTTTTCTTAAACCAATTCAAAAACAAAATCTTTGGTAGTAATCCGTCACTTACAACTTGAAAATGAACACTGACAATGCTGCACAATCATCATCATAATTATTTTCCAGCGATCGAAGTGAGTTCAATACTATATCACTTTTCAAAACCATGTCTAAACACTTCTATTTTGAAATACATTTCGAAATACCATTCACAGTGCTTGTAAAACAATTTAAAATCTCCCAGGATTTTAAAATTCCCTTATACTTAATCCAAATCCATTTACAAACACTTATTCGAATTTCCAGGTTTTAGTTTCAATGCTGATTTAAATTCAGATTTTATTCAATTCGATTTCATATATTTCACTTATATGAATTCTGATTGGTTATTTACATAACCATTTCACTTTTTATAATCTTACTCGATTATAATAACAACTAATATATCCAATGTATATTATAATAATTTCAATATAAATCCTTTATATCAAAAATATAATCTTGGGTAAAATTATTTCGTTTACCCTTTTCAAAATATACCATGACGGTTCATCGTATTTGAGCGTTTATAAACTCCTACCGATACAGTGGATCAAACTGATCGACCAGAACTTATAAACAACTCAACCAATAAATCCCCACAATATAAAACAATTTTTATATCAAATAACAAATACGTTCACTCGTATATATACACTCAAACTCAATCTAGGGTATTACTAACCCCATCTCTACCGAGTCACGCCACAGAGCCAAGGTAATTCACTTAACCTTAAGCTCTGATACCAACTGTAATGACCCGGATTTTAGCGACTTTGGTTATCGCCATAAACTCCATGATGACTAACCAAACATTGAAAAATACCGGAAAGTTAATAGAAGAAATTAGAGGGTGAGAATAGATAAGATAGAAACTTAGAATAGAAGAAGAAGAAGAAGAACATACAACATCAGAGTAACACGAATCTCACAGCGGAACAAACAACATATAATAGATAATATATCCTTGAAATAAATCAGTATATGTATACAGTAACATTATTAGAGTACAACACTTACAACACAGCGGAAATAACTATAGCTATAAAATCCTGAAGCCTCCTGCTCCAAGCTCTTCAAGTATATCTGTAAAATCCTGACTACTTGACTGCCTATACAAAATTAGGCACCCAAGAGTTTAGGGAAAACAAAACAAAATAAACTCCGGGTCAGTCATGGGACTGGTATGAGTAAAACAGTTTAAAACAGTTTGGGCCATTAAACGATATCTCATAAGACCACGCCGTATAATGGAACAGGTTTTTCCCTTATGAGAATCCAAAATAATCTTTATATCAAAAACCTTTTGATGTTATAATAATGTCTATCAACCACAATATAATAATCATCTAGCAGAAACGCTTTCATCTCACGTTCTACATATACAGTATACAATCAAAACCGCAAGCATGTATTGGATAATGGATTTCCAACTATGACAAGGTATGGAACCACCTTTCGCTAGTGTACCTCTGGAGAGGAATACACTCGGTTCAACAAGAACATCTTGCAACTCGACCACACATGACCGACCACTCATTTCGCTTGAGTGTATCAAATGTATATCACCAACGGTTGGGATTAGCAACCGTTTCCCGAATGGGACAACATCGACAATAGATTTTTTTGAAGTAAATGAAACTCTAGATCAGGTGATTATACACCCTAATAGGTGCGACCTACATAGCCCTGCTGCCTGCCCGATTTTTTTCATTTCTGGATGTGAGTCTAGAAGCCACGCTCATCTCTGACAGATCACACGTTTATTCACTTTGAATGTCACGTCGTCATACCCGCCAAATCCCAAATTGATTTCCCCAAAAATACCATGGGTATACAACTAAGAGAAACGAATTCCTCCGCCACCAAACATAAATACGTTTGAAGAGATCAACTTACGCGATCTATTCAATATACTCTGTCAGACATTCGTCCATACAAGTTTTCCTGGGACTGGACAAACCGAAGGCACTATTCAGTACATCCACCTTATGCAATCTTTACCTAAGATTTATACAACAGCCCTTGCACTTTACTCCGTCTTCAATTATCTTTGGCATATATGATTCGCAACGCTTATGCCAATACGGAGTGGTTCTACGGATAATAATCCAACCGGTCTCTCCATATTAACAACGTTAAAATGGTTAAAAACTTCGATAGTCGGTGAGTTAACTATCAAATAAAAACATGTGTGCAACCAACGATATTATTTCCAGATGGAAATTATATCGATCAATCATCATTTAACATTTATCTCTTTAGTTCATTAATTTACTTATCTCCTGTTTCCACATATTCAACATTTATTATTTTCTATTATCAGAAAACATTTCTGATTCTTATTTGGAAAACATTTCCAAAACTCCTTCACTATCAAACCTTACCATTCCTTAGTTAAGAAGGAAGTCAATCAAGTTAGGGTATAATTACCTCTCAGACCTTAACTGAACAACGTTTTAACTTCGAAATAGTCGAAGTTTATGTTTTAAATCTTTAACAAACTTCCTTACAAAACTCTCAGATTCTATTTACGAATCCACTTCTTTATTGAAAACATTGGTTATAACGATAACGTTATAATCCCTACTCTCGAAATATCTAACTTCCATTATAACTTTTATTCTTAAATGTGAATAAATAAATAAACACCTGATTTATAAATAAATAACTCTTGATTTAAACATCGAAAAGTAAATAATACTTTCCCGAATTCGATATAATCGAATTCGCCGATTAACTCTCTTCCGAGAAATCTTTATTTGATTAACTCTCCTTCGAATAACTAATATTCGACTAACTCTCTTTCTTTCGAATACTCTATATTCAAAAATCTCCTTTCGAATAACTTATATTCGATAATCTCACTTTCGAATAACTTAATTCGATTAACTCCTTTCGATTAAACTAAAATCGATAACTCCTTTTGATTAAATTATCATCGATAACTCCTTTTCGACTAACTAAATTCGATTACTCCTTTCTTCGAATACAATATTCGATAACTCCTTTAAATTAAACTATAATCGATAACTCCTTTCGATTAAACTAATCGATAACTCCTTTTAACTTTATTTGATTACTAATATTCGATAACTCCTTTTAACTCGATTCGAATAACTAATATTCGATGACTCCATTCTCGACTAACTCTAATCGATTTATTATAATTTGATTAACTCTATTTAATTACTCTTTTGGTTAACTCTAATTCTAACTCTAACTGGTTAACTCTAACCGATCAACTCTAACTGGTCAACCCTAATTGATTAATTCTAACTGGTCAACCCTAATTGATTAACTCTAATTGGTTAACTCTAATTGATTAACTCTAACTGGTTAACTCTAACCGATCAACTCTAACTGCTCAACCCTAACTGATTAACTCTAACTGGTTAACTCTAATCTATCAATTCTATTTGATTAACTCTAAATCGATTTAACTCTAATCGATTTACTCTAATTGATTAACTATAATCAATTACTCTATTCGAATAACTGATATTCGATTTAACTCTATTTGAATAACTTTATTCGATTAACTCATTTCGATTAACTCTTTCAATTTATTCCTTTTGAATTAACTCCTTTGATTAATTCCTTTTCTGTTTGTTTATACAAATAATTCATTTTCTATTTGTTTACTTAACAAATAAATATTCCCTTTTCAATTCTATTTATTTAACAAATAAATATTCCCTTTCCATTCTATTTATTTAACCAATAAATATTTCTTTTATCTTTTCTATTTATTTTCCAAATGAATATTCCTTTTATCCTTCTATTTATTATCTAAATAAATATTTCCTTTATACTTCTATATATTCCCTAAATAAATATTCCATTTTAATTCTATTTATTTTCTAAATAAATATTTCCTTTATACTTCTATTTATTCCCTAAATAAATATTCCATTTTAATTCTATTTATTTAACAAATAAATAATTCTTTTCAATTCTATTTGTTTAACAAATAAATATTCCTTTTCTATCTTTCTATTTTATTTGTCAATGGTTTACAAATATTTCTCCTTCTATTTGTCTGACAAATATTTTCCTTTATATTTGTTTTACAAATATTTTTCCCTTATATTTATTTTCCAAATAATTTCCTTATATTTTTTTACAAATATTTTTCCTTATATTTGTTATCACAAATATTTTCCATTATATTTGATATCACAAATATTTTCCTTTATATTTGATATCACAAATATTTTTCTTTTCGATTCTATTTATAAGTGTTTTACAAATATCTCCTTTTCGATTTCATTTGATTTTATAATTTATTTATTTTATAAAAATCCTTTTTCCGTTTATATATAAAATCCATTGATTTTATATAAATAAGTTATTTTCAAAATATACTTTGAAAATCCCCTTTTATCATTATGGTATTTCTTATGGTATTTAACCTACCATTTAATAATGATAAATATTGTCCAACCAAACATAATCAACAACAAATTATATATCGCATCATATATCACAATATATAAATAACAGTAAAATAAATGTTGAGGTATCCAGTTGGATTCCTCCAACCTGTTTCCCTGCATCCACAGATGTTGAACAATATAATAACATCGATTTCACTTTGATATGAAATATTCTGATAAACAAAATCGATATTTGATTAACGATATATATAAATATCGTTTTCTATAATTTCAACCAATACATACGCAATTCAACCAAACAGTTAACACACATCAATCAACAAATAATTATCAGTTCGAAATATACGTTAGAAAAATATAACTGTTCAGAGTTAGTGAGTTTTACTCACATTGGACGATCATCGTTAATAACGATAACCATCGCTTGATTCAGACGGATAATTTATTTCGTCATAAATTGTAACGAGCTTCGATTCGCTCACCGTCAGTTCCATTGGGTAGTGTCCGTCCATACGATCCCAACGGATCTTATTTCAATCAATTCTGACTAAGTGTGAATAAGATAAGAATTTTACAAGTTCTTACACATTTAAATAAATTAAAACTCTATTTATTTTATAAATGGCCCTTTTACCATTTGTTTTTCTCCGGCCCATCACTTCCAACCCATACCCGCTATTACTTTTCCTTCTTCTCCAATCAATTGAGCGAGCTCCAGGAAGATCCTCTCATCCCATTGCCGATCCTTCCATCCAATCCTTCTCCTCCATTCTTCACTAAAACAATGAACCGCCTTCACCATTAATCCCCTCTTCGAATCCTGCTTAAGCTTATACCCAACAACAGAAACTCGATCATCTCTTCCCCAGGAATTTTCCGCAACCTCCTAAGCTTTATTCCACCATTTCCATGATTTCAAATCACATGTTCTCCCTCTGTGATTCATTAAAACAAATTCCAACAACACCATTGATCTTCTCAACACCGTCTCCACACTCCTACGTCCCCAACTAGCAACTCGACATCCCCTTTTTCCCTATGTCGAACAGTTGCTCACCATGCCCTCCACAGTTCGAATGACAGTTTTGTTCACCAATCAACCCAAAAAAATCTCCACAGTGTGCTGCTCGACATCGCAAGTTCAAGACCACCCACCATATCGACCATTAGTGCTTCAATCTCGTGAATCACCTAACCCTAGCCTCAAGAGAAACTCACGCTGTATAAAATGACTTCGACAAAACTGTAGTCGAGCTCGATAAAAGTGACACCAGATGGAAGCATAAATCGAGAGGATAATATATATACAAGTTTTAGGATTTTAGGATTTTTATTTTGATTTCCTTTGAATTTTACTTCTTGCGTTTTTGCTGAGAAAAATAAGGGAGTGGCGGCCTGAAATTTGATTATATAAGGGAGATGAGATTTTGTGTGGTGAAAAGGATGACTGGGTGTCTTGTTTAGGGTCACCAATATCTTAGGATATTTTAGTTTTATATTCATGTCTGCATTCTAAAAATCCCTACGAACACACACGATACCTAAAAATCACGAAAACTGGCATGCAGCTATAGTTCGACATTACAGTCCCAACGAAATTGGTTTCGTCGAATTCCGACTCTGTTTGCTCACATAGCGTATTTTTAAAGGTGAATTTATTGACTGTTTTTCACTTTAAAAATCCGTATGGCCACATGCTGACGTCAAAAATCACGAAAACTGAAATCTAGCAATAATTTAATATTGCGGATCCAACAAAATTAGTTTCGTCGAATTCTGAGGTTATTTGCAAAACTGGTTAATTTTAAAGCTCTAAATAACCCTTTCAAATATATAAATATATTTAAAAATAATTAAATTTAAATATTTATAAATAAATATTCTCATATATATATTCACAGTGGAATACCATACAGCTCCACTGAGATTTATAACTCGATATTTCAAATCCTGCTTTAAATCGATATTCGATTTATAATGAAATTCCTTTTATAAATATAAATAAATATTATAAATTTTAAAGGAATTCAATAGCGACTTTTCTAAAATTTGATTTGGACATAAATCAAAATCTACACAACGAAATCTCGATTTTTCTCTTCCACTAGAAAAATATACTTCACCGGCTCCTAACGTTTCTTGTTTCACAGAAATCCGAGTTAAAACGGCTTCTGTATATCCAATTGAAGTTCGAATCGCCAAATAACGAACTGCAGCGCCATTTCGAGCTCGATTATAATTATAATATAATTATACGTTCAAACTGCCGTTATTTAAATATATTCGTTATTATAATTCAACTCTAAACTGAATTATATACTTTGAATTGTCCAGTTCACACAATATTGTGAATTCCACTAATTCTGATTATTTCTAAATTAAATATATTATTTAATTATTATTTTTAATTAAATATTCAATATTATTTAATTAAACAAACCTTTAAATTACCCAACCATTATTTTAAATAATTAAATTAATTAATTATTCGATCGAAAAGTACGGGTTATTACATTTTCCTTTCTTTAAAGTTGCTATTATGAAAATTTAAACTGTTATTTGCCAAACGCCTTTTTTGACCGTTCAATTCCTTCTGTTCCCTTGCCTTGCATTCTCGATGCCACCATTTCCATTCGCGTATAATATGTATTAAGAGAAAAAAGCTGTTACATTTAATTCCTTCTGAAGCGTCATCTCAACATTCGAGATTCAGTGTAAATGATTTTTTTTCTACTTTTCACAGCTCCTCAACCATTTCACTTTTCCCATCTTCTGTCTTCTTCCCATTTCACTCGACAGCTCCTCAGTCCGCCTCCTCTCTGTAAAACCACACCCTTCCGCGTCCTCCTCCACCTGCATGGCGTCACCACCGAGCTCCGCCCCATCAGTCCATCCTGCTCTGAAACTCGCGCCCAAGCCTAAGACCGCCATCACCCCAGCTCGCTCCGCCCTCCTCATATCCGCAGCCTCCGACCTCTCCATCCCCTTCACACTACAAAGTCCCCTATGCTGACGACTTCGAGCCCGAACTCCTCACATCCACCACAGAAAAGCCAACCCCACTCTGACCGCGAACCCCGCCTTGCTGCTCCACCCGACAACACCTCCAGACCTGCCCTAAGCCGTGTCTACCCTCCGACCAGACTTGACAACCTTTGTAGCCACAACTCAACCCAATATAGACCTCACCTAAGCCATCTCCAGTGCCATGAGTCCGCCAACCTGGCCTTCTGCTGCTCGAGTCCCATCCAAACCCGCTTGAGCCTTGCTTTTGTGTTTATGTGAGTTTATATATGTTTATTTATAAAGGAAAGGAGTATTGGGTTTTGGAGTTTGTTGTGTTTACTTTCAATATACATACATATATATATATACATATAAAGATTTTGTTGTTTTAGAGTTTGTTTTGTGTGTGATTTGCGTGAGTTTTATATGTGTGTGGTGTTATGTTGTTGTATACTGTGTGCGTTTGTTTACAAATGAATATTTATATGATTTGCTGTGTGTGTTGTGTGAGTGTGAGTGGATTTTGTGTGTGTATATATATAAATATATATTATATTATAAAAATTTATTGTGTTTATATTTTGGTGTGTGTATTATGCGTGTAGTGTGTGTGTGCGTGCCTCTTTATGTGAGTATATATATATATATATATATATATATATGCGAGGAGCTTTGAAATTTATCTGTTTGGAAATTTCATTTTGATTAAATGTTTATATAATTGTAATTTGTATTATATATATATAAAATTTTCGGTATGCGCCAAATTTTTTATATATATATTTATGTTATAATTTTTCTATGTATATACGAATATATATTTATATATATTATGTTGTAAAATTTGTTGGGATTATTTTTGAATTAAATGTGGTGTTGAGTCCGAAACCCATTTCCAAAACTGAATGGCCGTACCATCCCAAAACCCAATACCGTACCGATTCATTTCTCCTCTTGAAAAAATATATAGAAATATTGAATGATCATTGAGTAGAATCTATTCCGAACCGTGCTTAGAAATCATCACTTCATTCAGTGTTAATTCGTCTTCTGTCTCCAATTCTATGCCACGAATGGTGAGTTTATCTCACACCTGACTTACATTTTTCATGGATTTAGATCAAGAATGAAATGATATATCAAATGTATAGGATTGCTGATAGAAATTGTTTGATTTGATATATATATATATGCACATTTCATACGTGACACAATATGTTCATATGACACATAGTTGCACTGTTGATATATATATGCTCTGATTGTTGCTATGTGATTGTTGTTTGTGATTGTTGATACTCTAGTTTAGGAAAAATCACTAAGGGTTGAAATGATACATACCCGAACAGACAGTAGAATAGGGAAAAATCGTAATGGGTTGAAATGATAGACCTGAATGATTTTTACTGAATTTGGGATCGCGGGTTGAAATGATAGACATGTAGAAATTTTATAAATTACGGGTTGAAATGATAAATATCCGTATCACTTGACCAAAAAGTAGAAAACTATACACGGACACCGTTGGTCGTGTTTTCGTAGTAAAATGATTTGGAATTTGAATTTAACTTAATATATATATATATATTGAAGTTTTTAAATTAGAATTTTATAAATTTTAAATTATATGTTTAAAATGATTTGTTTATAAATAAATATAGATTTAAATATTTATTTAGAATTTACTTATACTTTTTTTATTTTAAACTATATAATTTAATTATATAAGTATTTTAAACCATTTATATTATTGGAAATAATTCTTGTAAACCTATTCTATATTATTTTATCTTATATATGTTTATAATTTATATTCTAATTAATTTTAGAATTTTATAAACTTATATATATATATCTATTTTCAAAGTTAAATTTCTTTTATATATATTTTTATGAACTTTAATAATAAACTCAAGTTGGATAAGTTAGATTTCACGATTTAAATTCAAAGATTTAAAGATGTAAATTTATATAATGAGATTTGAATAACGAATGAACTCATATTAAGTTATGAATTCAAATTGATATGAACCTTTAGTAGAGATGAATTGAGTAAAAACATGAAATGAATTTGAATTCAAATTGGTTTGAACTTATAAGAGACAAATTTGAATTGTGAAACTGATTCTAAATTTGAATCTTTCGAATTTAAGAGAAAATGTATTTGAATTTAAAATTGATATGGAATGAATTCTATTTTTAGTAACTGAATGTGAATTTGAATATTAAAATTTTATATATGGAATCGATTTATAATGGAATGGTTTGAATTGGAATATT
The DNA here is from genome assembly GCA_030737875.1 of Allium sativum. NCBI lineage: Eukaryota > Viridiplantae > Streptophyta > Magnoliopsida > Asparagales > Amaryllidaceae > Allium > Allium sativum. Next base: position 1,023,203,353 of record CM060926.1, read on the forward strand.
TATGAAATCGAACTTATAAGAATGGTTTAAAATTTTATGAACTGTTTGAAATTGAAATAGAAGTTTTGTTTTGAATTATATAAAATGGAATTTGAACTTAAATGAATCCTTATAAAGATAAATGGGATTATACCAATTATTTGAATTTACAAATAGCTATTTCGAAATGTATGACTTGAATTACTTAACTCGATAGGTTTTGTTTATAATTTGAAATGTTAGTCTTTGACTTAAATTAAACATTTTTAATTCGAACCAAAATGTTGAATTCATGTGAATCGACCTAAAACGATTTCCTAAAGGAAAATTTTGAATTATTTGAATTGTTTCGAACATGAATTTTTACGAATATAAACCAAACCAAATAATACCGAAGTAAAATGTTTTGGTATTGATTTAAACGGAAATTCGTTATACAAATTCTTTCAGAAATTTTAACCAATGTTAAATGAATAGTATTAGTTTATACTACATTGAGATCATTACGATATGTTTCTAAATCAATTTGATTTAAAGTGATATAAATGAGTTATTTTCAAATTTAAATATAATCGAAGTTAGATATTTAAATTTGATTTCAAATTTGAATATGAGAATTCATATAAACTATTTTATATAGTGATTTATAAAATAATGACCATGGTGTGAAAAATGTAAACGATTGATTGTTAAAGAGACCGGGATCGGCTATTGTCATACTCTCTGCCAATACCGAAAACCACTTTAACAACTATGTACGCGGTGGAGTTCCAGAATGAAGGGGATGATTTGGCGAAAGACTCTATTTTTGTATTTCATATTAGTTATGAGACCCTGATTACCTTGAGTCAACTTGATGTAGCTAAAACAGGAGCTACACACGGACCAAGTGAGGTCATACCTCCGACCGAGCGCACTTCTTCGATATTATTCTATTACTGTTGAGATTCGATTGGGCCTTTTGATTATGGGAGTGTGTATCGAGGTGGGCGGTAGTAGCTGTTATGCGTTACCACCAGTCCAGCTCTGCAAACGATGAATCCACCTGGCATTCCTTGCGTGCCTTGTCACATGCCTTACACGAGCCCACTACGATTTTGTTTTGTACTATTTTATATGGAGTGCCCTCTGATATACCTCCAGTTTATGGAGGAATTACGATACTGTATATACTATGGGAATATATAAACGGTGTAAGGGCAATCATGGTAATCCCGCTTACGCTATTTTGATATTTTTACTTTACTGATAGACACTATTGTATGTAGTGTATTATACTCTATAGTATTAGTTTGACGGATCCTTAGATGATGGTGATCCCAAACATCCGTTAAGTTACTGATAGCATTTCATTGAACATTTCATTTGAATTGATTTACTTCCATGAGAATGTTAGTCCTGATCCAAGTTGTTTTGTTTTGCATTATTGCTTGGGTCAGATCGATTATCACAGCTTTCGAGATCCACTCTTGGAGTTTGAAGATTATTGGGTTTTTGCTCATTTATATCTACCTGTTCAGTTGATCCAGTCACACAGTTATTTCTATCATTTCCTTTATAGACTGTTATCATTTATTTATTGTATTAGACTTCCGCTGTATTATTTATGTAAACTATGATGTAAAATTTATTTAGTGGCTTCATGAACTACTATTGTATTTTAAAATTTCCACTACGGGATATTATATTGCTCTATATCTGTGTCTGTGATCTGTGATTCTGTGATTTATTCTATTTACCCTAGAAGCTAATAACAACCTGTTGTTTTAGACGATTCGAGTTGACATGTTTTGTCAATTCAGCACGGTCAAAATGGTGAGTCGTTACATGCGGTATCAGAGCTTTGGTTTGCCAAAGCTTTAGCCTATGGGGGTAAAAGCTCATTGGAGATAGGGTAGTGATACCATAGGATGAGTGGAATCTGTTACAATATCCTTCTTGAGAGAACGTATTTTGAAATTATAAATAGTTATAAATGGTTTTTAAATGTTTTAAACAAATATTTGCGGATATAAAACCTTGTTTAATATTTAAATCATTTTCAGATATTTCCTTTTCATTTGAATCTTCCTTCGTTGATCCTCTTTGATTAAGTTCTTCATTCGTTCAGCTTTTTACTCGAATTCTATAACTTACCCTTGTCCATTGTAAGGTAGGAAGTAGAAGGAGAGTATAAGTCTTCCATCGAGTTCGATCTTATTCATTATTGATTTAAAATTCGTATTTCTTGATGAAGTTTTGATATGTATATTTGTAAATAATATTATGTTAGTAATACTAATATTTTCAAAAGATTTTATTTTTATACTTTGAGATTTTATATTTTATAAACTATATTTTATATAAGATTTAAATATGTAGATTTTTGTAAGAAAACGATTTTATAGTAGTTAAAATCTATAATGGTATTTATGTATGTAAATATATAGGAATTTATAAATTCAAATTGGTTTACAAGAATTTAAATTTGTGATGTATATATTTGTTTTATTTTGGAATTTAACAAGTTTTATATTTTAAATATTGATAACATGGATTTGAAATTATTTTGTCATAGTATAGAATAATTTTGTTATGTATTTTATAATAATATTGTTAGTACATTTATTAAAGAATTGAGGTTGAATTTTAATAAATTAATGGGTGGGGGAGAGATATAAATTTTCCCTACTTGGAATTTTAACGATTTGATATATAGTATTTATAATATATATTTTGTTTAATATATAAAGATGTTTTGAGTATTTACCTGACGTCAAAATGGCCTATTGAATACCTAGTGATTTGGGTATATGTCTGATCAACGTATGAAAATCCTATGTGTATTAGATAGATATAGAGTCACACTCTAGTCGCTTGAAAATAATTCTGGTGATGACTGCAGCATCATCGATATCTATTTTCGGGTTTCGAAAGTGGGATAAATATATATATATTGCCAATCGAGATGTTGAGTGAATACTTAAAACTATTTTGTAATATTTGAAAACATTTTAACCTCTGATTTAAATGTATATATATTTCAAATTATATATATAGGTATGAGAATAGATATGAGCCTTCGGTTAAAAATATATATTTATTATTTAATTACTATTTCCCTGCCTCGTTCCTTTTCGGGGATGAAAAAGTTTGAGTGGGGAAGAATGTAATGACCGACATTTTTTAGTGTATTTTCATTTAATTCATATTTTTATTTCTATTTTGTTCGTTTATTTACAACTCAATTTGTTTGTATTTTATTAAGATAACTATTCTATTTTGATTTAAAACTATATTTATTTTGGATTTGAATTCATTTCTTAATATATTTATAACAAATGAATTTGTTTGTATCTTGTTTTGTTTGTATTTTTGATTTAAAACTATATTTATAACAAATGAATTTGCTTTGTTATAAATATATTTTATTAATAAGTATTAGCTACTTCAGATCTTATTTATTTAATTTATTTTATCGAGTTTTATTCATTTGAATTTGAATTCATTTCTTAAGATTTATTTCAAGTATTTCACTCGTATTATTATAATTTATTTTCGATGTTTTATTTTGAAATAATTCTCTTATCAATTTGCTATTTGTATTTGATCTTCGTTAACTTAAAACATCGTTCAACTTTTATTAGTCGGAAACGTTTTTCCGTCTGTTTGAAATAAAAACTGTCTGTTATATACTCGAAACTATTCGCTTTGTCCGTTTACATGTCTGTGCGCTTTCCTTTCTTTAAAGTTGCTATTTTGAAAATTTAAACTGTTATTTGCCATACGCCTTTTTGACCATTCAATTCCTTGTGTTCCCATGCCTTGCGTTTTCGATGCCACCATTTCCATTCGCGTATAATATGTACTGAGAGAAAAAAGCTCTTACATTTAATTCCTTCTGAAGCGTTGTCTCAACATTTGAGATTCAGTGCAAATATATTTTCAAATTTGGTTGCAGCATTCATTTTTTTCTACTTTTCACAGCTCCTCTACCATTTCACTTTTCCCATCTTCTGTCTTCTTCCCATTTCACTCAGTAGCTCCGCAGTCCTCCTCCTCTCTGTAAACCGCACCCTTCCGCGTCCTCCTCTACCTGCATGGTATCACCACCGAGCTCCGCCCCATCAGTCCATCCTGCTCTGAAACCCGCGCCCAAGCCTAAGACCGCCATCACCCCAGCTCGCTCCGTCCTCCTCATGTCCGCAGCCTCCGACCTCTCCATCCCCTTCACACTACAAAGTCCCCTATGCTGACGACTTCGAGCCTGAACTCCTCACATCCGCCGTAGAAAAGCCAACCCCACTCTGACCAGGAACCCTGCCTTGCTGCTCCACCCAACAGCACCACCGGACCCGCCCTGTAATAACTCGGAAATTTGAGCCAATTAAAAATTTTTATTTTGGCAATTTTGAAGAATTTTGAATATTTAAAATGAATTATTTTAAATAATGATGACGAGAAATTCATTTTTAATAGAATTAGAACGTATATATTTATATAGATCGATGTTAGAATATAAAAATTTATTTTTAATTACAAAAGGAATTGAAAATGGCGCGGTAGTTTGAAAATTCGATTTCAAATTTCAAATGGATGTACAGGATTCAAAATAATCCGGATTTTATAGAAACCAAAAGTATTAGAATCTATTAGAGAATATCTTTCCAACGAATCCGAAAAATCGAAATTTCATAGCGGGGATAAAAAGTTATGCCCAGTTGAAAATTCAGAATAGTGGTTATGAAATGATGACCCTTAAAAATGGAAATTTTGCAAACGACCTCTATTTTCGACGAAACCACTTTTGTTGGATCCGTGATGTCAAGTTATTACTAGATTCCAAAATTCGTAATTTTCTGAATCAATATGTGAGCGTGGCAAAGGAAAACGCGTTTGACCGGTTTTAGTTGATTTTAATCGACTGGAAAACGGCCATTTTTCAAACGGTCTCTGAATTTGATGAAATTAGTTTTGTTAGAATCGTATCGTCAATACGAAACTAGAAAATATTTTTTGGAAAATTTTAAAGTCTGTATGTGGCCTCGGTAAATTGAAATGTGCGTTTAAATTGAATATACATAGATTTATATTTTGATTTAAATGGAAACTGATCGAAACGTTAGAATTGGGTTACGAAACATGTCCCATTGTGTTCGGAATGGGGGTAATTAGCTAGGGACGACAAGCATTGGGTCTCAATTGGAGTCCGAACAAAAAGTCAACCCCTTTTGAAAATAAATAAAATAAAATATTAATATATATATTTTTATAAACACTCTCCCCCCATCCTCTTCCCCGTTCATTCAGAGGAAGTAATTAAAAAAACCTAAACTAAATCACGATGCCTCCACCCTCTCCCCTCTCCGCCACCGCCGGCGACGAGCGCCCCACCACCCACGGTGTCGACCACCCAGTTCCCCCCTCCTCCTAGTGACGGCGCCATTCCCCCTTTCCCCCCTCTTCTCTTCTAAATCGATCCACAAACCTCCCCGTGCCCCAATGTAACACCCCACCTCCGTCAGGGTGACTCTTGCAAGCACTCTGACTTTGGAGGGGCGTTTGAATCAGGTAAACATGCATAATGATATATCAAGGCAGAACAAGAACATATGTATATATGTAAACAGAGTAAATAACATAGATAAAACAGCGGAAGATTTTAAACCATTTCAAAACAAGTCTGGTACAACACAATGTCAATTTTCCAAATAAACAAGTCTAGTACATAAAACCACATCATCTGAAAACTGAAAAGGAAAACATAAAGTAGCTATCCCCAAATGGAAAAACCATAGCAAGCTCAAGTCCAAATGTGACGGCAAGGAATTTCGCTCGGTCTGAACCAGTCGCTAAACCGATCCAGGCCGTTCGAAATGCCCTATCGTTCGAGAACACGACAAAACAGAACGCATACAGAAGAACTTTTCATTGTATATAACAACAATGCATCAGATTACAAGAATATACAGAGTATAAATAAATGAATATTACACAGAAATATCAGATATTTAAATTACATTTAAATACATAGCAGCGGAAAATAATACAATACACAACTAGAAGTAGATATACGGATACAAAGCTTTCCGGATATCGTTCCAGCTGTAAACCAGGATCCTGTGAATATAAATCTGCAAAACCAAAACTACTAGCTGCCCGTGTCAAAATAGGGGCACCCAGAGTTTAGGTTAAAACAATAAACTCCAGGTCAGTCATGTGACTGGTGTGAGAACTAAAACAGTTATTAATCTTTATTTTAAATCATTAGGTAAATCAAGGGACCACGCCGTATAACACGGAACGGGTTTCCTCCCAAGAATACCAGTGCATAAAACAAACAGCGCAATGCTAAATAAAGAAAAATGAAGCTGTTATAAGACCCAGGTCCCATCACACAATGCAACGCAGTCGAGGATAGGGTTTTCCCTTATAACAGCCAAAGGATGCTTGATACGTTTTAAAACAAATCATTTGATACTATTATAAGTGTATAAAACAACTTCAAATCATAAGTATCAATCATAGGCGGCATAAGCGCCCCATCCCACTATGTCGCCATATATAGGATTACAATTAAAACCGCAAATGTCACGTATTTGGAAATTGGATTTCCGTCTATGAACCGAGGCAAAAGATAGTCCTCAACCGATTCGAGACGCTCTAGCCTGTGTCTCAGGAACAGAACGCATCGTCCCTTGGAGCGACAGGGCCGGTCCACCGATGTGGATTAAAATGCCTGAACACTACGTTTCCCCACCCTATGGGGTGTAAGTCTGGTCCGTCAGCCGACCAGAATGCATCGGCCGAAACCGATATAACCGAGGCGCCTCGCAACAGCAACAACCACATAAGTCAAACTCGTCAGGGTGTGTAAAACCACTGACGCCACTTCTAGCTAGAAAGAAACGCATGCCCTCCCTGAGGTCCGTCTCCCGTTTTTGGTTCATACCGGGTGTGAAACACGCGAGGTAAACGTTACACAAAGCTACGCCACAAAGGCCGTGCTTTGATCATCACCACAAGACTTTGCTTTTCAACAGAAGCCTCGATCATTTGCATCTTAGCATGCCACACAGGCAAACCATCCTATGCAACCGATATCAGTCACACAGAATGAAATCCGATGTCAGACACACAGTCCATTTACAAGTCCGTCCTGGGTCTGAACGAAACCGGAGGCACCTAGTACCCCGCATATCCATCGATCTCCAAGTACGTCTGGACGATCACTAACTGTTTCCATCTTCTTGGGTGTACAGCCCAATCAAGATCATCAGTTATCACCCAAACGACGTGAAGACCTCCGGTCTTCGACCATCGTCTTCATCTTCGACTTATCGTCGTATCAGTTATTCAGAATGGGATAAACCCGGTCTTTCCGAATAACTCGCGTATATATTATAAAAGTGTTACACAAACACAACATACGCCTCATTCCAACTCATTAGTCATTAACCGTAAATTAATCAAGAGAATAATTCCCCAAATATTAACCCCGAAGGCCGAAACCAACATCAGATCAATATCCAGAAAACCATTCTACTTAGCTAACCGACAGTTAGTTTCTAAATTTCACGTTCAAATCTAATTAAAGATTTAACTATCGCCTGGAGCAAAACTGGTGATACTCCATTCTCGATCTTTTCAATCTAATTAAAGATTCATTAAAACTCCACTTAGTTTTAATCTGTGACTGGGTTAAAGAATCAGTGTCATTTAAAACACGGTTCACGATAAACCCAAAGTCACATCCCATTAATTATCGGGTTAAAGAACAAGTGTTATTTAAAACACTGTTCACGATAAACCCAAAGTCACATCCCATTAATTATCGGGTTAAAGAACAAGTGTTATTTAAAACACTGTTCACGATAAACCCAAAAATCAATATCCATTCAATTCCAATTAAATATTATTTAATTGGTACACTTCATTAAATCTAAATAAAAAGATTTAATCTTTTCTCAACTGGGTTCAAGAACAGTGTTAGTGAAGACACCATCCACGACAAACCCAAATCACATTCATTAATTATCGGGTTAAAGAACAAGTGTTATTTAAAACACTGTTCACGATAAACCCAAAAATCAATATCAATTCAATTCCAATTAAATATTATTTAATTGGTACACTTCATTAAATCTAAATAAAAAGATTTAATCTTTTCTCAACTGGGTTCAAGAACAGTGTTAGTGAAGACACTATTCACGACAAACCCAAATCACATTCGATATTCAATACAAGGCTCTGAATAGAAAATATATCGGCCTATATTCAATATCAAATTCTACGATTAACAAATGTCGTATTGGAAATAACGATATAAATATATATCTTTCAAATTTCCATAACAACACCTGTATAATCACGAATTCCAACATCGAAATATTCCGAAGACAATTTCGATTCAAATCCACTCCAATGCAATCATTGGAAATTTTGGTTATTTTCAAAACCCTTTTCGAATTCAATTTATTTATTTAAAAATAAATAGAATTATAATTCTAGTTCAAAAACTAGTTCATTTCGATAAAAATCTATTTTTATCTTTTCAAATATGGAGTTTCTCATCCCAATTCTTTCTAAATCATTTCTTATGATTTTACACAAATTATTGCTATTTTTAATAATTTTATCAAGGCCCGTACAGTCGATTTCCATCAACGGCCATCGAACTGCACTTACAGCGACCTTTTTCGAATTTGATTTGGACATAATTCCAAATCCAAGCGTTAGATTTCAAATTTCTAATATTCGTTAGAAAGCTCTTTTCGATACGAACCCAACGGTTCCGGTTTTAGGAGAATCCGACGGTCGGATCTCCCGTAATGTCCGTTTGAAATAAATGGTCGAAATTCGCGAACTGCCGCGGCGCGGCGCGTTCTATTCAGGCCATTATATTATATATATAATATATATAATATATACTTCGTCGATTTCTATTTAAAACGAATTATATAAATAGTTTTAAAATTCGTTTCAAAATCTATTTCAACTTCCATTTCAATTCAAGGCAAAATTGAATTCTTCTTTATAAATTCGTTTTAAAATTCATTTCTATTCAATTCAAATTTCAATTCAATTTGAATTCATATTCAATTCAATTCATTTCGAAATCGTTTTCAATTCAATTCATTTCGAAATCGTTTTCAATTCAATTCATTTCGAAATCGTTTTCAATTCATTTCATTTCGAAAACGTTTTCAATTCAATTCATTTCGAAATCGTTTTCAATTCAATTCATTTCGAAATCGTTTTCAATTCAATTCATTTCGAAATCGTTTTCAATTCAATTCATTTCGAAATCGTTTTCAATTCAATTCATTTCGAAATCGTTTTCAATTCAATTCATTTCGAAATCGTTTTCAATTCAATTCATTTCGAAATCGTTTTCAATTCATTTCATTTCGAAAACGTTTTCAATTCAATTCATTTCGAAATCGTTTAAAATCGATATAAATATCGTTCACGTCAAAATGGCGTCAATCTAATCAACACGGCTTCATAAATTTCTATTTTCAAAATAGTTGTTATTATCAAAATATTTCGTTCAACACATGACCAATCTCAATGGATGAGTACTGTCAACACATGAACTTTTATTTTATAATATTCTTTATTTTTCAAATTGGAATGAGGCCCAATCAATTACCATATAAAGTTAATTATATGGATTTTCATACAACACATGTATATAATAACATTGAAAATAATCAACCATCAACCAAAGTGCACTACACTGTATAAGCATCAAATATAGATATCTAACGCTTACAACAGCATGTCAATCAATTGATCGACATATTTAATCAATCAGGATGAGTGAACTTCAAATTTCATCCCAACACCCGTGTGGGGTTTCAAACAATCAAACACCTATTTTATTTGTGCTGTTGGGCGATGTGTAAAATTTATCGTCCCAATCAATGTCATTCAAATAGGTGTACATAAACAAACCGTCCGGTTTATAAATGAATATTTTATTTTATTCACTTCACGTTAAAAATTATATTTTTAACGATAAAACATTTTATTTCAATCTATGAATTTCTATTCAATTCATTTATTCTATAAAATGATATTTTTATTTTTCTAACATATTTTAGAAAATTTCGGCGGCATAACGGCACGATACTAGAAACGGGACAAGGCCTAGCCTTATCCCCGGTCTAGTGAAGGCCCACGCCATTCACACATCAATCAAATCAATTTCATCTCACCAAACAATTCAATTCAAACAAATAATTCAACTAATCTATGCAACCAAACAAACAAGTCCATGGTCTGTGGACGATTGTGTCGGGTGCTACTAAGCACCGTCTGCATCCTAGTATATATATATGACTAGAAAAAAAGAAATTGAAAGGTGAGAAGTTCTCACTGATAGCTATCCAATCATCTTGACTCTTCTTTTGCAGAATTCTTCGTCGTCTTCATTGCCCGTAGCCACTACATATGTAAAAATCGAGTTTTTACTTCAAAGTTCCATATATAAAAATCGAATTTTTATTTCAAAGTTCAATATATAAAAATCGAATTTTTAGTTCAAAGTTCAATATATAAAAATCGAATTTTTACTTCAAAGTTCAATATATAAAAATCGAATTTTTACTTCAAAGTTCAATATATAAAAATCGAATTTTTATTTCAAAGTTCAATATATAAAAATCGAATTTTTATTTCAAAGTTCAATATATAAAAATCGAATTTTTATTTCAAAGTTCAATATATAAAAATCGAATTTTTATTTCAAAGTTCAATATATAAAAATCGAATTTTTATTTCAACGATATAAAAGATTATATTGTTATAACTTTACAACATAACTAAAAACCAGTTTTTAAAGTAAATAAAATTCAGTTTTTAAAACAAAATAATATTCAGATTTTAAACAAAATCAAATTCAGTTTTTTTCCTTTTAAACAAAAATCAGTTTTTTCTATTTAACTAAAATCAGTTTTTTTTTTCTATTTAACTAAAATCAGTTTTTTTCTATTTAACTAAAATCAGTTTTTTCTATTTAACTAAAATCAGTTTTTTCTATTTAACTAAAATCAGTTTTTTTCTTTTTAACTAAAATCAGTTTTTTTCTTTTTAACTAAAATCAGTTTTTTTCTTTTTAACTAAAATCAGTTTTTTTTCTTTTTAACTAAAATCAGTTTTTATATCTTTAAAAATGCAGTTTTTTTCTTCTTTTTCAAAATGCAGTTTTCAAACTATAATGCTAAAATAATTTTCAGATTTAAACTATACTGCTAAAATAATAAAATAAAAATAAAATAAAAAGAGAGTTAAAAACCTTTCTTCTTCCTTCTGAAACGAGGCCGCCACCAGCTCAAAACCCTCCCTCGACTTCCGCACCACCCACAGGCGGCTGACCTCCGATCTGAGGCTTCCACGAGGAGCGCCTAGGTGAGGCGCACCTCCCCCCTCGATTGCCACCCACTCGGTGGTCTGTGGCGGTGCGATTCAGAAAAGGGTTCCATGGGGAAGGGTCGTGGCTCGTCGGAGCTGCTGCAGTGGAGGGGGGAAAGAGGAAGAGAGGCGGGAGGGTGCAGACGAAGGTCGGAGGGAAGACGCCTGCTCTGGCGGAGGCGCGTTCGATGAGGCTCAGGGGCTGAGGGCGTGATCGACATTTTTTTTCTTTTTTCTTTTTTTTTTCCCATTTTTTTCTGTCAAACGAAAACGGGGGGGGGGGGGGGGGGCCAAAGGTTATAGGGAGGAGAAAGGAAATTTTTTTTTTATTTTTTTATTATTATTTAATTATTAAAAAGTTGACTTTTACATACGACCTCGAAACGAGGCCCACCTCCTGTCGTCCATAGCGTTTAACCCCCATTCCGAACACAATGGGATATGTATCGTCAGCTGATCCGGCTGTTACAATCAGTTTCCGTTAAATTTACATTTAAATCACTATATTGAATTTTAAACGTACATTCCAAATTACCGGGGTCACATACTAACTCTAAAAATTCTCGAAAAATATTTTCTAGCTTCGTATTGACGATACGGTCCTAACAAAACTAGTTTCGTCGAATTCTGAGGCCGTTAGAAAAATGGCCAATTTCCAGTCGATTAAAATCAACTGAAACTGGTCAAACGCGTTTTCCTTTGCCACGCTCACATATTGATTCGAAAAATTATGAAATTTGAAACCTAGCAATAACTTAACATCACGGACCCAACAAAACTGGTTTCGTCGAAATCCGAGGTCGTTTGCAAAATTGCTATTTTTAAGAGCCTTATATTATATTAAAATATATATAAATTCCACAGCGACTATTTCTAAATTTCAACTGGACATATCTCATCATTTATAAAGTGAAATCTCAGTTTCTCAACTTCGTTGGAAAGATATTCACTATTAGATTCCATTATTTTTGGTTTCACTAAAATCCGGATTGTTTTGCACCCGGTACATTCAATTGAAGTTTGAAATCGAATTATCGAACTACCGCGCCATTTTCAATTCCTTTTATAATTATATATAAATATTTATATTCTAACGACGACGCGTATAATATATACGTTCGAATTCTTTTCAAAATAAATTTCTCGTCGATATTTTTTAAAATAATTCATTTTAAATAATTAAAATTCGCCAAAATTGCCAAAATAAAAATTTCAAACTGGCCCAGATTTTACGGGTTGTTACACCAAAGCATACATGAGCTATCCAAGAAAAGCAGCTAAGGTCCAAGCTAAGCTCCTGTATTCCCTCCCTGAGAACCTGGGGGGGGGGGGAAACGGAAGAAAAGAGGCGAAAGAAAACAGGTCAGTCAAAAAGACTGAGTAAGCCCTACTACAATCAATGTAAACTGATAAAGTTAACTGACATGAGCAGCAGGTATGAACATAAGGATAATAACATACTAGCATGATGATTAACTAACCAAGCAGATAAAGGTGTCATCGCATAATCAGGATTAAGGTTTTTACACCACAGGTGTACTAGCAAACTAACATGACTTGAATAAACAAGTATTGATCCCTTGGCCCAAGCTTGGCCCAATACCAGGTGTTGACCTAAGTCAAGATCCAACTTATTAGTACCAATACTAGTATAACAGTATTGGGTGTTACCCCAATGTTCACACCGAACAGAACGGAACAGAATGGTCCATATAGAAATAGAGTTTGGGAAAAATGGGCTTTTATCATCCTAACAGATAAAGTACAGAAACGGAATGCTAACAATAATGGGCCTTTACTACCCTAGCGGATAAAGTACAAAAACGGAATGCTAACAATAATGGGCCTTTACCACCCTAACAGAACGGTACCACGCAGAAACAGACGGGTGTTGCCACCCAACAAAACAGACGGTACCAACAGAACCAGACAGAGCTAAGTGTACCCTAAATCCTACCCAAGCGATCGGCTCCCTAATACATAAATACCCTGTATCGGCCCTACGATAGGGTGTATTACTCCCTAAAGTGGCAACCAATTGGCACAGGCATATTTACAGATGTCACGGCGGCTTACATCCTCAGAGGCAGACCGGGGTCCATGCACGCACATGACCCGGTTGGAATGCACCATCAACACCCATCGCCATTATCAGAATGAACCACTTATAATTAGTTCAGTAAGCGTGCCCGGACCCTACCTACAGTTGGGTCAAAGTTTTGATACCAGAAAGGGTTACTGACTAATATGGGTCCCAAACAACAGATGACACAAGTATTCCCCCTTGTGTCCCCAGACTATCAGATCCAGATTAACTTATTAACAGAGTTCAGATATACAAAGTTCAGAGACCAGTTTTCAGAATAACGGATCAGATAACAGATTTACAAACTTGCCTAACTTGATGTGGGTCCTACAGATCCGCAAAACAGGTTCGTTTAATTTATCAATCAAGTTAGTTTATCCAGACCAGGTATCAAATTGGTTCTCAGCCTTATCAAATTACTGAGTTGGATTGGTTAAGTATTATTCAACTTAACCCCGCGAAATTACCGAGTTCAGATTGGTTAAGTGTAGGCTGACTTAACCCCGTTAATCCCCCATGTCTAAATTGGTTAAGTATTAAGTGGACCATGACTTAACCCTAATCATGAGGCATTAATTAATTAATGTGCCTTAACCTCTCACATTAGACTTTGTTGCGGTCACTAGTTAGGCCGGTCGGTTCCGGGTAGCTTTACACCACAACTAGGTCTAACCTCGGGTTCAAGGTACAACTTGACCAACTTCTCACATTGGGTCCTATTGTTTGTAGCAACTAGTTAAGCCGGTCGGTTCCGGGTAGGTTTACGCTACAAACTCAACCCAACCTCGAGTTGGCCACACTTATCTTTTCTAAGTGTCATGTCCATCATGTTTCCAAAACATGTTACAAATTTTCAAGCAATTGGGTAGACCTAACTTAATAGGTAAATTCCCAATGGGTAGACCTAACTTAATAGGTAAATTCCCAAGCTTATGTTTTTATGTCTTTTAAGTTTACCCAACCCCAAACGCAATCCCATCGCTTACATATCGCAATAGCGCATAAAGGATAGAAAGAGGGAACTTGGCATAATCATGACATAAAAATGTTAAAGCCACAAGTTCAACATGGTGGCATATGAAAGGTTCATGTGTTCATACACTTGCATATTACATTTTTAGGCCCAAAAAGCATGCATAAAACCAAACTTGGCATATTCATGATACATGGTGCTAAATGACATGTAAGAATGGCCACAAGTTCGCATTTAGCCTCACATGCAAGTTATCATAAGTGATATGATAACTTACATGTTGCCAAAATGCAACCTTTGGCATAAAGCTTGAAGCTTTATGTTCACATACTCAAAATAAGCTTGCATAACATGATAACATGAACCATATGACCATCCCAAACTTGCATATCATATGACACTTGCATAACAAACTTGCATAATAAAACTTGCATAATATATGACAACTTGCATATCAAACTTGCATAAACAAACTTGCATAACATATGACAACTTGCATATCATACTTGCATAAACAAACTTGCATAACATATGACAACTTGCATATCATACTTGCATAAACAAACTTGCATAACATATGACAACTTGCATATCATACTTGCATAAACAAACTTGCATAACATATGACAACTTGCATATCATACATTTAACTTTAGAGTTTAAGTATGAAAGGAATAGGGCTTACAATGCTTAAGAAGTCACAAAAATATGACAAAGCCCTTATGAAATCAATTAAACCCAAAATGCAAGCAAAACCCTTGAGCCAAAATGATCAAGACTCTTTCTTTATGATGCAAATATATAAACTTGTCTTGAATGCAAGCTAATGATGCTCATACAAGTTTGAAAACACTTGTATGCATGGAAAATCACTTAGGAATTTATTTAGGAATTTTATGAAGAGAGTGGAGGCCATGAGAGGATTGATTTTGCCATAGTTTAGTTGTATGAATGAATAATGATGATTTAGGGTAGGTTAGGGTCTTATTTATAGATTAGGCAAGTGTTTTAGGCCATAGGATTAACCCTAGATTCAATCCAAGCCATCAAAGCATGTCTTGGGGAAGAAGTCAAGTGTAGGAACCATCTAGGGCCTTTAGATTAAAGATGGACCATGAGAACCATTCAAATGCAAAATCTGCACTTGAGCGAATCGGCCCACGGGTTGACAGCCAAACACCCTGGATTAACCCCTAGTCGACCCAGCGGGCTCGGGTCGACTTCAAAAATCGGCCGGTTCGGTTATTCCCCTCTCCCAATTCGTTGTTTTGAACATTTTTGCATATTTATTTATTAAATTTTCAATTATATATATATATCAATATATATATATTTCTCTGCGCAACCCATTTCACTTAATTAAGTATACTTTAATTTGGGAATTTTTCGTGAAACTTCGCGAGGCCATATCTTGGTCATACGGACTCCGATTTTCGAAAAATCGGACTCTATTTCGCGTATTTTTCCGAGACGAACGCAATGGCATAGCCCGTTTCCCTTGATTCAGATTTTACAGTTTAATTCTGCCTCCATTTATGTTATAACATGTTATTCAAAAATACGGGTTGTTACATTCCTCCCTCCTTAAAGGATTTCGTCCCCGAAATCTCCAAGTTAGGAAGAACGTATCCTACCATCCAATCATCCATCTACTCAAAACATCACCCACGAGCAATCATTGTCCTTACAAGATTCTAATGCGGTATGAACATATGCAAAAGGTGTGTGTATATGTTCTTATCTAATGCAAAGATCATCAATGCAAAGTATGTCAGTGAAATGAATCCATTATGTATGCAAATAGTCCTAATCATATAATACTATATGTGTGCACAAACATTCATCCATATGCAACATCCATGTGCCGAATTAACCATCTTGCAACCATAAGAATTGAAAATATACACACGTCCATATGCAATATGAGAGTGTATTTCAAGCCGATCTAGTGCCTAGTGTGTGTTTATGCATCCACGAGCAACCACTAGCAACCACTTGCATCCACTTGCAACCATCAAACATAACATGTCTCAAACACATGTTTACATCCATAGGATTCCTATCTTAACAAGACACAGTCGAGTGATGGAAGCGAGTACAGATAAAACAAAAACTTGGTACATATACTTACAGACTACTAGTACAGATCAGGTTTTCCCCAAATGATTCTTAGGAAACTAAGCATGGTAGAAACCCAGAATGTATTCGTCATAGTCACCCTCATGCCCAACACAGATACTCTCAAATCCCAATTTATCACAAACAGATGAGTTATAACTCTCAGGGAGTTTGAGACTATACCAGATCAGAAGCAAGACTAGCATTAAAGTACTGAGTTTCCATTACAGAATCAAAATACCAGAAAAAGAGTTTCAAACTGAAAATTAGACAAGGAAAATTAAACATCCTACAGACAAATTATTCTAGCCCTAATCTATTCACCCGCCATGCGAGTATTCACCGTTCCTTCCGATGTAGTCCCTTTCTTCTTCGGGCAGTCCCTAGTGAAGTGTCCCATCTCTCCACAGTTAAAGCAAGTGCCCTTCCTCTTTCTGCAATCCTTGTTTAGATGGGTTGAGCTTCCACAAGTAAAGCACTTCTTTTCCTTCTTATCTTCAGACTTCTCCTCCTTCTTTTGCATTTCCTTTTTGGGCCCCGTTTTCTTGTTTTGAGACTCATTCACCTTGACCTCCTTCTTTGCACTCTTGTTCTCTTCATGGAGTAGGGCCATATCTACCAAACTCTCAAACGTGGCCCCCATGGGCACATGAGACATAGCTAACTCCTGTAATGGCTCATTCAATCCTCTAGCAAAACGAAGAGCCTTCTTCTGAGTAGTACTCACCATATCCAAGCCAAAACGAGCTAACTGATTGAACTTGTTCACATATTCTTTAACAGACATGTCTCCTTGCTTCAAAGCAATAAACCTTTCCATTTGCAAGTTCTCTTCAGTAGAAGACATAAACTTAAGCCCGAATCTTGTCCTGAAATCGACCCATGTCTCAACGGGCCTAGTCGCGGTGGTGATCTCCCACCAATAAGCGGCTTCATCCTTCATAAGCCAAACCGCCAACAAGATCTTTCTCTGATCATCTAATCCAAAGATAGCGAATAAATCCTCGGTCTCTTTCAACCAATTTCTGGCCTCTACAAAGGTCTCGGTGCCTTGAAAGTTCTTGCCACCCATTGCTTTGAAATCCTTGCAAGTCTTTGCGAAGTCAGCCTGAGGATGCTGAGGGGGAGGAGGAAGAGGAACCTCAGCGACAGGAGGAGGAGGAACATTAGCGACAGGAGGAGGAATATTAACTACTGGAGGAGGAGGAGGAGGAGGGACATCTGCGGGGCCGGCTTCGGTCGCCCTAGCCTCCAAAAGTCTCCTATACCAAACAGGTACGTGTACTCCCTCCGGAATAGCAAGGTTATCGGCCATACTGAAAACGAAGAAAAAGACAGATTCAGAATAGAGAAAAACGAAGGGATTTTTGCTAATGGCTTTTTGGGGAATAGCCTTCAAAATAAACTAGACTTTTCTTTGGAAAATACTTTATACTTGGTTTTGAAAATAGGTTTCCAAAAGTTTTCTAAAAACCTTTTTGTTCCTTCTCGTAAACCATATGCTCTGATACCAAATGTAACACCCCACCTCCGCCAGGGTGACTCTTGCAAGCACTCTGACTTTAGAGGGGCGTTTGAATCAGGTAAACATGCATAATGATATATCAAGGCAGAACAAGAATATATGTATATATGTAAACAGAGTAAATAACATAGATAAAACAGCGGAAGATTTTAAACCATTTCAAAACAAGTCTGGTACAACACAATGTCAATTTTCCAAATAAACATGTCTAGTACATAAAACCACATCATCTGAAAACTGAAAAGGAAAACATAAAGTAGCTATCCCCAAATGGAAAAACCATAGCAAGCTCAAGTCCAAAGCATACATGAGCTATCCAAGAAAAGCAGCTAAGGTCCAAGCTAAGCTCCTGTATTCCCTCCCTGAGAACCTGGGGGGGGAACGGAAGAAAAGAGGCGAAAGAAAACAGGTCAGTCAAAAAGACTGAGTAAGCCCTACTACAATCAGTGTAAACTGATAAAGTTAACTGACATGAGCAGCAGGTATGAACATAAGGATAATAACATACTAGCATGATGATTAACTAACCAAGCAGATAAAGGTGTCATCGCATAATCAGGATTAAGGTTTTTACACCACAGGTGTACTAGCAAACTAACATGACTTGAATAAACAAGTATTGATCCCTTGGCCCAAGCTTGGCCCAATACCAGGTGTTGACCTAAGTCAAGATCCAACTTCTTAGTACCAATACTGGTATAACAGTATTGGGTGTTACCCCAATGTTCACACCGAACAGAACGGAACAGAATGGTCCATACAGAAATAGAGTTTGGGAAAAATGGGCTTTTATCATCCTAACAGATAAAGTACAGAAACGGAATGCTAACAATAATGGGCCTTTACTACCCTAGCGGATAAAGTACAAAAACATAATGCTAACAATAATGGGCCTTTACCACCCTAACAGAACGGTACCACGCAGAAACAGACGGGTGTTGCCACCCAACAAAATAGACGGTACCAACAGAACCAGACAGAGCTAAGTGTACCCTAAATCCTACCCAAGCGATCGGCTCCCTAATACATAAATACCCTGTGTCGGCCCTACGATAGGGTGTATTACTCCCTAAAGTGGCAACCAATTGGCACAGGCATATTTACAGATGTCACGGCGGCTTACATCCTCAGAGGCAGACCGGGGTCCATGCACGCACATGACCCGGTTGGAATGCACCATCAACACCCATCGCCATTATCAGAATGAACCACTTATAATTAGTTCAGTAAGCGTGCCCGGACCCTACCTACAGTTGGGTCAAAGTTTTAATACCAGAAAGGGTTACTGACTAATATGGGTCCCAAACAACAGATGACACAAGTATTCCCCCTTGTGTCCCCAGACTATCAGATCCAGATTAACTTATTAACAGAGTTCAGATATACAAAGTTCAGAGACCAGTTTTCAGAATAACGGATCAGATAACAGATTTACAAACTTGCCTAACTTGATGTGGGTCCTACAGATCCGCAAAACAGGTTCGTTTAATTTATCAATCAAGTTAGTTTATCCAGACCAGGTATCAAATTGGTTCTCAGCCTTATCAAATTACTGAGTTGGATTGGTTAAGTATTATTCAACTTAACCCCGCGAAATTACCGAGTTCAGATTGGTTAAGTGTAGGCTAACTTAACCCCGTTAATCCCCCATGTCTAAATTGGTTAAGTATTAAGTGGACCATGACTTAACCCTAATCATGAGGCATTAATTAATTAATGTGCCTTAACCTCTCACATTAGACTTTGTTGCGGTCACTAGTTAGGCCGGTCGGTTCCGGGTAGCTTTACACCACAACTAGGTCTAACCTCGGGTTCAAGGTACAACTTGACCAACTTCTCACATTGGGTCCTATTGTTTGTAGCAACTAGTTAAGCCGGTCGGTTCCGGGTAGGTTTACGCTACAAACTCAACCCAACCTCGAGTTGGCCACACTTATCTTTTCTAAGTGTCATGTCCATCATGTTTCCAAAACATGTTACAAATTTTCAAGCAATTGGGTAGACCTAACTTAATAGGTAAATTCCCAATGGGTAGACCTAACTTAATAGGTAAATTCCCAAGCTTATGTTTTTATGTCTTTTAAGTTTACCCAACCCCAAACGCAATCCCATCGCTTACATATCGCAATAGCGCATAAAGGATAGAAAGAGGGAACTTGGCATAATCATGACATAAAAATGTTAAAGCCACAAGTTCAACATGGTGGCATATGAAAGGTTCATGTGTTCATACACTTGCATATTACATTTTTAGGCCCAAAAAGCATGCATAAAACCAAACTTGGCATATTCATGATACATGGTGCTAAATGACATGTAAGAATGGCCACAAGTTCGCATTTAGCCTCACATGCAAGTTATCATAAGTGATATGATAACTTACATGTTGCCAAAATGCAACCTTTGGCATAAAGCTTGAAGCTTTATGTTCACATACTCAAAATAAGCTTGCATAACATGATAACATGAACCATATGACCATCCCAAACTTGCATATCATATGACACTTGCATAACAAACTTGCATAATAAAACTTGCATAATATATGACAACTTGCATATCAAACTTGCATAAACAAACTTGCATAACATATGACAACTTGCATATCATACTTGCATAAACAAACTTGCATAACATATGACAACTTACATATCATACTTGCATAAACAAACTTGCATAACATATGACAACTTGCATATCATACTTGCATAAACAAACTTGAATAACATATGACAACTTGCATATCATACATTTAACTTTAGAGTTTAAGTATGAAAGGAATAGGGCTTACAATGCTTAAGAAGTCACAAAAATATGACAAAGCCCTTATGAAATCAATTAAACCCAAAATGCAAGCAAAACCCTTGAGCCAAAATGATCAAGACTCTTTCTTTATGATGCAAATATATAAACTTGACTTGAATGCAAGCTAATGATGCTCATACAAGTTTGAAAACACTTGTATGCATGGAAAATCACTTAGGAATTTATTTAGGAATTTTATGAAGAGAGTGGAGGCCATGAGAGGATTGATTTTTCCATAGTTTAGTTGTATGAATGAATAATGATGATTTAGGGTAGGTTAGGGTCTTATTTATAGATTAGGCAAGTGTTTTAGGCCATAGGATTAACCCTAGATTCAATCCAAGCCATCAAAGCATGTCTTGGGGAAGAAGTCAAGTGTAGGAACCATCTAGGGCCTTTAGATTAAAGATGGACCATGAGAACCATTCAAATGCAAAATCTGCACTTGAGCGGATCGGCCCACGGGTTGACAGCCAAACACCCTGGATTAACCCCTAGTCGACCCAGCGAGCTCGGGTCGACTTCAAAAATCGGCCGGTTCGGTTATTCCCCTCTCCCAATTCGTTGTTTTGAACATTTGTGCATATTTATTTATTAAATTTTCAATTATATATATATATATATATATATATATATATATATATATCAATATATATATATTTCTCTGCGCAACCCATTTCACTTAATTAAGTATACTTTAATTTGGGAATTTTTCGTGAAACTTCGCGAGGCCATATCTTGGTCATACGGACTCCGATTTTCGAAAACTCGGACTCTATTTCGCGTATTTTTCCGAGACGAACGCAATGGCATAGCCCGTTTCCCTTGATTCAGATTTTACAGTTTAATTCTGCCTCCATTTATGTTATAACATGTTATTCAAAAATACGGGTTGTTACACCTAACCCGCCACCCACAGCTCCACAGACCCGCCACCGGTCAAACAAGCCACCCACGACCACCACTAACGGCCTGCGCCCTCCTTCCATCAGCAAAACCCTCCCCTAAGCCCTCTTCCACTTAAGACAGCCACCGTAGGCCCTTCCTTAAACCAAGATCCCATTGTACAGCAAAAATGTGAGTTTCCCTTTCTTTTATTTCTTATTTATATTTATATTTTATAATGTAAATTGCATTCATTTAAAAATCTGAAATTTTAGGATAACATGGATATATAAAAATATAATCTTTATGTATAAAATAGCAAGTAAAAGGTCAGATTTTTATGTATAAAAAGGTTTAGATTTTTATGTATAAAAAGTTTTAGATTTTTATCGTTCAAAGATATGGTTTTTAAATGTTAAGGATTTGATTTTTAAACGCGAAAAGATTAGATTATTAACCGTGAAAAGATTATATTTTTAACCGTGAAAAGATTAGATTTTTAACTGTGAAAAGATTAGATTTTTAACCGTGAAAAGATTAGATTTTTAACCGTGAAAAGGTGGGATTTTTAGTCATATGAAAGCGAAGAGAAAGCAGATAAAAATACGATCTTTGTTGAAAGAAAAATATTATCCTTGCTTATAGAAAGTTATGATTTTTATCGTTCAAGTAGTAAGATAAAAATATAATTTTTATTCAAGTATAAAGTTAAAAATATAATTTTTATATACTAGAGAATATAAAAATGTGATTTTTATATATGTAGCGAATAAGGACAACGAAAGTGGCAAAAGCCGAACACGGCGAAAGTTTTCTACATGTGAAGAGTCGCGGCGTTTGGTTTAGCTTCTAGGTGAGAACTCCTCACTTTTAATTTGTTTTCTAGTTGAAATATATACTAGGATGTAGAAGGTGCTTAGCAGCACCCGACACCCGTCGTCCACAGACCATGGATGACTTGTATGTTTGATTGATGTGTTGTAAAAGTTGATTGTGTGTTGTGAAATGGAATAAAATATTTTATAGTTAAAAATATAATTTTTAACGTGTATATAAAATAAATATTTATAAACAAATCGGACGATTTGTTTATGAACACCCATTTGTATTGATATTGATTGGGACGATAAATTTTACACATCGCCCAACTGCACAAAGAAATCTGTGTTTGGTGTTTGAAAACCCCACGCGGGTATTGGGATGCTATTGGGCATACACTAATCCCAATAATTAGTTGTATGTCAATCGATTGATTGACAGGCTGTATAAGCGTCGAATATTTATATTTAATGCTTATATAGTGTAGAATGCACTCTGGATGATGGATTGTTGTTTTCATTGTTGTTATACACATTTGTTGTGTGAAATCCATATAATCAAATTATATGGTAATTGACTGTGTCTAATTCCAGTTCAGAAAGAATGAATATTTTAAAATAACGATTATTTTAAAATAACGAATATATTCAAATAATATTTAGTAAAAGAATCAAAATCTGATTTTGATGTCCGATTTGGACACGAATATAGTTAAATATATATAAAGCTATGTTGATTAGATTGATGCCATTTTGGCGTGAAAGATATTTATATCGATTTTATTCATTTTTATAATGAATATTGAAAAGGAATTGATTTCAAAATATCATGTTTTGAAAATATTATCATTTATATATCGATGATATGGAATATTCAGTTTTGATTAGAAATTGAATATGAAGTTGAAATCGTTTTGAAAACGAATTTAAAACAATTTATAAAATACGATTTAAATGGAAATCGATGAAATATATATATATATATAATATATATATATATAATGGCCTGAATAGAACGCGCCACGCTGCGGCAGTTCGCGAATTTCGACCATTGACTTCGAATGGGCACTACGGGAGATCCGACCATTGGATTCTCCTAAAACCGCAACCCTTGGGTTTGTATCGAAAAGAGCTTTCTAACGAATACAAGAGATTTGAAATCTAACGGTTAGATTTGGAATTATGTCCAAATCAAATTTGGAAAAGGTCGTTGTAAGTGCAGTTCGATGGCCGTTGATGGAAATCGACTGTACGGGCTTTAGTAAAATTATTAAAAATATCAATAATTAGTACAAAATCATAAGAAATGATTTGGCAAGAATTGGGATGAAAAATTCCATATTTGAAAAGATAAAAAAATAATTTTTTATCGAAATGAACTAGTTTTGAACTAGAATTATAATCCATTTATTTTTAAAAAAAAATAAAGTGGATTTGAAATGGTTTTGAAAATAACCAGAATTTCCAATATATAAAGTGGAAATGGATTTGAATCGAAATTGTCTTTGGAATATTTCGATGTTGGATTTCGTTATTATACAGATATTGTTATGGAAATTTGAAAGATATATTTATATCGTTATTTCCAATACGATATTTGTTGGTCGTAGAATTTGATATTGAATATAAGCCGATATATTTTCTATTCAGAGCCTTGTATTTAATATCAAATGGGATTTGGGTTTGTCGTGAATGGCGTCTTCATTAACACTGTTCTTAAACCCAGTTGAGAAAAAAGATTAAATCTTTTTATTTAGATTTAATGAAGTATACCAATTAAATAATATTTAATTGGAATTGAATTGGAATTGTTTTTTGGTTTATCGTGAACGGTGTTTTAAATAACACTTGTTCTTTAACTTAATAATTAATAGAATGTGAATTGGGTTTATTGTGAACTGTGTTTTAACGACATTCATTCTTTAATCCGATTTACAGTGAAATATGATTTGGAATTTATAAATCTATTAGATAAGATTTAAAAGAGATTTTCCAAAGTAAAGTTTTCCAATTTAATAAAATAAATTGGAATGGAATGGAATTCGATTTGGTAATAATCGAAGTGAATTTCTGTGGAGGAAGACTGCTAATATATATGGAATTTAAAAGGCTTTGTCGTTATTCCATTTATATTATTAGTTGTATATGGAAGTTTATATCGATTATATATATTGATCTGTTTTCCATGAAAATTCCGTTGTTAATGGAAGGTGATTTTGGGTTTATCGTGCACCGTGTTTTAAATGACATTGGTTCTTTAACCTAGTTAAAGATATGATTTATTTCCTGGATTTGAATAATCATTAAGAAATGATTTTTGGAAATTAAAACTGAATTAGAGTTTTAATGAATCTTTAAATAGATTGAAAGAAGAATTTGATAACTAAAATTATCAAATTCAAGAAATGATCGAAAATGGAGTATCACCAGTTTTGCTCCAAGCGATAGTTAAATCTTTAATTAGATTTGAACGAGAAATGGTAAGTAAATTTACCGATAACATCATGGTGTTAGATACGAAGTATTACCAGTTTTGCTTCGTGGGATGTATAGGTTGGGATTGGGAAATTTAACAAATAATTACTTTGGTAAGGTGCGTTAATCCCGACTAGTTTGGAAAACCTTAATAAGGTTTGAAATGATATTCCAAGGAAAATTAAAGAATAAATTTTAAAGAATTTATCTTTGATAAAATTAATGGGAGCCTTTCCCTAGTAATGTGAATATTTGAATAAAAGAATATTCTGAATTGGAATGAGGCGTATGTTCTGTTTGTGTAACACTTGTTTATAAAATACGCGAGCTATTCGGAAAGACCGTGTTTATCCCATTCTGAATAACTAATACGACGATAAGTCGAAGATGAAGACGGTAGTTGAAGACTGGAGGTCTTCACATCGTTTGGATAATTACTGATGATCTTGATTGGGCTGTACACCCAAGAGGAGGGAATCGGTTGGTGATCGTCCAGATGTACTTGGAGATCGATGGATATGCGAGGAATAAGGTTCCTCCGGTTTCGTTCAGACCCAGAACGGACTTGTAAATGGATGTGTGTCTGACATCGGATTTCATTCTGTGCGATTGATATCGGTTGCATAGCGTGAATTGCCTGTGTGGCATGCTGAGATGCAAATGATCAAGGCTTCTGTTGAAAAGAAAAGTCTTGTGGTTGATGATCAAAGCACGGCCTTTGTGGCGTAGCTTTGTGTAGCGTTAATTCGCGAGCCTCACACCCCGGTTGTGAACCAGAAACGGGAGAGGGCATCAGGGAGGGCATGCGTTTCTTTCTAGCTAGGAGTGGTGTCAGTGTTTTACACGGCCTGACATTTTACTTATGTGGATGATGGATAGCGAGGCACCTCGGTTAGATCGGACGATCCAGGTCCGATGGAGTCATTTGGCTCATTTACGCCCCATAGGGTGGGGAAATGCAGTGTTCAGGCATTTTAATCCGCATCGGTGGACCAGCCCTGACGATCCAAGGCTTGACTGAGTACTTGCCTGAGACATGGTAGGCTAGATTGTCTCGAAGCGGTGAGGACGATCCCTTGCCTCGGTTCATAGATGGAAATCCAGCTTCCAATACGTGACTTTGCGGTTTTGATTGTAAACCTATATATGGAAACATGATATATGGTACCCATGCCGTCTATGATTGATACTTATGATTTAAATTGTTTTGACACTATACACTTATTGTAATAATAAAAGAAGAAATTTAGCGTATCAAGCATTCTTTGGCTATTATAAGGTAAAACCCTATCCTCCGGCTTGTGTTGCATTGTGTGATGGGACCTGGGTCTTATAATAGCTTCATTGTTCTTTATTTAGCATTGCGCTGTTGTTTTATGCACTGGTATTCTTGGGAGGAAACCCGTTCCGTGTTATACGGCATGGTCCCTTGATTTACCTAACTTTAAAATAAAAGATTAATACTGTTTTAGTTCTCACACCAGTCACATAACTGACCTGGAGTTTATTGTTTTAACCTAAACTCTGGGTGCCCCTATTTTCCGCACGGGCAGCTAGTAGTTTTGGTTTTGCAGATTTATATTCACAGGAACCTGGTTTACAGCTGGAATGATATTCGGAAAGCTTTGTATCCGTATATCTCCTTCAATTGTGTATTGTATTGTTTTCCGCTGCTATGTAATTTACTGTAATCTCTGATATTTTTCTGGTGTATAATATTGATTCATACTCTGTATATTCTTGTATTCTGATGAAATTGTTGTAATAAGCAATGAAATGTTCTTCTGTTTATGTTCTGTTTGTTGTGTTCTCAAAGCAATCAGGGGTTTCTAATGGCCTTGGTCGGTTTAGCGACCGATTCGGATCGAGCGAAATTCCTTGTTGTTACATATGGTATCAGAGCTTTGGTTTACAAAGCTTGAGAACAAGACACATTAGAACTAAACAAAAGAATTCATCAGAGACTGGATTAGTAATATCCAATAAGAATGACTCGTTAGAGATGGGATCAGTAGTATACTAGAACGAGTATGAAGAGTATATTTTTAAAACGAAAACAATTTTTGTTTTGAAAATTTAAATCAATTATTCGTATTTGAGTATTTATTTTAAATTGATCTGGAAAATCGAGTATATAGAGATTTAAATATACGTCTGATCCACGTGTATTAGAAGCCTCAAATATATTCGATAGATATAGAATCATACTCTAGTAGCCCGAAGGTGATTCTGATGATTGAGTACTCGTCATCAGAATTTATGTTCGAGTGACGAAAGTGGGATTTCTATATATTTCCAATTGACTGGTGTGAGAACCAAAACTAGATAGGGTCTATTGTTGTGATTTAATTTGGCACCAAAAATGTTATTTTTTGACTATGTATCCAAGTTATGAATTTGAAAAGATAATCAACTAATTGATTGCTGGTTGTTTTGTTTGATTAATGTTTGATTAATTAAATGTTGAACTGTGACGGCAAGGAATTTCGCTCGGTCCGAACCAGTCGCTAAACCGACCCAGACCGTTCGAAACGCCCTATCGTTGAGAACAGGAAAAAACAGAACGCATACAGAAGAACATTTCATTGCTTATTACAACAATGCATCAGATTACAAGAATATACAGAGTATTAATGAATAAATATACACAGAAATATCAGAGATTTAAATTACATTTAAATACATCGCAGCGGAAAATAATACAATACACAACTAGAAAGAGATATACGGATACAAAGCTTTCCGGATATCGTTCCAGCTGTAAACCAGGATCCTGTGAATATAAATCTGCAAAAACCAAAACTACTAGCTGCCCGTGTCGAAAATAGGGGCACCCAGAGTTTAGGTTAAAACAATAAACTCTAGGTCAGTCATGGGACTGGTGTGAGAACTAAAACAGTTATTAATCTTTATTTTTAAATCATTAGGTAAATCAAGGGACCACGCCGTATAACACGGAACGGGTTTCCTCCCAAGAATACCAGTGCATAAAACAAATAGCGCAATGCTAAATAAAGAAAAATGAAGCTGTTATAAGACCTAGGTCCTATCACACAATGCAACGCAAGCCGGGGGATAGGGTTTTCCCTTATAACAGCCAAAGAATGCTTGATACGTTTAAAACAAATCATTTGATACTATAATAAGTGCATAGTGTATAAAACCACTTCAAATCATAAGTATCAATCATAGGCGGCATGGGTACCATATATCATGTCGCCATATATATATACAATCAAAACCGCACGATGTCGTATTTGGAAATTGGATTTCCGTCTATGAACCGAGGCAAAAGATAGTCCTCAACCGATTCGAGACGCTCTAGCCCGTGTCTCAGGATCAGAACGCATCGACCCTTGGAGCGACAGGGCCGGTCCACCGATGTGGACTAAAATGCCTGAACACTGCGTTTCCCCACCCTTTGGGGTGTCAATGAGCCAACTAAATGACTCCATCGGTTCGAGAATGACCGATCAATCCGAGGCGCCTCGCAACAGCAACAACCACATAAGTCAAACTCGTCAGGGCGTGTAAAACCACTGACGCCACTTTTTAGCTAGATGGAAACGCAAGTCCTCCCTGAGGTCCGTCTCCCGTTTTTGGTTCATACCGGGTGTGAAACCCGCGAAGTAAACGTTACACAAAGCTACGCCACAATGGCCGTGCTTTGATCATCACCACAAGACTTTGCTTTTCAACAGAAGCCTCGATCAATTGCCACTTAGGCATGCCACACAGGCAATTCACTCCATGCGTTTGATATCCATCAATATATAACCCCTGAGCTCGTACGTCTCAGAGAAGGGCGTTAAGCAAGAGAATAAATCCTCCGCCGCCAAACAGATATATATTTAATAGAAATCAATCACACAGACTAAATTCCAATGTCAGACACACAGTCCATTTACAAGTCCGTTCTAGGTCTGAACGAAACCGGAGGCACCTAGTACCCCGCATATCCATCGATCTCCAAGTACGTCTGGACGATCACTAACTGTTTCCATCTTCTTGGGTGTACAGCCCAATCAAGATCATCAGTAATTACCCAAACGACGTGAAGACCTCCGGTCTTCGACCATCGTCTTCATCTTCGACTTATCGTCGTATCAGTTATTCAGAATGGGATAAACCCGGTCTTTCCGAATAACTCGCGGATATTTTGAATAAGTGTTACACAAACACAACATACGCCTCATTCCAATTCATTAGTCACTAACCGTAAATTAATCAAGAGAATAATTCCCCAAATATTAACCCCGAAGGCCGAAACCAACATCAGATCAATATCCAGAAAACCATTCTGCTTGGCTAACTGAAAGTTAGTTTCTAAATTTCACATTCATAGGGAAAGGTTCCCATTAATTTTATCCAAGATAAATTCCTTGAATTTATTCTTTATTCTATTTTTGAATCTCAATTCAAACTAGTCGGGATTAGCGAACCTTACCGAAGTAATCATTTGTTTTAATTTCCCAATCCCAACCTATTCATCCCATGAAGTAAAACTGGTAATACTTCATATCTAACACCACAGTGTTATCGGTAAATTCAATTACCATTTCACGTTCAAATCTAATTAAAGATTTAACTATCGCCTGGAGCAAAACTGGTGATACTCCATTTTCGATCATTTCAATCTAATTAAAGATTCATTAAAACTCCACTTAGTTTTAATCGTTAACTGGGTTAAAGAATCAGTGTCATTTAAAACACGGTTCACGATAAACCCAAAATCACATTCCATTAATTATCGGGTTAAAGAACAAGTGTTATTTAAAACACTGTTCACGATAAACCCAAAAATCAATCCATTAATTATCAGGTTAAAGAACAAGTGTTATTTAAAACACTGTTCACGATAAACCCAAAAATCAATTCATTAATTATCAGGTTAAAGAACAAGTGTTATTTAAAACACTGTTCACGATAAACCCAAAAATCAATATCGATTCAATTCCAATTAAATGTTATTTAATTGGTACACTTCATTAAATCTAAATAAAAAGATTTAATCTTTTCTCAACTGGGTCCAAGAACAGTGTTAGTGAAGACACTATTCA
This sequence comes from Allium sativum, assembly GCA_030737875.1. Classification (NCBI taxonomy): domain Eukaryota; kingdom Viridiplantae; phylum Streptophyta; class Magnoliopsida; order Asparagales; family Amaryllidaceae; genus Allium; species Allium sativum. The sequence continues at coordinate 1,023,233,474 of CM060926.1, forward strand.
CGACAAACCCAAATCACATTTGATATTCAATACAAGGCTCTGAATAGAAAATATCTCGGCTTATATTCAATATCCAATTCTGCGGCCAACAAAGATCGTATTGGAAATAACGATATATATATCTATATCTTTCAAATTTCCATAACAACATTTGTATAATCACGAAATCCAACATCGAAACATTCCGAAGACAATTTCGATTCAAATCCATTCCAATGCAATCATTGGAAATTCTGGTTATTATCAAAACCATTTCAAATTCAATTTATTTAAAAATAAATAGACTTATAATTCTAGTTCAAAACTAGTTCATTTCGATAAAAATCTATTTTTATCTTTTCAAATATGGAGTTTTTCATCCCAAATCTTCAAAAATCATTTCTTATGATTTTACACAAATTATTACTATTTTTAATAATTTTATCAAGGCCCGTACAGTCGATTTCCATCAACGGCCATCGAACTGCACTTACAGCGACCTTTTTCAAATTTGATTTGGACGTAACTCCAAATCCAACCGTTAGATTTCAAATTTCTAATATTCGCTAGAAAGCTCTTTTCGATACGAACCCAACGGTTCCGGTTTTAGGAGAATCCGACGGTCGGATCTCCCGTAATGTCCGTTTGAAATAAATGGTCGAAATTCACGAACTGCCGCGGCGCGGCGCGTTCTATTCAGGCCATTATATTATATATATAATATATATAATATATATTTCGTCGATTTCTATTTAAAACGAATTATATAAATAGTTTTAAAATCGTTTCAAAAGCTATTTCAACTTTCTTTTCAATTCAAATCAAAATTGAATTCTTCTTTATAAATTCGTTTTAAAATTTATTTCTATTCAATTCAAATTTCAATTCAATTCAAATTCATTTCAATTCGCTTTCAATTCAATTTGAAATCGTTTTCAATTCAATTTATTTCGTAATCGTTTTCAATTCAATTCATTTCGAAATCGTTTTCAATTCAATTCATTTCGAAATCGTTTTCAATTCATTTCGAAATCGTTTTCAATTCAATTCATTTCGAAATCGTTTTCAATTCAATTCATTTCGAAATCGTTTTCAATTCAATTCATTTCGAAATCGTTTTCAATTCAATTCATTTAGAAATCGTTTTCAATTCAATTCATTTCGAAATGAATAAAATCGATATAAATATCGTTCACGTCAAAAATGGCGTCAATCTAATCAACACGGCTTCATAAATTTCTATTTTCAAATATTCTATTTCAAATATTTCTTTTTCAAAATAGTTGTTATTATTAAAATATTTCGTTCAACACATGACCAATCTCAATGAATGAGTACTGTCAACACATGAACTTTTATTTTATATCGATAAAGGTGCAAATTTTATTACTAAAATATTTCGTTCAACACATGACCAATCTCAATGAATGAGTACTGTCAACACATGAACTTTTATTTTATAATATTCTTTATTTTTCAAATTGGAATGAGGCCCAATCAATTACCATATAAAGTTAATTATATGGATTTTCATACATTACACACATGTAATAGTATTGAAGAATAATCAACCATCAACCAAAGTGCACTACACTGTATAAGCATCAAATATAGATATCTAACGCTTAAAACAGCCTGTCAATCAACCGATCGACATATTTAATAAATCAGGATGAGTGAACTTCAAATTTCATCCCAACACCCGTGTGGGGTTTCAAACAATCAAACACATATTTTATTTGTGCTATTGGGCGATGTGTAAAATTTATCGTCCCAATCAATGTCCTTCAAATAAGTGTACATAAACAAACCGTCCGGTTTGTAAATGAATATTTTATTTTATTCACTTTCACTATATTCATATTCACGTTAAAAATTATATTTTTAACGATAAAACATTTTATTCTAACATATGAATTTCTATTATTCATTTACACAATAAAATGATATTTTTATTTTCTAACATATTTTAGAAAATTTCGGCGGCATAACGGCACGATACTAGAAACGGGACGAGGCCTAGCCTTATCCCCGGTCTAGTGAAGGCCCACGCCATGCACACATCAATCATATCAATTCCATTTCACCAAACAATTTAAATCAACCCAAACAATCTAACTAACAACACAGCCAAACAAACAAGTCCATGGTCTGTGGACGATTGTGTCGGGTGCTACTAAGCACCGTCTGCATCCTAGTATATATATATAACTAGAAAATTTAAATTGAAAGGTGAGAAGTTCTCACATATAGCTATCCTAGCTCCTTGACTCTTCTTTGATAGAAATCTTCGTCGCTATCGCATCTTCGTCATCTTCGTTGCCCGTAGCCACTACATATAAAAATCATATTTTTATTTCGAAGTTCAATATATAAAAATCATATTTTTATTTCTACTATGTTATATAGATAAAAAATTATATTTTTATCACGCTATTTTCCACCTATAGATTTTGCCTTTTCTAAAATAAAGATTTCGCCTTTACAAACACATAGACTTCGCCTTTTCAAATTTGAAGATTTCATCTTTATAAAAAAAAATCTCATTTTTATTTTTCTACACATATAAGGATGATATTTTTAATATTCCTATCATGCCAAAAATTATATTTTTAATTCTCTACCTAACCAAAAATCATATTTTTATATCATCTATATAGTAAAGACTATATTTTTAATACTTTAAAAATATAAAAGTCATATTTTTATTACTTTAAAAATATAAAAATCATATTTCTTACTTCTTCTACTTAATAAAATTTCCGTCTTTTCTCTTTTAAAAATATGATCTTTATTTTTTCCAAGTTCAAATCTTTTTCTGTTCAAAAGTTCAAATCTTTTTATATTTAAAAGATTAAACCTTTTTCCTTTTTAAAGTCCTAAAAAGTAAAAATAAAAATCAGTTTTTACTTTTAAACAAATCAGTTTTTAAATCTTTTCAAAATCAGTTTTTATCCTAATTAAAATTTCAGTTTAAACCTAATTAAATTTCAGTTTTAACCTAATTAAATTTTCAGTTTTAACCTAATTAAATTTTCAATTTTAACCTAATTAAAATTTTCAGTTTTAACCTAATTAAATTTTCAGTTTTTAAATCTCATAAAAATCAGTTTTTATCCTAATTAAAATTTCAGTTTAAACCTAATTAAATTTTCAGTTTTTAAATCTCATAAAAATCAGTTTTTATCCTAATTAAAATTTCAGTTTAAACCTAATTAAATTTTCAGTTTTTAAATCTCATAAAAATCAGTTTTTAAATACATAAAAATCAAAAATTTTCAGAAGTAAAATAAAAATAAAAACGACTTACTTTATTCTGCGAAGAAAGGGGGGCGATGGGTCGGCGGCAGGAGGTCGTCATGGCGGAGCTGGCCTCGAGGAGGGGCTCGCGAATTGGTTCTTCGATGTGGCGCGGGTCTGGGGTTCCACGCGAGGGAGGAGGAGAGGCAGTGGGAAGGAGGAGGCTGAACGGAGGGCGGCGGCGATAGGTTCGTCGGCGTCGAGGTCAGGGGGGCGGCGGCTCGATTTGCTTTAGGTTTTCTTTTTTTTTCACTGGTAAATGAATCGGGGGGGGGGCAGAAAGAAAAAGGGGAGTGAAATTTTTATTTTATTTTATTTTATTAATCATTTTAATTGCATAAAGTTGACTTTTACCTACGACCTCGAAACGAGGCCCACCGCCTGTCGTCCATAGCGTTTTACCCCCATTCCGAACACAATGGGACCTGTATCGCAAGCTGATTCGGCTGTTACAATCAGTTTCCGTTAGATTCACATTTAAATCACTATATTGAATTTTAAACGTACATTTCAAATTACCGGGGTCACATACTAATTCTAAAAATTCTCGAAAAATATTTTCTAGCTTCGTATTGACGATACGGTCCTAATAAAACTAGTTTCGTCGAATTCTGAGACCGTTGGAAAAATGGCCAATTTCCAGTCGATTAAAATCAACTGAAACTGGTCAAACGCGTTTTCTTTTGCCACGCTCACATACTGATTCGAAAAATTATGAAATTTGAAACCTAGCAATAATTCGACACTGCGGATCCAACAAAACTGGTTTCGTCGAAATCCGAGGTCGTTTGCAAAATTCCCATTTTTAAGGCCTGAATTCCATAGCGACTATTCAGAATTTTCAACTGGACATATCTTTTGATCCCCGCTATGAAATTTTAATTATTCGGATTCGTTGGAAAGATATTATCAAATAGATCCCATTATTTTTGGTTTCACTAAAATCCGGATTGTTTTGCACCCGGTACATTCAATTGAAGTTTGAAATCGAATTATCGAACTACCGCGCCATTTTCAATTCTATTTATAATTATATATATAAATATTTATATTCTAACGACGACGCGTATAATATATACATTCGAATTATATTCAAAACAGATTTCTCGTCGATATTATTTAAAACAATCTATTTTAAATATTCAAAATTCGCTAAAATGGCCAAAATAAAAATTTTAAACTGGCCCAGATTTTCGGGTTATTACAATCTCCCCCACTTAAAAATTTTCGTCCCCGAAAAGGAACAAAGTCGAAAGTGGTTTGATTATTCAACTCTACGCTCGATCTGGCTTCTATTCTCCAACTCTTTAGTTTCTGAGAATTTTCAAAATTTCAAAAATTTGGCTAACACCCTAAATTTTCGAAAAATTTCGCCATAACCTCCCCTGCACCGGGAGCATCGGGGAATTTCAAATAGCTTCCCCGGTCCTTCAGATCTCAAAAAGAAAAAGAAAAAGCCAAGCGGCTAGCCAATAGGCTCATAAAATCATCATCACCCAAACAAAACAGTAAATTATGTAGTAAACATGTACCTATTTGTCGGGCAAACAAATTTTATTCTCTGGCTCTAGCCTCCTTGCTATGACCTGTTCAATATAAGTATATGTATATGCAAGCAAATGCGACCAATTTTCAATACAATTCAATATTTGTTCAAATTGGCTATATGTTAAAATTTCAACTAACAAACAATAATCAAACAACACAAACATCAATCAATTAGTGAATTAGAGTTTCAAATTCATAATTTTAATATATAGTCAAAAATCAGATTTTTGATGCCAAATCACACAATAAGCCCTATCTAATTTTGGTTCTCACACCAGTCTAATGGAAATATATAGGAATCTCACCTTCGCAACACGAACATAAGTTCCGATGATGATCGATCAATCATCAGAACCATCTCCGGGTGTCTAGAGTGTAATTCTATATCTATCCAGTATATTAAAATTTCAAATACACGTGGATCAGACGTATACGCAAAATCTTTATATACTGGACTGTCCAACTCAATATAAATAGATAATCAAATACGAATGATTGATTTAAATTTTCAAAACAAAAATTGTTTTCATTTTCAAAAATATATTCTTCACACTCGTTCTAGGATACTACTGATCCCATCTCTAACGAGTCATTCCCATTGGATATTACTAATCCAATATCTGATGAATTCTTTCGTATGGTTCTAATGTGCCTTGTTCTCTGCTTTGTAAACCAAAGCTCTGATACCAACTGTGACGGCAAGGAATTTCGCTTGGTCCGAACCAGTCGCTAAACCGACCCAGACCGTTCGAAACGCCCTATCGTTGAGAACAGGACAAAACAGAACGCATACAGAAGAACATTTCATTGCTTATTACAACAATGCATCAGATTACAAGAATATACAGAGTATTAATGAATAAATATACACAGAAATATCAGAGATTTAAATTACATTTAAATACATCGCAGCGGAAAATAATACAATACACAACTAGAAAGAGATATACGGATACAAAGCTTTCCGGATATCGTTCTAGCTGTAAACCAGGATCCTGTGAATATAAATCTGCAAAAACCAAAACTACTAGCTGCCCGTGTCGAAAATAGGGGCACCCAGAGTTTAGGTTAAAACAATAAACTCTAGGTCAGTCATGGGACTGGTGTGAGAACTAAAACAGTTATTAATCTTTATTTTTAAATCATTAGGTAAATCAAGGGACCACGCCGTATAACACGGAACGGGTTTCCTCCCAAGAATACCAGTGCATAAAACAAACAGCGCAATGCTAAATAAAGAAAAATGAAGCTGTTATAAGACCCAGGTCCTATCACACAATGCAACGCAAGCCGGGGGATAGGGTTTTCCCTTATAACAGCCAAAGAATGCTTGATACGTTTAAAACAAATCATTTGATACTATAATAAGTGCATAGTGTATAAAACCACTTCAAATCATAAGTATCAATCATAGGCGGCATGGGTACCATATATCATGTCGCCATATATATATACAATCAAAACCGCACGATGTCGTATTTGGAAATTGGATTTCCGTCTATGAACCGAGGCAAAAGATAGTCCTCAACCGATTCGAGACGCTCTAGCCCGTGTCTCAGGATCAGAATGCATCGACCCTTGGAGCGACAGGGCCGGTCCACCGATGTGGATTAAAATGCCTGAACACTGCGTTTCCCCACCCTTTGGGGTGTCAATGAGCCAACTAAATGACTCCATCGGTTCGAGAACGACCGATCAATCCGAGGCGCCTCGCAACAGCAACAACCACATAAGTCAAACTCGTCAGGGCGTGTAAAACCACTGACGCCACTTTTTAGCTAGAAGGAAACGCAAGTCCTCCCTGAGGTCCGTCTCCCGTTTTTGGTTCATACCGGGTGTGAAACCCGCGAAGTAAACGTTACACAAAGCTACGCCACAAAGGCCGTGCTTTGATCATCACCACAAGACTTTGCTTTTCAACAGAAGCCTCGATCAATTGCCACTTAGGCATGCCACACAGGCAATCCACTCCATGCGTTTGATATCCATCAATATATAACCCCTGAGCTCGTACGTCTCAGAGAAGGGCGTTAAGCAAGAGAATAAATCCTCCGCCGCCAAACAGATATATATTTAATAGAAATCAATCACACAGACTAAATTCCAATGTCAGACACACAGTCCATTTACAAGTCCGTTCTGGGTCTGAACGAAACCGGAGGCGACTAGTACCCCGCATATCCATCGATCTCCAAGTACGTCTGGACGATCACTAACTGTTTCCATCTTCTTGGGTGTACAGCCCAATCAAGATCATCAGTAATTACCCAAACGACGTGAAGACCTCCGGTCTTCGACCATCGTCTTCATCTTCGACTTATCGTCGTATCAGTTATTCAGAATGGGATAAACCCGGTCTTTCCGAATAACTCGCGTATATTTTGAATAAGTGTTACACAAACACAACATACGCCTCATTCCAATTCATTAGTCACTAACCGTAAATTAATCAAGAGAATAATTCCCCAAATATTAACCCCGAAGGCCGAAACCAACATCAGATCAATATCCAGAAAACCATTCTGCTTGGCTAACCGAAAGTTAGTTTCTAAATTTCACATTCATAGGGAAAGGTTCCCATTAATTTTATCCAAGATAAATTCCTTGAATTTATTCTTTATTCTATTTTTGAATCTCAATTCAAACTAGTCGGGATTAGCGAACCTTACCAAAGTAATCATTTGTTTTAATTTCCCAATCCCAACCTATTCATCCCAAGAAGTAAAACTGGTAATACTTCATATCTAACACCACAGTGTTATCGGTAAATTCAATTACCATTTCACGTTCAAATCTAATTAAAGATTTAACTATCGCCTGGAGCAAAACTGGTGATACTCCATTTTCGATCATTTCAATCTAATTAAAGATTCATTAAAACTCCACTTAGTTTTAATCGTTAACTGGGTTAAAGAATCAGTGTCATTTAAAACACGGTTCACGATAAACCCAAAATCACATTCCATTAATTATCGGGTTAAAGAACAAGTGTTATTTAAAACATTGTTCACGATAAACCCAAAAATCAATCCATTAATTATCAGGTTAAAGAACAAGTGTTATTTAAAACACTGTTCACGATAAACCCAAAAATCAATCCATTAATTATCAGGTTAAAGAACAAGTGTTATTTAAAACACTGTTCACGATAAACCCAAAAATCAATATCGATTCAATTCCAATTAAATGTTATTTAATTGGTACACTTCATTAAATCTAAATAAAAAGATTTAATCTTTTCTCAACTGGGTCCAAGAACAGTGTTAGTGAAGACACAATTCACGACAAACCCAAATCACATTTGATATTCAATACAAGGCTCTGAATAGAAAATATCCCGGCTTATATTCAATATCCAATTCTGCGGCCAACAAAGATCGTATTGGAAATAACGATATATATATCTATATCTTTCAAATTTCCATAACAACATTTGTATAATCACGAAATCCAACATCGAAACATTCCGAAGACAATTTCGATTCAAATCCATTCCAATGCAATCATTGGAAATTCTGGTTATTATCAAAACCATTTCAAATTCAATTTATTTAAAAATAAATAGACTTATAATTCTAGTTCAAAACTAGTTCATTTCGATAAAAATCTATTTTTATCTTTTCAAATATGGAGTTTTTCATCCCAAATCTTCACAAATCATTTCTTATGATTTTACACAAATTATTACTATTTTTAATAATTTTATCAAGGCCCGTACAGTCGATTTCCATCAACGGCCATCGAACTGCACTTACAGCGACCTTTTTCAAATTTGATTTGGACGTAACTCCAAATCCAACCGTTAGATTTCAAATTTCTAATATTCGCTAGAAAGCTCTTTTCGATACGAACCCAACGGTTCCGGTTTTAGGAGAATCCGACGGTCGGATCTCCCGTAATGTCCGTTTGAAATAAATGGTCGAAATTCACGAACTGCCGCGGCGCGGCGCGTTCTATTCAGGCCATTATATTATATATATAATATATATAATATATATTTCGTCGATTTCTATTTAAAACGAATTATATAAATAGTTTTAAAATTGTTTCAAAAGCTATTTCAACTTTCTTTTCAATTCAAATCAAAATTGAATTCTTCTTTATAAATTCGTTTTAAAATTTATTTCTATTCAATTCAAATTTCAATTCAATTCAAATTCATTTCAATTCGCTTTCAATTCAATTTGAAATCGTTTTCAATTCAATTTATTTCGTAATCATTTTCAATTCAATTCATTTCGAAATCATTTTCAATTCAATTCATTTCGAAATCGTTTTCAATTCAATTCATTTCGAAATCGTTTTCAATTCAATTCATTTCGAAATCGTTTTCAATTCAATTCATTTCGAAATCGTTTTCAATTCAATTCATTTCGAAATCGTTTTCAATTCAATTCATTTAGAAATCGTTTTCAATTCAATTCATTTCGAAATGAATAAAATCGATATAAATATCGTTCACGTCAAAAATGGCGTCAATCTAATCAACACGGCTTCATAAATTTCTATTTTCAAATATTCTATTTCAAATATTTCTTTTTCAAAATAGTTGTTATTATTAAAATATTTCGTTCAACACATGACCAATCTCAATGAATGAGTACTGTCAACACATGAACTTTTATTTTATATCGATAAAGGTGCAAATTTTATTACTAAAATATTTCGTTCAACACATGACCAATCTCAATGAATGAGTACTGTCAACACATGAACTTTTATTTTATAATATTCTTTATTTTTCAAATTGGAATGAGGCCCAATCAATTACCATATAAAGTTAATTATATGGATTTTCATACATTACACACATGTAATAGTATTGAAGAATAATCAACCATCAACCAAAGTGCACTACACTGTATAAGCATCAAATATAGATATCTAACGCTTAAAACAGCCTGTCAATCAACCGATCGACATATTTAATAAATCAGGATGAGTGAACTTCAAATTTCATCCCAACACCCGTGTGGGGTTTCAAACAATCAAACACATATTTTATTTGTGCTATTGGGCGATGTGTAAAATTTATCGTCCCAATCAATGTCCTTCAAATAAGTGTACATAAACAAACCGTCCGGTTTGTAAATGAATATTTTATTTTATTCACTTTCACTATATTCATATTCACGTTAAAAATTATATTTTTAACGATAAATTTTTTTATTCTAACATATGAATTTCTATTATTCATTTACACAATAAAATGATATTTTTATTTTCCAACATATTTTAGAAAATTTCGGCGGCATAACGGCACGATACTAGAAACGGGACGAGGCCTAGCCTTATCCTCGGTCTAGTGAAGGCCCACGCCATTCACACATCAATCATATCAATTCCATTTCACCAAACAATTCAAATCAACCCAAACAATCTAACTAACAACACAGCCAAACAAACAAGTCCGTGGTCTGTGGATGATTGTGTCGGGTGCTACTAAGCACCGTCTGCATCCTAGTATATATATATAACTAGAAAATTTAAATTGAAAGGTGAGAAGTTCTCACATATAGCTATCCTAGCTCCTTGACTCTTCTTTGATAGAAATCTTCGTCGCTATCGCATCTTCGTCATCTTCGTTGCCCGTAGCCACTACATATAAAAATCATATTTTTATTTCGAAGTTCAATATATAAAAATCATATTTTTATTTCTACTATGTTATATAGATAAAAAATTATATTTTTATCATGCTATTTTCCACCTATAGATTTTGCCTTTTCTAAAATAAAGATTTCGCCTTTACAAACACATAGACTTCGCCTTTTCAAATTTGAAGATTTCATCTTTATAAAAAAAATCTCATTTTTATTTTTCTACACATATAAGGATGATATTTTTAATATTCCTATCATGCCAAAAATTATATTTTTAATTCTCTACCTAACCAAAAATCATATTTTTATATCATCTATATAGTAAAGACTATATTTTTAATACTTTAAAAATATAAAAGTCATATTTTTATTACTTTAAAAATATAAAAATCATATTTCTTACTTCTTCTACTTAATAAAATTTCCGTCTTTTCTCTTTTAAAAATATGATCTTTATTTTTTCCAAGTTCAAATCTTTTTCTATTCAAAAGTTCAAATCTTTTTATATTTAAAAGATTAAACCTTTTTCCTTTTTAAAGTCCTAAAAAGTAAAAATAAAAATCAGTTTTTACTTTTAAACAAATCAGTTTTTAAATCTTTTCAAAATCAGTTTTTATCCTAATTAAAATTTCAGTTTAAACCTAATTAAATTTCAGTTTTAACCTAATTAAATTTTCAGTTTTAACCTAATTAAATTTTCAATTTTAACCTAATTAAAATTTTCAGTTTTAACCTAATTAAATTTTCAGTTTTTAAATCTCATAAAAATCAGTTTTTATCCTAATTAAAATTTCAGTTTAAACCTAATTAAATTTTCAGTTTTTAAATCTCATAAAAATCAGTTTTTATCCTAATTAAAATTTCAGTTTAAACCTAATTAAATTTTCAGTTTTTAAATCTCATAAAAATCAGTTTTTAAATACATAAAAATCGAAATTTTTCAGAAGTAAAATAAAAATAAAAACGACTTACTTTATTCTGCGAAGAAAGGGGGGCGATGGGTCGGCGGCAGGAGGTCGTCATGGCGGAGCTGGCCTCGAGGAGGGGCTCGCGAATTGGTTCTTCGATGTGGCGCGGGTCTGGGGTTCCACGCGAGGGAGGAGGAGAGGCAGTGGGAAGGAGGAGGCTGAACGGAGGGCGGCGGCGATAGGTTCGTCGGCGTCGAGGTCAGGGGGCGGCGGCTCGATTTGCTTTAGGTTTTCTTTTTTTTTTCTCTGGTAAATGAATCGGGGGGGGGGCCAGAAAGAAAAAGGGGAGTGAAATATTTTTTTTATTTTTATTTTATTTTATTAATCATTTTAATTGCATAAAGTTGACTTTTACCTACGACCTCGAAACGAGGCCCACTACCTGTCGTCCATAGCGTTTTACCCCCATTCCGAACACAATGGGACCTGTATCGCAAGCTGATTCGGCTGTTACAATCAGTTTCCATTAGATTCACATTTAAATCACTATATTGAATTTTAAACGTACATTTCAAATTACCGGGGTCACATACTAATTCTAAAAATTCTCGAAAAATATTTTCTAGCTTCGTATTGACGATACGGTCCTAATAAAACTAGTTTCGTTGAATTCTGAGACCGTTGGAAAAATGGCCAATTTCCAGTCGATTAAAATCAACTGAAACTGGTCAAACGCGTTTTCTTTTGCCACGCTCACATACTGATTCGAAAAATTATGAAATTTGAAACCTAGCAATAATTCGACACTGCGGATCCAACAAAACTGGTTTCGTCGAAATCCGAGGTCGTTTGCAAAATTCCCATTTTTAAGGGCCTGAATTCCATAGCGACTATTCAGAATTTTCAACTGGACATATCTTTTGATCCCCGCTATGAAATTTCAATTATTTGGATTCGTTGGAAAGATATTATCAAATAGATCCCATTATTTTTGGTTTCACTAAAATCCGGATTGTTTTGCACCCGGTACATTCAATTGAAGTTTGAAATCGAATTATCGAACTACCGCGCCATTTTCAATTCTATTTATAATTATATATTTATATTTATATTCTAACGACGACGCGTATAATATATACGTTCGAATTATATTCAAAACAGATTTCTCGTCGATATTATTTAAAACAATCTATTTTAAATATTCAAAATTCGCTAAAATGGCCAAAATAAAAATTTTAAGCTGGCCCAGATTTTTCGGGTTATTACATGAACCTTTAGCCAAATTGAACCAAATAGTGAATTGTATTGAAAATTTATTGCATTTTCATGCATATACATGTACTTACATTGAACAGGTCATAACAAGGAGGCTAGAGAAGAGGAATAAAATTGTTTGCCCGACAAATAGGTACATGTTTATTGTATTTCTTTGGGTTTTGGATGATTTTATGAGCCGATTGGCTAGCCCTTGGCTTTTTCTTTTTCTTTTGGATTGGTGAGGGCAATGGGAGGCTATTTGAAATATCCTGAAGCTCCCGGTGCAGGGGAGGTTATGGAGAAATTTTTCGAAAATTTAGGGGGCTAGCCAAATTTTTGAAAAATTTGAAAATTTCTTAGAAACTAAAATGTTGAAGAACTTAGGCCATAATGAAAATAATGAAAGTTGAGTTGATTAGTTAAACAACTTTCGGCTTCGTTCCTTTTCGGGGACGAAAAATTTTAAGTGGGGGAGATTGTAATAACCCGGAAATCTGAGCCAATTTAAAATTTTTATTTTAGCAATTTTGATGAATTTTGAATATTTAAAATGAATTATTTTAAATAATGACGATGAGAAATTTATTTTTAATAGAATTAGAATGTATATATTTATATAGATCGACGTTAGAATATAAATATTTATTTTTAATTATAAAAGTAATTGAAAATGGCGCGGTAGTTTGAAAATTCAATTTCAAATTTCAAATGGATGTACATGATTCAAAATAAACCAGATTTTAGCGAAACCAAAAATATTAGAATCTATTTGAGAATATCTTTCCAACGAATCCGAAAAATCAAAATTTCGTAGCGGGGATAAAAAATTATGCCCAGTTGAAAATTCAGAATAGTCGCTATGAAATTCAAGCCCTTAAAAATGGAAATTTTGCAAACGACCTCTGTTTTCGACGAAACCACTTTTGTTGGATCCGGGATGTCAATTTATTGCTAGGTTCCAAAATTCGTAATTTTTTGAATCAATATGTCAGTGTGGCAAAGGAAAAAGCGTTTGACCGGTTTTAATTGATTTTAATCGATTCGAAAATGGCCATTTTTCAAACAGACTCAGAATTTGATGAAATTAGTTTTGTTAGAATCGTATCGTCAATACGAAACTAGAAAATATTTTTCGGAAATTTTTAAAGTCCGTATGTGGCCACGGTAAATTGAAATGTGCATTTAAATTGAATATACATAGATTTATATTTTGATTTAAATGGGAACCGATCGAAACATTAGAATTGGGTTACGAAACATGTCCCATTGTGTTCGGAATAGGGGTAATTAGCTAGGGACGACAGGCTTGGGTCTCGATTGGAGTCCGAACAAAAAGTTAACCCCTTTTGAAAATAAATAAAATAAAATATTAATATATATTTTTATAAACACTCTCCCCCCTCATCATCTTCCCCGTTCATTCAGAGGAAGTAATTAAAAAAAACCCTAAACTAAATCGCGATGCCTCCACCTTCTCCCCCCTCCGCCACTACCGGTGACGAGCGCCCCACCACCCACGGCGTCGACCACCCAGTTTCCCCCCTCCTCCTAGCGACGGCGCCAGTCCCCCATTCTCCCCTCTTCTCTTCTAAATCGATCCACAAACCTCCCCGCGCCCCAACCCGCCACCCACAGCTCCACAGACCCGCCACCGGTCAAGCAAGCCACCCACGACCACCACTGACGGCCTGCGCCCTCCTTCCATCAGTAAAACCCTCCCCCAAGCCCTCTTCCACTTAAGACAGCCACCGTAGGCCCTTCCTTAAACCAAGATCCAATTGTACAAAAAAAATGTGAGTTTCCCTTTTCTTTTATTTCTTATTTTTATTTATATTTTATAATGTAAATTGCATTCATTTAAAAATCTGAAATTTTAGGATAAAATGGATATATAAAAATATAATCTTTATGTATAAAATAGCAAGTAAAAGGTCAGATTTTTATGTATAAAAAGGTTTAGATTTTTATCGTTCAAAGATATGGTTTCAAAATGTTAAGGATTAGATTTTTAACCGTGAAAAGATTAGATTTTTAACCGTAAAAAGATTAGATTTTTAACCGTGAAAAGATTAGATTTTTAACCGTGAAAAGATTAGATTTTTAATCATGAAAAGGTGGGATTTTTAATCATATGAAAGCGAAGAGAAAGCAGATAAAAATACGATCTTTGATGAAAGAAAAATATTATCCTTTCTTATAGAAAGTTATGATTTTTATCGTTCAAGTAGTAAGATAAAAATATAATTTTTATTCAAGTATGAAGTTAAAAATATAATTTTTATATACTAGAGAATATAAAATTGTGATTTTTATATATGTAGCGAATACGGACGACGAAAGTGGCAAAAGGTGAACACGGCGAAAGTTTTCTACATGTGAAGAGTCGCGGCGTTTGGTTTAGCTTCTAGGTGAGAACTCCTCACTTTTAATTTGTTTTCTAGTTGAAATATATACTAGGATGTAGACGGTGCTTAGCAGCAACCGACACCCGTCGTCCACAGACCAATGATGACTTGTATGTTTGATTGATGTGTTGTGAAAGTTTGTGATGTGAAATGGAATAAAATATTTTATAGTTAAAAATATAATTTTTAACGTGTATATAAAATAAATATTTATAAACAAGCGTCGAATATTTAGGTTTAATGCTTATACAGTGTAGAATGCACTCTGGATGATGGATTGCTGTTTTCATTGTTGTTATACACATTTATTGTGTGAAATCCATATAATCAAATTATATCGTAATCAGCTGTGTTTGATTCCAGTTCAGAAAGAATGAATATTTTAAAATAACGATTATTTAAAAAAAACGAATATTTTCAAATAATATTTAGTAAAAGAATCAAAATCTGATTTTGATGTCCGATTTGGGATGGACACGAATATATTTAAATATATATAAAGCCATGTTGATTAGATTGACGCCATTTTGGCGTGAAAGATATTTATATCGATTTTATTCATTTTTATAATGAATATCGAAAAGGAATTGATTTCAAAATATCATGTTTTGAAAATATTATCATTTATATATCGATGATATGGAATATTCAATTTTGATTAGAAATTGAATATGAAGTTGAAATCGTTATGAAAACGAATTTAAAACGATTTATAAAATACAATTTAAATGGAAATCGACGAAATATATATAATATATATATATATATTATATATATAATGGCCTGAATAGAACGCGCCGCACAATGGCAGTTCGCGAATTTCGACCATTGACTTCGAATGGGCACTACGGGAGATCCGACCGTCGGATTCTCCTAAACACGGGACCGTTGGTTTCGTATCGAAAAGAGCTTTCTAACGAATACAAGAGATTTGAAATCTAACGGTTAGATTTGGAATTATGTCCAAATCAAATTTGGAAAAGGTCGTTGTAAGTGCAGTTCGATGGCCGTTGATGGAAATCGACTGTACGGGCCTTAGTAAAATTATTAAAAATACCAATAATTAGTGTAAAATCATAAGAAATGATTTGGAAAGAATTGGGATGAAAAATTCCATATTTGAAAAGGTAAAAAATAGATTTTTATCGAAATGAACTAGTTTTGAACTAAAATTATAATCCATTTGTTTTAAAAAATAAATAAAGTGGATTTGAAATGGTTTTGATAATAACCAGAATTTCCAATATATAAAGTGGAAATGGATTTGAATCAAAATTGTCTATGGAATATTTCGATGTTGGATTTCGTTATTATACAGATATTGTTATGGAAATTTAAAAGATATATTTATATCGTTATTTCCAATACGATATTTGTTGGTCGTAGAATTTGATATTGAATATAAGCCGATATATTTTCTATTCAGATTCTTGTAATTAATATCAAATGGGATTTGGGTTTGTCGTGAATGGCATCTTCATTAACACTGTTCTTAAACCCAGCTGAGAAAAAAGATTAAATCTTATTATTTAGATTTAATGAAGTATACCAATTAAATAATATTTAATTGGAATTGAATTGGAGTAGGTTTTTGGGTTTATCGTGAACGGTGTTTTGAATAACACTTGTTCTTTAACCCGATAATTAATAGAATGTGAATTGGGTTTATTGTGAACTGTGTTTTAACGACATTCGTTCTTTAATCCGATTTACAGTGAATTATGATTTGGAATTTATAAATCTTTTAGATAAGATTTAAAAGAGATTTTCCAAAGTAAAGTTTTCCAATTTAATAAAATAAATTGGAATGGAATGGAATTCGATTTGGTAATAATCGAAGTGAATTTCTGTGGAGGAAGACTGCTAATATATATGGAATTTAAAAGGCTTTGCCGTTATTCCATTTATATTATTAGTCGGATATGGAAGTTTATATCGATTATATATATTGATCTATTTTCCATGAAAATTCCTTTGTTAATGGAAGGTGATTTTGGGTTTATCGTG
This sequence comes from Allium sativum, assembly GCA_030737875.1. Classification (NCBI taxonomy): domain Eukaryota; kingdom Viridiplantae; phylum Streptophyta; class Magnoliopsida; order Asparagales; family Amaryllidaceae; genus Allium; species Allium sativum. The sequence continues at coordinate 1,023,250,481 of CM060926.1, forward strand.
AACCATGTTTTAAATGACATTGGTTCTTTAACCCAGTTAAAGATAGGATTTATTTCCTGGATTTGAATTATCATTAAGAAATGATTTTTGGAAATTAAAACTGAATTAGAGTTTTAATGAATCTTTAAATAGATTGAAAGGTGAATTTGATAACTAAAATTATCAAATTCAAGAAATGATCGAGAATGGAGTATCCCCAGTTTTTCTCCAAGCGATAGTTAAATCTTTAATTAGATTTGAATGAGAAATGGTAAGTAAATTTACCGATAACACCGTGGTGTTAGATATGAAGTATTACCAGTTTTTGTTCATGGGATGTATAGGTTGGGATTGGGAAATTTAACAAATAATTACTTCGGTAAGGTGTGTTAATCCCGACTAGTTTGGAAAACCTTAATAAGGTTTGAAATGATATTCCAAGGAAGATTAAGAATAAATTTTAAAGAATTTATCTTTGATAAAATTAATGGGAACCTTTCCCTACTAATGTGAATATTTGAATAGAAGAATATTCTGAATTGGAATGAGGCGTATGTTGTGTTTGTGTAACACTTGTTTATAAAATACGCGAGTTATTCGGAAAGACCTGGTTTATCCCATTCTGAATAAATGATATGACGATAAGTCGAAGATGAAGACGGTGGTTGAAGACCGGAGGTCTTCACATCGTTTGGATAATTACTAATGATCTTGATTGGGCTGTACACCCAAGAGGAGGGAATCAATTGGTGATTGTCCAGACGTACTTGGAGATCGATGGATATGCGAGGAATAAGGATCCTCCGATTTCGTTCAGACCCAGAACGGATTTGTAAATGGATGTGTGTCTGACATCGGATTTCATTCTGTGTGATTGATATCGGTTGCATAGCGTGAATTGCCTGTGTGGCATGCTGAGATGCAAATGATCAAGGCTTCTATTGAAAAGAAAAGTCTTGTGGTTGATGATCAAAGTACGACCTTTGTGGCGTAGCTTTGTATAGCGTTAATTCGCGAGCCTCACACCCCAGTTGTGAACCAGAAACGGGAGAGGACATCAGGGAGGGGACGCGTTTCTTTCTAGCTAGGAGTGGGGTCAGTGTTTTACACGGCCTGACATTTTACTTATGTTGATGATGGATAGCGAGGTGCCTCAGTTAGTTCGGACGATCCGGGTCCGATGGAGTCATTTGGCTCATTTACGCCCCATAGGGTGGGGAAACGCAGTGTTCAGGCATTTTAATCCACATCGGTTGACCGACCCTGACAATCCAAGGCTTGACTGAGTACTTGCCCGAGACATGGTAGGCTAGATTGTCTCGAAGCGGTGAGGACGATCCCTTGCCTCGGTTCATAGATGGAAATCCAGCTTCCAATACGTGACTTTGCGGTTTTGATTGTAAACCTATATATGGCAACAGATATATGGTACCCATGCCGTCTATGATTGATACTTATGATTGAAATTGTTTTGACACTATACACTTATAGTAATAATAAAAGACGAAATTTAGCGTATCAAGCATACTTTGGTTATTATAAGGTAAAACCCTATCCTCCGGCTTGTGTTGCATTGTGTGAATATTGTCCAAATGAATATTAGAAATTTGAAATCTAACGGTTGGATTTGGAATTATGTCCAAATCAAATTTGGAAAAGGTCGCTGTATGTGCAGTTTGGTGGCCGTTATTGAAAACCGACTGTACATGCCTTGATAAAATTATTAAAAAATATTAATAAATGGGTGCAAAATCATAATAAATGAATAGGAAAGAACTGGGATGAAAAATTCCACATTTGAAAGGATAAAAATATATTTTTATCGAAATAAACTAGTTTTGAACTAGATTTGAAATGGTTTTGAAAATAATCAGAATTTCCAATATACGAATTGGAATGGATTTGAATCGAAATTATCTTCGGAATATTTCGATGTTGTATTTCGTGATTATACATATATGGGTGTGGAAATTTGAAAGATATATTTTATATCGTTATTTCCAATACGATATTTGTTGGTTTCAAAATTTGATATTGAATATAAGCCGGTATATTTTCTATTCAGAGCCTTGTATTTAATATCAAATGGGATTTTGGGTTCGTCGTGAATGGTGTCTGAAATAACACTGTTCTTGAACCCAGTTTTGAAAAGAATAAATCTTTTAATTAAGATTTAGTGAAATGTCCAGTTAATTATTATTTAATTGGAATTGAATTTGAATTGGTTTTTGGGGTTTATCGTGAGCGGTGTTTTGAATAACACCTGTTCTTTAACCCGATTAACAATAGAAAGTGATTTTGGGTTTATCGTGAATCGTGTTTTAGGTGACATTGGTTCTTTAACCTAGTTAAAGACAGGATATTGATTTTTGAGAAGATTAAAACTAAGTGGAGTTTTAATGAATCTTTAATTAGATTGAAAAGATTGAGAATAGAGTATCACCAGTTTTGCTCCAAGTGATAGTTAAATCTTTAATTAGATTCGAACGTGAAATGGTAATTAATTTTACCTATAAAACCGTGGTGTTAGTTATGGAGTATTATCGGTTTTGCTCCATGGGATGAATAGGTTGGGATTGGGAAATAAAATAAATAATTACTTCGGTGTGGTTCGCTAATCCCGACTAGTTTGGAAAACCTTAACATGGTTTGAAATGATATCCAAAGGAAGATTAAAGAATAAATTTAGAAGAATTTATCTTTGATAAAATTAATGGGAACCTTTCCCTAAGAATGTGAAAATTTGAATAAAATAATATTCTGAATTGGAATGAGGCGTATGTTGTGTTTGTGTAACACTTGTTTATTTTATACGCGGGTTATTCAGAAAGGCCGGGTTTATACCCATTCTGAATAACCGATTCGACGACAAGTCGAAGATGAAGACGGTGCTTGAAGACCGGAAGTCTTCAGATCGTTTGGATGATTATTGATGATCTTGATTGGGCTGTACACCCAAGAGGAGGGAATCAGTTGGTGATCGTTCAGACGTACTTGGAGATCGATGGATATGCGAGGAAAGTGCCTCTGGTTTCGTTCAGACCCAGAACGAACTTATAAATGGACTGTGTGTCTGACATTGGATTTTATTTTGTGTTGATTGATCTCTATTAAATATACATCTGTTTGGCGGCGGAGAATTTATTCTCTTGCTTAACACCCTTCTATGAGACGTACGAGCTCAGAGGTTGTATATCGATGGACATCAGTCGCATGGAGTGAATTGCCTGTGTGGCATGCCTAAGTGGCAAATGATCAAGGCTCCTATTGAAAAGCAAAGTCTTGTGGTTGATGATCAAAGCACTGCCTATGTGGCATAGATTTGTGTATAACGTTAATTCGGGAGCCTCACACCTCGGTATGAGTCAAAAATGGGATAAGGACCGTTGGAAGAACACGACGTTTCTTTCTAGCTATGGGTGATGTTAGTGACCTACCAGCCCTGACATTTATATACTTTTTACCTGTGTGGTTGTTGGAATGCGAGGCGCCTCGAATATATGGTCGATAACTGGCACTATGTGAGCCAACGTATAGACCATTATATAGGTCCTATAGGACCGGGAAACGTGTGTTCAGGAATAACTAATCCTCGAAAGTAAGAGAGGATCGGCCCAACCGATTCTAAGGATCGCTGTGTGTGGTCCTGAGACATTTGCTAGAGTGTCTCGAACGGAGAGGAGCTTGCCCCTTGCCTCGACTCATGATGAAATCCAATTTCCAATACGTGACTTTGCAGTTTTATTTGTAGAGCCTAGTATGGCGACATAGTGGTATGGGGCACTTATGCCGTCTATGATTGATACTTATGATTGAAATTGTTTTAAAACTATACACTTATAGTAATATCAAAATAATCTGTTTTTAAACGTATCAAGCATTCTTTGGCTATTATAAGGTAAAACCCTATCCTCCGGCTTGCGTTGCATTGTGTGATGGGACCTGGGTCTTATAATAGCTTCATTTTCCTTTATTTAGCATTGCGCTGTTTGTTTTATGCACTGGTATTCTTGGAAGGAAACCCGTTCCGTTTTATACGGCGTGGTCCCTTGATTTACCTAACTTTAAAAATAAAGATTAATAACTGTTTTAGTTCTCACACCAGTCATATGACTGACCTGGAGTTTATTTTTTTAACCTAAACTCTGGGTGCCCCTATTTTCCACACGGGCAGCTAGTAGTTTTGGTTTTGCAGATTTATATTCACAGGATCCTGTTTTACAGCTGGAACGATACTCGGAAAGCTCTGTATCCGTGTATTTCTTTCAGTTGTGTGTTGTATTTTTTTCCGCTGCTATGTATTTAAATGTAATTTAAATCTCTGATATTTGTCAAATGTGTAATATTGATTCATACTCTGTAATATTATTTTATTCTGATGGAATTGTTGTAATAAACAATGAAATGTTCTTCTGTTTGCGTTCTGATTTGTCTTGTCCTCACGGTAATCCGTTCTTTCTCTTCTCTTCAAAGATCGGGGAAGTTCGGGTCGCTTCGCTGGGTCTAATAATAGCTTCGTTGTTCTTTATTTAGCATTGCGTTGTTGTTTTATGTACTGGTATTCTTGGGAGGAAACCCGTTCCGTGTTATACAGCGTGGTCCCTTGATTTACCTAACTTTAAAATAAAAGATTAATAATTGTTTTAGTTCTCACACCAGCCACATGACTGACCTGGAGTTTATTGTTTTAACCTAAACTCTGTGTGCCCCTATTTTCTGTACGGGAAGCTTGTAGTTTTGGTTTTGCAGATTTATATTCATAGGAACCTGGTTTACAGCTGGAATGATATTCGGAAAGCTTTATATCCGTATATCTCCTTCAATTGTTTATTGTATTGTTTTCCACTGCTATGTAATTTATTATATTCTCTGATATTTTTCTGGTGTATAATATTGATTCATACTCTGTATATTCTTTTATTCTGATGAAATTGTTGTAATAAGCAATGAAATGTTCTTCTGTTTGTGTTCTGTTTGTCGTGTTCTCAAAGCAATCAGGGGTTTCGAACGGTCATGGTCGGTTTAGCGATCGATTCGGATCGAGCGAAATTCCTCGTTGTTACACGCCCTAAGCCGTGTCTACGCTCCAACCAGACCTGACAACCTTTGTAGCCGCAACTCAACCCAATATTAACCTCACCAAAGCCACCTCCAGTGCCTAGACTCCGCCAACCTGGCCTTCTGTTGCTCAAATCCCCTCTAAACTCGCTTGAGCCTTGCTTTTGTGTTTATGTGAGTTTATATATGTTTATTTATAAAGGAAAGGAGTATTGGGTCTTGGAGTTTTGTTGTGTTTACTTTCTATATATATATAAAGATTTTGCTATTTTAAAGTTTGTTCAGTGTGTGATTTGCGTGAGTTTTATATGTGTGCGTTGTTATGTTGTTGTATACAGTGTGTGTTTGTTTGCAAATGTATATTTATATGATTTGCTGTGTGTGTTGTGTGAGTGTGAGTGGATTTTGTGTGTGTATATATATAAATATATATTATTTTATAAAAATTTATTGTGTTTATATTTTGGTGTGTGTATTATGCGTGCAGTGTGTGTGTGCGTACCTCTCTACGTGAGTATATATATGCGAGGCATTTTGAAATTTATCTGTTTGGAAATTTCATTTTGTTTAAATGTTTATATTAGTGTAATTTGTATTATATATATATATATATTGTTTTCGGTATGCGCCAATTTTTTAATATATATTTATGTTATAATTTTTCCATGTATATAAGAATATATATTTATATATATTATGTTGTAAAATTTGTTGGGATTATTTTTGAATTAAATGTGGTGTTGAGTCCGAAACCCATTTCCAAACCCAAATGGTCGTACCGTCCCAAAACCCAATACCGTACCGATTCATTTCTCCTCTTGAAAATATATATAAATATTGAATGATCATCGAGTAGAATCTATTCTGAACCATGCTTGGATATCATCGCTTCATTCAATGTCAATTCGTCTTCTATCTCCAATTCTGTGCCACGAAAGGTGAGTTTATCTCACACTTGACTTACAATTTTCATGGATGTTAGATCAAGAATGAAATGTTATATGAAATGTATAGGATTGATGATAGAAATAGTTTGATTTGATATATATGCACATTTCATATGTGACACAATATATCATATGACATGCAGTTGCACTGTTGATATATATATGATATGATTGTTGCTATGTGATTGTTGTTTGTGATTGTTGATACCCTAGTTTAGGAAAAATCACTAAGGGTCGAAATGATACATACCCGAACAGACAGTAGAATAGGGAAAAATCGTTATGGGTTGAAATAATAAATCTGAATGATTTTTACTGAATCTGGGATCGCGGGTTGAAATGATAGACCCGTAGAAATTTTATAAACAAGTGTGAACCCGTGCTTCGCATACGGGCTGGTGAAATTAGTTGCATATTAATACAAAGTCTGCATAGTTGAAAAATAGTTTAAAGGCCAATCCATCAAACAATAAGCAGCAACCAACTTTAAGCGGCAATGTAGCATTGCGGAGAATTACCGCATCAAACCGTGTGCGAACCCGTGCTTCGCACACGGGTTTGATGTAAAAATGTTAAAGTGTCATCATCCAAAGATCCTACTTTTATACAATCCTCGGTCATATTTGAATGCTTGATTTTTTAAAATGTGTGAATTAATCGTGAATAGTAAATCTGCTTGGGAAACGCAGCAGCTAGGATTACATTCTCAGCAATGAAATAGATGGTTGTTTGGTAGGAAATCCATGCCGTTTTTGTGTGACCATCCAGTTTGTAATATAAATCTATGAAATAACAATAAAGCATCTATTATATCCATGCTATTAACACATAGTAGAGGAAGATATAATTTGTAACAATTTGGAATTTCGCTCGATCCGAATCGATCGCTAAACCGACCAAGACCATTCGAAACCCCTAATTGTTTTTAGAACACGACCAATCGAAACGCAAACAGAAGAACATTGCATTGCTTATTACAACAATTCCATCAGAATAAAAGAATATCACAGAGTATGAATCAATATTACACATTTGATAAATATCAGAGATTTAAAATACATTACTGCAGCGGAAAAATAATACAAAACATAACTGAAAGGAATACACGGATACAGAGCTTTCCGAATATCACTTCAGCTATAAACAAGGATCCTATGAATATAAATCTACAAAACCCAACTACTAGCTGCTCGTGCGGAAAATAAGGGCACCTAGAGTTTACGTTAAAACAATAAACTCCAGGTCAGTCATGTGACTGGTGTGAGAACTAAAACAGTTATTAATCTTTATTTTAAAGTTCGGTAAATCAAGGGACCACGCCGTAATACACGGAACGAGTTTCCTCCCAAGAATACCAATGCATAAAACAAATAGCGCAATGCTAAATAAAGAAAAATGAAGCTATTATAAGACCCAGGTCCCATCACACAATGCAACGCAAGCCGGAGGATAGGGTTTTACCTTATAATAGCCAAATAATGCTTGATATGTTTAAAAACAGATTATTTTGATATTACTATAAGTGTATAGTGTCAAAACAATTTCAATCATAAGTATCAATCATAGACGGCATACCTACCATCTACTATGTCGCCATACTAGGTTCTACAAATAAAACCGAATTATCACGTATTGGAAATTGGATTCCATCATGAGTCGAGGCAAGGGGCAAGCTCCTCTCCGTTCGAGACACTCTAGCAAATGTCTCAGGACCACACACAGTGATCCTTGGAATCGGTTGGGCCGGTCCTCTCTTACTTTTGAGGATTAGTTATTCCTGAACACACGTTTCTCGGTCCATTCAGAACTATATCCAAGGTGCCTCGCATTCCAACAACCACATAGGTAAAAAGTATATAAATGTCAAGGATGGTAGGTCACTGACATCACCCATAGCTAGAAAGAAACATCGTGTTCTCCCAACGGTCCTTATCCCGTTTTTGACTCATACCGAGGCGTGAGGCTCGCGAATTAACGCTATACACAAAGCTATGCCACATAGGCCGTGCTTTGATCATCAATCACATGACTTTGCTTTTCAACAAAAGCCTTGATCATTTGCCACTTAGGCGTTCCACACAGGCAATTCACTCCATGCGATCGATATCCATCAATATATAACCCCTGAGCTCGTACGTCTCAGAGAAGGGCGTTAATCAAGAGAACAAATTCTCCGCTTCCAAACAATTATATATTTAATAGAAATCAATCACACGGAATAAAATCCAATGTTAGACACACAGTGCATTTACAAGTTTGTTCTGGGTCTAAACGAAACCGGAGGCACCTTATACCAAGCATATCCATCGATCTCCAAGTACGTCTGGACGATCACCAACTGATTCCCTCCTCTTGGGTGTACAGCCCAATCAAAATCATCAGTAACCACCCAAACGATGTGAAGACCTCCGGTCCTCGACCACCGTCTTCATCCTCGACACCATGTCGAATCAGTTATTCAGAATGGGATAAACCCAGTCTTTCTGAACAACTCGCGTATATAATAAACAAGTGTTACACAAACACAACATACGCCTCATTCCAATTAAGAATATTCCTTTACTCAAATATTCTTACACTTTGGGAAAGGTTCCCATTAATTTTATCAAAGATAAATTCTTTAAATTTATTCTTTAATCTCCTTTTGAATATCAATTCAAATTAGTTGGGATTAGCGAACCACACCGAAGTAATCATTTATTTTATTTCCCAATCCTAACCTATTCATCCTATGAAGTAAAACTGGTAATACTTCATATCTAACACCACGGTGTTATCGGTAAATTCAATTACCATTTCACGTTCAAATCTAATTAAAGATTTAACTATCGCCTGGAGCAAAACTGGTGATACTCCATTCTCGATTATTTCAATCTAATTAAAGATTCATTAAAAATCCACTTGGTTTTAATCTTCCCAAAAATCACTATCAATGATTATTTAACCGTATACTTCATTAAATCTAAATAAAAAGATTTAATCTTTTTCTCAACTGGGTTTAAGAACGGTATTATTAAAGATACCATTCACGACAAACCCAAATCCCATTTGATATTAAATACAAGGCTCTGAATAGAAAATATATCGGCTTATATTCAATATCAAATTCTACGACCAACAAATATCGTGTTGGAAATAACGATATGAATATATCTTTCAAATTCCCATAACAATATCTGTATAATCACGAAATCCAACATCGAAATATTCCAAAGACAATTTCGATTCAAATCCATTCCAATTCAATTATTGGAAATGCTGGTTATTTTCAAAACCATTTCAAATCCGCTTTATTTATTTTAAAAATAAATGGGATTATAATTGTAGTTCAAAACTAGTTTATTTCGATAAAAATCTATTTTTATCTTTTCAAATATGGAAATTTTCATCCCAATTCTTCATAAATCATTTCTTATGATTTTACACAAATTATTACTATTTTTAATAATTTTATCAAGGCCCGTACAGTCGGTTTCCATCAACGGCCATCGAACTGCACTTACAGCGACCTTTTCCAATTTGACTTGGACATAATTCCAAATCCAACCGTTAGATTTCAAATCTCTAATATTCCTTAGAAAGCTCTTTTCGATACGAACCCAACCGTTCTGGTTTTAGGAGAATCCAACGGTCGGATCTCCCGTAATATCAATTCGAAGTCAATGGTCGAAATTCGCGAACTGCCGCGGCGCGTTCTATTCGGGCCATTCTATATATATAATATATATATTATATATATTTCATCGATTTCCTTTTAAAACGTATTTTATAAATCATTTTAAATTCGTTTTCGAAACGATTTCAACTTCATATTCAGTTTCAAATCAAAATTGAATATTCCACATCATCGATATACAATTGATAACATTTTCAAAACGTTATATTTTGAAATCACTTCCTTTTCTATATTCATTATAAAAATGAATAAAATCGATAAAAATATCGTTCACGTCAAAATGGCGTCAATCTAATCGACACGGCTTTATATATTTCAATAATTTCGTTATTCTATTCAACAAATGAATATTTTCTCTATTAACCACATGAATCTATATTTCTTTCAACACATGAATATTCTCAACACATGAGTATCGTCAACACATGACTATTTTGTTATTTAATATATTTTATAAAATTATGATTTTATATCGTTTAATTCTTAATCAGACTCTAACCGTAAATTAGTAACAGAACGATTCCCTAAATATTAACCCTGAAGGCCGAAACCAACATTAGATCAATACCCAGGAAACCATTCATCTTAACTGATTTCCCGTTAGTTTCTAATTTCATATTTGATAAAGATGAGAATTTTATTGTTAAAATATTTTACTCAACACATGATAAGTTTCAACACATGAGTATTCTCAACACATGAGTATCGTCAACACATGACTATTTATTCTATTCAACACATGAATTTTCATTCTACAATATTCCTTATTTTCCAAGTTGGAATGAGGCCCAATCAATTACCATATAATGTTAATTATATGGATTCCATACAACACATGTATATAATAGCAACGATAAATAATCAACCATCATCCAGAGTGCATTCTACACTGTATAAGCATCAAATATAAATATTCAACGCTTATAACAGCCTGTCAATCAATCGATCGACATACAGCTAATTATTGGGATTAGTGTATGTCCAATTTCATCTCCACACCCGTGTGGGGTTTCAAACAATCAAACACAGATTTTATTTGTGTAGTTAGGCGATGTGTAAAATTTATCGTCCCAATCATATCAGTCAAATCGGTGTACATAAAAAATCGTTTGATTTGTAAATGAATATTTATTTTATATACATGTTAAAAATGATATTTTTAACCATAAAATAATTTATTTCATTCCATTACACATAATCATTTTTCACAACACATCAATCAAACAAACAAGCCATCCATGGTCTGTGGACGACGGGTGTCGGGTGCTACTAAGCACCGTCTGCATCCTAGTATATATTTCAAACTAGAAAACAAAGTAAAAGTGAGGAGTTCTCACCGAGAAGCTAAACCAAATGCCGCGACTCTTCTTATGTAGAAAATCTTCGTCGTGCTCACCTTTTGTCAATTTCACTGTCCGTAGCCACTACATATATAAAAATCACATTTTTATATTGCTGGTATGTATATAAATTCACATTTTTATATTGTTGCTATGTGTATTAAAATCACATTTTCAAAACTACGCTATATGGATAAAAATTCTATTTTTATACCGCTACTATATAGATAAAAATTCTATTTTTATAACGGTGTTCATATAATAAAGATCTTATTTTTACTTCACTAAAAAAATCATATTTTTGATTCACTACATATAAAAATCATATTTTTATTATCTCTACTATATAAAAGTTATATTTTTATTATCTTATTCATATAAAAATCCCATTTTTATATGGATAAAAAATCCCCTTTCCATACGAATAAAACCATAGCTTCATCCGAATAAAAATCCCAACTTTATACGAATAAAAGTCTCGTCTTTGTTCGAATAAAAATCTCGTCTTTCATACGATAAAAATATCGCCTTTCTTATAATTAAAAATCATATCTTTACTGTTTTAAAAATCGTATTTTTATGTAAGAAAAAATCCGCATTTTATCTAAGTAAAAAAATTGCATTTTTACCTACTTAAATAAATAAATTAATTAAAAACTCACTGTTATTGCACATAGGATGGTGGTGGAAGCTGTCAGCGGGGACTGGAGTTGGCGGAGGAACTAGGGTTTTCCCATGACAGCGGGGTTGAACTGATTTGGGGGCTGTAGCTTTAAGGAAGAAGAAGAGAGAATGGGGCCGGAAGGCGGTGCGCTGGTGGTGTTGAGGGGCGACGTTGGTCGGTGGGAGGCGGCAACGGGTGGCGGATGGTGGCACTGGGCCAACGGCGACGGTTTTCGGGTGTGGTGGCCTTGGGGATTTCGTGAGAGGGGAAGAAGAAGAGAGGTCGGGGAGGAGGATGGCGCAGCGTCAAAGGAGGAGGGGCGCGTCATAGTGGGTGGAGCGGGGTTCGTCGTTAGTCGTCAATCGTTTGTTTTTTTTCTTTTTTCTTTTTCTTTCTGTCGATCTGAAAATGAGAGGAGAGGGAGAGAGAAACGAGGGGGAAGGATTACATATTATAATATATATATATATATTTTATTTCAAAAAGTAATTTTTTATTTCAAACTCGAAATCGAACCCTCCGCCTGTCATCCATAGCTAATTACCCATATTCCGAACACAATGAGATATGTATCGTAAGCTGGTTCGATCGTTTCGATCAGTTTTCGTCAAAATCAAAATATAAATCTATATATTGAATTTGAACGCACATTTCAATTTACCGGGGTCACGTATGGACTCTGAAAATTCCCAAAAAATTATTTCTAGGTTGACGATAGGGTCCTAACAAAACTAATTTCGTCAAATTCTGAGACCGTTTGAAAAATGACCATTTTCCAGTCGATCGAAATTGACTGAAACTGCCAAAGCACGTTTTACTTTGCCATGCTCACATATTGATTCGAAAAATTACGAATTTTGAAACCTAGCAATAACATGACATCACGGATACAACAAAATTGGTTTCGTCGAAAACCGAGGTCGTTTGCAAAATTTCCCTTTTTAAGGGCCATAATTCTATAGCGACTATTCTGACTTTTCAACTGGACATAACTTTTGATTCCCGCTCTGAAATTTCAAATTTTCGGATTCGTTGGAAAGATATTCTCAAATAGATTCTAATATTTTTTGTTTCGCTATAATCCGGTTTATTTTGAATCCTGTACATTCATTTGAACTTTGAAATCGAATTTTTGAACTACCGCGCCATTTCTGGCTCGTTATATAATTAAAATAAAATATTTATATTCTAACGTCGATCTATATAAATATATATGTTCTATTTCTATTCAAAATAAATTTCTCGTCGTTATTATTTAAAATAATTCATTTTAAATATTCAAAATTCATTAATTTTGCCAAAATAAAAATTTTAAATTGGCTCTGAATTTCCGGGTTATTATAATCTCCCCCACTTAAAACTTTTCGTCCCCGAAAAGGAACGAAGCTGAAAGTTGTTTTACAAATCAACTCAACTTTCATTATTTTCATTACGGCTTAAGTTCTTCAACTTTTCAGTTTCTAAGAACTTCTCAAATTTTTCAAAAATTTGGCTAACACCCTAAATTTCCGAAAAATTTCGCCATAACCTCCCCTGCACCGGGAGCTTCGGGATATTTCAAATAGCCTCCCATGGCCCTCATCAATCCAAAAGAAAAAGAAAAAGCCAATCGACTCATAAAATCATCCAAACCCAATAAATTTGTAAACATGTACCTATTTGTCGGGCAAACAATTTTATTCTTATTCTCTAGCCTCCTTCTATGACCTGTTCAATGGATATACATGTATATGCATGCAATTGTAATCATTTTCAATTCAGTTCAATATTCGGTTCAGTTTCGCATAATGGTTCAAAATTTCAAACCAATAATCAAACAACACAATCAGCAATCAATTAGTGAATTATTGTTTCAAATTCATAATTTTGATATATATACAGAAAATCATCTTTTTGATGCAAATCTCAACAATAAACCTATCTAGCTTTGGTTCTCACACCAGTCTGATGGAAATATATATATCACACTTTCGAAACTCGAACATAAATACTGGTGATGTGGCCACATCATCAGAATCATCCCCGGGTGTCTAGAATGTGATTCTATATCTATCCAGTATATTAAAACTTCAAATATATGTTCATGACGCGTATATGCAAAATCTTTATATAGTGGATTGTCCAAATAAATATAAAATGGATAATCAAATAAGAATAATATGGTTTAAATTTTCAATACAAAATTTGTTTTCAATTTTTTATTCCAAAAATTTCACTCTTTACACTCGTTCTAGGACACTGCTGATCCCATCTCTAACGAGTCATTCTCATTGGATATTACTAATCCAATCTCTGGTGAATTCTTTCATTTGGTTCTAATGTGTCTTGTTCTCGAGCTCTGTAAACCAAAGCACTGATACCACTGTAACAATTTGGAATTTCGCTCGATCCGAATCGATCGCTAAACCGACCAAGACCATTCGAAACCCCTGATTGTTTTGAGAACACGACCAATCGGAACGCAAACAGAAGAACATTTCATTGCTTATTACAACAATTCCATCAGAATACAAGAATATCACAGAGTATGAATCAATATTACACATTTGATAAATATCAGAGATTTAAATTAAATTACTGCAGCAGAAAAATAATACAAAACATAACTGAAAGGAATACACGGATACAGAGCTTTCCGAATATCACTTCAGCTATAAACAAGGATCCTATGAATATAAATCTACAAAACCCAACTACTAGCTGCTCGTGCGGAAAATAAGGGCACCTAGAGTTTACGTTAAAACAATAAACTCCAGGTCAGTCATGTGACTGGTGTGAGAACTAAAACAGTTATTAATCTTTATTTTAAAGTTCGGTAAATCAAGGGACCACGCCGTAATACACGGAACGAGTTTCCTCCCAAGAATACCAATGCATAAAACAAATAGCGCAATGCTAAATAAAGAAAAATGAAGCTAATATAAGACCCAGGTCCCATCACAAAATGCAATGCAAGCCGGAGGATAGGATTTTACCTTATAATAGCCAAATAATGCTTGATACATTTAAAAACAGATTATTTTGATATTATTATAAGTGTATAGTGTCAAAACAATTTCAATCATAAGTATCAATCATAGACGGCATAACTACCATCTACTATGTCGACATACTAGGTTCTACAAATAAAACCGAATTATCATGTATTGGAAATTGGATTCCATCATGAGTCGAGGCAAGAGTCAAGCTCCTCTCCATTCGAGACACTCTAGCAAATGTCTCAGGACCACACACATCGATCCTTGGAATCGGTAGGGCCGGTCCTCTCTTACTTTTGAGGATTAGTTATTCTTGAACACACGTTTCCCAGTCCTTTCAGATCTATATCCGAGGCGCCTCGGATTCCAATAACCACACAGGTAAAAAGTATATAAATTGCAGGGCTGGTAGGTCACTGACATCACCCATAGCTAGAAAGAAACGTCGTGTTCTCCCAACGGTCCTTATCCCGTTTTTGACTCATACCGAGGTGTGAGGCTCGCGAATTAACGCTATACACAAAGCTATGCCACACAGGCCGTGCTTTGATCATCAACCACAAGACTTTGCTTTTCAATAGAGCCTTAATCATTTGCCACTTAGGCGTGCCACACAGGCAATTCACTCCATGCGATTGATATCCATCAATATATAACCCCAGAGCTCGTACGTCTCAGAGAAGGGCGTTAAGCAAGAGAATAAATTTAGCGCCGCCAAACAAATATATATTTAATAGAAATCAATCACACAAAATAAAATCCAATGTCAGACACATAGTCCATTTACAAGTTCGTTCTGGGTCTGAACAAAACCGGAGGCACCTTGTACCTCGCATATCCATCGATCCCCAAGTACGTCTGGATGATCACCAACTGATTCCCTCCTCTTGGGTGTACAGCCCAATCAAGATCATCAGTAATCACCCAAATGATGTGAAGACCTCCGATCTTCGACCACCGTCTTCATCCTCGACACCACGTCGAATCAGTTATTCAGAATGGGATAAACCCGGTCTTTCTGAACAACTCGCGTATATAATAAACAAGTGTTATACAAACACAACATACGCCTCATTCCAATTAAGAATATTCCTTTATTCAAATATTCTTACACTTTGGGAAAGGTTCCCATTAATTTTATCAAAGATAAATTCTTTAAATTTATTCTTTAATCTCCTTTTGAATATCAATTCAAATTAGTCGGGATTAGCGAACCACACCGAAGTAATCATTTATTTTATTTCCCAATCCCAACCTATTCATCCCATGAAGTAAAACTGGTAATACTTCATATCTAACACCACGGTGTTATCGGTAAATTGAATTACGTTTCACGTTCAAATCTAATTAAAGATTTAACTATCGCCTGGAGCAAAACTGGTGATACTCCATTCTCGATTATTTCAATCTAATTAAAGATTCATTAAAACTCCACTTGGTTTTAATCTTCCCAAAAATCACTATCAATGATTATTTAACCGTATACTTCATTAAATCTAAATAAAAAGATTTAATCTTTTTCTCAACTGGGTTTAAGAACGGTATTACTAAAGATACCATTCACGACAAACCCAAATCCCATTTGATATTAAATACAAGGCTCTGAATAGAAAATATATCGACTTATATTCAATATCAAATTCTACGACCAACAAATATCGTGTTGGAAATAACGATATAAATATATCTTTCAAATTCCCATAACAATATCTGTATAATCACGAAATCCAACCTCGAGATATTCCAAAGACAATTTCGATTCAAATCCATTCCAATTCAATTATTGGAAATTCTGGTTATTTTCAAAACCATTTCAAATCCGCTTTATTTATTTTAAAAATAAATGGGATTATAATTCTAGTTCAAAACTAGTTTATTTCGATAAAAATCTATTTTTATCTTTTCAAATATGGAAATTTTCATCCAATTCTTCACAAATCATTTCTTATGATTTTACACAAATTATTACTATTTTTAATAATTTTATCAAGGCCCGTACAGTCGGTTTCCATCAACGGCCATCGAACTGCACTTATAGCGACCTTTTCCAAATTTGATTTGGACATAATTCCAAATACAACCGTTTGATTTCAAATCTCTAATATTCGTTTGAAAGCTCTTTTCGATACGAACCCAACGGTTCCGGTTTTAGGAGAATCTGACGGTCGGATCTCCCGTAATATCAATTCGAAGTCAACGATCGAAATTCACGAACTGCCGCGGCGCAGCGCGTTCTATTCAGGCCATTCTATATATATAATATATATATTTCATCGATTTCCTTTTAAAACGTATTTTATAAATCGTTTTAAATTCGTTTTCGAAATGATTTCAACTTCATATTCAGTTTCGAATCAAAATTGAATATTCCACATCATCGATATACAAATGATAATATTTTCAAAACATTATATTTTGAAATCACTTCCTTTTCTATATTCATTGTAAAAATGAATAAAATCGATACAAATATCGTTCACGTCAAAGTAGCGTCAATCTAGTCGACATGGCTTTATATATTTCAATAACTTCGTTATTCTATTCAACAAATGAATATTTTCTCTATTCAACACATGAATCTATATTTCTTTCAACACATGAATATTCTCAACACATGAGTATCGTCAACACACGACTATTTTGTTATTTAATATATTTTATAAAATTATGATTTTATATCGTTTCATTCTTAATCAGACTCTAACCGTAAATTAGTAAGAGAACGATTCCCTAAATATTAACCCCGAAGGCCGAAACCAACATCAGATCAATACCCAGGAAACCATTCATCTTAACTGATTTCCCGTTAGTTTCTAATTTCATATTTGATAAAGATGAGAATTTTATTGTTAAAATATTTTACTCAACACATGATAAGTTTCAACAAATGAGTATTCTCAACACATGAGTATCGTCAACACATGACTATTTATTCTATTCAACACATGAATTTTCATTCTACAATATTCCTTATTTTCCAAAATGGAATGAGGCCCAATCAATTACCATATAATGTTAAGTATATGGATTCCATACAACACATGTATATAATAGCAACGATAAATAATCAACCATCATCCAAAGTGCATTCTACACTGTATAAGCATCAAATATAAATATTCAACGCTTATAACAGCCTGTCAATCAATCGATTGACATACAGCTAATTATTGGGATTAGTGTATGTCCAATTTCATCCCCACACCCGTGTGGGGTTTCAAACAATCAAACACAGATTTTATTTGTGCAGTTAGGCGATGTGTAAAATTTATCGTCCCAATCATATCAGTCAAATGGGTGTACATAAACAAATCGTTCGATTTGTAAATGAATATTTATTTATATACACGTTAAAAATGATATTTTTAACCATAAAATAATTTCATTCCACTACACACAATCATTTTTCACAACACATCAATCAAACAAACAAGCTATCCATGGTCTGTGGACGACGGGTGTCGGGTGCTACTAAGCACCGTCTGCATCCTAGTATATATTTCAAACTAGAAAACAAAGTAAAAGTGAGGAGTTCTCACCGAGAAGCTAAACCAAATGCCGCGACTCTTCTTATGTAGAAAATCTTCGTCGTGCTCGCCTTTTGTCAATTTCACTGTCCGTAGCCACTACATATATAAAAATCACATTTTTATATTGTTGCTATATATATAAAAATCACATTTTTATATTGTTGCTATGTATATAAAAATCACATTTTCATAACTACGCTATATGGATAAAAATTCTATTTTTATACCGCTACTATATAGATAAAAATTCTATTCTTATAACGGTGTTCATATAATAAAGATCTTATTTTTACTTCACTAAAAAAATCCTATTTTTGATTCACTACATATAAAAATCATATTTTTATTATCTCTACTATATAAAAATCATAATTTTATTATCTTATTCATATAAAAATCCCATTTTTATATGGATAAAAAATCCCCTTTCCATACGAATAAAACCATAGCTTCATCCGAATAAAAATCCCAACTTTATACGAATAAAAGTCTCGTCTTTGTTCGAAAAAAATCTCGTCTTTCATACGATAAAAATATCGCCTTTCTTATAATTAAAAATCATATCTTTACCGTTTTAAAAATCGTATTTTTATGTAAGAAAAAATCCGCATTTTATCTAAGTATAAAATTGCATTTTTACCTACTTAAATAAATAAATTAATTAAAAACTCACTATTATTGCACATCGGATGGTGGTGGAAGCTGTCAGCGGGGACTAGAGTTGGCAGAGGAGCTAGGGTTTGGCCATGCCAGCGGGGTTGAACTGATTTGGGGGCAGTAGCTTTAAGAAAGAAGAAGAGAGAATGGGGCCGGAAGGGGGTGCGCTGGTGGTGCTGAGGGGCGGCGCTGGTCGGTCGGAGGCGGCAAGGGGTGGCGGATGGTGGCGCTGGGCCAACGGCGACGGTTTTCGGGTGTGGGGGCCTTGGGGGTTTCGCGAGAGGGGAAGGAGAAGAGAGGTCAGGGAGGAGGATGGCGCAGCTTCAGAGGAGGAGGGGCGCATCACGGTGGGTGGAGCGGGGTTCGTCGTCGGTCGTCAATCGTTTGTTTTTTTTTCTTTTTTTTTCTTTTTTTTCTTTCTGTCGATCTGAAAATGAGAGGAGAGGGAGAGAGAAACGAGGGGGGAGGGATTATATATTATAATATATATATATATATATAATTATTTTTATTTCAAAAAGACATTTTTATTTCGAACTCGAAATTGAACCCTTCGCCTGTCATCCATAGCTAATTACCCCGATTCCGAACACAATAGGATATGTATCGTAAGCTGGTTCGATCGTTTCGATCAGTTTTCATCAAAATCAAAATATAAATCTATATGTTGAATTTGAACACACCTTTCAATTTACCGAGGTCACGTATGGACTCTAAAAATTTCCAAAAAATTATTTCTAGGTTCGTATTGACGATACGATCCTAACAAAACTAATTTCATCAAATTCTGTGACCGTTTGAAAAATGACCATTTTCCAGTCGATCGAAATTGACTGAAACTACCAAAACACGTTTTACTTCTCCACGCTCACATATTGATTCGAAAAATTATGAATTTTGAAACATAGCAATAACTTGACATCACGGATCCAACAAAAGTGGTTTCGTCGAAAACCGAGGTCGTTCGCAAAATTTCCCTTTTTTAAGGGCCAGAATTCCATAGCGACTATTCTGACTTTTCAACTGGACGTAACTTTTGATTCCCGCTATGAAATTTCAATTTTTCGGATTCATTGGAAAGATATTCTCAAATAGGTTCTAATATTTTTGGTTTCGCTAAAATCCGTTTTATTTTGAATCCTGTACATTCATTTGATCTTTTAAATTGAATTTTCGAACTACCGCGCCATTTCAGGCTCGTTATATAATTAAAATAAAATATTTATATTCTAACGTCGATCTATATAAATATATACGTTCTATTTCTATTCAAAATAAATTTCTCGTCGTTATTATTTAAAATAATTCATTTTAAATATTCAAAATTCGTTAAATTTGCCAAAATAAAAATTTTATATTAGCTTTGAATTTCCGGGTTATTATATAATTGTAGAAAATAAATATGAGAGGAATAGGTATTTATGACAAACTGTCAGGTCGTTAACAGTGATCACAAATTATACATAGAGTGCAGACAAGAAAAATAAAAATAGCTGAATGTTGAAATGCATATTGCTAACACAGGCTACACTCTGAAGCAGTTGCTGCTGTAGATGCAGGAAAACAGTCGGTAAGTTGGGGAATAGTGGGCAAAACCTTTGACAATAGAATTCAGAGAGGATATTTACATTCAGGTTGCTATCGGTTGATTGGTCCTGCATGTAAATGGTCAAACGCTGTCAGCAATTGTACTGACTGTTGATGAAAATATCACTGGATCATAATTTTAATATTTAGCAGTAAGCAGGTGTAGCTAAATATATTTCATACATGAATTATCTACATTTCAGACTATTATCTATATACATAAATTAATATGCCAAAATATTATTTAATTATTAATTATCTATTTATTATCTATAAATAAATTTTTTCAGTTGATTAGGTGCAACAGATTTTCATCCTGAGGTTCCTTGTGGTAAATAATGTCTGTTATTACTCTAAATCAAGCATATATCTGAATATTTGTTATTTCTATATAATAAGCGTGCTTAGGATCCAATCGACATGTGTTAATTTAACAATGAGTAACAGTGAACCACGAAACTGAGTAACTTTTAAGGTCTCTAACTTTTTTGGTACTCCAAATTTCATGTATATATGTCAAATGTTAGTAGATGATAATTAAATTCTGACAGAAATACATTATTATGGACGTTCTGTTCTACTTAAATCAAGGTAATTGATTCATACCAATCTGCTGTCTAACCTACATATAACTGTTTTAAAAAAATCAGGAAAGTAACATTGAAAAAAAATAAGAATATTAAATGATTATCACTCTTGCAAATACGAATATTACCATTCAATTTGGATAGTAAATTCACATTCGTGGTGTGTTTAAGCTAAGGTAGTAGTAGCTCTTTTCTTATATTTAATACAGTATTTTATGATCTTGACATATGATATAATATTTAAAGGAGTTGGCTCATACTTCGTCGTCGAATACGTCAATGAAAAAAGGCAGTGGAACTATTTTCATGATGCAACCCAATCTTTTCCCCAATATATTACTATTTTATTACATTTATTTGTAATTGTGCTCCTGAGCCAAAAAATATTATCATGAGCACCCCAAATCTTTTCTATTTGATGTGCACACTAACATAAGAAATTACATGAGTACAACTGATAAATAGGACCTCAGGTTTCAATGTTCATACAAAATAGTGTTGGTTAGTGCATAAAAAATATAGATTTGAATATGATAAATGCAGTTATAAAAATGTGTTTATAGACAAAAGGTCATAATAATTAAATTATGAGGTAACCTAATTAATACATGGTGCAAACATTTGAATTGGAAAAATTAAGATTTGAAATTTCATAATGTAATGTCCCGTATTTTTCTGACCATTATTTGAAATATTTATTTATTTAAAATATTGATTTGAGTTTATATAATCGAATTTGGCCATTTTAATTTGAATATTTAAATTATATTAATAAAATATAAGATTTATATAAAAAAACCCAAGTAGAGTTGGTATACAACATTCACAACTTGCAATACATACTCAATACATATCAAAAGGGAACTTCTGGGTAATAAGTCAACCCACTGATTGGTTAGAGTGGATAATTTAGGGTGTAATTTGCGAATCCTATAGTATTTTTCCACGGTGGGATTTGTTTAATATCTAAAGGAATTTTTACAATTCTATGTTCTTCAGTTACTCTTTCAGAAGTATACAAGTAATAGAGATGTTATACACACATTTTGCCAACTTATATAATCCCACTAATTACCTATTGTTTATCCAGAGCTACTTTCACTTTTGTTAAATGTATTTGAAAAAGCTTTATGAGCCGTAGACACCCAAACAAAAACAAAAAAAAGAAACAGATCA
This sequence comes from Allium sativum, assembly GCA_030737875.1. Taxonomy (NCBI): domain Eukaryota; kingdom Viridiplantae; phylum Streptophyta; class Magnoliopsida; order Asparagales; family Amaryllidaceae; genus Allium; species Allium sativum. The sequence goes on from CM060926.1 coordinate 1,023,272,660, forward strand.
GGAAACAGTGAAAGATCAGTAAATGTACACATTTATTCACCATATCTAAAACAGTATAATACAATCCAGAACAATAAGGAAATATGTAATTTATATCCTCATATCTACAATATCAAACAGCTCATGTATACAGAGAAATGACGGTACAATCACTGTTGTTATACATGAAAATAAAAGAAAACCTTCAACAAAATCTCATGTACAAATCGTAAATACAAATCGACCAAAATCTTTTTTTTGAACAGACCAAAAATGCTGAGAATCAAACACAAAACCCATACAAATCCATAAGATTTTCTGAACACGCCACACATATATCATAGTACGAACCTGTGATCGAAAGGAAAGAAAGCAAGTAAGATACAATATTAAAATATATAGGGTAGAATAGGATCATAGGACAGATAATAAACTGTTGTAGAACAGTAAGGCAACAACTAAGGAAACAGTGAAACATACCATCAAATCTATAGGATCAAAATAGATTTTCATATATACATATTCAGAAATCTTTTATACAAATCTATGAACTATCCTGCTGTACGATATCACAATCTGAGATCGAATTGATAGTTGTACTCAGACAGTACAATACAAGCAAGAAAATACATAGAAAATCCAACCGCAAATTTTCACATTCCACTGTTAGATGTCACACGAGAACCAAGCTCTATCATCAACAGTTGACCACACGGTACAGCTAAACGAAAAAGAAATAGAACCTAAGAACTAAGCACTGTAAAATCAAATCTATGATTTTACAACTCAAATATTGACATGGATCTCATTTGGATCAAATTCAACTATAAATACCGTAACCGTGCCTCAGTTTAGAACCCAAACAGTGAAGAGAAACCATTCGATCGAAATAAAAATATATATATTCGTAAAACAGAAATTTAATTTAGGAAAAAAAATACTTAGCTTTGATCTTTCATTTCTGGGAGGTAAGGGCAAATCGATGAACTAGGATTTGGGGTTCGGTCTCGGGTTGCTCTTTGGAGTTGCGGAAGAGGGTCGTGGAGTTTTGGGGTTACACGAGGGTTTACTGAAGGGATCGGGAGGTTAGAGTAGCGGAGCGGCAGAAGCACGGAGCATGGGGAGGTGCGTCTGATTTGCGCTGAAGGATGGAGGCGATGGAAGTGGAAGCAGATGAGTTTGGTGGAGGGTTTTCTTTTTCGCTAGAAGTTTCTTGTGTGGCGGCTACATTCGCGAAGGAAAGGAGGGTTTTGATGTTGTTTTAGGGTGGAAAAGGTGGGTGGGTCCAATTGGGATTGGGCTGAGAGAAAAATTAAGTAAGGCCCATTATTTTATTTTTATTTTAAAAAAAGTTTACTTAGTTTTAAATGTTTATTAAAACTTAGATTTTAAATTCTGAATGCATACGTGATCAGATCGATGAACCGTCAGAAGTGTTAGATTCACCTTGTCAAGTACTACAACATGGGATTGGTTCGAATAGACTTGGAGGCTGTTGGAAATTTCTAGTTAATTTAAACGTCTGTTTAAATTGACTAAATCAAACCATTGATCGACGAATCAAATTTAAGGTGAGTTAAACTCACTCAGTTACTTCCCACTTATATTTTATAAGTTGGGTTTTAATTTTTGTGTGCTATGGCTGCTAATGATTGACTAGTTGGTGATATTTATTTTGAACTGATGAAATTAAACATCATTTTATTTCAATAATATCCAAATCGTTATTTTTAACGATTGGTTCCAATTGAGGTAAGTTACCTTTTTGGTCACGTTTATAAAATAAACGTGTTGTTTTGATTGATTGTTGTGGTTGACATTGAATTATCGTTATAAACTGTTATTAGACCATTATTGAATTGTTTTGATTTGATGGTTGAATATTGACCTTAAATTTACCATTTGTTTGGTTTAAACCAATGGGTATTATTGGTTGAGTGATTGGCAGTACATGGCCTGTGAATTCACCCTTTTATAAATATTAACATACCGTCAGGTAAATCGACGAGTTAAAGTTAAAAAAATATATTTTATAACTGAGAATAGATTTTTAAATCTATTATAATTAATTAAAGTTTGTAAAAAGCAAATAAATATTTATTATTTATTAATTGAGTTTATAAGTGGTTTTTAAATGATTTTATAAAGGAAAATGATAAATAAAGGGTTATATAGAACCATGTTTTATAAACGAAATTATAAAAAAGAATTGAGGTGTAAAGGATTTAATAAATGTTACTTAATAAGGGAATTAAGTGAGATTTATGGAATAAGACTTTAAGAGAAAGGCTTAAAGGTGATGTGGTAAGCAATAGGATTTTAACAAAAATCCAAGTGATAAGAAGTATTGATTAGAAAGGTAAAAGAGAAACGTGATGGTTTATAAAATAATTTTCTTAATCAATGGATAGGAATTTATGGTTATACTCGAAATGGAGGATCCAAATGATAATAAGTTTTATCAATAAAATAGCTAAGGGGAGTGTATTTGAGATCAGAATAAATATCTGTTTGGGTTACAACTAATTTTATCTGAAGGTAAGACCGTTGTTGATCAAGGTCTGAGAGGTAAATAAATATCCCAATTTGAACGACTTCATGAATATCTGAGGATGATATTAGTGTGTAATGGGAAAGTAAAAATGGTGTTTCCGAGATTTAAGGAAATTGAGAAAGTAAAGTTTGGGAATAATTTATACTAAGGGGATAATAGTTGGTTATTTTCAAGTGATAAAATAAAAGACATTTCAAAATGTTGTTTCATTTGAAATAAGATGAGTCGTTTTCCAAATATGGTTAATTAGAAATAAAATAAGTAAATGGGTTTGAAACGATAGCCGAATAAAGAATTGAGTATGATTATTGAATATTTTCTTAGATATGAAAGTGATGACCTTACGTCAAATATGTTATATTTGAAATATTGAAACAGTAAAGAATTTAAGATTAATTATTGTTAATCGTTTTTAATTAAAAGGGCCAAGTGGCGTTGAATACCCAACCGGTGAACCCATTGGATTGTCATGATTGAAACACTGATTATTTTGATAGTTAAATCACCGACTATCAAACCTGTCCAATACGATTGCTGGTACGGAAAGACCGGGATCGAATTTATATTCGAAAACCATTCCGACCAACAAATACGTGATGATATCAAGAGACGAGCGAGATGGAGCATTGAAGACCGTGGATCTTCATAAACAGAAGAACTGCTAAGAATCTCTGGGATTGCAACCAGAGATAAACTGTGGTTCTGTCGTGGTTGGGATCTACGGATTGCAAGGACTACTCGCTACTGATCTGTAGGGTGATCCCTGGGATGCAGTAGGAGGGTGCCTTCGGTTCATCCTGTTCCTGGATGACTTGTATGGACGAGTGTCTGACAGTGTATTTCCAAAGGAGATTACGTACATTGATTTCTTCAAACGTACCATAGTTGGTGGCGGAGAAATGGTTTTCTCTAGCCAAATAACTAGAGTATTTTTGTGGACGTCAATTAGTGATATCCAGAGGATCTGACGATGTGGCATTCAAAGTGAATGGTGGCCAGGTGTTCGGAAAGGAATTCTAGCCTCAAGCCTCATCAACCGGGAAATGACAGAAATCGGGCAGACAGCATGGCTATGTGGGTCGCTCCCATTAGGGTGTATGATTACCTATCTAGAGAAATTCCATTTGTTTCTTTAATCTATACTCGATGTTGTCCCTTTTCGGGAGGCGGTTGCTGATCCTAACCGTCAGTGATATACATTCGGTACACTCAAGCGAAATGAGTGGTCGGTCATGTGTGGGCCGGGTTGCAAGACGATCTTGTTGAACCCAGTGTATTCGTCTCTAGAGATACACGATCGGCAAGTGGTCCCATACCTTGTCAAATTTGGAATCCAATCTCCAATAAGCGCCCGGGGTTTTGATTGTATACTATATATGTGAAGCGTGAGATGCAAGCGTTCCACTAGATTGTTATTTACTTGTATCTAGACATTATTATAATATCAGAAAAATATTGTTTTCAAAACTATTTTGGGTTATCGTTAGGTAAAAACCGTCCGTGTTTATGTGTGGATTCGGTCTTACGATTATCCTTTTCTTTTGAAAAGATTTCGAACTTTAAAATCATGATTGGATGATTTACCCTTAATACTGTGCGAGTTTATCTCACTCTGGTTCACCAGACTGACCCGGTGTTTTGTAAATGCTCGGGTTAGCCCGGAGTGTACAGGTTCAGGTTATCGAATGTTGTGAAGAGATGGGCTGGAAGAATTCAGACGTATGATATTATTCCACAGTGTGGTATATAAGGGCAGATTATTATAACTGTCCAGTGATGTTGATGTACTCTGATGTTGTAAGTTTATTCAAAGCTCTCAATAAAGATTTATTTCTATATGATATTTTGTTCTACTGCGATGTGAGACTCTGTGTTTGTGTTGGTTCTTCTTCTTCTTCTTCTATTCTTATATTTCTCTCTTTCTTATCTCACCCTCTAATTTCTTTCATTGACAATCCGGTGTTCTCGGTGTTTGAAAGGTCGGCATGAGGCACAGTAAAGGTATTTATGTCGATTTTCAAGGCCGAAAACCCTGGGTCGTTACACATAATTCATGCAAGAAATTTGATCAATATTTTTATAAAAAAAAGACATGCAAGAAATGGAACATAAACTATATGAGGCATAAGAACAATGTTGTATATAATAATTGGTTCATTTTGATTTAGCTACACTAAGACTGATGATAAAGGTATATCTTGACATAAAACTGTACATAATGAATCAATGTACACAATAGAATGACCATAAATACAGCAGTTAATGATACAATTACTCATGTGAAGAAAAGAAAAGCCATTCAATTTGCCCGTGACCTTTAGAAGCAGAAACAACATAAGGTTGTTTCTATGTACTCTGGATGTTAGTTTATGGATAACTACATGCATATACAAACAATATAAGATAACATTAATCATATAAATGATTCAAGTTAGATATGGTAAACCAAGTACAAATATAAAGAATCATTATATTTTCTTGACTATTGCATACTCAGCTTATTCTTAAACACATTATCCTACATTGCTTATATATAAGGAGACGGATTGAACCCCGTGAAATAATATTTTCGACCTAAGCTTAACTCCTTTCATCAAGTTGTATCTATTTTTAACCAACAATCTATGATGTGAAAGATCCGGTTCTTACTAATGTCTTAGTGGCTGTTAATATGTGGGCACTTGGTTTTACATTACCATATGTTTTTAATTGCAATTTGTCTACCATCAGTTTCTCATTTTCTATACAACTACAAATGTTTAATCCTTGTAATGGAAAATTCAGCGAATTCAGTGACCATTTTCAGTTAAATGACCTATTTTCAGATTAGATACTGAATTATATTTCCATTAAAGAATTGTAATGACCCGCATTGGCAGAGGTATTATAATTAATTTATTTAATTATTTAAATGGTGATTAAAAGGATTTAATGGTGGTTTAATTAAATAATGGTGAATATTTAATTAAAATAATAAATTAAATAATATATATTTAATTCTGAAATAATCAGAATTGGCTGAAATGACGATATGGTGTGAACCCGATCATCTGTGATATTTAATTCAGCTTGGAATTGAATTAGAATAACGAATATATTTAAATAACGAAGTTTGAACGTATAATTATAATATAATTAAAATCGAGCTTGAAATGGCGCTGCAGTTCGTAAATTGGCAATTCGAACTTCAACTGAATGTACAAGATTCGTTTTAAGCCGGATTTCTGTGAAACAAGAAACGTGTGGAGCTGGTGGAGTATATCTTTCTAGTGGAAGAGAAAAAATCGGGACTTCGTCGTGTAGATTTTGATTTACGTCCAAATCAAACTTTAGAAAAGTCTCTGTGGAATTCCTTTATAATTTATAAAGGAATTATTTATATTTTAAAAAGGGATTTCAATATAAATCGAATATTGGGTTGACCCAGATTTGAAATATCAAGTTAGAAATTCATATAATTATTCTAGAGCTGTATGGTACTCCACTGTGAGTATATACGATAATATTTATTTATAAATATTTAATTTAATTATATTTAAATATATTTATATATTTAAATGGATCATCCAGAGCTTTAAAAATAGTCACTTTTGCAAACGAAGTCGAAATACAACGAAACTAATTTTGTTGGATCTGCAACATCAAATTATTGCTAGATTCCAAGTTTCGTGATTTTTAGAGTCACTATGTGGTCGTACGGATTTTTAGAGTGAAAAACAGTCAATATTTTGACAGTTAAAAATACGCTGTGTGAGAATACGGAATCGGAATTTGACGAAACCAGTTTCGTTGGGACCGCAATGTCAAACTCTAGTAGTATGTCCAGTTTGGTGATTTTTAGGTAGCGTGTGTGAGCACACGAATTTTTTTGAAGGCGAATTAACAAAAGAATATTCCGAGAATATTCCTTACTTCAAAATATCTAAATCAAAACCCCTATATATATACCCCCTCTAAGTTTTTCTAAACCTAATCTCACTCATTCCTCAGTCAACGGCAATTTCCGCCATAACATTTTTAGTCCAGAAAATTTGTTCGATCTTCTAAAATCAAAACAATGGCAAATAAATGTTGAAAAATCCAAATTTCATATATATATATATATGTAATCCTGGCAAGTAGAGCATCAGTCTCGTATAGTTTTCAAGGGGTTTGATCCCTGTTTTGTGCGCTGAAAATTTATACAGTGAAAGTAGGGTTGGCAAATGCTCGAGGTTGGAGCATCGATACTCGATCGTAGGTTCACATATGGATTCACGAGTTCGAATGGAGTTTGCGTACATGATTTTGGGGTGAACGATGGAATTTGGGGTCGGTACTTTTACTAGACCGTGACCGTAAGGCTGAGCGACGGGTTATTGTAGACAGGGGCGAGTTCAATCATATGTATATAGGGAGAAAGAGGAGAAGAAGAGAAAGAGTTTAGTGTTTTTTGGTTTTTAGTTCACTGAAGAAGAATGGGAGATGGAGGCATGGAAATGATCGGAAATGGCAGTGTACTGGGCGTAGTTCAATTCGGGGACGGGAGGATTGAATAGAGGAAGAAGAGGTTGGCGATCTGGGCTTTCAAGGGGGGATGGGCCTTGGATTTTTAAAGTTAAGTCCGTTTATATATATTTGAGTTTATTATAAATTTTAAAATAGTGTATTCACTTAAAGGGTGATAACTTACTCATACGATGTCGAAATTCAGAAACCAAGATCCGTTAGGATCGTAGGGACGGTGGCTACACCATGGAGTTGACTATGAGTGAATCCGAGCTCATTTGAATTTATGGCGAAATAAATTGTTTGATTCAAATCAAACAAACAGTTTATCATTCTTTAACGATGAACTGCAAATGTAACGACCCAGGATTTCCGGCCTCGAAAATTGACATAAATACCTTTACCGTAACTTATGACGATCCTCCAAGCACCGAAAACACTGGATAGTTATTAGAAAGAATTTTGAGGGTGAGATATGAAAGAAAGAAATATTAGAATAAAAGAAGAAGAAGAAGAAGAATCAACACAGAGTCTCACATCGCAGCGGAACAGAATATAATACAGAAATAATCTTTATTGAGAGCTTTTGAAAATACTTAAAATATCAGAGTACAACACACACCTGGACAGTTTTGATAATTTGTCTATATATATATAATCACACAGCGGAATATCATTCGTCTGAACATCTTCAGCTCTTCTCTGGACTTCTCAGTACCTGATAACCTGAACCTATACACCTCAGTCTAACCCGAGCAATTTACAAAACACCGGGTCAGTCTAGTGGACCAGAGTAAGAAAAACTCGCACAACATTTAGGGTATCACACAACTTGATTTTAAAGTTAAAATCCTTTCGAAAGAAAAAGATAATCGTAAGACCAAATCCACATATAAACACGGACGGTTTTTACCTTACGATAACCCAAACCAGGCTTTGAAATCAATATCTTTTCTGATATTATAATAATGTCTAAATACAAGTAAATATCAATCTAGTGGAACGCTTGCATCTCACGCTCCACGTATATATATACAAACAAAACCGTGGGCACTTATTGGAGATTGGATTCCAACTTTGACAAGGTATGGGACCACCTGCCGATCGTGTATCTCTAGAGGCGAATACACTGGGTTCAACAAGAACGTCTTGCATCCTGGCCCTCACATGACCGACCACTCATTTCACTTGAGTGTGTCGAATGTATATCACCAACGGTTGGACTCAAACCACCGTTCCCGAATGGGAAGAATCGATAGAATAAGAAACAAGAGGAATTTCTCTAGATAGGTGATTATACACCCTAATGGGAGCGACCCACATAGCCATGCTGCCTGCCCGATTTCTGTCATTTCCCGGTTGATGAGGCTTGAGGTCAGAACACATCTGGTCATCATACACTTGGAATGCCACATCGTCAGATCCTCCAGATCACACTGATTGACGTCCACAAGAAATACTCTAGTTTATTTGGCAAGAGAATAACCATTTCTCCGCCATCAACTATGGTACGTTTGGAGAAATCAACGCATGTAATTCCTTTGGAAATACTCTGTCAGACATCCGTCCATACAAGTCATCCAGGAACAGGATGAACCGAAGGTACCCTCCTACCGCATCCAATATAGGAATCACCCCATGGATTAGTAGCGAGTAGTCCTTGCAATCCACAGTCTCATCCACGACAGAACCCTGGTATATCTCCGGGTCAAATCAGAGATTGTAATTGGTTCTTCCGCTTTATGAAGATCTATGGTCTTCACATGCTCCATCTCGATCGTCGCTTGATATCTTCTATATATTCGTATTTGTTGGTTGGAATGGTTTTCGAATATATATTCGATCCCGGTCTTTCCATACCAACAATCGTAAGGGTCAGACTTGATAGTCGGTTATTTAACTATCAGGTAAACATCCATGAAATCACAAAAATAGATTTACTGGTCTGGTACTCAGCATCACTTGGCTTCTTGAAATTAATCGCCCAATTTCCTTTTAATTCTATTACTAGGGAAAATCTCATTTCTGTTACTTTGGAGATCTTATCACACACTTTTGACATTTCCAACTAGTATCACTCTTGGATAGTCCCGAAGTCGTTCAAGTTGGGGTATTTTAATTACCTCTCAGACCTTGATCAACCCCGTTCTTATCTTCAGATAAATACGAGTTGTAATTCAAAAACCAATATTATTATTTCAATCCTTATTTGTACCTTCTTTTACTAAGCTCTAATCAAATCCCTTTTCCCCAATTACCTTTTTCTTTCGGGAAATCTCCTTTCAAATCCATTGATTTAACTTAATACCATCATTAAGTATTTCCAATTTAAAACGACGATTAACCTCACATTCATTTATAAACCTTGTTTATAACTTCAGGTTATATATATATATATATAAACCCTTTTTACCTCTTCACCTCTCTTTACTTAATTCAAACGTTAAGTAAAACTCTTCCTTTAACTAGTTATTCGCTTAGACCCCTTATTTCTTTATTTTAAGGCTCGATCTCAAATATGAAAACTCATCCCTTAGCCCTTTTCCAACATTTGACCATATTTCCTTTCAAAATCGATCACTTAATGTATCACATTTAAAAACAGATTACTTACCTCAACATTAATCATTTCAAATTAATTAACTCCTTTATATACTAGAAAAATAAATCTCCTTTTTAAATTCTTATTAAACTTAACCAATTATTCGTTAAGTAATTTCATTAATTTAAAATCTAACCAGGTTTAAATGGTCGACACAAAACGTGGTTACTCTTTTAACCAACTCTATTTAATTCCTCCTTTTTAAAGTAATTAAAATATAATTAATTTAAATAACTTTATTTAATTGCTCACGATTAATCAAACACTTAACTGCTAGGTTAATCCCTGTTTTTGTTTATAACTCTTATTGACATAAGAATCCATTTTTATAAACAAATCTCATAATTTATTACAAATTTTAAATAAATAAATAATTACTATTTATTTCTCCTTTAAATAACTTTTACTCAAAGTAATATTTTTGAAAACCTATTTTAGTTATAAAATATATTTATAACTTTAATATCGTCGATTCACCATTGAAAAATCCATATCTTAAAAATCGATTGATTTCTAGACCATGTGATGCCAATTACCCAACCCATACCATTCATCAGCATAAATGTTGAAATATATTTCAACAGTAAAAAATAACCAATCATTTCCTTTTTATTTGATTGATAGTTTCTATATCGATCATCAATCAATCAAACAATCAGTTCAAACAATTCAAACAATTTCAAAACAATTTCAAACACGTTTATAAACGTGACCAATCAGGGGAAATTACTTTATTTGGGTCAAATCATAACGATTGGTGTTTTACTGAAATTAAACGACCGTTTAATTTTAGAATCTGAATCAACAATAAATATATATAACTAGCAAACAATCAATCACTAGAAATCAGAACACGCAAAATAAAAACCCAATTTATATAAAATATAAATGGGAAGAGCTGAGTGAGTTTAACTCACCTCGATTTGAATCTGGTGGTAAACACTCTGGTTTAATCAAATTAAACTGACGTTTAATTCGAATAGAAATTCCAGTCACTTCAGATCTGGACTGGACTCGCTCCATCTCGAAGTACTCGTCTCCACGGTCCCAACGAAACTAACCGCGCGTAAATCTGATACTGTACGCGTAAAAAATCGCATTACGAATTTTATAAACTAAATTAAAATTTAAAAACAAGGATTCCTGTAACAACCCGAAAATCTGGGCCAGTTTAAAATTTTTATTTTGGCAATTTTAGCGAATTTTGATTATTTAAAATGAATTATTTTAAATAATATCGACGAGAAATTTATTTTGAATATAATTCGAACGTATATATTATATAGTTCGTCGTTAGAATATAAATATTTATATATAATTATAAATAGAATTGAAAATGGCGCGGTAGTTCGATAATTCGATTTCAAACTTCAATTGAATGTACCGGGTGCAAAACAATCCGGATTTTAGTGAAACCAAAAACGATAGGATCTAATTGAGAATACCTTTCCAACGAATCCGAAAAATCAAGATTTCATAGCGGGAATCAAAAGATATGTCCAGTTGAAAATTCTGAATAGTCGCTATAGAATTCAGGCCCTTGAAAATAGACATTTTGCAAACGACCTCGGATTTCGACGAAACCAGTTTTGTTGGGTCCGTGATGTTAAGATATTGCTAGATTCCAAATTTCATAATTTTTCGAATCAATATGTGAGCGTGGCAAAGGAAGACGCGTTTGACCGGTTTCAGTTGATTTTAATCGACTGGAAATTGGCCATTTTTCCAACGGTCTCAGAATTCGACGAAACTAGTTTTGTTAGGACCGTATCGTCAATACGAAGCTAGAAAGTATTTTTTGGGAATTTTTCTAGTTAGTATGTGACCCCGGTAATTTGAAATGTATGTTTAAAATTCAATATAGTGATTTAAATGTAAATTCAAAGGAAACTGATTGTAACGATCGAATCAGCTTACGATATATATCCCATTGTGTTCGGAATGGGGGTAAAACGCTATGGACGACAGGCGGTGGGCCTCGTTTAGAGGTCGTATGAAAAAGTCAACTTTATGCAATTAAAATAATATTAAAAAAATAAATATCTTCCTCCTTTTATCCTTCTGCCCCCCCCCCCACTCGTTTTCAAATCGGATTCAAAGAGAAAAAAAAAGAGGAAAAAAAAAACAACGAAACCGTCGATGACGGAAACCGACCGCCGCCACCCTCCTCATCGCCGCGGCCATCTCTCCACCTCCAAGCCCTCGCCCTCCTTCCCTCCCAAGCCAATCGAAGCCCCTCCTCCATCGAAGAACCCACGGACCGTCGCCCCCAAAACCCCCGAAACCCTAGCCTCGACAGCAACCCCGCCGCCTTGCAGCGCCTCACGCCACCCTCCGACGAACGATGACCTTGCCCCCTTCAGCCTGTAAGTTTTTATTTAGTTTTACTTTGGTTTTATTTTGTTTTATTTATTTTGAGCAAATATAAAAGTATTGTTTTGCTTCTATAAAAAAATATATATATATGCAAAGCATAAAAATCCAATCTTTTAAAAATATGTATATATTAGCAATTATAAAATCAGTTTTTATAGAGGAAGAAAAATTCAATTTTTAGTTGAAGGAAAATTCGATTTTTAGTTAAAGGAAGATAGGATTTTCATGATAGAAAATTATGATTTGTACTCGTAGAAAGATTTGATTTTTCGCTATATAAAAATATGATTTTTATATACATGAAAGTGAGATAAAAATACGATTTTTACGTATTTGAAGTAACGATAAAAATTCGATTTTTATATATTGAACATCGAAGTAAAATTGTGATTTTTATATATTGAACATCGAAGTAAAAATGTGATTTTTATATATTGAACATCGAAGTAAAAATGTGAATTTTATATATTGAACATCGAAGTAAAAATGTGATTTTTATATATTGAACATCGAAGTAAAAATGTGATTTTTATATATTGAACATCGAAGTAAAAATGTGATTTTTATATAGTAAATAACAAAGTAAAAATTCGATTTTTATATATGTAGTGGCTACGGGCAACGAAGATGACGAAGATGCGATAGCGATGAAGATTTCTATCAATGAAGTGCCGTGGAGCTAGGATAGCTATTTGTGAGAATTTCTCACCTTTCAATTTCTTTTCTAGTTATATATATATATACTAGGATGCAGACGGTGCTTAGTAGCACCCGACACCCGTCATCCACAGACCATGGATGGCTTGTTTGTTAAATTGTTTGGTTGTGTAGTTAATTAGAATATTTGGGTTGAATTGAATTGTTTGGTGAAATGAAATTGATTTGATTGATGTGTGAATGGCGTGGGCCTTCACTAGACCGGGGATAAGGCTAGGCCTCGTCCCGTTTCTAGTATCGTGCCGTTATGCCGCCGAAATTTTCTAAAATGAGTTAGAAAAATAAAAATATCATTTTATTGTGTAAATGAATAGTAGAAATTCATGTGTCGGAATAAAATGTTTTATCGTTAAAAAATATAATTTTTAACGTGAATATGAATAAATGAATATTTATAAACAAATCGACCGATTTGTTTATATACACTAATTTGAATGACATTGATTGGGTCGACAAATTTTACACATCGCCCAACTGCACAAATAAAATCTGTGTTTGTTGATTTGAAACCCCACACGGGTGTTGGGATGAAATTTGAAGTTCACTCATCCTGATTGATTAAATATGTCGATCGATTGATTGACAGGCTGTTATAAGCGTTAGATATCTATATTTGATGCTTATACAGTGTAGTGCACTTTGGTTGATGGTTGATTATTTTTCAATGCTATTATATACATGCGTTGTATGAAATCCATATAATTAACTTTATATGGTGATTGATTGGGCCTCATTCCAATTTAGAAAATAAAGAATATTATAAAATAAAGGTTCATGTGTTGACAGTACTCATCCATTGAGATTGGTCATGTGTTGAACGAAATATTTTAGTAATAAAATTTACATCTTTATCAATATAAAATAAAGGTTCATGTGTTGACAGTACTCATCCATTGAGATTGGTCATGTGTTGAACGAAATATTTTAGTAATAAAATTTACATCTTTATCAATATAAAATAAAGGTTCATGTGTTGACAGTACTCATCCATTGAGATTGGTCATGTGTTGAACGAAATATTTTGATAATAACAACTATTTTGAAAAAGAAATATTTGAAATAGAATGTAACACCCCACCTCCGTTAAGGTCACTCACAAAGGGAATGCCTTAACTTTGGTGGAGCATTTTAGTAAACAGAACAGAAACTTACAAGACAGATAAAACAGTACTTGAAAATTTTTAACTTTATTACAGCGGAAACAGAAATTAGTATGGTTACATCCTTTCAATTTCAGAATTCAAGTACAAAATATCAGTCTTGTACAAAAGCCTTCAAAATGCATAGTTTAAAATCATAATCCCCATGGAACGGAAGCTATACAGAGCCAAGCCATACTTTAAGCACTTCAAGCAAAGAGAAATCCGGATCAAGCTAAAGTATTTCCCTCCTTGGATAACCTGGGGGGAAACGGAAGAAAGAAGGCGAAACAACAAGGGTCAGACAAAAAGTCTGGCAAGTCCAGTGATTTTCAGCATATGAACAGATAATAATAATATGATATGAACATAAAACTGGATGTGAGATAACTATAACAGGTGTAGCAGATATAACAGAAAAACAGAATGATATAAACTATTGTTTTACACTTCCCTGCACTAATACTAGTATAACAGAATTAGGTGTCACCCTAATGTCTAAATTGAAGCAGGAACGGGTACAGAATACTTTAACAGAAACAGAATGCTAATAATGGGCCTTTACTACCCGATCAGAAACAGACAGAAGAAGAAACAGATTTATCCCTATGGAAACAGAATGTGGAATTAGGTGTACACTAGTAATGGGCCTTTACCACCCGAACAGACGGTACCACACAGAAACAGACAGGTGTTACCACCCAACAGAAACAGATGGTACCAACAGAAACAGACAAAACTAAGCGTACCCTAAAACCCTACCCCAAGCGATCGGCTCCCTAATACATAAATATCCTGTGTCGGCCCCACAGTAGGGTGTATCACTCCCTAAAGTGACAACCAATTGGCACAGACCTATTTACAGATGTCACGGCGTCTTACATCCTCAGAGGCAGACCGGGATCCATGCACGCACATGACCCGGTTGGAACGCACCATCAACACCCCTCGCCATTATCAGAATGAACCACTTATAATTAGTTCAGTAAGCGTGCCCGGACCCTACCTACTGTTGGGTCAAAGTTTTGATACCAGAAAGGGTTACTGACTAATATGGGTCCCAAACAACAGATGACACAAGTAATTCCCCTCCTAACCTTGTGTCCCCAGACTAACAGATTTCAGATTAACTTGTTTACAAGTTCAGACATACAGAATTCAGATTTACTAATTCACAAATTTAGTTAACAAGTTTTCAGACTAACGGGTCAGATGTACAGACTTTTCAGATTTGTCTAACTTTGTATTGGGCCTACAGATTCATGGACGGGTTTTACTACATCTATTAACCCCATTGGTTTAACCCTATTTTCCCCAATACGTTTTAGACGTCATTCTTATCTTAGATTTGCATTAATTAATTATTAATGCACAGACCTCTCACATTAGGTCGGTAGCTTGTGGCCGCTGGATATGCCGGGCGGTTCCGGGCAGACTTCTGCCACAAGCCAGACCTAACCTCGTGTCTTACGCATGTTATGACTAACTTCTCACATTAGAACCTATTGTTTGCGGCCACTGGATGTGCCGGGCGGTTCCGGGCAGATTTACGCCGCAAACTCATTCTAACCTCGAGTTAGCCATGTTCATCTTTGCGGCCAATTAATTAATTATTTACCGTTTATGCGCACGTCCAATATATATGCCAATTCAGATTATATCAATAACAGAATGATTATATCAACATAGCAGATAACAGATTTTATATGAATTAACGGATTTTACAGATTTAGCAACTTAGCAGAATTTTGCATATAACAGGTTAGGCATTTCAACCGACAAATTTAACAGATTAGGCATTTCAATCTAATTAGCAGTCTAGGCAATATAACAAAACTAGCAGTTTAGGCAACTTGGCAAATTAGCAGATTTAGCAAATTTAATATTTCCAAAGGTTCTATTTACATGCCTTGCCTAGTCATAAATTAGCCTAAATTCATATGCCTACATAATTGTCATGATTCACAACATATACTCGCAGAATATGGACATAATTTGCCATATAACATATGTTCCAATTTTTGTTAAACTAGCATTTTACAGCAGATTCACATATAAATTATACCAAATATAACCATTAATTTCAATGCATGTCATATATCCAAAAATCCCTATTTAGGTGTAATTACAATAATAGATATCCTAATTAAAGTAAATCTTAAGTTTCCATATCTTCCTTCTTTTCATGTCATGAATCATTATGCAAACTATCCCCAATAATATAAATCTTTAAACCATATCCTCTAAAAATCAGATCTTGCCTTTTTATATGCATTTTGTCCAAAGCCTCAAATCATATGTAATCTTTACAGTGGTTCCTCTTCTTCTTTTATCACAAAATATGCATAGGTCTAAAACTAGTTTATAACATATGCTTATTTTTTTCTAATTAATTACAGGTCTAAATTACAACATAACTATGCATACAACATGCATAAATTTTATGTTCATAGTCAAATTTATGCATCCAATCCCAAGTCATATGTCCAATATATTTTATGCCTCAGTCCTAAAGTCATACATTCAATTTGGTTTTGTCAAATTTCTCATCATTCATCCCAAAACTTGCGTTCATACGTTCATCTCTTATGAGATTAGGCACAGGCTCGTGGTAGCCTGGCTATAGAAACAGAAAAGAAGAAAGGAATATAGAACAGTCACAGAAAACAGATCTAACAGAAGAGAATACAACCTCAAACTCAGATTTAAATGCATATCAAAATTATAATTAACGTTTATAGCGGAGAATAACTGTACTTGCCTTGATTGGATTACAGAAAGAACTTTAACTTGTTGTAGAATCTTTGCAGAAACTTTAATCTCTAGTTTGAATTGAGTTGCTTAGGTTGATGTTGATTATCTTCTAGTTTTAATTCCAGCAGAGCAGCGACGCCATTTTTATTTTTATTTTTATTAGAAGAAGAGAGCAATGGAGGCTAGAGAATTGTGTAAGAAACCTAGGTAGAGTATAGGGTCATTTTTATAGAGTTGCAAGTTAATTTGAGCCGTCCGATGATGCTAGGGTAAATCAAGGCCATCAATTTCAAAAGAGGCCAATTACATGCAATTCCATGTTTTAGCATATATATATATTTCCTACAATGTACACATTTCTCATTTAGGACAAATTCTATATATAAATAATTCCTAACACACTTATGCCATAATTACTCCCTTAATGTACATTATCAACATTCATTATTTATTTCCAATCCATCAAACATAAATACGTATTTAATAGATACATCTTTCCTTTTACCGTATACATTAATTATTCATATATACATGTCAATTAACAAGAATGACAATATTAATGTATCCTTTTCATTGTAAATTAGCATATTTATATATTTCTCAACATATTTATATATTTCTCAAATTAACATGTACAGATAAATGTTAATAGCATGTTTTCAAATCAATGCCCTATTGACATATCTTTAAATTAAATGCCAGATAAATATTCGTCATATTAATATGCTTGCATGTTATGTTCACAAAATAATATCACATACCATATTTTTCTTATTCAGTGCCACATTGATGTCAATTGCAGGTTTATAAATGACATTCCTATTAATAGAAAATTAAGTCTAACCTATTCATATTCTTCCTCTTTGAAAATCCCCATTTACTGCATACAAATATTATGCATAAATCTTTCTTTTCACTGCTTGCATCCACACATCTTTATTTAATTTGTATGTTTATGACATAAATGCACATATGTACGAATATGTTAAATATTTCTTTCCTTTAATTTGTCATGAATCCAATTAGAGAAGGCCACTTATAAAAAAAACAATTCTTGGCAGGCAAAAATGCGCAACATACGCCTCATGATACGTACATGTCATATATATATATGTATGTATACGTATATGTATATATATATATATATTTCTTTTTTTTTCTTTTTATCTATCTTCCCAATTACCCATTTTCACACTAAACCACTTTTTGAACTGCATTCACACTAGGCTATTTTAAGCCATTCCCCTAAAACAAAAATAAGGCGCTGGCGGGGATCGAACTCTGTACCTCTTGTATGCAAGTCATGTGTTCCAACCAAATGAGCTACTAAGTCTTTTGCTTACAAAAGTTAGAGCAATGCTAAACATTATTCTTTTCTCATTCCTCTTTTTCCATGTTTTGCTGCAATTTTTAATTTAAGGATATCTTTTTCATACGGAGTCCAATTTACGCAAACTCAGACTCTATCTCAAGCAGAATTTCAAGAAGAACGCAATGGCGTAACCTGTTTCCCTTAGTTCTTTGATTTCGAATTAATTATACTTTAATTTGTTAATTTCACAGCTATAGAATACACGGGGTGTTACATTCTCCCCCACTTAAAAGGATTTCGTCCCCGAAATCTTCAAGTTAAGAAGAATGTGTCCTACCATCCAATCACCCATCTACTCAACCATCATCCACAAGCATCCATTGTCCTTATAGACTTCTAATGCTTTCATGTTTAAATGCACAGTGTGTGTTCATGTCCGTATCTAATGCAAAATCAGGCGGCCCACTGATTCAGTCGACCTCCTTAATGCAAATCATGTTAGTGCCATGAGTCCAATATGTATGCAAATTTTCCTACTTGAGACATATCATTTCTATATGAGTGCACAACTGTTCATTCATATGCAACATCCATATGCTGATTCAACCATTTTGCATCCATAAAAATTTAAAAATGCTCACACATCCATATGCAGTATGAAAGTGCTTTCGAGCCGATCTAGTGCCTAGTGTGTGTATATGCATCCACGAGCAACCACTAGCAACCACTTGCATCCACTTGCAACCATCAAACATAACATGTCTCAAACACATGTTTACACCCATTAGTTTCTACCTAAAGTTCAAATATTCGATCGATAGGATACAGTCGAATGATGGAAGCGAGTACAGATAGAACGAAAATTTGGTTCCCATTAGACATGGGTCCTAAGTATCGGCCCCAAAGACCGAAACCAACATCAAATTGACACCCAGAGGAGTACCTTCTTTAGACAATGTCGAAACTGGAAATCCTATAAAAAGTATTTAGATATTTACAGACTACTGGCACAGATCGGGTTCCCTAATGATTCTTAGGAAGCTAAGCATGATAAAATCATACCCCACGAAAACTCAGAATGTATGCGTCATACTTGACGCCTAACACAGATATCCCTCAAACCCCAGTCCCAAACTGATGATCCATAACCCTTATGGGTCTGAGTCTACAGCGGAATTCAGAAATAATACTAGTATTAAAGTGCAGAGTATCGATTACAAAATCAAAATACCAGAATCAGAAAAAGTCTTAACTCCATAATCAGATAAAGAAATTAAACCTACTATAGAAATTTTCCTATTTCTATCCTAGCCACTAGCCTCAAGAGTGTTCGCCTGCCCTCCTTGTTCTCGTCTCTTCGGGCAGTCCCTAGTGAAGTGTCCCATCTCCCCATAGTTGAAGCAAGCGCCCTCCCCTTCCTCTTTCGGTAATCCTTATTCAGATGAGTCGAGCTTCCATAAGTAAAACACTTTCCTCCTCCTTATCTTCAAACTTTCCTTCCTTCTTTTGTGTTTCCCTTTTGCCTCCATTGTGAACTAAGTCTATATGAGTTTCTCACCTTTGGGTTGTGCTCCTTAGCCAAACCTCATCATTCTCATCTTTACTATCCTTGTGTAACATGCTGACCAATCCCTCGAAAGCTGCCTCCATCGCCCGGAAAAATCCTTCAAAGCTCTAAAGAAAACTAGCCGCAGGTGAAACTACTACAGCTATTGATGGAAGTCGGGCACTACTTTGCCCTTCGATGAGGTTACCTCCCAGAAAACCGGGAGCCCCAGAGACTCAAGAAAGAAGGAAACAAGGATTCAAGCAGAGGATCAAAAGATAGATATATGGCTTAGGGGACTATGTTTTTCAAAATAAGCTTTACTTTTGAAAATACTTCCTTTTCAAAACCTTTTTGAAAATAGTTTTCAAAAATTCTTTATCAAATCCGGTAACCTTTTGCTCTGATACCAAGTGTAACACCCCACCTCCGTTAAGGTCACTCACAAAGGGAATGCCTTAACTTTGGTGGAGCATTTTAGTAAACAGAACAGAAACTTACAAGACAGATAAAACAGTACTTGAAATTTTTTAACTTTATTACAGCGGAAACAGAAATTAGTATGGTTACATCCTTTCAATTTCAGAATTCAAGTACAAAATATCAGTCTTGTACAAAAGCCTTCAAAATGCATAGTTTAAAATCATAATCCCCATGGAACGGAAGCTATACAGAGCCAAGCCATACTTTAAGCACTTCAAGCAAAGAGAAATCCGGATCAAGCTAAAGTATTTCCCTCCTTGGATAACCTGGGGGGAAACGGAAGAAAGAAGGCGAAACAACAAGGGTCAGACAAAAAGTCTGGCAAGTCTAGTGATTTTCAGCATATGAACAGATAATAATAATATGATATGAACATAAAACTGGATGTGAGATAACTGTAACAGGTGTAGCAGATATAACAGAAAAACAGAATGATATAAACTATTGTTTTACACTTCCCTGCACTAATACTAGTATAACAGAATTAGGTGTCACCCTAATGTCTAAATTGAAGCAGGAACGGGTACAGAATATTTTAACAGAAACAGAATGCTAATAATGGGCCTTTACTACCCGATCAGAAACAGACAGAAGAAGAAACAGATTTATCCCTATGGAAACAGAATGTGGAATTAGGTGTACACTAGTAATGGGCCTTTACCACCCGAACAGACGGTACCACACAGAAACAGACAGGTGTTACCACCCAACAGAAACAGACGGTACCAACAGAAACAGACAAAACTAAGCGTACCCTAAAACCCTACCCCAAGCGATCGGCTCCCTAATACATAAATATCCTGTGTCGGCCCCACAGTAGGGTGTATCACTCCCTAAAGTGACAACCAATTGGCACAGACCTATTTACAGATGTCACGGCGTCTTACATCCTCAGAGGCAGACCGGGATCCATGCACGCACATGACCCGGTTGGAACGCACCATCAACACCCCTCGCCATTATCAGAATGAACCACTTATAATTAGTTCAGTAAGCGTGCCCGGACCCTACCTACTGTTGGGTCAAAGTTTTGATACCAGAAAGGGTTACTGACTAATATGGGTCCCAAACAACAGATGACACAAGTAATTCCCCTCCTAACCTTGTGTCCCCAGACTAACAGATTTCAGATTTACTTGTTTACAAGTTCAGACATACAGAATTCAGATTTACTAATTCACAAATTTAGTTAACAAGTTTTCAGACTAACGGGTCAGATGTACAGACTTTTCAGATTTGTCTAACTTTGTATTGGGCCTACAGATTCATGGACGGGTTTTACTACATCTATTAACCCCATTGGTTTAACCCTGTTTTCCCCAATACGTTTTAGACGTCATTCTTATCTTAGATTTGCATTAATTAATTATTAATGCACAGACCTCTCACATTAGGTCGGTAGCTTGTGGCTGCTGGATATGCCGGGCGGTTCCGGGCAGACTTCTGCCACAAGCCAGACCTAACCTCGTGTCTTACGCATGTTATGACTAACTTCTCACATTAGAACCTATTGTTTGCGGCCACTGGATGTGCCGGGCGGTTCCGGGCAGATTTACGCCGCAAACTCATTCTAACCTCGAGTTAGCCATGTTCATCTTTGCGGCCAATTAATTAATTATTTACCGTTTATGCGCACGTCCAATATATATGCCAATTCAGATTATATCAATAACAGAATGATTATATCAACATAGCAGATAACAGATTTTATATGAATTAACGGATTTTACAGATTTAGCAACTTAGCAGAATTTTGCATATAACAGGTTAGGCATTTCAACCGACAAATTTAACAGATTAGGCATTTCAATCTAATTAGCAGTCTAGGCAATATAACAAAACTAGCAGTTTAGGCAACTTGGCAAATTAGCAGATTTAGCAAATTTAATATTTCCAAAGGTTCTATTTACATGCCTTGCCTAGTCATAAATTAGCCTAAATTCATATGCCTACATAATTGTCATGATTCACAACATATACTCGCAGAATATGGACATAATTTGCCATATAACATATGTTCCAATTTTTGTTAAACTAGCATTTTACAGCAGATTCACATATAAATTATACCAAATATAACCATTAATTTCAATGCATGTCATATATCCAAAAATCCCTATTTAGGTGTAATTACAATAATAGATATCCTAATTAAAGTAAATCTTAAGTTTCCATATCTTCCTTCTTTTCATGTCATGAATCATTATCCAAACTATCCCCAATAATATAAATCTTTAAACCATATCCTCTAAAAATCAGATCTTGCCTTTTTATATGCATTTTGTCCAAAGCCTCAAATCATATGTAATCTTTACAGTGGTTCCTCTTCTTCTTTTATCACAAAATATGCATAAGTCTAAAACTAGTTTATAACATATGCTTATTTTTTTCTAATTAATTACAGGTCTAAATTACAACATAACTATGCATACAACATGCATAAATTTTATGTTCATAGTCAAATTTATGCATCCAATCCCAAGTCATATGTCCAATATATTTTATGCCTCAGTCCTAAAGTCATACATTCAATTTGGTTTTGTCAAATTTCTCATCATTCATCCCAAAACTTGCGTTCATACGTTCATCTCTTATGAGATTAGGCACAGGCTCGTGGTAGCCTGGCTATAGAAACAGAAAAGAAGAAAGGAATATAGAACAGTCACAGAAAACAGATCTAACAGAAGAGAATACAACCTCAAACTCAGATTTAAATGCATATCAAAATTATAATTAACGTTTATAGCGGAGAATAACTGTACTTGCCTTGATTGGATTACAGAAAGAACTTTAACTTGTTGTAGAATCTTTGCAGAAACTTTAATCTCTAGTTTGAATTGAGTTGCTTAGGTTGATGTTGATTATCTTCTAGTTTTAATTCCAGCAGAGCAGCGACGCCATTTTTATTTTTATTTTTATTAGAAGAAGAGAGCAATGGAGGCTAGAGAATTGTGTAAGAAACCTAGGTAGAGTATAGGGTCATTTTTATAGAGTTGCAAGTTAATTTGAGCCGTCCGATGATGCTAGGGTAAATCAAGGCCATCAATTTCAAAAGAGGCCAATTACATGCAATTCCATGTTTTAGCATATATATATATTTCCTACAATGTACACATTTCTCATTTAGGACAAATTCTATATATAAATAATTCCTAACACACTTATGCCATAATTACTCCCTTAATGTACATTATCAACATTCATTATTTATTTACAATCCATCAAACATAAATACGTATTTAATAGATACATCTTTCCTTTTACCGTATACATTAATTATTCATATATACATGTCAATTAACAAGAATGACAATATTAATGTATCCTTTTCATTGTAAATTAGCATATTTATATATTTCTCAACATATTTATATATTTCTCAAATTAACATGTACAGATAAATGTTAATAGCATGTTTTCAAATCAATGCCCTATTGACATATCTTTAAATTAAATGCCAGATAAATATTCGTCATATTAATATGCTTGCATGTTATGTTCACAAAATAATATCACATACCATATTTTTCTTATTCAGTGCCACATTGATGTCAATTGCAGGTTTATAAATGACATTCCTATTAATAGAAAATTAAGTCTAACCTATTCATATTCTTCCTCTTTGAAAATCCCCATTTACTGCATACAAATATTATGCATAAACCTTTCTTTTCACTGCTTGCATCCACACATCTTTATTTAATTTGTATGTTTATGACATAAATGCACATATGTACGAATATGTTAAATATTTCTTTCCTTTAATTTGTCATGAATCCAATTAGAGAAGGCCACTTATAAAAAAAACAATTCTTGGCAGGCAAAAATGCGCAACATACGCCTCATGATACGTACATGTCACATATATATATGTATGTATACGTATATGTATATATATATATATATATATATATATATTTCTTTTTTTTTCTTTTTATCTATCTTCCCAATTACCCATTTTCACACTAAACCACTTTTTGAACTGCATTCACACTAGGCTATTTTAAGCCATTCCCCTAAAACAAAAATAAGGCGCTGGCGAGGATCGAACTCTGTACCTCTTGTATGCAAGTCATGTGTTCCAACCAAATGAGCTACTAAGTCTTTTGCTTACAAAAGTTAGAACAATGCTAAACATTATTCTTTTCTCATTCCTCTTTTTCCATGTTTTGCTGCAATTTTTAATTTAAGGATATCTTTTTCATACGGAGTCCAATTTACGCAAACTCAGACTCTATCTCAAGCAGAATTTCAAGAAGAACGCAATGGCGTAACCTGTTTCCCTTAGTTCTTTGATTTCGAATTAATTATACTTTAATTTGTTAATTTCACAGCTATAGAATACACGGGGTGTTACATAGAATATTTGAAAATAGAAATTTATGAAGCCGTGTTGATTAGATTGACGCCATTTTGATGTGAACGATATTTATATCGATTTTAACGATTTCGAAATGAAATGAATTGAAAACGATTTCGAAATGAAATGAATTGAAAACGATTTCGAAATGAAATGAATTGAAAACGATTTCGAAATGAATTGTATACAAAACGATTTCAAATTGAATTGAAAGCAAATTGAAATGAATTCAAATTGAATTGAAATTTGAATTGAATAGAAATGAATTTTAAAACGAATTTATAAAGAAGAATTCAATTTTGATTTGAATTGAAATGGAAGTTGAAATTGCTTTTGAAACGAATTTAAAACTATTTATATAATTCGTTTTAAATAGAAATCGACGAAAAATATATTATATATATTATATATATAATATAATGGCCTGAATAGAACGCGACGCGCCGCGGCAGTTCGTGAATTTCGACCATTTATTTCAAAACGGACATTACGGGAGATCCGACCGTCGGATTCTCCTAAAACCGGAACCGTTGGGTTCGTATCGAAAAGAGCTTTCTAACGAATACTAGAAATTCAAAATCTAACGGTTGGATTTGGAGATACGTCCAAATCAAATTTGAAAAAGGTCGCTATAAGTGCAGTTCGATGGCCATTGATGGAAATCGACTGTACAGGCCTTGATAAAATTATTAAAAATAGTAATAATTTGTGTAAAATCATAAGAAATGATTTAGAAAGAATTGGGATGAAAAACTCCATATTTGAAAAGATAAAAATAAATTTTTATCGAAATGAACTAGTTTTGAACTAGAATTATAATCCTATTTATTTTTAAAATAAATAAACTGGATTAGAGATGGCTTTGAAAAATAACCAGAATTTCCAATAATTATATTGGAATGGATTTGAATCGAAATTGTCTTTGGATTATTTCGATGTTGGATTTCGTGATGATACAGATATTGTCATGGGAATTTGAAAGATATATATATATATCGTTATTTCCAATACGATATTTGTTAGTCGTAGAATTTGATATTGAATATAAGCCGGTATATTTTCTATTCAGAGCCTTGTATTTAATATCAAATGTGATTTGGGTTTGTCGTGAATGGTGTCTTCATTAACACTGTTCTTGAACCCAGTTGAGGAAAGATTAAATCTGTTTATTTAGATTTAATGAAGAGTACCAATTAAATAATATTTAATTGGAATAGAATTGATATTGATTTTTGGGTTTATCGTGAACAGCGTTTTAAATAACACTCGTTCTTTAACCCGATAATTAATGGAATATGATTTTGGGTTTATCGTGAACCGTGTTTTAAATGACACTGATTCTTTTACCCAGTTAACGATTAAAACTAAGTGGAGTTTTAATGAATTTTTAATTAGATTGAAATGACCGAGAATGGAGTATCACCAGTTTTGCTCCAGGCGATAGTTAAATCTTTAATTAGATTTTAACGTGAAATGGTAATTGAATTTACCGATAACACCGTGGTGTTAGATATGAAGTACTACCAGTTTTACTTCATGGGATAAATAGGTTGGGATTGGGAAATTAAAACCAATGACTACTTCGGTAAGTTTCGTTAATCCCGACTAGTTTGAATTGATATTCAAAAATAGATTAAAGAATAAATTCAAGAAATTTGTCTTGGATAAAATTAATGGGAACCTTTCCCTATGAATGTGAAATTTAGAAACTAACTGTCGGTTAGCTAAGCAGAATGGTTTTCTGGATATTGATCTGATGTTGGTTTCGGCCTTCGGGGTTAATATTTGGGGAACTATTCTCTTGATTAATTTACGGTTAGTGACTAATGAATTGGAATGAGGCGTATGTTGTGTTTGTGTAACACTTTTATAATATATACGCGAGTTATTCGGGAAGACCGGGTTTATCCCATTCTGAATAACTGATATGACGATAAGTCGAAGATGAAGACGGTGGTCGAAGACCGGAAGTCTTCACGTCGTTTGGGTGATTACTGATGGTCTTGATTGGGCTGTACACCCAAGAAGATGGAAACAGTTGGTGATCGTCCAGACGTACTTGGAGATCGATGGATATGCGGGGTACTAGGTGCCTCCGGTTTCGTTCAGACCCAGAACGGACTTGTAAATGGACTGTGTGTCTGACATTGGATTTTAGTCTGTGTGATTGATCTCTATTAAATATATATCTGTTTGGCGGCGGAGAATTTATTCTCTTGCTTAACGCCCTTCTCTGAGACGTACGAGCTCAGGGGTTATATATTGATGGATATCAAACGCATGGAGTGAATTGCCTGTGTGGCATACCTAAGTGGCAATTGATCGAGGCTTCTGTTGAAAAGCAAAGTCTTGTGGTTGATGATCGAAGCACGGCCTTTGTGGCGTAGCTTTGTGTAACGTTTACTTCGCGAGTTTCACACCCGGTATGAACCAAAAACGGGAGAGGACCTCAGGGAGGGCATGCGTTTTTTCTAGTTAGAAGTGGCGTCAGTGGTTTTACACGCCCTGACGAGTTTGACTTATGTGGTTGTTGCTGTTGCGAGGCGCCTCGGATTGATCGGTCGTTCTCGAACCGATGGAGTCATTTAGTTGGCTCATTTACGCCCCAAAGGGCGGGGAAACGTATTGTTCAGGCACTATAATCCACATCGGTGGACCGGCCCTGACGATCCATGGGGCAGTTGCGGCTGTTCCTGAGGCTCGGGCTAGAGAGTCTCAAATCGGTTGAGGACTATCTTTTGCCTCGGTTCATAGGTGGAAATCCAATTTCCAAATACGTGACATTTGCGATTTTGATTGTATAACCTATATATGGCGACATAGTGGTATAGGGCATTCATGCCGCCTATGATTGATATTTATGATTTGAAGTTGTTTTATACACTATACACTTGTAATAGTATCAAATGATTTGTTTTAAACGTATCAAGCATTCTTGGCTATTATAAGGTAAAAACCCTATCCCCCGGCTTGCGTTGCATTGTGTGATAGGACCTGGGTCTTATAATAGCTTCATTTTTCTTTATTTAGCATTGCGCTGTCTGTTTTATGCACTGGTATTCTTGGGAGGAAACCCGTTCCGTGTTATACGGCGTGGTCCCTTGATTTACCTAACTTTAAAAATAAAGATTAATAACTGTTTTTAGTTCTCACACCAGTCACATGACTGACCTGGAGTTTATTGTTTTAACCTAAACTCTGGGTGCCCCTATTTTGACACGGGCAGCTAGTAGTTTTGGTTTTGCAGATTTATATTCACAGGATCCTGGTTTACAGCTGGAATGATATCCGGAAAGCTTTGTATCCGTATATCTCCTTCAGTTGTGTATTGTATTATTTTCCGCTGCGATGTATTTAAATGTAATCTAAATCTATGTTATTTCTGTGTAATATTCATTTATACTCTGTATATTCTTGTAATCTGATGCATTGTTGTAATATGCAATGAAATGTTCTTCTGTATGTGTTCTGTTGTGGTTTGTTCTCGAACTATCCGACGCTTTCCTTTACGGGGAAGTTACGGGTTTTCACAATTCCCTTTTGAATTTAAAATTGGGCCTTATCTTGACCATCGGCCCACTCCCATTTCCCCTTTAAAACCCTATCCGATCCTTTCCCGTTCATTTGATCAGCCGCCCCAAAAATTTGCTCAAGCCCGAAACCCTAAATCCCCAATCAAAAACCCTAAGCCCCATCGTCGATTAATGGCGCCGTAACCCACTTCGATACCCATCACGTTTCCACGGTCAACCCCCCAGCTAGCGAGCCTCCTCCGATCTGTTGATTCGGCTGCTAACCCCTGGGTCTTCCGAACAACTTCACCAAAAATCGGTTCAAATCCGTGTACTCCCTCGAATTAAGCTAAGTATTTTATTTTAAATCACAGTATTTTGTTTTGATTTTTTTCTTTTCTGGTTTGTTTCGAATGGTTTCTTGTGTGGTTCGGATTGTTGTTGAAATGGTGAAACACCCCTGTATTTATATTGCGATTTTGATTTAGATAACGATTACATCCATCAATATAGGTTTAGTGATTCCTAGCTTAGGCCATTTGCACCCTATTCATTTTGCAGATTTTGTGTACTGTGATAGGAATTTCTAGCTACTTGATGGCCTGTGGCCGAGATTTTGTTGATCAGTTCACATGGATTACTGATCAAACTTGTATGGGTTAGGTGATTGTAGCAATGTCTGGTTAAATCAGAGATTTTTGAACTGAAATATAGATTTTCTGTTTTGATTTTTGTATTGTACTGTGTGATAACATGTATGCTTGAAGATTCTGATTTACATCTTAAAATATATGAAAACAGTGATTTTGTACTTGAATGAACATATGTGAAAGTTGTTTGATTTGTCTGTACAGATTCATATATACATATATTTATTTTCACATGGGTGTGCGTATGTCAATATCTATTCACGTGGATGTTTTCAGTATCTATTCACATGAATGTTTTCAGTATCTATACATAGATTTGATTTTCTTTTCACTGTTCTTATGTTGTTCTTGTCTATTCTTCTTTAGATCTTAAGCTATTTATTTAGCTATCCCATTTTCTTTTGTTGACTGGACTAGATGTATCAATACATCTATATATTTTCATTGTTCATTTTTGTGTGTAGGAGTACATTTAATGAGCTGACATCTACAGCTTTTTCTGCTGCTTATAGCTGTGCATGTAGGTAGATGTTTCAGCTATACATTGTTTGTTTCCTAGCTGTTCTAGCTATGCATTGTCCATTTTCTTAGCTGTTTTCATCGTACATATAGCTGTCTCAGCTAGTTTCCACTGTAGAAATGGTATCCCACTGTTTTCTTGAAAGGGACTGTACATGAATTGTTATGTTCATTTTATTTTGCCTTGCACAGACAAGGATATGTATGTTTTCTTTATACTATTCATATGCTGTCATGAAATTACCCTTTTAATGGGTTTTTCTTCTTTTATTTTCTTCGCTGACCAAAACTTGACGGGGACAATTCAAATCCACTGGTTCGGCAAAAAGAAAAAGCATGAAGAAGTTGATCTACAAAATGTTGATTTGGTTTTGTATTTTTGAACTTGTATATAACATAAGTATATATTTTTCCTTTCTCTGTGTTGTAAAAAAATATGAATACAATTTGTTTCTACTTTATTGATTAGATCCCATTTGTTCTAAATATTTACTTTTTGTATGGCCAATGCATGTTCATGTTAATAACGCCGAACCGAGTGAACATGGATAAATATATATATATATATTCGAACTCGATTTTAAATAAATAAATTCGATTAAGAATCCATTATATTCAAATAAAATATATAAACAATTTAAATATTCGAATTTAAATGGCCGAAAAATCCGGGATATTACAGCAAATGTGAGTAAATCTCACTAACTCTAAACAGTTTATAATTTCATGCTGTATTTTTTAGAACTGTTAAATATTGGCTGACTGACTGTGTGTTGATTGTTTGATTGAACTGCTAGTCAGTTAGCTGAATTTCTATATTTGATTCTGTTTAACAGAATATATCATATGGAACTGAAAGTGATGTTATCTATATTGTTTAACATCTGTGATGCAGGGAAACAGGTTGGAGGAATCCAACTGGATTCCTCAACATTTATTTTACTGTGATTCATATATTGTGATATATGATGTGGTATATAATCTGATTGTTGATTATGTGTGGTTGGATGATATTTATCGTTGATTATATGGTATGTTAAATACCATGAGAAATACCAGAATGTGGAAAAGGTATTTTCAAAGTATATTTTAAAAATAAATTATTTATATAAAATCAATGGATTTTATATTATAAAAGATAAAGGATTTTTAAATATAAAGGAATTATATTTGTAAATCAATATAAGGGAATTATATTTGTAAATCAAATATAAGGGAAAGAATTTGTTAAACAAATATAAAGGAGTTTATTTGTAAAACAAATAGAAAGAGAAATATTTGTAGAACATTTACAAATAGATTAAAAGGATATATTTATGCAGGGAATAAAGAGAAAGGGTTAATTTATAGATAACAGTTTATAAATTAATTAAATATTTATCATTAGATAAATGGAATATATAAGTCTGAACTTGTATAGATAAGAGATATTGGTTTTAACACCGATAGTTTTAAATAGAATGGGTACACAACACTTGTATAAGTGAAGTAACGTTATTAAAGAGAACATTTATAAAGTGAAGAACCGTTACCAAAAAGTAAATCTTTATAAATGAATAAACGTTATCAAATAAGAGTTATTCGAATAAGAGAAATCAATTAGAGTTAGAAATGATCGATTAGAGTTAGAATAAATCAATTTGAGTTAGAATTAACCAGTTAGAGTAAATCAGTGAGGGTTGACCAGTTAGAGTTAGAGTTAACTAGTTAGAGTTATTCAAATGGAGTTAATCAAGTAGAGTTATCGAATATAGTGTATTCGAGAGAAGAGTAATCGAATATGGGTTATTCGAGGTAAGTTAATCGAATTTAGTTATTCGAAGGGAGTTATCAAATCTAGTTATTTGAAAGTAGTTATCGAATATAGTTTGTTCAAATAGAGTTAGAGGAGTTATCGAATATAGTTTATTCGACAGGAGTTAAGTGAATAGAGTAAATCAAATAGAGTAAATCAAATAGAGTAAAGGAAATAGAGTTAATCGATTAGAGTTAAATCAATAAGGGTTAGTTGAATAGAGTTAATCGAATATAGTTTATTCGAAGAAAGGTTATCGAATGTAGTTATTCGAATGGAGGAGTTATCGAATAGAGATTATTCGAAAGAGAATTTCGTAAGACAGTTTGTTAAAGTTTTAAAGGATAAACCTTGTCTATCCCGAAGTTTAAACCGTTGTTCAGTTAAGTTCTGAGAGGTAATTATACCCCAACTTGATTGACTTCGGTTTTAACTAAGGAATGGCTAAGGTTTGATAGTAAGTGATGGTTAAGTGAATATAGTTAATAAGTGTAATGGTTTGAGTTGGCATCGTGATGGTTTGTTTTAAACATCCGCCTAAGTCCAATGTACGAGTTTTGGAAATGTTTTCCAATAAGAACCAGAAATGTTTTCTGACATAGAAAACAAGAAATGGAAATGTTTTCCAGTGTTAATAACGTATATTTTCTAAATATAGAAAATGGCAAATGTTGAATATAGGGAAACAAGAGATGTAAAATGAACTAGGGAGATAAATGTTAAATGATGTCTGATTGATAGAATTTCCATTAGGAAATAATATCGTTGTTTGCACACGTGTTTTTCTTCGATAGTTAAATCACAGACTATCGAAGTTTTTAACCATTTTAACGTTGTTAATATGGAGAGACCAGTTGGATTATTATCCAGAGAACCACTCTGTATTGGCATAAGCGTTGCGAATCATATATGCCAAAGATAACTGAAGACGGAGTAAAGTGCAAGGGCTACTGTATAAGTCTTAGATAACAGTGTCTAAGATGGATATACTGAACAGTACCTTCGGTTCATCCTGTTCCTGGATGACTTGTATGGATGAATGTCTGACAGGGTAATTCCAGACGATCACGTATATTGATTTCTCCAACCGTACCAAGAGTGGAAGCGGAGAAGGAAACTTTTTTTAGCTAACACATAATGTATGGTTGAGGACGTCAATCGGTGATTTGATGGATTTGACGATGTGACATTCGAAGTGAATCTGGTGTGATGATAAAGCATAACCTCAAGCCTCATCATCCGGTAAATGACAGAAATCGGGAAGGCAGCATTGCTAAGTTGGTCGCACCGAAGTAGGGTTTATAATCACCTGATCTAGAATTCTTATTTACTTTTAAAAATCTATTGTCGATACTGTCCCATTCGGGAAAACGGTTGCTGATCCCAACCGTTGGTGATATACATTCGATACACTCAAGCGAAATGAGTGGTCGGTCATGTGTGGCCGGGTTGCAAGATGTTCTTGTTGAACCCAGTGTATTCCTTTCTAGAGGTACACTAGAGAAAGGTGGTTCCATACCTTGTCATAGTTGGAAATCGATTACCCAATGCGTGCTTGCGGTTTTGATCGTACTATATACGTAGAACGTGAGATGAAAGCGTTTTTGCTAGATGATTATTGTATTGTGGTTGATAGACATTATTATAATATCAAAAGGTTTTTGATATAAAGATATTTTGGATTCTCATAAGGGAAAAACCCGTTCCGTTATGCGGCGTGGTCTTATGAGATATCGTTTACTTGTTCCACTGTTTTTAACTGTTTTACTCATACCAGTCCCTTGACTGACCCGAAGTTTATTTGTTTGTTTCCCTAAACTCTTGGGTGCCTAAATTTGCACGGGCAGTCAAGTAGTCGGGATTTTACAGATACACTTGAAGAGCTGGAGCAGGAGGCTTCAGGATCATATAGTTATAGTTATTTCCGCTGTGTTGTAAGTGTTGTACTTTGATAATGATGTATATTCAAGTACAGATGTATATTTGAAAGTTATGTTACATATATTATATGTTATTCGTTCCGCTGTGAGATTCGTGTTACTCTGTTGTTGTGTTCTTCTTCTTCTTCTATTCTAAGTTTCTATCTTATCTTTCCTATCCCTCTAATTTCTTTCATTAATGACCGGTATTTCCGATCCTTGGATGTTCGATATGTGTGGTATATCGGATAACCAAGATCGCCAAAATCCCGGGTCATTACAGTTGGTATCAGAGCAGAAGGTTAATTGATTAACTTGGCTCTGTGGCGTAACTCAGTAGAGATAGGGTTAGTAATACCCTAGATTTAGTTGAGTGTATATATACGAGTGAACGTATTTCTAGATAATATAAAAAAATTATATTGTGAAAATTTATTGGTTGAGTAGTTTATGAGCTCTGGTTGATCAGTTTGATCCACTGTATCGGTAGGAGTTACTAAACACTCGAATACGATCGGTCGGCACGATATGTTTTGAAAAGAGGGTAAATTAAAATAAGTTACCTAAGGTATATCTTAGTATAGAGAATATATATATATATATCAAAATTATAATATAGTGGATATATTGGTTGTTATTATAATCGAGTAAGATTATAAATTAAATGGTTATGTAAATAACCAATCAGAATTCACATAAGTGAAATACGTGAAATCAGATGAGTTGAATCTGAAATTTTAAACCAGAAATTGAGTTAAAACTCTGGAGAACTGGATAAGTGTTTGTAAATGGATTTGGGTTTAAGGAAAATTTAAGATCCTGGGAGAATTTAAATTGTTTTACAAGCAGTGTGAATTATATTTTGAAATGAATTTCAAAGTGGAAATGTTTAGAAATGGTTTTATAGTATTGAACTCACTTCGATCTCTGGAAAATAGATTCTGATGATGACAGCTGCATCATCAGTCTTCATTTTCGAGTTGTAAGTGACGAATTACTACCAGAGATACTGTTTTGAATTTGTTTGGGAAAGACAAGTTGTGTTGAATTTCAAAATGGGATTTATAATAAAGAATGAATAAAGAAAGTTTGAAATAGAATTTGAATATAGAAGTTCAAAGGGAGTTTGAATATATGAAATTCAATGGAATTGAAATAGAATTTGTATATAGAAATTCAAATGGAATTCAAATATAGAATTTGAATATAGAAATTCAAAAGAAATTCAAATATAGAATTTGAATATAGAAATTCAAATAGGATTTATAATATAGAATTTGAATACATGGAATTTGAATATAGAAATTCAAATGGAATTTGAATATATAATTCAAATGGAATTTAAACTATAAAATTTGAATATATAGAATTTGAATAAAATTTGATAATAAATTTGAATAATAGAAGTGACATAAAATTTGAATAGAAATTGAATAGAATTAACTAAGTCGAAGAGGAATTAGTTAATCGAGTTTTGAATTTGAAGTTGAACTTTGAAAGGTGAATTGGATTTGTAAATGGATATTCGAAATCGAATATAGAACTTAAATTTGAAATTTTGATTCAAATTAGTTAATAAGCAAGTTAAAATATATTTGAACATGTCATGTTCAAATATAAAAGTGAAATAGACTAAAGAGTTAATTAACAAATTAATTAACGAATTGAGTTAAAACGATCAGGTATAGTTAAAATAGATTGGGCAGGTAAATATACATGAGATATGTTTGGATAAGGTATGAAGGTATATATTAGAATGCCCGACAAAAGGTACGTATTTAATTCATATGTGAGATTTTATGCGCCGTATCGGCTAACCGCTCGGCTTTTTCTTTTGGATTGGTGAGGGCCATGGGAGGCTATTTGAAATATCCCGATGCTCCTAGTACAAAGGAGGTTATGGCGAATTTTTCCGGGAATTTAAGGAGTTAGAATATTTTTAAGATAATTTAATAGTTAGAAATCAACGTATCGATATATATATAGAAGTCGGTAAGGAAACGAACTTAGAAATAGAATAGTAAAATCAAAAAGGAAGATTGAGAATAAAATCTCGTAAGAATAGGAAGAGGAAGCGTATACGTGTTTAAAAGTGAATAAGTAGTTGTATGGTATTGATTATTCGAGTAAGTAGTCATATCTGTTTTGACGTTATAAATGTTATTCAGTCAAGGTCGGAGAGGTAGTTATACCCCAACTTGATTGATTTCATTATTAACAAATAAATAGTAAGATTTCAGGCTCGAAGATCAAATGTTTAATAAGAGTTTGTTGAATATAGTATTTGGGTTATCGTAACGATGTTTTACACAACATTCGTTTTAACCCAAATAAGTGTAAGCTTGGAAATATAATAAGAATATATCCTAAGTATAGGAATAAACGAGATCGGAAAAGAGATAAGTAATTGGAATATTTTCCAATTATAAATAGCATATATTTTCTAAAGTTTAGAAAATAAAGGAAGGCGATATTCGGAAATGTTTTCCAAATAACATAAAAGGCCAATATGGTTATTGAAAATATTTGGTTAACAAATATTGATAAAGAAATAGAAAAGTGATTTAACTAATGGAATATTAATTTAGGGCTCAGTGACATGTTCAAAAGGAAAATTTGATTTTTGAAAAGAGTAAACTGTTTAAAACTCTCAGGGAGAGACTGTTTGAATTAAAAACAAATTAACAGGAATTTGTAAAAGCAAATTTGAATTATAGTAAAGCCAATAAAGTGGTAACTGAGGTTGAATTAGAATGATATCAAGACAAATTGGATTGGGAGATTCAAATTTGAAGTGTAATGTGACAATCAAGTTAAGAGTTGGGAATCGAGAAGAAACTCGAGTTGAAATGATATTTGGCTCGGATATAAGCAAATGATTGTGTCGTGGATAAAAGCAGATTGGGATTTGATTGGGATGACCCTTGTATCTGCTGAATTGATAACATGTGGAAAGGATATAAAGATATGCCGACAAAAAGGTACAAGTTTATATTTCTATTGGATATAAGATTTATGAGTCGAATTGGCAAGCCGCTTGGCTGTTTGATTTTCTTTTGAGATGGATATGGCCCAGAGAGGCGAGTGGTGGTTTGACGTATTGACCAGTACAAAGGAGGTGCTGGCGAAATTTTTCGAAGAGTTAAGGCATTAAATTTTTTTCAGGATTTTTGAAAATTTTCGTTGATAAGAATTAATTAATATTTAATTGAAATTAAATTGGTTCAGTTGAAACTGAAGTTAAGCAGTGAACAAATATGTTCTAACCAGTCGATAGGGTCGTCCTCTACCTTTTAGCAATTTCGTGGACGAAATTATTTTAAGTGGGAAAGATTGTAATGACCCGCATTGGCAGAGGTATTATAATTAATTTATTTAATTATTTAAATGGTGATTAAAAGGATTTAATGGTGGTTTAATTAAATAATGGTGAATATTTAATTAAAATAATAAATTAAATAATATATATTTAATTCTGAAATAATCAGAATTGGCTGAAATGACGATATGGTGTGAACCGAATCATCTGTGATATTTAATTCAACTTGGAATTGAATTTGAATAACGAATATATTTAAATAACGAAGTTTGAATGTATAATTATAATATAATTAAAATTGAGCTTGAAATGGCGCTGTAGTTCGTAAATTGGCGATTCGAACTTCAACTGAATGTACAGGATTCGTTTTAAGCCGGATTTCTGTGAAACAAGAAACATGTGGAGCTGGTGGAGTATGTCTTTCTAGTGGAAGAGAAAAAATCGGGACTTCGTCGTGTAGATTTTGATTTACGTCCAAATCAAATTTTAGAAAAGTCGCTGTGGAATTCCTTTATAATTTATAAAGGAATTATTTATATTTTAAAAAGGGATTTCAATATAAATCGAATATCGGGTTGACCCAGATTTGAAATATCAAGTTAGAAATTCATATAATTATTCTAGAGCTGTATGGTACTCCACTGTGAGTATATACGATAATATTTATTTATAAATATTTAATTTAATTTTATTTAAATATATTTATATATTTAAATGGGTCATCCAGAGCTTTAAAAATAGCCACTTTTGCAAACGAAGTCGAAATACGACGAAACTAATTTTGTTGGATCCGCAACATCAAATTATTGCTAGATTCCAAGTTTCGTGATTTTTAGAGTCACTATGTGGTCGTACAGATTTTTAGAGTGAAAAACAGTCAGTATTTTGACAGTTAAAAATACGCTGTGTGAGCATACGGAGTTAGAATTTGACGAAACCAGTTTCGTTAGGACCGTAGTGTCAAACTCTAGCAGTATGTCCAGTTTGGTGATTTTTAGGTAGCGTGTGTGAGCACACGAATTTTTTTGAAGACGAATTAACAAAAGAATATTCCGTGAATATTCCTTACTTCAAAATATCTAAATCAAAACCCCTATATATACCCCCTCTAAGTTTTTCTAAACCTAATCTCACTCATTCCTCAGTCAACGGCAATTTCCGCCGTAACATTTTTAGTCCAGAAAATTTGTCCGATCTTCTAAAATCAAAACAATGGCAAATAAATGTTGAAAAATCCATATTTCATATATATATGTAATCCTGACAAGTAGAGCGTCAGTCTTATATAGTTTTCAAGGGGTTCGATCCCTGTTTTGTGCGCTGAAAATTTATACAATGAAAGTAGGGTTGGCAAATGCTCGAGGTTGGAGCATCGATACTGGATCGCAGGTTCACATACGGATTCACGAGTTCGAATGGAGTTTGTGTACATGATTTTGGGGTGAACGATGGAATTTGGGGTCGGTAATTTTACTGTACCGTGACCGTAAGGCTGAGCGACGGGTTTTTCAAGACAGGGCGAGTTCAATCATATGTATATAGGGAGAAAGAGGAGAAGAAGAGAAAGAGTTTGGTGTTTTTGGTTTTTAGTTCGCTGAAGAAGAATGGGAGATGGAGGCGTGGAAATGATCGGAAATGGCAGTGTACTGGGCGTAGTTCAATTCGGGGACGGGAGGATTGAATAGAGGAAGAAGAGGTTGGCGATCTGGGCTTTCAAGGGGGGATGGGCCTTGGATTTTTAAAGTTAAGCCCGTTTATATATATTTGAGTTTATTATAAATTTTAAAATAGTGTATTGACTTAAAGGGTGATAACTTACTCATACGATATCAAAATTCAGCTAACCAAGATCCGTTGGGATCGTGGGGACGGTGGTTGCACCATGGAGTTGACTAGGAGTGAATCCGAGCTCATTTGAATTTATGGCGAAATAAATTGTTTGATTCAAATCAAACAAACAATTTATCGTTCTTTAACGATGAACTGCAAATGTGAGTAAATCTCACTAACTCTAAACAGTTTATAATTTCATGTTGTATTTTTTAGAACTATTAAATATTGGCTGATTGACTGTGTGTTGATTGTTTGATTGAATTGCTAGTCAGTTAGCTGAATTTCTATATTTGATTATGTTTAACAGAATATATCATATGGAACTGAAAGTGATGTTATCTATATTGTTTAACATTCATGATGCAGGGAAACAGGTTGGAGGAATCCAACTGGATTCCTCAACATTTATTTTACTGTGATTCATATATTGTGATATATGATGTGATATATAATCTGATTGTTGATTATGTGTGGTTGGACGATATTTATCGTTGATTATATGGTATGTTAAATACCATGAGAAATACCAGAATGTGGAAAAGGGATTTTAAAAGTATATTTTGAAAATAAATTATTTATACAAAATCAATGGATTTTATATTATAAAAGAAAAAGGATTTTTAAATATAAAGGAATTATATTTGTAAATCAATATAAGGGAATTATATTTGTAAATCAAATATAAGGGAAAGAATTTGTTAAACAAATATAAAGCAGATTATTTGTAAAACAAATAGAAAGAGAAATATTTGTAGAACATTTACAAATAGATTAAAAGGATATATTTATGTAGGGAATAAATAGAAAGGGTTAATTTATAAATAACAGTTTATAAATTAAATAAATATTTATCATTAGATAAATGGAATATATAAGTTTGAACTTATATAGATAAGAGATATTGGTTTTAACACCGATAGTTTTAAATAGAATGGGTACACAACACTTGTATAAGTGAAGTAACGTTATTAAAGAGAACATTTATAAAGTGAAGAACTGTTACCAAAAAGTAAATCTTTATAAATGAATACACGTTATCAAATAAGAGTTATTCGAATAAGAGAAATCAATTAGAGTTTGAAATGATCGATTAGAGTTAGAATAAATCAATTTGAGTTAGAATTAACCAGTTAGAGTAAATCAGTGAGGGTTGACCAGTTAGAGTTAGAGTTAACTAGTTAGAGTTATTCAAATGGAGTTAATCAAGTAGAGTTATCGAATATAGTGTATTCGAGAGAAGAGTAATCGTATATGGGTTATTCGAGTTAAGTTAATCGAATTCAGTTATTCGAAGGGAGTTATCAAATCTAGTTATTTGAAAGTAGTTATCGAATATAGTTTGTTCAAATAGAGTTAGAGGAGTTATCGAATATAGTTTAATCGACAGGAGTTAAGTGAATAGAGTAAATCAAATAGAGTAAAGCAAATAGAGTTAATCGATTAGAGTTAAATCAATAAGGGTTAGTTGAATTGAGTTAATCGAATATAGTTTATTCGAAGAAAGGTTATCGAATGTAGTTATTCGAATGGAGGAGTTATCGAATAGAGATTATTCGAAAGAGAATTTCGTAAGACAGTTTGTTAAAGTTTTAAAGGATAAACCTTGTCTATCCCGAAGTTTAAACCGTTGTTCAGTTAAGGTCTGAGAGGTAATTATACCCCAACTTGATTGACTTCGTTTTTAACTAAGGAATGGCTAAGGTTTGATAGTTAGTGATGGTTAAGTGAATATAGTTAATAAGTGTAATGGTTTGAGTTGGCATCGTGATGGTTTGTTTAAAACATCCGCCTAAGTCCAATGTACGAGTTTTGGAAATGTTTTCCAATAAGAACCAGAAATGTTTTCTGACATAGAAAACAAGAAATGGAAATGTTTTCCAGTGTTAATAACGTATATTTTCTAAATATAGAAAATGGCAAATGTTGAATATAGGGAAACAGGAGATGTAAAATGAACTAGGGGGATAAATGTTAAATGATGTCTGATTGATAGAATTTCCATCTGGAAATAATATCGTTGTTTGCACACGTGTTTTTCTTCGATAGTTAAATCACAGACTATCGAAGTTTTTAACCATTTTAACGTTGTTAATATGGAGAAACCAGTTGGATTATTATCCAGAGAACCACTCTGTATTGGCATAAGCGTTGCGAATCATATATGCCAAAGATAACTGAAGACGGAGTAAAGTGCAAGGGCTACTGTATAAGTCTTAGATAACAGTGTCTAAGATGGATATACTGAACAGTACCTTCGGATCATCCTGTTCCTGGATGACTTGTATGAATGAATGTCTGACAGAGTAATTCCAGACGATCACGTATATTGATTTCTCTAACCGTACCAAGAGTGGAAGCGGAGAAGGAAACTTCTTTTAGCTAACACATAATGTATGGTTGAGGACGTCAATCGGTGATTTGATGGATTTGACGATGTGACATTCGAAGTGAATCTGGTGTGATGATAAAGCGTAACCTCAAGCCTCATCATCCGGTAAATGACAGAAATCGGGCAGGCAGCATGGCTAAGTTGGTCGCACCGAAGTAGGGTGTATAATCACCTGATCTAGAGTTTTCATTTACTTCTAAAAATCTATTGTCGATACTGTCCCATTCGGGAAAACGGTTGCTGATCCCAACCGTTGGTGATATACATTCGATACACTCAAGCGAAATGAGTGGTCGGTCATGTGTGGCTGGGTTGCAAGATATTCTTGTTGAACCCAGTGTATTCCTTTCTAGAGGTACACTAGCGAAAGGTGGTTCCATACCTTGTCATAGTTGGAAATCCATTACCCAATACGTGCTTGCGGTTTTGATCGTACTATATATGTAGAACGTGATATGAAAGCGTTTCTGCTAGATGATTATTATATTGTGGTTGATAGACATTATTATAATATCAAAAGGTTTTTGATATAAAGATATTTTGGATTCTCATAAGGGAAAAACCCGTTCCGTTATGTGGCGTGGTCTTATGAGATATCGTTTACTTGTTCCACTGTATTTAACTGTTTTACTCATACCAGTCCCATGACTGACCCGGAGTTTATTTGTTTGTTTCCCTAAACTCTTGGGTGCCTAAATTTGCACAGGCAGTCAAGTAGTCGGGATTTTACAGATACACTTGAAGAGCTGGAGCAGGAGGCTTCAGGATCATATAGCTATAGTTATTTCCGCTGTGTTGTAAGTGTTGTACTCTGATAATGACGTATTTTCAAGTACAAATGTATATTTCAAAGTTATGTTACATATATTATATGTTATTCGTTCCGCTGTGAGATTCGT
The DNA here is from genome assembly GCA_030737875.1 of Allium sativum. Classification (NCBI taxonomy): domain Eukaryota; kingdom Viridiplantae; phylum Streptophyta; class Magnoliopsida; order Asparagales; family Amaryllidaceae; genus Allium; species Allium sativum. The sequence goes on from CM060926.1 coordinate 1,023,313,805, forward strand.
GTTACTCTGATGTTGTGTTCTTCTTCTTCTTCTTCTATTCTAAGTTTCTATCTTATCTTTCCTCACCCTCTAATTTCTTTCATTAATGACCGGTATTTCCGATCCTTGGATGTTCGATATGTGTGGTATATCGGATAACCAAGATCGCCAAAATCCCGGGTCATTACAAGAATCATTTCAAACACTTAGATAATCAGTTTCCTATCAATTGATATTCATTTAATTGAAAAGAAACCCCTTTAGTGGTATTCAACTAATAATTGGATAATTGGTTCCCTATCAATTGAAATTAATTTAGCTGAAAGGAACCCCCTTTAATGGTATTTAATTGCTAATTGGGTGATTGGTTTCTTGTCAGTTGGATAATCGATTGTGCAACTTTATATCATGTTTTGCAATAAAATAATGCGATATAACATTACATTGTCTTCTATTTTCTTTGACAGATTTGTGTAATTGCTCAGTCCAGACATCAAATGTTATGATTTTACGTCCCTTTCCTGTTGTTTAGAATAGTATAATAGTTAAAAAGAATGATGGGTAACATAAATAAGGGAATACAATTCATGTATCAAATCACAAAGATATATCATAACTAATCGGAATTAGCTTCAAGATGATAGGTTAAGAAAACGCATATTACTTCAAGCCAATCTACAAAATTACGCGTTTTTCGATCAATCATTTTATTGTCCAACAACATGTGATTTTAGCATGAATTCAAAGTCTTGCAATATCTTCTCTAGTTGAAGATATAACTACATTTCGCGTTATATCATGTTACCCTTACAGCAAATGGAAGTCACGATGAAAAGAATTAGTTAATTATATACTTTAATCTATATTGTATGAATTTCAATATATTGATACGCAGTTCAACTATATAATTTATCTCTCTAAATTGATCGCTTCAAGGGATACAAATTGTATATGCAATGTATCATGCATAAGCATGGGGTGAAAAGAGAAAAGTAAGTAAATTTAGGCAAACAACTAATATAAAATTTGGGCTTTCGGAAACTTTTAATTTTGTATTCAGTTTAATGATTTTTACATTTAATTGCTAATGCAATTCATTCATGCTTTCAGGAAAATAATAATTTTTCAATAATTAATCTTGTCGCGGTAAATAACCATGATTAATGGCAATAGGGGTAGTGAATATAAGGAAAAAAGAAGGGGATGCAATCTAACCATCACCAGGATTGGTTTTTCCAAATATTTTAATTTAATGAAATCATTGAAAAACAAAATAAAGGAACTTCAATTTGAAAGAAGAAATAGAATTCCAAATCAGCAATCAATATAACCATTTCAAATTTGGTATTAAGTTTTCCAATTTTAAAATAATTATATTGTATGCATAATCAATTAACGTAAAATTTATTCAAGGAATGGATATAATGGTAATACCTTGTTACATAAATTTGGAAACTGAACTTCCATTAGAAAATTTGGTACATGTGAAACAACTATAATTCCCAAATTCACAAAGTTAGTCTCGCTTAAATTTTACATTGAGTTTCATTGTTTATCTCTTTTTGACCAAGTGATACCATTTCTAAACAAACGATAATTCAAAAATCTAGTTATATCGGTTAGCTAACCGATACATATTTAAGAAATGAATCTACTAAGTAGAAGTACCTTTAATTTGAGCGGACGTAAGTGTAAGTTCACCGTGAATAACCTCCAGATCCATTGGCGTAAACGGAAGCTCTAGGTAAAATGACAGAGATAAAGTATCAAGTTTTACGATTAGAAAAGCAATCCACTTGTAACCACTGATCTTATCATAGGAGTGCCTTGTTGTGCTAATATTTGTTGGTGATATCCAACGGCTCAAGGCCAAAGTATAGAGAAAATTATCCAATGCGGTCAAAAAATACACTAATGCTATTTGAAATATCGGCAATACAAAGACAGTATTGAAGTGTGTTTTGCACACTGTTAAAAGAATGATAGTTACGTTGATCGAGTTTCAACTGTAGTTGGAGAGAAAGACACCTGAAAATAACTTGTTCCAATGCAATCAATGGTTTTCACGTTCATGTTTTGTATTTATCGTTGTTTGCACGTCCTTTGATTCTGAATTTTCATAGGAAAAATTATTTATAAGCCTCATGGTATAATATTTTGAAGAGACATATATTGCATAAAAAAATTATAAAAATACAATCTACCAACCATATCAATACTGGAAATTCCAACCGCATTATATGATTTCTCCAGATTTAGGGAATATTCCATCGGATTGAATTCCAGTTAATTAAAAAAAATGCACCAAGTTCCAACTAAAACTTAAGCCTGAAATAAATGTTGCAGGAAATTCCAAATATAATTTTTTTACCTAATTTTTAAAATTTCATCATTGTCTGGTTCTCTTCATGAGAAGCCTCCGTTGGATTAGATGATGTCCAGACATCCCAGAATAGTTTTTAATATGTACCTAAATCACATACATTCACCATAAATATATCAAGAAAAATTTAACTGCCAGACAAAAGGCAAATAATATTGGTGTACGATCAACTGAGGGAACTACCAAACTTTCAGCGAAGTGTCTTCACCTTTTATGAAAATTATTTCCACTCCTAAACCATAGTAGCAGATTAGTGAAGAAAAAACTTTGGAAAATTCCTATGCAAATTTGAAATAAATTAAATCATATCTTTGATGAGGAAACCTACCTTTAGCAGGCAAGAATGAATACATAGCCAAATAATGGTGTCAACGATGAACTCCTTCAGCATGTATGATCACGACATAATAAAAAATTCAGCAAATGTGCCTTTAAATATAAGTCAAAAATCAAATGAGGCTACAGATTCATAAAATAAGATTTGGTCCTTTACATCAAGGACGTGAAATGCTGCATTTCAAAATAGAAATATGAAAGTGTCGGTTTTTTCCCTTTCAGTTACATCATTAAAGCTGAATAATTTATAAAATTAAAGTAAACAATTCATATATCATAGGTGGCGGACAATGATTGTTGAACAATTTGAACAAAATAAAGAAGGCTAAACTTATTGTTTTATAATTATTAACTAACTTTGTTGCAAGGCAAGGTAAAAGTCATCGATTCAGCGACTAAACTTAGTTACTATATTGCTAAAACAGAAGTGTGAATATGTGAGATTCTTTTTCTCAGTTGCATCATTAAAGATGAACAATTTATTAACTAAAAACTGAATGATTGATATATTATAGGTCTTGATCAATAGTGCTGAACCGTTTAAAAAAAAGTGAAGAAATGACCTTTATACAAAGCAGTGTTACACATTGTTATCACGTCGACGACTAGTCGTCGACTAGTCGAGAAGTCGCCTGGAGGGATTCCACAACTCTCGACTTGTGCAATTCCACGATGGTGGGCCAAATCGAGCCCATAACCTAATTCGAGCCCAAAAACCCTAGTTGAACTGAAGTCGACTTCGATTTTCCTCTTCGTATAATGCATTAATCAGTTGAACGAGCATCGATTAAAAAAAAACCCTAATTAGCTGAAGTCGAGTTCGACTTCGATTTTCCTCTTCGATTTTCAACCGCTGCTCCTCCCTCGTCCGCCGCCAGCCCAGTATGTTAATCGATATGTGTTTTTTTTTTGACTGAATTATTTTTAATTACTGAATTATTTCAGTAGCAGTTTTTTTTACTTAACTGTTTTTAATTAACTGATTTGTTATTAACTTTTAATTATATTCGCAGCAGTTGAAATGGAGAATAACACGGAATATACTTGGCATGAGATGGCTAAAGATCCTAAGAGGAAAGCTAAATCAAATGATCCTGGTTGGAAGTATGCATTTTGGCCAAACTTGAGCAATATAGATGTGGTTAAATGCATTCTTTGCGGGAATGAAAATCATGCCGGCATTAACAGATTCAAGCACCATTTGATTGGAGGTTTTCTGGATATTCATAAATGTCCAAAGACAACTAGAGAGATTGCTAGAGAAATGAGTGATTTTATGCAAAGTAGAAGAATAAACGGGTGTAACTTAATGATGATGCGGTTCAAGAAATCGAATCCACTACAGCCTCCAATACTATTCCAAAAAAGAAAAAGAAGGCATTTGAATTTCAGAAAGTCCAACCTAAAGCTTCTAAATCAGTTGGTTCGATGCTTATTAGGACACTGGAACAAGTTATTGAAGATAGAAATTCCAAAGGTACGAGTCAAACATCCTTGGAAAGTCGCCTCAGAACGCAAGAAGAGAAAGAGTTCATATGCACATTGCCAACTTTTTCTATGAGTGTGAAATACCTTTTAATGCTGCTGTAACGACCCAGAAAATCTGAACCAATTTAATTTTTTTTAAATTGGCTAAAATAATGGATTTTAAATATTTAAAATAAATATTTTAAATAATGGCGATGAAAACTGAGTTCGAATCGACAATGGAAAACGAATATAATTAATTATAATTATATATAAAATTGAAAATGGCGCGGTAGTTCGATAATTCGATTTCAAACTTTAATTGAATATTAAAACTGAATTTTAATTAGGAGTTAAAACTGAAATTTTTAAAAAAAAAAGAGAAAAACTGTTTTTTTCAAAGATTTTAAAACTGAATTTTTAAAAGAGATAAAAACTGAATTTTATAAAAATAAAAACTGATTTTGAAATAAAGATCAGATTTGTAGCGAAGTAAAAATCATATTTTTATTTAGTGAAAGTCGAAGTAAAAATCATATTTTTATATATTGAATAGCATCATAAAAATTCGATTTTTACATGTGTAGAGAATACGGGCGAAAGCGACAAAAAGGCGAAGATTTCTATAAGGGAAGTATCGTGAAGTGGATAGCTATTGGTGAGATTTCTGATTTAAAAATATTATATATATGTGTGTGAAATGAAAGTGAATTGCTATATATAAATATCTATATATATATATATATATATATATATATATATATATATATATATATATACGCCCCTCGTCCACAAACCATGGACGATATTTATTGGTTGAAATCGTTGTGAAAATTGATTGATGGCAATTGATTGTTTGGGATTGTTTGTGATTGATATTGGTTGAAAAATACCCATTTGTGGTTGTGGAATATTTGGTTGAAACCACATAGGATTAGTTTGTGGAAATGAAATAAATATATACATGCCGCCTGCGTGCGAACTAGATGCATGATCCCCATTGTCAAAAACCGCGAGGTTTTAAGGTAGAGCGAGGAGCCGTACTAGGGACGGTGCCGGTTTAACTACCCTGCCGTTATGCTGCCGAAATTTTGAATAATATTCTTGTGTTTGAATTATTTTCATATGCTTAAACTATATTTATTCATTGTATAGAAAACATTCATGTGTTGAATTGATATTCATTCGTTGTTTAGAAATTCATGTGTTGAATGGTATTCATATTTTGAAATAAATTGTTCGATAATAAAAATCACATTTTTATCTATATATAAAAACCATAGAAAACATTCATGTGTTGAATTGATATTCATTCGTTGTTTAGAAATTCATGTGTTGAATGGTATTCATATTTTGAAATAAATTGTTCGATAATAAAAATCACATTTTTATCTATATATAAAAACCATAGAAAACATTCATGTGTTGAATTGATATTCATTCGTTGTTTAGAAATTCATGTGTTGAATGGTATTCATATTTTGAAATAAATTGTTCGATAATAAAAATCACATTTTTATCTATATATAAAAACCATAGAAAACATTCATGTGTTGAATTGATATTCATTCGTTGTTTAGAAATTCATGTGTTGAATGGTATTCATATTTTGAAATAAATTGTTCGATAATAAAAATCACATTTTTATCTATATATAAAAACTATTGAAAACATTCATGTGTTGAATTGATATTCATTCGTTGTTTAGAAATTCATGTGTTGAATGGTATTCATATTTTGAAATAAATTGTTTGATAGTAAAAATCGCCTTTTATCGACTATATGAAACGTGTAAAATAATCTGGTTTTAAAAGAAACGGTTTTATGATAAAAATCCTATTTTTATCACTTATATGAACGATATAGAAAAATAGTGTCTTTGAAATGAATTGTTTTACAATAAAAATCACATTTTTATTGTATGCATAAATCGTTGAAATGTGAAGTGTTAAAAATAGCCACTTGTTCAAAATAAACATATACGAGTTGAAATATTCATTAATTAGCTAATGAAATGATTTGCACCTATTTATGTAACGTTAGAATGAATGGTGTTTTTAAACCAAATAGAAATCAAATATGAAGTTGAATAGAAAATGAAAAATGATATGAACTGTATATATATGTACATGCATATTCATTGAACAGGTTATAGCAAAGGGGCTAGAGAAGAGGAATAAAATTTTGTGCCCGACAAATAGGTACACATTTACTGATTTGTTTGGGTGATGATTTTGAGCCTGTTGGCTAGCCGCTTGGCTTTTTCTTTTTCTTTTTGAGATTAGAAGGACCGGGAACGCTATTTGCAATTTCCCGATGCTCCCGGTGCAGGGGAGGTTATGGCGAAATTTTTCCAAAATTTAAGGCGTTAGAAAAATATTTGAAGTGAAAACGATATAGAAATCATTGAATGAACTATATTTATATAACTATATGAATATAAATAAAATTAAAACGAAACGAAGCCGTGCAGTTCGTATTTCGAAACCGTGATTTCAAACGACTAGTGCGGGAAATCCGACCATTGGATTTTCCCGAAACCTCAACCGTCGGGTTCGCCTTGGAAATATCTTCCCAACGGCACCAACCTTATAAAAATCCAACGGTTGGATTGTCTGGAATGTTTAATTCAAATCTGAAGAAAAACAGCGCCAGAAGCGATTATATTTATATATATATAAATATAATTATATATTTAATCGAATAACGACGCTGCAGTTCGTAATTTGAAATCGAAAATTCAAACGATTGTACCGGGAGATCCGACCGTCGGATTTTCCCGAAACTGGAACCGTTGGATTCGTTTTGAAAAGACCTTTCTAATGATGTAAATTTTGTGAAGATCCAACGGTTAGATTTTCAGATATGTGTAAATCAAATCTGAAGAAAAACAGCGCCACGGCCGCCTTATGGCCCGAAGCGTCGTTTTGATTAAAATGGCTATTTTAAAATAAATAAAAATAGCGATAAATAGTTATAAAATATCATAAGCGATATGGAATGGAAATAAACTGAATTTTCTTGATTTAGGTTGTATTTGATGGTTGAATGTGTTTGGTGTGAAAATTACATTAAAGAACAATATTGGTGTTGTCGAATAATTTAACCATTGAAATAAATTGATTTGAAATTCTAAATATACGTGAATTATTTGAAAAGGCCGAGTTAATTCTCATTTCGAATAATTGACCGACGATTGAAAGTCGAAGATGAAGACGATGGTCGAAGACCTGAGATTTTCACCTCATTTGGATGGTAACCGAGGTCCTGATTGGGAGGCATCCTGAAATATGGATAATGAGTGGTGATCGTCCAGACGTACGTGGTGATCGAAGGGTTTGCGAGGTATTTAGTGCCTCCGGTTTCGTTCAGACCCGGAACGGACTTGTAAATGGACTGTGTGTCTGACATAGGATTTATTCTGTGTGGCATGCTAAGATGCAGTAATCAGGGCTTCTGTTGAAAAGCAAAGTCTTGTGGTGATGATCAAAGCACCGCCTGTGTGGCGTAGCTTTGTGTATAACGTGAATTCGCGAGCCTCACATCCCGGTATGAACCAGAAACGGGAGAAAGGACCTCAGGGAGGGCCTACGTTTCCTCCTAGCTAAAAGTGGCGTCAGTGGTTTTACACGCCCTGACGAGTTTGACTTATGTGGTTGTTGCTGTTGCGAGGCGCCTCGGTTAGATCGGACGATCCGGGTCCGATGGAGTCATTCGTTGGCTCGCTTACGCCCCAAAGGGCGGCGAAACGTAGTGTTCAGGCATAATAATCCACTCCGTGTGGACCGGCCCTGACGATCCAAGGGTCACTCGAGCTCTGATCCTGAGACTCGGGCTAGGCAGTCTCGAATTCGGTAAGGACTATCTTTTGCCTTGGTTCATGACGGAAATCCAATTTCCAAATACGACATCGTGCGGTTTTGATTGTATATATATATGGCGACATGATATATGGTACCCATGCCGTCTATGATTGATAGTTATGATTTGAAATTGTTTTCAAAACATTCTAACACTAGCAATAATATCAATTGCCTTTGTTTTATTCGTATCAACCATAATTTGGCCATTATAAGGTAAAACTCTATCCTCCGGTTTGCGTTGCATTGTGTGATGGGAACTGAGTCTTATAATGGCTTCATTTTTATAAAAAGCATAGCGATGTTTAAAAGAAAGATTTGTTTTAAAGCACTGGCAATCCAATGGAGTAAACCCGTTCCACGAAAGTGGCGTGGTCCTGTGATTTGCCATATTATATATGTGTTGAGTAGATTTCTCATACCAGTCCCATGACTGGCTCGTAGTTTGTTTCACTCTCAAACTCGGGTGCCCCTTTTTCTACACGGGCAGCCTTGTATTCAGGTTTAGCTGGTTCTTTCTGGATAGCTGGAGCTGAAGATGGATTCTATCATTTATTTCTTTTTATGTTGTTCAGCTCCTATTGTACATATTTTGTTTATTTCCGCTGTAGACATTTATGTATAGCTGAACTGTATTTGTACTAAGTAAGATCCTGTATACTGTGTAACTCTGATGATTACTTTTATCCAGTATATTTTGTTGTTCATTATCTGGTGTATTTATTTAATTCTGTTCTGCAATCATCTGTTTCTGTGTTATATTCCAAAGATAACCTTGTTTCCGTGAGAACGGGAAATCGGGTCGTCTCAACGTGGTATCAGAGCTTTGGTTAAGCTTAGTTCTGGAATATAACATTTGAACGAACTCGTCAGAAATAGAACCAGTAGTGTTCTAGGATGGGCAACTCAATACAGATAGGATCAGCAATATCCTAGTATGAGTATAGCAGAATCAGAACAACTCGTTAGAGATGGGGTCAGAAGTGCCTCAGAACGAGTCGAGAGTAATATGTTTTTAAATAACGTATTTGTGATTATATTTATATATAGTCTGGTTTTAGAAATATAATTTTTGAATATATAAAAGATATATATTTGAAAAGTTAAAAAAAGGTTAGAAACAAATTGGTTGTTGTATTGTGAGATCGTAGATTTATCTAACCACTTTCGACTTTATTCCTTTTCGGGGACGAAAAGTTTTAAGTGGGGGAGATTGTAACGACCCAGAAAATCTGAACCAATTTAAAAATTTTAAAATTGGCTAAAATAATGGATTTTAAATATTTAAAATAAATATTTTAAATAATGGCGATGAAAACTGAGTTCGAATCGACAATGGAAAACGAATATAATTAATTATAATTATATATAAAATTGAAAATGGTGCGGTAGTTCGATAATTCGATTTCAAACTTTAATTGAATATTAAAACTGAATTTTAATTAGGAGTTAAAACTGATTTTAAAGATTTTAAAACTGAAATTTTTTTTAAAAAAAAAGAGAAAAACTGTTTTTTTCAAAGATTTTAAAACTGAATTTTTAAAAGAGATAAAAACTGAATTTTATAAAAATAAAAACTGATTTTGAAATAAAGATCAGATTTGTAGCGAAGTAAAAATCATATTTTTATTTAGTGAAAGTCGAAGTAAAAATCATATTTTTATTTAGTGAAAGTCGAAGTAAAAATCATATTTTTATATATTGAATAGCATCATAAAAATTCGATTTTTACATGTGTAGAGAATACGGGCGAAAGCGACAAAAAGGCGAAGATTTCTATAAGGGAAGTATCGTGAAGTGGATAGCTATTGGTGAGATTTCTGATTTAAAAATATTATATATATGTGTGTGAAATGAAAGTGAATTGCTATATATAAATATCTATATATATATATATATACGCCCCTCGTCCACAAACCATGGACGATATTTATTGGTTGAAATCGTTGTGAAAATTGATTGATGGCAATTGATTGTTTGGGATTGTTTGTGATTGATATTGGTTGAAAAATACCCATTTGTGGTTGTGGAATATTTGGTTGAAACCACATAGGATTAGTTTGTGGAAATGAAATAAATATATACATGCCGCCTGCGTGCGAACTAGATGCATGATCCCCATTGTCAAAAACCGCGAGGTTTTAAGGTAGAGCGAGGAGCCGTACTAGGGACGGTGCCGGTTTAACTACCCTGCCGTTATGCTGCCGAAATTTTGAATAATATTCTTGTGTTTGAATTATTTTCATATGCTTAAACTATATTTATTCATTGTATAGAAAACATTCATGTGTTGAATTGATATTCATTCGTTGTTTAGAAATTCATGTGTTGAATGGTATTCATATTTTGAAATAAATTGTTCGATAATAAAAATCACATTTTTATCTATATATAAAAACCATAGAAAACATTCATGTGTTGAATTGATATTCATTCGTTGTTTAGAAATTCATGTGTTGAATGGTATTCATATTTTGAAATAAATTGTTCGATAATAAAAATCACATTTTTATCTATATATAAAAACCATAGAAAACATTCATGTGTTGAATTGATATTCATTCGTTGTTTAGAAATTCATGTGTTGAATGGTATTCATATTTTGAAATAAATTGTTCGATAATAAAAATCACATTTTTATCTATATATAAAAACCATAGAAAACATTCATGTGTTGAATTGATATTCATTCGTTGTTTAGAAATTCATGTGTTGAATGGTATTCATATTTTGAAATAAATTGTTCGATAATAAAAATCACATTTTTATCTATATATAAAAACTATTGAAAACATTCATGTGTTGAATTGATATTCATTCGTTGTTTAGAAATTCATGTGTTGAATGGTATTCATATTTTGAAATAAATTGTTTGATAGTAAAAATCGCCTTTTATCGACTATATGAAACGTGTAAAATAATCTGGTTTTAAAAGAAACGGTTTTATGATAAAAATCCTATTTTTATCACTTATATGAACGATATAGAAAAATAGTGTCTTTGAAATGAATTGTTTTACAATAAAAATCACATTTTTATTGTATGCATAAATCGTTGAAATGTGAAGTGTTAAAAATAGCCACTTGTTCAAAATAAACATATACGAGTTGAAATATTCATTAATTAGCTAATGAAATGATTTGCACCTATTTATGTAACGTTAGAATGAATGGTGTTTTTAAACCAAATAGAAATCAAATATGAAGTTGAATAGAAAATGAAAAATGATATGAACTGTATATATATGTACATGCATATTCATTGAACAGGTTATAGCAAAGGGGCTAGAGAAGAGGAATAAAATTTTGTGCCCGACAAATAGGTACACATTTACTGATTTGTTTGGGTGATGATTTTGAGCCTGTTGGCTAGCCGCTTGGCTTTTTCTTTTTCTTTTTGAGATTAGAAGGACCGGGAACGCTATTTGCAATTTCCCGATGCTCCCGGTGCAGGGGAGGTTATGGCGAAATTTTTCCAAAATTTAAGGCGTTAGAAAAATATTTGAAGTGAAAACGATATAGAAATCATTGAATGAACTATATTTATATAACTATATGAATATAAATAAAATTAAAACGAAACGAAGCCGTGCAGTTCGTATTTCGAAACCGTGATTTCAAACGACTAGTGCGGGAAATCCGACCATTGGATTTTCCCGAAACCTCAACCGTCGGGTTCGCCTTGGAAATATCTTCCCAACGGCACCAACCTTATAAAAATCCAACGGTTGGATTGTCTGGAAAGTTTAATTCAAATCTGAAGAAAAACAGCGCCAGAAGCGATTATATTTATATATATATAAATATAATTATATATTTAATCGAATAACGACGCTGCAGTTCGTAATTTGAAATCGAAAATTCAAACGATTGTACCGGGAGATCCGACCGTCGGATTTTCCCGAAACTGGAACCGTTGGATTCGTTTTGAAAAGACCTTTCTAATGATGTAAATTTTGTGAAGATCCAACGGTTAGATTTTCAGATATGTGTAAATCAAATCTGAAGAAAAACAGCGCCACGGCCGCCTTATGGCCCGAAGCGTCGTTTTGATTAAAATGGCTATTTTAAAATAAATAAAAATAGCGATAAATAGTTATAAAATATCATAAGCGAGATGGAATGGAAATAAACTGAATTTGCTTGATTTAGGTTGTATTTGATGGTTGAATGTGTTTGGTGTGAAAATTACATTAAAGAACAATATTGGTGTTGTCGAATAATTTAACCATTGAAATAAATTGATTTGAAATTCTAAATATACGTGAATTATTTGAAAAGGCCGAGTTAATTCTCATTTCGAATAATTGACCGACGATTGAAAGTCGAAGATGAAGACGATGGTCGAAGACCTGAGATCTTCACCTCGTTTGGATGGTAACCGAGGTCCTGATTGGGAGGCATCCTGAAATATGGATAATGAGTGGTGATCGTCCAGACGTACGTGGTGATCGAAGGGTTTGCGAGGTATTTAGTGCCTCCGGTTTCGTTCAGACCCGGAACGGACTTGTAAATGGACTGTGTGTCTGACATAGGATTTATTCTGTGTGGCATGCTAAGATGCAGTAATCAGGGCTTCTGTTGAAAAGCAAAGTCTTGTGGTGATGATCAAAGCACCGCCTGTGTGGCGTAGCTTTGTGTATAACGTGAATTCGCGAGCCTCACATCCCGGTATGAACCAGAAACGGGAGAAAGGACCTCAGGGAGGGCCTACGTTTCCTCCTAGCTAAAAGTGGCGTCAGTGGTTTTACACGCCCTGACGAGTTTGACTTATGTGGTTGTTGCTGTTGCGAGGCGCCTCGGTTAGATCGGACGATCCGGGTCCGATGGAGTCATTCGTTGGCTCGCTTACGCCCCAAAGGGCAGCGAAACGTAGTGTTCAGGCATAATAATCCACTCCGTGTGGACCGGCCCTGACGATCCAAGGGTCACTCGAGCTTTGATCCTGAGACTCGGGCTAGGCAGTCTCGAATTCGGTAAGGACTATCTTTTGCCTTGGTTCATGACGGAAATCCAATTTCCAAATACGACATCGTGCGGTTTTGATTGTATATATATATGGCGACATGATATATGGTACCCATGCCGTCTATGATTGATAGTTATGATTTGAAATTGTTTTCAAAACATTCTAACACTAGCAATAATATCAATTGCCTTTGTTTTATTCGTATCAACCATAATTTGGCCATTATAAGGTAAAACTCTATCCTCCGGTTTGCGTTGCATTGTGTGATGGGAACTGAGTCTTATAATGGCTTCATTTTTATAAAAAGCATAGCGATGTTTAAAAGAAAGATTTGTTTTAAAGCACTGGCAATCCAATGGAGTAAACCCATTCCACGAAAGTGGCGTGGTCCTGTGATTTGCCATATTATATATGTGTTGAGTAGATTTCTCATACCAGTCCCATGACTGACTCGTAGTTTGTTTCACTCTCAAACTCGGGTGCCCCTTTTTCTACACGGGCAGCCTTGTATTCAGGTTTAGCTGGTTCTTTCTGGATAGCTGGAGCTGAAGATGGATTCTATCATTTATTTCTTTTTATGTTGTTCAGCTCCTATTGTACATATTTTGTTTATTTCCGCTGTAGACATTTATGTATAGCTGAACTGTATTTGTACTAAGTAAGATCCTGTATACTGTGTAACTCTGATGATTACTTTTATCCAGTATATTTTGTTGTTCATTATCTGGTGTATTTATTTAATTCTGTTCTGCAATCATCTGTTTCTGTGTTATATTCCAAAGATAACCTTGTTTCCGTGAGAACGGGAAATCGGGTCGTCTCAGCTGCCAACTCTAGGAGTTATGAAGTCATGGTTGAGTCCATAGGCCAATATGGACCGGGTTTGAAGCTCCCCACATTTCATGAATTAAGGGTTCCTCTACTTAAAAAAGCAAAAGAAGAGGCAGAAAAGCAGAAGGAGAAGCATGAAAAATCTTGGAAAATACACGGATGCACGCTTATGTTGGATGGGTGGACGGATAGACGAGGAAGACATCTTATAAACTTTCTTGCCAACAGTCCCGAAGGTACTTTCTTCTTGGGTTCGGTTAATGCTTCTAGTGAATCACACGATGCATCAATGTTGGCTGACTTACTTGGTAGCAAGATCAAGGAAATAAGTGAGAAAAATGTTGTACAAGTTATGACAGATGATGGTGCAAATTATAAGGCAGCAGTTGAGCTCTTAGAGGCTAGATTTCCTACTTTATTTTGGACTCCATGTGCTGCCCATTGTCTTAATTTGATGTTGGAGGACATAGGCAAGTTGCCGGGATTTTAAAAAACAATTAATCAAGCAAGAAGATGTACTACATTTATTTATAGGCATGGGCGTATACTTGATGCATTGAGGGACAAGACTAATGGGAGGGATTTAGTGAGGGCTGGAGTTACGAGGTTTGCCACTGCTTTTCTCACATTGCAAAGTTTGTACAAGAATCGGGAGTCGTTGCGTTTTTTGTTTTGTGCCGAGGATTTGAATAGGTCTAAGTTAGCAAAAACAGAAAATGGCAAGAAAGTTTGTGACATTGTGTTTTCATCACTTTTTTGGAATAGTGTTGAAGAATGCATTCAAGCATCACAACCTCTTCTTGTGGTGTTACAGATTGTTAATGGGGATGAGAGACCCGCTTTGGCAGAGATTGCATATGCTATGGACTTTGGAAAAAATAAGATCAAAGCGTCACTAGAGAAGAAACGAGCATTGTTGAGCAAATTGGTTAAAATCATTGATGATCGTTGGAAGAACCAAATGGGAAAACAAATATATGGGGTTGCTTAATTTCTTAATCTGGGTAAATACTTTGATGTTCTAGAAAATGATCATGCTTATGCCTCTCGGTTAAGAGACGACTTTAGTGATGTGCTTGAGAAGATGATCATAGATCGGGGTACACGGAACAAAATAAGTAATTATGCCGATGACTATAAAAATTCAAGGGAAGCATTTGCAAGAGAGATGGCACTTGAGCAAAGAAAGCAAAAAAATCCTCGTAAGTTTCGTATATTTTTATATTTGATGCAAAGTATTAATGGCGTAATTATATCCTCGCAAGTAGTACTAAAACACAATTATATTTATTAATTTATGTTAGTTGATTGGTGGGATGCTTATGGAGGTCGTGCACTTGAGCTTCAATCATTTGCAAAGCGTATTGTTGGTCTTTGTTGTTCATCTTCCGGTTGTGAATGCAATTGGAGTACATTTGAGTTTGTAAGTTCCCATATATTTTAAGATATTTGTTTTCAAATTTACACTATTTATACTTTAGGTCTAATTGCATTTTATATTTTTAGATTCATACAAAAAAGAGGAATAGATTGGAACATCAACATTTAAATGACTTGGTTTATGTCCAATACAACCGAAAAATAGATTCAAGATTCAAAAAAAAAGACGTGAACTTGGAAGGAATTTTGATCCACTTGTACTTGATGACTTCGAATGGAATAATGAGTGGATTAGCAATGAAGAGGATACTTTTTGGAGTGCTGTGGATGAAGCTCAAGGTGCATCACATGCGCTTAAGGGACGCAATCTTCTAAGGAGATCTCATGTTGGTTCTAGTAGTGATATGTTGGTCTACACTCATCGTAACACTAGTTCAACATTTGGATTAGTTGATGAAGAATCCGATGAAGAAGCCATTCCTCTTGATGATGAAGAAGTGGAGGATGATTATGGTGTACCATTACCCGATCCAAGCAATGTCAATGTTGAAGGAGATGGAGATGATATTGAGATGGATGATTTTGCTTGAGTTCATACTCATTTTATGATCTATTATGGATATTATGGGTTTTATTTTGTTGTGACTAGGATCTATCATATTATGTTTGTTGAATTTGAACCTATTATTATGTTATCTTTGTTGAATTTGAACCTATTATTATGTTATCTTTATTTCTAATTTTATTATATATTTAAGTCTAATAAATATATGCATATAAAAGACTTGTCGACTAGTCACGACTAGTCTTCTAGACGGTAGTGGATCGACTTGGCTCGACTTGGCGTCGTAATAACCTGCCAGTGTATTTGTATATGTTGAACAGATTAAGAGATATATAAATTTACATGACAAATAACAGCTCAATTACTATAAAAACTGAACTTATTGTTTTATAACTATTAACCGACTTTATTACATGCGACTGATTCAGTGACTAAACTTAGTTGCTACATGGTAAAATAGAACTATGAAAATGTCATCTTTTCTTCTTCAGTTACATCATTAAAGCAAAGAAACAACCCAAATTTTACTTTTTTGTGTTTACATCCGGTTACAGTACCCAATGATATCATCACATGGAAATCACATGCCAAAAAAAAACACATTGAATGAAGGATGACCATTGAAGATGATTGTGTTATGCAAAAGACTATGTTAGCCCAGACAAAAATTTCATTTTAAATAGTAAGACAGCATGTGATTCCTGCCCAATGAAATCTGTATCAATAATTCGTGTCCCAAAAATAAATGGCAGAACATCTGAACATGAATCTAAATGCAGAACATGGAATTTATTTACAGATATTACCTAGACCTGATGAAATTCTGATGTCTTGGGAACGCATCGAGAAACTTGAACGAAAGAGTGGTATCCGACATTTATAGAATGAGGATGGAAAGGATGCGTTGGAAGCAAATCAAATCACCTATTATCAGGGTTAAGGCGCAAAGGATGAGTATATTATCCACAATTAGTCTAAATTACTGATAATGAAATGAACAATTTAAATTACTACCTTATGCTATCAAACTTGCAGGATCCTAAGTATTCCACACAATCAGGAAGACTTGCTAGAGAAATTGAGAGGTTGAATCTTCCTTATTTCCGTTGGCAGCATTTGTTTTGATAGCGAGAAGCCCTTTTCCTCCTCTCTGCCCATAATTCAGATCTGGTTATGTTGTAGACAGAAGATTTCAGCAAATACCTAATTGAGGAGAGTCAAGAATGAACACAGAAGACGAATGAACAAAGTTAAAAAAAAGTTGCATTAATGAGACGGTTCAGTTTTGTCCTACGTGGGTATGCTCAAAGCTTAATTTATGCATTTATTCTTCAACAACACATTCCATCATAATGCATACATTTATTCTTCAAATCATAGTTTAATTAGGTTAGAAACCAAAGATTATCGTTTAGATATCTAGTATTTCAACTTTACTTAGTAAGAAAAAGATCCGTTTATTTGAAAAATATCATAGAATAGAGTATGAATGAATGAAAATAAATTTTACACTTATTCTACTTTTTTTTGGCAGGATAGAAATTTCTTTATTTGAAACTTTTTCCCGTCTTTAGATGGCACCATTAACTTATAAATTTCTGTATGCTTACTTTTGTTGAATGAGTAAGTTAGCTCAACAAAAGTAAGCAAACAGAAATTTATAAGTTAATGGTGCAATCTAAAGACGGGAAAAAGTTTCAAATAAAGAAATTTCTATCCTACCAAAAAAAAGTAGAATAAAAAATGGAACATGTTCCAAAAGTTATGCCCTATACATGAAGAAACTGACCACAACCCAAGGCAAGGAGAACAAAACCGAAAATAGTAGGTGTGCGTAGCAGGCACATTTAGTTAGAAGATAAATAGGAATAGGCGATGATTTTGGTGAGGACAATGCTGCTACTCTTTTGATACTTAGGCATGGAAAAGGAAAAATGAAAAAGAGAAAAGAATGAAGGAATAGACTGACTTTGATGAGGGATTAGTATAAGGTGGTGGGATTAGTAAAAGGTGGTTCAACTTCTTTAATGAATGATAGGTAAGTATAAAATGAGATTTATGAGAATGCATGAGAGAAAAGATTTGTTGAATACGTTTTCCAAATATTAAGATGCAACAGTTGATAAAATTATGTGATAAGTCCTATATACAGAAATATGTATCCATGCTTAGCCCAACAATGTTCACTTGTATTTTAAGGTATAAGTTCTGTTGTTTTTATTTATTTTATATTTACTAATTTCGTAGCTTTTACAAATTTATTTCATAAATGCTCATTTCCTGTTTTTCTTCTTTGCGTTACAACCCATCCGAATTTGTCTTTAAACCATAGTATACAGTTATGAATTAATTTTCATACTGTTAACATAGTCAAATTTCAGGTATAATCACACACACACAATATATATATATACATATATATATATATATAAAGGATTTGAAAATTTACCACATTAATAGTTAGTATGTTGAAAAAAAGTAATAATCGCACTGACTGTTATTTAAAGAATTTAAACTCTAAGCTTCATTTCCATACCATTTCGCGTCTTTCACTCAAATCAGTTGTAAACACAAACTTTATAAATTTTAACATCCATATTTGATATTGAATCACAAATTGATTGTTTTCTATATACTTTACGGATTTTAAAAGAAGTTAAACCAGGAAATAAAACACACTTCAACGCTTTCTTGGTTAGGATTCATATCTTTAGTGAATTAAAAGTTAAATAAAATTAATTATATTGAGGTCATATGAAGTGGTAATATACGGGTGCGGCTATTGCCACCCCGTTATTTGCTCTTTGCCCCCCGTCAATTTAAAAATAGAATACATACCCCATGATTTTCTTTTGCCACCCCGTTTTTTCCTAAAGTGCCCTGTTGTTTTTCATGCTACTTCTTTTTCTTTTTTCAATCTTCCTTTCGTTTCTGTTCTCATAAAAAAAATCTACCTATTTCAATTTAGTTAAAACATATCCATGGAAAACAACGGAAAGAAGAACGAAGCAACCCTACAGTCGTCAGCATTGTCAGCATTGAAGAAAGAAAAAAAAGGTGATTTGTAACCCACAATCAATGTTTGCCTTAAGTGCCGATTAATTTTGATCAACGTCGACTAACATCATTTGAATTGTATCAAAGTTGGACATTAACTTGCTTTCTAAGATTTCAAAGTCATGCTGAAGCGTGGATTTCATCGTTCATATGGTGTCTGGGTTTCAGGATTTCAACATTCATTAAAATTGTGGTTTTTCAATAGTCTCCACTGATTTATACAGTGTTCTATTTTATGTGTGTGCAATTCCTTTTGATGGCTACTTTGTTTGAGTTCTATCAATGTCAAACAGCACATGTATATGTTTAAGGGTACAATGGGAAACTACTTTTTTTAAGTTTTTAATGGGGTGTGAAGAGCAAACAATGGGGTGCTAATAGCTGGACCCTATACTATTATATTGACACTTTTATAAGATATGATATCATACAGTTTAAGGTATAGCTAAAATGTGAATACCTTATTGTTCGCATAAATAATACCATATCCATACGTATTTTATAAAATGTTAATAAATGAATTTATCGAATCAAAATATATGATGAAATCATAGCAAAATCATGGTTAGAAATACTGATGTATACAGTAAGTATATCCGTTTATTTGAAAGTTTAACTTCCCCATATGGAGCACCAGTTTGGACTAAATCTTATTTTTCAATGCACTTCAGGTTTCTGCAAATTTTCATAACACAGAAAGTAAAAATATAATATAATTCTAGCTTATTAGTTGATTAAGCACCAAATAACTCATATTTTAAGAATTTAACTTTTGAAGATCTATAAGTTACACTCCCCAATAGATAAATAATGGTTTTATCTCAACAAATGATAATATAATCAATTTCATTTTCCTGGTAGACTAATTACCATTTAAGATGATATGACGAATGTGCTCTATTTTCATTCGTTAATGGAGCTTAATGTAAAGACCCGCAATTCCCACCCTTTGAATCGACCATAAACCACACAGGTCTGACCCAAAAAGTGAAAATCTACGAATACTTTAACTTTGGGCATACAACATATTAAAACAACAACAGAAGACTTTTATAACATATCATCATATAATGTTACATCAGAGTACAGAATATACATATCAGAGTACATTGGAATATAATTACAGCGGAAGATAAATACAAAAATGTAATATACTGCAACGGAAGAACACAGCGGAAGACTTTCTATCTCTGGACACAGCTTTAAGCTTCAACCCAGAATCCTGTTTAATATATCTACAAAAAAATAGCTACTCGACTGCCCGTGTGGAAAATATGGGCACCCGAGTTTGCCAGTGGACAAAACTACAGGTCAGTCATGGGACTGGTGTGAGAATTCTACCTAACCTATAAAATATAATAAGGCTAATCACAGGACCACGCCACTTTCGCGGAACGGGTTTTCTCCTATGGATTGCCAGTGCATGACTAAAGTAAATCGTCAAAATAGCGCAATGCTTTTTTTAGAAAAATGAAACCATTATAAGACCCAAGTCCCATCACACAATGCAACGCAAACCGAAGGATAGGGTTTTACCTTATAATGATCAAAAGATGCTTGATACGATAAACACGGTATTATATAATAATAGTGTGCAACCAATTTGAAATACATCAAAGTAAATGTATTAATCCTAGACGGCATGAGTGCCCCATCCCACTATGTCGCCATATATAGGTATACAATCAAAACCGCGTGATGTCGTATTGGAAATTTGGGTTTCCATCTGAGTCAAGGCTAGGAGCGAATTCCTTACCGATTCGAGACACTCTAGCAATGCCCCAGGATTGGTACTCTGTCCAACCCTTGGATCCTGCAGGGCCGGTCCGTCCCCGTGTTGGTACTCTGTCCAACTGGTGCAATGGACTGGATTAGTTATTCCTGAACACACGTTTCCCGATCCTAACGGATCTCTGATTGGCCACAATACGACCAATATACCTGAGGTACCTCAAATCCAACAACCACATAAGTAAAATGTCAGCCAGTTTAAGCACCGACACCACTTCTAGCTAGAAAGAAACGTGCGCACTCCCTGCGTTCCCTTGCTCCGTTTTAGACTCAACCGGGGTGTGAGGCTCGCGAAGTAACGTATTACACAAAGCTATGTCCATACCAGACTATGCTTTGATCATCATACAAGGCTCTGCTTTGCAACAATAAGCTTTGTTCGATTGCAACTTGGCGTGCCACATCAACAACTCATATCATGCGATCGGTAATTATTTAACATACAAAAGGGTGTTAAGCAAGAGAATAAATCCTCCGCCACCATGCATTTATATATTAAATAAAAACCGATTTAATTACATGAACTAAATTTCAATGTCAGGCATGCTATCCATTTACAAGTCCGTTCTGGGTCTGAACGAAACAACGTATCCGTCGATCTCTAGTACGTCTGGAAGATCATCACTTTTACCTTGCCTTGGGGGATCAGTCCCAATTCAAGATATTAGTCACCATCAACCAAACGATGTGAAGCCCTCAGGTCTTCAGTCACCGTCTTCATCTTCGACTCTTGATCGTCGTGATGATTATTCAGAATGGGTTAGACCCGGTCTTTCTGAATAACTCGCGTATTTGTAATTAAAATCAACCATACGCCACATTCCAACTTTGAAAATCCTTTTAAATAAAAATTATTATTTATGTTAAAAGGTTCTCATTAATTTTATCAAAGATAAAATAAATTACATTTTAATCCTTCTAAAAAGATTTATTAATATTCCAATTTTGATTTAATTTATAAAATAGATTTATAAATTTCAAATAGTAATTTCAATGTAAATTGGATTAAAGGATAAATGTTATTTAAACACCGTCCACTACAAATCCAATTCACATATCAATCACCAACCATAATCGTTAAGATCTAATAATCTTAAATAAAAGGTCTATCTTAAAGTTATTAATTCATTACTATATAAAAAAACATTTTAAAATAATCAATAAAATATACTATATATAAAAGATTCTGAATGTAAAATATACTTTATAATACAAAATCTTTTATTTTACAAAAATTCTTTTAAAAATTCTTTATTGAAAAAGAAATTCTGCATTGGAATGCGACTCAACCATGTACCATATAATTTGGGTCATATGGGTTTCATACATTTCATGTATAGGGTAATAATAGGAAATAATCCTCAATCCATCCATTAACAACCAGAGTGACAATGTCAACTGTGTGAGCATTAAAATAAAACAATAACGCTCATCGCAGCCTGTCGATCAATCGATAGACATATAATCAAACATTGGGATTTGTGTCAGTCAAGTATCGTCCCAATACCCGTGTGGGGTTTTCATCCAACAAACAAATAATAAATTATTTGTGCACTTGGGCGATGTGTAAAAATAATCGACCCAATCACATAAACAAGTCGGATGACTTGTAAATGGAAGTGTAACATTCAATTTTGAATATACTAACATTACATTTAACACATCAAAATACAACATCACAGGCAAATATTTCAATACTCTTTATTATGAACATATGACCATAAAAATCGTGACTTTTATTTATTTACCAAAAATGCATATTTTTGGTCTCATTCATTTTAATGAATATCTGACTTCATTATTTTTAATGTATAAAAATATACATCCTTAATTCATTCTTTTTAATGTATGAAAACATACATTTTAAATCCATTCTTTTTCTCAACATAAACAAATATGATGATTTTGTTTCTTAACTTCTAATGCAACAAAATGAGAATTTTGTCTAATATTTTTCAATGAATAAAGATGTCTATTTTTACTTCATTCATTTTAATGTGCCAAAAATGTCCATTTTGTCTAATTCACTTTTAATATACAAAAAGAGTATTTTGTTTTAATCTCTTTTCTTATGCATAAAAAAAATGTTTATTTTTAATCTACTTTTTTTTTATGACACCAAGTGTTCATTTCTAATTAATCCTTTTTAATGACACAAAATGTTCATGTCTAATTAATCCTTTTTAATGACACAAAATGTTCATTTTTAACTAATCCTTTTAATGACAAAAATGTTCATTTTCTAATTCACTGACATGTTAACTCAAAATGACAATTTAAATTCACTAATCAAGTCTTGACAAGAATGTTGTTCTTTTTCATTTACAATATAAAATGAAAATAAAAAGGATTCACATGTCTTGTTCTTTTATTTACCATAGAAATACCAATAAAATGATCAACATATTCTGGTCTTTTCATTTACAAAAGAAGTTGTAAATAAAGTGGTCCTCATATTTTTACTCTTTTCATTTACAATAGGAGTTGTAAATAAATGCTTCTCATGTTCCTGTTCTTTTTATCACATCTAAATGACGATAGAAATGTACCATTAACATCGCTATTTTTATCGCATAAAAAAAATGTCGAATAAAATGAATCACTAACATTGTCTATTTCTATCGCACTAAAAATGTCGATAAAAATGAATTACTAACCTTGTCTATTTCTATCGCACTAAAAATGTCGATAAAAATAAATCACTAACATTGTCTATTTTTATCGCACTAAAAATGTCGATAAAAATGAATCACTAACATTGTCTATTTTTATCGCACTAAAAATGTTGATAAAAATGACATCATTAACCATTCTATTTTCACCGCGTTCAAAATGACGATAAAATATTCAACATTAACTATTCTATTTTTACCGCATTCAAAATGACGATAAAATATTCAGCATTAACAATTCAATTTTTACCGCATTCAAAATGACGATAAAATATTCAATATTAACAATTCTATTTTTACCGCATTCAAAATGACGATAAAATATTCAGCATTAACGATTCTATTTTTACTACATAGAAAATGTAAATAAATATATTTCTAAATTCTATTCTTTTTATTTACATAACTGATTAACCTGTTTTACTCTTTTTCTTTAACAAAGAAAATGTAAACAAAATGATTAACATGTTTTACTCTTTTTCTATTTCAAAGAAAATGTAAACAAAGTGATTAACATGTTTTACTCTTTTTCTATTACAAAGAAAATGTAAACAAAATGATTTACATATTTTACTCTTTTTCTATTACAATGAAAATGTAAACAAAATGATTAACATATTTTACTCTTTCTCTTTTACAAAGAAAATGTAAACAAAGTGATTAACATGTTTTACTCTTTTTCTATTACAAAGAAAATGTAAACAAAGTGATTAACATGTTTTACTCTTTTTCTATTACAAAGAAAATGTAAACAAAATGATTTACATATTTTACTCTTTTTCTATTACAATGAAAATGTAAACAAAATGATTTACATATTTTACTCTTTCTCTTTTACAAAGAAAATGTAAACAAAGTGATTAACATGTTTTACTCTTTTTCTATTACAAAGAAAATGTAAACAAAGTGATTAACATGTTTTACTCTTTTTCTATTACAAAGAAAATGTAAACAAAATGATTTACAAAACTTTGTTTCTTTTCTTTCACCATATAAACATCAATAATGTGAATAACATATTTTTAGCCTTATCATTTACAAAGGAAGGTGTAAATAAATGATTAACCTATTTTGCGATTTAAAAATATGATCTTTTATATTTTACAAAGTAGAAATATCAACTTTACTATTTTACAATGTAAAAATATCAACTTTACTATTTTACAATGTAAAAATATAATCTTTTCTATTTCGCAATGTAAAAATATGACTTTTTCTATTTTGCAATGTAAAAATATGACTTTTTCTATTTTGCAATGTAAGAATATGACTTTTTCTATTTTGCAATGAAAATGATAACTTCTTCTATTTTAAAATATAAAAAGATTGTCTTTTCATTTTCATCGTCAAAATTTCATCTTTTGTTTCCAATATAAAAAGATTGTCTTTTTATTTCTTTTTTATCACATCTAAATGTGTTCATTTATTTAGAAAGAAATGTAAATAAAAACTTGTTCTTTTATATTTGTTCTTTTATTAATAACAGAAATGTAAATAAAAACTCTTTTTTTTTTTTAAGGACAAAAAGAAATTCATTTGTGTACATGTTCTAAAAATAAAAGAGGATTTTATTTGTTTTACAAGTTCTAATCCAATCTTAACATATATATATATATACTGAATAAAATATGTTATGACCTCATTTTAGATCCCATTTCTCTAACCGCAAATAAGATATATATAAATCCAAGCGGATTTTGCAAATCATGTACAACAATCATTCAACAAACAACAATTATCACTCCAAACAACACCCAACATTTCAGGTCAGAATTAAACGATCAAACAATTATTTTTAATGCAAGAAAATAATTTATAATTAATTAAACAAATAAGATTAGAATCCCCACATTGAATTTTTGGCCAAAATTTTACTGTCTCCTTTTCAGCTGCGGTCTGCGCCATCGCGAAGCTCTTAATTTTGTGATTCCAAAGCAATTTACGGTTCGTCAAACGGACCTCGTATGAAAGAGTTATGAATTTTTAAAGATCGGGTAATTAAATAATTAATTAATATTCGTGAAAATACCTAAAAATTTCACTGTCTCGGAATTGGACAAAATTAGTGTCCATGCGTCCATCTCGTCGCCACGATCCCAACGCACCTGAAATCGTCGATTTTCGACTTCGTATGAGTGAGTTATGCAATTTCAAAGTTCTGGAAATTAATTAAATAATTTAAAAATAAAATAGAAAATACCCTAAAAACACTGTTCACCGCCGAACTTTGACCGCACTTTGCCGCTGCCTCGGGCCACCTGACGCCACGGGACCACCGCCAATGTCTTCGTCTTGGCGAGACGCACCACCACCAGAAAGAGCCGCCCCTAAAGCTTCTCCGATCATCGGGAAATCGCCTAGAAAGGATTTCGCCTCGCGGGTCCCACAGGCCGCCTCAGACCTCCAAACTGCCTGAAATTTTCTGAGCATCTTCGTCTTGCGTAGACGAAGAACTTCCGTGTTCGTGACTTCGTCCAATTCTTCCTCGATTCACGGGAATTTCTTGATTTACGTTTTGAGCTTCTGAATTTCGAAAACAGCGAACTTTAAGACGAGATTCCGGCGAATCCGAGCGCTGTTTGACAAAACCGACTACACCATTAGCTTCGTATCGTCGAGACCTTCGAGAAAACATATAATTTGCTATGGTTTGAAGAGATTTTATTTTTTATGAATTTTAGAGGAAGAGGGAGCCGCCATGGAAATTGAGAAAAAAATGATGGAAAAGAGAGTGGCTGCTGTGTATTTCGAATTTCAGCCCTAAAACTCAAAAAAAAAGATAATATATACCATGGGTTTAATTTTGGTTTGGGCCCAAATATCATTATGTGCCCAATTACTCAATTTTCAACTGTTTTCTTCAATTCAAAAATCCTTATAAATACATGCTGATTTCAAAATTAATAAAATTTTAAACATAATTATTTCAGGTCATTACGAATCCAACAAACCTGATTTCGTAATTTTCCGATTCCGTATGAATTTATTATAAATTTCCGAAGTCTGAAAATAGGCTGTATTTCCACTGTAAAAATTATACAGGCCACAAAATAATTCCAAAAATTATAAATTTTATAATTTAACCTTAATTTAATATTCTGAATCCATAGAAACTGGTTTCGTCGAATTCGGAGTTCGTTTGCAAAAATTCTATTTTTCAGGTGTATATTTTAATATTTAAAAATACCAAAAATAGTGGAATTTTTCCGAAACTCAAAAATATAAGTTCTTATAGTCATTTTTATATGTAAACAACATTCTAAAACCAATGGAGATGGTTTCGGGTCCTAATTCCTTATTCTGCAAAATTTAGCATTTTGGCCCTTATAAATTTCATAGCGACCTTTCTAAATATTGAATTGGCCATAACTTTTGATTCCCGTTATGAAATTTCGATTTTTCGGATTCGTTGGAAAGATATTTTTAAATAGATTCTAATATTTTTGGTTTCACTAAAATCTGTTAAATTTTGCATCCTGTACGGTCAGTCAAAGTTCAAGTTTGACTTTTCAAACTACCGCGTTATTTCTAACTCTTTTTATAATAAAAATTAAATCATTCATTCTAACTTCGATTTGAATCAAATTTGTGATCATTATTATTTAAATAAATTATTTTATATTGTCAAAATTCATTAAAATTTTCTAAAATAAAATTTTTAAATTGGTCCTGATTTTGCGGGTTGTTACACTTAAGCACATTAATATTAGTAAATGTATCAATATTCCTTTTTTCACTAAAATGTACAGTATAATTGATTTGCAAAAAATATATAGGAAGAAAATAATGGCCAAGATTGTTTAGTACAAACACAGTAACAAATAAATAGGAATTACATGTAAGAAAGGTATGTTTCTATGTATAAATGGATAAGACAATAAATAATTATTATACTAACACATCATCATGGATTTTCAAATATTTCCTATTCGGCAAATATGGAACCCTGCAAGACTATATTTTGGTGAGAGTTTTATGGAAATTTGTACAATATTCACCACCGTTCATGCTCGATGGACAAAAATCCTTGTTGTTTTACCAAAAAATAAACTATAATTAAATTGCAAAAGATAGAGGAAGAAAGTATATGGATCAATATTGTTTAATACAAATGCAGTAGTAAATCAATATGAATTACATCTGAAAAAGCATGTTTCTACATTATAATTGGATATGACAATAAATAAGTAGTGTAACGACACATTATAATGAATTTTCAAGTAATTCCTGTTCAATAAACATGGAGTTTAAACTTTTGAAATCAAAAATTAATAATAATTGCAAATAATATGAAATTGGGATATAAGATTTAGGGTGAGAATGCTAGTAGTTTGAAAAGCCTAACTTTTATAGATAATACTATTACTGATAAATGGAAACTAATTTTGATAGCATTCTAGCAAAAATTGTACATAAAATGTATGTGATAAATGGAAACTAATTTTGGTAGCATTCTAGAAAAAATTGTACATAAAATGTATCTCATGCTCAGAAAACTATGTTTACCTTTCCAAATTAAGATAAGGTAAATTTTTGTTAACGTTATGTCATAATTATTAGTTGGTGATTCTAAGAATTTGAAATAAAAGATATATTTATATATGCATTAGATTTGAAAAACCCAACTTTAGCAGTTAGAATTGTAGCGACAAATAAAAGATATGCTAGCCCCGAATTATGCGTGTAATTGCTCTTCTAAACTTGCCAAAATATGCATGCTGAGTAATTATGGTAAGGGAAAGATTTTTATAGATATTTAAAGTTTTGTCATCCTTGAAAATATATTGGCACAAAATTATGCATTAAATAATCATTTAAACTTTCAAAATTAATCATATAAGGAAAACTTTTCTTTAGGCACAAAGGATCAAATAGATAGGCTACTAAATGTTTTTCTACCTGCGTTCTGTGCAATTAGGATACTTCAAATAATATAGTAAACAGTAAAAGCATCATCAACTCTCAGTTGCTGTTGCTGTATATGATTTTGGATTAGAATGTAGCAATTTAAAAACCCCAATGTAGAAGACAAAAGTATTAATGGAAAATGCAATTCAATTTTTGGAAAAAGATGACGACAATTCAAAGAATTCTATGCTAACCATGGGTATGTTTGTATGTTTGTCATTTAGCATAAATTAAATGCTAAAACAATAGTAAACATTGTAAACATATATAGTTCATTTAGCAAATGGGAAAACCTCATTTCCTTAATCATATAACCATAATTCACTTCAATCTTTGCTAACCCATGGTATTGTACTTCATTTGGAATGAACCTATTAGAACTTCTGTTAGAGTGCAGAAGTCATGGCTTGGAAAATAAAAAATAATCAATATCTATTAAAGAACAATAAAAATTAATCAATAACACATTATTGACTATTGAGGAACCAACTTACAAACTCTAGAACGATGAAAAAAAAGCGGGAAAAGTAAACTATGAAACTGGAAATTTGAATTAACACCCATCACCTTCTCTTTCGCAAATTCAAAACAGAACTAAATATGTACTTTTATATATTATTCTTTTAATTGATTCCTACATTCAAAAAATGATAACTTATAATTTGACAATTTGCTTAAACTTAGCATATGTAACAAATTGAAACACATATATTAATACCGAATTGAAATAGGAAATTCAAAAATGTAGACATGCGTTGTATATAATATATATACATACATTATAAATAATAGCATATGAACATATGTTGTATGTGATTTATGCCTTTGATTTATTTCACAACAACATACGACTGAAAAATGTAGACATGCAGATTACATTCAAGCCTATGATTAGTTA
This sequence comes from Allium sativum, assembly GCA_030737875.1. Classification (NCBI taxonomy): domain Eukaryota; kingdom Viridiplantae; phylum Streptophyta; class Magnoliopsida; order Asparagales; family Amaryllidaceae; genus Allium; species Allium sativum. Next base: position 1,023,342,900 of record CM060926.1, read on the forward strand.
TCAATATGTTCTCCTTGAGAATGTAAACAATTATTTAAACAACAAATTATGCACTGATGCAACCCCAGCAACAATCAGCTCAAGTAGTAGATTCAAAACTAATAATAGATAACTTCAATTTGATTTCTATTAATCTAACATTTAATACAAAGAGAGACAATCAATACATAGGAGATCTAATCCTAGTTGAACATACATAGACGTTAACTACTTGCGTGGTGAATCTGAAGCATTGTTCATGAAAAAAAAATTGATATTCTCTGAATGAAACTGAAGTACTGGAAACAAAACATTTATTACACTTTAAGATGTTTTATCAAAAGTCACTGATGTAGCTAAGTATATGTAAGAACCCGTAATTTCCCCGTTAAGGAAAGCGCGGATACTTTGAGAACAACACACAAATGAACACATACAGAAGAACATTTCATTGTTATTACAACAATTCCATCAGATACAAGAATATACAGAGTATAAATGAATAAATTACATTCAATAAATATCAGAGATTACAATAAATTACATAGCAGCGGAAAAATATACAAAACATAACTGAAAGTGATACACGGATACAGAGCTTTCCGAGCATCGTTCCAGCTGTAAATCAGGACCCTGTGAATATAAATCTGCAAAACCAAAACTACTAGCTGCCCGTGCGGAAAATAGGGGCACCCAGAGTTTAGGTTAAAACAATAAACTCCAGGTCAGTCATGGGACTGGTGTGAGAACTAAAACAGTTATTCAAAAACTTTACTTAAAGATAGTAATTCAAGGGACCACGCCGTATAACACGGAACGGGTTTCCTCCCAAGAATACTAGTGCATATAACAAAACAGCGCAATGCTCTTTCGAAAAATGAAGCTATTATAAGACCCAGGTCCCATCACACAATGCAACGCAAGCCGGAGGATAGGGTTTTCCCTTATAATAGCCAAACATGCTTGGTACGTTTAAAACAAATCATTTGATACTATAATAAGTGTATAGTGTCAAAACATTTTCAATCATAAATATCGATCATAGACGGCATGGGTACCATATATCATGTCGCCATACTAGTTCTACAATTAAAACCGCAATATCACGTATTGGAAATTGGATTCCGTCATGAGTCGAGGCAAGGGGCAAGCTCCTCTCCGCGTTCGAGACACTCTAGCAAATGCCTCGGGACCGCACACAGCAATCCCTGGATCCTCCAAGGCCGGTCCTCTCTTACTTTTGAGGATTGGCAATTCCTGAACACACGTTTCCCGGTCCTTACATACCTATATCCGAGGCGCCTCGTATCCAACAACCACACAGGTGAAAAGTATATAAATGTCAGGGCTGGTAGGTCACTGACACCACCCTAGCTAGAAAGAAACGTCGTGCACTCCTTGGGTCCGTATCCCGTTTTTGACTCATACCGAGGTGTGAGGCTCGCGAATTCACGTTATACACAAAGCTACGCCACACAGGCCGTGCTTTGATCATCTACCACAAGACTTTGCTTTTCAACAGAAGCCCTGATCAATTGCCACTTACGCGTGCCACATTGGCAATTCACTCCATGCGACTGATGTCCATCGATATACAACCTCTGAGCTCGTACGTCTCAGAGAAGGGCGTTAAGCAAGAGAATAAATTCTCCGCTGCCAAACAGATGTATATTTAATAGAGATCAATCAACACAGAATAAAATCCAATGTCAGACACACAATCCATTTACAAGTTCGTTCTGGGTCTGAACGAAACCGGAGGCACTTTCCTCGTATATCCATCCATCTCCAGGTACGTCTGGACGATCACCAACTGATTCCCTCATCCTGGGTGTACAGCCCAATCAAGATAATCAGTAATCACCCAAACGATGTGAAGACTTCCGGTCTTCAACCACCGTCTTCATCTTCGACATCTCGTCGAATCGGTTATTCAGAATGGGTATAAACCCGGCCTTTCTGAATAACCCACGTATATAATAAACGAATGTTACACAATCACAACAAACGCCTCATTCCAATTCAGAATATTCTTTTATTCACAAAATCACATTCTTAGGGAAATGTTCCCATTAATTTTATCCAAGATAAATTCTTCTAAATTTATTCTTTAATCCTCCTATGGATATCATTTCAAACTAGTCGGGATTAACGAACCACACCGAAGTAATTATTTATTTTATTTCCCAATCCCAACCTATATATCCCATGGAGCAAAACTGGTGATACTCCATTCCTAACACCACGGGGTTATCGGTAAAATTAATTACCATTTCACGTTCAAATCTAATTAAAGATTTAACTATCGCTTTGGAGCAAAACTGGTGATACTCCACTCTCGATCACTTTTCAGATTTGATAATTTAAATTATCAATTCACATTTTAATCTAATTAAAGATTCATTAAAACTACACTTAGTCTTAATTCTTTCAAAAATCAACATCTTTCCTTTAACTGGGTTAAAGAACCAATGTCATCTAAAACACGATTCACGATAAACCCAAATCACATTCGATATTAAATACAAGGCTCTGAATAGAAAATATACCGGCTTATATTCAATATCAAATTCTGAAACCAACAAATATCGTATTGGAAATAACGATATAAAATATATCTTTCAAATTCCCATAACCATATCTGCATAGTCACGAAATCCAACATCGAAATACTCCGAAGATAATTTCGATTCAACTCCAGCCCAATTCACGTATTGGGAATATTGATTATTTTTAAAATCACTTTCAAATCCAATTTATTTATTTAAAAAAATAAATCGATTTTAATTCTAGTTCAAAACTAGTTCATTTCGATAAAAATCTATTTTTATCCTTTCAAAGGTGGAATTCTTCATCCCAGTTCTTTCCGATTCACATATTATGATTTTACACAAATTATCAATATTTTTAATAATTTTATCAAGGCCCGTACAGTCGATTTCCATCAACGGCTATCGAACTGCACTTACAGCGACCTTTTTCAAATTTGATTTGGACATAATTCCAAATCCAACCGTTAGATTTCAAATATCTAGTATTCATTGGAAAGCTCTTTTCGATACGAACCCAACGGTTCCGGTTTTAGGAGAATCCGACGGTCGGATCTCCCGTAACGTCGATTCGAAGTCAATGGTCGAAATTCACGAACTGCCGCGGCGCGGCGCGTTCTATTCAGGCCACTTTATATATAACATATATATATATTATATATATTTCGTCAATTTCCTTTTAAAACGTATTTTATAAATCGTTTTAACTTCGTTTTCAAAACCATTTCAACTCTATATTCAATTTCAAATCAAAATTGGATATTTCATATCATTACTATATAAATGATAATACTTTCTAAATGTTATATTTAGAAATCACTTCTTTTCTATATTCATTATAAAAACGAATATAATCGATATAAATATCGTTCACGTCAAAATAGCGCAACTCTAATCAACACGGCTTTATATATTTCAATAAATCGTTATTCTATTCAACAAATGAATATTTATTCTATTCAACACATGAATCTATATTTCTTCCAACACACGACTAATCTCAACACATGAGTACTGTCAACACATCACTATTTTTGTTATGTAAAATATTTTATAAAACTATGGTATCTATCGTTTGATTTTCAATTAGACTTCAACCGTAAAGTAGTTCTAATTTTAAATATGATAAAGATGTAAATTTCATTGTATAAAATATTTCACTCAACACATGAATATCGTCAACACATGACTATTTTTATATTCAACACATGAATTTTCTTTTATAACATTCCTTATTTTCCCGATTGGAATGAGGCCCAATCAATCACCATATAATGTTAATTATATGGATTCCATACAACACATGTATATAATAGCAATGATAAACAATCAACCATCATCCAAAGTGCACCACGCAACTGCATAAGCATCAAATATAAATAATCGACGCTTACACAGTCTGTCGACCAATCGATCGACAATAATTAAATAATTGGGATTAGTGTACGCCAAATATCATCCCAACACCCGTGTGGGGTTTCAAATCAACAAACACATATTTTTGTTTGTGCAGTTGGGCGATGTGTAAAATTTATCGACCCAATCAATATCAGTCAAATCAGTGTATATAAACAAATCGGTCGATTTGTTTATAAATATTTATTTCTTTTCAGAAGAGTTTTATGCCGTTTCTTAACACGTTAAAAATTATATTTTTAACGTCAAAAATATTTATTTCAACACTTTACTATTTTTAACTAACACTTTTTTTATTTTTCAAAATTTCGGCGGCATAACGGCACGATACTAGAAACGGGACGAGGCCTAGCCTTATCCCCGGTCTAGTGAAGGCCCACGCCATTCACACATCAATCAAATCCATTTCATTTCACCAAACAATTCAATTCAAACCAAATAATCTAACCAACTACAAAACCAAACAATTTAACAAACAAGCCATCCATGGTCTGTGGATGACGGGTGTCGGGTGCTACTAAGCACCGTCTGCATCCTAGTATATATATATATATAACTAGAAAAAGAGAATTTAGAGTGAGAAGTTCTCACCGATAGCTATCCAATCATCTTGACTCTTCTTTGATAGAAATTTTCATCGTTATCGCCTTTTGTCACTTTCACCGCCCGTAGTCACTACATATATAAAAATCACATTTTTATATTGTTGCCATGTATATAAAAATCACATTTTTATACTGTTGCTATGTATATAAAAATCACATTTTTATACTACTACTATATAGATAAAAATTCTATTTTTACAACGGTGTTCATATAATAAAGATTATATTTTTATATCGCCACTTATATAAAAATCACATCTTTGCTCCTTTTACATAATAAAGATCAAATCTTTAATACTTCTATAATGTAAAAATCATATTTTTATCATCTCTATAACATAAAAATCATATTTTTATCATCTCTATAACATAAAAATCATATTTTTATCATCTCTATAACATAAAAATCATATTTTTATCATCTCTATAACATAAAAATCATATTTTTATCATCTCTATAACATAAAAATCATATTTTTATTAACTTCATATGTCAAAACTGTAGAAGCTTTAAAACGGAGAAAACTCACTTTTTTTCTAACGTCCGGATTCGCTGTTTGTGTCCTAGAATTTGCAAACGAGCTTCAATCTTCACACCATCTTTTTTTTTAGCACAAGCACGCCATTCTGAACAACTTTTGCCTAGTGGTCTTCTTGCCGAAAATGTGCCATTTCGCTGGAAATCGCAAAAAGACAGCATTTTGACAGTGTTTGATCAGCAGACTTCGGACGCGTTTTCCGGCAACTCCGCAGTGCAAAATAGGACTTATCATATACCAAATCGAAGAGAATTTCGTGCTCTACAACTTTGGTTTTGAGGAACTTTGGCTAGAAACGCACGGTTTGGGAGTTATTCGCGAAATACGGTCAGGGACTTATTTGCAAAACAGGCGATTTTGGTGAAAATGGGTTTTTGGGTGTAGCGGGGCCCACGGCCGGAATTGAGGGGGCTGGAGGGGGGCGTGGGGCCTGAGGTGGCGTGGGGAGGTGGATAGGGGCCGACGGCGGTGGTGGTGGGGCCCGTGGTGGTGGCGGTGGTGGCTTGAGGTTTAGGGATTTGCAAATGGAGAGAGGAGAGAGAGGAGGAGGAAGAGGAGGAGGAGGGGAAGAGGAGGAGGGGGTGCGGCGGCCGGCGGTGGGCGGTGGAGGCCGGTGGTGGAGGTGGGCAGCGGGTTTGGGGAGGAGGAGCCATTTTTGAGTTTTTTGGAGGAAGAGAGGAAAGTGAAATTATGAAGAGAAAAAGGAAGTAAAAGTGATTATATGCTAGTTTCCCGCGTATCGCCTGAACACTAACGATCTCCAATCGCCGCGGATTTCGGACACGACATAGTAGACGTGAAGACGAGTCCAACGAAACAAGTTTCGTCGAATTCCGAGTTCGTTTGACCATTCAACAAAAATCACAAAAATGCTCAGATAAGCTCTAAAAATGCGATTTTGGCGCACCTTTTCTTCTCGCACGCTCACATGCTAACTCAAAAAAAATCAAGCCCTCTTAGATTTAACCATTATTAGACGATACGAATCCATAAAAAAAAGTAGAATCGAATTCCGAGGTCGTATCAATAATGTTCCTTTGTAAAATAACTGCTCGTTTTGCCTTGAACTGTTTCAGCTCGCACGGCCACATACTAACTCCGTTCGACGCGCCATTTGGAACATAACAATAATTTGTCATTATGAATCCATAAAAATTTATCTCGTCGAATTCTGAGCTCGTATGCAAAATTTCACTTTTTAAGGGCTATGTATTGTTAACCGAACAACTCCAGCCCATAGCCACTATTCCGGATATCGGAATATATCGAAGCTTATACTTTTCGGAGTTCTAAATGGCATTTTGAACTCAATGGAAGTGGTTTTGAGTCCAAATTCATCCGTATGCAAAATTTGACTTTTTGGCGCCGTGTATAATTTACATAGCGACTATTCTGAATTTTCAACTGGGCATAACTTTTGATTCCCGCTATGAAATTTCGATTTTTCAGATTCGTTGGAAAGATATTCTCGAATAGATTCTAATATTTTTGGTTTCACTAAAATCCGGATCGTTTTGCACCCGGTACATTCAATTGAAGTTTGAAATCGAATTATCGAACTACCGCGCCATTTTCAATTCCTTTTATAATTATATATAAATATTTATATTCTAACGACGACGTATATAAATATATACGTTCTATTTATATTCAAAATAAATTTCTCGTCGATATTATTTAAAATAATCTATTTTAAATAATCAAAATTCGCTAAAATCGCCAAAATAAAAATTTTAAACTGGCTCAGATTTTGCGGGTTATTACAATCTCCCCCACTTAAAACTTTTCGTCCCCGAAAAGGAACAAAGTCGAAAGTGGTTTGATTAATCAACTCTACGTTCGATCTGGCTTCCATTCTCCAACTTTTCAGTTTCTGAGAATTTCCAAATTCTCAAAAATTTGGCTAACACCCTAAATTTTCGAAAAATTTCGCCATAACCTCCTTTGTACGGGGAGCACGGGAAAATCTCGAAATTGCCATACAGGCTTTCTGATCTCAAAAAGAAAAAGAAAAAGCCAAGCGGCTAGCCAATCGGCTCATAAAATCATCATCACCCAAACAAAACAGTAAATTATGTAGTAAACATGTACCTATTTGTCGGGCAAACAAATTTTATTCTCTGCTCTAGCCTCCTTGCTATGACCTGTTCAATGTAAGTACAAGTATATGCAAGCAAATGCGACCAATTTTCAATACAATTCAATATGTGATTCAATTAGGCTAATTGGCTAAAAATTAGCAAACAAATAAACAAGCAACACAAACATCAATCAATTAGTGAATTAGAGTTTCAAATTCATAATTTTGATACATATACAAAAATCATGTTTTTGATGCCAATTCACAACAATGTGTTCTAACTATATAAGTTTTGGTTCTCACACCAGTCTAATGGAAATATATAGATATCACACCTTCGAAACACGAATATAAATACTGATGATGTGGCCACATCATCAGAATTATCCCCGGGTGTCTAGAATGTGACCCTATATCTATCCAGTATATTAAAACTTCGACTATACGTTCATGACGCGTATACGCGAAATCTGTATATACTCGATTGTCCAAATTCAAAAATAAATAAATAATCAAATACGTATAAAGAGATTTAAATTTTAAAACAAAATTGCTTTCATTTGAAAAATATACTCTTCACACTCGTTCTAGGATACTACTGATCCTATCTCTAACGAGTCATTCTAATTGGATATTACTAATCCAATATCTGATGAATTCTTTCGTATGGTTCTAATGTGTCTTGTTCTCGAGCTCTGTAAACCAAGGCTCTGATACCACTGTAAGCACCCGTAACTTCCCCGTGAAGGAAAGCACGAATACTTTGAGAACAACACACAAAAGGACGCAGACGGAAGAACATTTCATTGTTATTACAACAATTCCATCAGATACAAGAATATACAGAGTATAAATGAATAAATTACATTCAATAAATATCAGAGATTACAATAAATTACATAGCAGCGGAAAAATATACAAAACATAACTGAAAGTGATACACGGATACAGAGCTTTCCGAGCATCGTTCCAGCTGTAAATCAGGACCCTGTGAATATAAATCTGCAAAACCAAAACTACTAGCTGCCCGTGCGGAAAATAGGGGCACCCAGAGTTTAGGTTAAAACAATAAACTCCAGGTCAGTCATGGGACTGGTGTGAGAACTAAAACAGTTATTCAAAAACTTTACTTAAAGATAGTAATTCAAGGGACCACGCCGTATAACACGGAACGGGTTTCCTCCCAAGAATACTAGTGCATATAACAAAACAGCGCAATGCTCTTTCGAAAAATGAAGCTATTATAAGACCCAGGTCCCATCACACAATGCAACGCAAGCCGGAGGATAGGGTTTTCCCTTATAATAGCCAAACATGCTTGGTACGTTTAAAACAAATCATTTGATACTATAATAAGTGTATAGTGTCAAAACATTTTCAATCATAAATATCGATCATAGACGGCATGGGTACCATATATCATGTCGCCATACTAGTTCTACAATTAAAACCGCAATATCACGTATTGGAAATTGGATTCCGTCATGAGTCGAGGCAAGGGGCAAGCTCCTCTCCGCGTTCGAGACACTCTAGCAAATGCCTCGGGACCGCACACAGCAATCCCTGGATCCTCCAAGGCCGGTCCTCTCTTACTTTTGAGGATTGGCAATTCCTGAACACACGTTTCCCGGTCCTTACATACCTATATCCGAGGCGCCTCGTATCCAACAACCACACAGGTGAAAAGTATATAAATGTCAGGGCTGGTAGGTCACTGACACCACCCTAGCTAGAAAGAAACGTCGTGCACTCCTTGGGTCCGTATCCCGTTTTTGACTCATACCGAGGTGTGAGGCTCGCGAATTCACGTTATACACAAAGCTACGCCACACAGGCTGTGCTTTGATCATCTACCACAAGACTTTGCTTTTCAACAGAAGCCCTGATCAATTGCCACTTACGCGTGCCACATTGGCAATTCACTCCATGCGACTGATGTCCATCGATATACAACCTCTGAGCTCGTACGTCTCAGAGAAGGGCGTTAAGCAAGAGAATAAATTCTCCGCTGCCAAACAGATGTATATTTAATAGAGATCAATCAACACAGAATAAAATCCAATGTCAGACACACAATCCATTTACAAGTTCGTTCTGGGTCTGAACGAAACCGGAGGCACTTTCCTCGTATATCCATCCATCTCCAGGTACGTCTGGACGATCACCAACTGATTCCCTCATCCTGGGTGTACAGCCCAATCAAGATAATCAGTAATCACCCAAACGATGTGAAGACTTCCGGTCTTCAACCACCGTCTTCATCTTCGACATCTCGTCGAATCGGTTATTCAGAATGGGTATAAACCCGGCCTTTCTGAATAACCCACGTATATAATAAACGAATGTTACACAATCACAACAAACGCCTCATTCCAATTCAGAATATTCTTTTATTCACAAAATCACATTCTTAGGGAAATGTTCCCATTAATTTTATCCAAGATAAATTCTTCTAAATTTATTCTTTAATCCTCCTATGGATATCATTTCAAACTAGTCGGGATTAACGAACCACACCGAAGTAATTATTTATTTTATTTCCCAATCCCAACCTATATATCCCATGGAGCAAAACTGGTGATACTCCATTCCTAACACCACGGGGTTATCGGTAAAATTAATTACCATTTCACGTTCAAATCTAATTAAAGATTTAACTATCGCTTTGGAGCAAAACTGGTGATACTCCACTCTCGATCACTTTTCAGATTTGATAATTTAAATTATCAATTCACATTTTAATCTAATTAAAGATTCATTAAAACTACACTTAGTCTTAATTCTTTCAAAAATCAACATCTTTCCTTTAACTGGGTTAAAGAACCAATGTCATCTAAAACACGATTCACGATAAACCCAAATCACATTCGATATTAAATACAAGGCTCTGAATAGAAAATATACCGGCTTATATTCAATATCAAATTCTGAAACCAACAAATATCGTATTGGAAATAACGATATAAAATATATCTTTCAAATTCCCATAACCATATCTGCATAGTCACGAAATCCAACATCGAAATACTCCGAAGATAATTTCGATTCAACTCCAGCCCAATTCACGTATTGGGAATATTGATTATTTTTAAAATCACTTTCAAATCCAATTTATTTATTTAAAAAAATAAATCGATTTTAATTCTAGTTCAAAACTAGTTCATTTCGATAAAAATCTATTTTTATCCTTTCAAAGGTGGAATTCTTCATCCCAGTTCTTTCCGATTCACATATTATGATTTTACACAAATTATCAATATTTTTAATAATTTTATCAAGGCCCGTACAGTCGATTTCCATCAACGGCTATCGAACTACACTTACAGCGACCTTTTTCAAATTTGATTTGGACATAATTCCAAATCCAACCGTTAGATTTCAAATATCTAGTATTCATTGGAAAGCTCTTTTCGATACGAACCCAACGGTTCCGGTTTTAGGAGAATCCGACGGTCGGATCTCCCGTAACGTCGATTCGAAGTCAATGGTCGAAATTCACGAACTGCCGCGGCGCGGCGCGTTCTATTCAGGCCACTTTATATATAACATATATATATATATATATTATATATTTCGTCAATTTCCTTTTAAAACGTATTTTATAAATCGTTTTAACTTCGTTTTCAAAACCATTTCAACTCTATATTCAATTTCAAATCAAAATTGGATATTTCATATCATTACTATATAAATGATAATACTTTCTAAATGTTATATTTAGAAATCACTTCTTTTCTATATTCATTATAAAAACGAATATAATCGATATAAATATCGTTCACGTCAAAATAGCGCAACTCTAATCAACACGGCTTTATATATTTCAATAAATCGTTATTCTATTCAACAAATGAATATTTATTCTATTCAACACATGAATCTATATTTCTTCCAACACACGACTAATCTCAACACATGAGTACTGTCAACACATCACTATTTTTGTTATGTAAAATATTTTATAAAACTATGGTATCTATCGTTTGATTTTCAATTAGACTTCAACCGTAAAGTAGTTCTAATTTTAAATATGATAAAGATGTAAATTTCATTGTATAAAATATTTCACTCAACATATGAATATCGTCAACACATGACTATTTTTATATTCAACACATGAATTTTCTTTTATAACATTCCTTATTTTCCCGATTGGAATGAGGCCCAATCAATCACCATATAATGTTAATTATATGGATTCCATACAACACATGTATATAATAGCAATGATAAACAATCAACCATCATCCAAAGTGCACCACGCAACTGCATAAGCATCAAATATAAATAATCGACGCTTACACAGTCTGTCGACCAATCGATCGACAATAATTAAATAATTGGGATTAGTGTACGCCAAATATCATCCCAACACCCGTGTGGGGTTTCAAATCAACAAACACATATTTTTGTTTGTGCAGTTGGGCGATGTGTAAAATTTATCGACCCAATCAATATCAGTCAAATCAGTGTATATAAACAAATCGGTCGATTTGTTTATAAATATTTATTTCTTTTCAGAAGAGTTTTATGCCGTTTCTTAACACGTTAAAAATTATATTTTTAACGTCAAAAATATTTATTTCAACACTTTACTATTTTTAACTAACACTTTTTTTATTTTTCAAAATTTCGGCGGCATAACGGCACGATACTAGAAACGGGACGAGGCCTAGCCTTATCCCCGGTCTAGTGAAGGCCCACGCCATTCACACATCAATCAAATCCATTTCATTTCACCAAACAATTCAATTCAAACCAAATAATCTAACCAACTACACAACCAAACAATTTAACAAACAAGCCATCCATGGTCTGTGGATGACGGGTGTCGGGTGCTACTAAGCACCGTCTGCATCCTAGTATATATATATATATAACTAGAAAAAGAGAATTTAGAGTGAGAAGTTCTCACCGATAGCTATCCAATCATCTTGACTCTTCTTTGATAGAAATTTTCATCGTTATCGCCTTTTGTCACTTTCACCGCCCGTAGTCACTACATATATAAAAATCACATTTTTATATTGTTGCCATGTATATAAAAATCACATTTTTATACTGTTTCTATGTATATAAAAATCACATTTTTATACTACTACTATATAGATAAAAATTCTATTTTTACAACGGTGTTCATATAATAAAGATTATATTTTTATATCGCCACTTATATAAAAATCACATCTTTGCTCCTTTTACATAATAAAGATCAAATCTTTAATACTTCTATAATGTAAAAATCATATTTTTATCATCTCTATAACATAAAAATCATATTTTTATTAACTTCATATGTCAAAACTGTAGAAGCTTTAAAACGGAGAAAACTCACTTTTTTTCTAACGTCCGGATTCGCTGTTTGTGTCCTAGAATTTGCAAACGAGCTTCAATCTTCACACCATCTTTTTTTCTAGCACAAGCACGCCATTCTGAACAACTTTTGCCTAGTGGTCTTCTTGCCGAAAATGTGCCATTTCGCCGGAAATCGCAAAAAGACAGCATTTTGACAGTGTTTGATCAGCAGACTTCGGACGCGTTTTCCCGACAACTCCGCAGTGCAAAATATGACTTATCATATACCAAATCGAAGAGAATTTCGTGCTCTACAACGTTGGTTTTGAGGAACTTTGGCTAGAAACGCACGGTTTGGGAGTTATTCGCGAAATACGGTCAGGGACTTATTTGCAAAACGGGCGATTTCGGTGAAAATGGGTTTTTGGGTGTAGCGGGGCCCACGGCCGGAATTGAGGGGGCTGGAGGGGGGCGTGGGGCCTGAGGTGGCGTGGGGAGGTGGCTAGGGGCCGGCGGCGGTGGTGGTGGGGCCCGTGGTGGTGGCGGTGGTGGCTTGAGGTTTAGGGATTTGCAAATGGAGAGAGGAGAGAGAGGAGGAGGAGGAGGAGGAGGAGGGGAAGAGGAGGAGGGGGTGCGGCGGCCGGCGGTGGGCGGTGGAGGCCGGTGGTGGAGGTGGGCAGCGGGTTTGGGGAGGAGGAGCCATTTTTGAGTTTTTTGGAGGAAGAGAGGAAAGTGAAATTATGAAGAGAAAAAGGAAGTAAAAGTGATTATATGCTAGTTTCCCGCGTATCGCCTGAACACTAACGATCTCCAATCGCCGCGGATTTCGGACACGACATAGTAGACGTGAAGACGAGTCCAACGAAACAAGTTTCGTCGAATTCCGAGTTCGTTTGACCATTCAACAAAAATCACAAAAATGCTCAGATAAGCTCTAAAAATGCGATTTTGGCGCACCTTTTCTTCTCGCACGCTCACATGCTAAATCAAAAAAAATCAAGCCCTCTTGGATTTAACCATTATTAGACGATACGAATCCATAAAAAAAAGTAGAATCGAATTCCGAGGTCGTATCAGTAATGTTCCTTTGTAAAATGACTGCTCGTTTTGCCTTGAACTGTTTCAGCTCGCACGGCCACATACTAACTCCGTTCGACGCGCCATTTGGAACATAACAATAATTTGTCATTATAAATCCATAAAAATTTATCTCGTCGAATTCTGAGCTCGTATGCAAAATTTCACTTTTTAAGGGCTATGTATTGTTAACCGAACAACTCCAGCCCATAGCCACTATTCCGGATATCGGAATATATCGAAGCTTATACTTTTCGGAGTTCTAAATGGCATTTTGAACTCAATGGAAGTGGTTTCGAGTCCAAATTCATCCGTATGCAAAATTTGACTTTTTGGCGCCGTGTATAATATCGACTATTCTGAATTTTCAACTGGGCATAACTTTTGATTCCCGCTATGAAATTTCGATTTTTCAGATTCGTTGGAAAGATATTCTCGAATAGATTCTAATATTTTTGGTTTCACTAAAATCCGGATCGTTTTGCACCCGGTACATTCAATTGAAGTTTGAAATCGAATTATCGAACTACCGCGCCATTTTCAATTCCTTTTATAATTATATATAAATATTTATATTCTAACGACGACGTATATAAATATATACGTTCTATTTATATTCAAAATAAATTTCTCGTCGATATTATTTAAAATAATCTATTTTAAATAATCAAAATTCGCTAAAATCGCCAAAATAAAATTTTTAAACTGGCTCAGATTTTGCGGGTTATTACAGTATATATCCTAAAACATTTACATCTAATGCATATATCCTACAAATAGGATCTGAGGCTCAATGTGTCTATGAGTCTTACATAGACCGATGCTACCATGTGTAAAGTCAACGCTCTCAATAACTATACAATCATTTACGTTGGTAGATATTTAACTGATGATAAAAAATGCAAACCAAAGAATTATAAACATTATAAGTGCATAACTTAACAAAGATTAAGGGCATGTGCTGGTTCTTCTTATTGTAGTGTTTGACAACTCAATGAACAGTTTCAGGTATGTATCAAAGTGTCAAATTATGGCGAAGTTCATCCTTCTCAAAAGCCGAAAACTTGTACCGCTTATATCATATATATGTCACATTCATCTTGAAAATTTCAAATTTTCAGAAATTTAAAACTTGATTTTTAAATGAATTTACTACACTTTGTTGAAATTCTGAGAATTTCCGTTGATTATACCGTAACCTAAAATCATCCAAAACCTGCTCTATTGCTTTTATTCCCACCGTAAGTGCATTACCAGATGTTTCTGAAGTATGAATCAGGCTGAAAATATTCACCATGGGTTTAAGCAAGCAGTACGAAGAAAAGAATAAACCATGAATCAATTCGTGAAGGTTTTCCCCAAAATGAGCATACAGGAGTTTTTAGAACCCTTTCGGGTTAATTCAAAATTATAACCTGTTCCATCCATGTAAACTGAGCAACGCTGGAAAGCTTACCAGCTGGATGCAATTTCGACTGCTGATCAAAGAGGTCGACGAACGGAGGCACGCACCATAGAGAAAAAACGGGTAGAAGCGGTAGATCGAGAAGCAAACTTGTGGAGGAGTCGTGTCATGGATGAGGGCAAGGCAGAACGGCCATGGGCCCATGAGTGTTTGTGTTTGGGAAAGAGAAGGGAAGGTGGCTGATTTGGGAGGGAGGGAAAATGAAAAGGGCCACCAATAGTTGGTGGGGGTAGGAGAAAGGCGAACAGGGAAAAGGTAGAACGAGGCGGTTCAGATTTAATTAGTGTAAAGGCCTGAGAGCGCTCGGTTGCTAACTCAGTAATTATAATATAGTATAGATTACGGGTTGAAATGATAAATATCCGTATCACTTGACCATAGGGTAGAAAACTATGTACGGACACCGTTGGTTGTGTTTTCGTAGTAAAATGATTTGGAATTTAAATTTAACTTAATATTATTATTAATATATATATATATATATATATTGAAGTTTTTAAATTAGAATTTTATAAATTTTAAATTATATGTTTAAACGATTTTTTTATAAATAAATATAGATTTGAATATTTATTTAGAATTTTCTTATAATTTTATTTATTTTAAACTATATAATTTAATTATATAAGTATTTTAAACCGTTTATATTATTCTAAATAATTCTTTTAAACCTATTTCTATATTATTTTATCCTATATATGTTTATAATTTATATTCTAATTAATTTTAGAATTTTGTAAACTTATATATATATATATTTTCAATGTTAAATTTCTTTTATATATATTTTTATAAACTTTAATAATAAACTCAAGTTGGATAAGTTAGATTTCGCGATTTAAATTCGAAGATTTATAGATGTAAATTTATATAATGAGATTTGAATAACGAATGAACTCATATTAAGTTATGAATTCAAATTGATACGAACCTTTTGTAGAGATGAATTGGGTAAAAATATGAAATGAATTTGAATTTGAATTGGTTTGACCTTATAAGAGGCAAATTTGAATTGTGAAACTGATTCTAAATTTGAATCTTTCGAATTTAAGAGAAAATGTATTAGAATTTATAATTGATATGGAATGAATTCTATTTTAAGTAACCGAATGTGAATTTGAATATTAAAATTTTATATATGGAATCGATTTTATAATGGAATGGTTTGAATCGGAATATTTGTGAAATTGAACTTATAAGAATGGTTTAAAATTTTATGAACTGTTTGAAATTGAAACAAAAGTTTTGTTCTGAATTATATAAATTGGAATTTGAACTTAAATGAATAATTATAAAGATAAATGGGATTATACCAATTGTTTGAATTTATAAATAACTATTTCGAAATGTATGACTTGAATTACATAACTCAATAGGTTTTGTTTATACTTTGAAATGTTAGTCTTTTAATTGAATTATACATTTTGAATTCGAACCAAAATGTTGAATTTATGTGAATTGACCTGAAACGATTTCCTAAAGGAAAATTTTGAATTATTTGAATTGTTTCAAACATGAACTTTTATGAATATAAACCAAACAAAATAATATCGAAGTAAAATGTTTTGGTATTGATTTAAACGGAAATTCATTATGCGAATACTTTCAGAAATTTTAACCGATGTTAAATGAATAGTATTAGTTTATATTACAATGAGATCATTACGATATGTTTCTAAATCAATTTGGTTTAAAGCGATCTAAATGAGTTAGTTTCAAATTTAAATATAATTGAAATTAGATATTTAATTTTGATTTCAAATTCGAATATGAGAATTCATATCAACTATTTTATAAAGTGATTTATAAAATAATGAACATGGTGTGAAAAATGTAAACGATTGGTTGTTAAAGAGACCGGGATCGGCTATTGTCATACTCTCTACCAATACCGAAAACCACTTTAACAACTGTGTACGAGGTGGAGTTCCAGAATGAAGGGGATGATTTGGCGAACGACTCTATTTTTGTATTTCATATTAATTACAAGACCATGACTACCATGAGTCAGCTTGATGTGGCTAAAACAGGAGCTACGCACGGACCAAGTGAGGTCATACCTCCTACCGAGCACACTTCTTCAATATTATTCTATTACCGTTGAGATTCGATTGGGCCTTTTGATTATAGGAGTGTGTATTGAGGTGGGGGTAGTAGTTGTTATGCGTTACCACCAGTCCGGCTTTGCAAACGGTGAATCCACCCTGGCATTCCTTGCGTGCCTTGTCGCATGCTGTAATGACCCGGTATTTACACATATCACTGACACAGATATAAATTTGATCGTAAGTACGTATTTACAAATACGATCTAAAATCTAGACTTTGAAATTTCAAAACATGTTAACCTTTGAATAATAGCATTTATAGATGCATAAATTACAGCATTTACTAAAAACCCATTTTGACACATTCATGTATGATAGCATATATTTGATAGCGTTTGTTTAAATTGATTTTTACACATGTATGGATTACAACACTTTTACATAGCATGTCTTTATGATGCCCATTTTATTCATATGTTTTGTTCATTTTTTTTTTAGAATTTGAGTTTTTGGTAAATCCTTGATTTAAAAACTTTTAACACTTGAATTAAATATGCCAAACCCATTTTGTTATCAAAGCAAGTATTAAGGCAAGTTTAAATTCACAAATTCATAAATCAAAACATGAAAGTATCATCTCTTTTTGCAAGCTTGTTTCTTGAAAAAATTCAAGGATAACACCTACCCTAGTACTAAACTAGTTAAGAGGATCTAAAGAAATATTTTGTTCTCATGGCAAATCATTTTTGGTATCAAGTATTTTCAGTTTTCAAATCTTCCTCTTTTCTCACAAGATTTCTGAAAATGACGTTTTCTTTTTGCATTTTCAAAACCCTGTTTATTTTATCATGAAACATATGCATAAAGATTACAAAATCTTGTATATATATATAGAATCTTACCTACACTAGACCAATTCAAAAACATGGATTTTCTAAAGATTTTCTAGACATATTCTTTCACATGCCATGGATCTACTTGTACCAAACTTTCAGATTTTGCATAGCCTTGGAAGGTAAGTAAAAATACTTTATATTTTGTGTTAAATCAAAAATGTCATGAGAGATTTTGGGGTAGAAACCCAATATGAAAACTGAACATGTATGGTACTAACAAGGAAGCTATAATTTGTTTAAAACCAAGGAAGACGTAGTGAAGATCATAGTTGTACCATTTGCATTTAAGGTGATATATCATAGAAACAAATAGGAAAAGAGGATGTGCATGTGCAAGTGTTTTCAAGGTGATGTTTGGCTGAGATAAGCCACGTGCATGAGGAGGTGGTGTTTTGATTTGGCAAGAGAAAAAGTCTTTTCTTTTGAGTTGTCTTTCATTTGTCAAAAACAAATCTGAAAACTGATTTTTTTTGCCACCATTATTTTATGAATTTCCTACCACTATAAATAGGACCTAAGCACACACATCTCACTCACACAAACACACAACCATTCAAGAGAATTCAGCAAGAAAACTAAGGGTTTCAAGCTTTCAAAAAGGTGAGTAAACTATTTTAAATTTCCTGATCTGTTTTCCTGCATTTTTCCTGGTTTGAACTGTTCCTTTGTATGTTATGGTTTGTTTTGTTTGATTGAATGCAACCTTGGTTGAATTACCCTCTTGTCTTGATCAAAGAGCTAAGGTAGGTTACTTTAGTTTATTGATTTACATTTGGTCGAGAAGCTTATACTAACAGTTCAACAAAACATGTTGTTTAAATAGAAAAAACTTAGGATTTCTTAGTCAAGGACTTAAGCTAGATAATTTCATTATGTTCAGGTTAGTTCCTATCTATACATCATCACTAAAACAAATTAAAAGTAAGAAAAAGATGTAAATATACTTAAACAACCACTGTTACTTGAAAACAGGAAATAACACAAACAGTTCATTTGCTCTCTGTTTCATCGAATTTTCAAAACCTGTATTAAATCAATTTGAATACATGGATGGAATCCCTAATGAAAATGATGATTTTTAGAAGTGGTCTCATGATTTTTAGTGGCTTAGATCACGAGTTATGACCGGATGATCAAAATTTGAACTTCGATCAAATTCCGGCCACCCAAGTGATTTGAGGCCGTGATATTGGAAGTAGAGCATCACCTAGGGTCGAGGATTCAAGGAAAAATGCTAAATAATTTTTCAAATGAAAGGATGAAGAGTACGAGGTGAAAATAGGGTTTAAAACTTGGTTTTGGGTTCGGTTTCTTTCGTCAGAACTGGTCGTCAACGGCGGGCCTAGGGGGTGCGGTCATGGGGGGATCGCGGCGTCAGGTGATGGTGGTGGCATGGTAAGGAGGAGTCGGCGGCTCATGGTCGAGGCGAGGAGGATTTGTGACGATCCCGAAACCCGTACGACGGTGTTAAGGATAATCATTGGAATTTAACTCATTAATCATCATTAGCAGAGTACAGATAATAGCATAAACAACAAACAGAATAATTTTACATAGATATGACAGCGGAATCATAACATGTAACAACATCATAGTAGCACAGTGTAGGATATCACTTAGTGCATAAAAAGGGGATGATCAGTCAGCATCGCCATAAGCGGAATATATACATACAGTGAGACATAATAAAGATATCAGTCTACATCGCCTGAGGCGGTACATATACATAAGATAATACATGTTGGGAGTAAATCAGTCTGCATCGCCATAGGTAGAATCTTATACATAAGGTCAGGACAGCGGAAAGTCAATAGCCAAAATACAAGTAAATTTAATCCTCGCTATCAAGCCAAAAGCGCACTCCGTGCTGCAGTGCTAAGCCAAAATAACCTGTCATCTGACAACTAGGCTGCCCGTATGAAAATAAGGGCACCCGAGTTTGCAAAGTGAAACAAACAACGAGTCAGTCATTGGGACTGGTATGAGAAATCTACTTAAGTGGTTAAACAACAGTAATAAGGCAAATCGTAGGACCACGCCACTTTCGCGGAACGGGTTTACTCCAGCGATTGCCAGTTGTAACGACCCGCATTTTTACGCATAATAAATAATTTATTTAATTATTTAAATCTGTTTTAGAAATTTAAAATGGTCGTTTAATTCAATTATATTGGATACTTAATTAAAATTAATAATTAAATAATATATTTAATTTTTGAATTTATCAGAAATGGTGAATCAAAAATATAATGTGAACTGGGCAATTCAAAATATATAATTCAGTTTATATTGGATTTTTTTGGTGGAAATATTTAAATAACGACAGTTTGAACGTATAAATTATATTATAATTAAAATCGAGCTTGAAATGGCGCTGCAGTTCACGATTTGGCGATTCGAACTTCAACTGAATGTACAGGATTCGTTTTAAGCCGGATTTCTGTGAAACAAGAAACGTTAGAAGCTGGTGAAGTATATTTTTCTAGTGGAAGAGAAAAATCGGGATTTCGTCGTATAGGTTTTGGTTTACGTTCAAAATCAAATTTCAGCATAGTCGCTATAAAATCGTTTATCGACCGTAACAGTTTATTCCATATAACTAGAGATCGGGTTTGAATTTAGATGGGGTTCTTTTGGGAAATAGTGATAAAATAATTTTTAGAAATTTACTATAATTTTCAATGAATTTAATAAGCGACTTTTTATTTGAAGTATTTCGCACCCTGAAATCAACATTTTGAAGTTTCAAAATATGAGTCCACCTACCGATATTATTGTATTTTTGGGATCGTGGCACCTTGCTGGTCACGATCATATTTTTATTTCTGTCTATGGCAGGTTATGAATAAACGAAGTTCTTTAAAATCGATACCACATTAATGTCAAATTTATAATATACTACATAAGGTTTGCTCTCAGTTTTCGCATACGTCCCACTGCACTTTTTGACACACGCTGCTATATGTACTGATATTTTATAATTTAAAGTTGGAACGTACCTGACTTAACAATGCAATGCAAGGGTTCCGCATGTTTATTGTACTCCCACATGGGAACGTGTTCATCGTTCATGGCACCTATAGGACTAAATCAATAATGTAATTGGTGTATATTTTATGTGGCAATTTAATAGACAATGAAGTAAAGACCCAGTGGAATAAAATTCTAAATTCTATTAAATGATGCCAACCGCATTTTTCATTTCACATTTACTTCCTGTCCCCTCTTCTTCACTGTTACGTCCCATCTTGCCCCTTCCCTTAGGTATTAAGTATTCTAAAATGTACAAATATATACATTTTTATATCACTGCATGTCTAGGCAAATCAAAACAGAAAACTGCAAACGTACACGCTAGTGTACCCTATTACTTCGCACTGAAGTATCAAAAACATATATATATACAGGATCGTCCTCCTGTTTATTTCCTTTTGCTTCAAAACTAAACTCATGCCAACAGTTTTTAAGAGCAAATAAAACGATAAGAAAACATATACCACTCTACTAAAATCCTGTGATGTATAAATATATTTATATAGGAGAGGTCTGGACTGTTTCTCGTGCGGGTGGTGTGAGCTGAGTGACATGCGGTGGGAGGGCGAGCTCGTGATGAATGATTTGAGGACGTAGGGCTCGGGTTGCTCAAGAGATTGGTGGTGATCTTGTTGAAACCGGTGAAGAGTTCATGGGTACTCCCTGTTTGTTGCGTACTGAAAAAGGGGTGGAAATGTAGGAGATGCGTTCGAGTGTAAATCGATGGAGAGGAGATGGAAGAGGTTGGGAAGAGGAGTGAAATGGTGGTTTTAGTGTGTGAATCTATGGAGTAATGGGTGCGTGAATGATGAATGGCGTTGGAAAATGGCGCTCGAAGTTTTACTGGAGTACGGTGTTGATTTTGGGGAAGATAAGTAAAAGGAGCAAACAGGTTTAAGGGGTAGTTGGGCTGGATCTCATATGGTAAGCCCAATATGGAAATTAAATTAAGTTTAATTCATATTAAATAGAGTCCAAACTTGTAATGCTAATATCTAACACATAAGGTATCAGATTGACGAACCGTAAGAAGCGTTGGGATCGTATGGACGAGCACTACGCAATGGAACTGACCGCAAGTCAATTGGAGCTTGTTTGGATTTACGGCAAAAATAAACGTCTGAACCAAATCAGTGACCGATTATCGTTATTCAACGATAAACCGTCCAATGTGAGTAAATCTCACTAACTCTGAACGCTTTATATTTTTACAAAGTATTTTTAGAAGTGATAAAAATTGGATGAAACGCTGTGTGTTGACTGTTTGGTTGAACTGCTAGTCAGTTGATTGAATATTTCGATAACGATATATATAAATCGTATCGAAATATTGATTATGTTTATCAGAATATTTTATACTCATGTTATTTATGTTGACTGACATCTGTGGATGCAGGGAAACAGGTCGGAGGGACCCAACTGGGTTCCTCAACATTTATTTACCGCTTTTCATATATTTTGATATATGATGTGTTATATCATCCGTTATTGATTTTGTGTGTTTGGATGATGATCGATCATTTTGATTGGATATTTTATACCATAAGTGATACTAGAAAGTGAAAAGGGAGATTTTCAAAATATATTTGAAATTAGATTATTTATATAAAAACAACGGATTTTATATATAAAGGGAAAAAGGGTTTATAAAGGAAAAATCATATTTGTAAAATCAAAATAAAGGAAAAATATTGGTAAACCAATGTAGAGGAAAAATATATTTTTAAATCAATATAAAGGAAATTATTGGAAGAAATAAGGAATAGGGAAATATTGCAAATCATTTGCAAATAAAAATATATGGAAAAGGGAAAATATTTGTAAATCATTTACAAATAAAATAGAAAGAGGAATATTTGTAAAACAATTACAAATAGAAATAATAAGAGAATATTTGTAAACACTTTCAAATGAAATATGAAAAGAGATATTTATCTAGAAAATAAACTGAGTTATGAAAAGTAATTATTTATTTAGAAATTTAATAGAATAATGAAGTACTTGGAAATGGATAAAAGTGTAATAAAGAAGAATTTTACACTAGGAAGAATTTGGGCCCGTGCTTCGCACACGGGTAAACAGAATATGAATTCAAAGTGAGAATTTAAGAGAGATCTGTTTTAACAGATAAAGTGAGAAGGTTAATTTATAAATAAAGTTTTATAAATTAACTTAGTTATTTATCTTTGGATAAATAGAGTATATAAGTCAAAACTTATATAGAGAAGTAAAAATCGATTTCCACATCGATGTTTGAAACTGAATAAGGACGAAGGAGAATTTATCGAATAAGAGTTATTCGAAGTAAAGTTATCGAATATCAGTTTATTCGATAGGAAGTTTATTGAATATTAGTTATTCAATTAGATTTGCTCGAATTTAGTTATTCGAGATAGAGTTAAACAGAAGTAGTCATTTAAGATAAGCTACCAGTAAGCACGACTGCTAACGAAATTCACATGGCTGCAGATAGCCTAAGGCGGACGGATGTTTCCTGAGGGAATCAGGCATAACCATTGTGATCGCTGCGATCTAGAGTCGAGCGAATTGTGTTAAATCAAATATCAATAAATTAATAAAAGTAATTAAGTCGAGTTTGTCAAGTTGAGTTAAATAAGTCGAGTTAATTAAGTGAGTTAGTCAAGTCGAGCTGATCAAGTAAGTTGGTCAGATTGAGTTAAATCAAGAGAAGTTAATCAAAACCAAGTTATCCGAATAAGAATTAATCCAGTAAGAGTTAATAGAATAAGGGTTGTAGATTAGAGTTAGCCGAATAGTAGTTAATAAATTAGTTGTTCGTTTATTTATTCGAGTTAGAAAGTGAAAGCCATATTAAAGTTATTATATTTCGGATGTAGGGAATTATAACACCATTGTTATAATCAAGTGATTTCTGATAAAGAAGTGGATTCACAAATCGAATCCGAGAGCAACGTAAGGAAGTGTGTTAAAAGATTGGAAAGTTGAACTTTGTCTATTTCGAAGTTAGAAATGTCGTTCAGTTAAGGTCTGAGAGGTAATTATACCCCAACTTGATTGACTTCAGTTTTAACTAAGAAGTGGATAAGGTTCGAGAGTGAAAGTGGTTAAGTGAATTTAGTTAAAAAGTATAAGGGTTTGTGTTGGCATAGTGATGTTTATTCAAACATCTGTTTAATCAAATGAAAGAGATTTGGATATGTTTTCCAAATGAGAAGCAGAATTGTTTTCTGAATATAGAAACAAGAGATGGAAATGTTTTCCAAGGATAATGATACATATTTTCTAAATATAGTGAATAAGAAACATTAAACAACAGGAATAGGGAAATGAACGAATGAATGAAATGATGATTGACCGATAGAATTTCCATCTGGAAATAATATCGTTGTTTGCACACAGACATGTTTTCATTTGATAGTTAACTCACCGCTATCAAAGTTTTGGACCATTTTACGTTGTTAATATGGAGAGACCGGTTGGATTATTATCCAGAGAACCACTCCGTATTGGCATAAGCGTTGCGAATCGAGTATGCTGAAAATATTGAAGACGGAGTTATGCAAGGGCTATCCTGTTTACAGAATAGTGCCTTCGGTTTGTTCAGCCCCAGGACAAATGTGAGTGGACGAGTGTCTGATAGAGTATATTCAATAAATCGCGTAAGTTGATCTCTTCAAACATACTTACGTTTGGTGGCGGAGGAATTCGTTTCTCTTAGCTGTATACCCGTTTTATTTTTGGGGAAATCAATTTGTGATTTGGCGGGTATGACGATGTGGCATTCAAAGTAATGGAGGTGTGATCTGTCAAAAGGTACGCTATGACCTCTAGCCTCATCAATCGGGAAATGACAAAAATCGGGCAGGCAGCATGGCTATGTGGGTCGCACCCATTAGGATGTATGTCACCTATCTAGAGAAATTCCTTTTGTTCTTAAATCTATCGATGCTGTCCCATTCGGGAGACGGTTGCTGATCCCAACCGTAGGTGATATACATTCGATACACTCAAGCGAAATGAGTGGTCGGTCATGTGAGGGCCGGGTTGCAAGATGTTCTTGTTGAACCCAATGTATTCGCCTCTAGAGATACATGTTCGGAAGGTGGTCCCATGCCTTGTCAAGTCAGAATCCAATCTCCAATAAGTGCCCGCGAGTTTGATTTTATATTATATATGTAGAGCATGAGATGCAAGCGTTCTACTAGATTTTATTTACTTGTGTGATTAGACATTATTATAATATCAGATAAGATGTGATTTCCAAAAATGATTTGGGTTATCGTAAGGTAAAAACCGTCCGTGTTTATGTGTGGATTGGTCTTACGATTAACTTTTCTTTTGAAAAGGATTTTGAAAAGTTAAACCAAGTGATTTGAGTTTACTCACACCAGTCCCATGACTGACCCAGAGTTTATTTTGTTTTGTTTTCCTAAACTCTTGGGTGCCCAAATTTGTACGGGCAGTCAAATAGTCAGGATTTTACAGATATACTTGGAGAGCTTGGAGCAGGAGGCTTCAGGATTATATAGCTATTGTTTATTTCCGCTGTGATGTAAGTGTTATACTCTGATAATGCTACTGTATACATATACTGATTTGTTTTCAAGTTATGTTGTATATTATATTTTATTCTTTCCGCTGTGAGATTCGTGTTACTCTGATGTTGTTGTCTTCTTCTTCTTCTTTTATTCTATTAGTTCTATCTTATCTATCCTCACCCTCTAATTTCTTTCTTGGACTATCCGGGTTTTTGTGATGTTTGGTTAGTCGTCATTAAGTTTATGTCGATAACCAAAGTCGCTCAATTCCCCGGGTCGTTACAGTGGTATCAGAGCTGAAGGTTAAGTACTTCCTTGGCTCTGTGGCGTAATTCAGTAGAGATGGGGTTAGTGATACCCTAGACTGAGTTTGAGTGTATATATACGAGTGAACGTATTTGTTATTTGATATAAATTGGTTTTACATTGTGGAGATTTATTGGTTGAGTTGTTTATGAATTCTGGTCGATCAGTTTGATCCACTGTATCAATAGGGATTTCTAAACGCTTGAATACGATGGACCGACACAGTATGTTTTGAAAAAGGGGGTAAATGAAATAATTTTACCCAAATTATATTTTAATATAAGCAAAGTATAGATATTTGAAATAGTATAATATATTGGATGTGTTGGTTGTTATTATAATCGAATAAGATTATAAAATGTGAATTGGTTATGTAAATAACCAATCAGAATTTATACAAGTGAAATATATGAAATCTGATGAATTAAATCTGAGTTTAAATCAGAATTTAAATCAAAATTCTGGAATATGAAAAAGTATGTGTAAATGATCTGGGTTAAATATATGTGAATTTTAAGATCCTGGGAGATTTTAAATTTGTTACAAGCATTGAAAGGGATATTTTGAAATGGATTTCAAAATGAAAGCGTTTAGAAATGATTTTGAAAGTGATATAGTATTGAACTCACTTCGATAGCTGGAAAATAAATTCCGAGGTTGATCCGGACACCATCGGTGTTCATTTTCGAGTTTGTAAGTGACGGATTACTACCAAAATTTTTGTTTTTGAATTGTTTTGAGAAAACAAGTTGTTTTGAGATTCTAGAAAAGGATATTTGATTTTTGAAAAAGGCAAAGTTGTTTAAAAACTCCCAGAACAGATTATTTGAAATAAACACAAATTAAATAGAAATTTGTGCAAGCAAATTTGAAATTGAATTGAAACTAGTTCGGTGGAAATTGAATTGAAATAGAATGGTGTCGAGTAGAATCGGACTGGATCAGAGATAATCTGGAATAGAAATGAATTGTTGAGTAAGAATTTTGAATTGAGATTGGAATTGCAGTTTGATTGGAGTTTGTCTTGGATAAGCGAATGGGTGTGTTGAAGACAAAAGTGGTTGGAGATTGATTGGGAATACATTGGTATATGCTAAACTGATAGCAGAGTTGAATGCCCGACAAAAAGGTACACATTTATATTCATATGAGTTTGATGAGATTTATGAGCCGAATTGGCAAGCCACTTGGCTGTTTGATTTTCTTTTGGATTGGAGAGGCTTGTGTGGCGGTTTGGGGATTTTCCGGATGCTCCCGGTACAAAGGAAGTGCTGGCGAAATTTTTCGAAAATTTCAGGTGTTAGAAAATTTTCAGAATTTTTGAAAATTTTCGTTAATTGGAATAAATTAATAATTTAATTGAAAGGAATTAATTCAGTTGAAACAGAAATTAAAGAAGTAAACGAATAATTCGAAACCAGTTAATAGGGTTGTTCTCTACCTTAGCAATTTCGAGGACGAAATTATTTTAAGGGGGGAAGAATGTAACGACCCGCATTTTTACGCATAATAAATAATTTATTTAATTATTTAAATCTATTTTAGAAATTTAAAATGGTCGTTTAATTCAATTATATTGGATACTTAATTAAAATTAATAATTAAATAATATATTTAATTTTTGAATTTATCAGAAATGGTGAATCGACAATATAATGTGAACTGGGCAATTCAAAATATATAATCTAGTTTATATTGGATTTTTTTGGCGGAAATATTTAAATAACGACAGTTTGAACGTATAAATTATATTATAATTAAAATCGAGCTTGAAATGGCGCTGCAGTTCACGATTTGGCGATTCGAACTTCAACTGAATGTACAGGATTCGTTTTAAGCCGGATTTCTGTGAAACAAGAAACGTTAGAAGCTGGTGAAGTATATTTTTCTAGTGGAAGAGAAAAATCGGGATTTCGTCGTATAGGTTTTGATTTACGTTCAAAATCAAATTTCAGAATAGTCGCTATAAAATCGTTTATCGACCGTAACGGTTTATTCGATATAACTAGAGATCGGGTTTGAATTTAGATGGGGTTCTTTTGGGAAATAGTGATAAAATAATTTTTAGAAATTTACTATAATTTTCAATGAATTTAATAAGCGACTTTTTATTTGAAGTATTTCGCACCCTGAAATCAACATTTTAAAGTTTCAAAATATGAGTCCACCTACCGATATTATTGTATTTTTGGGATCGTGGCACCTTGCTGGTCACGATCATATTTTTATTTCTGTCTATGGCAGGTTATGAATAAATGAAGTTCTTTAAAATCGATACCACATTAATGTCAAATTTATAATATACTACATAAGGTTTGCTCTCAGTTTTCGCATTGTCCCACTGCACTTTTTGACACACGCTGCTATATGTACTGATATTTTATAATTTAAAGTTGGAACGTATCTGACTTAACAATGCAATGCAAGGGTTCCACATGTTTATTGTACTCCCACGTGGGAACGTGTTCATCGTTCATGGCACCTATAGGACTAAATCAATAATGTAATTGGTGTATATTTTATGTGGCAATTTAATAGACAACGAAGTAAAGACCCAGTGGAATAAAATTCTAAATTTTATTAAATGATACCAACCGCATTTTTCATTTCACATTTACTTCCTGTCCCCTCTTCTTCACTGTTACGTCCCATCTTGCCCCTTCCCTTAGGTATTAAGTATTCTAAAATGTACAAATATATACATTTTTATATCACTGCATGTCTAGGCAAATCAAAACAGAAAACTGCAAACGTACACGCTAGTGTACCCTATTACTTCGCACTGAAGTATCAAAAACATATATATACAGGACCGTCCTCCTGTTTATTTCCTTTTGCTTCAAAACTAAACTCATGCCGACAGTTTTTAAGAGCAAATAAAACGATAAGCAAACATATACCACTCTACTAAAATCCTGTGATGTATAAATATATTTATATAGGAGAGGTCTGGACTGTTTCTCGTGCGGGTGGTGTGAGCTGAGTGACATGCGGTGGGAGGGCGAGCTCGTGATGAATGATTTGAGGACGTAGGGCTCGGGATGCTCAAGAAATTGGTGGTGATCTTGTTGAAACCGGTGAAGAGTTCATGGGTACTCCCTATTTGTTGCGTACTGAAAAAGGGGTGGAAATGTAGGAGATGCGTTCGAGTGTAAATCGATGGAGAGGAGATGGAAGAGGTTGGGAAGAGGAGTGAAATGGTGGTTTTAGTGTGTGAATCTGTGGAGTAATGGGTGCGTGAATGATGAATGGCGTTGGAAAATGGTGCTCGAAGTTTTACTGGAGTACGGTGTTGGTTTTGGGGAAGATAAGTAAAAGCAGCAGACGGGTTTAAGGGGTAGTTGGGCTGGATCTCATATGGTAAGCCCAATATGGAAATTAAATTAAGTTTAATTCATATTAAATAGAGTACAAACTTGTAATGCTAATATCTAACACATACGGATTGACGAACCGTAAGAAGCGTTGGGATCGTATGGACGAGCACTACGCAATGGAACTGACCGCAAGTCAATTGGAGCTTGTTTGGATTTACGGCGAAAATAAACGTCTGAACCAAATCAATGACCGATTATCGTTATTCAACGATAAACCGTCCAATGTGAGTAAATCTCACTAACTCTGAATGCTTTATATTTTTATAAAGTATTTTTAGAAGTGATAAAAATTGGTTGAAATGCTGTGTGTTGACTGTTTGGTTGAACTGCTAGTCAGTTGATTGAATATTTCGATAACGATATATATATATAAATCGTATCGAAATATTGATTCTGTTTATCAGAATATTTTATACTCATGTTATTTATGTTGACTGACATCTGTGGATGCAGGGAAACAGGTCGGAGGGACCCAACTGGGTTCCTCAACATTTATTTACCGCTTTTCATATATTTTGATATATGATGTGTTATATCATCCGTTATTGATTCTATGTGTTTGGATGATGACCGATCATTTTGATTGGATATTTTTATACCATAAGTGATACTAGAAAGTGAAAAGGGAGATTTTCAAAATATATTTGAAATTAGATTATTTATATAAAATCAACGAATTTTATATATAAAGGGAAAAAGGGTTTAAAAAGGAAAAATCATATTTGTAAAATCAAAATAAAGGAAAAATATTGGTAAACCAATGTAGAGGAAAAATATATTTGTAAATCAATATAAAGGAAACTATTGGAAGAAATAAGGAATAGGGAAATATTGCAAATCATTTGCAAATAAAAATATATGGAAAAGGGAAAATATTTGTAAATCATTTACAAATAAAATAGAAAGAGGAATATTTGTAAAACAATTACAAATAGAAATAATAAGAGAATATTTGTAAACACTTTCAAATGAAATAGGAAAAGAGATGTTTATCTAGAAAATAAACTGAGTTATGAAAAGTAATTATTTATTTAGAAATTTAATAGAATAATGAAGTACTTGGAAATGGATAAAAGTGTAATAAAGAAGAATTTTACACTAGGAAGAATTTGGGCCCGTGCTTCGCACACGGGTAAACAGAATATGAATTCAAAGTGAGAATTTAAGAGAGATCTGTTTTAACAGATAAAGTGAGAAGGTTAATTTATAAATAAAGTTTTATAAATTAATTTAGTTATTTATCTTTGGATAAATAGAGTATATAAGTCAAAACCTATATAGAGAAGTAAAAATCGATTTCCACATCGATGTTTGAAACTGAATAAGGACGAAGGAGAATTTATCGAATAAGAGTTATTCGAAGTAAAGTTATCGAATATCAGTTTATTCGATAGGAAGTTTATTGAATATTAGTTATTCAATTAGATTTGCTCGAATTTAGTTATTCGAGATAGAGTTAAACAGAAGTAGTCATTTAAGATAAGCTACCAGTAAGCACGACTGCTAGCGAAATTCGCAGGGCTGCAGATAGCCTAAGGCGGACGGATGTTTCCTGAGGGAATCAGGCGTAACCATTGTGATCGCTGCGATCTAGAGTCGAGCGAATTGTGTTAAATCAAATATCAATAAATTAATAAAAGTAATTAAGTCGAGTTTGTCAAGTTGAGTTAAATAAGTCGAGTTAATTAAGTGAGTTAGTCAAGTCGAGCTGATCAAGTAAGTTGGTCAGATTGAGTTAAATCAAGAGCAGTTAATCAAAACCAAGTTATCCGAATAAGAATTAATCCAGTAAGAGTTAATAGAATAAGGGTTGTAGATTAGAGTTAACCGAATAGTAGTTAATAAATTAGTTGTTCGTTTATTTATTCGAGTTAGAAAGTGAAAGCCATATTAAAGTTATAATATTTCGGATGCAGGGAATTATAACACCATTGTTATAATCAAGTGATTTCTGATAAAGAAGTGGATTCACAAATCGAATCCGAGAGCAACATAAGGAAGTGTGTTAAAAGATTGGAAAGTTGAACTTTGTCTATTTCGAAGTTAGAAATGTCGTTCAGTTAAGGTCTGAGAGGTAATTATACCCCAACTTGATTGACTTCAGTTTTAACTAAGAAGTGAATAAGGTCCGAGAGTGAAAGTGGTTAAGTGAATTTAGTTAAAAAGTATAAGGGTTTGTGTTGGCATAGTGATGTTTATTCAAACATCTGTTTAATCAAATGAAAGAGATTTGGAAATGTTTTCCAAATGAGAAGCATAATTGTTTTCTGAATATAGAAACAAGAGATGGAAATGTTTTCCAAGGATAATGATACATATTTTCTAAATATAGTGAATAAGAAACATTAAACAACAGGAATAGGGAAATGAACGAATGAATGAAATGATGATTGACCGATAGAATTTCCATATGGAAATAATATCGTTGTTTGCACACATACATGTTTTCATTTGATAGTTAACTCACCGACTATCAAAGTTTTGGACCATTTTACGTTGTTAATATGGAGAGACCGGTTGGATTATTATCCAGAGAACCACTCCGTATTGGCATAAGCGTTGCGAATCGAGTATGCTGAAAATATTGAAGACGGAGTTATGCAAGGGCTATCCTGTTTACAGAATAGTGCCTTCGGTTTGTTCAGCCCCAGGACAAACGTGAATGGACGAGTGTCTGACAGAGTATATTCAATAAATCGCGTAAGTTGATCTCTTCAAACGTACTTACATTTGGTGGCGGAGGAATTCGTTTCTCTTAGCTGTATACCCGTTGTATTTTTGGGGAAATCAATTTGTGATTTGGCGGGTATGACGATGTGGCATTCAAAGTAATGAAGGTGTGATCTGTCAAAAGATACGCTATGACCTCTAGCCTCATCAACCGGGAAATGACAAAAATCGGGCAAGCAGCATGGCTATGTGGGTCGCACCCATTAGGATGTATGATCACCTATCTAGAGAAATTCCTTTTGTTCTTAAATCTATCGTTGCTGTCCCATTCGGGAGACGGTTGCTGATCCCAACCGTTGGTGATATACATTTGATACACTCAAGTGAAATGAGTGGTCAGTCATGTGAGGGCCGGGTTGCAAGATGTTCTTGTTGAACCCAGTGTATTCGCCTCTAGAGATACATGTTTGGAAGGTGGTCCCATGCCTTGTCAAGTCAAAATCCAATCTCCAACAAGTGCCCGCGAGTTTAATTTTATATTATATATGTAGAGCGTGAGATGCAAGCGTTCTACTAGATTTTATTTACTTGTGTGATTAGACATTATTATAATATCAGATAAGATATGATTTCCAAAAATGATTTGGGTTATCGTAAGGTAAAAACCGTCCGTGTTTATGTGTGGATTGGTCTTACGATTATCTTTTCTTTTGAAAAGGATTTTGAAAAGTTAAACCAAGTGATCTGAGTTTACTCACACCAGTCCCATGACTGACCCAGAGTTTATTTTGTTTTTTTCCCTAAACTCTTGGGTGCCCAAATTTGTACGGGCAGTCAAGTAGTCAGGATTTTACAGATATACTTGGAGAGCTTGGAGCAGGAGGCTTCAGGATTATATAGCTATTGTTTATTTCCGCTGTGATGTAAGTGTTATACTCTGATAATGCTAATGTATACATATACTCATTTGTTTTCAAGTTATGTTGCATATTATATTTTATTCTTTCCGCTGTGAGATTCGTGTTACTCTGATGTTGTTGTCTTCTTCTTCTTCTTCTATTCTATTAGTTCTATCTTATCTATCCTCACCCTCTAATTTCTTTCTTGGACTATTCGGGTTTTTGTGATGTTTGGTTAGTCTTCATTAAGTTTATGTCGATAACCAAAGTCGCTCAATTCCCCGGGTCGTTACACCAGTGCAATTAAAACAAAGTAAATTCTTTAAAACAATGCAATTCTTTTAAAAAGAATGAAGTCGTTATAAGACTCAAGTCCCATCACACAATGCAACGCAAACCGGAGGATAGAGTTTTACCTTATAATGGCCAAAATATGCTTAATACGTGCAAAGCAAAATCACTTAATATTATTACTAGTGCATATATGTTTCAAAAACGAATATCATCAAAAATATCAATCATAGGCGGCATAGCTACCATATACTATGTCGCCATACTAGTTCTACAATCAAATCTGTTATCTCGTATTGGAAATTGGATTTCCGTCATGAGTCGAGGCAAGGGGCAAGCTCCTCTCCGCTTCGAGACACTCTAGCAAATGCCTCAGGACTACACACTCTGGGTAACCCTTGGATCCTCCAAGGCTGGTCCTCCCTTATGTTTGAGGATTAATTATTCCTGAACACTCGTTTCCCGGTCCTTTCAGACCTAAAATCGAGGCGCCTCGCATTCCAACAACCACATAGGTAAAAGTAATATAAATGTCAGCCAGTTTAAGCACCGACACCACCCATAGCTAGAAAGAAACGTGCACTCCTTGGGTCCTTATCCCGTTTTTGACTCATACCGAGGTGTGAGGCTCGCGAATCCATGCTATACACAAAGTCAGGCCACGTAGGTCATACTTTGATCATCGAACACAAGACTTTGCTTTGCAACAGAAGCCTTGATCACTGCATCTTGGCATGCCACACAGGCAATCCACTCCATACGACTGATTTCTATCGATATATAACCTCTGAGCTCGTACGTCTCAGAGAAGGGCGTTAAGCAAGAGAATAAATTCTCCGCCACCAAACAGATATATATTTAACAGAGATCAATCAGTACAGAAAAAAATCCAATGTCAGACACACAGTCCATTTACAAGTCCGTTCTGTAACGAACCGGGATTTTCGACTCCGAAAATCAACATCAAACTATCATGTTGACTATTCAGACATCGAATATTCCAGATCATTTACAGAAAGAAGTTAGAGGGTGAGAATAGATAAGATAGCAATATTAGAATAGAAGAAGAAGAAGAAACACCACACAGAGTCTCACATCGTAGCGGAACAAAATATAATACAGAAATAATCTTTATTGAAAGCTTTAAAATACTTACAGTATCAGAGTACATCATACCATGGGACAGTTATAATAGCCTGTTCCCATATACAACACACAGCGGAATAGTAGTAATATCATACGTCTGGACTCTTCCAGCTCGTCTCTTCATAGTAGTCGATAACCTGAACCTGTACAACCCGGTCTAACCCGAGCATTTACAAAACACCGGGTCAGTCTGGTGAACCAGAGTGAGATAAACTCGCACAGTAATAAGGGTGAACCATCCAATCATGATTTTAAAGTTCAAAACCTTTTCAAAAGAAAAGGATAATCGTAAGACCAAATCCACACATAAACACGGATGGTTTTTACCTTACGATAACCCAAAACAGTTTTTGAAACCAATACCTTGTCTGATATTATAATAATGTCTAAACACAAGTAAATAGAATCTAGTGGAACGCTTGCATCTCACGCTCCACATATATAGTATACAATCAAAACCCGCAGGCGCTTATTGGGAATTGGATTCCGACTTGACAAGGTATGGGTCCACCTTCTGATAGTGTATCTCTAGAGACGAATACACTGGGTTCAACAAGAACTTCTTGCAACCCGGCCCTCACATGACCGACCCCTCATTTCGCTTGAGAGTATCGAATGTATATCACCGACGGTTGGGATCAGCAACCGTCTCCCGACAAGGGACAGCATCGAAACATAGATTTAAGAAGCAAATAGGATTTCCTCTAGATAAGTGATCATACACCCTAATGGGAGCGACCCACATAGCCATGCTGCCTGCCCGATTTTTGTCATTCCCCGGTTGATGAGGCTTGAGGCCAGAATTAACTCTTGAACATCTGGTCGTCATTCACTTTGAATGCCACATCGTCAGATCCGTCAGATATCACTAATTGACGTCCACAAAAATACTCTAGCTGAAAGCTAGAGAATGGCAATTCCCTGCCAACAACTATCGTACGTTTGAAGAAATCAACGTACGTGACCCTTTGGAAATACTCTGTCGGACATCCGTCCATATACGTCATCCAGGAACAGGACGAACCGAAGGCACTCTCCTACCGCATCCATATAGGAATCACCCCATGGATCAGTAGCGAGAAGTCCTTGCAACCCGTAGATTCCACCACGACAGAATCACAGTTTATCTCTGCTTGCCAGGCAGAGAATATTAGTGGTTCTTCCGTTTGTGAAAATCCACGGTCTTCAATGCTCCATCTCGATCATCTTCAGATATCTTCACGTATTTGTTGGTCGAAATGGTTTTCGAATATACATTCGATCCCGGTCTTTCCGTACCAACAATCGTATTGGACAGATTTGATAGTCGGTGTTTTAACTATCAAAATAAACAGTGTTTCAAACATGACACTCCAATGAGTTCACTGGTTCAGAATTCAGCATCACTTGGCCTTTAACAAACTAATTTCCTTTTTGTTAAATTGAAATTTCAAATTCCTTTAATATTCAAAAATACGATATTTGAATAATTCTAATTGATTAATTAACATTCGTCTTCTCTCCATTCGCTTGACTCTAGATCACAGCGATCACAATGGTTACGCCTGATTCCCTCAGGAAACATCCGACCGCCGTAGGCTATCTGCAGCCCTGCGAATTACGCTAGCAGTCGTACGAAATGGCAACTTAGCCGAATGATTATGTTTGGCTAATTCTATCTCGAATAACTATATTCGATTTCCCACTTAAATCTTCCTTCCAATCATCTTTTAAATTCGGAAATCCATTAGTTTTAACAAAGAAATTTATAGCACATATGTTATAACAATAGCGTTACAATTACTATTTAGATTTACAAAACAACAGCGCTATAATCGCTGTTTAGATTTTCAAAACATATTCACTAACGTCTCTTACGATTACCAACTAATACTATCTTCAGATAATCCCGATGTTGTTCAAGTTGGGGTATTTTAGTTACCTCTCAGACCTTGATCAACAACGTTCTTATCCTCAGATAAATATCAGTTGTAATCCAACACCAAAATTCCACTCCAGTCTCAAAACAAAATCCCATTTATAAATTGGGTTTATTTATACAATCTTATGACCCATTTCTTTATCCCCAAATTTCACTTTCTACCGATCCCCTTTCAATTATTTCAACCCTTATCCACTTTGGAGATCTTATTTTCCTTGTCCCATTCAATTTGCTTGCATCTCACATTCGGTAACTTTTTAAATGAATTCCCATTTAAAAATATATTCCTAAATTCATCATTAATTAAAATAATAACTTATTTCAAACATTAACTACTTTAGTAGTTAATCCCTTTATTAACTAAATTAAATATTAAATCCCTTTTAAATCCTTATTTAAATTCAAACAATATTCGTTTAACTATTTTAGTCAAAACACATTAACTTGATAAACAATTCTAATTCCAAACGGTCGATTTAATTAACTCAAAAACTTGATTACCTCATTATCCGATTTCAACAATCCTCGCTTTAAATTAATTAAAAATATAATTAATTTAGATAAATCCCATTAATTGTTCTCTTTACACAACAATGATCAAAGTTTAACCCTTTCGATTCATCCCTTATTCTCATATTTGTAGATCTGATTAACATCAGAACAAATCGAAGTCTTGAATAAATAAAATATTTATTTATTTACTTTTATTTTATAAAACTTTATTCAAAATAATACATTAAAAATCCAACTCTAGTTATAAAGTAAAATTTATAACTTCATCTTTATTGATTTACCTGACGGTGAATTAATATTTATAACACGATTGATTTTTAAAGGCCATACTCTGCCAAACACTTAACCAATATCACCTATTGGTTCAAACCAACAGAGGTTGAATATTTAATTAATAATCAACCATCAAATCAATCACACAAACAGATCAGTTCATATATGATAATATGGAAATAAATAATACATTTGAGGGATCCGGTTGGGTCCCTCCAACCTGTTCTTCTCTGTATTCAACTGGTTATCTCAAATCAGACCATTCAGTTTTGTTTAACTGATAACACTAAATAGCAACCATTCAACATCAACTGCAAGCAATTCAAATAGTTCAACAATTTAAAACACGTTTATAAATAAACGTGACCAACCGGGTGAGTTACCTCCGTTGGATCCAATCGTTAACATAACGATTTGGGATTTCACTGAAATTAAACACAGTTTAATTTCATCAGTTAAATCAACAGTTAAATAGATAACTAGCAAAGCAGTCAACCATTGGCAAGCAAAGCACACAAAATAAAAATACCCAATTTATATAAAATAAAAAAGGGTAACTGAGTGAGTTTAACTCACCTTGTCTGGTTTTGTCATCGGACAGCGTGCTTTAATTAAATTAAACAGGTGTTTAATTTAATTGAAAACCCCGATCGATCCCAAAAGTGTCCATCTCTATCCCATAATGCAATGTTCGTCAATGCGGTCCCAAAAGATCTCCTTGTTTGTCCCATTTCTGATAAGAGGTTAAGGAGTTATAAACGCTTTAAGTTATATTAATTTAATCTAATTATGTTTTAAATGTTAAACTAATTTTTCTTATAACCACCTTAACGGCGATTATTTACTTTGGTTTATATTTCTCGATTCTTCGTTGTATCTTTATTCTAACATCAGAACCCTGCCATCTCCATACGCAACAGTTTTCGAATCCATCTGCAAAGGTCAATGGATTTAATTATTATCACAATTAAATATATAAATTGACTTATCTAAATCTATGTTATTTAACATAAGTACATTATTAATTAAAGGAAAGGCCCGACTTTGGCTTTCTCCCTTCCCGCAAATTTCTGATGACCTGTAATGTTATCAAACCCATAATGTTAGCACTTAAACTTGGTATAGTATGAATTAACTAATTAACTTGATTAGGCTTTTAATTAAAACCCCCTAATACCATCTTCGTTCACTCCCTTTACTTCGGATCCCAGTCCGGTCTTATTTCTTTCCCAAAACTGCTCCGTGCTTTTTGGTCCCAGCTTTCCCATTTCTACAAGTTACGGTTTTAGTTAAGTACCACTTGAATTTGGTAATTCTTAATTATCATAATTAGCAACTAATCAATTGGATTAGTTAAATACAATATAGTTTGATATTCTCTCCTTTGAACTTCGCTCCTGGGTTCACTTCGAAGATCATCTGCCGGTTGTTTTCTCCAGGAACTCACGGTCCCGTTCAAGCTTCCTCCAAAAATCTGCCACGTGTCCATGCAGAGAACCCATGCTATTTCACGTTACCAGCTCCGCCGTTTTACATTAAAACTCCACTGCCTCTTTGCCAAACCGCACTTCATACTCTCCTACCGTAAATCCATTAGCACCCATCCCATGTTTCCTTGCTCACGAACGGGATTCAAAACCCCATGCTGCTCCTTGGATCCCCACCCTCCAGTCATTTGGCACCATGCACCAGATCAGTACTCATACATGCACAGATATTGGTCCATTAGTTTCGAAACCTGATGTATATAAATATATTTTCTTTTAGTTTTCTATTCTTTGTTTTTGTGCTGCGAAGATAAAGGCGAGGGGGGGGGGGGGGGGGTATTTATAGAAAGGGAAAACGTGGGCATCACGGTTTATGGGTACGGGTAGGCATGCAGAGGCTTTAGGATAGCTGGTATTTCATTTATTAACCGGCATGAGTTTTCATTTGGTGGCCAATGCGTTCAGCGTGTTTTCATTTCAGTCATGTTTGAGTTTACATTGATGGTGAAATGAAGTACGGCTGTAAGGGAAGTAGGAGGCAGCATGTGCAAAACAGTGAGGGTTTGGCATGGATTTTGGGTAGCTGCACGGTAGGTCTGAACATCTTTGTAACTGGTTGGGTTTGCAAATGTTGAAAGGAATATATGGTTAGGATGGAAAAAGATTTGACAATAGAATAGGGTAGAATATTTAAAATATTACTTACTGAAACTTCGTCGTAAAGTAACAAGTGAAACTAATCACAATCAACTTCTGTTTACTGATAAAAATGCTAATCTCAGTGTAAAAAGGTATTCCGAATCCAATGGGACAAGTTTCGTCGAAATCCGAGGTCGTATGAAAAATTTTCCTTTATGAAACCGGAAATGAACACACGTTTAATTTTTCCACAGTCACCAGATAAATCAAATCCACTTGAAACTGCGAACATCGATAATAACTTTTCGATACGAACCCAACGGCACTAATTTCGTCGCATTCTGAGACTGTTGCCCCGGTAGGCTGTTTTTACCCCGAACCGCCCTACCCCTTTTAACACCAAATTTTCCGATCTCTAAAAATAACAAACTATATACATATCCTGACTCTAATCGACGATACGAACTCAACGGAACTGGTTTCGTGGCCTAATTCGATCGTCTGCTCAAGTTACACTCAAATATCCATTTACTTATTTAAATACACGCTATAGAATTTGAACGAGCGTTTTTGGCTACCGTGGCCACATATGACATCGGTTTTCCATGCCACTCACCACCGTACAATAATTTAACGATACGGTTCTAATGAAACTGGTTTCGTCGAAAACAGAGTCCGTTTGCAAAACGGCTATTTTAAAGGCCTATAATTAAATAACGATTTTCCATAGCGACTATTTCAAAATTTGATTTGGCCATAACTATCAAACTATAACACGAAATCTAGATTTTTCTCTTTCATATGAAAGCTATTGCCAATACGGCTCCAACGTGTCTTGTTTCACAGAAATCCGACTTATATCGAATCCTGTATTCTCAGTTGAAGTTCAAAACCAAATATTACGAACTGCACGCCATTTTTGAGCTCGTTTTATATTATATATAAATTATAACGTTCAACTTCGTTTTAAATAGCTAATTCAGTATTAAATTTCATTAATATTCCCAATATAATATTTAAAACTAATTTAAATATTCATATTCAAATGGTCGAAAAACATGGGTCGTTACATTCTTTCCCCCTTAAAATAATTTCGTCCTCGAAATTGCTAAGGTAAGAAAGAACGTTATAAACTCATTAATTTTCAAATCTAATTTTATATTAAATTAGAAACCAATTCAATACTGTAAATAAATATTTTCAAAAATATCGAAAATTTTCTAACACTTTAAATTTTCGAAAAATTTCGCCAGCACCGCCTCTGTACAGCTCAATTGGTACAACTACAACTCGCCTTTTTAGGCCTTCTCCAGTCCAAAAGAAAACAAAACAGCCAAGCGGCTTGCCAAATAGGCTCATAAATCACCAAACCCATATAATAATAAACGTGTACCTTTTTGTCGAGCA
The DNA here is from genome assembly GCA_030737875.1 of Allium sativum. Lineage (NCBI taxonomy): Eukaryota > Viridiplantae > Streptophyta > Magnoliopsida > Asparagales > Amaryllidaceae > Allium > Allium sativum. The sequence goes on from CM060926.1 coordinate 1,023,383,330, forward strand.
TATCATTTTATCCTTTCCATCTGCTACCCTGTCAGCATATACAACTGCATTCCCCAAACGAAATTCCAATTTTATCCTCAGAACCAAATCCTTCACGCGTCCAAGCCAAATTCCATTCTTGACTCAATTTCCATCCATTTTCGATTTCAACTCTTAACTTCCCAATCCAATACCATTTCAGATCCCTGTCTCGCAATTCAAAATCTGGTTCTGCTCGATATATCATATCCCGATTCAATTTCCAATTAATTGGTTTCAGTTCAATCCATATTTGCTTTCACCAATTCAATTTAATTTTCCTTTTGTTCAAACAATTTCCCTGGTAGTTTTTAGACAGTTCATCTTTTTTTTTTTCAAAAATCAAATATTTCTTTTCACGATTTTAAACAGCTTGTTTTTCTCAATGCAATTCAAAACTAGATTTTTGGTAGTAATCCGTCACTCAGAACTCGAAAATGAACACCGATAATGGCGCGCACATCATCGGAATCTATTTTCCAGTTGTCGAAGTGAGTTCAATACTATATTACTTTCAAAACCATTTCTAAACACTTCCATTTTGAAATTAGTTCAAAATATTTTTTGCTAGGCTTGTAAAACAAATTTAAAAACCTCCCAGGATTTTAAAATTCTCATATATTTAACCCAATTTCATTTGTTAACACTTTTCCCACATTTAGGAATTTTAATTCCAATTCTGATTTAAATTTCAGATTTACTTCATCTGATTCCATATATTATACTGATATGAATTCTGGTTGGTTATTTATATAACCATTTCAATTTTAAATCAACCAACACAACCAATATATACATTATAATAATTTTAATATATATACCTTGTTTATATCAAAATATATTTCGGGTAAAAATTTCCATTTACCCTCTTTCAAAAACATACTGTGTCGAATTATTCTGTTCAAGAGTTTAGAAACACTTATCGACACAGTTTGCATTACTGTATCGACCAGAATTCATAAACTACTCGACAAACCAATCAACACAATATAAGACAGTTTTTATAACAATTTACAAATACGCGCTCATATATATACACTCAAACTCAATCTAGGGTATTGCTAACCCCATCTCTACTGAGTCACGCCACAGAGCCAAGGTAATCACTTAACCAATAGCTCTGATACCACTGTAACGAACCGGGATTTTCGACTCCGAAAATCAACATCAAACTATCATGTTGACTATTCAGACATCGAATATTCCAGATCATTTATAGAAAGAAGTTAGAGGGTGAGAATAGATAAGATAGAAATATTAGAATAGAAGAAGAAGAAGAAACACCACACAGAGTCTCACATCGTAGCGGAACAAAATATAATACAGAAATAATCTTTATTGAAAGCTTTAAAATACTTACAGTATCAGAGTACATCATACCATGGGACAGTTATAATATCCTGTTCCCATATACAACACACAGCGGAATAGTAGTAATATCATACGTCTGGACTCTTCCAGCTCGTCTCTTCATAGTAGTCGATAACCTGAACCTGTACAACCCGGTCTAACCCGAGCATTTACAAAACACCGGGTCAGTCTGGTGAACCAGAGTGAGATAAACTCGCACAGTAATAAGGGTGAACCATCCAATCATGATTTTAAAGTTCAAAACCTTTTCAAAAGAAAAGGATAATCGTAAGACCAAATCCACACATAAACACGGACGGTTTTTACCTTACGATAACCCAAAACAGTTTTTGAAACCAATATCTTGTCTGATATTATAATAATGTCTAAACACAAGTAAATAGAATCTAGTGGAACGCTTGCATCTCACGCTCCACATATATAGTATACAATCAAAACCCGCAGGCGCTTATTGGGAATTGGATTCCGACTTGACAAGGTATGGGTCCACCTTCTGATAGTGTATCTCTAGAGACGAATACACTAGGTTCAACAAGAACTTCTTGCAACCCGGCCCTCACATGACCGACCCCTCATTTCGCTTGAGAGTATCGAATGTATATCACCGACGGTTGGGATCAGCAACCATCTCCCGACAAGGGACAGCATCGAAACATAGATTTAAGAAGCAAATAGGATTTCCTCTAGATAGGTGATCATACACCCTAATGGGAGCGACCCACATAGCCATGCTGCCTGCCCGATTTTTGTCATTCCCCGGTTGATGAGGCTTGAGGCCAGAATTAACTCTTGAACATCTGGTCGTCATTCACTTTGAATGCCACATCGTCAGATCCGTCAGATATCACTAATTGACGTCCACAAAAATACTCTAGCTGAAAGCTAGAGAATGGCAATTCCCTGCCAACAACTATCGTACGTTTGAAGAAATCAACGTACGTGACCCTTTGGAAATACTCTGTCGGACATCCGTCCATATACGTCATCCAGGAACAGGACGAACCGAAGGCACTCTCCTACCGCATCCATATAGGAATCACCCCATGGATCAGTAGCGAGAAGTCCTTGCAACCCGTAGATTCCACCACGACAGAATCACAGTTTATCTCTGCTTGCCAGGCAGAGAATATTAGTGGTTCTTCCGTTTGTGAAAATCCACGGTCTTCAATGCTCCATCTCGATCATCTTCAGATATCTTCACGTATTTGTTGGTCGAAATGGTTTTCGAATATACATTCGATCCCGGTCTTTCCGTACCAACAATCGTATTGGACAGATTTGATAGTCGGTGTTTTAATTATCAAAATAAACAGTGTTTCAAACATGACACTCCAATGAGTTCACTGGTTCAGAATTCAGCATCACTTGGCCTTTAACAAACTAATTTCCTTTTTGTTAAATTGAAATTTCAAATTCCTTTAATATTCAAAAATACGATATTTGAATAATTCTAATTGATTAATTAACATTCGTCTTCTCTCCATTCGCTTGACTCTAGATCACAGCGATCACAATGGTTACGCCTGATTCCCTCAGGAAACATCCGACCGCCGTAGGCTATCTGCAGCCCTGCGAATTACGCTAGCAGTCGTACGAAATGGCAACTTAGCCGAATGATTATGTTTGGCTAATTCTATCTCGAATAACTATATTCGATTTCCCACTTAAATCTTCCTTCCAATCATCTTTTAAATTCGGAAATCCATTAGTTTTAACAAAGAAATTTATAGCACATATGTTATAACAATAGCGTTACAATTACTATTTAGATTTACAAAACAACAGCGCTATAATCGCTGTTTAGATTTTCAAAACATATTCACTAACGTCTCTTACGATTACCAACTAATACTATCTTCAGATAATCCCGATGTTGTTCAAGTTGGGGTATTTTAGTTACCTCTCAGACCTTGATCAACAACGTTCTTATCCTCAGATAAATATCAGTTGTAATCCAACACCAAAATTCCACTCCAGTCTCAAAACAAAATCCCATTTATAAATTGGGTTTATTTATACAATCTTATGACCCATTTCTTTATCCCCAAATTTCACTTTCTACCGACCCCCTTTCAATTATTTCAACCCTTATCCACTTTGGAGATCTTATTTTCCTTGTCCCATTCAATTGGCTTGCATCTCACATTCGGTAACTTTTTAAATGAATTCCCATTTAAAAATATATTCCTAAATTCATCATTAATTAAAATAATAACTTATTTCAAACATTAACTACTTTAGTAGTAAATCCCTTTATTAACTAACTTAAATATTAAATCCCTTTTAAATCCTTATTTAAATTCAAACAATATTCGTTTAACTATTTTAGTCAAAACACATTAACTTGATAAACAATTCTAATTCCAAACGGTCGATTTAATTAACTCAAAAACTTGATTACCTCATTATCCGATTTCAACAATCCTCGCTTTAAATTAATTAAAAATATAATTAATTTAGATAAATCCCATTAATTGTTCTCTTTACACAACAATGATCAAAGTTTAACCCTTTCGATTCATCCATTATTCTCATATTTGTAGATCTGATTAACATCAGAACAAATCGAAGTCTTGAATAAATAAAATATTTATTTATTTACTTTTCTTTTATAAAACTTTATTCAAAATAATACATTAAAAATCCAACTCTAGTTATAAAGTAAAATTTATAACTTCATCTTTATTGATTTACCTGACGGTGAATCAATATTTATAACACGATTGATTTTTAAAGGCCATACTCTGCCAAACACTTAACCAATATCACCTATTGGTTCAAACCAACAGAGGTTGAATATTTAATTAATAATCAACCATCAAATCAATCACACAAACAGATCAGTTCATATATGATAATATGGAAATAAATAATACATTTGAGGGATCCGGTTGGGTCCCTCCAACCTGTTCTTCTCTGTATTCAACTGGTTATCTCAAATCAGACCATTCTGTTTTGTTTAACTGATAACACTAAATAGCAACCATTCAACATCAACTGCAAGCAATTCAAATAGTTCAACAATTTAAAACACGTTTATAAATAAACGTGACCAACCGGGTGAGTTACCTCTGTTGGATCCAATCGTTAACATAATGATTTGGGATTTCACTGAAATTAAACACAGTTTAATTTCATCAGTTAAATCAACAGTTAAATAGATAACTAGCAAAGCAGTCAACCATTGGCAAGCAAAGCACACAAAATAAAAATACCCAATTTATATAAAATAAAAAAGGGTAACTGAGTGAGTTTAACTCACCTTGTCTGGTTTTGTCATCGGACAGCGTGCTTTAATTAAATTAAACAGGTGTTTAATTTAATTGAAAACCCCGATCGATCCCAAAAGTGTCCATCTCTATCCCATAATGCAATGTTCGTCAATGCGGTCCCAAAAGATCTCCTTGTTTGTCCCATTTCTGATAAGAGGTTAAGGAGTTATAAACGCTTTAAGTTATATTAATTTAATCTAATTATGTTTTAAATGTTAAACTAATTTTTCTTATAACCACCTTAACGGCGATTATTTACTTTGGTTTATATTTCTCGATTCTTCGTTGTATCTTTATTCTAACATCAGAACCCTGCCATCTCCATACGCAACAGTTTTCGAATCCATCTGCAAAGGTCAATGGATTTAATTATTATCACAATTAAATATATAAATTGACTTATCTAAATCTATGTTATTTAACATAAGTACATTATTAATTAAAGGAAAGGCCCGACTTTGGCTTCCTCCCTTCCCGCAAATTTCTGATGACCTGTAATGTTATCAAACCCATAATGTTAGCACTTAAACTTGGTATAGTATGAATTAACTAATTAACTTGATTAGGCTTTTAATTAAAACCCCCTAATACCATCTTCGTTCACTCCCTTTACTTCGGATCCCAGTCCGGTCTTATTTCTTTCCCAAAACTGCTCCGTGCTTTTTGGTCCCAGCTTTCCCATTTCTACAAGTTACGGTTTTAGTTAAGTACCACTTGAATTTGGTAATTCTTAATTATCATAATTAGCAACTAATCAATTGGATTAGTTAAATACAATATAGTTTGATATTCTCTCCTTTGAACTTCGCTCCTGGGTTCACTTCGAAGATCATCTGCCGGTTGTTTTCTCCAGGAACTCACGGTCCCGTTCAAGCTTCCTCCAAAAATCTGCCACGTGTCCATGCAGAGAACCCATGCTATTTCACGTTACCAGCTCCGCCGTTTTACATTAAAACTCCACTGCCTCTTTGCCAAACCGCACTTCATACTCTCCTACCGTAAATCCATTAGCACCCATCCCATGTTTCCTTGCTCACGAACGGGATTCAAAACCCCATGCTGCTCCTTGGATCCCCACCCTCCAGTCATTTGGCACCATGCACCAGATCAGTACTCATACATGCACAGATATTGGTCCATTAGTTTCGAAACCTGATGTATATAAATATATTTTCTTTTAGTTTTCTATTCTTTGTTTTTGTGCTGCGAAGATAAAGGCGAGGGGGGGTATTTATAGAAAGGGAAAACGTGGGCATCACGGTTTATGGGTACGGGTAGGCATGCAGAGGCTTTAGGATAGCTGGTATTTCATTTATTAACCGGCATGAGTTTTCATTTGGTGGCCAATGCGTTCAGCGTGTTTTCATTTCAGTCATGTTTGAGTTTACATTGATGGTGAAATGAAGTACGGCTGTAAGGGAAGTAGGAGGCAGCATGTGCAAAACAGTGAGGGTTTGGCATGGATTTTGGGTAGCTGCACGGTAGGTCTGAACATCTTTGTAACTGGTTGGGTTTGCAAATGTTGAAAGGAATATATGGTTAGGATGGAAAAAGATTTGACAATAGAATAGGGTAGAATATTTAAAATATTACTTACTGAAACTTCGTCGTAAAGTAACAAGTGAAACTAATCACAATCAACTTCTGTTTACTGATAAAAATGCTAATCTCAGTGTAAAAAGGTATTCCGAATCCAATGGGACAAGTTTCGTCGAAATCCGAGGTCGTATGAAAAATTTTCCTTTATGAAACCGGAAATGAACACACGTTTAATTTTTCCACAGTCACCAGATAAATCAAATCCACTTGAAACTGCGAACATCGATAATAACTTTTCGATACGAACCCAACGGCACTAATTTCGTCGCATTCTGAGACTGTTGCCCCGGTAGGCTGTTTTTACCCCGAACCGCCCTACCCCTTTTAACACCAAATTTTCCGGTCTCTAAAAATAACAAACTATATACATATCCTGACTCTAATCGACGATACGAACTCAACGGAACTGGTTTCGTGGCCTAATTCGATCGTCTGCTCAAGTTACACTCAAATATCCATTTACTTATTTAAATACACGCTATAGAATTTGAACGAGCATTTTTGGCTACCGTGGCCACATACGACATCGGTTTTCCACGCCACTCACCACCGTACAATAATTTAACGATACGGTTCTAATGAAACTAGTTTCGTCGAAAACAGAGTCCGTTTGCAAAACGGCTATTTTAAAGGCCTATAATTAAATAACGATTTTCCATAGCGACTATTTCAAAATTTGATTTGGCCATAACTATCAAACTATAACACGAAATCTAGATTTTTCTCTTTCATATGAAAGCTATTGCCAATACGGCTCCAACGTGTCTTGTTTCACAGAAATCCGACTTATATCGAATCCTGTATTCTCAGTTGAAGTTCAAAACCAAATATTACGAACTGCACGCCATTTTTGAGCTCGTTTTATATTATATATAAATTATAACGTTCAACTTCGTTTTAAATAGCTAATTCAATATTAAATTTCATTAATATTCCCAATATAATATTTAAAACTAATTTAAATATTCATATTCAAATGGTCGAAAAACACGGGTCGTTACACGTTCTGGGTCTGAACGAAACCGGAGGCACCATATTCCTCGCATATCCGTACAATCAACACATAAGTCCAGACGACTACTACTTCCGTTCCTTCAAGGTAGCTACTCCAATCAAGGAACCTCAGCAGCGCCCATCCATCCTATACGAATATCGTCGGCGTTGAACCGTCTTCTTATTTTCGACTTCGAATCGTTCGATCAATTATTTGAAATGAGGGTTAGCTCGGCCTTTTCAAATAATTCACGTATAATTAGAATTCAAATCAAATCTTTCCATGGTTAAATTATTCGACATTCACATTTCAGTTCTTTAGTATAATTTTCATGTCAAACACATTCAACTATCAAATACCAAGCAAACCAAGCAAAATTGGTTTATTTCCCTTTCATGTCGCTTATAATATTTTATAACGATTTTTCGCCATTTTTATTTATTTAAAAATGGCCATATTTAATTAAACGACGTTTCAGGTCGTGCCGTGGCACTGGCGCTGTTTTTCCCCAAATTTGTTTTACACATATTGGGAGATCTAACCGTGGGATTTCTACAAAGTTTATATCTCTAGGAATATATTCCCAAAGCGAACCGAACGGTTCCAGTTTCGTGAAAATCCGACGGTCGGATCTTTCGGTATAGTCGTTTGAAGTTACGATTTCAAAACGCGGACTGCATGTCGTTATTCGATTTAATTTAATTATATTTATATTTATACATAAATATAATCGATTCTGGCGCTGTTTTTCTTTAGATTTGAATTAAACATTCCAGACAATCCAACCGTTGGATCTTTACAAAGTTGGTGCCGTTGCAAAGATATTTCCAAGGCGAACCCAACGGTTGTGGTTTCGGGAAAATTCGATGGTCGGATCTCTCGTATTAATCGATTGAAGTTACGATTTCAAAACACGAACTGCACGTCCTCGGTTCGTTTCAAATTTATTTATATTTATATATATATAAATATTGTTCATTCTGCGGTTTCAATATCGTTTTCACTTCAAATATTTCACTAACGCGTTTATATTTCGAAAAATTTCGCCATAACCTCCTTTGTACGGGAAGGGGTTTGGAAATTTATTGGGCCGTATGAGGTACCCAATAAATCCTAATAAGCATACACATATTTATAGTGATATATTACGGTGTCCACAGGGGAGTGTGTATAGATCATAACTCCAGAGAATAAATTCTCGTCACCCTATAAATGGTTTTTGTGCCTTAATGACCAGGGAGACGTGTTTATTGTCATCTCCAGACCCGTGTGGTTTTTTATTAATCTGGCAGTTTACTGTTACAATTTATATAGTTCAGATCAGTTATCAGTTCAACCTGTAATATATAGTCATCGCCATACAGGCCTCTCGCTCGTATGGTAAATCTTCAACCTCGTCACACAAGCTCCAAATGCTTATGTGGTATATGATGAAGTGTGCCTATCGTCAAGAGGTATGCCATGTAGTGTAGTTCAAAATTAATTGTTACTATCCTATGGCGATGTTTATTATTACACACAGAATAACTAGCACTCCGCATCCAATGGCATTCACAGGAGTTGATATAAAAATAAAATTGCGCAACCAACTCATTAAGGCTTACCTATTTGTCGGGCACGCAAATAATTTCTTTACTAAACAGCTAATCCATTTTCTCTGTTCAACACATGTGTATATATACGCAGAACAAAGCTAATAATAATATTTCTAGCGAAAAAATATTTATTTCAACACGTGTGTATTTTTAGCGAGGCGTATACATGATAAAAGTAATATTTTTATCATCAGAAATATTTATTCAACACATGAATGTTTTTAGCACTTCATATTCACAATAAAAATGTAATTTTTATTATTAAAGCAATTTATTTAAAACACGAATACCATTCAACACATGAATTTCTATTCAACGAATAAATTTTTATTCAACACATGAATGTTCTCTATAGTTTGTATATATAATAAAAATGTGATTTTTATTGTTAAAGCAATTTATTTAAAACATGAATACCATTCAACACATGAATTTCTATTCAATGAATGAATTTCTATTCAACACATGAATGTTCTCTATAGTTTGTATATATAATAACAATATGATTTTTATTGTTAAAGCAATTTATTTAAAACACGAATACCATTCAACACATGAATTTCTATTCAACGAATGCATTTCTATTCAAAACATGAATGTTCTCTATAGTTTGTATATATAATAAAAATGTGATTTTTATTGTTAAAGCAATTTATTTAAAACACGAATACCATTCAACACATGAATTTCTATTCAATGAATGAATTTCTATTCAACACATGAATGCGGTTTCAACATATGAAAATAATTTCAACAAATGAAAATAATTCTAACACATGAGTATTTCAAAAAAATTCGACAGCATAACGGCAGGGTAGTTAAAACTGGCACCGTCCCGAGTACGGCTCCTCGCTCTACCTTAAAACCTCGCGGTTTTTGACAATGGGGATTTCATGCATCTAGTTCGCATGCAGGCGGCATGTTTTATTTTCATTTCCACAATCCTATTCTAATTTGTTTTCAACCACAAGAGGGTATTTTTCAAACACAAAGGTATTTTTCAACCACAATATCAACCACAAACAATTATTTTCAACCATTCGTCATGCCATATATTTTCACGCCAATCACAAGCAATAAATATCGTTCATAGTTTGTGGACTAGGGGAGTATATATATATATATTATATTTCACTTCCATTTCAACACAATTCAAAGCAAATATGTTTCATACAACGCTTGTATAATTTAAACATCACTCATATAACTTGTACAAAACGTGTACATGATGTATACAATGCGTATATAATTTACACTTCGCTTATATAACTTATACAACACGATTTCATTCACACATTTCGATTTAGATTTCTCACATTGGTTTTCGAGGTGCTAAAAATCGTAGATAGCTCAGAAAAATCCGCGGTCTTTTCTAGATGGTAGAGAGCGTCCTTGCGGTCACGATGTTTCCTGTTTCATCGAATTTCATTAACACATCATAAATATATGATTTTTCAAAGTTTGCACCACTTAAAAGTGTTATTTTCAATTCAGAAAATTAAAGCCGTTTACATCCAGTAGATCTTCGAAACTAGGGTTGAAAATATCCTTCAATCCGTGCAGCGATACCAAAATCAGATGGCACCACGTTGTAGTGCTTGGGGAGGCGCGCAAAACGAGGTATGGCGGGTCCCACTCGGCGCGGCGGGCTCCGAGGCGGCGCGACTTCAGGTGGTCGATGCTCCCCCAACACTGAACGATAGCGGGTGTTCTTGGTATGGATTTGAAGAGTGGAGGACGCTCTTCAAAAGGTTCAACTGGAGGTAGGGCTGAAGATGGACATGGCGGCGGCGATTTGGTCGGGAAGGTTGGAAGTTTCGTCGCCGTTAAAATCGAGGGGGGCGGATTTTCTGATATTTTTATTTTTATTTTAATTATGAAGGATAAATTTGATTGGCCGATGGTTTTATTAAATTTTAAAATAGTGTTTCTCCACACGGGCACCAATTCAAACCCAACAACTATCGCCCCTAGCTAAATACCACCATCCCGGACACAATGGGATATGTTTCGTAGGCCAATTCGACTGTTTCAGCCAGTTATTTTTCAAATCAAAGTATAAAACATTCAATATTCAATTTGAACGACAATTCAATTTGCCAGGGCCACAAACTGATTAGAAAAATTCCAGAAAAATAAATCTAGCTATGTTTTGATGCTACGGTCCCAACAAAACTAGTTTCGTCGAATTATGAGATCATTTGAAAAATGGCCATTTTCTGGTCGATCCAATTTAACAGAAATTGACCAATCACATTTTCTTTTGCCACGCTCACATACTAGCTTCAAAAATTATGAAATTTGAAACCTAACAATAGTTTGACATCTCGGACCCAACAAAAGTGGTTTCGTCGAATTCCGAGGTTGTTTGCAAAATGTCTATTTTCAAGGGCTATATATTCTATATAGCGACCTTTCTGAAAATTCATTTGGCGATAACTTTTGATCCCCGCTATGAAACTTTGATTTTTCAGATTCGTTAGAAAGGTATTCATAAACAGATTTAAATATTTTTGGTTTCACTAAAATCCGTTATATTTTCCACCCGGTATAGTCGGTCAAAATCTGAGTTCAAATTTTCAAACTGCCACACTATTTCTAATTCATTATTTTATTGAAATATTCTATTTCAATTGTTTAAATTCTTTGAAAACAACCAATTTAAAAAAAATTAAATTGGCACGCATTTTCCGGGTTGTTACAATCTCCCTCACTTAAAACTTTTCGTCCCCGAAAAAGGAAATAGCAGTACAGCAGGAAACAAAATGTAAATGCAAAGTATTGTAAAGGTACCTTGCACCGGAGTTAGTCAGAGAGGTCCACTCTGCATTTGGGGTAAGCTTGCTTAATGCTTTCCTCATTCTCCCAAGTACAGTCTCTAGGATCACTACTCCACTGCACTTTAACTAAATGAACCTTTTTGCTCCTTAGCTCTCTAATTTATTTGCCAACAATTTTTAATGGCTCTCTTCTGACTGCCAATTCTGGAGTAATTTCCAAGTCCTGTTGCGTTGCTTCTTCTACAACAAGATCCGGATCATGCACATGTTTTCTGAGTTGAGATACGTGGAACACATCATGCACTCCAGGCAACCAATCAGGTAATGAAACCCTATAAGCAAGAGTTCCAATTCGTTCAAGTATAGGAAAGGGACCAATAAATCTCGGTGCCAACTTCCCCGTTTTGCCAAATCTGATTACTCCCCTCATCGGAGAAATTCTTAAATACACATAATCACCAACGACAAATGATAAATCTCTTCTTCTAGAATCTGCATAACTTTTCTGTCGGCTTTGCGCAGTTTTCAATCGCTTCTTGATGAAATCGACTTTATCAGATGCTTCTTGAATCATATCGGGCCCCAACACCAGTCTGTTGCCAGGTTCTACCCAACATGCGGGAGATCTGCACGGTCTACCGTATAATGCTTCAAATGGCTACATTTTTAAACTTGCCTGATAGTTGTTGTTATAAGAGAATTCTGCCAAATGTAAGTGATCCTCCCATGACCCGCCAAAATCAATAATAAAAGCCCGCAGTAAATCTTCTAGAATTCTATTCACCCGCTCAGTTTGGCCATCTGTCTGAGGGTGATAAGCGGTACTCAGATTCAACTTGGTTCCCAGTTTTGTCTGGAATGCTTCCCAGAATTTGCTAGTAAATAGTGGATCTCTATCACTGACTATACTGAGCGGCACTCCATGTAGTTTAACTATTTCTTTGAAGTAATCTGCGCTAAACTTTGAGCCGTTCTGTTGGATCTGACAGGTATGAAATGGGCGGTCTTCGTGAAGCGATCTACGATCACCCAAATAATGTCGTTTCCTTTCTTAGTTCGAGGCAAACCATCTATGAAGTCCATGGAAATCTGCTCCCACTTCCATCCTGGAATATCTAATGGTTGTAATAATCCAGCCAGTTTCTGCTGATCGCTCTTGACTAGCTGGCAAGTAGAACACTTACTAACGTATAAGGAGATGTCTCTTTTCATTGATCTCCACCAGAATGTGCGCTTGATATCATTATACATTTTGCTCACCCCTGGATGGATGCTCAGTTTGGACTTATGACATTCATCAAGTACTTCTCTCCGGAGCTCAGAAATGTTTGGAACACATATTCGACCTTTCAACTTTAGAACCCCTTAGTTATCAATTTGAAAGCTCGCAGGTTCCCCTTCCTTGATCCTCTGACTGATCCTCTGAATAAATTCATCGTCTTTCTGAAGAACGACTATCTTATCATTCAAGGAAGACGTTACGATAAAACTGGCGATGATTTCATTCTTTCTGCTAAGCGCGTCCGCCACAACATTGGCTTTCCCTGGAGTGTACAAAATCTCAAAATCGTATGCTGCAAGGAATTCTAACCAACGCTGTTGTCTCAAGTTCAGATATTTTTGAGTGAATAGATACTTCAATGATTGATGATCAGTAAACAGCTCGAACTTCTCACCCAACAAATAATGCCTCCAGATTCTCAAAGCAAACACGATGGCTAACAACTCAAGATCATGAGTTGCATAGTTCCTTTCATGCGGCTTCAGCTGACGGCTAGCATAAGCGACCACTTGACCTTTTTGCATTAATACTGCGCCAAGACCTCTAATAGAGGCATCTGTCCATACCGTCAAGTCCTGGTTGGCATCTATAATTGTTAATACTGGAGCAGTTGTCAATTTCAGTTTCAGTTCCCCGAAAGCTTCCTCACATTCTGCAGTCCACTTGAATTTCTCATGCTTCTTTGTAAGCTTTGTTAATACACCGGATATCTTTGAAAAATCCTTAATGAATTTCCGATAGTAACTAGCCAATCCAAGAAAACTTCGAACTTCTGTGGGGGTAGTAGGCTGTTTCCAGTCCTGAATCGCTGTAATTTTGCTTGGATCCACAACAATCTCTTCTTTTGATACAACATGGCCAAGGAACTTAACTTCATCTTGCCAGAAGATACACTTAGAAAATTTAGCTTTCAAGACATTTCTTCTCAGAATTTCCAACACTTGTTCTAAATGTTTTGCATGCTCCCCTTCTGACTTGGAGTAGATTAAAATGTCATCGATGAAGACCAAAACAAATTTATAGAAGACACCACGGAATACTCTGTTCATTAAATCGACGAAGTAGGCTGGAGCATTACACAAGACGAACGGCATTACTAACCATTCGTAGAATAAATCGGGACCCCTGAAGGCTGTCAAAGGAACACAGTCTTCGGCTATACGTAATTGGTGGAAACCTGTAGCTAGGTCCATTCTGGAGAATACCCTCGCCCCCATTTAATTGATCTAGCAAATCATCGATTCGCGACAATGGATATTTATTCTTCAGTGTCTGCTTATTGAGATCTCGGTAATCAACACAAAGTCGTAGAGTACCGTCTGATTTTGGGACAAACACTACTGCTGCTCCCCAATCTGAAAAGCTTGGCCTGATCAGACCTTTCCACAATAATTCTCGTGTTTGGTTGCCCAACTCTTCTTTTTCTTTCGGGGCCATTCTTCGAATTGGATGTACTACTGGTCTGGCATTCAGAATTAGATCGATTCTGAATTCAATTTCTCTTTGCGGAGGTAAGTTTTCGACTTCTTCAAACACATCCGCATAGTTTTTAACAACAGGAATATTTTCTAACGAAGTGGGAATAACTTCCAAAGCAGACCAAAATTCTTTTCTCTCTGTTTCTGAGCCATGGCATGGTGTATATATATATATATATGTCCTAGCTTCGTTTCAACTTTAATGATTCTTTCTGCACATTTAACTTCGGCCTGATATTTCGTTAACCATTCTAACCCGAGAATAACATCGAATTCAGAAAAATTCATGACGATTAAATTGATGGGAAACTTGTAGAAAGAATAGGAGATGGGCACTCTGCAACATGAACTGAGAACAAGAGAGCCTCCTATCGGATTTTGAACTTTAATTGGTTCCTTAAGGCCTCTTACTTTTAATTTTAACTCGTGAACAGTGTTACTAGAAATGAAGCTACATGATGCATCAGTGTCAAAAAGTACAGAAACAGGAATATTTTTAATTGTTAGGGTACCTCCCAAGACGTCGGGTTTACCTGATCCATCAGTGATAGCCGGCAGGTTTCCCCCGTCATAAACATGTGCTACCTGTGCATTCTACTTCAAAGGACAATTTCTGCTATAGTGCCCCATCTGATGGCAGTTGTAGCATTCAGCCGAGCTGCGGGGGTTCGGCTTTGAGCTTTGCGGGTTTGTCTTCAGTCGCATTGGGGCGATGCACACATTTGAATAATGCCCCTTCTTACCACAATTGTAACAGCTGCCTTTGGGTATCTTACCAGCTTGCTGAGTAGCGGCTGCTGCATTGCTGGACTCAGGCTGATCTCCAGAAGCTTTGTGCTTGTTTCCTGCTCGGCTCTTAGCGCGGTCTAGATTGGAGTTCCTCTCATCCAAATCTTCGTAGTTACAGGCCATCTCTACCAGTTCTGAAAATGGAAGTTTGATGTTGCTCATGGCCTGGTCCTGATACTTGCGCTTTAGTCCCAGTATAAACCTCTTATTCTTTGCTTTAGATGTCAAGATGAGCTCTGGAGCATAACGTGATAGCTGTGTAAATTTGTTGAGATAGTCTTGAATAGAGCGGTCTCCCTGTTGGAGATTAGCAAACTCATCACGCATACACTCTAATGCTTGCTCGGGGATGAATTTCCCCTTGAACAAGGTCTTGAACTCCTCCCAAGTCCTTACTGTATCTTCCTCATCCTCAGAGTTGATGGCATCCCACCACAATTTGGCCTCCTCATGTAAAAGCCAAGTGCCCATAAGCGCTTTGTCGTGGGTTCCAAGTCTCATGCAACCAAAGATCTTCTCGCATGTCTTTAACCATGTTAAAGCCTCTGTCACGGTGCCAATGCCAGAAAAGGGTTTTCCCCTGAGTTTTCTGTACATCTTCGCTACTCGGTCAAGGTCAAAGTCCTAAGGTGCTGGTGGCTGTATCATAGGCCCCTGTTCTGCTGCGGGGATATTCCCCCGTCCTCCAGCTCTGCCTGCTCGGCCTCCTCGGCCGCCTCGGGCTGCAGCTGCTCGTGTAGCCATCAAGTCAAGTACTGTATAAGCAAGAAAAGAGTCAAGCTCACAGAAATGATAACTTTCATATACGATAAAGCAGAAGAACATAAGGAAAGGTAATGATGTACTGATCAAATTGTTTTGTTATTCTGCTCAGCTCATTCTAGGACATTACTAATCCTATCTCTAATGAGCCACTCGCCTTAGAACACTACTGATTCTATTCTGACGAGGTGTTTAACGTGTTAAATTCCAGAACTAAGGTTAACCAAAGCTCTGATACCAACTGTGACGATCCCGAAACCCGTACGACGGTGTTAAGGATAATCATTGGAATTTAACTCATTAATCATCATTAGCAGAGTACAGATAATAGCATAAACAACAAATAGAATAATTTTACATAGATATGACAGCGGAATCATAACATGTAACAACATCAGAGTAGCATAGTGTAGGATATCACTTAGTGCATAAAATGGGGATGATCAGTCAACATCGCCATAAGCGGAATATATACATACAGTGAGACATAATAAAGATATCAGTCTACATCACCTGAGGCGGTACATATACATAAGATAATACATGCTGGGAGTAAATCAGTCTGCATCGCCATAGGCGGAATCATATACATAAGATAAGGATAGCGGAAAGTCAATAGCCAAAATACAAGTAAATCTAATCCTCGCCATCAAGCCAAAAGCGCACTTCGTGCTGCAGTGCTAAGCCAAAATAACCTGTCATCTGACAACTGGCTGCCAGTGTGAAAATTAGGGCACCCGAGTTTGCAAAGTGAAACAAACAACGAGTCAGTCATGGGACTGGTATAAGAAATCTACTTAACTGGTTAAACAATAGTAATAAGGCAAATCATAGGACCACGCCACTTTCGCGGAACGGGTTTACTCCAGTGATTGCCAGTGCAATTAAAACAAAGTAAATTCTTTAAAACAACGCAATGCTTTTAAAAAGAATGAAGCTGTTATAAGACTCAAGTCCCATCACTCATTGCAACGCAAAACGGAGGATAGAAATTTACCTTATAATGGCCAAAATATGCTTAATACTTGCAAAGCAAAATCACTTGACATTATTACTAGTGCATATATGTTTCAAAAACGAATATCATCATAAATATCAATCATAGGCGGCATAGCTACCATATACTATGTCGCCATACTAGTTCTACAATCAAATCCGTTATCTCGTATTGTAAATTGGATTTCTGTCATGAGTCGAGGCAAGGGCCGAGCTCCTCTCCGCTTCGAGACACTCTAGCAAATGCCTCAGGACTACACACTCTGGGTAACCCTTGGATCCTCCAAGGTCGGTCCTCCCTTACATTTGAGGATTAATTATTCCTGAACACACGTCTCCCGGTCCTTTCAGACCTAAAATCGAGGCGCCTCGCATTCCAACGACCTCATAGGTAAAAGTAATATAAATGTCAGCCAGTTTAAGCACCGACAACACCCATAGCTAGAAAGAAACGTCGTGCACTCCTTGGGTCCTTATCCCGTTTTTGACTCATGCCGAGGTGTGAGGCTGGCGAGTCCACACTATACACAAAGTCAGGCCACGTAGGTCGTACTTTGATCATCAAACACAAGACTTTGCTTTGCAACAGAAGCCTTGATCACTGCATCTTGGCATGCCACACAGGCAATCCACTCCATACGACTGATTTCAACCGATATATAACCTCTGAGCTCGTACGTCTCAGAGAAGGGCGTTAAGCAAGAGAATAAATTCTCCGCCGCCAAATAGATATATATTTAACAGAGATCAATCAGTACATAATAAAATCCAATGTCAGACACACAGTCCATTTACAAGTCCGTTCTGGGTCTGAACGAAACCGGAGGCACCATATTCCTCGCATATTTGTACAATAAACACATACGTCAAGACGGCTACTACTTCCGTTCCTTCAAGGTAGCTAATCCAATCAGGAACCTCAGCATTGCCCATCCATCCGATACGTAGATCGTCGATCTTGAACCATCTTCGTATTTTCGACTTCAAATCGTTCGATCAATTATTTGAAATGAGGGTTAGCTCGGCCTTTTCAAATAATTCACGTATAATTAGAATTCAAATCAATTCTTTCCGTGGTTAAATTATTCGACATTCACATTTCAGTTCTTTAGTATAATTTTCATGTCAAACACATTCAACCATCAAATATCAAGCAAACCAAGCAAAATTGGTTTATTTCCATTTCATGTCGCTTATAATATTTTATAACGATTTTACGCCATTTTTATTTATTTAAAAATAGCCATATTTAATTAAATGACGTTTCAGGTCGTGCCGTGGCACTGGCACTGTTTTTCCCCAAATTTGTTTTACACATATCGGGAGATCTAACCGTGGGATTTCTACAAAGTTTATATCACTGGGAAGATATTCCCAAAGCGAACCGAACGGTTCCAGTTTCGTGAAAATCCGACGGTCGGATCTTTCGGTATAGTCGTTTGAAGTTACGATTTCAAAACGCGAACTGCACGTCGTTATTCGATTTAATTTAATTATATTTATATATTATATATCAATATAATCGATTCTGGTGCTGTTTTTCTTCAGATTTGAATTAAACATTCCATACAATCCAACCGTTGGATCTTTACAAAGTTGGTGCTGTTGGAAAGATATTTCCAAGGCGAACCCAACGGTTGCGGTTTCGGGAAAATCCGATGGTCGAATCTCTCGTACTAATCGACTAAAGTTACGATTTCAAAACACGAACTGCACGGCCTCGATTCGTTTCAATTATATATATATATATATAAAAATAAAAAGTTCATTCTGCGATTTCAATATCATTTTCACTTCAAATATTTCACTAACTTCTTTATATTACGAAAAATTTCGCCATAACCTCCTTTGTACGGGAAGGGGTTTGGAAATTTATTGGGCCGTATTAGGTACCCAATAAATCCTAATAAGCATACACATATTTATAGTGATATATTCCGGTGTCCACAGGGGAGTGTGTATAGATCATAACTCCAGAGAATAAATTCTCATCACCCTATAAATGGTTTTTGTGCCTTAATGACCAGAGAGACGTGTTTATTGTCATCTCCAGACCCATGTGGTTTTTTTTATTAATCTGGCAATTTACCGTTACAATTTATATAGTTCAGATCAGTCATCAGTTCAACCTGTAATATATAGTCATCGCCATACAAGCCTCTCGCTCGTATGGTAAATCTTCAACCTCGTCACACAAGCTCCAAATGCTTATGTGGTATATGATGAAGTATGCCTATCTTAAAGAAGTATGCCATGTAGTGTAGTTCAAAATTAATTGTTACTATCCTATGGCGATGTTTATTATTACACATAGAATAACCAGCACTCCGCATCCAATGGCATTTGCAGGAGTTGATATAAAAATAAAATTGTGCAACCAACTCATTAAGGCTTACCTATTTGTCGGGCACGCAAATAATTTCTTTACTCAATAGCTAATCCATTTTCTCTGTTCAACACATGTATATATATGCAGAACAAAGCTAATAATAATATTTCTAGCGAACAAATATTTATTTCAACACGTGTGTATTTTTAGCGAGGCGCATACAAGATAAAAGTAATATTTTTATCATCAGAAATATTTATTCAACACATGAATGTTTTTAGCACTTCATATTCACAATAAAAATGTAATTTTTATTATTAAAGCAATTTATTTAAAACACGAATACCATTCAACACATGAATTTCTATTCAACGAATGAATTTCTATTCAACACATGAATGTTCTCTATAGTTTGTATATATAATAAAAATGTGATTTTTATTGTTAAAGCAATTTATTTAAAACATGAATACCATTCAACACACGAACTTCTATTCAACGAATGAATCTCTATTCAACACATGAATGTTCTCTATAGTTTGTATATATAATAAAAATGTGATTTTTATTGTTAAAGCAATTTATTTAAAACACGAATACCATTCAACACATGAATTTCTATTCAACGAATGAATTTCTATTCAACACATGAATATTCTCTATAGTTTGTATATATAATAAAAATGTGATTTTTATTGTTAAAGCAATTTATTTAAAACACGAATACCATTCAACACATGAATTTCTATTTAACACATGAATGCGGTTTCAACATATGAAAATAATTTCAACAAATGAAAATAATTCTAACACGTGAATATTTTAGAAAATTTCGACAACATAACGGTAGGGTAGTTAAAACCGGCACCGTCCCGAGTACGGCTCCTCGCTCTACCTTAAAACCTCGCGGTTTTTGACAATGGGGATTTCATGCATCTAGTTTGCACGAAGGCGGCATGTTTTATTTTCATATCCACAATCCTAGTCTAATTTGTTTTCAACCACAAGAGGGTATTTTTCAACCACAAAGGTATTTTTCAACCACAATCCAACAATATCAACCATAAACAATTATTTTCAACCATTCGTCATGCCATATATTTTCACGCCAATCACAAGCAAAAAATATCGTCCATGGTTTATGGATGAGGGGAGTGTATAAATATATATATATATATATATATATATATATATATATATTATATTTCACTTCCATTTCAACACAATTCAAAGCATATATGTTTCATACAACGCTTGTATAATTTACACTTCGCTTATATAACTTATACAACACGATTTCATTCACACATTTCGATTTAGATTTCTCACATTGGTTTTCGAGGTGCTAAAAATCGTAGATAGCTCAGAATAATCCGCAGTCTCTTCTAGATGGTAGAGAGCGTCCTTGCAGTCATGATGTTTCCTGTTTCATCGAATTTCATTAAGACATCATAAAGATATGATTTTTCAAAGTTTGCAACACTTAAAAGTGTTATTTTCAATTTAGAAAATTAAAGCCGTTTACCTCCAGTAGATCTTCGAAACTAAGGTTGAAAATATCCTTCAATCCGTGCAGCGATACCAAAATCAGATGGCACCACGTTGTAGTGCTTGGGGAGGCGCGCAAAACGAGGTATAGGGGGTCCCACTCGGTGCGATGGTCGAGGCGCGACGGGCTCCGAGGCGGCGCGACTTCAGTAGGTCGATGCTCCCCCAACACTGAACGATAGCGGGTGTTCTTGGTATGGATTTGAAGAGTGGAGGACGCTCTTCAAAAGGTTCAACTGGAGGTGGGGCTGAAGATGGACGTGGCGGCGACGATTTGGTCGGGAAGGTTGGAAGCTTCGTCGCCGTTAAAATCGAGGGGGGGCTCGTTTTCTGATATTTTTATTTTTTTTAATTATGAAGGAGAAATTTGATTGGCCGATGGTTTTATTAAATTTTAAAATAGTGTTTCTCCACACGGGCACTAATTCAAACCCAACGATTGTCGCCCCTAGCTAAATACCCCCATCCCGGAAACAATGGGATATGTTTCGTAGGCCAATTCGACTGTTACAGTCGATTCTTTTTCAAATCAAGTATAAAACATTTAATATTCAATTTGAACGTACATTTCAATTTGCCAGGGCCACAAACTGATTCAAAAAATTCCAGAAAAATAAATCTAGCTATGTTTTGACGCTGTGGTCCCAACAAAACTAGTTTCGTCGAATTCTGAGATCGTTTGAAAAATGGCCATTTTCTGGTCGATCAAATTTAACAGAAATTGACCAATCACGTTTTCTTTTGCCATGCTCACATACTAGCTTCAAAAATTATGAAATTTGAAACCTAGCAATAGTTTGACATCCCGGACCCAACAAAAGTGGTTTTGTCGAATTCCGAGGTCGTTTGCAAAATGTCTATTTTCAAGGGCTATATATTCCATATAGCGACCTTTCTGAAAATTCATTTGGCGATAACTTTTGATCCCCGCTATGAAACTTTGATTTTTCAGATTCGTTAGAAAGGTATTCATAAACAGATTTAAATATTTTTGGTTTCACTAAAATCCATTATATTTTCCACCCGGTACAGTCGGTTAAAGTCTGAATTCAAATTTTCAAACTGCCACGCTATTTCTAATTCATTATTTTATTGAAATATTCTATTTCAATTGTTTAAATTCTTTGAAAATAACCAATTTAAAAAGTTTGAAATTGGCACGCGTTTTCCGGGTTGTTACAGGATTGGTGGCATTCTTGGTTGGGTTTTCTTTCTGGAAACAATGGTGGCACGGTGAAAACAAGCTGTGGACGTGGAGGGATCGATCAGGGTGGCGAGACGTGATCAGGGAATTAAGGGTGACATGTCTGGGTGGTCATCGGTGGTGGATGGTGGCGAGGTCGGCTGTGCACGTGCACAGGACTGGGCAGATCAAAGGGAAGGGGGACACCATGGTTTTACGGTGATCGACCATGATTTCTTGAAGGTGGTATTTTGGTACTTGGTAAGTACCAGGGTATTTGGCACTAGGCTGGCACATGGTGGTTTGGGGTGGATTAGCAAGTAAATGGGGTGATTTTTGGAAGTGGTACTTTGGGTAATCAGGCAAATTGGTACTTTGCCGAAAACATGGGGGCTGGACGGGTTTGGCATGGGGCGCGCCTTTGGTTTCAAAGTGGTACTTTACCGAAAGTGGTACTTTGCTATTTTTAAGTTCAAATTAGTTTTTAAATTAAATACTGGTTTAAATAAAATAGGGAAAATAAATATTTAATAAAAATAGAATTTTTATTTAATTAGCAAGAGAAGAAAGAAAAGTGAATCAAGATAAAAATGTTGTTTTGTCAAGGATTGAAATTAAAGTACAAGAGCTGGAATTTAAATTAAATTATAAATTTAAATTTAATATATAATTAGAAATGATTTTCTAATGAAATATTCAAACTTTAAAGTCAACAAAAGAGGTCGATCAAGTGTAGAAGATCAGATATGGTTTTGACAGAAGTCGAGAAGTTAACACAGAAACTGTAATTTTATTAAATTATAAATTTATTTTATAATTTAAATTAGAATGTATTTACTAATGAAATATTTAGATTTTAAACAAACAAAGCAATAAGGAACCGTATGCAACACATATACATATTTGTCAGTTTTAAACTGTAAATCTCAATTACCGGATACAAGTAGCCGGTCACGAACAGTTCTGTACTTTATGAAGTAAGAAACTGTAAATTTTAATCGTATTTAGACTAATAAATAAAAATAGAAATTTTGATTGGTATATAGAAGAAGAACTAAATCGAGTATAAGAAATCAAAGGGAAATTTGATAAGAAAAATACAAAGTGTAAAAGTTGTAAAGTAAATTATAGATCATAAATCTTATCCATTTATGAATAATCAGATTAAGGAATACTGATGAGAAATATATTTCTAAAGAAAAATAAGGTAAGTATTCATTTTTAAAGTGACAACCAAAATGGAAAGAAAAACCGTGTGCGACGCACACACTAAAACTGTCCATTTGTAAGACATGATACCAGATATAGGCCAGATGATCATATACTGGGCAGTTTGACTATAATTAGATTATAATTATATTAGATTAATAATTTACAAAGAAAAATGTTCGCTAATCATTTAAAAGAGGCCGAAATAAACATTTCACATTGATTTGATTATACGCCGCGCGTCAGAGATTTTAAAATTGAAGACGGCGATATACAAGTGCAGTGACCCGAAAATCCGGTCCAATTTGAGCTGACTAAATAACACAAATCCAACCCCATATTGCACTTGAAATTCAAGAAACTAATAGAAAGAAGATAGAGGGTGAGGATAGATAAGATAGAACTAGTAGAATAGAAGAAGAAGAAGATCATCATCATCAGAGTAACACGAATCTCACAGCGGAACGAATAAAATATAACATACTTTTGAAATACAAACAGTATATGTATACACTAATATTGCAGAGTACAACACTTACAACACAGCGGAAATAACTATAGCTATATGATCCTGAAGCCTCCTGCTCCAAACTCTTCCAGTATATCTGTAAATCCCGACTACTTGACTGCCCGTACAAATTTAGGCACCCAAGAGTTTAGGGAAACAAAACAAATAAACTCCGGGTCAGTCATGGACTGGTGTGAGTAAACTCAAATCATTTTAACAGGTATATGATATCTCATAAGACCACGCCGTGAATACGGAACGGGTTTTTCCCTTATGAGAATCCAACATCTTTGAAAAGCAGTATCACTGATATTATAATAATGTCTAAATACAATTAGATATCAATCTAGCAGAAACGCTTTCATCTCACGTTCTACATATACAGTATACAATCAAAACCGCGGGTGCATATTCGATGATTGGATTTCCAACTATGACAAGGTATGGAACCACCTTCCGATCAGTGTACTCTGGGAACGATACACTGGAGTTCAACAAGAACATCTTGTAACTCAGCCACACATGACCGACCACTCATTTCGCTTGAGTGTATCGAATGTACATCACCAACGGTTGGGATCAGCAACCGTTTCCTGTATATATATGGGACAGCATTGATAGATTAAAAGAAGCAAATGAATATTCTCTAGATAGGTGATTATACACCCTACTTCGGTGCAACCGACTTAGCAATGCTGCCTGCCCGATTTCTGTCATTTACCGGATGTGAGGCTAGAAGCTACGCTTACTTTCCATTCATTTATAACACGATCACTTTGAATGCCACATTATCAGATCCGTAAATCATTTGTTGGTTTATACAAATATCATGGATGTTATGCTAAGGGATAAATCCGTTGCAACCATATATATTTATAAAGACCAACCCATTCGATCATTGGAAATACTTTGTCAGACATTCGTCCATTTACGTTCTTTCTGGGACTGAACGAAACCGAAGGCACTATTCAGTAAACAGGACAGCCCTTGCTTAACACCGTCTTCAATTATCTTCATCGTATTTGATCACACGCTTATGTCAATACGGAGTGGTTCTTTGGACAATAGTCCAACCGGTCTCTCCATATTTACAACGTAAAATGGTCAAAACTTCGATAGTCTGTGATTTAACTATCAAATGAAAACATGTCGGTGTACAAACAACGATCTTAATTCCAAATGGAATTATCGATCCAATCATCAATCATATATATATATATATTCATATTTCCTTATTTTCTAAAACTAGAAAACATACATTTTCAACATTGTTAAACATTTCCAATCCTCATTTACGCATCACTATCATTCCACAACTATTAGTCCCTAACTGTAAACTAGTAAGAGAACAATTCTCTAAGTATAAACCCCGAAGGCCGAAACCAACATCAGATCAACACTTAGAAAAATATTCAACTTACCATTCTCTAGTCAGTTTATAATATTTGTTTAACTTCACTTCTTAATTTCTATATTCGATTAACCCCTTTTGATAAACTACGTTTGATTAACTCCTTTTGATAAACTACGTTTGATTAACTCCTTTTGATAAACTACGTTTTCCGTTACAACTATTTCCCTTTTTTAACGTTTACTTACCGTTACAAATATTTCCTATTTTCAACTTCTATTTACCGTTACAAATATTCCCTATTCTTAACCTATATTTACCGTTACAAATATTCCCTATTCTTAACCTCTATTTACCGTTACAAATATTTCCTATTCTTAACCTATATTTACCGTTACAAATATTTCCTATTCTTAACCTATATTTACCGTTACAAATATTTCCTATTCTTAACCTATATTTACTGTTACAAATATTTCCTATTCTTAACCTATATTTACCGTTACAAATATTCCCTATTTATAACGCTTTATTTATCTTCTAAATAAATATTTCTTATTTCTATTTATTTTCTAAATAAATATTCTCCTTTTCAATTCTATTTATTTTCTAAACAAATATCCCTTTTATAAAACTCTATTTGTTTTATAAATAATTTCCTTTTATAAAACCGTGTTCGTTTTATAAATACTCTATTTTCTAATTGTTTCCTTTTATAAAACAGTGTTCGTTTTATAAATACTCTATTTCGATATACATTGAAATATTCTTTTTTTACAACTCAGGGTTTCTTATGATATGTAAAATATCGAATAACAATGATTAATATCATTCTAACACACATAATCCAGAACAGATTATATAACACATCATACAACACAATATATGAAAACAGTGAAATAATTGTTGAGGAATCCAGTCGGATTCCTCCAACCTGTCTCCCTGCATTCACAGATGTTACACAGTATAATATATATCATATTTCATTTTGAAATGAAATATCCTGCTGTACAGAACCATATTTGATTAACAGTACATAGATTAACTATAACTACGTTTTCAATCAAATCTATTTAACAGTCCAGTTTAACAATCAATATACAACAGTCAATAAATAAAGTACAATTTATATTAAAATATAAATTGAGGAGAGTTAGTGAGTTTTACTCACATTGTCCGTAATCGTTAACTAACGATTTACGGTAGCCGGTTCTGATCAGGCGATTTATTTCGATCTAAATTGTAACTAGCTTCTGTTCATTCCTAGTCGGTTCCATTTGTAGCTGCCGTTTATACGATCCTGTCGGATCTGATTTTTTGTACATTCTTGATTTGAAATAGCCCATGATCCCCTTTTATACCTCACGGCCCAATCATGCTTTAAAAAGCCCAGAACCTTTTGTTTGCCTTTTTCCCCCTACATGAATTCGACTCCAGCAAATTTGTGGAACTCCAATCCTTAAACAAAACAACTTCACCCTTATTTTCCTAAACCCCAACTCCACCGTTCATTATTCACACAGCTTGAAAACTTTTTCACCAACAAGTCTTCGCCTTCTCCTTGAATATACTACGGATTTAGTTTTGAAACACAGCCCAAAACCTCTTTTCCATTCACTGTACAACCGAACAGTAATACCCCCCATAACGTCACTGATCGCTTCCCTTCGCATCTTACACACCCACCATAGATCAAACTATCCAACTCCTCTATCACTTCACCCCATAAAAATACCACTCCTCCACTTCTGCAAACAATTACCGTGCTCCAGAAACACAACTCCCTTAAAATCTCACTTTGGCCCATCTGCAACAATTTGGAAAAATAAAACCAGCCTTGCTTATTATCATTTAACCAACCCACAACCATAAGCCTTCTTCCCAAAACTTAAAACCCGTCTTCCTCCAGAATTTCTTCTTCCACGATTCGGCAGAAACCCACAAGTATTCTTCTTCATTTATCTGAACTAACATCGCCATTCCTGTCGCAACCAAACAGCAAACAACTCTCATGGCCTAACATTTATCAGACCATCTCCACGCCCTTCCCTTCCTGTACATCACTGTTCCCATTAAAACAAAGCCCAACTCAATTATCAACGTTAAACTCCTCAACCCAACAGTGAAAAGAAACCCACTGCTCCATCACTTTGAATCCTCACTCGCACCTTCGTTCCCTATTCACGCCGCAGCTCTGGAGAACATCTCGACCCAAAATATCATCGCTCCCTTGGGAAGCCTTCGAGAAACTGCTAATCGACGTACTGAGACCCGAATCGAACTCCATATCACCAAACAAAGCTTCCAATCGTTGATTTCTTGTACCCTAACTCGTCGCTGTGAATTTCCAGCGAAGTAAAAGTGGTTCGAGCCTGGAAATTCGCACCAGAGGTCGAAGAGAAACAACAGGAGAATTCGAAAATATATGTATCTCGATTTATAGGATTTTAGTTGGGATTTCTTTCGATTTGTTTGCCATTTTCTGTGAAAAGAGGATAAGAGCGGCGGTTCCTTTATTTTTCTACAGAAGAGGGAAAGAGGGAATTAGGTTATAACGAAAAAGGGGGGTTATTTATAGGGTTGCCTTAATACTTAGATATTTTTATTTGTACATCTGTCTGGTCAAGCCTAGTTCTACACTCGTGGCTAATTTATTCCCGTAAATCTTGAATTTCATTTATCCGATTGTTTATTGCACTTCACTCTAATCTGTTCTTAAGTATTTAGTTACATGACCTTTATGATTCAATCAAAAGTTAGTTCCTATCTTAACGGGAAGGTGTTAAAAATGTAGGTGGAACTATGTGGTATATTTGTATAAATGTTGAGTAAAAGCAGTGTCTGTCTACACATAAGATGGTTTGATCAATTCACTTTATCCTTTACAATGCAGTTTAGTGGTCTAACTTGTGTATCACCTATGGTCATCTATAGATAGACGTAAACGTACCGTTTTGACAAGCAATGCTCTAGGGTCCCAAAAATGTAATAATACCTGTAGATGAACTCATATTGTGAAACCCCTAAATGTCGATACAGGGTGCCAAATACTCCAAATAAAAAGTTGCTTATTTAATTAATTAAAAATTTCTATAAAATTCTAAAAATTAAATTATCACTATTTCCCAAAAGAACCTTGTCTAAATTCAAACCCGATCTCTAGATATATCGAATAAACCGTTACGGTCGATAAACGATTATATAACGACTATTTTAAAATTTGATTTGGACATATCTCAAAACCTATGCGACGAAATCCTGATTTTTCTCTCCCACTAGAAAGATATAATCCACCAGCTCCACACGTTTCTTGTTTCACGGAAATCCGATTTAAAACGAATCCTGTACATTCAGTTGAAGTTCGAATCGCCAAACAGCGAACTACCGCGCCATTTCAAGCTCGATTTTAATTATAATATAATTATACGTTCTAACGTCGACGATTAAATAATATATTCGTTATTTAAATAATTAAATACGTTAATTATTACACTGTCAAATATCCGGGTCATTACATTCTTCCCCACTTAAAATAATTTCGTCCTCGAAATTGCTAAGGTAGAGGACGACCCTATCTATTGGAATTCCTAAGATTTGTTTACCCCTTATTTCTGATTTCAACTGAACCAATTAATATTGACTAAAATATTAATTCCTTCCGATAACCTAAATTTTCAAAAATTCTGAAAATTTTCTAACACTTTAAATTTTCAGAAAATTTCGCCATAACCTCCTTTGTACAGCCCTATCGGTAAAACCACAACTCGCCTCTCTAGGCCTTCTCCAACCCAAAAGAAAATCAAAACGCCAAGCGGCTTGCCAAATCGGCTCATAAATTCCAACTTATATGAAATATAAACTTGTACCTTTTTGCTGACCATATCATTATACCATTCCCATTGGTTATCAACTTTGCATATACCATGCCATTCCAATCAAACTCCAAACAGTTTAATCTCATCTAAATCATTTGGTTATATCCAAGCCAAATTCCACTTCAAGTTCCATTCTTGATTTTCAAAATTTTAACTCACCAATTCCAATACCATTCCAGATTATTCACAAATCAAATCCAATTTTATTTAACTTAGTTCAAGTTAAATTTTAGTTTATTATTTACTTTTACCATCTCATTCTGGAATTTAAATCCCTGGGTTTATTTCAAATCAATTTGAAATCATAATACCAATTCAAAACATTTGAATTTCTAAACCACTTGTTTTCTCTAAACAACTCGAAAACAAAATCTTTGGTAGTAATCCGTCACTTAGCAACTCGAAAATGAACACTGATGATGTGGCCACACTCATCAGGGTTATTTCCCAATTTATCGAAGTGAGTTCAATACTATTAACACTTTCAATTTGAAAACATTTTCAAAATCTCCTTGGAACTTAAAATTTATTTATTTTAATCCCTGATTCTGATTTAAATTCATATTTAATTCATCTTATTTCATATACTGTACTTATATGAATTCTGATTAGTTATCTACAACTATTTCGCCTTTTTATAATCTCATCTGATTATAATAACAACCAATTATACTATGTTAATGTCAAAACATATCATGTTGGTTCATCGTATTCGAGTGTTTAGAAACCCCTATCGATATTGTGGTGCCCCACCATCGACCAGAATTTAAAAGCCACTCAACCAATAAAGCTCCACAATATAAAACAAATTTTTTATATCAATTAACAAATACGTTCACTCGTATATATACACTCAAACTCAATATAGGATATTACTAATCCCATCTCTACTGAGTTACGCCACAGAGCCAAGGTAATACTTAACTTAAGCTCTGATACCAACTGTAGTGACCCGAAAATCCGGTCCAATTTGAGCTGACTAAATAACACAAGTCCAACCCCAAATTTCACTTGAAATTCAAGAAACTAATAGAAAGAAGATAGAGGGTGAGGATAGATAAGATAGAACTAGTAGAATAGAAGAAGAAGATCATCATCATCAGAGTAACACGAATCTCACAGCGGAACGAATAAAATATAACATACTTTTGAAATACAAACAGTATATGTATACAATAATATTGCAGAGTACAACACTTACAACACAGCGGAAATAACTATAGCTATATGATCCTGAAGCCTCCTGCTCCAAACTCTTCCAGTATATCTGTAAATCCCGACTACTTGACTGCCCGTACAAATTTAGGCACCCAAGAGTTTAGGGAAACAAAACAAATAAACTCCGGGCCAGTCATGGACTGGTGTGAGTAAACTCAAATCATTTTAACAGGTATATGATATCTCATAAGACCACGCCGTGAATACGGAACGGGTTTTTCCCTTATGAGAATCCAACATCTTTGAAAAGCAGTATCACTGATATTATAATAATGTCTAAATACAATTAGATATCAATCTAGCAGAAACGCTTTCATCTCACGTTCTACATATACAGTATACAATCAAAACCGCGGGTGCGTATTGGATGATTGGATTTCCAACTATGACAAGGTATGGAACCACCTTCCGATCAGTGTACTCTAGGAACGATACACTGGAGTTCAACAAGAACATCATGTAACTCAGCCACACATGACCGACCACTCATTTCGCTTGAGTGTATCGAATGTACATCACCAACGGTTGGGATCAGCAACCGTTTCCCGTATATATATGGGACAGCACTGATAGATTAAAAGAAGCAAATGAATATTCTCTAGATAGGTGATTATACACCCTACTTCGGTGCGACCGACTTAGCCATGCTGCCTGCCCGATTTCTGTCATTTACCGGATGTGAGGCTAGAAGCTACGCTTACTTTCCATTCATTTATAACACGATCACTTTGAATGCCACATTATCAGATCCGTAAATCATTTGTTGCTTTATACAAATATCATGGATGTTATGCCAAGGGATAAATCTGTTGCAACCATATATATTTATACATACCAACCCATTCGATCATTGGAAATACTTTGTCAGACATTCGTCCATTTACGTTCGTTCTGGGACTGAACGAAACCGAAGGCACTATTCAGTAAACAGGATAGCCCTTGCTTAACACCGTCTTCAATTATCTTCATCGTATTTGATCACACGCTTATGTCAATACGGAGTGGTTCTTTGGATAATAATCCAACCGGTCTCTCCATATTTACAACGTAAAATGGTCAAAACTTCGATAGTCTGTGATTTAACTATCAAATGAAAACATGTCGGTGTACAAACAACGATCTTAATTCCAAATGGAATTATCGATCCAATCATCAATCATATATATATATATATATATATTCATATTTCCTTATTTTCTAAAACTAGAAAACATACATTTTCAACATTGGAAAACATTTCCAATCCTCATTTACGCATCACTATCATTCCACAACTATTAGTCCCTAACTGTAAACTAGTAAGAGAACAATTCTCTAAGTATAAACCCCGAAGGCCGAAACCAACATCAGATCAACACTCAGAAAAATATTCAACTTACCAATCTCTAGTCAGTTTCTAATATTTGCTTAACTTCACTTCTTAATTTCTATATTCGATTAACCCCTTTTGATAAACTACGTTTGATTAACTCCTTTTGATAAACTACATTTGATTAACTCCTTTTGATAAACTACGTTTGATTATCTCCTTTTGATAAACTACGTTTGATTAACTCCTTTTGATAAACTACGTTTTCCGTTACAACTATTTCCCTTTTTTAACGTTTACTTACCATTACAAATATTTCCTATTTTCAACTTCTATTTACCATTACAAATATTTCCTATTCTTAACCTATATTTACCGTTACAAATATTCCCTATTCTTAACCTATATTTACCGTTACAAATATTCCCTATTCTTAACCTCTATTTACCGTTACAAATATTTCCTATTCTTAACCTCTATTTACCGTTACAAATATTTCCTATTCTTAACCTATATTTACCGTTACAAATATTTCCTATTCTTAACCTATATTTACCGTTACAAATATTTCCTATTCTTAACCTATATTTACCGTTACAAATATTCCCTATTTATAACGCTTTATTTATCTTCTAAATAAATATTTCTTATTTCTATTTATTTTCTAAATAAATATTCTCCTTTTCAATTCTATTTATTTTCTAAATAAATATCCCTTTTATAAAACTCTATTTGTTTTATAAATAATTTCCTTTTATAAAACCGTGTTTGTTTTATAAATACTCAATTTTCAAATTGTTTCCTTTTATAAAACAGTGTTCGTTTTATAAATACTCTATTTCGATATACATTGAAATATTCTTTTTTTTACAACTCAGGGTTTCTTATGATATGTAAAATATCGAATAACAATGATTAATATCATTCTAACACACATAATCCAGAACAGATTATATAACACATCATACAACACAATATATGAAAACAGTGAAATAATTGTTGAGGAATCCAGTCGGATTCCTCCAACCTGTCTCCCTGCATTCACAGATGTTACACAGTATAATATATATCATATTTCATTTTGAAATGAAATATCCTGCTGTACAGAACCATATTTGATTAATAGTACATAGATTAACTATAACTACGTTTTCAATCAAATCTATTTAACAGTCCAGTTTAACAATCAATATACAACAGTCAATAAATAAAGTACAATTTATATTAAAATATAAATTGAGGAGAGTTAGTGAGTTTTACTCACATTGTCCGTAATCGTTAACTAACGATTTACGGTAGCCGGTTCTGATCAGGCAATTTATTTCGATCTAAGTTGTAACTAGCTTCTGTTCATTCCTAGTCGGTTCCATTTGTAGCTGCCGTTTATACGATCTTGCCGGGTCTGATTTTTTGTACATTCTTGATTTGAAATAGCCCATGATCCCCTTTTATACCTCACGGCCCAATCATGCTTTAAAAAGCCCAGACCCTTTTGTTTGCCTTTCTTCCCCTACATGAATTCGACTCCAGCAAATTTGCGGAACTCCAATCCTTAAACAAAACAACTTCACCCTTATTTTCCTAAACCCCAACTCCACCGTTCATTATTCACACAGCTTGAAAACTTTTTCACCAACAAGTCTTCGCCTTCTCCTTGAATATACTACGGATTTAGTTTTGAAACACAGCCCAAAACCTCTTTTCCATTCACTGTACAACCGAACAGTAATACCCCCATAACGTCCCTGATCGCTTCCCTTCGCATCTTACACACCCACCATAGATCAAACTATCCAACTCCTCTATCACTTCACCCCATAAAAATACCACTCCTCCACTTCTGCAAACAATTACCGTGCTCCAGAAACACAATTCCCTTAAAATCTCACTATGGCCCATCTGCAACAATTTGGAAAAATAAAACCAGCCCTGCTTATTATCATTTAACCAACCCGCAACCATAAGCCTTCTTCCCAAAACTTAAAACCCATCTTCCTCCAGAATTTCTTCTTCCACGATTCTGCAGAAACCCGCAAGTATTCTTCTTCATTTATCTGAACTAACATCGCCATTCCTGTCGCAACCAAACAACAAACAACTCTCATGGCCCAACATTTATCAGACCATCTCCACGCCCTTCCCTTCCTGTACATCACTGTTCCCATTAAAACAAAGCCCAACTCAATTATCAACGTTAAACTCCTCAACCCAACAGTGAAAAGAAACCCGCTGCTCCATCACTTTGAATCCTCACTCGCACCTTCGTTCCCTATTCACGCAGCAGCTCTGGAGAACATCTCGACCCAAAATATCATCGCTCCCTTGGGAAGCCTTCGAGAAACTGCTAATCGACGTACTGAGACCCGAATCGAACTCCATATCACCAAACAAAGCTTCCAATCGTTGATTTCTTGTACCCTAACTCGTCGCTGTGAATTTCCAGCGAAGTAAAAGTGGTTCGAGCCTGGAAATTCGCACCAGAGGTCGAAGAGAAACAACAGGAGAATTCGAAAATATATGTATCTCGATTTGTAGGATTTTAGTTGGGATTTCATTCGATTTGTTTGCCATTTTCTGTGAAAAGAGGATAAGAGCGGCGGCTCCTTTATTTTTCTACAGAAGAGGGAAAGAGGGAATTAGGTTATAACGAAAAAGGGGGGTTATTTATAGGGTTGCCTTAATACTTAGATATTTTTATTTGTACATCTGTCTGGTCAAGCCTAGTTCTACACTCGTGGCTAATTTATTCCCGTAAATCTTGAATTTCATTTATCCGATTGTTTATTGCACTTCACTCTAATCTGTTCTTAAGTATTTAGTTACATGACCTTTATGATTCAATCAAAAGTTAGTTCCTATCTTAACGGGATGGTGTTTAAAATGTAGGTGGAACTATGTGGTATATTTGTATAAATGTTGAGTAAAAGCAGTGTCTGTCTACACATAAGATGGTTTGATCAATTCACTTTATCCTTTACAATGCAGTTTAGTGGTCTAACTTGTGTATCACCTACGATCATCTATAGACAGACGTAAATGTACCGTTTTGACAAGCAATGCTCTAGGGTCCCAAAAATGTAATAATACCTGTAGATGAACTCATATTGTGAAACCCCGAAATGTCGATACAGGGTGCCAAATACTCCAAATAAAAAGTTGCCTATTTAATTAATTAAAAATTTCTATAAAATTATAAAAATTAAGTTATCACTATTTCCCAAAAGAACCTTGTCTAAATTCAAACCCGATCTCTAGTTATATCGAATAAACCGTTACGGTCGATAAACGATTCTATAGCGACTATTTTAAAATTTGATTTGGACATATCTCAAAATCTATGCGACGAAATCCTGATTTTTCTTTCCCACTAGAAAGATATAATCCACCAGCTCCATATGTTTCTTGTTTCACGGAAATCCGATTTAAAACGAATCATGTACATTCAGTTGAAGTTCGAATCGCCAAACAGCGAACTACCGCGCCATTTCAAGCTCAATTTTAATTATAATATAATTATACGTTCTAACGTCGACGATTAAATAATATATTCGTT
This sequence comes from Allium sativum, assembly GCA_030737875.1. NCBI lineage: Eukaryota > Viridiplantae > Streptophyta > Magnoliopsida > Asparagales > Amaryllidaceae > Allium > Allium sativum. The sequence goes on from CM060926.1 coordinate 1,023,418,349, forward strand.
ATTTAAATAATTAAATACGTTAATTATTACACCGTCAAATATCCGGGTCATTACAACAAGGGCTATTCTTGGATAGTGCCTTCTGTTTGTCCAATCCCAGGACAACTTGTATGGATGAATGTCTAACAGAGTATTTCCAAAGGGATCACGTACGTTGTTTTCTTCAAACTACCAGTTGCTGGCACAAAAGGGAAACTTCTTTAGCCAGACAACCAGAGTATTTTTGTGGAAATCAATTAGTGATTTCCGATGGATTTGGCGATGTGGCATTCAAAGAAATTAAACAGTTGTGACGACCCAAACTTTATTCTAAAATGTTTATAAATTCGTTTATAAAACGATTCCAACTTTTATTTCAATTGTAAAACCAAATTGAATATTCTATCCATTATCATATTAAAATAATATTATTTCCAAAATATTTATTTTGGAATTAACTCTTTAAAACATGCATTATAAAATGTATAAAATAAATCGATAAACACATTCAGGTTAAAATGGTGTTGTTATTTAAAACAGATTAAATAGCTCAATCCATTATCTTATTCATTTATATTTTACACTGGGCCAGACCTCCCACATTAAGCCTACGACTTGTGGATGCTGGATATGCCGGTTGGTTCCGGGCAGACTTATCCCACAAGTTGGGCATAACCTCGTGTCATGGCCCAATTCGTATTTACACACTTGGTGCTCTCACATTAGGCCCAACATTTGTGGTTGTTGGATATGCCGGTTGGAAATCCAATTTCCAATACGACCTTGCGGTTTTGAATGTAGAACTAGTATGGCGACATGATATATGGTACCCATGTCGTCTATGATTGATATATTATGATTGAAATGGTTTTTTAAAACATATACTCACTAATATCAAATCCGTTTTATCGTATCAAGCATCTCTTAACCATTATAAGGTAAAACCCTATCCTCCGGTTTGCGTTGCATTGTGTGATGGGACCTGGGTCTTATAATGGTTTCATTTTTCTAAAAAGCATTGCGTTTTTAACGGTTTACCTTATTTTATGCACTGGCAATCCAATGGAGTAAACCCGTTCCGCGTTAGCGGCGTGGCCCTGTGATTAGCCTTATTATTAGATAAGTTAAGTTAAGATTTCTCATACCAGTCCCATGACTGACCTGTAGTTTGTTTCACTGGCAAACTCGGGTGCCCATATTTTCCACACGGGCAGTCGAGTAGCTTTTTTTGCAGATATATTTACAGGATCCTGATTTACAGCTGAAGCGGTATTCGGAAAGCTCTGTATCCGTGTATTCCTTTCAGTTGTATATTTGTATTATTTTTCCGCTGCTATTTTAATGTAATTTAATCTATGATATTATTGTATTTCTATTATGTAATAAGTATTCATACTCTGTTATATTCTTGTACTCTGATGTAATTGTTGTAATCAGCAATAAAAATGTTCTTTAGTTTGTATTCTTATGTGTGTTGTTCTCAAGGCAATCCAGGCTTTCCTTTACGGGGAAGTTTGGGTCGTCACAACAGTGATGATGAAAAGGTGAGTCTAGCCTCAAGCCTCACACCCAGGAAATGACAAAAATCGGGCGGGCAGCATGGCAATGTGGGTCGCTCCCATTAGGGTGTATAATCACCTATCTAGAGAAATTCCTTTGTTTCTTACTCTATCGATTCTGCCCATTCGGGAAACAGTGGTTTGAGTCCAACCGTTGGTGATATACATTCGATACACTCAAGAGAAATGAGTGGTCGGTCATGTGTGGGCCGGCTTGCAAGACGTTCTTGTTGAACCCAGGTGTATTCGCCTCTAGAGATACATCATCGGAAGGTGGTCCCATACCTTGTCGTAGTTGGAAACCCAATTTCCATAAGCGCCAAGCAGTTTTCATTTGTATAATATATAGGAGAATGTGAGATGCAAGCATTCTTCTAGATTCTAATTTATTTGTGAAAAACACCTAGACACTATGATAATAATCTGATTTAAAGTATACAAAGTGTTTTGATCTCATAAGGTAAAAACTCGTTCCGTATTTACGGCGTGGTCTTATGAGATATTTTTATTTGTTTTAAACTGTTTACTCATACCAGTCCCCTGACTGACCCGGAGTTTATTTTTCTGTGTTTCCCTTAAACTCTTGGGTAGTCATAACGCTTGTTATGAATAGACAAGTGAATCAGGGTTGGATAAAACTTGGAAAGCTGGGATGGAACTTTCTGTGTGCTGGTCTACTTATCTTATCTACTATATAATTATAAGTCTGTAAGTTAGTAGTCAATGATATGTATAATTAAAGATGTACTATGAATGGCTTGTATCACTAAAGATATGATGCTCTGATGTAATATGTACTGTTGTGTAATATTATGAAGTATCATCTTTTGTAAAAATTCCGCTGTGAGATTCTGATGTTTTCTGTGATTTTATCTTCTATCTATTCTTATTCTTATTAATGGCACGACTTCCGATGTGTTCAAAAGTTGGGTCGTTACACATGCCTTGTACGAGCCCACTACGATTTTGTTTTGTACTGTTTTATATGGAGTGCCCTCTGATAGCCTCCAGTTTATGGAGGAATTACGGTATTGTATATACTATGGGAATATATAAACGGTGTAAGGGTAATCTTGGTAATCCCGCTTACGCTATTTTGATATTTTTACTTTACTGATAGACACTACTGTATGTAGCGTATTATACTATATTGTATTTACTTCCATGAGAATGTTAGTCTTGATCCAAGTTGTTTTGTTTTGCATTATTGCTCGGGTCAGAACGATTATCGCAGCTTTCGAGATCCACTCTTAGAGTTTGAAGATTATTGGGTTTTTGTTCATTTATATCTACCTATTCAGTTGATCCAGTCATCCAGTTATTTCTATCTTTTTTGTTACAGACTGTTATCATTTATTCATTGTAATAGACTTCCGCTGTATTATTTATGTAAACTCTGATGAAAACTTTATTTAGTAGCTTCATGAACTACTATTGTATATTAAATTTTCCGCTGCGGGATATTATATTGCTCTATATCTGTGTATGTGATCTGCGATTCTGTGATTTATTCTATTTACCCCAGAAGCTAATAACAACATGTTGTTTTGGACGATTCGAGTTGACATGTTTTGTCGATTCGGCACGGTCAAAATGGCGAGTCGTTACAGGTTTTCTCTCAAGAATACCATAATACAAACAACACAATGCTAAAAGAAAAAAATGAAGCCATTATATGACTCAGGTCCCATCACACAATGCAAACACAAACCAGAGGATAAAGTTTTACCATATAGTGGTCAAATATGTTTGATACTCGAAATTTATCTTTTATTATTATTAGTGCATAGTGAAGAAATTAACTTCCCATATAAATGTATCAATCATAGACGACATAGTACCCCATCCTACTATGTCACCATATAGGTTTACAACAAAAACCGAAAAGTCTCGTATTGGAAATTGGATTTCCATCATGAACCGAGGCGTCTCGCTATCCATCAACCACATAAGTAAAAAAGTCTGGGCTCCATACCATGACACTACTTCTGGCTAGAAAGAAATGCATGCTCTCCCTACTGTCCTTCATCCCGTTTTTGGTTTATACCGGGGTGTGAAGCTCCTGAATTAACGCTATACAGAAAGCTATGCTAATTAAATTCGTTCTTTGATCATCAACCACAAGAATTTTCTTTTCAACAAAAGCCTTGATCACTGCATCGTAGCATGCCACATTATCAATCCATACCATACCATTGATTTCCGCCAACATACAACCTCTAAGCTCGTACATCTCAAAGAAGGGTGTTACGCAAGAGAATAAATTCTCCACCACCAAACATATATATATATTTAGCAGAGATCAACGAATATAGCACATAATACAATGTCAAACATATAATCCATTCATATGTCCGTTCTGGGTCTGAACGAAACCGGAGGCACCTTATTCCTCATCCCAAATGTCCAATACAGGAGAGAGGCCCTCGCATATCCGAACAGTAAACAAGTACGTCCGGACAACTACCACTATAACCCCTTCAACGCAACAACTCCAATCAAGGGCATCAGTAGCAGTCCATTCGATGTGAAGATTGTCGGTCTTGCACCGTCTTCAATATCTTCGACTTATTGTCTTCGTATCAGTTATTCAGAATGGGTTAAACCCGGTTATTCCGAATAACTCGCGTATCTTGTAATCAAGTGCTATAAAAACACATCATATGCCTCATTCCAATCCAGAATATTCTTTTACTCAAATATTTATTACTTTGGGAAACGTTCCGATTAATCTTATCAAAGATTTAATTCGTTTAAACCTCTTGTTTAGATCTTTCTTTGAAAGCCATTGCAAAAGATTTTGTTATATCTTTTCACAACTTAAACCAAATTAAGGTTTATTAACTAGTCGGGATTATCGAGCCTTACCGAAGTAACCGTTTATTTTATTAATCCCAATACCAACTTATTCATCCCATGGAGAAAAACTGGTGGTACTCCATATTTAACACCCATCGTTTTATTGGTAAATTTTATTAGCATTTACCGTTTCAAATCTACTCAAATATTTTACTATCGCATGGAATAAAACTGGTGATACTCCATCTCGATCATTTCTCTTATTCGGTAAATTAAATTACCTTTTTCTATCTTTCAATCTAGTTAAAGACTCATTAAAAATCTAGTTTAGTTTTAATATCAAAAATCATTATTTAATGTGTTTTCAACCTTTGGAAATAAATCTTGTCTTTACCTGGGTTAAAGAACAAATGTCTTATAAAAATACTATTCACGATAAGCCCAAATCATCTTCCATTAATATGGAATTTTCAAGGAAATCTGAACAATTTATAATCGATATAAATTTCCATATCCGACCAGTGCTATAAGTGGAATGGAGGCCAAGCCTTTTAAATTCCATAAATACTAAACGCCTTCCTTCACATAAACTCATCTCGATTATTACTAATCGAATTTCATCCAATTTCAATTTAATTAAATAAACTGGAAACTTCTCTAAACCTTAACAAAAAGATTTATTCCATACATAAATTGGTTTAAGAATAGTATTAGTGAAGATACCATTCACGACAAACCTAAATCCAAATTTCCATTTAATTCCAATTTATACGTTGGAAACTTCTGGTTATGAAAAATCCGTTCACAAATCCAATTTATTCTTTCCAAAAATCATTAGATTATTATTCTACATATTAACTAGTTCATTCAGATTAATATATATTTTATCTTTTCAAATATGGAATATTTCATCCAAAATCATCCTAAACCATTTATTATGATTTTTCACAATTTATTCATATGTCTCATATTTTTATTAGTGCCCTTACAGACAATTTCCAATATCGGCCACCGAACTGCATCCATAGCGACCTTTTCCAAAACTGATTTGGACATATTTTAAAATCTAACCTTTCAAATTTAAATGTCATATATTCATTGGAAAGATCCTTTTGATACGAGTCCAACGGTTATGAAATTAGGAGAATTTGGCGGTCGGATCTCCTGTTACGCCCATTTCAAGTTAATGGTCGAAATTCAGGAACGGTCGTTGCGCGACGCGTTCTATTCAAACCATCTAAATATATATATATATATATATATATATATATATATATATATATATCGCCGATTTCTATTTGAAAACGTTAATACACTCCTTTTTAAAACGATTTCACTTCCATTACCAATTAAAAATAAACTTGAACATTGCATTTTGTTATGATCTCAAAATGATAATACTATTAAAATGTAGTATTTTGAAATTCAATCTTCTCGATATTCATTTTAAAAATGATTAAAATCGATATAGATATATGTTCGAGTTAAAATAATGTTTTCTACTTAACTCGGCTTTATATATTTTTATATTTTCGTGTCAACCCAAAATCGGACATCAAAATCAACTTCCAAATTTTCACTGAATATTACATTATAAAAATGTTCATGTTTATTTTGTACTAGAATAAAATTTCAACCAATATCCATATAAATAAGCTAATATGGATTACATTTATCATAAACACCCAACGATAGTTGCAAACAACTATCAACATACAAAATAACATCCAATGTGCATTTTATTTTCGTGTGAGCTTCAGCCAAATAATTGACGCTCACATAAATCTGTCAATCAATTGATTAATCGCAAATTCACACAAGAGATGTGTGAGTCAAATATCATCCCAAGACCCGTGTAGGGTTTTCAACCAACAACATTTATTTAATGAATAATCACTCGCATACAATGCACACTTCGTAGTCATAAATAAATACTCAACTATCAAAATCCATTTAAGGCGCCGTAAGTGTTCATCCACATCATATGTCATGCGAGCATCACATATTCATACAACGCTTCTAATGCAAATGATTTGTGAATAATTCAAGTGTTGAACTCCAAAAAGGGATAATATAACTACATGATGCAATTTCTAACTTGCAGCTTAAAATGCATAACTAACTAACTAACTACTCCAATATACTAATTTAGTTCAGAGCTCTCACCCAAGCTATACCAAACACCACGACACTTCTAATGTAGACTTTCTTCACTGCGCGCTCGTCGTTTGTCGTTCTTCGCACTCGAATTCACCTTTCTGGCTTTAGAATTTGCATACGACCTCCAATCTTCACCATACCTCGTCACTATCACAAAAACGTCATTCCCAACAACTTTTTCCTAGTGGACTTTCTTCCAAAAATGCACCAATTCGCCAGAAATCAGGAATCTTCGCTTCAGATCTGCAAACTTCAAATGTATTTTCCGAGCAGCTCCAAACTCCAAAATTCTATTATGATATGTTAAAATTATAGAGAAAAACAAGATCTACAACTTTCTTCTTGTGGAGCCTCGACCAAAAATGCATGGATTGAAATTTATTGGCTGAAGAAGATGAAGGTGCTTTGTGCAAAATGGAATTTTGTGAAAAAGAGGGGTTTTGGGCATGGTGGGGCCCACAGCCGGAGGTGGGTGGCTGGTGGCAGCGCAGGGGGGCTGACTAGCTGTGGGGAGGGTGGTGGTGGGTGATTTAGTGTTTGCAAATTAAAGAGAGAAATAGGAGGAGAGAGAGGAGAAGAGGAGGAGGGGGAGGGTTGATCGGCGACGGTGGTGGGGAGGAGGGAGGGCGGCGGCTGCAAGAGTTTGGGGGAGGAGCCCATTTTTGAAGAAAGAAAGAGGAAGGAAGGAGGAAAAATGAAGAGAGAAATGAAATAAAAGTGATTATATGCTCGTTTCTCTCCGAATCTCCCGACTGCAAACGATCTCTGTTTACCACGAATTTCAGACATGAGATAGTACATGTCAAGACGAATCCAACGAACCAAATTTCATAGAGTTCCGAGTTCGTTTGACCTTCCATTTAATTTCTCAAACAGGCTCAAATAATGTTCAATAAATGCGATTTTAGCGTACCTTTTCTTCTTGTACGCCCAAATGCTAACTCCAAAATTTATGGTCTTTTGGATTTAACAATTATTTGACTATACGAATCCAGAAAAAAAATCGAAATCAAATTCTGAGATCATCTCAATAATGTTCCTTTGTAAACTGATCTCCTGTTTTTGAACAAATGGTTTTGCTTCACACGGCGGCATACTGACTCCGTTCGACGTGCATTTGGAACTCAACAATTATTTGTCATTATGAATCCAAAAATAAATTATCTCGTCGAATTTTGAGCTTCCTAGCAAAATTTCTCTTTTAAGGGCTATGTGATGGTTTAAAAATAGAATTTTTAAAATTTCCAAAAACAAAGCTTATAAATCAATCTAATAATTTTACCGAGTTTGTTTTAAGTCAAGTAAGATATAAAAACTAGTTTTAAAATTATTCTCAATTTTTATTTAGCAAAAATAACCAATCTATATTCTTAAATTCATTAAAATAGCTTAAATTAAAATTTTAGATTGATTCTGAAAATACGGGTTATTACACTTCTTTTAAACACCCAAAGTATATTTTTTGACATCAATTAGTGATTTGACGGATCTGCTAATGTGACATTCAAACTGACTGGTGGCCATTTGTTATAAAAAAGGTAATTTTAAACCTCAAGCCTTACAACCGGGAAATGACAAAAATCGGGCAGGCAAAATGGCTATGTGGGTCGCTCCCATTAGGGTATATTGTAAACATCTAGAGAATATTCAATTTTATTCTTCTTTTCGCTTCTATATCACCCGGGAATGGTTATGTTGCTAGCAACCGTAAGGTGACAAGACATTCGATACATTCAAGAAAAATGAGTGGTCGGTCATGTGTGGCTGAGTTGCAAGATGTTCTTGTTGAACTCCAGTGTATCCCCTCTAGAGTACACCGATCAGAAGTTGTTTCGATACCTTGTCAAAGTTGGAAATCCAATCTCCAATAAGTGCCCATGGATTTTGATTTTATATTATATATGTAGAGCGTGAGATGCAAGCCTTCTACTAGATAATTATTTATTTGATTTAGACACTATCATAATATCAGAATAATTATGATTTCAAAAATGGTTTGGGTTATCGTAAAGTTAAAACCGTCCGTGTTTATGTGTGGATTGATTGTACGATCATCCTTTTCTTTCGAAATGGTTTTTAACCTTAAAATCAAGTTGGATGATACCAATAATTTAGTGGGTTTTTCTCATGCTGGTTCACTAGAATGACCTATGCGTTTGTAATGCTCGGGTCAGTCTGAGTTACAGGTTCAGGATAGGATGTTATGAATTCCAAGAGACGAGCTGGAGGAGATCGGACGTATTATATATATTATTATTCCGCTATGTTGTAAATGAGAACAGACTGTTATAACTGTCCAGATGAATTGAATGTCAGCTGTACTCTAATAAATTGTAAGTATTATTTCAAGTTTTTCAATAAAGATTTATTTCTGTGTTATTTTTTATTCCGCTGCAATGTGAGACTCTGATATTGTGGGTAGTTCTTCTTCTTCTTTTTCTTCTATTCTAATATTTCTTTCTTATCTCACCCTCTAACTTCTTTCTTTAACATTCTGGATTTTCAGTACTCGAGTTTGGACAGGGGATATATTTTTGTTGAAAATTTGAGCACCGAATTTTCTGGTTCGTTACAGTGGTATCGTAGCATAAGGTTGAGTAGTAACCTTGGCTCTGTAGTATAACTCGATAGAGATGGAGTTAGCAATACCCTAGATTGAGTTGTGTGTGTGTGTACATATATATATATATATATGTGTGTGTGTGTGTGTGTGTGAGAATGCATATTTGTATATTTTATAAAAATGTTTTGTATTGTGTCACTTGATCGGTTCAATTTTAAACTGGAAGCTGATATAATATTATTTTGTAAAGCAGGTAAATGAAATAATTTTGCCCAAATTTATCTTTGTGTATAAAAGAAATAGTTTTCTGAAATTTTGTTGGTATTTGATTGCTTGGTTAATTTGAATATAATCCAAATGGAATTATGGAATTGAACTGGTTTAATATAACCAAAAGATATAAGGAATGATTTTTGAAATAAAAATAAAAAAACTTAGGTAAAATTGGAAGCTAAGAAAAACAAATTCCAATAAATGAATTGTATGGATTAAAACTTGACTGAAAGGTAAGTTAAACAAATTTAGGTTGAAATTAAAACCATATTAAACTAAAACGAATTATTAAATCAATATGGAATGAAAATTCGTGAATTCAAGTTGAAATACTAATAAATTGAATGTTGATAATCTAAATATAGCTCGATGCAAAATGAAAAGTGAATTAAAATAAATTCAAATTGAGTAGAAATAATTGAATATGACTTAAATTGTTATTATGAAATCGAGTTTTGGAATGGGAGTGAACATGTGTGTATGTTTTGAGTAGTGAATACAAACTTGAGTTCAATAGAAAAATGTAGCATAAATCAAATTAAGTATAATTGAACTTGGAACTCAAGTTTGAATTTAAATGAACTTGTAAACTGGAAATAAAACCTAGAACTTGGGCTAAAATTGAAACTTGACTCGTTATAAGCAAATATACATATTTAAACATGTTTATTTCAAGCTATCACAAGTTAAGCAAGAAAACCAATAAATGGTTTAACAGGTAAAATTGGCAGTAAGAAGTTAAATTGATTGTGATCAAATAGGATTGGATATGTATATGACTGAATAGGTAGGATAGACGCAAGTGTGAAGAATAAATATGAGATGCCCGACAAAAAGGTACATGTTTAATTCAATATGGGATTTTATGAGCCTATTTGGCAAGCCGCTTGGCTTTTTAATTTTCTTTTTGATTGGGGAAGGTCGAGAGAGGCATTTTGTAGTTGTACCGATCAACCCGTATAAAGGAGACCCCACCGAAATTTTTCGAAAATTTAGGGAGTTATAAAAAAAATTCAATAGTTTTGAAAAATTTTGTTAACAAAAATTTAATCGAAGTTAAGGATTTTTGAGTGGAATTGGAAACTAGCAAGTCGGTCGAATAGAAAGGATATTGAAGTAAGTGTCAAGTTGCATGAGTGGATTATGAGAAGTTAATAAGGCACAACTATTTTCCCTACTAGTAATTTCGGGGACAAAATTCTTTTAAGGGGGAAAGAATGTAACGTCCCGTATTTTTATCACTTAAGTTTTGAATATTGAAATTAGTTTGAATATTGAATTCATAATATAAATGGAATTTTATATTAATTAAACGAATTTGAACGTATAAATATATATATATATATATATATATAATATAAACGAGCTCAAAATAGCGCAGTAATTCGTAATATTGAGTTTTGAACTTCAATTGAGTATTTAGAATTCATTTTAAGTTAAAATTCGTTGAAACGAGAAATATTTGAATCTGTTAAACTATAATTTTCTAATAAAAGAGAAAAAACAAGAATTCGTATTTTATATTGAGAGTTATGGCCAAATCAAATTTTCAAATAGTCGTTGTAGAATTGTTTATAAACCATAATGATTTATTTAATAAAATACATCGATTTTAAATCAATAGAATATCGGTTAACGTGAAAATGAAATATCAAGTTTAAAATTTCGAGTTAGTATTATGAAAATTTTATGAATTCAGTTTGTGTATATTAATAATAATTTATTTGTTATTTTGAGTCGATTTGTATTAAATCGAATTTATTGTTAAATCGTCATTTAATTTTATATCTTTTGTATATGATCGAATTAGACTACGAAATACATTCCAGTGTGTTCAGAATGGTGGTAGAACCCTGGGAATGTCGTTCATTGCACTCAAATAGGGGTTCATAACCGTAATGTACTTTAATTTAAGTCACCTCGGTTAAATAATAACTAAATCAAAATTTATAATATAAATTTTATCATAGGGGACGACCTTTTTTCATTAGTACAGGCTATCTGTAAATCTCAGCGTCTTCTCCTTTCAAATTTTCCTTCTCCATGAAGCTTTCAGAAATGGTTAACTGAATCTATGCCTACCCCTAAACCTATCTGATTCAACGTCGTTCCTATCCTCTTCATCGCTCACTTATAAATATCCTCTCGCATTCGTTATTCAGCCAAACCAATTCAGTTCTTCTTCCTGTAATCACGATATAAGCTTTTAAATACATCTCTTCTCCATGTTCTTTTTCACTCATTCACAAATCAATTCAGTTCAACCCCTTCGTTCCTTTTCCTTCTGTTAAATCGCGAAACATTCCTCCGTGTTTTAAAAAAGGAAATCGAATTAAATCGGAGAATCACCATTTAAATCTTTCGATCAAAAGCCTCAAACTCTAGGAACTCAAACTAAGAAGAAGACACGCGATTTCATAAAAAAGGGGATCAAATCAAATCGAATTGGGGTGTATTGGTTGAGATTGCCACTGTCATGAGTTTGCAGAGTGGTTTCGGATCTTAGTTGAGGATGGACATGCTAGTGCGAATTTGAATGGATGTGGTTTGTTTGGAAACTTTATGGAGTGGTTTCCTGAGATGTGTTTAGATATGCGAGTGGGAGTGGGGATTACGATGCCTGATTTGTTGAACTGGAGGTAACGATAATGGTGATTGGAAGTTGAACTGTTGGTGCTCGGCAAAAAGGTGGAGATGTTGGCCTGTGTATTCAGATCTGAAATGGTGTAGAAATAATCAAGTAATGGATTTAAACGTGAGTTCGTTTTTTTCTAATGGGAAGGAGTTTGATTTTTTTTTATTTCTGACGAGTAGATGGGGGATTTGATTATATTGATAATGGACTAGATGCTGGCGTTCGACAGTTTGAAAAAGGGATGGGTTCTGTCTTATGGGGGAACAAAATTGTTGTTTTGACAGCATGGTGGAAATATGGTCTATGCTTTGGTGAAGCATGACTAGACAGTGAGGAGGCGCTGTAGTAGAGATGTTGGGGTCGGTTAGGTGGTGCAGTAGTAGACAACAACGAACAATGGTTGTAGAAGAGATAACAGGGAGATATTGGATCGACTGTGATGTGTTCGATGAATTGGTTAAGTGGTGTGGGCAGTTGTTGGAGCCACTGAGGATATGTTCGTGGATTAGTCGAGAAATTGGAGTCGTCGTAAGGTATATGCTTTTAATTGAATTTAAAATACATAGAATAAATTTATTTTTCAGTGTTAGTCATTAATTTAAATGTTAATTGATAAATTAAATTAAATAATAATAGGTGATAAAATTATTCGAGAGAATGAAGTAGATGAGTAGCTGTGATGATATGGAATTTTAAACAGAATATTCGGCAAAGAAAATAAAGGTGAGTTAAACTCACTCAGTTAAATTATTGGGAACTATTTTTAATAGTTCAAATTCAATTTATTGCTTGATGGATGATAAATTGATTGATATAAAGTGATAATAGTATATAATAACATTATATAATAATAATATCGGTGATTGGATATTTCTCGCATTACCATTAGCGGATGCCCGCAGTTCCATTAGCGGATGATTTCCCTACACGCCCCCACAATATATATAGTGGATGACCTTGTATACCGCAATATCCTGCCTCGAAGTAGGATGGGTATTATTATTGTTAACAAACATTTGTGGATGCAGGAAAAACTGGTTGAAGGAATTCAGCTGGATTCCTTACATTTAAATTATTTGTTTTCCGTATATACTGATATATGATGTGTTTATAACCTGTGATAGTATAGTATACTTGGATGTGTTAGTAACACTGATTGTTGATTTTGGATATTTTAAATATCCTAAATAGTAATATATGGATTTCAAAATAGAAATTTAATATAATAAGAAATTTAAAGGAAGTATTTATTAGAAATGGTTATTAAAAATTCAAATTTTATAATAGAAGTTAAAAGCAAATATTTGAGATGAAGATGCGATTTTATAAACGACATTATAAAGAAGTAAAATTATTGGAAAGTAGTGGGAAAAATATAAAGTGTGTGTAAATTTGGAAAAGAATAGAAATCGGGTATAAAACCGATATTTTAATAAATTATAATTTCCCAATTACGAATGAATTTATAAACGAGATTATATAACTTCACAAATTAGAAGTCATAAATAGAATTTAAACTTGAAGTGGAAAGTATGAATTAAGATTGACTAAATAAATTAATTAAGGGTTTATAATAAGAAATGATTATTCACGGTTGACGTGAATAGGTGTAAAAGCAAATAAATTGAAAATAGCAATTCGTTAGGAAGGGTTTTGAAGTTATAAATTCTAATTGAAATTTTGGATTGAACTAATTCGAATAACAGTATATATTTTATTAAAGGAATTATATAAGATTTTATATAAGAAATATTCATAGTAAAGGATTTACAAATGACACTTATATACGTATATTTTAGATATAAAATGCAATTTATTGAATAAAGCTGAGATAAGTTGAAATAGACTTACAAAGATGTTTATGAAGATTATTGGTATAAAACTTGGTTTTATAAAGGTTAAACCAAAATTTGAGTTGATTAATGAAATGATATTGTTATAAGAAATCCATGTTCCAGCTTAGAAATAAATAAATTTTTAGCAAACGGTTTGCGAATCATATCTTTAAATGGAATATTGGATACTGGTAGTAGTAAACTGTTAGCCCGCTTTGTGATCGGGCTACACAAAGCCAAGGGAAATACTCATCGACAAGTGTGAGCAAAGAATATGTAGCGGGCAACCAGATCGGTTCGGGTACCCCATTAACTGGCCGCTTCCCCTTCGAAGTGAGCAGTTCAAGAAATGTAGAGCGGGAGACACATCCGGATCGGATCGGCGCCTTCCGATCCGAACCCCCATAGCTTCTTTGATCCGAACCAGGGCGATGTATCTGGAAAACATGACCTCCTCCAAGTGTGGAGCGGTTAGGAGCCCATTTTTCCATGATCACCCACATTCATCATGTGCTGTCATCATCTTGAGACCTCCGATCCCGATTTTCAAGGTGTGTCCTCCACGTGTATCCAATCCGAAGCTAGTCCAGAGAGATTTTCCACCTATAAATACACCACCAAGGATCATTTGAGGGGATCTTTTGGTAAATTCTTGGCTCCAAATCTTACCATAACCGAATTCCATCACCACATTCAGATTATTATCACCTTTTGAAGCATATTTTAGGGAGGATTGAGTGAAATCATTCATTGTGTAAGAGAGATTGAGCGAACAAAATCATTATATTTGTATTTAAATCCTCATTCAACAAAGTTCAAAGTGGACGTAGGCTCTTTAACGTCGAAACACTATAAATACTGTGTTTTCTTTGTCTTTATTTTCATTTCGGTTAGAATTATCATTAGTTTGGGTGTTAGAACTATTTTTGGATCTAACATAAACGTTTTGAAAGCATATTTTCATTTCGGTTAGAATTATCACTGAGAACTCCTCAAATTCTCCATAGTTTGGACTACCAATCTACTATTTGGGTTTGTATATCCGAAGAAGATTGTCCACATAGTTAATATCTTTGAAATCTTCTCCAAACAAGCTTTGAAAAAATTGGGCATTATGACCAAAGGAAATGGAAAATAAGTACAAAATGCGCGGGAAAGTGGAATGAGCGAGGATTAGCAAGCTATGGTTGTCACAAGATCAAGGGGACAAAGTTCAGGTGCTACCCGTTCCGACAGGACATCTCCGACCCGATCCGATCCTCATGCTCCGAACCGATCCGATGAGGTCACCCTGATCCGACCCGGTTCCATGAATGATCCTGCTCACTCTCCTCCTATCCGAACCGCAGAGGTAGGGGGAGGCCGATCCAAACCAAATCTAGCTAAAGTTGGTACCTCAAATCAAGCTCCTACAAATGCTCCGATACCAGCCGTGCAACTGATGATCAACCTACACCTTCTGCACTCGTCACACACGGAGATTTTTTGTGCTTGCTTGATATGCTTGTGAGTACCAGAGATGCTTTAGAAGATCACAATCGTGATAGTGTCCTAATGAGAGAGAACATGAAATCCATGAGTAGAGAAATAAGTGAGATGCGTAGGCAAAGAATCCCCTCTCCAGTTCATCGCCCTATTAACGATCACTTATCCTCTTTAGACGAAGAGCGCCCACGCTAGAGAATGCCATACGAGAGACCGGAAAATTTGGATCAGTTAACATTTGGATCACTGGGAACACGTGAGGACGTAGCCCGGACTCTTGGAGTTGATGATCCAGGCTTGAGGGAATCACATGTTTTAACTAATCCTAGTACAACCAATACCACTCAAAGCTGACCTCTCCACCTAAATCGTCCCGTGAACGACCGAAATCGCAAAAGGCGGGGAAGTTCAGTCGTAGTTCGAGACCAAAGAACATCGCCTGACGCAGGCGCTAGACGTAGAAGAGATAGAAGTGCAGATTCTGGACCTGTGCTGACTAACGTTGAAGTAGAAGCAATGATACGTCAAACCATGGCTGATAATCGTCGATATACCAATGAAGATTGGGGTATTGAGCGCAGTCACACTCCATTCACCGACGACATCTTGGATTTCCAATTTCCTCGATGGTTCAACCTGCCGCAGAAGGACCGATATGCCAGGAGAACTGATCCGGGACAACACCTGATGAGATACGCGTGGTATTTGAATGCTGCCGCCGCACCTGAAGCTATAGAGTGTAAATCCTTCCCGATATATCTAGAGGATGTGGCGCTAATGTGGTTTACTCGACTTACCCCATGATCGGTGTCGAACTTTCAAGAACTAAGCGAGCTTTTTTACGAAACAGTTACGACTCCAGGCCCGGAAAGCTAAAAGTGTTATTGAACTATCCAGAATCAATCAGTCCCCCGGAGAATCTCTGAAGTCGTACCTGGACCACTTCAACTTACCGGTTACCGAAGTAAGTGACCCCCACGAACCAACTATTTTGATGGCTTTCATAGACGGAATCGATCCGGATATTGAATTCGGAGGATATCTAGCCGGAAAGACACCATTGACTAGAGAGGCATTCTATGAAAAAGAAAATATTCGCCTACGGCGAGAAGAGATATACGCTAGTCGAAAAAGAAAATCTGACGGAGCTTCAAAAGAAGATATTCAATGTAATGTTGCTGTGAAGCTGTCCGGTGATAGTTCAAGGAAGGTCGAGGTAAATGTTGGCAATAAAAATGAAGGAAGTAACAACAGGAATGGAAACAACAATAGGAGGAATAGGAACCGAGGAAACAACTCTAGTAAAAGACCTCGATTCCAAACCTTTGAAAACTACTCGCCGTTGGGCGACACACTGGAAAACATATACCTGGACACATACAACGTTCTTTAGTACAAGAAACCGCCACCTAGGGACTCCACTAAGAAAGAGGTCGCAACGGGAAAATTCTGCTTGTTCCATGGGACTCATGGTCATACCACGAATGAGTGTCGTCATTTAAGGGACGTTATTGAGAAATTGCTTCGGGAATGAAAGCTAAATGAGTACAAAGTTGCACCAAGAGACAGGGGGCAAGGAAATCAAGCCCCAAATCAAAATCAACCTGCTCCTAAACCCACAGCCTAACAAAAAGGTAAAGGAATTGTTATCAATACTATAGTAGGGGGTCTCCATCCCGCTGCCCATAGCTATAGGGCAATAGACCAATATGTTAATGCGGCTAAACACCTTGAAGTGGGAGAATGTAGTAACTTCGAGGTTAACGCCCCAATGAAGCAATAGAAAATGATGACAGATGATGTTATATTTCGTGACAGAGATGATACCGGAGTTCAATCGCCTACTGAAGACCCATTGTTGATTACTACCACCATCGGCCCAGCCATAGTTCACAAAGTATTAGTGGATAATGGGAGTTCAGTTAATATCCTATTCAAGAAAGCATTTGATCAGATAAGACTCGAAGTAAAAGATTTGAAGCCTTGCGAGGGATGGATACGAGGCTTCAATGGAGCCTCGACGGCTCCAATGGGATATGTAGAATTGTCAGTAACATTGGGGATGGAGATCGCCAGAGAGTGAGAATCCTCCCGCTTGTGGTTCTAAACATCGACTCACCCTATAATGCCTTCTTGGGCCAACCAGCCCTCGTAGAAAACAGGGCTTGTATCGCGCCATGGTGTCTATTGTTGAAATTCCCAACTGAAGCCAGAGTGGGAGTGATGAGAGGTGATCAGGTCACTAGACGAGCCTGCTACATGGCGGAGCTAAAAACATTGTTAAAAGGATTGAGCATAGAAATTAAAGGTGCTTCCTCCCCTGTGAAGGAGGGATCAGCATAGCAATTAAAGAGGTTAACCCCGAGGGAATCACCTAGAGAACTATTCGAGGATATAGATCCCAGAGAGGATGAAGAACCTGGGGACAGGAAGGCGACCCCCGATGAAACGACTGTGGACATTTCCATTGACAATGTTGATTCGACAAAGGTTTTGAAGATCGGATCCCAACTAGATCCGTTTCGAGCAAAGGAATTGACTGACTTTTTAAAGGCCAATTTGAATGTGTTTGCCTGGACCCATGCTGATATGTGTGGTATATCCCTCTCCGTCATGAGCCACTCATTGAGTATCAACCCAAAACATCCTCCCGTTAAGCAGAAGAGACGTACGTTGGGCCCAGAGAGGTCAACAGCCTTAAAAGAAGAGGTAGAGAAGTTGAAAGATAACGGGTTCATTAGAGATTCAACGTATCCCGAATGGATATCGAATCCCGTTTTAGTTAAGAAATCAAATGGGAAATGGCGAAGGTGTATTGACTTTTCGAATTTGAATAAAGCTTGTCCAAAAGATAGTTTCCCACTCCCTAGGATTGACCAGTTGGTGGACTCAACGGTCGGACATGAACTTCTCTCCTTTACGGACGCATATTCGGGATACAACCAGATCCCTATGCATGTGCCAGACCAAGAGCACATAAGTTTTATTATGAACTTGGGATTATACTGCTATGTGGTGATGCCATTCGGATTAAAGAATGCCAGAGCCACGTATCAGCATCTGGTGAACTGAATGTACTATAATCAAATTGGAAAAACTTTGGAAGTTTATGTAGATGACATGCTCGTGAAATACAGACAGTCTTCAAGCCATACAAAAGATTTGGCAGAGATTTTTGGCATTCTATGGAGATACGGGATGAAGTTGAACCCCTTAAAGTGCTCATTTGGGGTTGCATCAGGAAAATTTCTTGGTTTCATCGTGAGTTCTCAAGGAATTGAGATTAATCCTAACCAAATAGCAGCAATCAGGATCATAGAAGAGCCTCGGGAGATCAGGGATGTTCAAAGCCTGGCTGAGAAGATTGTGGCATTAAACCGATTCATATCCAAAGCCACAGACAAGTGTGTCCCATTCTTTGATTTAATCAAACGAGGGAAACGTAACTCTGAATGGACCTCCAACTGCGTGGAAGCCTTCCAAAATCTGCTGAACTTGTTGGAGAAACCCCCGATATTGTCAAAGCCGGTAGATCATGAAGATTTGTTCGTCTACTTGGCGGTATCATCTCATGCTGTCAGCACATCCTTGGTATGTGAAGAAGACAAGTTCCAGAGGCCCGTGTACTATGTAAGCAAGAAGTTAGCAGCTGTAGAACGCAATTATCCGAAAATAGAAAAGCTTGCTTATAGTCTCCTAATTGCCTCCCAAAAGCTTTGTCATTACTTCCAAGCTCATCCAATAATCATATATACTGATCAGCCACTAAGACAAGAGTTACAAAGACCCGAAGTGTCGGGACGATTACTTAAGTGGAATATTGAGTAGAGCCAATTTGATCTAACTTTTCAACCAAGAAGATCAATAAGGGGACAAGCCCTAACTGATTCCATAGCAGAATTTACGATTCCCGAAGAGGAAACAGTGGATAACAAGACTGTCATTTCAGAGCATAAATTAGAGCTCAGTCCATGGAAATTATATACAGACGGAGCCAAGAATGATCAAAGATCCGACGCCGGATTTGTTTTAACTACTCCTGAAGGACAATCCATTTACTATGCCCTTCTCTGCCACCAATAATAACTCCGAGTACGAAGCCCTGATTGCCGGGCTGAAACTCGCTAAGGAATTAGGGGTAAGAATATTGGACATATTCTGTGACTCCAAGATAGTTATCTGCCAAGTTTGAAAGGAATTCAAGACCAATGGACCTCAGCTTATTACTTATCTTGAAAAAGTAGAGGAGTTACTAGGAAACCTGGAGCATTATAGCACAACTCACATCCCAAGAACAGAAAACCAAAAGGCAGATCGACCGGCTAAGTTGGCAAGTTCTGATAACCCAGAAGAAACTGAGATGCTTCCGATAGAAATATTGGATTCGCCAAGCTTTAATCAAATGGAAGTTGAAATGGCCCTGGAAGCTGAGCCAGAAAGGAAGTCATGAATGACGTCGATTAAGTATTTCCTTAAGAGAGGAATTCTCCCATCAAAGAAAAGCGAGAGACGAGCTGTAATATGTAAAGCCGCAAGATACGTCTTGTAGGATGACATCATTTACCGCTAAGGATATTCTATGCCCCTGCTCTGGTGTGTAGCACACGACGACATCAAGCGTGTACTGAGAGTACATGAGGGTGAGTGTGGAGATCATACGGGAGGCCAAACTTTAGTAAAGAAAGTATTACGATACGACTATTTTTTGCCTACCATGAATAAAGATGCGGCTGACCATTTACGACACTGCGACAAATGCCAAAGGTTCGCCAAAATTCCAAGGGCACCTCCAAGACAACTTAGATTAATGGTCAGCTCATGGCCATTCGCTATGTGGGGATTAGACATCATCGGAACCCTACCAATCGCTAAAGGAGGGGCCAAGTATGCGATAGTGGCTTTGGATTACTTTACAAAATGGGTAGAAGCCAAACTATTAACCACAATCACGACCATAAAAATGATAAGCTTCGTGGTCAGGAACATCATTTGCCGATTTGGGATACCAAAAACTATTATAACCGATAACGAAACCCAATTCGATAGCATAGAATTTAGAAATTTTTGCCTGAAGTATAAGATTGATAAGTGGTACACTGCCATAGCTCACCCACAGTCGAATGGACAAGTGGAAGAAATAAATAAAATTATCAAATCCATTATTAAGAAACGGTTGGAACGAGCGAAGGCCAAGTGGGTCGATGAGTTACCACTGGCTTTGTGGGCCTATCGAACGACCTTCAAGATGGCTACCGGTCACACCCCTTTTTCACTTTCCTTTGGATTCGAAGCAGTAATCCCAGTGGAGCTTGAAGTCCCCTCTCATAGGGTGACATATTATGATCTGATGACAAACAAAGCGCTCCTCCTAGAGTCCCTGGATATGATTGAAGAGAAAAGGGACGAAGCTGACTTGCGTGCCTCAAGACACCGACACCAAGTGGCACGTTATTATGACAGAAAGGTTCACCCTCGGACCTTTGAACCCAAAGATTTAGTATTAAAAATAGTCTTCCCACCTCCAATTCACTCAGGTCTGACATGGGAAGGGCCATATATCATCCAACGGAAGCTTGATATGGGAGCTTTCAAGCTAATGACCGTGGATGGTAATGAAATCCCAGAGCATGGAACGCCCAACATTTGCAGCGATACTTGACTTGATTATTGTACTATTTTCTTTTGTTTTATAATCCATGTAAAAAGGCACGACTTGCCTAGAAAAGTCTGGTTAATATAAACAAAAGATTATAAAATGGACGTAGGTCATGACTTGGCCGAACCACGATAAAAATACTGTGCGTGATTTACTTTTCCTGTTTGACTTTTATTTTATATACATTTTGTGATCTCATATCATAAGTCGAAAATATTAGAAATTCATGTTAATACCAAGGCAAATGAAGCAACCATTTGCATAATGGTATAAAAAGGATGGGAAGCTGACATTCTAAACTCTAACTCCCACGAGTCGAGAGAGAGTATAAAGGATGGGAAGACGACGTCCATGAGGTGTGAAGGTGCACCATGACAAAAGACCGCCTCTAATCCACTCTAACCTGACCATACGGCAGGAGAGTATAAAGGTACAAGGAACGACTACCAATAGAGAAAAACTTTAAACCCGCCAGAAGAACTGGGGGCAACTTAATCAATCTCAAATAAGCCTCCGTCAAGCGCTATATTCAAGATTGATTGGGGGCGTACACATCATACCCCTTGTTATCGGTTATTTAAGTTAAACGTCAATTGCCGTGAATAATGTTTTCCCTATGATTGTGCATTTGCAGGGGATTGCGATCGTGACTTAATTTATTTATCACTTATGCTTATTAACATCTTGACGTTAACCGAAGATAGATGACAGATTAACAAGGGGTTGACATAGTGGAAAATGAACTATTTTATTTACACAGATGCAGGCTTATACAAAGGAGTTGGACAAACAAAAGCGAGGGCCGCACTCGCCACAACAACAGACCGAGGGATAAGAAAAACAAAAAATACAACCACCTCTCATTTGGACTTTGGAGTGGACTTCGCCTTTTTGGCAGCTTTGAGTTTTTCCTTCTCCTCCTTTTCAGCATCAGTCATGATTCGCTTCGGCTTCTTTTTCTTCTCTGAAACTGGAGCACTAAGATCAGTAGAAGACTTTTTAGCAAGCTCTTCAGTAATTGACCTGATTGAATGTTTGACAACTAACTTGGATCTAGGAGGAATTGTTGCGGGAGGTTTTTCAACCTCAATATCTTCTTTCTCGACCTTGGCTTTCAAGAGCTTGTCTTGCCTGGATTTTATATCAGCTAAGGTCATGTCATCAACATTCTCCAAACTCCCAGTTACGACAACATCATCCTCTTCCTCGTGCCTGTCATTACCGCCATCGTCTTTCAGGGCGGCTATCACATCGTCGTCTGGAGGATTTTTAGTAGTAGGTGGCATGGGAACTTTCTCAGCAGCCTCGCCCTTGTCCTCTATTCTTTTAATAGGTTTGGAGCCAGTAACCTGAGCATGTTTCTCCTGGGTCTCTTCGGTAGGCTTGGTATCAGTGATCACCCCTCATTGCTCATCGGCCTTTTCAACCGGTTGTGCACCTGTAGAATGAGAGTTAACTGGTATTAGCTCGGGAGAGACGATAGGGTCTTCAGTTGACTGTCCAATAATATAGCGAAAGGTGGAAATGGCCCTACCAAATTGAGGAGAAAAGACGGAGATACCTTCGGATGATTTCTCAACGGGGGCAGCTAAAGTCTCTGGTGCCACTTTGGGGATAGGGGACAAAAAAGATTTCTTGAGAATTCCTGGATTTTCTGGATCATATCCCTCAGTTCTAGTATCACCAAGGGCAGTGGATGAAGAACCATTTTCAAGGATATTTTCCCCTTTGCTTGACGTTTCTCTTCTTCCATAGCCATAGTAATGAGTCTGCGCCCTTCAGCCAAATGCACTGGTTCTTCACCCCTTAGAAATTTCTCCATGAGTTTTCTCTCTTCAATGGAGTCCACCTTGAGCTCTTTCTTCTCCCATTCAATGATTTGATCCCACACATAGACCAAAGTTATTGAATAATCTTCGATCCAAGTAATGTCCTGAAAACGGATCATTCGGGCGAAGAACTCTATCATTAGCTCGCCATAGCCATCCAATTCTTTCTGGGCTTCAGAAAGCTGTGTGTGGGCCTATTCAACGGATTTAATGGCAATGTTAGCATTCCCCTCGGCCAAGACTACCCTAGATTCAGCCTCCATCAGTTTGGCTTCCAATTCAGCATTCCTCTTCACTAACTCAGCATTCTTTCTCGCCAACTCAGATTTTTCCTGCTCAAGAGTAGTGCAAGCCAGGTGTGCCTTAACACTCTCCGACTTAGCGTCTTTAGCCTGTTTCTTCAGATCTAAGCGTTCTTGACTATGAGATTCCAGTAAAGTGTGATAACGCTTTTGTAACTCCTCAAGCTGTCTCTTGAAGTTATCGGTGTCCCTTTGAGCAAGAGCAAGTTGAGCTTGTGTATCCTCCAAATCTTTTTCTAAATTTTTCACGATGTTATCATCAAGCTCGGCCACTTTCTTCATCTGATCGATATTAGCAATTAAGTCCCGAATAATTTTGGAAAGATTGCGCGAATATCTGTACATCTCTGAATACTGCTTCTCCACTAAGTCTATCTTTGTTTTAGCGTCATCTGCCCACTTCGAAGAAACGAGTTCAAGTGCAGGGATAAATTGCAAATGCTCAAAATAGTGATCTGGAAATTGCTTCTTTAGATACGGTAGTTTTGCTTTGGAATCAGAATCAAGTGGCGCAGATTTGGATTGAGATAGCTCATTATTTCTTTGCTTGGTAGGTACAATAGATGTATCACCTTTGCCTGATCGTTTCTCAGAAACCTTGTATTTATCCTGTGAATCAACATGTTCCGGTGGTGGATTCTCTTGAGGATGTTTATCTTTAGGAGAAATCGGGTCTTTGGAGTGTGGTTTGTCCACTTCGCGACGGTTTTGGTAGCTCTTGTCCTTGTTCGGGTCTGACAGACAGGGAGAGCGAGAGTGCAAAGAATGAGGTCGATTGGGATCATAATACCTTCTATCATCCCTGCCGCGGCTCTCGCGACGGTCATGCTCAGTGCCAGAATCATGTTTAGGCATGCTGGTGCGGATCTTCCTGACATCATAGCGAGGGCGTGTCATTGTCCCTGCAAAATAATATAAGTAGGATTCAGAGCCAATATTTGTATAAGGCACAGGTACTGTGACGTGCAGTGCTAGTGTGTCATGCATATCCTAGGTGAAATTCCCCCAACCAACCAGAGCCCAAAGTTAGGCTAGTATCTACAGTCTCCTTAGTCTTCACAGGAGTAACTTCTTCTGAGGAAGTAAAGGCATCTACACTGGGGGCATCTCCTTGAGGAGCGTCAGATGGAAACTCTTTTGTAGAAACTAGTTTTTCAGGAGTGGCAGCATCTTCGGGAGTGATGTATTTATTCCTATCTTTTTCTGCTATACTTGCTAATATATCATCTTGAGTCGAAGAAGGGGAAGGAGGATTCCTAAGGGGCATTGTTGGATCTTCTGAACTTTCCTCCCTTTCGAGTGGAGTATCGATTGGCCCTTCAACTGGGGATATGTACACATAAGGGCCTTCCCCGTGGCCTATGCTACGAGTTATAGCAACTAGACGATGCCGATGAATATATTCATCTACTAAATAGTCTTTGATGGTCAAAAATTTTTGATCGCCATTGAGTAACTGGTTTAAACGACCAAAATATGTGGAATGCTTCTCCTGTGGTGGAACGGAAACTGTAGAGTAAAACAAACAGATCAGTATCACAACAATAGTAAAGAAGGGTAGATTGAAAGTAAAGTTAGAACTTTACTAGACTTAAGCCATCTTCTGGCACACCCGGGCTACTGCTTGACATAAAACCAT
The DNA here is from genome assembly GCA_030737875.1 of Allium sativum. Lineage (NCBI taxonomy): Eukaryota > Viridiplantae > Streptophyta > Magnoliopsida > Asparagales > Amaryllidaceae > Allium > Allium sativum. The sequence goes on from CM060926.1 coordinate 1,023,443,063, forward strand.
TCAGGTTTCGGGTCACCAGCGTTGCTGCTAAATGGAACAGTGATGATTTTCCTTTTTGGCACCAATTCAAAGTATACAAAGGACGGGGTGTCATTGGTTCAATGCTTGAAATTGTAAAAGAAATGAGCATCCTCAAAAGTTAGCTCTACACCTAGAATTTCTTTATAAGCTATGTACAGAGTATACAGATAAGCATAGGAGTTGGGATGAAGCTGCATGGGGGCAATCTGTAATTGTCTAAGAAAATCGACGACAAATGGAGGTATTGCCCCCAAAAAGGCACATTAATCTAGTGATAGCCATATTTGTTTCCCTCTGAAGAATCCCATGTTTTAGACATATCCGTGCAAGTCTGTCATTGTCGATCATTGATTCAACTGAATCCTTAGGCAGTTCCAAGATAGTAACATCCCCAAACTCATCTGGGGTACGGTTATCTTCTACCCCTTCTTCTTCTTCCTCGCCTAGAGAGACACCACCTCTGGATGATACATCAATTTCATGAGTTCTCATTTCATAGTCTGAACCTGTGCTATTACAACCCGAATCTGAAGTGGAAGATACGTCTTCAACAGGTGGATTCTCAGATGATCTGGCATCATCTTTCCGTTCTACTAATCTAGACGAGCGTCTCTCAATCATGGTTGATGAACTATCAAAGAAACAATAGTAAGAATTAGAGAAAAATTACCCGTGTCCCCCCGTGCGTGTATGTGCCAATGTGTGTGCAGTGACAGGATTAAAGAAATACAAAGTAAGCACATAAGGATGCAATACAAGAAAGTGGCAAAGCAGTTATGTGTTTATGATAGCCTCAAAAGCCTAGTCATGGTCGTAAGGCTCTACCCTAACTGTCCATAAAGTTACAGGCCATAGTCATTGTTTAATTAAGTTAGTTGAACCATTCTTGCACATCATGTTGAATCACTTCGGATTGGTTCGGATATGTACACCACGAGCGGATTGGCACAAGTCCTCCTTTTTAGGATAAGACTAGATAGGTTTGGATGTCCAAATTATGAGCAGATCGGATGGGACGTATCATCTACGCGGATCAGTTCGGAACATGAGAAGGAAAAGACATCGGATTAGATAGGATTAAAGGAAGGCGATTGTGGTTGGATCGGTTGACACCGAACCGCATCAAAACCCCAAAAACTTACCCACTCAATTCAACTTTCTTCTGCAATCACTATCATCTTCTCCGACTTGAATCAACGCTGCGTGCCTGAAACTAAGTACTCATGGATCTTCCATTCTACATCGAATCGATCCCATCCCTCTCTTCTCTCTTTACTCCTACTTCGCTTCCACAACATCACCTAATTCATTTCTCTCAAAAGCCCATTCATGGCTAAGCACTTACAAGCCAACTTGTCTAATGCTGACTTTGACCTCCTCCACAACCATCTCGAGGTGGCGGCGAGCAACCAACGATGATGGTGAGGGGATAACAGACACAACATCATAATTGATGTGACAATGGGCGGAATTACTCAGATTATTCCTAAATTTGAGTTAAAATTGATAAAAGCGGAGTTAGTCGCAAATTGAAGACCTACCTATGAGTTTATTTCGAGAAATTGGGAGAGCTTCGTGATTCAAGGATTAGGGTTTTCAATGATGGAGAAGGCGGCGACAGGAAATATAGAATTAAAGAGAAGTATACAAGTATATATATACCGAGGAGATAGATGTCCCTTCGTGTTGCAGTGGATTAGACACTAAATCCCAATCCGATCAGCACATGGCCCCTCTAGCGTAAAACCTTTTAGCCCATTTTGCACACCGTTGGTCGAAGCATCGGCTGGGTTGGATAAGACCCACCCGATCTGAAGCATAATCCTCAATCACAATATAGTATATGAAAAGCATCCGATGGAGAATGTAACAAAATTACAAGTATACATTATAAAAGTTTACCTGGAGAAGCTACTTGGACATTAAACAAAGTTTTCGAAGTTATTTTAAACAACGGAAGCGATTTGTGTATTCCATAGTGTATTTATAGACAACAAGAGATGTGACTTGATGAAGCAACATGACTTTACAGATGAAAGGAAACAACTATTCAGTGATTTTGATCCAGGGTCAAATATGAAAACCATTTTGAAGCACATTTCATCTCCGATAAAAGTGTACTTCGAGGGGGAAAAATGTTAGCTCGCTTTGTGATCGTGATACACAAAGCTAAGGGAAATACTCATCGACAAGTGTGAGCAAAGAATATGTAGCGGGAAACCAGATCGGTTCGGGTACCCCCCCCCCCCAACTGGCCTCTTCCCCTTCGAAGTGAGCAATTCAAGAAATAAAGAGCGGGGGACACATCTGGATCGGATCGGCGCCTTCCGATCCGAACCTCCATAGCTTCTCCGATTCTAGGTCGCTGTACCTGGAAAACATGACCTCCTCCAAGTGCGGAGCGGTTAGGAGCCCATTTTCCCACGATCACCCATGTTCATCGTGTGCTGTCATCATCTTGAGACCTCCGATCCTGATTTTCAAGGTGTGTCCTCCACGTGTATCCGATCCGGAGCCAGTCCAGAGAGGTTTTCCACCTATAAATACACCACCAAGGATCATTTGAGGGGATCTTTTGGCAAATTCTTAGCTCCAAATCTTACCATAACTGAATTCCATCACCACATTCATATTATTATCACCTTTTGAAGCATATTTTAAGGGAGGATTGAGTGAACAAAATCATTGTATTTGTATTTAGATCCTCATTTAACAAAGTTCAAAGTGGACGTAGGCTTTTTAATGCCGAACCACTATAAATCATGTGTTTTCTTTGTCTTTATTTTCATTTCATTTAGAATTATCATTAGTCTGGGTGTTAGAACCGTTTTTGGATCTAACATAAACGTTTTGAAATCATATTGTAAGTGACATGTTTGAAATAGTGATATGTTGAGATAAATATCTTGTTTAAAGTGATAATTAATAATTGGAAATTTTATTCGATAGAAGTTAAGAAATGGGGTTAAGAAAATTAGAAAATGACTGGGGATTAGAGAGTTGAATGATTTTCTGGGTGTCGATCTGATGTTGGTTTCGGCCTTCGGGGTTGATACTTAGGGAATTATTCTCTTACTAGTTTACAGTTAGTAACTAATGACCGAGATGAGAAATACGTTCTTAAAAGTATTTTAAGATGATAGGGTTTTGAATATTCTTATATATTAATATAAGAAAAGAAATTAGAATTCCAAATATTGGAAAGGAAGAAGAGTTTTGAATTAACGAATAATTTATCAAAAAGAGGCTAAAATGATGGTGATTATTAAAACAGTGGATTCAATTTTCTTTTATAGATAAATGGTTGTTTTATTTGATAGTTAGTTAATCGACTATCAAATCTGGCTTGTACGATTGTTGGTACGGAAAGACGGGATCGAATTTATTCGAAAACCATTCCGAACTAACAAATACGTAAACGCAAAATATACGGATTAAAGATGGAATAATGAAGACTGTGGATCTTCATAAACCAAAGGACTACGTCGAATTCTCTGGAATCGTGCCTGGAGATATTCTAATAGTGATCCTGTTGTGGTTGAAATTGGCGGATTGTAAGGACTGCTCACTACTGATCCATAGGGTGATTCCTAGGATATAGTAGGAGAGTGCCTTTGGTTAGTCCAGTCCCAGGACAACTTGTAAGGACGAATGTATGACAGAGTATTTCCTAAAAATTACGTACGTTGATTTTTACAAATATACCGAGTTGGTGGTAAAGAGGGGCACTTCTTTTAAACACCTAGAGTATATTTATGGACGTCAATTAGTGATTTGACAGATTTGACAATGGGGCATTCAAAGTGAATGGTGGCCATATGTTATAAAAAAGGTAATTTTAAACCTCAAGCCTCACAACTGGGAAATGACAAAAATCAGGCAGATATCATGGCCATGTGGGTCGCTCCCATTAAGGTGTATTGTCACCATCTAGAGAATATTCAATTTTGTTCTTCTTTTCGCTTCTGTATCTCCCCGGAACGATTATGTTGCTAGTAACCAAAGTGACAAGACATTCGATACACTCAAGAGAAATGAGTGGTCGGTCATGTGTGGCTGAGTTGTAAGATGTTCTTGTTGAACTCCAGTGTATCCCCTCTAGAGTACACTGATCGGAAGGTGGTTCCATACCTTGCCATAGTTGGAAATCCAATCTCCAAAAAGCACCCAAGGTTTTTGATTTTATATTATATATGTAGAGCGTGAGATGCAAGTGTTCTACTAGATGATTATTTATTTGATTTAGACATTATCATAATATCGGAATAATTATGATTTCAAAAATGGTTTGGGTTATCGTAAGGTAAAAACCATCCATGTTTATGTGTGGATTGGTCTTACGATTATCCTTTTCATTCGAAATGATTTTTAACCTTAAAATCAAGTTGGACGATACCAATAATTTAGTGGGTTTTTCTCACGCTGGTTCACCAGACTGACATGTGCATTTGTAATGCTCGGGTTAGTCGAAGTTACAGGTTCAGGATAAGATGTTAAGAATTCCAAGAGACGAGCTAGAGGAGATCAAACGTATTATATATATTATTATTCCGCTGTGTTTTGTAAATGAGGACGGACTGTTATAACTGTCCAAATGAATTGAATGTCCGATGTACTCTGATAAATTGTAAGTATTATTTCAAGTTTCTCAATAAAGATTTATTTATGTATTATATTTTATTCCGCTACAATGTGAGACTCTGATATTGTGGGTAGTTCTTCTTCTTCTTTTTCATCCATTCTAATATTTCTTTCTTTCTTATCTCACCCTCTAACTTCTTTCTTTAACATTTAGGATTTTCGGTACTCGAGTTTGGACACGGGATATATTTGTGTCGAAAATTCAAGCATCGAATTTTCTGGTTCGTTACATATGTTATCTAATATATTTTATTCGTTCTGCTATGAGATTTGTGTTCTTAATTTTCTTTTATTCTAATTTTTTCTTTCTTTCTATTTCTCACCCTCTAACTTCTTTATATTAATGATCTGGTAATTTTCTGGTGCTTGGTTACTTAACATGGTATTTGTGTTGATGGTCAGGATCGGGAATTAGTCAGTTCGTTACAACCGACCTCCGATCCATGACCACCATCAGATGCGTCATCTCATGCTATGTGCAGTTAAAGCGCTTAGCGGTTCTGTAGCAGTGGAGGTACAAAAATGTATAGCGGGGATAAAGCGAGGAAATAGCGGGGATATAACGGAGATGAAAAAAGGTATATTAAATGTAAAACTAATTATTTTAAAATTAATTAATTATCATTGTCACATCATTTGAGTAGAAGAAACTAAAATCTATCAAACTAATATAATAAATCAAAGAATATCATGGTTACACACATTGGAATTAATGACTATAACAGATTTCTACCATATTTTAGACACTTATGTGTTAAAATTATCTCTTTACACTAACTTAACTGATTTGTTTTAAAAGAAACTAGTCAAATCAAGCTTTTATATTAATATTTCTAAATCGGGTGTTAAATAGCATTGATTTAGCGGGTGTAGTGGAAAATAACGGGGCTTCAAGCGGAACTAATGTTCACTATCGCTAAATAGAAATAGCGTAGCGGTTGAAGAGTGTTACGGGCTATAGCGGGGATTTTTTGGGGCTTTAGTGGGGCTTTAACTGCATAGCTCATGCTCTATCCTCGGCTAAAGTCATGTGGCCTGCGATGGCCCCATAATGCTCACAAAACCCACCAATATGCACTTCCTTCATAGCCAAATCCCAGTGAATCCGTGAAGAAATCGATATCATCATCTGTATGTACGGAAAGATCTCTCGAAGATCTGCGCTTTCCCTGTTGGAGGTTTTCGAAATCATTTATTGGATTTGAAGATAATAAGGGATAAAGATTGGGGAATTTCAGGTCATGGAAAAAAATACATGGCGGCCATTGTAATTTGGGTTTTGGGATTGATTTAATATTATTTCCCCGTTTAACATGTTTTAAAGTCGAAAACGGACCTATGTCCAAATCGGGCCAGATAACAGCCTATTTATAGGTTTTAAGGCCTTCTGAACACAGCATGACTAGTGGCGAAGCCCAGTTCGGTAGTCTACAGCCGTTTCACTTTAAAATATGATTATTCTAATTAAATTGCACACATAATTTCCTATAAGTTTTAAATTTGCACAATCAAACGACACATCTGATGATTATAAAATTTTAAATCCTATAATAATTCAATATTTCGGGTTTGATGAAACTGATTTCATGGAATTCTGAGATCTTTGTAAAATGAATATTTTAACAGGTTCATTAATATAATAAAATTTCCAATTTTCACTTATTCACCATTTACTCCAATTCAAGAGTTTTATTTACTTTATTCAAATCAAAATGGAATTCATATAAACTTTATAAATTAAACTTCATTTATTTTGAATTTAATTTTGACTATTTACCATATTCAAATTTGGATTTCAATTAAAAAAAATCGCAAGTTAATCTCATTAAAATATTTCAATATTAATTTCAGTTCTCACTGTTTATCGAAATAAACTAAATCGTAATTTTATTTGCAATCAATAAAAATTATTATTGTTATAACAAGTTGAATTTCATTACTTAACAATTCAATTAAGTTTTCATTGTAGAATTTCACAATTAAATCATTAAATTTTATTTATAACCATACAATTTCAAAAAATCACATTAAATTTAATAATTTAAATAGTCAAAAAACACGGATTGTTACACTCTCCCCCACTCAAAAATTTTCGTCCTCGAAAAGGCATAGTAAGAAAGTTGTCAGTTAATATACATATAGCCATATAGTTTTATGTTCAACTTAAAAACATTTAACTTACATAAAAAGGTTTAATATGTTCGAAAATCAAATTCTCATAAAATTTTATAATCCTAAATTCACAATTTTTTTGGAAGAATCTCCTTTGTATGGTTAGGCCTGAAAAAATAGCAGTACATATATAACCACAAATATACAACTCTTCTTAGTGCTAAGGCATCCCAAACAATGGGGAAAAATATACAACATTAAAATACGATATATAACTCGATATACGTCCCTTTCATTAGCGTTGTTTGCAATTAATCTTAATTTTAAGCAAGCAAAATCAATTTTTATGCGCAAGTAGCTCCGGAAGCAAGCAAATGCCATCAGTAATACTCAATAACCAATAAGAACATACATATGAAAGAAGTAATTCGATGTATAAACCATAACCGTACATGATATAGGAATTGCTACGAAAGCAACAAGTAAAACATCTAAACAATCACATTCGTTTAATCAAAACATAATTACAAATTTTTTGCTACGTCAATATATTATTTATACATTTTCATTTTGTTGATTTCAGTTGTATCCAATTCACATTTTTTTCATTAACTTGTCATACTTCCATTTCTTACAATTGTTCAGTTGTTTTGCTTTTAATCTATTGACATTTATTTCATTTACATACATTTATGTGCTTCTAATTTGATTCATTTCAAATTTTACTACTTTACTCACTTATTCACTTAAAATTCATTCAACTTATCTCATTCATTAGTTTATTTAACTAATTTCTTTAATATTTTAGTTTTGAATTGCGAACTACCAAACCGCGATTTTTCTGAAAATTTGAATTACATATATCTTAAAATCTGCAAATTGAAATCTAAAATTTTCTCTTTCATTAGGAAACTATATTCCAATAGATCCAATCTTTTTTTGTTTCAATGAATTCTGACTCATATTGGATCTTATACATTCATTTAAACTTCAATTAAATTAAATTTATAACTATGCGACGAGCTCGTTTAATTAAATTTAATTAATTAGTTTAACATTCGTTAAGTTTATAAATTATAACTTATTCTCTTATGCTTTCACAAAAACTAGTCATTAATACTAATACATTTAATTTATAAGCAAACAATTCACTTAATTAGCTTATTCATTGATTTATTTCATTTGCCTTACTTAGCTGAATTCATGTTCATAACGTAACTAAGTACATATCATTTATTGTCATAACTTAAGTTTCATTCATATTTATAAACCATTAAATTTATTTCACCGTTCGTTATTCATACTAATACTTGTATGAATATTCAATTTCTTATTCCTATAACATTTTAACTTTTTTTGAATATTTGGTATGTTATATTGATGTTATAGAAAAAGAATCGAGTATTATACAAGTCCAACAGTTTCAATTTGGTTCAAATTCATTAATTCACATTTCTAAGAGTTTGAACTTTAATTTATTTCTCTTAGGTTCATTTTCTTATTTCACAATTCAGAAGTATCTAAAATTTCAAGTCAATTCATTTCAGTTGTTTGAAAATCATTAATTATTGTAGAACTTAAGAATTCAAACTATGGGTCATTTCCAAATCAACTTCTAAAATAATATATATAATACTTTTTATATCAAACCTTAAATTAAAAGATTTAAATGAAATTCAGTTTCTCAAAATAAGGCATAAAAGTTTCCTTCCCCACTCAGACTCTTGAAATTAAATGTCAATGATGCGTGCACTCATCACCAAAGTCATTTCCCAGAGACAAGCGGGGAATATACACTTAATTCCATTAAATCATTTGAAAACAATTTCTGCATGAAACTACCTCTATAGTATATTTATATTATTTCAAAAGCATTGGCTAATCAATACTTCAATAGCCCTCGAATTTCGAATTCTCAATTCCATATTTATGTTCAGTTTATTTCATTATCCATTGACTTATAATATTTCATTATTCTTGTAATCATTCAATAGTCAATAGTTTAAAAGATATTGACTAATCAAACAATAAACGAATGTAATCGAAGATTATCATCTCCTAGCAACCAACAAAATCAAAGTTAATAGATTTTCTAAAATAATTTATAATATGAGTAAAATATATATCCAAAACAATATCATGTCGATCTATCCTATTTGAGTGATTAGGAACCCCAATCGATGCCTTGGCATCCCAAATATCAACCGGAATTCATAAACGCTCAACGGATAAATTAACACAATACATATCATTTTTATATCAAAATTATTGGATCCAGATTAACCCTAGAGGGGGATGAATAAGGTTTATTGGAATAATTTGAGATATTAAAATTATCACAGTATAGATTGCAATAGAGAAAATAAATGCAGAAAATAAATAACATAGATTTACCCAGCTTCGGCAAACCCTGCCTACTGCTGCAATTCCCAAGATTTTTTTAGCAGAATTAAAACAATCTTTATGCTTACAAAATCTATGTAAACTCGCGACACTCGCTCACAACTATTCTAATCCTATGCTCAAAATCCTATACTGATTTTAAATCCCAAAATCAGATACTTCCTGAATTATAGACTTGTAACTCCTAGTTAAAATCCTAGCTTTTACAGAAAAACTAGGAAAATGATGTTGATCGATTTACAAAGAAAAGCAAAACAATACAAAAATAAAATAAAATAAACAAATAAAAGAAAAACCCTACTTAAAATTTTAAGACAAAATATAGGTCGGCCCACTTGATCTTTGTTCACTTAAAACCGACTGCTCCCTTTTACTCTTCAATGGTGACCGACCCAAAGATCAGGATTTTTCACTTTCCCCAAAATCGCGATGCTTGAGAAAAAAATGCAGCGACTTCAACGATTTTCTTCGATGCTTGTTATCTCTTGCTCGATCGATTTGGTCTCTGGCGATCGAAAAAAATCAATGAGTGTTTTTTATTTGAAATTGTTTACTCCTCGAATTGTTGCCTTTGTTTTTTCGATGTTATGCCTACGATGAAAACTGTGTTGTATAGGGTTTAGAAAGACCCTAAAAGATTACTCTCTGATTTCATGATGATTTGTCTCTGATATTGCATGATTTTTGGTTGCCTTGATTTGGATTGAAACTTGATTTAAAATTGGCCGTGAGTCCCTTGCTTGATTTCAGGAAAGATTGAATTGATGGATTTAGGAACAGTCGAATTATTTTCTTTCCATTTCTGGAATCCATCTGAAATATGAAATTTTTTTCTTACCAAAATGAATAGCAGTGATATCTGGAAATAACTTGCGAGTTGTTCTTGTCCAAAAACTGAATTCCTTGAATTTGATTGAATCGGTGAGTCCCATTTATTTCAATGATTGAATGTTGCGAATTTTCTAGATGATTTCTGGAAATAACTCTGATTTCGAAATTGATCTTTCCAAAATTAAATCACTGAGATTTCTGGAAATTGTTAAGCACCTGCTATATATGTATACATTTCTGGAAAGACTCTTTTCCCAAAATTGTACATACAAAATCTAGAAATAAAATTTTGATTTGTTTCTTGCTAAACTTTGTGCATGTTATAATTCTGGAAACATATGAATGAGTGTTCTATGTTCATGCCGAATAAACCGAACTGTATATTCCTGGAAACCATCGAATTGATTTTTTCTTAGTCCGTTAAACCATCGCCAAAAATGTGTTGAGTTTTTTCTGGAAACAAATCTGAATCTTGAATTGATTTTATTTAATTGATTTTATTTAGGGAAACGATTGAAATGAATTCTTTTCGAACATTGTTTGTGCCACTTGGTGATTTCCTGAAAATGCTTCTAATATTTGGAAAAAATCGAAATTGATTTTTGTCTAAAGAAAATGCTTGCAATTATCTTCCAGTTGCCAAATATTCGAACCAAAAGAAAAATCCCATTATTGTCCACCATTGAAACAGTGTTTGTGTGTGTTGGCCCATTGTTACTTGGTTTGCTGCATGTAAATTAGTTTTGCTCCCACTTTAATTCACATGTGTATTGAAACATGAAATATTGGACTTGAGCCAATCAGCTACTTACTTGAGTGCTCTAATTTCTTGATATGTGTGATATTTCTGTCACCTGCTTTCCTGCTTTGAAATGAACATGCTTGACCAGTGTTGTGTAATTTACATGCTGTAAAATAAGCATGTACATTATGCCCTATCGCTTTGCATTTGTGCCATAAGTTTGAGCCTGTCTTGTACCATTTTGCTTGTTTTCAGTGATGTCTGTGTGTGTACCTCTTGTGTATATTGGCTCGTACTTGAGAGTCAAAAACACTGTGCATGTTGCCAAATTCTTTGCATGTTGCTCTGTCCATTTCCAATTTCCTGAACAAGTTGTCTCTTGCTGTTTTGTATTGGCATGTTGCTCCATGCATATATATATATATGTGTGTGTGTGTGTGTGTGTGTCCTTTTCCATTTGATTTGTGAAGCTTTTGTCTTGTCACATGCAGTATAAAGTGCACATGAGTTTGGTGATGTTTTGTACTTGCATTTCTCCATGACTACGTTGTTGCCCCTGTATATATTTGTTTGGCTTCATTGATGTTCTTGTCTATGCTGCATGTCATATGCCAGTTCCCATGATCTTCATACATTCATGCATATTTATATATACATTTGTGTGTGTGTGTGTGTGTGTGTGTGTGGCTTTGGTGAACTTTGCTCGTGTACACGCTCGGCCATGTGGTGTTGACTGTTTCATTGTGTTCATGGATGGCTTTGTTATGTGGCTTTGCTGCCATAGTCCATGCAGTGTATTTTCATGTTGTTGTGTATACATTCGAAAATTTTGGTTCATGTCCATTCACGATGTTTGACTATATTGTCCCTGCAAAGAAATATGTGTATATACATACATATGTGTGTGTAAACATGTATAGTGCATGTGTAGAAAATATACATGTGAGCACTACAGACGATGTCTACCTTGTGGTATTTACAGTGAATCACTGTGAATATCACAACCGGTCTAGACACAGATGGATATATATACAAATCAGATCAAGTCATGAAATATGATGAGAAACACACCAAAATTCTAAGGTAAATAAATTTTAACATTAAATTATATCTACGAGAATTTAAAAATGTTTTGTTTCAGATTATTGTGTGTGTTTCTGTGACAGATAAGCAGAGGACTGGACTGACTGAAGCAGGCAGAACACAAGTGTGTGAACTAGAATATATGTAAGTGAGTGAGTGAAACTGAGTGTATATGTATAACTGAGTCTGTAAATGAGTGACAAGAGTTTTGTAGTGAGGAACTGATGTGTATATGAAATGGAATGTATTGTATTACAGTGAGATGTACAAATAGTGGAGTTATAAATATGTATTGTTGAAATATGGAAATAAAAAATTATATTTAAATAAAACACCGTTTGAATATTTAAACTCTTGTATAGTAGTATTCTATTTAAATATAAATATTTAATTATGTTTGTGATGTAGTAAAATAGTACAATAACAAACACATTTATAATATATATACATACATACATATATATATATATACGTTTATTATCATCAAACAAAAAATTGTACAATTGTTATGTACAACCAAAATTACAAGTACGCTCTCTCATATACACTCAAACTCATTTTAGGGTATTACTACCCTATCTCTAATGAGTTGACCCCTAGTAGAGCCAAGGTTATCGCTAAACCAAAGCTTTGATACCAACTGTAACGACCCACATTTTTTACCATTCAAACCGACAATAATCCTCACATGTCGACTTAAACAAATCAAAAATATACATATAGTTATTGGGACTAATATAAGAAGAAGAAGAAGAAAGAAGAAAAGCAATCACAAAATCTCACAGTGGAAGGACAAAATATAATAATCAAATAACAGTTCAATAAGTCGTTAAATAATACATTTGATTATACATTACAACAATGCATCCGAGTTAACTATCATAAAACATACCAATATATGCAGCGAAATAATAATAGCAATTACGTCTGTCGAGCTCCATTTTCATCTTCAATATAATGTGCTCTACACTAACTAAAAAAACTCAGACTGACCCCAGCACCAATGAAAATACAAAAATACTGGATCAGAACTAAAATATTCTCAATCAGTCAAATCAACATCAGGTAATAATATGAGTGCCATGACATCAGAGATGCCTACGGTAATTTACATCTCCTATCCAAGGTGTTTGTGAGTGCAATAACTTAAGAGATGTTACAGGAATTTCCATCTTCTAAGGATCGGTCAAAATAGATACTATATAATATAATATAATTTCGCTATTATAATAATGTCTATCAGTAAAGTAAAATATCAAAATAGTGTAAGCGGGATTACATTTTTACCCTTACACCATTTATAAACACTATAGTATATACAGTACTATAAAATCCACTAAACTGGTGGGCTATCAGGGAGCGCTCCATAGGTACAACACAAAACAAAGTTGTAGTAGGCGCGATCAGGATAATATAACAAGGCACCGAGGAATACCCAATGGTAGTATTCTACCGGATTGCGGGACCGGGCTGGTGGTAACGCAAACAGCTACTACCACCCACCTCAAACAACGCTCTAAAAATCACGAGTGGACACCTATCAAATCACAAAGTAATATATATGGTATCAAAGAAGCATGTCCGATCGAAGGAGCATGCTCCCAATGGCCCAGCAAAGGATCCTGTTTTAGTCATTTCAATTATGACCGAAGATCAAGAATACACATCATCGTTCTCTTACTTCATTCCAGTAGCGTTCGTCAAGCATCCTACTTCATTCTGGATTCATCCACCACGTACAAAGTTGTTAAAGTGATTTTTGGTATTGGCAGAGAGTATGATAATATCTGATTCCGGTCTCTCTAAGCAACCAAGCATTTACATTTTTCACACGGTTGGATCTTTATATTTCAAACAATTTATGCTTTATAGTAAAATATCAGGTTTTGCTTTAAAGCCATTTCATATCCAAAATAGAATATACCTTCATATTAAATCTCTTTATAAACCAACTTAAAATCTTGAAACGATTTCAATTTAAAATAATTTGAATATTCAAAATAAAAGTTTGTTTATATATTAAAATAGTTTAAATATATTTGAAATAGTTTGAAAATAAATAGTTAGCATACAAAAGGTTTATATATAAATAATTTGAATTTAAAATAGGATTTATCAAAATATTTGATTTCTAAAGTAGTTTATTGAAATAGTTAATATATGAGTGTAAAAACCCGTAACTTCCCCGTAAAGGAAAGCGCGGATAGTTCGAGAACAAGCCACAACAGAACGCAGACGGAAGAACATTTCATTGTATATTACAACAATGCATCAGAACACAAGAATATACAGAGTATAAATGAATATTACACAGAAATATCAGAGATTACAATAAATTACATAGCAGCGGAAAATTATACAATACACAACTAGAAGGAGATATACGGATACAAAGCTTTCCGGATATCGTTCCAGCTGTAAACCAGGATCCTATGAATATAAATCTGCAAAACCAAAACTACTAGCTGCCCGTGTCAAAATAAGGGCACCCAGAGTTTAGGTTAAAACAATAAACTCCAGGTCAGTCATGTGACTGGTGTGAGAACTAAAACAGTTATTAATCTTTATTTTTAAAGTTAGGTAAATCAAGGGACCACGCCGTAAAACATGGAACGGGTTTCCTCCCAAGAACACCAGTGCATAAAACAAACAACGCAATGCTAAATAAAGAAAAATGAAGCTATTATAAGACCCAGTTCCCATCACACAATGCAACGCAAGCCGGAGGATAGGGTTTTTACCTTATAATAGCCAAGAATTCTTGATACGTTTAAAAGAAATCATTTGATACTATTATAAGTGTATAGTGTATAAAACAACTTCAAATCATAAGTATCAATCATAGGCAGCATGAATGCCCCATACCACTATGTCGCCATATATAGGTTATACAATCAAAATCTCAAAGTCACGTATTTGGAAATTGGATTTCCATCTATGAACCGAGGCAAAATATAGTCCTCAACCGATTCGAGACGCTCTAGCCCGCCCCTCAGGAACAGCCGCAACTGCCCCTTGGATCGTCAGGGCCGGTCCACCGATGTGGATTATTATGCCTGAACACTACGTTTCCCCACCCTATGGGGTGTAAGCCTGGCCCGTCAGCCGACCAGAAGCATCGGCCGAAACCGATATAACCGAGGCGCCTCGCAACAGCAACAACCACATAAGTCAAACTCGTCAGGGCGTGTAAAACCACCGACGCCACTTCTAACTAGAAAGAAACGCATGCCCTCCCTGAGGTCCGTCTCCCGTTTTTGGTTCATACCGGGTGTGAAACTCGCAAAGTAAACGTTACACAAAGCTACGCCACAAAGGCCGTGCTTCGATCATCAACCACAAGACTTTGCTTTTCAACAGAAGCCTTGATCATTTGTCACTCAGGCATGCCACACAGGCAATTCACTCCATGCGATTGATATCCATCAATATATAACCCCTGAGCTCGTACGTCTCAGAGAAGGGCGTTAAGCAAGAGAATAAATTCTCCGCCGCCAAACAGATATATATTTAATAAAAATCAACCATACAGACTAAAATCCAATGTCAGACACACAGTCCATTTACAAGTCCGTTCTGGGTCTGAACGAAACCGGAGGCACCTAGTACCCCGCATATCCATCGATCTCCAAGTGCGTCTGGACGATCACCAACTGTTTCCATCTTCTTGGGTGTACAGCCCAATCAAGATCATCAGTAATCACCCAAACGACGTGAAGACCTCCGGTCTTCGACCACCGTCTTCATCTTTGACTTATCGTCGTATCAGTTATTCAGAATGGGATAAACCCGGTCTTCCCGAATAACTCGCGTATATTTTAAATAAGTATTACACAAACACAACACACGCCTCATTCCAATTCATCAGTCACCAACCGTAAATTAATCAAGAGAATAATCCCCCAAATATTAACCCCGAAGGCCGAAACCAACATCAGATCAATATCCAGAAAACCATTCTGCTTGGCTAACCGACAGTTAGTTTCTAAATTTCACATTCATAGGGAAAGGTTCCCATTAATTTTATCCAAGATAAATTCCTTGAATCTATTCTCTAATCTTCTTTTGAATTTCGATTCAAACTAGTCGGGATTAACGAACTTTACCGAAGTAATCATTTGTTTTAATTTCCCGATCCCAACCTATTCATCCCATGAAGTAAAACTGGTTATACTTCATATCTAACACCACAGTGTTATCGGTAAATTCAATTACCATTCCACATTTAAATCTAATTAAAGATTTAACTTTCGCCTGGAGCAAAACTGGTGATACTCCATTTCGATTATTTCAATCTAATTAAAGATTCATTAAAACTCCACTTAGTTTTAATCTTTTACTGGGTTAAAGAATCGGTGTCTTTTAAAACACAGTTCACGATAAACCCAAATTCACATTCCATTAATTATCGGGTTAAAGAACGAGTGTTATTTAAAACACTGTCCACGATAAACCCAAAAATCAATATCGATTCAATTCCAATTAAATATCATTTAATTGGTACACTTCATTAAATCTAAATAAAAAGATTTAATCTTTTCTCAAATGGGTTCAAGAACAGTGTTAATCAAGACACCATTCACGACAAACCCAAATCACATTTGATATTAAATACAAGGTTCTGAATAGAAAATATATCGGCTTATATTCAATATCAGATTCTACGACCAACAGATATCGTATTGGAAATAACGATATATATATCTATATCTTTCAAATTTCCATAACAACATCTGTACAATCACGAAATCAATCATCAAAATATTCCGAAGACAATTTTGATTCAAATCCATTCCAATGCAATTATTGGAAGTTCTGGTTATTTTCAAAACCATTTCAAATCCAATTTATTTATTTTAAAAATAAATAAATTACTATTCTAGTTCAAAACTAGTTCATTTCGATAAAAATCTATTTTTATCTTTTCAAATATGGAGTTTTTCATCCCAATTTTTCCCAAATCATTTCTTATGATTTTACACAATTTATTACTATTTTTAATGATTTTATCAAGGCCCGTACAGTCGATTTCCATCAATGGCCATCGAACTGCACTTACAGCGACCTTTTTCAAATTTGATTTGGACGTATCTCCAAATACAACCATTAGATTTCAACTTTCTAATATTCGTTAGAAAGCTCTTTTCGATACGAACCCAACGGCTCCGGTTTTAGGAGAATCCGACGGTCGGATCTCCCGTAATGTCCGTTTGAAATAAATGGTCGAAATTCGCGAACTGCCGCGGCGCGGCGCGTTCTATTCAGGCCATTATATTATATATATATATAATATATATTTCGTCGATTTCTATTTAAAACGAATTATATAAATAGTTTTAAATTCGTTTCAAAAGCAATTTCAACTTCCATTTCAATTCAAATCAAAATTGAATTCTTCTTTGTAAATTCGTTTTAAAATTCATTTCTATTCAATTCAAATTTCAATTCAATTTGAATTCATTTCAATTTGTTTCCAATTCAATTCGAATTCGTTTTCAATTCAATTCGAATTGGTTTTATATTCAATTCATTTCGAAATCGTTTTATATTCAATTCATTTCGAAATCGTTTCATATTCAATTCATTTCGAAATCGTTATACATTCAATTCATTTCGAAATCGTTATAAATATCGTTCACGTCAAAATGGCGTCAATCTAACCAATACGGCTTCATATATTTCTATTTTCAAATATTCTATTCAACAAATGAATATTTATTTTTGTCAACACACGACTAATCTCAACGAATGAGTACTGTCCACGTGTGACAATTTTTGTTAAATTATTTCGTTCAACACATGACTAATCTCAACGGATGAGTACAGTCAACACATGAACCTTCATTTTATATTGATAAAGATGCAAATTTTATTATTAAAATATTTCGTTCAACACATGACTAATCTCAACGAATGAGTACAGTCAACACATGAACTTTTATGTTATAATATTCTTTATTTTCTAAATTGGAATGAGGCCCAATCAATCACCATATAAAATTAATTATATGGATTTTCATACAACACATGTATATAATAGCATTGAAAAATAATCAACCATCAACCAAAGTGCACTACACTGTATAAGCATCAAATATAGATATCTAACGCTTATAACAGCCTGTCAATCAATCGATCGACATATTTAATCAATCAGGATGAGTGAACTTCAAATTTCATCCCAACACCCGTGTGGGGTTTCAAACAATCAAACGCATATTTTATTTGTGCAGTTGGGCGATGTGTAGAATCTATCGACCCAATCAATGTCCTTCAAATAGGTGTACATAAACAAACCGTCTGGTTTGTAAATGAATATTTATTTATTCACATTCACGTTAAAAATTATATTTTTAACGATAAAACATTTTATTCCAACATATGAATTTCTATTCAGTTCATTCTTTAAATAAAATGATATTTTTATTTTTCTAACTTATTTTAGAAAATTTCGGCGGCATAACGGCACGATACTAGGAACGGGACGAGGCCTAGCCTTATCCCCGGTCTAGTGAAGGCCCACGCCATTCACACATCAATCAATCCATTCATTTCACCAAACAATTCCATTCAATCAAATATTCTAACTAACTACTCAACCAAACAATTTAACAAACAAGCCATCCATGGTCTGTGGATGACGGGTGTCGGGTGCTACTAAACACCGTCTGCATCCTAGTATATATTTATAACTAGAATAATTAAATTGAAAGGTGAGAAGTTCTCACCAATAGCTATCCAATCATCCTGACTCTTCTTTGATAGAAATCTTCATTGTTCTACCTCTTATCACTGTTCACTGCCCGTATTCTCTACATATATAAAAAATCATATTTTTACTTCGATGTTCAATATATAAAAATCACATTTTTACTTCGATGTTCAATATATAAATATCACATTTTTACTTCAATGTTCAATATATAAAAATCACATTTTTACTTCGATGTTCAATATATAAAAATCACATTTTTACTTCGATATTCAATATATAAAAATCACATTTTTACTTCGATGTTCAATATATAAAAATCACATTTTTACTTCAATGTTCAATATATAAAAATCACATTTTTACTTCATTATTCAATATATAAAAATCACATTTTTACTTCGATGTTCAATATATAAAAATCACATTTTTACTTCGATGTTCAATATATAAAAATCACATTTTTACTTCATTATTCAATATATAAAAAACGAATTTTTACTTTGCTATTCAATATATAAAAAACGAATTTTTACTTTGCTATTCAATATATAAAAATCGAATTTTTACTTTGCTATTCAATATATAAAAATCGAATTTTTACTTTGCTATTCAATATATAAAAATCGAATTTTTACTTCATTATTCAATATATAAAAATCGAATTTTTACTTGTCATAAATTATAAAAATAGTATTTTTACTTCACTAAAAATCATATTTTTATTTCGCTACTTATATAAAGATAATATTTTTATATTCTCTATTATATAAAAATTATATTTTTAACCTTCCTATATTATAGAAATTACATCTTTATTGTTTCTACAATATAAAAATCATATCTTTATTGTTCGAACTTCATAGTAAAAATCCAATTTTTTTATAACTCTTCTTACATAATAAAAATCTAATTTTTATTACTTTAAAACCGAGAATAAATCCTACGCTTTATACTATTAAGAATAAAATCTTTATTTTTAAACTAATTAGCTTGAATAAATAAAAATAAACAAACAAGAATAAGGACTTACAGTTTTCTTTTTCAGTGAAGGAGGGGGGGTTAGGAGGCTGTTTTGAGAAGAAGAAAAAGGGAAAAGGGAGAGGAAGGCAGTGGAGGAGGTCAGAGGAGGCTGTCGCCTGGGGGGGGGGTCGGCGGCAGGCAAATGGGCTGGTGGTGGCTGTCGTAGCTAGGGTTTTAGAAGGGGTTCGGATTCACACAGCGGAGGAGGGGGGAGACTGGAGGGCTCGCGGTTGCCAGGGGGTCGACGTCGACGGTGGGAGGCTCGACTGAGGCGGCGCTTTGGGGGAGGAGGCGTCGCGATGGATTAGGGGGGGCGACGAGATCGACGGGTTGTTTTCCCTCTTTTCTTTTCTTGGATCCGAAACAAACCGGGGGGGGGGGGGGGGTAAAGGAGAATATAGGGTGTAATTTATATTTAAATATTTAATTTATTTCCATTTAATTTTCAAAAGGGTTGACTTTTTATTTGAACACCAAACGAGACCCAACGACTGTCGCCCCTAGCTAATTACCCCCATTTCGAACACAATGGGATATGTATCGTAAGCTGATTCGACTGTTTCGATCAGTTTTTGTCAAAATCAACATATAAATCTATATATTGAATTTGAACGCGCGTTTCCATTTACCGGGGCCACATACAGACCCAATAAATTCCAGAAAAATATTTTCTAGCTTCGTATTGACGATACGGTCCTAACAAAACTAGTTTCATCGAATTCTGAGACCGTTTGAAAAATGGCCATTTTCCAGTCGATTAAAATCAACTGAAACTGGTCAAACGCGTTTTCCTTCGCCACGCTCACATATTGATTCGAAAAATTATGAAATTTGGAATCTAGCAATAACTTTACATCACGGACCCAACAAAAGTGGTTTCGTCGAAATCCGAGGTCGTTTGCAAAATTTCCATTTTAAGGGCCTGAATTCCATAGCGACTATTCAGAATTTTCAATTGGACATATCTTTTGATTCCCGCTATGAAATTTTGATTTTTCGGATTCGTTGGAAAGATATTACCAATTAGATCCTAATGTTTTTGGTTTCACTAAAATCCGGATTGTTTTGCACCCGGTACATTCAATTGAAGTTTGAAATCGAATTATCGAACTACCGCGCCATTTTCAATTCCTTTTATAATTATATATAATTATTATATTCTATCGACGATGTATATAATATATACGTTGGAATTATATTCCAAATAAATTTCCTCGTCAATATTATTTAAAATAATTCATTTTAAATATCCAAAATTCGCTAAAATTGCCGAAACAAAATTTTTAAACTGGCCCAGATTTTCGGGTTGTTACAATGAGTTAAAATAAATAGTTTATAAAGTAAATTATTTATTAAAATAGATTATTAAGATAGCTGCAGCATAAGTATAAGTAAATAAAATAGAATAGTTTTTAAAAAGTAAAAAATATTCACTATATATGAATTAAAATATAATAATTTATAGTAAAAAATTGTTTTTAGTAAAACAGTTTATATAAGGGTTTAAATAAAATAATTTGAATTAGAATTGTTTCTTCTAAATTTTAAACAAACTGGAAATCATATTCCAATTTCAAATCGATTCGACTTAATTTTGAGATTTCAATTCAAATCAATTCTTATTCCAATTTCAAATATTAAAAGTTTCCAAATTAGATTTACCATTTTGCATTATTCGAATTATAAAAATCTCAAGTTCACAGTTCAAATATTACTTCAAATCAAATTAATATGAAGTAAATTCAAAGATGAATAAAAAAATCAATTTCAGTAGATTCATTCAGTGTTTCATTTCGAGTTTTAACTTCAGTTTACATGTTAACACATTTCCATTATATTTTAAATTTCAAAATTCAAAGTTCCAATTTAAAAGAAATTCAATTTACAAACATCATTTATTATTTTCAAGAAAATAATATTTCAAGATTCAAGTTTATAACAAATTTTATTTAACCAACCGGTGTCCTTATAAAATTTTCTATCCTATGGCTAAGTGATACTTTAAATTTAATTTTAGTATTTTGTGAAAGGATATATATCATTTCAATCCAAATCAGGGTCATATGTATTTATTATTTCAACCTACGTTCTCAATTCATTTTAGTGATTAATCTATGGTTTATTTGATGCCCTTGTTTATTTGATGCCCGTAACATCCAAGGTAAATGTTAATCAACCGAAACAAATAGTAATATATATTAAATATGAATAACGGGTTAATGCACACAATTAAACATCGATATATCAAATGTATCAACCCAAGGCATCCATCAAAATAAATCCATCCAAATAGTTCGCTATCACATCAATTTACTAATAATCAGGTGTTGGGTCTTACTAGTAATTAAAGGTCAAATTTAACTTAATTGTAAAATTTAAACTAACAATCAAATTAAGTTACACTATCGATGTCAATTAACATAAATATGCTATTTTAACTACCAAACAACAAAAATCAATACAATCATATCATATCATGATGTTAATTTAACTAATATATGAATACTTTAGTTAAGTGTGAATAGATTTTGTAACAACCCGCGTATTTTACGAAAATATATTTAAATTTTTTGTTTAAATATAATATCTTTAATCGAATATTAGTCCAAAAAGTCACTTTTTACACACTGATGAATTTGGACTCGAAACCACTTCCATTGAGTTCAAAATGCCATTTACGACTTTTAAAACTATAAACATTGATATGTTTGAAGAAAGTGAAAACTGGGACTTTTTAGTGGACTTGGTTTGCGTCAAGCTAGCCCCTAACCTAATGAAAACCATTACATAGCCTCTCCACCTACCTTCCTCTTTCATTTAACTCTTCATTCATTTCCTAAGTAAATTCCTAAACCTAAAGGAAGAGGAAATCTAAATTTCTAATCTCTAATCTTGGGAATTGTTGTTGTAGCTTAATCAATTCAAAAAAAATTGAGTAAGTCATCTCTATCTTCTCCAACTCAACCCCTCTTCTATTTTGGGGATTTACGTAAACCAAACTCTTACAACTGGTCTTTATATAAGCTTAGGTTGAGGATTTGTAAGATACATGCGAGGAGAGGTGAATTTGGCTAGGTTTTAATTCATCTCCTTGCATTCAACAATCAAAGGTGAGTTCTTATGAACTCGCATCTATGCCTCAAGCATTCACGCTTGTCTAGTGTGCTCTAGGCATGTATATATTGCTTATGAATTGTGTATTTGGTCATATTGATTGGTTTATGTTTTAACAATTCCAATTTATGAGTTTTGGTTCCATTTTCGATGATTTCCATTGTGATTCTTGGTGTGCATGTGGATTTTGGTGTTATAAGTTGTTTCGGCAAGCCTTCGATGCTCCATTTTTGCATATATAATGTTATAAGCCTTGAGGCGTTTTCCGATATCGTTTTTGAGCATGTTATCTTGGCAAAATTGGTCAGACCCAAATTCAGACGTTTGAATATTATAGCCAAGACATCTGACCTGCTATGAATAATTAAAAACTAAAAGGGACTCAATTCAGAAGTCTGAATTTTTCCATTCAGACATCTGAATTTCAATTCAAAAGTCTAAATTTTCCAATTCAACCGTCCGAATCTTAGATAGAGATATAAGTCTCTGGAAACCCAATTCAGACGTGTGAATTTTTGTTCCAGACGTCTGATTCCTGTTTTCCTACTGTTGACCAGTTGAGACCACAGTCAAAAGTTTAGGTCCATTAGAGCTCTTTCCCAGCCGAGTTTCGGCTCATTTGGCCTCTTTGTGACTTTTCACTTTATATGCTTCACAGATTTCTATAGCTTGATTTTTACGAATTTTTGATTTGTTAGTTGTGAATGAATTTGTGATTGATATTTATGGGATTTGATTTACGTATTAAAACGTGAATTTGAGATCGACTGGTATTAAGATCGATATTTTACGAGATTTGCCACATCAAACTATAAATGGTTTTATATTATTAGTAGATTAAAAATTCTTATTCAAATGGTTTGAACACTATATTTCATACAAACTCGTTTGACAAATCGTTTTCTAATCTACTAGTGTATATATTTACATAAACCTTTTCCTCGTTCGTATGAGAAATCCAATTAAACGTCTTAGTAAAAACAAGGACTATGAACCCATGCATTTGCTTCGACGGTTAATTCTTGGACTCGTTCGATTGAAAACCGTGGCAATTATCATCTTTGTTTTTAGTGGACTATACAACTCATTCGTAACTATTTGTGTAGAGCAAGTGGTTATGGGACATGTTGCTCAACTCTTATAATTGCTAGCTTGTAGTAATTTACACTACCTTGGATCAATTGTGATCTTTTCATGATTTTATTCATTTTGATGATATTCGAGTCATCTTGAGGAACTACGGTTCACTCCAGCAGGGTCGCGACCCGTAGGCCTTCAGGATATCTCGGAGCTTCGGCTCAACATATAGGTTAGCTACCTAGAGATCGCGTCTCATATCGATACATGTGGTTGTTGAGTCTTCGGATTCCCAGTTTGAGTCTTTGGACTCCTATCTCGAGGCATACCCCATTGTTTTCTATTTGATTTATGGATTTCGGGTTTTAAATTTTTGGAATATGAGATTTATTGGTATTAATTTATCAATCTTAGTTTTATTGACATATGAGCTGTCAATTTTCGTATCGGTATTAATTTATCAATCTTATTTTTATTGGCATATGATCTATCAATTTTCGTAATGGTAATAAATTATCAATCTTTGTTTTATTGACATAGGAGCTATCAATTTTCGTATGGTATTAATATATCAACCTTAGGTTTATTGATATATGAGTTGCCATTTTATAAGGCTAAACATAGGACCACGCCACTTTCGCGGAACAGGTTTACTCCAGCGATTGCCAGTGCTTTAAAACAAGTAAATCTTTTAAACATCGCTATGCTTTTTATAAAAATGAAGCCATTATAAGACTCAGTTCCCATCACACAATGCAACGCAAACCGGAGCATAGAGTTTTACCTTATAATGGCCAAAATATGCTTGATACGAATAAAACAAAAGCATTTGATATTATTACTAGTATTTATATGTTTCAAAAACAACTTCAAATCATAAGTATCAATCGTAGACAGCATTAATGCCCCATACCACTATGTCTCCATATATAGGTATACAATCAAAACCGCAAAGTCACGTATTTGGAAATTGGATTTCCATCATGAACCAAGGCAAAAGATAGCCCTTACCAAATTCGAGACTGTCTAGCCCGAGTCTTAGGCGAGCGCGCAGGAAAGCCTTGGATCGTCAGGACCGGTCCACCGATGTGGATTATTATGCCTGAACACTGCGTTTCTCCGCCCTTTGGGGCGTAAATGAGCCAAATGACTCCATCGGCTCCACATAGTCACCGATATATCCGAGGCGCCTCGCAATAGCAACAACCACATAGGTGAAAATAATATAAATGTCAGGGTTGTTAGGTCACTGACACCACCCTAGCTAGAAGGAAACGCATGCCCTCCCTGAGGTCCTCTCCCGTTTTTGGTTCATACCGGGGTGTGAGGCTCGCGAATCAACGTTATACACAAAGTTATGCCACACGGGCCGTGCTTTGATCATCAACCACAAGATTTTGTTTTTCGATAGAAGCCTTGATCATTTGCCACTTAGGCATGCCACACAGGCAGTTCACTCCATGCTACTGATTTCTACCGATATATAATCTCTGAGGTCGTACGTCTCAGAAAAGGGCGTTAAGCAAGAGAATAAATTCTCCACCGCCAAACAGATATATATTTAATAGAGATCAATCAGCACAGAACAAAATCCAATGTCAGACACACAATCCATTTACAAGTTCGTTCTAGGTCTGAATGAAACCGGAGGCACTATATACCTCGCATATCCATCGATCTCCAAGTACGTCTGGACGATCACCACTTATTATCTATATTTCGGGATGCCTCCCAATCAAGACATCAGTAATCAACCAACCGAGGTGAAGATCTCTAGTCTTCAACCACCGTCTTCATCATCAACTTCTTACTGCCGCTCAATTATTTGAAATGAGATTTAACTCGGCCTTTTCAAATAATTCACGTATATTTAGAATTTAAATCAATTCATTTCAATGGTTAAATTATTCGACATCGATAATTCTGTTCTTAATTGTAATTTTCACGCCAAACACATTCAACCATCAAATATCCAATAAACCGGGTAAATTCGGTTTATTTCCATTCCAAATCATTTATAATATTTTATAACGATTTATCGCTATTTTTATTCACTTAAAAATAGCCAATTCATTCAAACGACGCTTCAGGCCATAACGCGGCTGTGGCGCTGTTTTTATTCAAATTTGTTTTACACATATCTGAAAATCTAACCGTTGGATCTTCACAAATTTTTTATCATTAGAAAGATCTTTTCAAAACGAATCCAATGGTTTCAGTTTTGGAAAAATCCGACGGTCGGATCTCCCGGTACAATCGTTTGAAGTTACGATTTCAAAATACGAACTGCAGCGTCGTTATTCGATTTATTTTAATTATATTTATATATATATATATATAAAAATATAATCGATTCTGGCGCTGTTTTTCTTTAGATTTGAATTAAACATTCCAGACAATCCAACTGTTGGATTTTTACAAAGTTGGTGTAGTTGGAAAAATATTTCCAAAGCGAACCCAACTGTTTCGGTTTCAGGAAAATCCGATGGTCAGATCTCCCGCACTAATCGTTTGAAATCACGGTTTATTTTATTTATATTTTTATTTATATTTATATATATATATAAAAATATAATTCGTTCTTCGATTTCAAAACCATATTCACTTCATATATTTGATAAAAATGATATTTATTATCCAACAGATATTTATTTCAACACATCACCATTTTTAACACTTCATATTCACAATAAAAATGTAGATTTTATTGTTCAATCTATATATTCAACACATGAATGTTTTTGACTTCACACATACGAAAAAAATATGATTTTTATCGTTCTAGTCTTTTATTCAACACATGAATCTTTCTATAGTTCATACATATAATAAAAATGTGATTTTTATTGTAAAACAATTTATTTCAAAACACGATTATTTTATATAGTTTATATATATCATAAAGA
The DNA here is from genome assembly GCA_030737875.1 of Allium sativum. Classification (NCBI taxonomy): domain Eukaryota; kingdom Viridiplantae; phylum Streptophyta; class Magnoliopsida; order Asparagales; family Amaryllidaceae; genus Allium; species Allium sativum. Next base: position 1,023,469,728 of record CM060926.1, read on the forward strand.
TGTGATTTTTATTGTAAAACAATTTATTTCAAAACACGATTATTTTATATAGTTTATATATATCATAAAGATGTGATTTATATTGTAAAACAATTTATTTCAAAACACAATTATTTTATATAGTTTATATATAAGGTAAAAATATTATTTTTGGTGTTAAAACAATTTATTTAAAACACTAGTACTTTGTATAATCTATATATATGATAAAAATGTTATTTTTCAAAGAATTTATTTAATACATGAACTTCATTCAACACATGAATTTTATTCAACACATGAATTTCTATTCAACACATGAATTTCTATTCAACACATGAATTTTGTTCCAACACATGAATTTTATTTCAACACATGAATTTTATTCAACACATGAATATAAATCAAACACAGAAATATTTTAGAAAATTTCGGTAGCATAACGGTAGGGTAGTTAAAACCGGCACCGTCCCTAGTACGACTCCTCTCTCTACCTTAAAGCCTCGCAGCTTTTGACAATGGGGATTTTCAATATCTAGTTCGTACACAGACGAATTTTCCCATATACTAATCCTATTGGGATTTCAACCACAATCAATCATTTCAAATCAGCCATTCATGATATTCACCAAATTTTCACATCAACTAATAATCCAAACAATATCACAACCAATATATATTGTCCATGGTCTGTGGACGAGAGGAGTATATATATATATATGTATATAACTATATTTCGATTTCATTTCAATATCATTTCAATTTATTTCAACGCATATATCACTTTTACAACGCATATATAACTTATACATCGAACATACAACTTATACAACGCTTATACATGAGGTGTACAACGCTTACATAACTCATACTTCGAAGATATAATTTATACATCGTTGTTTCCATATCGTTTATAATACAAAAATCTCACACTGGGTTCCACTCCACCAAAAATTGTAGAAGGCTCAGAAAAATATCCGGTCTCTTCTAGAATGTAGAAGACGTCCGCACGAGTCCACTGTCTCTTGTTTCACTGGATTTCAACAAGAAACGAAAAAGATATGATTTTTATTGCAAAATCATAAACCGTAGCGCTTTAGAGTGCTATAAACTATTTTAAATAAAAACAGCCGCATACTTCTTTTGAACGTTCAAATCTAGGGTTGCAATTTGCTATCAATCCGTTGATCTTGAAGCCAATCAGGTTATACACCATCGAAGAGCTACGTAAGGGCGTCCCGGCGCTGGTGGTTGCATGGAGATCGACGGCGAGTTGAGGGAGATCAGGCGCGATGAACGGCGCCACTTCCTGGGCTCGATTCTCGAGATATGCGCCACCAATCAGGGCGAAGCGGGTACAGATCTGAAGCTCTCGGAGAGGTTTTCAAAATCCTCAACTGGGGCATTGGCTGTCGGTGCGTGTGGAAGGAGATAAAGAGGAGGGAAGGTTGGAGATTTTATCGCCGTCGATGAGCTGGAGAGGGAGAGAGAACGCGAGTTTGTCGAGATGTGATTGGACGATGGAATTTTTTTATATTTATATATTTTTAAAAATTCAAAAATACCCCTCTTCACACACTAGCTCCAATCCAAACCCAACGACCGTCGCCCCTAGGTAAATACCCCCATTCCGAACACAATGGGATATGTTTTGTAGGCCCATTCGACTGTTTCAGTCAGTTATTCTTCAAATTAAAAATAAAACATTCAATATTTGTTTTGAACGTACATTTCAATTTGCCGGGGCCACATACTGATCCCAAAAATTCCAGAAAAATAAATCTAGCTATGTTTTGACGATACGGTCCCAACAAAACTAGTTTCGTTGAATTTTGAGACCGTTTAAAAAATGGCCCTTTTCTGGTCGATCCAATTTAACAGAAATCGACCAAACACATTTTCCTTTGCCACGCTCACATACTGACTTCAAAAATTATGAAGTTTGAAACTTAGCAATAATTTGACATCCCGGACCCAGCAAAAGTGGTTTCGTCGAATTCTGAGGTCGTTTGCAAAATGGCTATTTTCACGGGCTATATAAACTCTATAGCGACCTTTCTGAAAATTCATTTGGCCATAACTTTTGATTCCCGCTATGAAACTTCGATTTTTGAGATTCGTTAGAAAGATATTCACTAACAGATTTAAATATTTTTGGTTTCACTAAAATCCGTTTTATTTTGCACCCGGTACAGTCATTCAAAGTTTGAATTGAAATTTTGAAACTACCGTGCCATTTCAGGCCTTGTTTATAATTAAAAATAATTATATTTCTTTTCAAACGTCGATTCAAACATACTTTTCGTCGTTATTATTTAAAATAATTTATTTTAAACATCTAAAATCCACTAAAATAGCCAAATTAAAATTTTTAAATTGGCTCGGATTTTCCGGGTTGTTACAATCTCCTCCACTTAAAACTTTTCATCCTCGAAAAGGAACGAAGTCGAAAGTTGTGTAATTAACCAACTCAACTTTCATTCTGGCTTCCATTCTTCAACTTTTCAGTTTCTAAGAATTTTCAAATTCTTCAAAAATTTGGCTAACACCCTGTAACAACCCGGAAAATCTAGGCCAGTTTAAAAATTTTATTTTGGCAATTTTAGCGAATTTTGATTATTTAAAATGAATTATTTTAAATAATATCGACGAGAAAATTTCTTTTGAATAAAATTCAAATCATATATAGTTATATAGATCGACGATAGAATATAATTATTTATTTATATTTATAAAAGGAATTGAAAATGGCGCGGTAGTTCGATAATTCGATTTCAAACTTCAATTGAATGTACCGGGAGCAAAACAAACCGAATTTTAGTGAAACTAAAAATAATAGAATCTAATTGATGATATCTTTCCAACGAATCCGACAAATCGAAATTCCATAGCGGGGATAAAAAGGTATGTCCAGTTGAAAATTCTGAACAATCGCTATGAAATTCAGGCCCTTAAAAATGGAAATTTTGCAAATGACCTCGGATTTCGACGAAACCACTTTTGTTGGATCCACAGTGTCAGGTTATTGTTAGATTTCAAATTTCATAATTTTTCAAATCAATATGTGAGCGTGGCAAAGGAAAACGCGTTTGACCAGTTTCAGTTGATTTTAATCGACTGGAAAATGGCCATTTTTCTAACGGTCTCAGAATTCGACGAAACTAGTTTTGTTAGGACTGTATCGTCAATACGAAGCTAGAAAATATTTTTCGAGAATTTTTAGAGATAGTATGTGACCCCGGTAAAATGAAATGCGCATTCAAATTCAATATATAGAGTTATATGTTGATTTTGACGAAAACTGATCAAAACAGTCGAATCAGCTTGCGATACATATCCCATTGTGTTCGGAATGGGGGTAATTAGCTATGGACGACAGGCAGTGGGCCTCGTTTAGAGGTCGTTTGGAAAAGTCAACTTTTTGAAATAAAATAATTAAATAATAACAATAATAATAATATATACCCTCTCCTTAACTACCTAGGCCCCCCCGATTCGAACAGAAAATAAAATGAAAAAAAAAACTCTCTCGTTCCTCCCCGTCGATGGCCCGACCGCCGTCCTCCTCTTCAGCCCCTCCGCCACCCCCTCGACCCTCCCATTCCTCTCTCTCTCGCTCCCCCTCCCTCCTCTCTTAAAAACCGTAACCCCTTTTAACCCTAGCCCACCGCGAAGACCCCAGCCGCCTGCACCTCCACATCCTTTTCCCAGGCGCACCACCCGCCGACGAGTCAGTCCCCCCCTAAAGCCTTTGATCCCCTCTTCCTCCTCCCACTTCTTCTCGCCGCGCCCCTCCCCTTCTAACCCACGACTTCCCCTCCTCCTCCTTTTCTGTCGATGCCAGCAAGTCCCTCCACCAATCCGATCCAGAAACCCCCACCCCCTCTCCGACGAACAAAATTTTGTAAGCTTTTCTATTTTTGTTTATTTATTTTATTTTATTCTATTTATTCAAGGTAATTAGCATTATAAAAAAAAATCAGTTTTCATTATGTACATTTTTATCGAAGTAAAGATTTCATTTTTATCGAAGTAAAGATTTCATTTTTATCGAAGTAAAGATTTCATTTTTATCGAAGTAAAAATTTCATTGTTATCGAAGTAAAGATTTCATTTTTATCGAAGTAAAGATTTCATTTTTATCGAAGTAAAGATTTCATTTTTATCGAAGTAAAGATTTCATTTTTATCAAAGTAAAAATTCGATTTTTATATATTGACTAGCGAGATAAAAATTCGATTTTTATATATTGAATAGCAAAATAAAAATTCGATTTTTATATATTGAATAGTGAGATAAAAATTCGATTTTTATATATTGAATAGCAAAGTAAAAATATGATTTTTACATATGTAGTGGCTACGGGCGACGAAGGAGACAAAAAGGCGAGAACGATGAAGATTTCTATCAAAGAAGAGTCAAGATGATTGGATTAGCTATCTGTGAGAACTTCTCACTCTTCAATTTCTTTTTCTAGTTATATATATATATACTAGGATGCAGACGGTGTTTAGTAGCACCCGACACAATCGTCCACAGACAATGGACTTGTTTGTTTGATTGCAAAAATTAGTTAGATTATTTGATTGAAATTTGACTGTTGGGTGAATTGAAATTGATTTGATTGATGTGTGAATGGCGTGGGCCTTCACTAGACCGGGGATAAGGCTAGGCCTTGTCCCGTTTCTAGTATCGTGCCGTTATGCCGCCGAATTTTTCTAAAAATAAGTTAGAAAAATAAAGATAACATTTTATTTAATAAATGAACCGAATAGAATATTCATAGGTTGAATAAAATAGTTTGATCGTTAAAAATATAATTTTTAACGTGAATGTGAATAAATGAATATTCATTTACAAACCGGACGGTTTGTTTATGTACACCTATTTGAAGGACATTGATTGGGACGATAAATTTTACACATCACCCAACTGCACAAATAAAAATCTGTGTTTGATTGCTTGAAACCCCACACGGGTGTTGGGATGATATTTGACGTACACTAATCCCGATTGTTTAGTTGTATGTCGATCGATTGATTGACAGGCTGTTATAAGCGTTGAATGTTTATATTTGATGCTTATACAGTGTAGAATGCACTTTGGATGATGGTTGATTATTCATCGTTGTTATTGAATACATGTGTTGTAGAAAATCCATATAATTAACATTATATGGTAATTGGTTGGGCCTCATTCCAGTTTTAGAAAAAGAAATATTTGAAATGGAAATATTTGAAAACAAATATTTAAAAAAAAGAAATATTCGAAATGGAATATTTGAAAATATCAATATATGATGCCGCGTTGATAGATTGACGCCATTTTGACGTGAACGATATTTATATCGATTTTATTCAAATTGAAGTGAATATTAAAGTGAATTGAAATTCGAATTTAATAGAATTGAAATAGAATTGAATTCGAATTGAAATTGAATATAAATGAATTCGAATTGAAACAGAATAGAATTGAATTCGAATTGAAATTGAATATAAATGAATTCGAATTGAAACAGAATAGAATTGAATTCGAATAGAAACTGAATATAAATGAATTCGAATTGAAACAGAATAGAATTGAATTCGAATTGAAATTGAATATAAATGAATTCGAATTGAAACAGAATAGAATTGAATTCGAATTGAAATTGAATATAAATGAATTCGAATTGAAATGGAATTGAAATGAATTTGAAATCAATTTGAAAAGAATTTAAAACGAATTTATATTGGAATGTTCAATTTTGATTTGAAATTGAATATGAAGTTGAAACCGTTTTGAAAATAAATTGAAAACGATTTATAAAGCACGTTTTAAAGGAAATCGACGAAGTATATATTATATATATTATATATATATATATATAATATAATGACCTGAATAGAACGCGCCGCGCCGCGGCAGTTCGCGAATTTTGACCATTGACTTCGAAAGGATATTGCGGGAGATCCGACCGTCGGATTCTCCTAAAACCGGAACCGTTGGGTTCATATCGAAAAGACCTTTCTAACGAATATTAGAAATTTGAAATCTAACGGTTGGATTTGGAATTATGTCCAAATCAAATTTGAAAAAAAGGTCGTTGTAAGTGCAGTTCGATGGCCGTTGATGGAAATCGACTGTACGGGCCTTGATAAAATTATTAAAAATAGTAATAATTTGTGTAAAATCATAAGAAATGATTTAGAAAGAATTGGGATGAAATACTCCATATTTGAAAAGATAAAAGTAGATTTTTATCGAAATGAACTAGTTTTGAACTAGAATTATAATTCTATTTATTTTTAAAATAAATAAACTGGGTTAGAAATGGTTTTGAAAATAACCAGAATTTCCAATAATTATATTGGAATGGATTTGAATCGAAATTGTCTTTGGATTATTTTGATGTTGGAATTCGTGATTATACAGATGTTGTTTTGGAAATTTGAAAGATATATATTTATATCGTTATTTCCAATACGACATTTGTTAATCGTAGAATTTGATATTGAATATAAGCCGATATATTTTCTATTCAGAGCCTTGTATTGAATATCAAATGTGATTTGGGTTTGTCGTGAATGGTGTCTTCACTAACACTGTTCTTGAGCCCAGTTGAGAAAAGGATTAAATCTTTTTATTTAGATTTAATGAAACGTTCCAATTAAATAATATTTAATTGAATTGCTATTGATTTTTGGGTTTATCGTGAACAGTGTTTTAAATAACACTTGTTCTTTAACCCGATAATTAATGGAATGTGATTTTGGGTTTATCGTGAACCGTGTTTTAAATGACACCGATTCTTTAACCCAGTTAACGATTAAAACTAAGTGGAGTTTTAATGAATCTTTAATTAGATTGAAAAGAATGAGAATGGGGTATCACCAGTTTTGCTTCAGGCGATAGTTAAATCTTTAATTATATTTGAACGTGAAATGGTAATTGAATTTACCGATAACACCGTGGTGTTAGATATGAAGTATTACCAGTTTTACTTCATGGGATGAATAGGTTAGGATTGGGAAATTAAAACAAATAATTACTTCGGTTAAGTTCGTTAATCCCGACTAGTTTGAATCAAAATTCAAAAGAAGATTAAAGAATAAATTCAAGGAATTTATCTTGGATAAAATTAATGGGAACCTTTCCCTATGAATGTGAAATTTAGAAACTAACTGTCGGTTAGCCAAGCAGAATGGTTTTCTGGATATTGATCTGATGTTGGTTTCGGCCTTCGGGATTAATATTTGGGGAGTTATTCTCTTGATTAATGTACGGTTAGTGACTGATGAATTGGAATGAGGCGTATGTTGTGTTTGTGTAACACTTATTTAAAATCTACGCGAATTATTCGGAAAGACCGGGTTTATCCCATTCTGAATAACTGATACGACGATAAGTCGAAGATGAAGACGGTGGTCGAAGACCGGAAGTCTTCACGTCGTTTGGGTGATTACTGATGATCTTGATTGGGCTGTACACCCAAGAAGATGGAAACAGTTGGTGATCGTCCAGACGTAATTGGAGATCGATGGATATGCGGGGCACTAGGTGCCTCCGGTTTCGTTCAGACCCAGAACGGACTTGTAAATGGACTGTGTGTCTGACATTGGATTTTAGTCTGTGTGATTGATCTCTATTAAATATATATCTGTTTGGCGGCGGAGAATTTATTCTCTTGCTTAACGCCCTTCTCTGAGACGTACGAGCTCAGGGGTTATATACTGATGGATATCAAACGCATAGAGTGAATTGCCTATGTGGCATGCTAAGATGCAAATGATCAAGGCTTCTGTTGAAAACCAAAGTCTTGTGGTTGATGATCGAAGCACGGCCTTTGTGGCGTAGCTTTGTGTAACGTTTACTTCGCGAGTTTCGCACCCCGGTTGTGAACCAGAAACGGGAGGAAGGACATCAGGGAGGACATGCGTTTCTTTCTAGCTAGGGTGGTGTCAGTGACCTACCAGCCCTGACATTTATATACTTTTCACCTGTGTGGTTGTTGCTGTTGCGAGGCGCCTCGGTTAGATCGGACGATCCGGGTCCGATGGAGTCATTCGTTGGCTCGTTTGCGCCCCAAAGGGCGGGGAAACGTATTGTTCAGGAATTTTAATCCACATCGGTGGACCGGCCCTGTCGCTCCTAGGGTCACTCGAGCTCTGATCCTGAAACATGGTAGGCTAGATTGTCTCGAATCGGTTGAGGACTATCTTTTGCCTCGGTTCACAGACGGAAATCCAACTTCCAAATACGTGAAAGTTGCTGTTTTATCTATAAAGCCTAGTATGGCAACATAGTGGGATGGGGCGCTTATGCCACTTATGATTGATACTTATGATTTGAAGTTGTTTTATACACTATACACTTATAATAAGTATCAAATGATTTCTTTTAAAAGTATCAAGCATTCTTGGCTATTATAAGGTAAAAACCCTATCCCCCGGCTTGCGTTGCATTGTGTGATAGGAACTGGGTCTTATAATAGCTTCATTTTTCCTTATTTAGCATTGCGCTGTTTGTTTTATGCACTGGTGTTCTTGGGAGGCAACCCGTTCCGTGTTATACGGCGTGGTCCCTTGATTTACCTAACTTTAAAATAAAGATTTACAACTGTTTTAGTTCTCACACCAGTCACATGACTGACCTGGAGTTTATTGTTTTAACCTAAACTCTGGGTGCCCTTATTTTGGCACGGGCAGCTAGTAGTTTTGGTTTTGCAGATTTATATTCACAGGATCCTGGTTTACAGCTGGAATGATATCCGGAAAGCTTTGTATCCGTATATCTCTTCTAGTTGTGTATTATATTATTTTCCGCTGCTATGTATTTAAATGTAATTTAAATCTCTGATATTTCTGTGTAATATTCATTTATACTCTGTATATTCTTGTAATCTGATGCATTGTTGTAATATACAATGAAATGTTCTTCCGTCTGCGTTCTGATTTGTCGTGTCCTCATAGTAATTCGTTCTTTCTCATCTCTTCGGAGACCGGGGAAGTTTCGGGTCGCTTCATTTGGTATCAGAGCTTTGGTTTACAAAGCTCAGAGAACAAGACACATTAGAACCATACGAAAGAATTCATCAGATATTGGATTAGTAAAATCCAATTAGAATGACTCGTTAGAGATAGGATCAGTAGTATCCTAGAATGAGTGTGAAGGATATATTTTTCAAAAGAAAACAAATTTTTGTTTTGAAAATTTAAATCACTTATTCGTATTTGATTATTTATTTATATTGATTAGGACAGTCCAGTATATAAAGATTTTGCATATACGCCTTGCAAACGTGTATTTGAAATTTTAATATACTGGATAGATATAGAATTACACTCTAGTCGCCCGGGGGTGATTCTGATGATTGATATATCATCATCAAAATTTATATTCGAGTGACGAACGTGTAACATCTATATATTTCCTATTGACTGGTGTGAGAACCAAAAATTAGATAGGGCTTATTGTTGTGATTTGGCATCAAAAATCTGATTTTTTTTTACTATATATCAAAGTTATGAAATTCAAATGATAATTCACTAATTGATTGATGTTTGTGTTGTTTGTTTATTTGTTTGATAATTTTGAACCATTATGCCTAATTGAATCAAATATTGAATTGTATTGAAAATTGGTCGCATTTGCTTGCATATACATATACTTACATTGAACAGGTCATAGCAAGGAGGCTAGAGCAAAGAATAAAATTTGTTTGCCCGACAAATAGGTACATGTTTACTACATAATTTACTGTTTTGTTTGGGTGATGATGATTTTATGAGCCTATTGGCTTTTTCTTTTTCTTTTTGAGATCAGAAGGCCTGTATGGCAATTTCGGGATTTTCCCGTGGCTCCCGGTGCAGGGGAGGTTATGGCGAAATTTTTCGAAAATTTAGGGTATTAGCCAAATTTTTGAAAATTTGAAAATTCTCAAAAATTGAAAAGTTGGAGAATGGAAGTCAGATCGAACATAGAGTTGATTAATCAAAACACTTTCGACTTTGTTCCTTTTCGGGGACGAAAAGTTTTAAGTGGGGGAGATTGTGTAACAACCCGGAAAATCTGGGCCAGTATAAAAATTTTATTTTGGCAATTTTAGCGAATTTTGATTATTTAAAATGAATTATTTTAAATAATATCGATGAGAAAATTTCTTTTGAATAAAATTCAAATCATATATAGTTATATAGATCGACGATAGAATATAATTATTTATTTATATTTATAAAAGGAATTGAAAATGGCGCGGTACTTCGATAATTCGATTTCAAACTTCAATTGAATGTACCGGGTGCAAAACAAACCGAATTTTAGTGAAACTAAAAATAATGGAATCTAATTGATGATATCTTTCCAACGAATCTGACAAATCGAAATTTCATAGCGGGGATAAAAAGATATGTCTAGTTGAAAATTCTGAATAGTCGCTATGAAATTCAGGCCCTTAAAAATGGAAATTTTGCAAACGACCTCGGATTTCGACGAAACCACTTTTGTTGGATCCGCAGTGTCAGGTTATTGTTAGATTTCAAATTTCATAATTTTTTGAATCAATATGTGAGTGTGGCAAAGGAAAACGCGTTTGACCAGTTTCAGTTGATTTTAATCGACTGGAAAATGGCCATTTTTCTAACGGCCTCAGAATTCGACGAAACTAGTTTTGTTGGGACCGTATCGTCAATACGAAGCTTGAAAATATTTTTCGAGAATTTTTCGAGATAGTATGTGACCCCGGTAAAATGAAATGCGCGTTCAAATTCAATATATAGAGTTATATGTTGATTTTGACGAAAACTGATCGAAACAGTCGAATCAGCTTGCGATACATATCCCATTGTGTTCGGAATGAGGGTAATTAGCTATGGACGACAGGCAGTGGACCTCGTTTAGAGGTCGTTTGGAAAAGTCAACTTTTTGAAATAAAATAATTAAAAAATAATAATAGTAATAATAAATACCCTCTCCTTAACTACCTAGGCCCCCCCGATTCAAACAGAAAATAAAATGAAAGAAAAACTCTCTCGTTCCTCCCCGTCGATGGCCCGACCGCCGCCCACCGCCCGCCTCTTCAGCCCATCCGCCACCCCCTCGACCCTCCCCTTCCTCTCTCTCTCTCGCTCCCCCTCCCTCCTCTCTTAAAAACCGTAACCCCTTTTAACCCTAGCCCACCGCAAAGACCCCAGCCGCCTGCGCCTCCACCTCCTCTTCCCAGGCGCACCACCCGCCGACGAGTCAGTCCCCCCTCAAGCCTTCGATCCCCTCTTCCTCCTCCCACTTCTTCTCGCCGCGCCCCTCCCCTTTTAACCCACGACTTTCCCTCCTCCTCCTTTGCTGTCGATGCTAGCAAGTCCCTCCACCAATCCGATCCAGAAACCCCCACCCCCTCTCCGACGAACAAAATTTTGTAAGCTTTTCTATTTTTGTTTATTTATTTTATTTTATTCTATTTATTCAAGGTAATTAGCATTATAAAAAAAATCAGTTTTCGTTATGTACATTTTTATCGAAGTAAAGATTTCATTTTTATCGAAGTAAAGATTTCATTTTTATCGAAGTAAAGATTTCATTTTTATCGAAGTAAAGATTTCACTTTTATCAAAGTAAAAATTCGATTTTTATATATTGAATAGCGAGATAAAAATTTGATTTTTATATATTGAATAGCAAAATAAAAATTCGATTTTTATATATTGAATAGCGAGATAAAAATTCGATTTTTATATATTGAATAGCAAAGTAAAAATATGATTTTTACATATGTAGTGGCTACGGGCGACGAAGGAGACAAAAAGGCGAGAACGATGAAGATTTATATCAAAGAAGAGTCAAGATGATTGGATTAGCTATCTGTGAGAACTTCTCACTCTTCAATTTCTTTTTCTAGTTATATATATATACTAGGATGCAGACGGTGTTTATTAGCACCCGACACAATCGTCCACAGACCATGGACTTGTTTGTTTGATTGCAAAAATTAGTTAGATTATTTGATTGAAATTTGACTGTTGGGTGAATTGAAATTGATTTGATTGATGTGTGAATGGCGTGGGCCTTCACTAGACCGGGGATAAGGCTAGGCCTTGTCCCGTTTCTAGTATCGTGCCGTTATGCCGCCGAACTTTTCTAAAAATAAGTTAGAAAAATAAAGATAACATTTTATTTAATAAATGAACCGAATAGAATATTCATAGGTTGAATAAAATAGTTTGATCGTTAAAAATATAATTTTTAACGTGAATGTGAATAAATGAATATTCATTTACAAACCGGACGGTTTGTTTATGTACACCTATTTGAAGGACATTGATCGGGACGATAAATTTTACACATCGCCCAACTGCACAAATAAAAATCTGTGTTTGATTGCTTGAAACCCCACACGGGTGTTGGGATGATATTTGATGTACACTAATCCCGATTGTTTCGTTGTATGTCGATTGATTGATTGACAGGCTGTTATAAGCGTTGAATGTTTATATTTGATGCTTATACAGTGTAGAATGCACTTTGGATGATGGTTGATTATTCATCGTTGTTATTGAATACATGTGTTGTAGAAAATCCATATAATTAACATTATATGGTGATTGGTTGGGCCTCATTCCAGTTTTAGAAAAAGAAACATTTGAAATGGAAATATTTGAAAAGAAATATTAAAAAAAAGAAATATTCGAAATGGAATATTTGAAAATATCAATATATGAAGCCGCGTTGATAGATTGACGCCATTTTGACGTGAACGATATTTATATCGATTTTATTCAAATTGAAGTGAATATTAAAGTGAATTGAAATTCGAATTTAATAGAATTGAAATAGAATTGAATTCGAATTGAAATTGAATATAAATGAATTCGAATTGAAACAAAATAGAATTGAATTCGAATTGAAATTGAATATAAATGAATTCGAATTGAAACAGAATAGAATTGAATTCGAATTGAAATTGAATATAAATGAATTCGAATTGAAACAGAATAGAATTGAATTCGAATTGAAATTGAATATAAATGAATTCGAATTGAAACAGAATAGAATTGAATTCGAATTGAAATTGAATATAAATGAATTCGAATCGAAATGGAATTGAAATGAATTTGAAATCAATTTGAAAAGAATTTAAAACGAATTTATATTGGAATGTTCAATTTTGATTTGAAATTGAATATGAAGTTGAAACCGTTTTGAAAATTAATTGAAAACGATTTATAAAGCACGTTTTAAAGGAAATCGACGAAGTATATATTATATATATTATATATATATAATATAATGACCTGAATAGAACGCGCCGCGCCGCGGCAGTTCGCGAATTTCGAACATTGACTTCGAAAGGATATTGCGGGAGATCCGACCGTCGAATTCTCCTAAAACCGGAACCGTTGGGTTCGTATCGAAAAGACCTTTCTAAAGAATATTAGAAATTTGAAATCTAACGGTTGGATTTGGAATTATGTCCAAATCAAATTTGAAAAAAAGGTCGCTGTAAGTGCAGTTCGATGGCCGTTGATGGAAATCGACTGTACGGGCCTTGATAAAATTATTAAAAATAGTAATAATTAGTGTAAAATCATAAGAAATGATTTAGAAAGAATTGGGATGAAATACTCCATATTTGAAAAGATAAAAGTATATTTTTATCGAAATGAACTAGTTTTGAACTAGAATTATAATTCTATTTATTTTTAAAATAAATAAACTGGGTTAGAAATGGTTTTGAAAATAACCAAAATTTCCAATAATTATATTGGAATGGATTTGAATCGAAATTGTCTTTGGATTATTTCGATGTTGGAATTCGTGATTATACAGATGTTGTTATGGAAATTTGAAAGATATATATTTATATCGTTATTTCCAATACGACATTTGTTAATCGTAGAATTTGATATTGAATATAAGCCGATATATTTTCTATTCAGAGCCTTGTATTGAATATCAAATGTGATTTGGGTTTGTCGTGAATGGTGTCTTTACTAACACTGTTCTTGAGCCCAGTTGAGAAAAGGATTAAATCTTTTTATTTAGATTTAATGAAATGTTCCAATTAAATAATATTTAATTTAATTGATATTGATTTTTGGGTTTATCGTGAACAGTGTTTTAAATAACACTTGTTCTTTAACCCGATAATTAATGCAATGTGATTTTGGGTTTATCGTGAACCGTATTTTAAATGACACCGATTCTTTAACCCAGTTAACGATTAAAACTAAGTGGAGTTTTAATGAATCTTTAATTAGATTGAAAAGAACGAGAATGGGGTATCACCAGTTTTGCTTCAGGCGATAGTTAAATCTTTAATTAGATTTGAACGTGAAATGGTAATTGAATTTACCGATAACACCGTGGTGTTAGATATGAAGTATTACCAGTTTTACTTCATGGGATGAATAGGTTGGGATTGGGAAATTAAAACAAATAATTACTTCGGTAAAGTTCGTTAATCCCGACTAGTTTGAATCAAAATTCAAAAGAAGATTAAAGAATAAATTCAAGGAATTTATCTTGGATAAAATTAATGGGAACCTTTCCCTATGAATGTGAAATTTAGAAACTAACTGTCGGTTAGCCAAGCAGAATGGTTTTCTGGATATTGATCTGATGTTGGTTTCGGCCTTCGGGATTAATATTTGGGGAATTATTCTCTTGATTAATGTACGGTTAGTGACTGATGAATTGGAATGAGGCGTATGTTGTGTTTGTGTAACACTTATTTAAAATCTACGCGAATTATTCGGAAAGACCGGGTTTATCCCATTCTGAATAACTGATACGACGATAAGTCGAAGATGAAGACGGTGGTCGAAGACCGGAAGTCTTCACGTCATTTGGGTGATTACTGATGATCTTGATTGGGCTGTACACCCAAGAAGATGGAAACAGTTGGTGATCGTCCAGACGTACTTGGAGATCGATGGATATGCAGGGTACTAGGTGCCCCCGGTTTCGTTCAGACCCAGAACGGACTTGTAAATGGACTGTGTGTCTGACATTGGATTTTAGTCTGTGTGATTGATCTCTATTAAATATATATCTGTTTGGCGGCGGAGAATTTATTCTCTTGCTTAACGCCCTTCTCTGAGACGTACGAGCTCAGGGGTTATATACTGATGGATATCAAACGCATAGAGTGAATTGCCTGTGTGGCATGCTAAGATGCAAATGATCAAGGCTTCTGTTGAAAAGCAAAGTCTTGTGGTTGATGATCGAAGCACGGCATTTGTGGCGTAGCTTTGTGTAACGTTTACTTCGCGAGTTTCGCACCCCGGTTGTGAACCAGAAACGGGAGGAAGGACCTCAGGGAGGACATGCGTTTCTTTCTAGCTAGGGTGGTGTCAGTGACCTACCAGCCCTGACATTTATATACTTTTCACCTGTGTGGTTGTTGTTGTTGCGAGGCGCCTCGGTTAGATCGGACGATCCGGGTCCGATGGAGTCATTCGTTGGCTCATTTGCGCCCCAAAGGGCGGGGAAACGTATTGTTCAGGAATTTTAATCCACATCGGTGGACCGGCCCTGTCGCTCCTAGGGTCACTCGAGCTCTGATCCTGAGACACGGTAGGCTAGATTATCTCGAATCGGTTGAGGACTATCTTTTGCCTCGGTTCACAGACGGAAATCCAACTTCCAAATAAGTGACAGTTGCGGTTTTATCTGTAAAGCCTAGTATGGCGACATAGTGGGATGGGGCGCTTATGCCGCCTATGATTGATACTTATGATTTGAAGTTGTTTTATACACTTATAATAAGTATCAAATGATTTCTTTTAAACGTATCAAGCATTCTTGGCTATTATAAGGTAAAAACCCTATCTCCCGGCTTGCGTTGCATTGTGTGATAGGAACTGGGTCTTATAATAGCTTCATTTTTCCTTATTTAGCATTGCGCTGTTTGTTTTATGCACTGGTGTTCTTGGGAGGCAACCTGTTCCATGTTATACGGCGTGGTCCCTTGATTTACCTAACTTTAAAATAAAGATTTACAACTGTTTTTGTTCTCACACCAGTCACATGACTGACCTGGAGTTTATTGTTTTAACCTAAACTCTGGGTGCCCTTATTTTGGCACGAGCAGCTAGTAGTTTTGGTTTTGCAGATTTATATTCACAGGATCCTGGTTTACAGCTGGAATGATATCCGGAAAGCTTTCTATCCGTATATCTCTTCTAGTTGTGTATTGTATTATTTTCCGCTGCTATGTATTTAAATGTAATTTAAATCTCTGATATTTCTGTGTAATATTCATTTATACTCTGTATATTCTTGTAATCTGATGCACTGTTGTAATATACAATGAAATGTTCTTTCGTCTGCGTTCTAATTTGTCGTGTCCTCACAGTAATTCGTTCTTTCTCATCTCTTCGGAGACCGGGGAAGTTTCGGGTCGCTTCACACCCTAAATTTTTGAAAAATTTCTCCATAACCTCCTTCGTACGGGGAGCTTTGGGATATTTCAAATAGCCTCCCATGGCTCTCACCAATCCAAAAGAAAAAGAAAAAGCCAAGCGGCTAGCCAATCGGCTCATAAAATCATAAAATCCCAAGAAATATAATAAACATGTACCTATTTGTCGGGCAAACAATTTTATTCTTCTACTTAGTTGTTTATCCATAACCTGTTCACACATATATAATGCACATGTATATATTTCTATCTATTTTCAATTCAGTTCAATATTTGTTCAATTTGGCTAAATGGTTCAAAATTCTAATTAATCAACCAAAAATCAAACAACACAACCAGCAATCAATTTGTTTTTATCTTTCAAAAATATACTAATTAATTCATGTACTCTTTTAAAATCATCAGACTATATAATTAAAAAGTTATACATCCATGAAAAGAAAACAACGACAAAGTAGAGAACAAAATGGTAATGCAAAGTATGGTAAATGTACCTTGCACTAGAGTCAATCAGAGATATCCACCCTGCACTTAGGATAGGCTTTCTTAATGCTTTCCTCAGTTTCCAAAGTACAATCTCACGGATCTCCACTCCATTGCACTTTGACTAAGTGAACTTTCTTATTCCTCAGCTCTTTGGTTTCTTTGTCAATAATCTTTAGCGGCTCTCTTCTCACAGCCAATTCTGGAGTAATTTCTATATCCCATTGCGCTGCTTCTTCCACGATCAAGTCTGGATCATGAACATGCTTTTGAAGTTGAGATACGCGAAATACATCATGCACTTCAGGCAACCAATCAGGCAATTGAACTCTATAAGCGAGAGTTCCAATCCGTTCAAGTATTGGGAGTGGACCAATAAATTTGGGCGCCAACTTCCCAGTCTTGCCAAATCGAATTACTCCCCTTATCGGAGAAACCCTTAGGTACACATAGTCACCAACAACAAATGCTAAATCCCTCCTTCTCGAATCTGCATAGCTCTTCTGTCGGCTTTGAGCTGCTAGCAATCGTTTCTTAATGAAATCGACTTTATTCGCAGCTTCGCGAATCATATCTGGACCCAATACAAGCCTATTACCAGGTTCTACCCAACAAGCAGGAGATCGGCACGGTCTACCATACAATGCTTCGAATGGTGACATTGTCAGGCTCGCTTGGTAGGTATTGTTGTATGAGAACTCAGCCAAATGCAAATGGTCTTCCCATGATCCACAAAATCAAGAACACAAGCCCGCAATAAATCTTCTAGTATACGATTCACCCTCTCAGTCTGACCATCTATCTGAGGATGATAGGCGGTTCTTAGATTCAGCTTCATTCCCAGTTCTACTTGAAATGCCTCCCAGAATTTGCTAGTAAATATTGGATCTCTATCACTAACTATACTGATCGGGACTCCATGTAGCTTAACAATTTCTTTGAAATAAATCTGTGTTAGGCTCTGAGCAGTTCTATTGGATCTGACAGGTATAAAATGGGCGGTCTTCGTGAAGCTATCTACGATCACCCAAATACTGTCATTTCCTTTCTTGGTTCTAGGCAAACCATCTATGAAGTCCATGGAAATATGTTCCCACTTCCAACCTGGAATATCCAGCGGTTGCAACAATCCAGCAAGTTTCTATTGGTCGCTTTTGACTAGTTGGCAAGTAGGACACTTGCTAACATATATTGAAACGTCCCTTTTCATAGCCTTCCACCAGAATGTTCGCTTGAGATCGTTATACATTTTTCTCACACCTGGGTGGATACTCAGCTTGGACTTTGGACATTCGTCTAACACTTCTCTTTTGAGTTCGGGGATGTCGGGAACACAAATCCTTCCTCTCAATCTCAGGATCCCATCGTTATCTATTTGAAAACCCGAGGGTTCGCCTTTCTGAATCCTTCTGATCATATCCTTAATAAAATTATCATCTTTCTGAAGAATAGATATTTTGTCAATCAAGGAGGTCGTAATAATTAAATTGGCGATTATTGCATTCTTTCGACTTAGCGCATCGGCCACAACATTGGCTTTCCCTAGAGTGTACAAAATCTCAAAATCGTATGCTGCAAGAAATTCTAGCCAACGTTGCTGCCTCAAATTCAAGTCTTTCTGGGTGAACAGATACTTTAGCGACTGATGATCTGTATATAGTTCGAATTTCTCACCCAGAAGATAGTGCCTCCAGATTTTTAAAGCAAATACGATGGCTAACAACTCAAGATCATGAGTAACATAATTTTTCTCATGTGGTTTCAGCTGATGGCTAGCATAAGCAACCACTTGACCTCTTTGCATTAATACTACACCAAGGCCTTCTCTAGAGGCATCTGTCCAGACTTTCAAGTCTTTATTGCCATCTATAATCGTTAACACTAGAGCAGTTGTTAATCTTAATTTTAGCTTCTGAAAAGCCTCCTCACATTCGAGAGTCCACTTGAATCTCACGTTCTTCTTGGTAAGCTTTGTTAAGGAACTAGATATCTTCGAAAAATCTTTAACGAACTTCCGATAATAACTAGCCAATTCCAGAAAACTTCAAACTTCTGTGGGAGTACTAGGCTGCTTCCAATTTTGAATAACGGTGATTTTACCCGGATCCACAGAAATTCCTTTTGATACAACATGGCCAAGAAACTTGACTTCTTCTTGCCAGAATATAAATTTGGAAAGTTTGGCCTTCAAGACATTCTTTCTGAGAATTTATAACACTTGTTCCAAATGTTCAGCGTGCTCGTTCTCTGACTTAGAAAAGATTAATATATCATCAATGAAAACCAGAACAAATTTATTCAAGACATCGCGGAATACTCGATTCATTAAATCCACAAAATAGGCAGGAGCGTTACATAAGATGAACGACATTACTAACCACTCAGAATAAATCGGGACCTCTGAATGCTGTCATAGGAACACACTCTTCGGCAATACGAAGCTGATGGAAGCTTGTAGCTAGGTCCATCCTTGAAAATACTTGTGCACCATTCAATCGGTCCAGCAAATCATCAATCCGCGGCAATGGATATTTGTTCTTTAATGTTTTTTTATTTAAGTCACGATAATCCACACATAGTCGAAGAGTACCGTCTGACTTCGGAACAAATATCACTGCTGCTCCCCAATCAGAGAAACTAGGCCTGATCAGACCCTTCCATACAAGATGTTGAGTCTGATTGTCTAATTCTTCTTTCTCCTTTAGAGTCATTCTCCGAATAGCGTGCACTACTGGCCTTGCATTCGTAATTAAAGCGATCTTGAAATCAGTTTCTCTCTTCGGAGGTAAGCTAACCACTTCTTCGAACACATCTGCATAATTCTTGACGACATGAATATCTTTTATGAGGTCCGGAATATTCTCTATGACTACAGGGATATTTTCTATTTGTGCAGGAGAAACATCAAGAGCTGACCAAAAGTCTTTTCTATCTGAATTCGGACCTTCACATGGTATGGTGATATAATCCCCTGATTTAATCTTTGCCTTAACCACTCTCTCGGCACATTTAACCTCAGCTTCATATTTGGTTAACCAATCCAATCCCAAAATAAGATCAAATTCGGTAAAATTCATGACGATCGAGATGGTAGGAAACTGATATTGGGAAAAAGAGACAGGCACCCCACATACCCAACTGAGATCGAGGGAACCCCCAACCGGATTATGGACAGTGATGGGTTCTTTGAGCCTTTTCAATTTCAAATCCAGCTTCTTAACTGCATTCTTTGCAATAAAGCTTCGTGACGCGCCTGCATCAAACAGTACTTTAACTGGAATGTTTTTGACAGTAAGCATGCCTTCCAAAACATCAGACCTTCCATGACTTGATGAGGATGCAGGCACTTCTGCCACTTCATTTACATGCACTTTGGTCCTTTTTAACAGCCAGCTATCTCTCTTTATATGACCAGCCTGGTGACAAAGATTACACTCTCGGGTCATTTGAAACTTGTTCTTGGATTTAGATTCATCCTTCTTTCGTTTCTTCGAGGATTTACAATTCCTGGTCAAATGCCCTTGTTTCTTGCAGGTGGTCGTCGTTATGAGTTCTTTCTCAGATTTAACCCTTTTCCTCTTGGCATTGGGCTTCTCACTGACCTCAGACATCGTATTGGCCTCCGGACTATCAGTTTCAGACTCCCCTTTGTTACTAGAACTGAATTCCTCTTCTTTGTTCAAAAGACCTCTCTTATGGAGATCTTCATACTGATAAGCCATGTATATCATTTCAGAAAAAGGAAGCTTCACATGCCCCATTACACTACTTTGGTACTTCCTTTGAAGCCCGTTAATAAACCTCAGATTCTTCCTCTTCGGATTTTGAATTAGATGCGGAGGAAAATGAGAAAGTTCATCGAATTTCTTATGATATTCTAGAATGGTCATATCTCCTTGTATCAGATAATAGAATTCATCACATAATCGCTTAGTTGCTTCTGGAGGAATAAATCTTTTACTGAAAATCTCTTTAAATCTATCCCAGGTAATATCACCTTCTGGATTATCCTTAATAATCGAATCCCACCAGAACAAAGCTTCTTCTTTGAGTGCCCAAGATGCTAGTAATCTTTTCTGGTCATCCCTCAGCTTTAAACCTTCAAAGATTTTCTCAACAGAACGAATCCAAGCTTGTGTCTACATAATGGATTCTTTGCCCAAGAATGGTAACCCACCTAAATTTCGATACCTCTTTACTAGAGCTTCAATATCCAGTTCGGTATTCCTTCTTCTGTTTCTGACACTCATTTTCTAGTACTTCTGCAAATAGCAGATCAAGTGTCAGGTCAACAGAAAAGATATTTTAAAGCATAGAGACATATACTTGAACGTAAATGCATCAATCGAGGTGTATTCCATTCTGCTATACTCATACTAGGATATTACTGATCCTATCTGTAATGAGTTATTCGTCCTAGAACACTACTGGTTCTATTTCTAACGAGTTCGTTAATATGTTATATTCCAGAACTAAGCTTAACCAAAGCTCTGATACCACGTTGTGACGACCCAAAAACCCCGTACGATGGTGGCAAGGGTAATCTTTGGAATATAACGCATAAACAGTAACAGCAGAACAGAAATAAATAAATACACCAGATAATGTACAAATAATACACTGGATAAACATAATCATCAGAGTTACATAGTATACAGGATCATACTTAGTACAAAATACAGTTTAGCTATACATAAATGCCTACAGCGGAAAACAAAACATAATATGTACAATAGGAGCTGAACAGCATAAAAAGAGATAAATGGTAGAATCCATCTTCAGCTCCAGCTATCCAGAAAGATCCTGCTAAAACCTTAATACAAGGCTGCCCGTGTAGAAAGAGGGGCACCCGAGTTTGCAAGTGAAACAAACTACGAGTTAGTCATGGGACTGGTATGAGACATCTACTTAACTGGTTAACCAATAATAAATAGGCAAATCACAGGACCACACCACTTTCGCGGAACGAGTTTACTCTAGTGATTGCCAGTGCTTTAAAACAAGTAAATCTTTTAAACATCCCTATGCTTTTTATAAAAGTGAAGCCATTATAAGACTCAGTTCCCATCACACAATGCAACGCAAACCAGAGCATAGAGTTTTACCTTATAATGGCCAAAATATGCTTGATATGAATAAAACAAAAGCATTTGATATTATTAATAGTGTTTATATGTTTCAAAAACAACTTCAAATAATAAGTATCAATCATAGATGACATTAATGCCCCATACCACTATGTCGCCATATATAGGTATACAATCAAAACCGCAAAGTCACATATTTGGAAATTGGATTTCCGTCATGAACCAAGGCAAAAGATAGTCCTTACCGAATTCGAGACTGTCTAGCCCGAGTCTCAGGCAAGCGCGCAGGCAAGCCTTGGATCGTCAGGGCCTGTCCACCGATGTGGATTATTATGCCTGAACATTGCGTTTCCCCGCCCTTTGGGGCATAAATGAGCCAAATGACTCCATCGGCTCCACATAGTCACCGATATATCCGAGGCGCCTCGCAACAGCAACAACCACACAGGTGAAAATAATATAAATATCCGGGCTGGTAGGTCACTGACACCACCCTAGATAGAAGGAAACGCATGCCCTCCCTGAGGTTCTCTCTCGTTTCTGGTTCATACCGGGGTGTGAGGCTCGCGAATCAACGTTATACACAAATTTATGCCACACAGGCCGTGCTTTGATCATCAACCACAAGACTTTGCTTTTCAACAGAAGCCTTGATCATTTGCCACTTAGGCATGCCACATAGGCAGTTCACTCCATGCGACTGATTTCTATTGATATATAACCTCTGAGCTCGTACGTCTCAGAGAAGGGCGTTAAGCAAGAGAATAAATTCTCCACCGCCAAACAGATATATATTTAATAGAGATCAATCAGCACAGAACAAAATCCAATGTCAGACACACAGTCCATTTACAAGTTCGTTCTGGGTCTGAACGAAACCGGAGGCACTATATACCTCGCATATCCATCGATCTCCAAGTACGTCTGGACGATCACCACTTATTATCTATATTTCGGGATGCCTCCCAATCAAGACATCAGTAATCAACCAACCGAGGTGAAGATCTCTGGTCTTCAACCACCGTCTTCATCATCGACTTCTTACCACCGATTAATTATTTGAAATGAGATTTAACTCGTCCTTTTCAAATAATTCAAGTATATTTGGAATTTAAATCAATTCATTTCAATGGTTAAATTATTCGACATCAATAATTCTGTTCTTAATTGTAATTTTCACACCGAACACATTCAACCATCAAATATCCAATAAACCGGGTAAATTCGGTTTATTTCCATTCCATATCGTTTATAATATTTTATAACGATTTATCGCTATTTTTATTCACTTAAAAATAGCCAATGCATTCAAACGACGCTTCAGGCCATAACGCGGCCGTGGCACTATTTTTCTTCAAATTTGATTTACACATATTTGACAATCTAACCGTTGGATCTTCACAAATTTTATATCATTAGAAAGATCTTTTCAAAAAGAATCCAACGATTTCAGTTTTGGGAAAATCCAACGGTCGGATCTCCAGGGAAATTATAATTTTTCGAAACCAGCTAATTATAATTCACTTCACTCTTCCCCTCCTAATTCACATTCATCTCCAAAAAACAGGATTTTCCGAAAAATGGATTCCTCAAAATGCATTGTAGCAAAAACACTCTCAGGAAAATGGAGCATAGAAACTGTACATCATGCCTTAGAAGTCAACCTTGAATATGATATTTGGCCGATGTCGATTATCACTAACAATTCATTCTTGGTCAATTGTCCTACTTATGGTAAAAGCAATCATGCACTTTTACTTAAAATCCTTACTAAGCCTGGAGCTGCGATTAGTTTGGAAGCATGGGATGAGGAAACAATGGAACTTGAACCTGCATTGGAAAACGAATCATGGGCTAGGGTAGAAGGATTCACTGAATTTTTAAAGTAAAACGATGAAGCGGTGAAGGAAATCCTTAAGCCGATGGGTAGAGTCTTAGCAGTTGATGATTGTGACTGGTGCCACTTTGACCACAGAGAATTCTTGGTAAAATTACAATTTTTCAAAGGCATTGGCTCAAAAAATGAATTTGCAGCTCGTTTTAACAACAAAACTCATATCATCAAAGTCCATCACTGTAAACATGAACATCCAGGCACAAGACCTGAACTCATATTCATAGGAAATGATGATGATCAAGTGGTTCCGTGTATCCACAATGAACAAGATACAAATTCGGAGAGTAGATTTGATGTAATGATTGAGGAGGCGATGATGTTATCATCTTTTCTCTCGATTTGTAGAGAGATTAACATGAACCCTAACTTCCTAGAATTTGACGAACAAAAGATGGAACACAATGATCAAGAAGAAGTGAACCAGGAAGTAAAAGATGATCGATACCAGAATGTGCAAAATGTTGAAGATCCACCTATTAACCAGATTATCCCTTATGGTAACGATTTTTCTATGCTTCCTATTCAAGCCATTCCTTTTGACATCAGTTCTATTCCTCCACCACAATCCCCTCCTCATCAACCATGGTCTGATGACAATGATTGGCCTCAATTTCTCTCCCCCATCTTGTTTCGTCGCAGTGGGAGACGCAACAATCCTGATGTAACAGGTAGTTTTCTTACTCCTGTTGTTTTTTCCACTTCAAATAAACGTTTGAACAAAAAGATAGCAAACTGCATGGGTGTAAATTTACGTGACTCACACTATAAAGCCATGCAGGCATTAGAACAAGAGCGTATTAATAGACATCAATGAAAGTGGTCACATGGAATGTACGGGGTTTGGGGGACCATTCGAAATGTCATGCTATAAATTTAGTTTTGTCCCCACTTAAAATAGATATCCTCTTCCTTCAAGAAACAAAACTCGTTGAGCCATCTAATTACATTTTAGATTGATTGGAGGTTCCTTCTTGAGAGGTTGGACCTATGTTAATGCTATTGATACAAGAGGTGGCCTTATTACTGCATGGAATGATTCTGAGTGGTCTCTGTATCAAACTTTCCCTTCACAATTTGCTCTTCATGTTGCTCTCAAAAATATTGCTACTAATTCAATATATCTTTTTTCCAATATTTATGGTCCTCAGGATTATCATGAAAGAATTGCTATTTGGGAGCATTGTAAACAAATGTCAAATAAGGTTTTGGGACCTTGGGTGATAGGGGGTGATTTCAATACTGTGAGATATCCTGATGAGAGAAAATCTTTTTCTTTATCAGCTGATTCTGAGGCTTTTAACTCTTTTATCTTTGATTGTTGTCTTTTTGATCCTCCTATTTGCAATAGATCTTTTACATGGTCAAGCAATAGAATGAACCCATCCCTCGCCAAACTGGACAGATTTCTTTTCAATGAAGCTTGGGAAGAATCTCACCCATTATCCTTTGCTTCTGGCCTTGCTACCATTATTTCTGATCATTGCCCTGTTGTACTTGATTCGGGTTCACTATCTAATTTTAAACGCCCATTTAGATTTGAGATATTATGGTTACTTGAACCATCTTTTAAAGAATTTGTTCAAAAGGTTTGGGATAATCCTGTTCAATCCCAATCAGCCACTCACGGAATTTTTCTTAAATTGAGATCTTTGAGAAAACTGATAAAACCTTGGGCTAAATCAATCTAGGGCTCAATTCGAACTCGTATTTCTAATATCCAAGATGCTATCTTAGATCTCAATATATTGGAGGAATCTCGTTCTCTCAATGGTGTTGAACTAAACTCTCTTAATAATCTGGAATCTGAGTTGGATAGACTGTTTAAACAAGAAGAAATTGGTTGGAAGCAGAGATCCAAAGCCAAATGGCTAAATGAAGGAGATAGAAATTCAGCTTACTTTCATAGAATAGCTAATGGAAGAAGACGAGCATCACGCATTCTCGAAATAAACCATGAGGGTCAAGTTTATTCAAACCATGATGATATTCTTTCTCTTTTTTCTAACTATTATCGCTCCATTTTGGGTTGTTCATCCTATGAAATTCCTCTTATTGATTGGTGTACTCTCTATCCTTCACCTGCTTCTATTTGTATAGATCATCCGTTCACTGAAAATGAGGTATGGGCTGCGTTAAGAGACATGAATGATGATAAAGCCCCTGGGCCTGATGGGTTTGGGCCTTCCTTCTTTAAATCGCTTTGGGCTATTGTGAAAAATGATATAATGAATATGTGCAATGAGTTTTATGAAAACCATAATCTCATATCTCGTATCAATTATGCTAATATTGTGCTTCTTCCCAAATTTGCCGATGCAAACTCTTTGTCTGATTTTCGTCCTATCAGTTTGCTTAATACCACTTTCAAAATTGTGACTAAAACTCTCGCAAATCGACTTCAATCTGTCATCGCTGATCTCGTTGGTGCTAAACAATCAGCATTTATTCTTGGACGAAACATTTTTGATTGCATTACAGCTACTCAAGAGGTAATCTCTTATTGTCACAATATGAAAATACCAGGTGTTCTCCTCAAATTAGACTTTTCAAAAGCATTTGACTCTGTTAATTGGGAATTTGTTCTGCAAATGTTTAAACATAGGGGATTTTCTCAACGTTGGTGTAATTGGATCGAGGGTATTCTTACAACAAGTCATTCTTCAGTTTCAATTAATGGTGATATTGGGGGTTTATTTAAATCAAGTAGAGGTTTGAGGCAAGGAGACCCCTTATCCCCTCTGATTTTTGTATTAGTTGCTGATGTTTTTAACCAAATGGTTAAAAGAGTTGTAGCCAACAATTACTTTGAAGGGATTCATCCGCCTAAGTCCTCTCTGGCCATTTCTAACCTTCAATTTGCAGATGATACAATCATCTTTTCCTATCCTAATTTAAATCACATTTTCTGTCTCAAAGTTGTTCTCTATACTTTTGAGATTATCTCTGGTTTGTCAATCAATTTCTCCAAGAGTTCGATAAAAATGTTAGGTGAGGCTGATCATCTTGGTTCTTCTATCTCAACCATCTTAAACTGTCTTGTTGATAAGTTCCCTATTCAATTTTTGGGAATTCCTCTTAGACCCACCAAACTACACAAATTGGATTGGATGCCTCTTATTCAAAAAATTGAAAGGAGATTATCTTCATGGAAGGCTAATGCTCTTTCTTCAGCAGGTCGTTTAGTGTTGGTTAAGGCTGTCTTATTAGCATTACCAACTTATTGGATGTCTATCCATAAATTTCCTAGGTGGGTAATTTCAAAAATTGATTCAATCAGAAGCACGTTCCTATGGAATGGGAACAAGGTTAAAAAAACTGGTTAACTGGCAAACTTCTTGCTTACACACTAGTCAGGGAGGTCTGGGTATCATTAACCTTTATAATTTTAATTTGGCTCTTTTATCTAAATGGCTATGGAGAATTATTACTCCTGGTTCTTACCTATGGAAGAATTGGATTATTTCTCTCTACTATTCTAACAATCCTCATCTTGTTTTACACTCCTCTCCTCCTATCAAATTTTCCCCTTTCTGGTCTGGGGTTATTTCATGCTTACCTCGCATTAAAAGCTTGTTTCAAGTCAAAGTGGGTAATGGGGACTCTTGTTTATTTTGGTATGATATTTGGCATGGTCATATTCCTCTCCATCAGGTTTTCCCTATGCTTTTTTCCTCACATTACTAATGGATTCTCCTCTGTTGCAAATTTGTTGCATTTGGTCCTTCTGCATTGTGTCCATCTTCTATTTTTAGTGTGCTTGTTTTGGATGAACAACTTCTTGCATCCAGACTGTTAATAAACTCTCATCTTTCCTCTAATGAAGACAGTTTTTTTTGGGCTTTGTCTCCATCAAAAGGTTTCTCAGTCGCTTCGGTGTATAAATTCATTAATTTCTCTGGAAGGTTATTTTCTTTTCCTAGAATTTGGAAGATTCATCTACCCCCTAAGATTTTATTCTTCAATTGGTGTTTGATACATGGTAAAATAAACACAAGGGCTAAGTTGCATAGACTTAACTTGATTGAGGTCTCTTGTTGTGTTCTTTGTTCTATTCATGTTGAGACAATTGATCATCTTTTCCTGAATTGTGATTACTCATTTCCTGTCTTGGCAGCCACTAGTTCGTTTTTACTTGGCTTTATTCCTGAGATTAATTCAGTTTTTGATCACTGGGAATTTTCTGACGCAAATGCTGCTAGAGATTCATTCTTTGCAGTTTTCTGTTGGTGTATATGGAAACAAATAAATGCTATGATATTCAACAAACCACTGAAGAGTTTTAGAGGATTATGTAATCTTATAATTTATTACTTTAAATCCTGGTCAGGTCATTCTGCTCCTCCAGTCAGCTTTCCACTTGCTCTTCCAGCAACTACTAGACCAGCAGAATCTGTGGGCTCTAATCACGGTGATTCTAGTCCAGACTTGCATTAAGAATCTTTCAGTTGCTGGGCATCTTTTGCTATATAATGATCGTAGCTTTTGGTTAATGTATGATCAGTTTATTTCTTCTCTAGTACTATGGATTGTCTCTCTTTTTGCTGTGGTAACGTGGGTTGTGGTGATGTTTATTACAGCAGTACTTATTGTATAATTATTACTCTTTTGATACAAAACTTAGCGCTACCAGTTGGGCTTGTCAACTGGGTTATATAATTATTTATATTAAGTCTAATCGGCTGTGTAGTTGGGCGCTACACATTCGTCTTTCTCAAAAAATAAATAAATATATAATCGATTCTGGCGTTGTTTTTCTTCAGATTTGAATTAAACATTCCAGACAATCCAACCGTTGAATTTTTACAAAGTTGGTGTCGTTGGAAATATATTTCCAAAGCGAACCCAACAGTTTCGGTTTTGGGAAAATCCGATGGTCGGATCTCCCGCACTAATCATTTGAAATCACGGTTTCAAAACATGAACTACAACTTCGTTATTCGATTTATTTTATTTATATTTATATATATATATATATAAATATAATTCATTCTTCGATTTCAAAACCATATTCACTTCATATATTTGATATAAATGATATTTTTTATCCAACAGATATTTGTTTCAACACATCACCATTTTTAACACTTCATATTCACAATAAAAATGTAGATTTTATTGTTCAATCTATATATTCAACACATGAATGTTTTTGACTTCACACATACGATAAAAATATGATTTTTATCATTCTAGTCTTTTATTCAACACATGAATCTTTCTATAGTTCATACATATAAAAAAAATGTGATTTTTATTGTAAAACAATTTATTTCAAAACACGATTATTTTATATAGTTTATATATATCATAAAGATGTGATTTTTATGGTAAAAAAATTTATTTCAAAACATGATTATTTTATATAGTTTATATATCATAAAGATGTGATTTATATTGTAAAACAATTTATTTCAAAACACAATTATTTTATATAGTTTATATATAAGGTAAAAATGTTATTTTTGGTGTTAAAACAATTTATTTAAAACACTAGTACTTTGTATAATCTATATATATGATAAAAATGTTATTTTTCAAAGAATTTATTTAATACATGAACTTCATTCAACACATGAATTTTATTCAACATATGAATTTCTATTCAACACATGAATTTCTATTCAACACATGAATTTTATTTCAACACATGAATTTTATTTCAACACATGAATTTTATTCAACACATGAATATAAATCAAACACAGAAATATTTTAGAAAATTTCGGCAGCATAACGGTAGGGTAGTTAAAACCGGCACCGTCCCTAGTACGGCTCCTCTCTCTACCTTAAAGCCTCGCAGCTTTTGACAATGGGGATTTTCAATATCTAGTTCGTACACAGACGAATTTTCCCATATACTAATCCTATTGGGATTTCAACCACAATCAATCATTTCAAATCAACCATTCATGATATTCACCAAATTTTCACATCAACTAATAATCCAAACAATATCACAACCAATATATATTTTCCATGGTCTGTGGACGAGAGGAGTATATATATATATATATGTATATGTATATGTATATAACTATATTTCGATTTCATTTCAATATCATTTCAATTTATTTCAACGCATATATCACTTTTACAACGCATATATATCTTATACATCGAACATACAACTTATACAACGCTTATACATGAGGTGTACAACGCTTATATAACTCATACTTCGAAGATATAATTTATACATCGTTGTTTCCATTTCGTTTATAATTCAGAAATCTCACATTGGGTTCCACTCCACCAAAAATTGTAGAAGGCTCAGAAAAATATTCGGTCTCTTCTAGAATGTAGAAGACGTCCGCATGAGTCCACTGTCTCTTGTTTCACTGGATTTCGATATGAAACGTAAAAGATATGATTTTTATTGCAAAATCATAAACCGTAGAGCTTTAGAGTGCTATAAATTATTTTAAATAAAAACAGCCGTATACCTCTTTTGAACGTTCAAATCTAGGGTTGCAATTTGGTATCAATCCGTTGATCTTGAAGCCAATCAGGTAATACACCATCGAAGAGCTACGGAAGGGCGTCCCGGCGCTGGTGGTTGCATGGAGATCGACGGCGAGTTGAGGGAGATCAGGCGCGATGAACGGCGCCACTTCCTGGGTGCGATTCTCGAGATATGCGCCACCAATCAGGGCGAAGTGGGTACGGATCTGAAGCTCTCGGAGAGGTCTTCAAAATCCTCAATTGGGGCGTTGGCTAACGGTGCGTGTGGAAGGAGATAAAGAGGAGGGTAGGTTGGAGCTTTTATCGTCGTCGACGAGATGGAGAGGGAGAGAGAACGCGGGTTTGTCAAGATGTGATTGGACGATGGAATTTTTTTATATTTATATATTTTTAAAAATTCAAAAATACCCCTCTTCACATACTAGCTCCAATCCAAACCCAACGACTGTCGTCCCTAGCTAAATACCCCCATTCCGAACACAATGGGATATGTTTCGTAGGCCCCTTCGACTGTTTCAGTCAGTTATTCTTCAAATTAAAATATAAAACATTCAATATTTTTTTTGAACGTACATTTCAATTTGCCGGGGCCACATACTGATCCCAAAAATTCCAGAAAAATAAATCTAGCTATGTTTTGACGATAGGGTTCCAACAAAACTAGTTTCGTCGAATTCTGAGACCGTTTGAAAAATGGCCCTTTTCTGGTCGATCCAATTTAACAAAAATCGACCAAACACATTTTCCTTTTCCACACTCACATACTAACCTCAAAAATTATGAAATTTGAAACCTAGCAATAATTTGACATCCCGGACCCAACAAAAGTGGTTTCGTCGAATTCTGAGGTCGTTTGCAAAATGGCTATTTTCACGGGCTATATAAACTCTATGACGACCTTTCTGAAAATTCATTTGGCCATAACTTTTGATTTCCGCTATGAAACTTCAATTTTTCAGATTCGTTAGAAATATATTCACCAAAAGATTTAAATATTTTTGGTTTCACTAAAATTCGTTTTATTTTGCACCCGGTACAGTCAGTCAAAATTTGAATTGAAATTTTGAAACTACCGCGCCATTTCAGACCTTGTTTATAATTAAAAATAATTATATTTCTTTTCAAACGTCGATTCAAACATACTTTTCATCATTATTATTTAAAATAATTTATTTTAAATACCTAAAATCCTCTAAAATAGCCAAATTAAAAATTTTAAATTGGCTCGAATTTTCCGGTTGTTACACTGTAGATATTCTTGAGCTTCACCTTTAAGTGTGACATTGTTATTAGTGTATGCCTATATTTACCTTTATTTCTTATTATATCCCAGTTTATGAGATTAGTACAGCTAAACTGATCCGTTTATTGTTTATCTTTGTGTAAATAATACTCGGGTCAGACCGAGGAATTTTGGGTGATTCTTCTTGACTCCAACATAGATTATCCTCCACTTTTTGTCAAACTACTTTAGTGTTGTACTATTTGAGTTATATGTATATGAGAAACATTTGTATACATATTATTTTAAGTATCCTTGTACCAATTCTTTTTTTTTGTATAGTGGATCGACTATGACCACTATCTTGTATTTACACTTATGTTTTATATTCATATCTATTTCCGCCTTAGTGATGTGAATATCTGCGTCTGGCTCTGATTATATTGTTATGTTAGTTTATATTGATTTCCGAGTTATATATAGCCACCGTGTAGTTATTTTGGACTTGAATTAGATGTGTCGGATTCCTCTGGAGATTCAAAAAGTAAGACCACATTATCCGGCATATTTAACACTTGTTCAAAGTTATTATACAGATGGTCGCTCCTCAACAACCTTGTTCCTTAGGTTAGTTGACATCATCGCTTGCGATGACCTTGGTTAACGCGAGTATAGAGGTGGGGCATTTCATATTTAATCACTCACCTTTGGTTTCGAACGTGTTTGAAATCCAAAATAAGCCCTGAAATTTAACTATCTAAGAATCTGTCCAAACAAATGCCACATCATTCGAAATTCCAATACGGTCCTAAAGAAACACAACCGTGAATCAATTCGAGTTCGTATGCAAAAGTTATACACTTTTTATCATTTTTAATTCAAATTAAAAATAAAACAAACTAAACCTTCTCTCACCCAATGAGACAATGACATGTCAGCGGACACTTTTTTCTATATTCTTTGTGTGTTTTCCAGGCCGTGCGAAAAACCCATCGCACTCCCTAAAATCCCGATCGACCCGCCTCCATACGACGACCGACGTCCGATCCATGACCACCAACAGATGCGCTGTCTCGTGCTCTACCCTGGACCGAATTCATGTGGCCTACGATGGCCCACAACGCTCCTAGAACCCACTAATACACGCTGCCTTCGTGGACAAATGCTGGTGAATCCATGAAGAAATTGGTATCATCATCTGTATGAATGGACTCAAAGATCTACGCTTTTTCATTTGGATGTATTCGAAATCGTTGATTGGATTTGAAGATAATAAAGGATAAAGATTGGAGAATTTCAGGCAGTAACAACCCGTATTTTTGGAGCCAATTTAAAACTTATTTTTAATTGGTTTTCATAGAAATTAAATATTTCAAATGAACTATTGTGAGAATAAATGATATGGAATTTATTTTTTATTAAAGTTAGAACGTTTAAACTTGAAATTTAATTAAAATGAACTTGAAATGGCAAGGTAGTTTGAAAATTAGGCTTTAAACTTTGAATGAATGTATAGAATTCAATATAAATCAGAATTGGATAAAACAAGAAACGTTGGAATATTTTGAATTGTAATTTTCTAACAAATGTAAGAAATTGAGATTTCACTTTATAATTGGTAAGTTATGTCTAAATTAAAATTTAGAAAAGTTGTTATGGAATATATATATATATTTCAATATTATATATAGCCCTTAAAAATCGCCATGTTGCAAACGACCTTCGTTTTCAACGAAACCACTTCCATTGGTTTCAAAACGCCATTTGCGAGTTCGAAAACTATAAACATCGATATCTTTGGAGTTGGAGAAATTTGGTCTCTTTCAATAGATGTAAAACCAAAATATCACTTTTTGCATATGGACGAATTTGGACTCGAAACCACTTCCATTGAGTTCAAAATGTTGTTTAGGTGTCTGAAAAGTATAAACTCATTCTCTACCTCTCTATCATGCAAATTTCGGATTTTTGATAACCCTAGTTTTGATAATTGCTGAAATAACCCGGAAAATGTGAACCAATTTAAAATTTTTAAAATTGGTTATTACCAAAGAATTTGAATAATTGAAATAGCATATTTCAATAAAATAAAGAATTGGGTATGGTATTGCAGTTTGAAACTTTGAATACAAACTTTGTCTGGTTGTACCGAGTGGAAAATATAACGGAATTTAGCGAAGCTGAAAATATTTAAATCTGTTTATGAATACCTTTCTAACGAATCTGAAAAATCGAAGTTTCATAGCGAGAATCAAAAGTTATGGCCAAATGAATTTTCAGAAAGGTCGCTATATAGCATATATAGCCCTTGAAAATTGATATTTTGCATACGACCTCGGAATGCGACGAAACCACTTTTGTTGGGTCCGGGATGTCAAAGTATTGCTAAGTTTCAAATTTCATAATTTTTGAAGCTAGTATGTGAGCGGGGTAAAAGAAAATGTGATTGGTCAATCTCTGTTAAAATGGGTCGACCTAAAAATGGCCGTTTTTCAAACGAGCTCAGAATTCGACGAAACTGATTTTGTTAGGACTGTATCGTCAAAACAAAGCTTGATTTATTTTTCTGGAATTTTTCGATTCAGTTTGTGGCCCTGGCAAATTGAAATGTACGTTCAAATTAAATATTGAATGTTTTATATTTTAATTTGAAAAATAACTGACTGTAACAGTCGAATTGGCCAACGAAACATATCCCATTGTGTCCGGAATGGGGGTATTTAGCTAGGGGCGATAGTCGTTGGGTTTGATTTCGAGTTCGTTTGTAAAAACACTATTTAAAATTTCCTATAAAGTCTCGACCAATAGGATTTTTCCTTTAAAAAAAACCTACGAAACCCTAGCCGCCATAGACGAAATCGACGATCCAGGAAGCTCGAAACTTCCCTTCGACTTTTCCGCCGCCACCGCCACCTACAGGCCGCGCCACCACCGCCGTTCGACAGCCCTTCCTCCCCTCTCCACATCCGACCAAACCTCACCCGCCACCATCCCCTGTATCGCCCGAACCACCTCCACGAAGTTGCCGCCTTCCTGATGCCGCGCCGCCTTCCTCCGACCACCGAAGGGGACCGCACCACCACCGATAGAGAGCTGGTTCGTAGCTCTTCCACATGGCACTACCTGATCGAAGCATCGATCGACAGATTTCACGGATTTTGCTAACCTAGTTTTGAATCAAAAATAAAGGTATGACCTTTATTATTCTGAAATGAAAATAACACTATAAAGCGTTGCAAAACTTTGAAAAATAATATCTTTTTCGTTCGTTAACGAAATTCGTTGAAACAGGAGACACCGTGACCGCAAGGAGGCTCTCTACATTCTAGAAGAAGTCGCGGATTTTTCTGATCTTCCTAGGATTTTTAGCACTGCAAAAACCAATGTGAGGAATCTAAACTAAATTGTGTGAATGGAATCGCGTTGTATAAATTATATAAGCGAAGTGTAAATTATATACGCATTGTATACCTCATGTACATGTGTTGTATAAGTTATATTAGCGATTTATAAATTATACAAGCAATGAATGAAACATATATGCTTTGAATTGTGATGAAATGCAAGTGAATTATAGAAATAATATATATATATATACTCCCCTCGTCCACAGACAATGGACGATATTTATTGCTTGTGATTGACGTGATATTATATGGTATGACGAATGGTTGGAAATAATTGTTTGTGGTTGATATTATGGTTGAAAAATACCTTTGTTGTTGAAAAATACCCTCTTGCGGTTAAAACAAATTAGAATAGGATTGTGGAATTGAAAATAAAACATGCCGCCTGCGTGCGAACTAGATGCATGATCCCCATTGTCAAAAACCGCGAGGTTTTAAGGTAGAGCAACGAGCCGTACTAGGGACGGTCCCGGTTTTAACTACCCTGCCGTTATGCTGCCGAAATTTTCTGAAATATACATGTGTTAGAATAATTTTCATTCGTTGAAATAAATTACATATTTTGAAACCAATATTCATGTGTTGAGTTGCAATTCATTCGTTGAGTTGAAATTCATGTGTTGAATATTATTTGAATTTAAACAAATAGCTTTAGCGATAAAAATCACATTTTTATATATATACAAACTATAGCGAATATTCATGTGTTGAGTTGAAATTCATTCGTTGAATTGAAATTCATGTGTTGAATATTATTTGAATTTAAACAAATAGCTTTAGCGATAAAAATCACATTTTTATATATATACAAACTATAGCGAATATTCATGTGTTGAGTTGCAATTCATTCGTTGAATTGAAATTCATGTGTTGAATATTATTTGAATTTAAACAAATAGCTTTAGCGATAAAAATCACATTTTGATATATATACAAACTATAGCGAATATTCATGTGTTGAGTTGAAATTCATTCGTTGAATTGAAATTCATGTGTTGAATATTATTTGAATTTAAACAAATAGCTTTAGCGATAAAAATCACATTTTGATATATATACAAACTATAGCGAATATTCATGTGTTGAGTTGCAATTCATTCATTGAGTTGAAATTCATGTGTTGAATATTATTTGAATTTAAACAAATAGCTTTAGCGATAAAAATCACATTTTTATATATATACAAACTATTGCGAATATTCATGTGTTGAGTTGAAATTCGTTCGTCGAGTTGAAATTCATGTGTTGAATGTTATCGCAAGTTAAAATAAAATGAATCGACAATAAAATCTACATTTTTATTGTGAATATGAAGTGTTAAAAACATTCACGTGTTGAATAAATATTTTTGATGATAAAAATATTTCTTTTATCATGTATACGCTTTGATAAAAATACACACGTGTTGAAATAAATAATAGTTTGCTAGAAATATTATTATTAGCTTTGTTCTGCATATATATACATGTGTTGAACAAGAAGAATGGATTAGCTGTAGAGTAAAGAAATTATTTGCGTGCCCGACAAATAGGTAAACCTTATGAGTTGGCTGCGCAATTTTATTTTTATATCAACTCCTGTGAATGTCATTGGATGCGGAGTGCTGGTTATTCTGTGTGAAATAATAAATATCGCCATAGGATAGTAACAATTAATTTTGAACTACACTACATGGCATACTTCTTGACGATAGGCATACTTCATTATATTCCACATAAGCAATTGGAGCTTGTGTGACGAGGTGGAAGATTTACCATACGAGCAAGAGGCTTGTATGGCGATGACTATATACTACAGGTTGAACTGATGACTGATATGGACTATATAAAATATAACGATAAATCGCCAGATTAATAAAAACCCCACACGGGTCTGGAGTTGACAATAATCACGTCTCTCTAGTTATTAGATACGGCACATGGACTATTTATTTCCAAATGGAAACGGGGTGGCGAGAATTTATTCTCTGGAGTGATTATCTGTACATACTCCCCCGTAAACACCAGAATATATCACTATAAATATGTGGATGCTTTTTAGGATTTATTGGGTACCTAACATGGCCCAATAAATTTCCAAACCCCTCCCCGTACAAAGGAGGTTATGGTGAAATTTTTCGAAATATTAAGGCGTTAGTGAAATATTTGAAGTGAAAACGAAGTTGAAAATATAGAATGAACTATAGTTGGAATTATAGAATGAACTATATTTATATATATAAATATAAATACAATTAAAAGGAATCGAAGCCGTGCAGTTCGTGTTTCGGAATCGTAATTTGAAACGATTGGTACGAGAAATCCGACCATCGGATTTTCCCGAAACCGCAACCGCTGGGTTCGCCTTGGAAATGTCTTCCCAACGGCACCAACCTTGTAAAAATCCAACGGTTGGATTGTCTGGAATGTTTAATTCAAATCTGAAGAAAAACAGCACCAGAATTGTTTATATTTATATATAAATATAAATATAATTAAATTAAATCGAATAATGATGCTGCAGTTCGAATTTTGAAACCGTAACTTCAAATGACTAGTGTGGGAGATCTGACCGTCGGATTTTCACGAAACTGAAACCGTTGGGTTCGCTTTGGGAATATCTTCCCACTGATATAGACTTTGTAGAAATCCAACGGTTAGATTTTCTGATATGTGTAAAACAAATTAGAGGAAAAACAGCGCCAGTGCCACGGCACGACCTGAAACGTCGTTTAATTAAATATGGCCATTTTTAAATAAATAAAAATGGCAAAAAATCGTTATAAAATATTATAAGCAACATAGATTGCAAATAAACCAATTAGGCTTGAATTGTTTGATACTTGATGGTTATGTGTGCTGGACACGAAAATAACACTAAAGAACTGAAAGGTGGATGTCGAATAATATAACCATGGAAAGAATCAATTTAAATTCTAATGACGTGAATTATTTGAAAAGGCCGAGCTAACCCTCATTTCAAATAATTTATCGAGCGATTCGAATTGGAAAATGCAAAGATGATTCAAGACCGACGATCTTCGTATCGGTTGGATGGGCGCTGCTGAGGTTCCTGACCGGAGTAGCTACCGTGAAGGGGCGGGAGTAGTAGCCGTCTGAACGTATGTGTTGATTGTACGGATATACGAGGAATTGACGCCTCCGGTTTCGTTCAGACCCAGAACGGACTTGTAAATGGACTGTGTGTCTGACATTGGATTTTGTTCTATACTGATTGATCTCTGTTAAATATATATCTATTTGGCGGCAGAGAATTTATTCTTTTGCCTAACGCCCTTCTCTGAGACATACGAGCTCAAAGGTTATATATCGATGGAAATCAATCGTATGGAGTGGACTGCCTATGTGGCATGCCAAGATGCTGTGATCAAGGCTTCTGTTGCAAAGCAAAGTCTTGTGGATGATGATCAAAGCACGGTCTGCATGGCCTGGCTTTGTGTATTGCGTAGATTCGCGAGCCTCACACCTCGGTATGAGTTAAAAACGGGATACGGACCGCTGGGAGAGCACGACGTTTCTTTCTAGCTATGGTGGTGTCAGTGACTTACCAGCCCTGACATATATATCTATTTTTCACCTATGTGGTTGTTGGAATGCGAGGCGCCTCGATTATAGGTTTGTAAGGACCGGGAAGCGTGTGTTTAGGAATTGCCAATCCTCAAACGTAAGAGAGGACCGGCCCAGCCGATCCAGGGTTACCCAGAGTGTGTAGTCCTGAGGTATTGGCTAGAGTGTCTCGAAGCGGAGAGGAGCTTGCCCCTTGCCTCGACTCATGACGGAAATCCAATTTCCAATACGAAATAACGGACTTGATTGTAGAACTAGTATGGCGACATAGTATATGGTAGCTATGCCGTCTATGATTGATATTTATGATGCTATTCATTTTTGAAACAT
This sequence comes from Allium sativum, assembly GCA_030737875.1. Taxonomy (NCBI): domain Eukaryota; kingdom Viridiplantae; phylum Streptophyta; class Magnoliopsida; order Asparagales; family Amaryllidaceae; genus Allium; species Allium sativum. The sequence continues at coordinate 1,023,508,557 of CM060926.1, forward strand.
ATATGCACTAGTAATAATATCAAATGATTTTGCTTTACACGTATCAAGCATATTTGGCCATTATAAGGTAAAACTTTATCCTCCGGCTTGCGTTGCATTGTATAATGGGACTTGAGTCTTATAATGGCTTCATTCTTTTTAAAAGCATTGCGTTGTTTTAAAAGAATTTACTTTGTTTTAAATGCACTAGCAATCACTGGAGTAAACCCGTTCCGCGAAAGTGGCGTGGTCCTATGATTTGCTTATTACTGTTGTTTAAACTGTTAAATAGATTCCTCATACTAGTCCCCATGACTGACTCGTTGTTTGTTTCACTTTGCAAACGCGGGTGCCCTTATTTTCACACGGGCAGCCTAGTTCACAGGTGACAGGTTGTTTTTGGCTCTGCACTGTTACATAGAGTGCATTTTGACTCATGGCGAGGCTGACTTCACAGAGACGACTTTGACATTTTCCGCCATTATTGTACTTGTATTATGATTCCGCCACAGGCGATGCAGACTGATTTACTTTCAGTACTTATTATCGTATGTATATGTACCGCCTTCGGCGATGTAGACTAATGCCCTTATTATGTCTCACTGCATGTATGTATTCCGCCTCTGGCGATGATGACTGATCACTTCCCTTTTATTTACTAAGTTATATCCTACGCTGTGTTATTCTGATGTTGTTACATGTTGTGATTCCGCTGTCATATCCATGTAAAATTACTCTATTTACTGTTTTTGCTATTATCTGTACTCTGCTATGATGATTAATGAGTTATATTCCAATGATTATCCTTAATACCGCCCCTCGGATTTTGGGATCGTCACAATTGGTATCAGAGCTTTGGTTAACCTTAGCTCCGGGATCTAACACATTAAACACCTCGTCACAATAGAATCAGTAGTGTTCTAAGGCGAGTAGCTCATTAGAGATAAGATTAGCGCTGTCCTAGAATCAGCTAAGCAGATTAGCAAAACAATTTGATCAGTACATCATTACCTTTCCTTATGTTCCCCTGCTTTATCATATGTGAAAAATATCAAATCTGTGAGCTTGACTCTTTTCTTGCTTATACAGTACTCTCTATGATGGCTACACGGGAAGCAGCAGCTAGAGGAGGCCGAGCAGGAGTAACAGGAGGACGGGGGAATATCCCCGTAGTTGAGGAAGGCCCTATTGTTCAGCCACCAGCACCCGAGGACTTTGAGCTAGACAGAGTAGCTAAGAGGTATAGGAACCTTGGGGGAAAACCCTTTTCTGGCACTGGTACAGTGATAGAGGCTATTGCTTGGTTGAAGACCTGTGAAAAGATCTTTGAAGGCATGGGTTTGGGAACCAACAACAAAGCACGACTAGGTATTTGGCTCCTACAGGAGGAAGCAGAGCTGTGGTGGGATGCCATCACCTCAGAAGATGCAGCAGGTACTGTCAGGACCTGGGAGCAATTCAAAACCATGTTCAATGAGAAGTTTGTACCTGAGCAGGCTTTAGAGAGGATGCGAGAGCAGTTTGCTAATCTCCAACAGGGAGATCTCTCTATTCAAGATTACCTCAATAAATTCACCCAGTTGTCCCACTATGCTCCCGAGCTTATTATGACTAACAAAGCGAAGAACAAGAGATTTATAATTGGGCTAAAGCGCAAGTACCATGACAGAGCCATGAGCAACATCAAACTCTCCTTCACCGAATTGGTGGAAATGGCTTGCAATTATGAAGATATGGATGAAAGGCACGCCAGCCAAGACCGCGCCAAAAGCCAAGCTGGAAATAAGCGCAAGGCTTCAACAGATCAGCCCGAGTCTAACATTACAGCGGCCGCTACTCAGAAACCTGGAAAGATCCCCAAAGGAAATTGTTACAACTGTGGGAAGCCAGGTCATTTTTCTAATGTGTGCAAAGCCCCGAGGAAGCCAAAGGCAAATCCAAACTCAGCCGAATGCTACAACTGCCATAAGAAAGGGCACTACAGCAGGAACTGCCCTCTGAAGCAGAATGCACAAGTGGCTCATGTGTATGACGGGAAGACCCCGCCAGCTACCACTGATGGATCAGGTAAACCCGACGTCTTAGGAGGTACCCTTACCATTAAAAATATTCCTGTTTCTGTACTTTTTGATACTGGTGCATCACGCAGCTTCATTTCTGGTAACATTGTTCACAAGTTAAAATTGAAACAAAGAAAGCTTAAGGAACCAATTAAAGTTCAAAACCCGATAGGAGGTTCTGTTAGTCTCAGTACATATTGTAGATTACCTATTTCCTTTTCTCGATACCGATTTCCTTTTGATTCGATTGTCATGGACCTTTCTGAATTTGATATTATACTGGGGCTGGACTGGTTGACAAAATATAAGGCCGAAGTTAAATGTGCCGAAAGAATCGTGAAAGTTAAAACAAAATTTGGGCATATCACTATACCATGTCTTGGTTCAGCAATTAATAGAACAGAATTTTGGTCTTCTTTAGAAGTTACTCCCCTTCATTAGAAAAGATACCGGTCATTAAAAACTATGCGGATGTGTTTGAAGAAGTAGAAAACTTACTGCCACAAAGAGAAATTGAATTCAGGATAGATCTAATTCCTAACGCCCGACCAGTAGTACATCCAATTAGAAGAATGGCCCCGAAAGAAAAAGAAGAGTTAGGTAGTCAAACCCGAGAATTGCTTTGGAAAGGTCTGATCAGACCGAGCTTTTCAGCTTGGGGAGCAGCAGTAGTATTTGTCCCGAAATCAGACGGCACTCTAAGACTTTGTGTTGATTACCGAGATCTCAATAAGCAGACCCTGAAGAACAAATATCCCTTGCCACGTATAGATGATCTGTTAGATCAATTAAATGGAGCAACAGTATTCTCCAGAATGGACCTAGCTACTGGTTTCCACCAATTACGTATAGCAGAAGACTGTGTTCCTTTGACAGCCTTCAGGGGTCCCGATTTATTCTACGAATGGTTAGTAATGCCATTCGGCTTGTGTAACGCTCCGGCATACTTCGTCGATCTTATGAACAGAGTGTTCCGTGGTGTATTGAATAAATTTGTTCTAGTCTTCATCGATGACATTTTAATCTACTCCAAGTCGGAAGACGAACATGCAAAGCATTTAGAGCAAGTGTTGAAAATTCTTAGGAGAAATGTCTTGAAAGCTAAATTTTCTAAGTGTGTCTTCTGGCAGGATGAAGTTAAGTTCCTAGGCCATGTAGTATCAAAAGAGGGGATTGCTGTAGATCCAGGGAAAATTACAGCGATTCAGAACTGGAAACAACCTACTACCCCCACAGAAGTTCGAAGTTTCCTTGAATTGGCCAGTTACTATCGGAAATTCGTTCAGGATTTTTCAAAGATATCTGGTGTATTGACAAAGCTTACCAAGAAGCGTGAGAAATTCAAATGGACTCCCGAATGTGAGGAAGCTTTCCAGGAGCTGAAACTGAAGTTGACAACCTCTCCAGTATTGACAATTATAGAAGGCAACCAAGACTTGACTGTATGGACAGACGCTTCCATTAGAGGGCTAGGCGCAGTATTGATGCAAAAAGGCCAAGTGATCGCTTATGCCAGCCGTCAGCTGAAGCCGCATGAAAGAAACTATGCAACTCATGATCTTGAGTTATTAGCTATAGTGTTTGCTTTAAGAATCTGGAGGCACTATTTATTGGGCGAGAAGTTCGAACTATTTACCGATCATCTATCCTTGAAATATCTATTCACTCAGAAAGATCTAAACTTGAGGCAACAGCGTTGGTTAGAATTCCTTGCAGCATATGATTTTGAAATTCTATACACTCCAGGGAAAGCCAATGTTGTAGCAGATGCGCTTAGCAGAAAGAATGAAATCATCGCTAGTTTTGTCATCATGTCTTCATTAATAGACAGGATCTCGACCCTTCAGAAAGACGATGAATTTATTCAACGAGTCAGTCAGAGAGTCAAAGGAGGTGAATCCACAAGTTTCCGACTCGATGACGAAGGAGTTCTTAGATTAAAGGGTAGAATTTGCATCCCAAACCTTCCTGAGCTCGGAAGAGAAATACTTGATGAGTGCCACAAGTCCAAACTAAGTATCCATCCCGGTGTGAGCAAGATGTATAACGATATCAAACGCACATTCTGGTGGAGGTCAATGAAAAGAGATATTTCATTATATGTTAGTAGATGCCTCACTTGTCAGCTAGTTAGGAGCGATCAGCAGAAATTGGCTGGACTATTACAACCATTAGAAATTCCAGGATGGAAGTGGGAACAAATTTCGATGGACTTCATTGATGGCTTGCCTCGAACTAGGAAAGGAAACGACAGTATATGGGTAATCGTAGATCGCTTCACGAAGACTGCCCATTTCATACCTGTCCGATCCAACAGAACGGCTCAAAGTTTAGCACAGATTTACTTCAAAGAAATAGTTAAACTACATGGAGTGCCGCTCAATATAGTCAGTGATAGAGATCCCCTGTTTACCAGCAAATTCTGGGAAGCATTCCAGACGGAATTGGGAACCAAATTGAATTTAAGCACCGCTTATCACCCACAGACAGGCGGCCAGACTGAGCGGGTGAATAGAATTTAGAAGATTTACTACGGGCTTGCGTTATCGATTTTGGAGGCTCACGGGAAGATCACTTACATTTAGCCGAATTCTCTTATAACAATAGCTATCAAGCAAGTCTGGGAATGTCTCCATTTGAAGCATTATACGGTAGACCGTGCAGATCTCCCGCATGTTGGCTAGAACCTGGCAACAGACTTGTGTTAGGGCCCGATATGATTCTAGAAGCATCGGATAAAGTCGATTTCATTAAGAAGCGATTGAAAACCGCACAAAGCCGACAGAAAAGTTATGCTGATGCGAGAAGAAGGGATTTATCATTTGCCGTTGGCGATTATGTTTATTTAAGAGTTTCTCCAATGCGGGGAGTAATCAGATTTGGCAAGACTGGGAAGTTGGCACCGAGATTTATTGGTCCCTTCCCTATACTAGAACGGATTGGAACTCTTGCATATAGGGTTTCATTACCTGATTGGTTGCCTGGTGTGCATGATGTGTTCCACGTGTCTCAACTCAAAAAACATGTTCATGATCCAGATCGTGTTGTGGAAGAAGCAGCGCAACAGGATATAGACATAACTCCAGAATTAGCACTCAGAAGAGAGCCATTAAAGATAGTTGGCAAAGAAACTAAGTGTGAAGACCCGTAACTTCCCCGTAAAGGAAAGCGACGGATAGTTCGAGAACAAACCACAACAGAACGCATATAAAAGAACATTTCACTATATATAACAACAGTGCATCAGATTACAAGAATATACAGAGTATAAATGAATATTACACAGAAATATCAGAGATTTAAATTACATTTAAATACATAGCAGCGGAAAATAATACAATACCCAACTAGAAAAAGATATACGGATACAAAGCTTTCCGGATATCGTTCCAGCTGTAAACCAGGATCCTGTGAATATAAATCTGCAAAACCAAAACTACTAGCTGCCCGTGTCGAAAATAAGGGCACCCAGAGTTTAGGTTAAAACAATAAACTCCAGGTCAGTCATGTGACTGGTGTGAGAACTAAAACAGTTATTAATCTTTATTTTCAAAGGTAAATCAAGGGACCACGCCGTATAACACGGAACGGGTTTCCTCCCAAGAATACCAGTGCATAAAACAAACAGCGCAATGCTAAATAAAGAAAAATGAAGCTGTTATAAGACCCAGGTCCCATCACACAATGCAACGCAGCCGAGGATAGGGTTTTCCCTTATAACAGCCAAAGAATGCTTGATACGTTTAAAACAAATCATTTTATACTATTATAAGTGCATAGTGTATAAAACACTTCAAATCATAAGTATAAATCATAGGCGGCATGAGCGCCCCATCCCACTATGTCGCCATACTAGGTTATACAATCAAAATCGCAAAGTCACGTATTTGGAAATTGGGTTTCCATCTATGAACCGAGGCTAGGGGCAAGATCCTCAACCGATTCGTGACTCTCTAGCCCGAGCCACAGGAACAGCCGCAACTGCCCCATGGAGCGACAGGGCCGGTCCACACGGAGTGGATTATAGTGCCTGAACAATACGTCTCCCCACCCTATGGGGTGTAAGTCTGGTCCGTCAGCCGACCAGAATGCATTCGGCCGAAACCGATATAACCGAGGCGCCTCGCAACCGCAACAACCACATAAGTCAAACTCGTCAGGGCGTGTAAAACCACTGACGCCACTTCTAACTAGAAAGAAACGCAAGTCCTCCCTGAGGTCCGTCTCCCGTTTTTGGTTCATACCTGGTGTGAAACACGCGAATCAAACGTTACACAAAGCTACGCCACAAAGGCCGTGCTTTGATCATCAACCACAAGACTTTGCTTTTCAACAGAAGCCTTGATCATTTGCATCTTAGCATGCCACACAGGCAAACCATCCTATGCAACCGATATCAGTCACACAGAATGAAATCCGATGTCAGACACACAGTCCATTTACAAGTCCGTCCTGGGTCTGAACGAAACCGGAGGCACCTAGTACCCCGCATATCCATCGATCTCCAAGTACGTCTGGACGATCACTAACTGTTTCCATCTTCTTGGGTGTACAGCCCAATCAAGATCATCAGTTATCACCCAAACGACGTGAAGACCTCCGGTCTTCGACCATCGTCTTCATCTTCGACTTATCGTCGCATCAGTTATTCAGAATGGGATAAACCCGGTCTTTCCGAATAACTCGCGTATATTTTAAATAAGTGTTACACAAACACAACATACGCCTCATTCCAATCCATTAGTCACTAACCGTAAATTAATCAAGAGAATAATTTCCCAAATATTAACCCCGAAGGCCGAAACCAACATCAGATCAATATCCAGAAAACCATTCTGCTTGGCTAACCGCCAGTTAGTTTCTAAATTTCACATTCAAATCTAATTAAAGATTCATTAAAACTCCACTTAGTTTTAATCTGTGACTGGGTTAAAGAATCAGTGTCATTTAAAACACGGTTCACGATAAACCCAAAGTCACATCCCATTAATTATCGGGTTAAAGAACAAGTGTTATTTAAAACACTGTTCACGATAAACCCAAAAATCAATATCCATTCAATTCCAATTAAATATTATTTAATTGGTACACTTCATTAAATCTAAATAAAAAGATTTAATCTTTTCTCAACTGGGTTCAAGAACAGTGTTAGTGAAGACACCATTCACGACAAACCCAAATCACATTCATTAATTATCGGGTTAAAGAACAAGTGTTATTTAAAACACTGTTCACGATAAACCCAAAAATCAATATCAATTCAATTCCAATTAAATATTATTTAATTGGTACACTTCATTAAATCTAAATAAAAGATTTAATCATTTCTCAACTGGGTTCAAGAACAGTGTTAGTGAAGACACCATTCACGACAAACCCAAATCGCATTCGATATTCAATACAAGGCTCTGAATAGAAAATATATCGGCTTATATTCAATATCGAATTCTACGACTAACAAATGTCGTATTGGAAATAACGATATAAATATATATCTTTCAAATTTCCATAACCACATCTGTATAATCACGAATTCCAACATCGAAATATTCCGAAGACAATTTCGATTCAAATCCATTCCAATGCAATCATTGGAAATTTTGGTTATTTCTAAAACCCTTTTCGAATTCAATTTATTTATTTAAAAATAAATAGAATTATAATTCTAGTTCAAAACTAGTTCATTTCGATAAAAATCTATTTTTATCTTTTCAAGTATGGAGTTTTTCATCCCAATTCTTTCTAAATCATTTCTTATGATTTTACACAAATTATTGCTATTTTTAATAATTTTATCAAGGCCCGTACAGTCGATTTCCATCAATGGCCATCGAACTGCACTTACAGCGACCTTTTTCGAATTTGATTTGGACGTAACTCCAAATCCAACCGTTAGATTTCTAATTTATCACATTCGTTAGAAAGCTCTTTTCGATACGAACCCAACGGTTCCGGTTTTAGGAGAATCCGACGGTCGGATCTCCCGTAATGCCCGTTTGAAATATATGGTCGAAATTCGCGAACTGCCGCGGCGCGGCGCGTTCTATTCAGGCCATTATATTATATATAATATATATATAATATATATATCGTCGATTTCTATTTAAAACGAATTATATAAATAGTTTTGAATTCGTTTCAAAAACATTTTCAACTTCCATTTCAATTCAAAGCAAAATTGAATTCTTCTTTATAAATTCGTTTCAAAATTCATTTCTGTTCAATTCAAATTTCAATTCAATTTGAATTCATATTCAATTCAATTCATTTCGAAATCGTTTTCAATTCAATTCATTTCGAATTCGTTTTCAATTCAATTCATTTCGAAATCGTTTTCAATTCAATTCATTTCGAAATCGTTTTCAATTCAATTCATTTCGAATTCGTTTTCAATTCAATTCATTTCGAAATCGTTTTCAATTCAATTCATTTCGAAATCGTTTTCAATTCAATTCATTTCGAATTCGTTTTCAATTCAATTCATTTCGAAATCGTTTTCAATTCAATTCATTTCGAAATCGTTTTCAATTCAATTCATTTCGAAATCGTTTTCAATTCAATTCATTTCGAAATCGTTTTCAATTCAATTCATTTCGAAATCGTTTTCAATTCAATTCATTTCGAAATCGTTTTCAATTCAATTCATTTCGAAATCGTTTTCAATTCAATTCATTTCGAATTCGTTTTCAATTCAATTCATTTCGAAATCGTTTTCAATTCAATTCATTTCGAAATCGTTTTCAATTCAATTCATTTCGAAATCGTTTTCAATTCAATTCATTTCGAAATCGTTTTCAATTCAATTCATTTCGAAATCGTTTTCAATTCAATTCATTTCGAAATCGTTTTCAATTCAATTCATTTCAAAATCGTTTTCAATTCAATTCATTTCGAAATCGTTTTCAATTCAATTCATTTTGAAATCGTTTTCAATATCGATTCAAATATCGTTCACGTCAAAATGGCGTCAATCTAATCAACACGGCTTCATATATTGATATTTTCAAATATTCCATTTCAAATATTTCTTTTTTCAAATATTTCTTTTTCAAATATTTCTTTTTCAAAACTGGAATGAGGCCCAATCAATTACCATATAAAATTAATTATATGGATTTTCATACAACACATGTATATAATAGCATTGAAAATAATCAACCATCAACCAAAGTGCACTACACTGTATAAGCATCAAATATAGATATTCAACGCTTATAACAGCCTGTCAATCAATCGATCGACAAATTTAATCAATCAGGATGAGTGAACTTCAAATTTCATCCCTACACCCGTGTGGGGTTTCAAACAATCAAACGCATATTTTATTTGTGCAGTTGGGCGATGTGTAGAATTTATCGTCCCAATCAATGTCATTCAAATAGGTGTACATAAACAAACCGTCCGGCTTATAAATGAATATTTTTATTTTATTCACTTCACGTTAAAAATTTATATTTTTAACGATAAAACATTTTATTTCACCCTATGAATTTCTATTCAATTCATTTATTAAATAAAATGATATTTTTATTTTTCTAACATATTTTAGAAAATTTCGGCGGCATAACGGCACGATACTAAAAACGGGACAAGGCCTAGCCTTATCCCCGGTCTAGTGAAGGCCCACGCCATTCACACATCAATCAAAATCACCAAACAATTCAAATCAAATCATCCAACTAATCTACGCAACCAAACAAACAAGTCCATGGTTTGTGGACGATTGGGTCGGGTGCTACTAAGCACCGTCTGCATCCTAGTATATATATGTATAACTAGAAAAGAAATTGAAAGGTGAGAAATTCTCACCGAAAGCTATCCAAGCTCCACGGCACTTCATTTGCAGAAGTCTTTGCCGTTTTCGCATCTTCGTCAGCTTCGTCGCCCGTAGCCACTATATATATAAAAATCGAATTTTTATTTCGCTATTCAATATATAAAAATCGAATTTTTAGTTCAAAGTTCAATATATAAAAATCGAATTTTTACTTCGCTATTCAATTTATAAAAATTGAATTTTTACTCTAACGCTATATATATATTTATATATATATATATACATATATATAATCCCATTCTTATACTATGTTTATATTTTAAAAATGTGATATTTCTATTTTTAAAAACAATTTTACTTCTATATTTTTAAAATCAATTCTGCCTTTATTTTCTAAAATAGTTCTAATTTTATTTTCTCTTTTAAAAACAATTTTATTTTCTCATTTTAGAAATAATTTTATTTTCTCCTTTAAAAACAATTTTATTTTCTCTTTTAAAAACAATTTTATTTTCTCATTTTAGAAATAATCCGATCTTTTTGTATTTAAAAATCCGTTCTTTGCATATTTAAAATCTTGCAATTTTATATTCCAAAAATCATGCCATTTTATATTTCAAAAACTGATTTTTTTTTTTTTAAAACAATGTATCATTATTTTTAAACTGATTTTAAACAATGGAAATTTATATAATAAAACTGTTTTAAACAATGTAGATTTATATAAATCTGTACCTCAGTTAATTGATTCGAGACTTGGTTTCGAAATCCTGTTCAATCGGTGAATCTTGGCCGAGATCAGACCGCTCCAGGTTGTCGAGCGTCGAAGGAGCTTCCAGGCGCTGGCTCGATGGTGAACTCGGAGTCCTGGTGGCTCAGTGGTGCTCGGTGAGGCTTCGGAGGGGTTTTGGGGGGTTGCGTGCTGACTGGAGAAGGAGGGAGGGAGATCAGCGGTGGAAGGGGGAGCTGTGGAGGGGATCGCAGTGAGCAGCGGTGGTGGGTGGCTCTCAGGTGACGCGAGAGGGGGCTGGGGGTTTCCATCGGGATGGAGAGGTACGAGAGGGGAGGAGGGAACAGAGAACGAGGCGGCGGGTCCGAAGCAACGGCGGTGGAGCTTCGACGGCGATGGGGCGACGGTTTTCCTCCCCCGTCGTTCATCTCTTTTTTTTTTTTTTATTTAATTTTCGATCTGAATTTCAGAAAAAAGGGGGGGGCCAGATGAGTTATAGAGGGGAGAGAGATAAAATTTTTTTTTTTTTTTTTTTTTTTAATTTATTTATTTATTTTATCCTAAAGAGTTGACTTTCACACACGACCTCGAAACGAGGCCCACCGCCTGCCGTCCATAACGTTTTACCCCCATTCCGAACACAATGGGATATGTATCGCAAGCTGATTTGACCGTTTCGATCAGTTTCCTTTGAATTTACATTTAAATCACTATATTGAATTTTAAACGTACATTTCAAATTACCGGGGTCACATACTAACTCGAAAAATTCTAGAAAAATATTTTCTAGCTTCGTAATGACGATACGATCCTAACAAAACTATTTTCGTCGAATTCTGAGACCGTTTGAAAAATGGCCAATTTCCAGTCGATTAAATTCAACTGAAATGGTCAAAACACGTTTTCCTATGCCACGCTCACATATTGATTCGAAAAATTACGAAATTTGAAACCTAGCAATAACTTAACATCACGGACCCAACAAAACTGGTTTCGTCGAAATCCGAGGTCATTTGCAAAATGTCCATTTTTAAGGGCCTTATATATATAAAAATATATATAAATTCCACAGCGACTATTTCTAATTTTAAACTGGACATATCTTATCATTCCTAAGATGAAATCTCAATTTGTTAACTTCGTTACAAAGATATAGTTATACAGATTCAAATATTTCTTGTTTCGTTCAATTCTGACTTATATTGAATTCTGTATATTCATTTGAAATTAGAAATCGAATTTTCGAACTACCGCGCCATTTTCAATTCCTTTTATAATTATATATAATTATTATATATTCTAACGACGACGTATATAAATATATACGTCGAATTCAATTCAAAATAAATTTCTCGTCGATATTATTTAAAATAATTCATCCTAAATAATCAAAATTCGCTAAAATTGCCAAAATAAAATTTTCAAACTGGCTCGCATTTTACGGGTTGTTACAATCTCCCCCACTTAAAACTTTTCGTCCCCGAAAAGGAACAAAGTCGAAAGTGGTTTGATTAATTAACTCTACGCTCGATCTGGCTTCCATTCTCCAACTCTTTAGTTTCTGAGAATTTCCAAAATCTCAAAAATTTGGCTAACACCCTAAATTTTTGAAAAATTTCGCCATAACCTCCCCTGCACCGGGAGCATCGGGGAATTTCAAATAGCTTCCCCGGTCCTTCAGATCTCAAAAAGAAAAAGAAAAAGCCAAGCGGCTAGCCAATAGGCTCACAAAATCATCATCACCCAAACAAAACAGGAAATTATGTAGTAAACATGTACCTATTTGTCGGGCAAACAAATTTTATTCTCTGCTCTAGCCTCCTTGCTATGACCTGTTCAAAGATATATATGCATATGCAAGCAAATGCGACCAAATTTCAATACAAGTCAATATTTGATTCAGTTAGGCATAATGGTTCAAAATTATCAAACAACTAAACAAACAACACAAACATCAATCAATTAGTGAATTAGAGTTTCAAATTCATAATTTTGATATATATACAAAAATCATGTTTTTGATGCCAATTCACAACAATAGGCCCTATCTAATTTTTGGTTCTCACACCAGTCTAATGGAAATATATAGATATCACACCTTCGTCACACGAATATAAATTCTGACGATGAGTACTCAACCATCAGAATCATCTTCGGGCCACTAGAGTATGATTCTATATCTATCCAATATATTAAAATTTCGAATACACGCGGATCAGACGTATACGCAAAATCTTTATATACTGGACTGTCCAACTCAATATAAATAGATAATCAAATACGAATAATTGATTTTAAATTTTCAAAACAAATTTGACTTTCATTTTCAAAAATATACTCTTCACACTCGTTCTAGGATACTATTGATCCTATCTCTAACGAGTCATTCTAATTGGATATTACTAATCCAATATCTGATGAATTCTTTCATATGTTTCTAATGTGTCTTGTTCTCTGGCTTTGTAAACCAAAGCTCTGATACCAACTGTGAAGACCCGTAACTTCCCCGTAAAGGAAAGCGACGGATAGTTCGAGAACAAACCACAACAGAACGCATATAAAAGAACATTTCACTATATATAACAACAGTGCATCAGATTACAAGAATATACAGAGTATAAATGAATATTACACAGAAATATCAGAGATTTAAATTACATTTAAATACATAGCAGCGGAAAATAATACAATACCCAACTAGAAAAAGATATACGGATACAAAGCTTTCCGGATATCGTTCCAGCTGTAAACCAGGATCCTGTGAATATAAATCTGCAAAACCAAAACTACTAGCTGCCCGTGTCGAAAATAAGGGCACCCAGAGTTTAGGTTAAAACAATAAACTCCAGGTCAGTCATGTGACTGGTGTGAGAACTAAAACAGTTATTAATCTTTATTTTCAAAGGTAAATCAAGGGACCACGCCGTATAACACGGAACGGGTTTCCTCCCAAGAATACCAGTGCATAAAACAAACAGCGCAATGCTAAATAAAGAAAAATGAAGCTGTTATAAGACCCAGGTCCCATCACACAATGCAACGCAGCCGAGGATAGGGTTTTCCCTTATAACAGCCAAAGAATGCTTGATACGTTTAAAACAAATCATTTTATACTATTATAAGTGCATAGTGTATAAAACACTTCAAATCATAAGTATAAATCATAGGCGGCATGAGCGCCCCATCCCACTATGTCGCCATACTAGGTTATACAATCAAAATCGCAAAGTCACGTATTTGGAAATTGGGTTTCCATCTATGAACCGAGGCTAGGGGCAAGATCCTCAACCGATTCGTGACTCTCTAGCCCGAGCCACAGGAACAGCCGCAACTGCCCCATGGAGCGACAGGGCCGGTCCACACGGAGTGGATTATAGTGCCTGAACAATACGTCTCCCCACCCTATGGGGTGTAAGTCTGGTCCGTCAGCCGACCAGAATGCATTCGGCCGAAACCGATATAACCGAGGCGCCTCGCAACCGCAACAACCACATAAGTCAAACTCGTCAGGGCGTGTAAAACCACTGACGCCACTTCTAACTAGAAAGAAACGCAAGTCCTCCCTGAGGTCCGTCTCCCGTTTTTGGTTCATACCTGGTGTGAAACACGCGAATCAAACGTTACACAAAGCTACGCCACAAAGGCCGTGCTTTGATCATCAACCACAAGACTTTGCTTTTCAACAGAAGCCTTGATCATTTGCATCTTAGCATGCCACACAGGCAAACCATCCTATGCAACCGATATCAGTCACACAGAATGAAATCCGATGTCAGACACACAGTCCATTTACAAGTCCGTCCTGGGTCTGAACGAAACCGGAGGCACCTAGTACCCCGCATATCCATCGATCTCCAAGTACGTCTGGACGATCACTAACTGTTTCCATCTTCTTGGGTGTACAGCCCAATCAAGATCATCAGTTATCACCCAAACGACGTGAAGACCTCCGGTCTTCGACCATCGTCTTCATCTTCGACTTATCGTCGCATCAGTTATTCAGAATGGGATAAACCCGGTCTTTCCGAATAACTCGCGTATATTTTAAATAAGTGTTACACAAACACAACATACGCCTCATTCCAATCCATTAGTCACTAACCGTAAATTAATCAAGAGAATAATTTCCCAAATATTAACCCCGAAGGCCGAAACCAACATCAGATCAATATCCAGAAAACCATTCTGCTTGGCTAACCGCCAGTTAGTTTCTAAATTTCACATTCAAATCTAATTAAAGATTCATTAAAACTCCACTTAGTTTTAATCTGTGACTGGGTTAAAGAATCAGTGTCATTTAAAACACGGTTCACGATAAACCCAAAGTCACATCCCATTAATTATCGGGTTAAAGAACAAGTGTTATTTAAAACACTGTTCACGATAAACCCAAAAATCAATATCCATTCAATTCCAATTAAATATTATTTAATTGGTACACTTCATTAAATCTAAATAAAAAGATTTAATCTTTTCTCAACTGGGTTCAAGAACAGTGTTAGTGAAGACACCATTCACGACAAACCCAAATCACATTCATTAATTATCGGGTTAAAGAACAAGTGTTATTTAAAACACTGTTCACGATAAACCCAAAAATCAATATCAATTCAATTCCAATTAAATATTATTTAATTGGTACACTTCATTAAATCTAAATAAAAGATTTAATCATTTCTCAACTGGGTTCAAGAACAGTGTTAGTGAAGACACCATTCACGACAAACCCAAATCGCATTCGATATTCAATACAAGGCTCTGAATAGAAAATATATCGGCTTATATTCAATATCGAATTCTACGACTAACAAATGTCGTATTGGAAATAACGATATAAATATATATCTTTCAAATTTCCATAACCACATCTGTATAATCACGAATTCCAACATCGAAATATTCCGAAGACAATTTCGATTCAAATCCATTCCAATGCAATCATTGGAAATTTTGGTTATTTCTAAAACCCTTTTCGAATTCAATTTATTTATTTAAAAATAAATAGAATTATAATTCTAGTTCAAAACTAGTTCATTTCGATAAAAATCTATTTTTATCTTTTCAAGTATGGAGTTTTTCATCCCAATTCTTTCTAAATCATTTCTTATGATTTTACACAAATTATTGCTATTTTTAATAATTTTATCAAGGCCCGTACAGTCGATTTCCATCAATGGCCATCGAACTGCACTTACAGCGACCTTTTTCGAATTTGATTTGGACGTAACTCCAAATCCAACCGTTAGATTTCTAATTTATCACATTCGTTAGAAAGCTCTTTTCGATACGAACCCAACGGTTCCGGTTTTAGGAGAATCCGACGGTCGGATCTCCCGTAATGCCCGTTTGAAATATATGGTCGAAATTCGCGAACTGCCGCGGCGCGGCGCGTTCTATTCAGGCCATTATATTATATATAATATATATATAATATATATATCGTCGATTTCTATTTAAAACGAATTATATAAATAGTTTTGAATTCGTTTCAAAAACATTTTCAACTTCCATTTCAATTCAAAGCAAAATTGAATTCTTCTTTATAAATTCGTTTCAAAATTCATTTCTGTTCAATTCAAATTTCAATTCAATTTGAATTCATATTCAATTCAATTCATTTCGAAATCGTTTTCAATTCAATTCATTTCGAATTCGTTTTCAATTCAATTCATTTCGAAATCGTTTTCAATTCAATTCATTTCGAAATCGTTTTCAATTCAATTCATTTCGAATTCGTTTTCAATTCAATTCATTTCGAAATCGTTTTCAATTCAATTCATTTCGAAATCGTTTTCAATTCAATTCATTTCGAATTCGTTTTCAATTCAATTCATTTCGAAATCGTTTTCAATTCAATTCATTTCGAAATCGTTTTCAATTCAATTCATTTCGAAATCGTTTTCAATTCAATTCATTTCGAAATCGTTTTCAATTCAATTCATTTCGAAATCGTTTTCAATTCAATTCATTTCGAAATCGTTTTCAATTCAATTCATTTCGAAATCGTTTTCAATTCAATTCATTTCGAATTCGTTTTCAATTCAATTCATTTCGAAATCGTTTTCAATTCAATTCATTTCGAAATCGTTTTCAATTCAATTCATTTCGAAATCGTTTTCAATTCAATTCATTTCGAAATCGTTTTCAATTCAATTCATTTCGAAATCGTTTTCAATTCAATTCATTTCGAAATCGTTTTCAATTCAATTCATTTCAAAATCGTTTTCAATTCAATTCATTTCGAAATCGTTTTCAATTCAATTCATTTTGAAATCGTTTTCAATATCGATTCAAATATCGTTCACGTCAAAATGGCGTCAATCTAATCAACACGGCTTCATATATTGATATTTTCAAATATTCCATTTCAAATATTTCTTTTTTCAAATATTTCTTTTTCAAATATTTCTTTTTCAAAACTGGAATGAGGCCCAATCAATTACCATATAAAATTAATTATATGGATTTTCATACAACACATGTATATAATAGCATTGAAAATAATCAACCATCAACCAAAGTGCACTACACTGTATAAGCATCAAATATAGATATTCAACGCTTATAACAGCCTGTCAATCAATCGATCGACAAATTTAATCAATCAGGATGAGTGAACTTCAAATTTCATCCCTACACCCGTGTGGGGTTTCAAACAATCAAACGCATATTTTATTTGTGCAGTTGGGCGATGTGTAGAATTTATCGTCCCAATCAATGTCATTCAAATAGGTGTACATAAACAAACCGTCCGGCTTATAAATGAATATTTTTATTTTATTCACTTCACGTTAAAAATTTATATTTTTAACGATAAAACATTTTATTTCACCCTATGAATTTCTATTCAATTCATTTATTAAATAAAATGATATTTTTATTTTTCTAACATATTTTAGAAAATTTCGGCGGCATAACGGCACGATACTAAAAACGGGACAAGGCCTAGCCTTATCCCCGGTCTAGTGAAGGCCCACGCCATTCACACATCAATCAAAATCACCAAACAATTCAATTCAAATCAAATCATCCAACTAATCTACGCAACCAAACAAACAAGTCCATGGTTTGTGGACGATTGGGTCGGGTGCTACTAAGCACCGTCTGCATCCTAGTATATATATGTATAACTAGAAAAGAAATTGAAAGGTGAGAAATTCTCACCGAAAGCTATCCAAGCTCCACGGCACTTCATTTGCAGAAGTCTTTGCCGTTTTCGCATCTTCGTCAGCTTCGTCGCCCGTAGCCACTATATATATAAAAATCGAATTTTTATTTCGCTATTCAATATATAAAAATCGAATTTTTAGTTCAAAGTTCAATATATAAAAATCGAATTTTTACTTCGCTATTCAATTTATAAAAATTGAATTTTTACTCTAACGCTATATATATATTTATATATATATATATACATATATATAATCCCATTCTTATACTATGTTTATATTTTAAAAATGTGATATTTCTATTTTTAAAAACAATTTTACTTCTATATTTTTAAAATCAATTCTGCCTTTATTTTCTAAAATAGTTCTAATTTTATTTTCTCTTTTAAAAACAATTTTATTTTCTCATTTTAGAAATAATTTTATTTTCTCCTTTAAAAACAATTTTATTTTCTCTTTTAAAAACAATTTTATTTTCTCATTTTAGAAATAATCCGATCTTTTTGTATTTAAAAATCCGTTCTTTGCATATTTAAAATCTTGCAATTTTATATTCCAAAAATCATGCCATTTTATATTTCAAAAACTGATTTTTTTTTTTTTAAAACAATGTATCATTATTTTTAAACTGATTTTAAACAATGGAAATTTATATAATAAAACTGTTTTAAACAATGTAGATTTATATAAATCTGTACCTCAGTTAATTGATTCGAGACTTGGTTTCGAAATCCTGTTCAATCGGTGAATCTTGGCCGAGATCAGACCGCTCCAGGTTGTCGAGCGTCGAAGGAGCTTCCAGGCGCTGGCTCGATGGTGAACTCGGAGTCCTGGTGGCTCAGTGGTGCTCGGTGAGGCTTCGGAGGGGTTTTGGGGGGTTGCGTGCTGACTGGAGAAGGAGGGAGGGAGATCAGCGGTGGAAGGGGGAGCTGTGGAGGGGATCGCAGTGAGCAGCGGTGGTGGGTGGCTCTCAGGTGACGCGAGAGGGGGCTGGGGGTTTCCATCGGGATGGAGAGGTACGAGAGGGGAGGAGGGAACAGAGAACGAGGCGGCGGGTCCGAAGCAACGGCGGTGGAGCTTCGACGGCGATGGGGCGACGGTTTTCCTCCCCCGTCGTTCATCTCTTTTTTTTTTTTTTATTTAATTTTCGATCTGAATTTCAGAAAAAAGGGGGGGGCCAGATGAGTTATAGAGGGGAGAGAGATAAATTTTTTTTTTTTTTTTTTTTTTTAATTTATTTATTTATTTTATCCTAAAGAGTTGACTTTCACACACGACCTCGAAACGAGGCCCACCGCCTGCCGTCCATAACGTTTTACCCCCATTCCGAACACAATGGGATATGTATCGCAAGCTGATTTGACCGTTTCGATCAGTTTCCTTTGAATTTACATTTAAATCACTATATTGAATTTTAAACGTACATTTCAAATTACCGGGGTCACATACTAACTCGAAAAATTCTAGAAAAATATTTTCTAGCTTCGTAATGACGATACGATCCTAACAAAACTATTTTCGTCGAATTCTGAGACCGTTTGAAAAATGGCCAATTTCCAGTCGATTAAATTCAACTGAAATGGTCAAAACACGTTTTCCTATGCCACGCTCACATATTGATTCGAAAAATTACGAAATTTGAAACCTAGCAATAACTTAACATCACGGACCCAACAAAACTGGTTTCGTCGAAATCCGAGGTCATTTGCAAAATGTCCATTTTTAAGGGCCTTATATATATAAAAATATATATAAATTCCACAGCGACTATTTCTAATTTTAAACTGGACATATCTTATCATTCCTAAGATGAAATCTCAATTTGTTAACTTCGTTACAAAGATATAGTTATACAGATTCAAATATTTCTTGTTTCGTTCAATTCTGACTTATATTGAATTCTGTATATTCATTTGAAATTAGAAATCGAATTTTCGAACTACCGCGCCATTTTCAATTCCTTTTATAATTATATATAATTATTATATATTCTAACGACGACGTATATAAATATATACGTCGAATTCAATTCAAAATAAATTTCTCGTCGATATTATTTAAAATAATTCATCCTAAATAATCAAAATTCGCTAAAATTGCCAAAATAAAATTTTCAAACTGGCTCGCATTTTACGGGTTGTTACACTAAGGAGCTAAGGAGTAAAAAGATTCATTTAGTCAAAGTGCAGTGGAGTAGCGATCCTACAGGCTGTACTTGGGAGACTGAGGAAAGCATTAAACAAGCCTACCCCAAATGTAGAGTAGACATCTCTGACTAACTCCAGTGCAAGGTACCTTTACAATACTTTGCATTTACATTTTGTTTCCTACTTAGCTGTTATTTCCTTTTCGAGGACGAAAAGTTTTAAGTGGGGGAGATTGTAATAACCCAGAAAATGTGAACCAATTTAAAATTTTTAAAATTGGTTATTACCAAATAACTTGAATAATTGAAATAGCATATTTCAATAAAATAAAGAATTGGGTATGGTATTGCAGTTTGAAACTTTGAATACAAACTTTGTCTGGCTGTACCGAGCGGAAAATATAACGGATTTTAGCGAAACTGAAAATATTTAAATCTGTTTATGAATACCTTTCTAACGAATCTGAAAAATCGAAGTTTCATAGCGAGAATCAATTGTTATGGCCAAATGAATTTTCAGAAAGGTCGCTATATAGCATATATAGCCCTTGAAAATTGATATTTTGCATACGACCTCGGAATGCGACGAAACCAATTTTGTTGGGTCCGGGATGTCAAAGTATTGCTAAGTTTCAAATTTCATAATTTTTGAAGCTAGTATGTGAGCGGGGTAAAAGAAAATGTGATTGGTCAATCTCTGTTAAAATGGGTCGACCTAAAAATGGTCGTTTTTCAAACGAGCTGAGAATTCGACGAAACTGGTTTTGTTAGGACTGTATCGTCAAAACAAAGCTAGATTTATTTTTTTGGAATTTTTCGATTCAGTTTGTGGCCCTGGCAAATTGAAATGTACGTTCAAATTAAATATTGAATGTTTTATATTTTAATTTGAAAAATAACTGACTGTAACAGTCGAATTGGCCAACGAAACATATCCCATTGTGTCCGGAATGGGGGTATTTAGCTAGGGGCGACAGTCGTTGGGTTTGATTTCGAGTTCGTTTGTAAAAACACTATTTAAAATTTCCTATAAAGTCTCGACCAATAGGATTTTTCCTTTAAAAAAAACCTACGAAACCCTAGCCGCCATAGACGAAATCGACGATCCAGGAAGCTCGAAACTTCCCTTCGACTTTTCCGCCGCCACCGCCACCTACAGGCCGCGCCACCACCGCCGTTCGACAGCCCTTCCTCCCCTCTCCACATCCGACCAAACCTCACCCGCCACCATCCCCTGTATCGCCCGAACCACCTCCACGAAGTCGCCGCCTTCCTGATGCCGCGCCGCCTTCCTCCGACCACCGAAGGGGACCGCACCACCACCGATAGAGAGCTGGTTCGTAGCTCTTCCACATGGCACTACCTGATCGAAGCATCGATCGACGGATTTCACGGATTTTGCTAACCTAGTTTTGAATCAAAAATAAAGGTATGACCTTTATTATTCTGAAATGAAAATAATACTATAAAGCGTTGCAAAACTTTTAAAAATAATATCTTTTTCGTTCGTTAACGAAATTCGATGAAACAGGAGACACCGTGACCGCAAGGAGGCTCTCTACATTCTAGAAGAAGCCGCGGATTTTTCTGATCTTCCTAGGATTTTTAGCACTACAAAAACCAATGTGAGGAATCTAAACTAAATTGTGTGAATGGAATCGCATTGTATAAATTATATAAGCGAAGTGTAAATTATATACGCATTGTATACCTCATGTACATGTGTTGTATAAGTTATATTAGTGATTTATAAATTATACAAGCGATGAATGAAACATATATGCTTTGAATTGTGATGAAATGCAAGTGAATTATAGAAATAATATATATATATACTCCCCTCGTCCACAGACCATGGACGATATTTATTGCTTGTGATTGACGTGATATTATATGGTATGACGAATGGTTGGAAATAATTGTTTGTGGTTGATATTGTGGTTGAAAAATACCTTTGTTGTTGAAAAATACCCTCTTGCGGTTAAAACAAATTAGAATAGGATTGTGGAATTGAAAATAAAACATGCCGCCTGTAACAACCCGTATTTTCAAAAACCTGTTAAAACAGAAATCGAGGCAGAATTTAATTCTAATATCTGAATCAAGGGAAACGGGCTATGCCATTGCGTTCGTCTCGGAAAAATACGCGAAATAGAGTCCGAGTTTTCAAAAATCGGAGTCCGTATGACCCGATTAAGGCCCAACGAAGTTTTCAGAAAATTCCAAAGTAAAAACAGATTTCAAATTCAAACTTGAATTTGGGAAATTGGGCCATATTGGGCCAGGCGGGAGAATTCCCGCCAGAAGTACCCAAGTCGACAGCCCTGTCGACTTGGGAGTCGACTTGGTCTGACCAAGTCGATAGCCCTGTCAACTTGGCTGTCGACTGGGCTCAGACGAGCGGTCCTGCCTGGTGCACCATTTTGAGAATGTGTTGAGCTTGGGGGCCAGATTCGGTTTAGAGGGCTGAGATTGCAACTAGGGTTTAATCCTATGGCCTAAATCACTTGCCTAATCTATAAATAAGACCCTAACCTACCCTAAATCATCATTATTCATTCTAGCAACTAAACTATGGCAAAATCAATCCTCTCATGGCCTCCACTCTCTTCATAAATTCCTAAATAAATTTCTAAGTGATTTTCCATGCATACAAGTGTTTTTAGACTTGTATGATCATCATTAGCTTGCATTCAAGTCAAGTCTCTACATTTGCACCATAAAGAAAGAGTTTTGATCCATTTTGCTTGCGTTTTTGGGGTTTAATTGGTTGCATAAGGGTTTTCTTACATTTGCTATACTCATTTGAGTCCGCATAAGCATTGTAAGCCCTATTCTACTCTCATACTTAAACTTTAAAGTTAAATGTATGATATGCAAGTTGTGTTATGCAATTTTGATATGTAAGTTGTCATATGATATGCAAGTTATGTTATGCAAGTTTGATATGTAAGTTGTCATATGATGTGCAAGTTGTGTTATGCAAGTTTGATATGTAAGTTGTCATATGATATGCAAGTTGTGTTATGCAAGTTTGATATGTAAGTTGCCATACGATATGCAAGTTATGCTATGCAAGTTTGATATGCAAGTTGTCATATGATATGCAAGCTATGCTATGCAAGTTTGATATGCAAGTTGTCACATGATATGCAAGTTGTGCTATGCTAGTTTGATATGCAAGTTGTCATATGATATGCAAGTTATGCATGCTTTTTGAGGCCTAATGCAAGTATATGAACATATGTACATTTCATATGCCACCATGTTGAACTTGTGGCTTCAACACTTTTATGTCATGATTATGCCAAGTTCCCTCTTTCTATCCTTTATGCGCTATTGCGATATGTAAGCGATGGGATTGCGTTTGGGGTTGGGTAAACTTAAAAGACATAAAAACATAAGCTTGGGAATTTACCTATTAAGTTAGGTCTACCCATTGGGAAGTTACCTATTAAGTTAGGTCTACCCAATTGCTTGAAAATTTGTAACATGTTTTGGAAACATGGTGGACATGACACTTAGAAAAGATAAGTGTGGCCAACTCGAGGTTGGGTTGAGTTTGTAGCGTAAACCTACCCGGAACCGACCGGCTTAACTAGTTGCTACAAACAATAGGACCCAATGTGAGAAGTTGGTCATGTGGTACCTTGGACCCGAGGTTAGACCAAGTTGTGGTGTAAAGCTACCCGGAACCGACCGGCTTAACTAGTAACCACAACAAAGTCTAATGTGAGAGGTTAAGGTGCATTAATTAATTAATTAATTAATTAATGCCTCATGATTAGGGTTAAGTCATGGTCCATTTAATATTTAACCAATTTGGGCTCGGTAGATTAACTGGGGTTAAGTCGTGAACTCACCGTTACACTTAACCAAGTTAATCCATGATTAGTAAAGGGGTTAAACCGTACTTAACCCACTAGAGAAATCCTAGCAATGGGGGTCCACTCCAGCAGTAATCCTTAGTTTGTATCATCATGACCCTAGGGACTAGGCTAGGGTGGGGGCACGATTACTGGACTGGAGGTAAGCGACCAATAAACGACGGCAGGGTGGTACGCCGGTGTAGTTCCGGGCGGACTCTGGTCGTGCACATAGTCCGTAGCCGGAGAAAACATGCACGGGTACCAGTAGATCGGGACTGTGCACTCATGTTCATGGTGTCCAGGGGTTGACACCCTAGGGCTTGATACACCCGAAGGGTGGACCCGGCACAGTTCGACTACAATCATGTTTGGGGCCGTATTGACACCAACACGTGACGAGTTAGGCTTAGGGAGCCGATCGACTAGACCGTTTGGGTTGGACCTCGTGGTAGGGTCACTTCATGTTATTGGACCTCGTATGAGGGTCACTTCATGTTATTGGGCCAAAGCTTGGGCCATGGGATCAATACTTGTTTATTCAAGTCATGTTAGTTTGCTAGTACACCTGTGGTGCAAAACCTTAATCCTGATTATGCGATGACACCTTTATCTACCTTGTTAGTTAATCATCATGCTAGTATGTTGTTATCCTTATGTTCATCCCCGCTGCTCATACCAGTTAGCTTTATCAGTTTACATTGATTGTAGTAGGGCTTACTCAGTCTTTTTGACTGACCTGTTTTCTTTCGCCTCTTTTCTTCCGTTCCCCCCCCCCCAGGTTCTCAGGGAGGGAATACAGGAGCTTAGCTTGGATTTTGGATTGCTTGCTTGTGGGATTTCAGCTCATGTACGCTTTCTACATGAAGCTAGCTATGGTTCTCACGTATTTTGGGGATAGCACTTATGTATTTCAGTTTGTCAGTTGATGTTGTTTTATCTAGACTTGTTTATTTGGAAAATTGATATTATGTTGTACCAGACTTGATTTGACATGGTTTAAAATCTTCCGCTGTTTTATCTATGTTATTTACTCTGTTTACATATATACATATGTTCTTGTTCTGCCTTGATATATCATTATGCATGTTTACCTGATTCAAACGCCCCTCCAAAGTCAGTGCCCTTGCAAGAGTGATACTGGCGGAGGTGGGGTGTTACATTTGGTATCAGAGCATATGGTTTACGAGAAGGAACAAAAAGGTTTTTAGAAAACTTCTGGAAAACTATTTTCAAAATCAAGTATAAAGTATTTTCCAAAGAAAAGTCTAGTTTATTTTAAAGGCTATTCCCCAAAAAGCCATTAGCAAAATCCCTTCGTTTTTCTCCATTCTGAATCTATCTTTTTCTTTTTCAGTATGGCCGATAACTTTGCTATTCCGGAGGGAGTGCACGTACCTGTTTGGTATAGGAGACTTTTGGAGGCTAGGGCGACCGAAGCCGGCCCCGCAGATGTCCCTCGTCCTCCTCCAGTAGTTAATATTCCTCCTCCTCCAGTGGCTAATATTCCTCCTCCTCCCGTCGCTAATGTTCCTCCTCCTCCTATCGCTGAGGTTCCTCTTCCTCCTCCCCCTCAGCACCCTCAGGCTGACTTCGCAAAGACTTGCAAAGATTTCAAAGCAATGGGTGGCAAGAACTTTCAAGGCACTGAGACTTTTGTAGAGGCCAGGAATTGGTTGAAAGAGACCGAGGATTTATTCGCTATCTTTGGGTTAGACGATCAGAGGAAGGTCTTGTTGGTGGTTTGGCTTATGAAGGATGAAGCCGCTTATTGGTGGGAAGTCACCAATGGTACTAGGCCTGTTGAGACTTGGGCCGATTTCAGGGCAAGGTTCATGCTTAAGTTTCTATCTTCTGCTGAGGAGAATCTGCAAATGGAGAGGTTCATAACTTTGAAGCAAGGAGATATGTCTGTCAAAGAATATGTGAACAAGTTTAATCAGTTAGCTCGTTTTGGCTTGGATATGGTGAATACTCCTCAGAAGAAGGCTCTTCGTTTTGCTAGAGGATTAAATGAGCCGTTGCAGGGATTGGCCATGTCACATATTCCCCATGGGGCCACGTTTGAGAGCTTGGTTGATATGGCGTTACTTCAGGGGGATGTCAAGAAAAATGATGCTCAAGCCAAGAAGGCTGATTCTCAGGGAAAAGGAAATCAGGGTAATCCAAGTGGCCAAAGCAGTCAAGGCAATCAGAACAAGAACAAGAGTCAAGGCAACAAGGGGAACAACAACAAGGGCAAAAACACCAAGGGGAAGTGCCATTACTGCGGTTCAGCTGGGCATCTTATCAAGGATTGTAAGAAGAGAAAAAGGAAGAATGGTGAATGCTTTTTCTGTGGTGAGACTGGACATTTCAGTAAGGATTGCCCGAAGAAGCGAGGGCAAGGCCAGGGTCAGACTCAGCGTGCTGGACCTTCAGGAGGGCAAGTTCATGCTCTCAATACCTCTCCAGTTCCCGATCGATGTAGTATTTCTGTTGAGAGCCTTGTATATATTTCTGATTTTCCAGTTCGTACCTTGTTTGATTCTGGTGCATCGCATAGCTTTATCTCATCTGATCTTGTTGATAGTTTGCACCTTAGTACTAGCTTGGTAGAGGATCCCGTCTGTGTCTCAAATCCTATTGGGGGTTCCGCCCATTTGTCTATGATATGTGGGGATTTGAGGATCTCTATACTGAGTGTAGAGTTCTTGTGCAGTGCTTATGTTCTTGGTTTCAGGGGATACGGATTGATATTGGGCATGGATTGGCTGTCCAGATATGGAGCCATTCTTGATTGTGAGCATAGGGTTGTGAGGCTCGTGACTCGCCTCGGGAACACCCTAGAGATTTCTTGTGATCCGAGAGGTCCCATCATGTTGTGCTATCTTGAATCACTCGACTCGTCAGTGGAGACTCTTCAGTCTGTGAGAGTGTTTCGAGATTATCCGGATGTTTTTGATGAAGTTAGGGGGTTGCCCCCTAAGCGAGAGATTGATTTCCGCATTCATCTGGTGGATAATGCAAAGCCGGTTTCTTTGCCCGTTCGGCACATGGCTCCGCGTGAAAGGCGGGAGCTAAGCAAGCAAGTGAAAGAGTTGCTTGAGAAGAACTTCATTAGACGAAGTATATCTGAATGGGGAGCGCCCGTGGTGTTTGCTACCAAGGCAGATGGTTCTCTCCGACTTTGTGTTGACTATCGAGAGTTGAATAAGCTGACTAAGAAGAACAGACACCCGTTACCGAGGATTGATGATCTCTTTGACCAGCTTGTCGGTGCTTCTGTTTTCTCTCAGCTTGATCTTGCTACTGGATTCCATCAGCTCAGGGTAGCTGAGGATAGTATAGACAAGACTGCGTTCAGAACTCCAGATGGATTCTTCGAATGGCTTGTCATGCCGTTCGGCTTGACGAATGCACCCGCATATTTCGTGGACTTGATGAGTAGGGTGTTCTGGGAGTTCTTGAACAAGTTTGTCGTGGTCTTCGTAGATGATATTCTGATCTTCTCTAAGGATGAAGAAGAGCACGCAAGGCATCTCGTGGAGGTGATGGATACGCTTAGAGCGCATCAGTTGAAGGCAAGTTCTCCAAGTGTCACTTTTGGAGAAGGGAAGTAAGATTCCTTGGGCATATAGTATCTAAGCAAGGCTTAGCGGTGGATCCCGCTAAGGTAGTTGCAGTTCAGGATTGGAAGACTCCAAGGAATGCAACCGAAGTCAGAAGTTTTCTAGGTCTTGCGGGTTTTTACCGGAAGTTCATCAAGGACTTCGCGAAGATTTCTGCTCCTCTTACTAAATTGACGAAGAAAAATTTAGTTTTTGCTTGGAGCATAGAATGCGAGCTTGCTTTTCAGAAGCTCAAGAGAGCTCTCACATCAGCACCTGTTCTAGCTTTGCCCGATGGAGGAAAGTTATTTACAGTATACACCGATGCATGTGGCACGGGGATAGGAGCTGTTTTAATGCAAGAAGGAAGAGTGATATGCTTTGGCGGTAGACAACTCAAAGTGCATGAGAAGAACTATCCCACTCATGACTTAGAGTTGGCAGCAATAGTATATGCACTCAAGGCTTGGCGCCATTATCTTTTGGGAGAGAGATTTGAACTTTATACCGATCACAAGTCATTGAAGTATCTCTTTTCTCAGAAGGATCTGAATCTGAGGCAACAAAGATGGATGGAATTCTTGGCATCCTATGATTTTGAGATAGCTTATACCCTTGGCAAGGGGAATGTGGTAGCTGATGCATTGAGTAGAAGAAGGTTGACCCTAAGTCCTCTATTCGTTGGGATGAAGAATTTAGAGTATGTGGCAACCTTTGATTTCTCTTTGGCGACTGAGTCAATGACCGGTTCTTTAGCATCTCTGGAACTCAGACCTACCCTTCTTGATCAAGTTGGGGCTTCGCAGAGAGAAGACCCTCAGATAGTTGAGATTATGGATAAGCTGATTTGAGGAGAGGCGTCTAGTCATCTCGCTCGATATTCTATTGATGACAAGGGTTGGCTGAGAAGAGACGGAAGGTTATGTGTTCCAAGGGTAGAAGACTTAGTAAGAAAAGTTCTTGAGGAAGCGCATCGCTCTAAGTTGACTATACATCCGGGCGGAGATAAGATGTATAAAGATATGAAGCGCATTTTCTTTTGGCCTGGGATGAAAAAGGATGTGGAAGAGTTCGTCTCTAGATGTATCATTTGCCAGCAAGTTAAGGCCGAGTCGAAGAAGCCCGGTGGGCTGTTGCATCCTCTAGACGTTCCACTTTGGAAGTGGGAGAGTATTTCCATGGATTTTATCGATGGGCTACCAAGGTCAAGGAAAGGAAATACGAGCATTTGGGTTATTGTGGATAGACTTACGAAGAGTGCTCATTTCATTCCGGTGAAGAGCAAGAGGACCGCATCTTGGCTAGCGTCCGTATATCTTCGTGAGATTGTGAGACTTCATGGAGTCCCTTCCAGTATTGTCAGTGACCGTGACCCAATCTTTACAAGTCAGTTCTGGAATAGCTTGCAAGAAGCCATGGGCACGAGGTTGAATCTAAGTACTGCTTATCACCCACAGACGGACGGTCAAACCGAAAGGGTGAATAGGGTACTCGAGGATCTGTTGAGGCTTTGTATTCTGGATTTTGGTGGTACTTGGGAAGACCACCTTCCTCTTGTTGAGTTTGCATATAATAACAGTTATCAGGCAAGCATAGGGATGGCACCATTTGAAGCCTTATATGGGAGGCCATGCAAGTCGCCTACATGTTGGTGGGAGACTACAGATAAGCTTATACTTGGGCCTGATATGATCAGAGATACATCCGAGAAGATCGAGTTGATTCGGAGACGGATGAAAGCGGCCTAATACCGTCAGAAATCCTATGCTGATAAGCGAAGGACTGATTTGGAGTTTGATGTTGGGGATATGGTTTTCGTGAAGGTTTCTCCTTTGCGGAATGTGGTCCGATTTGGAGTCGTTGGGAAGTTAGCACTGAGGTTTGTTGGACCATTCCCTATTATAGAGAGGATCGGGCAGATGGCTTATAGAGTGAAGTTGCCCGAGAAGCTTGCCGGAGTACACGATGTTTTTCATGTCTCGCATCTCCGGAAATGTTTACATGAATCAGCAGAGGTTGTTGAGCCAAGTGTTCTGGAAGATGTAGAAGTGGAGAAAGAAGCTACCTTGAGGAGAGCTCCGATTCGTATCTTGGGGACAGAGATCAAGAAGCTAAGGAATCGAGAGGTCAAATTGGTGAAGGTTCAATGGGGTGAAGCCGAAGAAGACGCAACTTGGGAAACCGAGGAGAAGATGCGTGGGCTTTATCCATTCCTTTTTGAGGGTACACTCTCAATCTCTTTCCTTTGTTAGCATATCTTTCTCTTTGCTATCCATAATTATCTAGTTTATCGTGTTAATCTTGTCATGAGAACCTTAGGTAGAAACCCTTTGGATGAAACATGTGTTTGAAACATGTTATGCTTGATGGTTGCAAGTGGTTGCTCGTGGATGCATTATACACGATTAGGCACTAGATCGGCTCACACACTCCTCATATTGCATATGCATGAGTGTTTATGCTTATTCATGGATGAAAATTTGTGTGTTATCACATGGATGTTGCATACGGATGTATGTGATGTGCACACATATAGATGTTATACATTATGTTAGGAATTGCATACATATGGATTCATTTCACTAACATAATTTGCATTGATGATATTTGCATTAGATAAGGACATATACACACACCTTTGCATATGTTCATATAACATTTAGAATCTTGTAAGGACAATGATTGCTCGTGGATGATGCTTTGAGTAGATGGATGATTGGATGGTAGGATACGTTCTTCCTAACTTGAAGATTTCGGGGACGAAATCCTTTAAGGAGGGGAGAATGTAACAACCCGTATTTTCAAAAACCTGTTATAACAGAAATCGAGGCAGAATTTAATTCTAAAATCTGAATCAAGGGAAACGGTCTATGCCATTGCGTTCGTCTCGGAAAAATACGCGAAATAGAGTCCGAGTTTTCGAAAATCGGAGTCCGTATGACCCGGTTAAGGCCCAACGAAGTTTTCAGAAAATTCCAAAGTAAAAACAGATTTCAAATTCAAACTTGAATTTGGGAAATTGGGCCATATTGGGCCAGTCGGGAGAATTCCCGCTAGAAGTACCCAAGTCGACAGCCCTGTCGACTTGGGAGTCGACTTGGTCTGACCAAGTCGACAGCCCTGTCGACTTGGCGGTCGACTGGGCTCAGACGAGCGGTCCTGCCTGGTGCACCATTTTGAGAATGTGTTGAGCTTGGGGGCCAGATTCGGTTTAGAGGGCTGAGATTGCAACTAGGGTTTAATCCTATGGCCTAAATCACTTGCCTAATCTATAAATAAGACCCTAACCTACCCTAAATCATCATTAATCATTCTAGCAACTAAACTATGGCAAAATCAATCCTCTCATGGCCTCCACTCTCTTCATAAATTCCTAAATAAATTTCTAAGTGATTTTCCATGCATACAAGTGTTTTTAGACTTGTATGATCATCATTAGCTTGCATTCAAGTCAAGTCTCTACATTTGCACCATAAAGAAAGAGTTTTGATCCATTTTGCTAGCATTTTTGGGGTTTAATTGGTTGCATAAGGGTTTTCTTACATTTGCTATACTCATTTGAGTCCGCATAAGCATTCTAAGCCCTATTCTACTCTCATACTTAAACTTTAAAGTTAAATGTATGATATGCAAGTTGTGTTATGCAATTTTGATATGTAAGTTGTCATATGATATGCAAGTTATGTTATGCAAGTTTGATATGTAAGTTGTCATATGATATGCAAGTTGTGTTATGCAAGTTTGATATGTAAGTTGTCATAAGATATGCAAGTTGTGTTATGCAAGTTTGATATGTAAGTTGCCATACGATATGCAAGTTATGCTATGCAAGTTTGATATGCAAGTTGTCATATGATATGCAAGCTATGCTATGCAAGTTTGATATGCAAGTTGTCACATGATATGCAAGTTGTGCTATGCTAGTTTGATATGCAAGTTGTCATATGATATGCAAGTTATGCATGCTTTTTGAGGCCTAATGCAAGTATATGAACATATGTACATTTCATATGCCACCATATTGAACTTGTGGCTTCAACACTTTTATGTCATGATTATGCCAAGTTCCCTCTTTCTATCCTTTATGCGCTATTGCGATATGTAAGCGATGGGATTGCGTTTGGGGTTGGGTAAACTTAAAAGACATAAAAACATAAGCTTGGGAATTTACCTATTAAGTTAGGTCTACCCATTGGGAATTTACCTATTAAGTTAGGTCTACCCAATTGCTTGAAAATTTGTAACATGTTTTGGAAACATGGTGGACATGACACTTAGAAAAGATAAGTGTGGCCAACTCGAGGTTGGGTTGAGTTTGTAGCGTAAACCTACCCGGAACCGACCGGCTTAACTAGTTGCTACAAACAATAGGACCCAATGTGAGAAGTTGGTCATGTGGTACCTTGGACCCGAGGTTAGACCAAGTTGTGGTGTAAAGCTACCCGGAACCGACCGGCTTATCTAGTAACCACAACAAAGTCTAATGTGATAGGTTAAGGTGCATTAATTAATTAATTAATGCCTCATGATTAGGGTTAAGTCATGGTCCATTTAATACTTAACCAATTTGGGCTTGGTAGATTAACCGGGGTTAAGTCGTGAACTCACCGTTACACTTAACCAATTTAATCCATGATTAGTAAAGGGGTTAAACCGTACTTAACCCGCTAGAGAAATCCTAGCAATGGGGGTCCACTCCAGCAGTAATCCCTAGTTTGTATCATCATGACCCTAGGGACTAGGCTAGGGTGGGGGCACGATTACTGGACTGGAGGTAAGCGACCAATAAACGACGGCAGGGTGGTACGCCGGTGTAGTTCCGGGCGGACTCTGGTCGTGCACATAGTCCGTAGCCGGAGAAAGCATGCACGGGTACCAGTAGATCGGGACTGTGCACTCATGTTCATGGTGTCCAGGGGTTGACTATTATTTGAATTTAAACAAATAGCTTTAGCGATAAAAATCACATTTTTATATATATACAAACTATAGCCAATATTCATGTGTTGAGTTGAAATTCATTCGTTGAATTGAAATTCATGTGTTGAATATTATTTGAATTTAAACAAATAGCTTTAGCGATAAAAATCACATTTTTATATATATACAAACTATAGCGAATATTCTTGTGTTGAGTTGCAATTCATTCGTTGAATTGAAATTCATGTGTTGAATATTATTTGAATTTAAACAAATAGCTTTAGCGATAAAAATCACATTTTGATATATATACAAACTATAGCGAATATTCATGTGTTGAGTTGAAATTCATTTGTTGAATTGAAATTCATGTATTGAATATTATTTGAATTTAAACAAATAGCTTTAGCGATAAAAATCACATTTTGATATATATACAAACTATAGCGAATATTCATGTGTTGAGTTGCAATTCATTCGTTGAGTTGAAATTCATGTGTTGAATATTATTTGAATTTAAACAAATAGCTTTAGCGATAAAAATCACATTTTTATATATATACAAACTATAGCGAATATTCATGTGTTGAGTTGAAATTCGTTCGTCGAGTTGAAATTCATGTGTTGAATGTTATCGTAAGTTAAAATAAAATGAATCGACAATAAAATCTACATTTTTATTGTGAATATGAAGTGTTAAAAACATTCACGTGTTGAATAAATATTTTTGATGATAAAAATATTTCTTTTATCATGTATACGCTTTGATAAAAATACACACGTGTTGAAATAAATAATAGTTTGCTAGAAATATTATTATTAGCTTTGTTCTGCATATATATACATGTGTTGAACAAGAAGAATGGATTAGCTGTAGAGTAAAGAAATTATTTGCGTGCCCGACAAATAGGTAAACCTTGATGAGTTGGCTGCGCAATTTTATTTTTATATCAACTCCTGTGAATGCCATTGGATGCGGAGTGCTGGTTATTCTGTGTGAAATAATAAATATCGCCATAGGATAGTAACAATTAATTTTGAACTACACTACATGGCATACTTCTTGACGATAGGCATACTTCATCATATTCCACATAAGCAATTGGAGCTTGTGTGACGAGGTGGAAGATTTACCATACGAGCGAGGGGCTTGTATGGCGATGACTATATACTACAGGTTGAACTGATGACTGATATGAACTATATAAAATATAACGATAAATCGCCAGATTAATAAAAACCCCACACAGGTCTGGAGTTGACAATAATCATGTCTCTCTAGTTATTAGATACGGCACATGGACTATTTATTTCCACACGGAAACGGATTGGCGAGAATTTATTCTCTGGAGTGATTATCTGTACATACTCCCCCATAAACACCAGAATATATCACTATAAATATGTGGATGCTTTTTAGGATTTATTGGGTACCTAACACGGCCCAATAAATTTCCAAACCCCTCCCCGTACAAAGGAGGTTATGGCGAAATTTTTCGAAATATTAAGGCGTTAGTGAAATATTTGAAGTGAAAAAGAAGTTGAAAATATAGAATGAACTATAGTTGGAATTATAGAATGAACTATATTTATATATATAAATATAAATATAATTAAAAGGAATCGAAGCCGTGTAGTTCGTGTTTCGGAATCGTAATTTGAAACGATTGGTACGAGAAATCCGACCATCGGATTTTCCCAAAACCGCAACCGCTGGGTTCGCCTTGGAAATATCTTCCCAACGGCACCAACCTTGTAAAAATCCAGCGGTAGGATTGTCCGGAATGTTTAATTCAAATCTGAAGAAAAACAGCGCCAGAATCGTTTATATTTATATATAAATATAAATATAATTAAATTAAATTGAATAACGACGCTGCAGTTCGAATTTTGAAACTGTAACTTCAAACGACTAGTGTGGGAGATCTGACCGTCGGATTTTCATGAAACTGGAACCGTTGGGTTCGCTTTGGGAATATCTTCCCACTGATATAGACTTTGTAGAAATCCAACGGTTAGATTTTTCGATATGTGTAAAACAAATTAGAGGAAAAACAGCGCCATGGCACGACCTGAAACGTCGTTTAATTAAATATGGCCATTTTTAAATAAATAAAAATGGCGAAAAATCGTTATAAAATATTATAAGCAACATAGATTGCAAATAAACCAATTGGGCTTGAATTGTTTGATATTTGATGGTTGTGTGTGCTGGACACGAAAATAACACTAAAGAACTGAAAGGTGGATGTCGAATAATATAACCATGGAAAGAATCAATTTAAATTCTAATGACGTGAATTATTTGAAAAGGCCGAGCTAACCCTCATTTCAAATAATTTATCGAGCGATTCGAATTGGAAAATGCAAAGACGATTCAAGACCGACGATCTTCGTATCGGTTGGATGGGCGCTGCTGAGGTTCCTGACCGGAGTAGCTACCATGAAGGGGCGGGAGTAGTAGCCGTCTGAACGTATGTGTTGATTGTACGGATATACGAGGAATTGACGCCTCCGATTTCGTTCAGACCCAGAACGGACTTGTAAATGGACTATGTGTCTGACATTGGATTTTGTTCTATACTGATTGATCTATGTTAAATATATATCTGTTTGGCGACGGAGAATTTATTCTTTTGCCTAACGCCCTTCTCTGAGACATACGAGCTCAGAGGTTATATATCGATGGAAATCAATCGTATGGAGTGGACTGCCTATGTGGCATGCCAAGATGCTGTGATCAAGGCTCCTGTTGCAAAGCAAAGTCTTGTGGATGATGATCAAAGCACGGTCTGCGTGGCCTGGCTTTGTGTATTGCGTAGATTCGCGAGCCTCACACCTCGGTATGAGTTAAAAACGGGATACGGACCGCTGGGAGAGCACGACGTTTCTTTCTAGCTATGGTGGTGTCAGTGACTTACCAGCCCTGACATATATATCTATTTTTCACCTATGTGGTTGTTGGAATGCAAGGCGCCTCGATTATAGGTCTGTAAGGACCGGGAAACGTGTGTTTAGGAATTGCCAATCCTCAAACGTAAGAGAGGACCGGCCCAGCCGATCCAGGGTTACCCAGAGTGTGTAGTCCTGAGGCATTTGCTAGAGTGTCTCGAAGCAGAGAGGAGCTTGCCCCTTGCCTCGACTCATGACGGAAATCCAATTTCCAATACGAAATAACGGACTCGATTGTAGAACTAGTATGGCGACATATTATATGGTAGCTATGCCGTCTATGATTGATATTTATGATGCTATTCATTTTTGAAACATATATGCACTAGTAATAATATCAAATGATTTTGCTTTACACGTATCAAGCATATTTGGCCATTATAAGGTAAAACTCTATCCTCCGGCTTGTGTTGCATTGTATGATGGGACTTGAGTCTTATAATGGCTTCATTCTTTTTAAAAGCATTGCGTTGTTTTACAAGAATTTACTTTGTTTTAAATGCACTAGCAATCACTGGAGTAAACCCGTTCCGCGAAAGTGGCGTGGTCCTATGATTTGCTTATTACTGTTGTTTAAACTGTTAAATAGATTCCTCATACCAGTCCCCATGACTGACTCGTTGTTTATTTCACTTTGCAAACGCGGGTGCCCTTATTTTCACACGGGCAGCCTAGTGTACAGGTGACAGGTTGTTTTTGGCTCTGCACTGTTACATAGAGTGCATTTTGGATCATGGCGAGGCTGACTTCACAGAGACGACTTTGACATTTTCCGCCGTTATTGTACTTGTATTATGATTCCGCCACAGGCGATGCAGACTGATTTACTTTCAGTACTTATTATCGTATGTATATGTACCGCCTTCGGCGATGTAGACTGATGCCCTTATTATGTCTCACTGCATGTATGTATTCCGCCTCTGGCGATGATGACTGATCACTTCCCTTTTATTTACTAAGTTATATCCTACGCTGTGTGTTTGCGAACAAATTAACAACTGTAACCAATTGTTTAATCCGTTCGGCTTTCCTAAACAACAAGGATTGTTGTAGAGGGTGTCGAACTCTGGGACCAAAAATATTTTAATTAATAAATCCAATCAAGTTATCCCTAACTTTTGATTGGTTTAAAACAAAGAAAATAGCAAAATTAAATAAAAGAGAGTTTTAACAATAAGTGAAAGCAATTAGGGGATAATGACATAGATCAGATTCATAATCATCAATAGCCAAAAGATTAACCAGATCTAATACATGTTTCTGTCACAAACATGAATCAACGATAATAGGTTTTTAGAAACAAATATGTAAATAACGACAAGCATAGCCTATGCAGGAGCTCAGCTCTACAACCATAGACTATCAGGACAGATTCACTATTTTATTTCTAAAACCCTAAATATTAAATCTAAATCTGATAAGTGTTAGATCGACATACATGAAGTTCTAATCTTTTGGCTATGTGATTCATATTGAATCATAACTATTAGCGTCATCACCCCCTAATTAAAGAGGATTAGCTAGACATAGCTAAAAGAAAAGAAAATAAACGACATAAATAAAATGCAATAAAAACTAAATAGAAGAGAGAAAGAAGAGTTTTATTCCAAGAAAAGGATTACAGAATAAAACTGAGTGTGTTTTACAATGAATGAGATAAAGTGTATTTATAGCTGATATGACAAAGGCTGCTTGGAAAATTACACAATGTGGGACTGAAGAATTAGCCCAAATAACACATAAGCTAGTGTGAACGGGGTTGTAGATTAAGAGGCCTTGTAAGTGAGCCAGTGTGAACGCGTGCAGTGCATGAATGAGAAGCCTTGCAAAGGAGCTAATGTGAACGCTACATGAGTGAAATGGTCTGCAATTGAGCCAATGTGAACACAATATGAGTCTTTAGTGAGCCAAATCTACACAACTGAACTCTATTTGCAACCGTTCTTCAAGCTTTAAACTCTTCAAGCTTTAGTAATTTTAACTTCACTCTTTTTCAGCAAATTCTTCATGTTTTATTCATCAAATGCTCTAAACCATTATTCTTGTCAACAATCTGAAAACACAGCTATAAATACACAATATCAATTATTTAAAAGATAAAATAAGATAAATATGCGGATAAAATATACACATTTACGTGTATATCACTGTGCTATTCTGATGTTGTTACATGTTGTGATTCCGCTGTCATATCCATGTAAAATTACTTTATTTACTGTTTTTGCTATTATCTGTACTCTGCTATGATGATTAATGAGTTATATTCCAATGATTATCCTTAATACCGCCCCTCGGATTTTGGGATCGTCACAATTGCTTTATGTTCTTGCATGAGGTGATTTTAATGAGGTTTAGAGAAGTTATTGCTTGCTAAGAGTTCTAGAAGCTTGTTCATCTTTGTTGGAGCTTGTTCTTGTCATTCAAGAGCCAAATGTGAGTTCTTTGTGTCTATGCCACAAGTGTAGATTAGTTTTCATTTGAGTTGCATATGCATATGAATTGGATAGATAAGTGTATACCTTCTGGTTCACTACGCTTTAGTTTCGTTAAGTTGAAAATTATGATTAGAATTGTCCACATAATCTAATTCATATGTTGTAAGTTGATTTGGCAATATTGTGAAGCTCCGTTGTCGCACCGGCAAGTTCTAAGGCTTCACAATTCGCTCATATCGCATTTGATTGCTTTGGTTAGAGAATTACGTCGTTTTAGAGTTTATAATAGAAATCATTGCAATCTTATGTATATATGTGTGTGCATGTGTTCTTAAGCGATTTTGGCAAGCTAAAGAGGCTTCATTTTAGCTTATGAAACGTTATAAGCTATCACCCTTGATCCGGGATCGTCCGAGAACCGTTTGCACATCATTACATAGGCAAAACAGTGCATTTGCTTCAGTTCAGACGTCTGAACCGACGTCTGAACCAATGCAACAGACGTCTGTGCTGAGCAAAAATAATTGAATTTCTTAAAACGATCATAAGTTTTTCATACTAACTCGAAAATCAATGAAACTAGGTGTGTTGGCACCGTATCGACGAGATCTTTGAAATGGAACTAATTTGGAGTGATTTGGAGCTCATGGAAATTCTTGGTGGAGGAAAATGTCCGATGTAAACAATCGAATATTCATCATTATTTAAAAACACTAGAGCCGTAAATTAGAGAATGGCGAAGTGGAAACCAAAGGTGAGAACTCTCTTACTCAAACTATGCTTACAGTTATTAGGGTTGTAACTAAATTATGTGTTGATTTCCTATGATTGCAATATTTGGTCGATGATTGATGGATTTTTACAATTTTATGGTTACCATTATATTATACTGTGAAAATATTGGATAAGTTCACATGGATTGTGATGGAAACCCCACACGGGTATTGGGATGATAATTTCACACATCACCCAAGTATGTAAATAATAATCATTGGATGTGGATTGAAAACCCCACATGGGTCTGGGGATGATAATAACTTCACACATCTCCCTTGTGTTTAGTTGTATGTCAATCGATTGATTGACAGACCACAATAAGCGTTATTTAACTATTTAATGCTTATACAGTTGTAGATTACACTCTAGATGTGAATTGGATGTTTAACAGTTGTTTATCACTATTGTTGAATATATGCGATGTACGAGATCCAAATAACTAAAATTATATGGTAATTGATCGAGTCACATTCTAATTCAGAACATGAACGAATATTTTAATATAGTATTTAGTTAAATGTTGAAGTTTGGTTTTGATGTCCGATTTTGGATGGATACGAAAATGTTGAAATAATTTTGGATGGAATGCTCCAAGTTTGAAATGATAAAAGATATTTTATCTAAATGAAATGGTTAACAACTAGAATAAAGAATTGACATGGTTTTGATATAACCAGAATTTTTCCAACATATGATTTGGAAAGGATTTGAATGGAAATAATCTTCAGAATATTTCGGTATTGGATTCCGTGATTATACGGATATTGTTGAGGGATTTGGAAGATATAGATATCGTTATTCCCAATACGATATCTGTTGGTTTCAGAATTTGATATTGAATATAAGTCGATATAATTTATATTCAGAGACTTGTACTTAATATCAAATAGGATGTTGGGTTTGTCGTGAATGGTGTCTTCAATAACGCTGTTCTTAAGTCTAGTTGAGAAAAGGATAAATCTTTTAATTAAGGTAAATAAAGCTTTCCACTTAATACATATAATTGGAAACTAAATGGAAGTTGATTTTGGGTTCATTGTGAACGATGTTTTGAATGACATTAGTTCTTAAACCCGATTAATGGTGAAGTTATGATTTGGAAGTTAAATCTTTTAAATAAGGCAAACATTTGCCCAGGTTTCAGCTCAGACATCTGAACATATATGGTCAGACGTCTATTCAAACTCTCAGGAATTTATTTTCCTGTAAGATCAGATGTCTGTCCATAAGTGGCTCAGACGTCTGTTCAAGTTTTCTGGAAATAAGAAATAATTGCTTCAGGTCAGATGTCTGACCATAATAGGTCAGACGTATATCAAAACTCTCGGGAAATCTTACCCTGTAAGATCAGACATCTGTGCATTTTGTGTCAGACGTCTGACCTGTGCAGAAATGCACAATTGTGCATCTTATGTTATGAAATTGGAATTTATAAGTATTTTAACTAAGATTATTGAGATTAAGACTAAGTGAAGTTTTAACAAATACTTGATTAGACTGAAACGTGAATAAGGTAATTAAATTTACCGAATTCAAGAAATGTGCGAGAATGGAATACCACCAGTTTTATTCCATATGATAGTCAAATCTTTGATTAGATTTAAACGTTAAGTGGTAATTGAATTTACCAATAAAACAATGAGTGTTAGATATGGAGTACTACCAGTTTTGATCATGGGATGAATAGGTTGGGATTGGGATAATAAAATAAATGATCACTTCAGTAAGATTCGCTAATCCCGACTAGCTGATAAACCTTAATTTGGTTTAGAATGGTGGAAAGATAAAATACAATCTTTCAAATGTGATATCCAAAGGATGATTAAAGAAATAGTTTAAATAAACTTATCTTTGATAAAATTAATGGGAACCTTTCCCTAAAGATCTGAATATTTGAATAAAATAATATTCTGCATTAGGATGAGGCATATGATGTGTTTTTATAGCACTTGATTATAAGATATGCGAGTTGTTCGGAAAGACCAGGTTTAACCCATTCTGAATAACTGTTACGACGATTAAAAGTCAAAGAAGACGATCGTTGAAGACTGGAGATCTTCACATCATTTGGATGATTACTGATGTCTTGATTGGGCTGTACACCCAAGACGAGGTAATAAGTGGTGATCGTCCAGACGTACTTGGAGATCGATCTGATATGCGAGGACCTCTCTCCTATATTGGACATATGGGACGAGGAATAAGGTGCCTCCGGTTTCGTTCAGACCCAGAACGAACTTGTTAATGGATTATGTCTGACATTGTATTTTATTCTGTGTTGATTGATTTCTATTAAATATGTATCTGTTTGGTGGCGGAGAATTTATTCTTTTGCTTAACACCCTTCTCTGAGATGTATGAGCTTAGAGGTTATATATTGATAGAAATCAGTTGTATGGCATGAATTGACAATGTGGCATGTTAAGATGAAAATGATCAAGGCTTTTGTTGAAAAGAAAAGTCTTATGGATGATGATCAAAGCACAGCGTTAAGTA
Organism: Allium sativum; assembly: GCA_030737875.1. Lineage (NCBI taxonomy): Eukaryota > Viridiplantae > Streptophyta > Magnoliopsida > Asparagales > Amaryllidaceae > Allium > Allium sativum. Next base: position 1,023,549,454 of record CM060926.1, read on the forward strand.
GCATAGCTTTGTGTATAGCGTTAATTCGCGAGCCTCACATCCCAGTATGGGTTTAAAACGGGATAGTGACTGCAGGGAGTGCATGCGTTTCTTTCTAGCTAGAAGTGGTGTCATGGTATGGAGCTCAGACATTTTTACTTATGTGGATGATGGAATGAGACGCCTTGGATATCGAGTCTCCAATGGCCCAGAGACAGGTCCAATAGCACCGGGAAACGTATTTCTTAGGAATAAATAATCCTCTAAAGTAAGGGAGGATCGGCCCTGAAGATCCAAGGGTTGCCCATAGGGGTGATCCTGGGTCATCTTGCTAGAGGTGATCCGAATCGGTAAGGAAACATCCCTTGCCTTGACTCATGATGAAAATCCAATTTCCATTACGACGTTGTGTGGTTTTATTTGTAAACCTATATAGCGACATAGTATGATGGGGTACTAGTAATATCAAAAATGATTTATTTTAAAGTGTATCAAGCATGTTTGGCTATTATAAGGTAAAACTCTATCCTCTGGTTTGTGTTTGCATTGTGTGATGGGACCTGAGCCTTATAGTAACTTCATTTAAAAAAAACATTGCGTTGTTTTACGTATTAAACTAGTATTCATGTGGAGTAAATCCGTTCCATGTCATACAGCATGGTCCCATGAATTTTCCACTTTTGAAGTAAAAGTTTAATAATTGTTTTATTTCTCACACCGATCCCATGATTGACTTGGAGTTTATTGTTTCCACCTAAACTCTGGGTGCCCTTATTTTCCACGGGTAGCTATAGTTTTGGATTTGTAGATATTTCTTTTTGTAGGATCCTGGATTACAGCTGGAGCTATATTTGGAAAGCTTTGTATCCGTGTATTTCATTCAGTTATGTTATTCATTGTATTTATACATTTTATTTCCACTGCTATGTATTTTAAATCTCTAATATTTTATTTCCACGTAATATTTATTCATACTCTGATATTTTTTAATGTACTATGATGTAAACTGTTGTAATAAGCAATGAAATGTTCTTATGTTTGTGTTCTGATGAGTCATGTTCTCAACACAATCCGCGTTTTCCCGTCTCTTCGGAGGCCGGGCGAATTCGGTGCATGACATAGGCCATCGAAAAAAGTACACATCGGTCGTTGTAATTTGGGTTTCGAGATTAATTTAATATTATTTCTCATTTAGAGTGTTTTAAAGCAAAAAATGGGTATGTGTCCAAATTAGTCTTGTTAACCTCGTATCTAAAGGTATTAAGATCTTCTGAACACAATGGGACTAGTGGCGAAGCCTAATTAGGAAGTCTACAATAGTTGCACTTTAAAATTCGATTATTCGAATTAAACTGCACACATAATTTCCAACACGTTTTAAATTTGCACGATCAAACGACACACCCGATGATGATAAAATTTTAAATCTTCCAAATAATTTAGTATTCCAGATTCGATAAAACTGATTTCATCGAATTCTGAGATCGTTTGTAAAGTGACTATTTTAACAGGTTCATTAATTATATAATAAAATATCCAATTTTCACTTATTCACCATTTAATCCAATTCAAGAGTTTTATTAACTTTATTCAAATCAAAACAGAATTCATATAAACTTTATAAATTAAAATTCATTAATTTTCAGTTCAATTTTGACTATTTACCGTATTCAAATTTGGATTTTATTTAAAAATTTACGTAGGTCAATCTCATTATAATATTTCAATATTATTTTCAACTTTCAACGTTTATCGAAATAAACTAAATCGTAATTATTTTTGTGATCAATGCTAGTTATTATTGTTACAACAAGTTGAATTTCATTACTTAAACAATTCAATTAAGTTTTCATCATAAAATTTCACAATTAAGTCATTAAATTTTATTTATAACCATAAAGTATTCAAAAAATTACATTAAATTCAATAATTTAAATAGTCGAAAAATACGGGTTGTTGTACCTTTGTCCCTGCCTAAGTTCATCAAATAAAACTAAACAAACATGCAAAGACCATTAACAAAGAGTCCATGGTCAAAGTACAATTTAATCAACATTTGGTGTCAGAAACTGAAAATAAATTTGAAGTGTCAGAACCCGATACTTCCCCGTGAAGGAAAGAGCGGATACTTTGAGAACAAGACAAAATAGAACGCAGACGGAAGAACATTTCATTGTTAATTACAACAATTCCATCAGATACAAGAATATACAGAGTATAAATGAATAAATTACATTCAACAAATATCAGAGATTTAAATTACATTTAAATACATCGCAGCGGAAAATAATATAAAAGCACAACTAGAAGTGATACACGGATACAGAGCTTTCCGGATATCATTCCAGCTGTAACCAGGATCCTGTGAATATAAATCTGCAAAAACCAAAACTACTAGCTGTCCGTGTCAAAAATAAGGGCACCCAGAGTTTAGGTTAAAACAATAAACTCCAAGTCATTCATGTGACTGGTGTGAGAACTAAAACAGTTATTTAAAGCTTTACTTTAAAAGAGAGTAATTCAAGGGACCACGACGTATGACACGGAATGGGTTTCCTCCCAAGAATACCAGTGCATAGAAAAGACAACGCAATGCTTTTTCGAAAAATGAAGCTATTATAAGACCCAGGTCCCATCACACAATGCAACGCAAGCCGGAGGATAGGGTTTTACCTTATAACAGCCAAACATGCTTGGTACGTTTAAAACAAATCATTTGATACTATAATAAGTGTATAGTGTCAAAACATTTTCAATCATAAATATAAATCCTAGGCGGCATGGGTACCATCTATCATGTCGCCATACTAGGCTCTACAAATAAAACCGAAATACACGTATTGGAAATTGGATTTCCGTCATGAGTCGAGGCAAGGGGCAAGCTCCTCTCCGCTTCGAGACACTCTAGCAAATGTCTCAGGACTACACACTCTGGGTAACCCTGGATGCTTCAGGGTCGGTCCTCTCTTACGGTTGAGGATTGGCAATTCCTGAACACACGTTTCCCGGTCCTTACAGACCTAAAATCAAGGCGCCTCATCCAACAACCACATAGGTGAAAAGTATATAAATGTCAGGGCTGGTAAGTCACTGACACCACCAAATCTAGAAAGAAACATCGTGCTCTCCTTGCAGTCCTTATCCCGTTTTTAACTCATACCGAGGTGTAAGGCTCGCGAATTCACGTTATACACAAAGCTGCCACGTAGGCCGTGCTTTGATCATTAACCACAAGACTTTGCTTTTCAACAGAAGCCTTGATCCATGCAACTCAGCATGCCACACAGGCAATTCATGCCATGCGATTGATATCTATCGTTATATAACCTCTAAGCTCGTACGTCTCAGAGAAGGGCGTTAAGCAAGAGAATAAATTCTCTGCCGCCAAACAGATATATATTTAACAGAAATCAATCAACACAGAATAAAATCCGATGTCAGACACACAATCCATTTACAAGTTCGTTATGGGTCTGAACGAAACCGGAGGCACTTTCCTCGCATATCCATCGATCTCCAAGTACGTCTGGACGACCACCAACTGATTCCCTCATCTTGGGTGTACAGCCCAATCAAGATCATCAGTAATCACCCAAACGATGTGAAGACTTCCAGTCTTCAACCACCGTCTTCATCTTCGACATATCGTCGAATCGGTTATTCAGAATGGGTATAAACCCGGCCTTTCCGAACAACCCGCGTATATTAAAAACAAATGTTACACAAACACAACATACGCCTCATTCCAACTCATATTCTCAGGGAAAGGTTCCTATTAATTTTATCAAAGATAAATTCTTTAAATTTATTCCTTGATCTTCCTTTGGATGTCATTTCAAACCAAATTATGGGTTTCCAAACTAGTCGAGATTAGCGAACCACACCGAAGTAATTATTTATTTTATTTCCCAATCCCAACCTATTCATCCCATGAAGAAAAATTGGTAATACTCCATATCTAACACCACGGTGTTATCGGTAAAATTAATTACCATTTCACGTTCAAATCTAATTAAAGATTTAACTATCGCTTTGGAGCAAAACTGGTGATACTCCATTCTCGCTCAATTTCTAAATTTGATAATTTAGATTATAAATTCACATTTAAATCTAATTACAAATTCATTAAAACTCCCTTTTCTGGGTTAAAGAACTAATGTCATCTTAAACACAGTTCACGATAAACCCAAATCACATTCTATTTATTATCGGGTTAAAGAACAAGTGGTATTTAAAACACCTTTCAGGATAAACCCACAAATCAATTCTATTTAAAACCCACTTCAAATCCAATTTATTTATTTAAAAATAAATGGGTTTTAATTTTAGTTCAAAACTAGTTCATTTCGATAAAAATCTATTTTTATCTTTTCAAATATGGAGTTTTTCCTCCTAATTTTTCCCAAATCATTTCTTTTGATTTTACGCAAATTATTACTATTTTTAATAATTTTATCAAGGTCTGTACAGTCGATTTCCATCAACGGCCATCGAACTGCACTTACAGCGACCTTTTCCAAATTTGATTTGGATGTATATCCAAATCCAACCGTTAGATTTTGAATTTCTAATGTTCGTTAGAAAGCTACTTTCGATACGAACCCAACGGTTCCGGTTTTAGGAGAATCCGACGGTCGGATCTCCCGTAATGTCCGTTCGAAGTTAATGGTCGAAATTCGCGAACTGCCGCGGCGCGGCGCGTTCTATTCAGGCCATTATATTATATATATAATATATATAATATATATTTCATCGATTTCTATTTAAAACGAATTTTATAAATAGTTTTGAATTCGTTTCAAAAACAATTTCAACCTTTATTTCAAATTCAAATCAAAATTGAATTTTCTATTATAAATCCCTTTTACTTTCATTCCTATTTAATTTCAATTCAAATCGATTTTAATTCGATTCAAATTCATTTTCTTTTCAATTCAAATCAAATTCGTTTTCTACTCAAATCAAATTCAATTCGTTCTCTATTCAAATCAAATTCAATTTCTATTCAAATCAAATTCAATTCGTTTTCTACTCAAATCAAATTCGTTTTCTATTCAAATCAAATTCAATTTCTATTCAAATCAGATTCAATTTCTATTCAAATCAAATTCAATTCGTTTTCTACTCAAATCAAATTCGTTTTCTATTCAAATCAAATTCAATTTCTATTCAAATCAAATTCAATTCGTTTTCTATTCAAATCAAATTCGTTTTCTATTCAATTCAAATTCGTTTTCTATTCAATTCAAATTCGTTTCGAATATAATCGATATAAATATCGTTCGCGTCAAAATAGCGCATCTCTAATCAACACAGCTTTATATTCAACAAATGGATCTATATTTCTTTCAATACACGACTCTATATCTTTGTCAACACACGACTAATCTCAACGAATGAGTACTGTCCACGTGTGACTATTTTGTTATTTAATATATTTTATAAAAATTATGGTATCTATCGTTTGATTTAAAATCAGACTCCAACCGTAAATTAGTAAGAGAACGATTCCTTGAATATTAACCCCGAAGGCCGAAACCAACATCAGATCAATATCCAGGAGACCACTCATCTTATCTATTTTCCAATTAGTTCCTAATCTTATATATGATAAAGATGTAAATTTTATTGTTAAAATATTTCGTTCAACACATGACTAATCTCAACGGATGAGTACTGTCAACACATGAACCTTTATTTTATAATATTCTTTATTTTCTAAATTGGAATGAGGCCTAATCAATTACCATATAAAGTTAATTATATGAATTCCATACAACACATGTATATAATAGCAACGATAAATAGTCAACCATCATCCAAAGTGCACTACACTGTATAAGCATCAAATATAGATATCTAACGCTTATAACAGCCTGCCAATCAATCGATCGACATACAATTAAATAATTGGGATTAGTGTATCCAAATATCATCCCAACACCCGTGTGGGGTTTCAAACAATCAAACACAGATTTTATTTGTGCAGTTGGGCGATGTGTAAAATTTATCGACCCAATCAATATCAGTCAAATCAGTGTATATAAACAAATCGGCCGATTTGTTTATAATTATTTATTATTCACGTTCACATTAAAAATTATATTTTTTAACGATAATTAATTTATTTCAACACATTAATTTATATTATCGATTTCACATCAACAACACAAACAAATTTCACAACACATCAATCTAACAAACAAGCCATCCATGGTCCGTGGATGACGGGTGTCGGGTGCTACTAAACACCGTCTGCACCCTAGTATATATATATAACTGGAAAAAGAAATTTTAAATTGAGAAGTTCTCACCAATAGCTATCCCAATCATCTCGACTCTTCTTAAGTAGAAATTTTTGTCGTTCTCGCCTTTCGTCACTTTCGTTGCCCGTAGCCACTACATATATAAAAATCGAATTTTTACTTCGCTATTCAATATATAAAAATCGAATTTTTACTTCGCTATTCAATATATAAAAATCGAATTTTTACTTCGCTATTCAGTATATAAAAATCGAATTTTTACTTTGCTATTCAATATATAAAAATCAAATTTTTTCTTTGCTATTCAATATATAAAAACCGAATTTTTACTTCGCTATTCAATATATAAAAATCTCGCCTTTTCAACTATAAAGATTTCTCCTTTCAATTATAAAGATTTCTCCTTTCAATTATAAAGATTTCTCCTTTCAATTAAAAAGATTTCTCCTTTCAATTATAAAGATTTCTCCTTTTCAATTTAAAGATTTCGCCTTTTCAATTTTGCTACACATATAAAGATGATATTTTTACTATCTTACCTATATAAAAATTACATTTTTATATTTCTACAATATAAAAGATTATATTTTTATTATCTATATAATATGAAAATTACATTTTCTACCTTTACATACGATAAAAATCATATTTTTATTATGCCACTAATATAAAATTATATTTTTATTCTCTTCACTATATAAAAATTATATTTTTATAGAAGTAAAAATCATATTTTTACTTCACTACTTATATCAAAATATCGTCTTTCTTCCTTCAAAAATCTTACCATTTCTATCGTAAAGATATAATCTTTCTCATCATAAAGATATTATCTTTGTCATAAAATAAAATCAACTCTTTCTATGACCTAAAAGTCATGTTTTTTCCTATTGTAAAAATTAATTAAACAAAACAAAATAAAATAAATAGAGGGCTTACATTGCTTTAAGGAAGAGGAGGGGGGTCTTTGCGTCAGTGGAGGGCTGTCGGCGAGGCCAGCGGGGTTGGAGGAGGTCGGGGCAAGGCTCGGAAGGGGGGGTGTGGCGGTTGCGCGCAAGGGGGGGTTATCGGTTGCGGTGCCCGAAGGGGGGGCTGTGTCGCGTTGATCGAAGAGGGGGGGTCTGCGAGGACGAGGTGGAAGGGGGGTGGGTTCGGAGGTGGCGCCCCACCTCTGAGGAGGCGGCGATCGATCAGGGGCGGCGGCGGCAGGTCCCCCCCCATCGTTCTCTTTTTCCCCTTTTTTTTATTTTTTTATTTCGATTCTGATTTCCTGAAATGAGGGGAGGGTAGAGAAAGAATAGAGGGGGCTATATAAATATTTTATATTTTATTATTTTAATTTCCACTAAAAAGTAACTTTTTATTTCAAACTCGAAACAAGGCCCACCGCCATTCGTCCATAGCTAATTACCCCCATTCCGAACATAATGGGATATTTACCGTAAGCTGATTCGACCGTTTCGATCAGTTTCCGTTAAAATCAACATATAACTCTATATATTGAATTTGAACGCGCATTTCAATTTACCGGGGCCACATACAAACTCGAAAAATTCCCGAAAAATATTTTCTAGCTTCGTATTGACGATACAATCCTAACAAAACTAGTTTCGTCGAATTCTGAGACCGTTGGAAAAATGGCCATTTTCCAGTCGATTAAAATCAACTAAAACTGGTCAAACGCGTTTTCCTCTGCCACGCTCACATATTGATTCAAAAAATTATGAAATTTGAAACCTAGCAATAATTTGACATCATGGATCCAACAGAAGTGGTTTCGTCGAAATCCGAGGTCGTTTGCAAAATTCCCATTTTTAAGGGCCTGAATTCCATAGTGACTATTCAGAATTTTCAACTAGACATATCTTTTGATCCCCGCTATGAAATTTCGATTTTTCGGATTCGTTGGAAAGATATTCTCAATTAGATCCTATTATTTTTGGTTTCACTAAAATCCGGATTGTTTTGCACCCGGTACATTCAATTGAAGTTTGAAATTGAATTATCGAACTACCGCGCCATTTTCAATTCCTTTTATAATTATATATAATTATTTATATTCTAACGACGGACTATATAATATATACATTCGAATTATATTCAAAATAAATTTCTCGTTGATATTATTTAAAAGAATTTATTTTAAATATTCAAAATTCGCTAAAATTGCCAAAATAAAAATTTTAAACTAACTCAAATTTTCCGGGTTGTTACTTGAAGCCTATACAACATCACTCAAAAATATGGTTAAATCCCTAATTCACCATGAAACCTTGGCGATTCGAAGTTGGAACTGCAATAAACAAATGATCACGCTGCTGCACTGTTACACTATAAATGAGGTCAATGCGTTATCATACAAATTAACATGTATTATATTCCAAGCTCTCGTATCCAAATGATATATTCGCTTTCTCTTGAGTTGCATCACTTAAATGAATGAAAAATTAGCATATTAGGCACTTCTACATGTATGATGGCATATATCAATTTGGAACATCATTCATCTTTGTTTGGCACTATGTTGAGTTCAGTGTGTCCTTGTGTATGTGTGTTTGTCTTGCATGAAAAGAAAAAAAAGTATTGACTTCATTTCATGTAAAAGGCTCGTGGTTAGCATACTTTACAGAGTTCACAAAGCCTTAACAAATAAAATAAGGATTTGTGCATATTTTATATTCCTTATTTTATAAGGAGAAGGAAAATTTTGGAAAAAAATATTTATGCATGTTGACACAGCGAATGGGCAGTGTGAACATAGTTATGTTAGTAATGAAATGCTTTGTTTTTACTTCAATCCCTCTTTTAATAACAGAGATTTCATATTTCAGTGCATGTTTTGCAACTTAAAAAATGTTTATCGTCCTCTAGTTTATGCATTGGATCTAACGCTTTTCAGTATTGATATGTTTATTGGAAAAATGGTTTAGATATAGGTAGTGGAGTACTAAATGCTTAGCCTTCGAATGTTGCATATCAGGTTGGATTAGCACGCTTCACTATGTTGCGGATCAATGTTGCCACTAGATTATGTATGCAATTAATTTTATTTTAAAAAAAAGTACAAAAATTTAGGAAGTTACACTTCAAAAAGCGTTGTTTTGGTGAGAGTGACTTTAAATATATAACTTTAGTTCAAAAGGTAATCTGAGTGGCTATGTACGATCAGCCTTTGAATGTAGTTTTGATATGTAAAAATTTTAGATTATGTATCAGCTTTTGAAAAGATGTTTCTAGAAAAATTGAACGTACAAGTGGTATTGAAATATTGCATATTAAACAAATAATATCATACAAATTAACATGTAAGTTAAGTTATATTCATTTTTATAAAATCTAATATATATTGGCATAATAAACTGATTTTCTTGGAAAATTTCCACATGTAACTTAAGTTATATTCATTTCTAAAAATAAATGCTAATCAAAATTCAACATTTAATTTGTGGCTAACTTTTCTTGGTTGTTGTTGCTTAATGAAAAGGATTGGATCAGATAATTAAGGTTTTCTCAACAACAAAGTAGCACTTATACCAGTAGTTTTCCAAAAATTTACAAAAACAAAAGATAACATGTCAGATACAATGAATACATCAGCCCCTATGAAAATATCAGCTCCTATGTCAGGCTAGCACTATGTGACCTATATGGGGAATTACTATTATTAACATTACTATTACTATTATAATTACCAAGGTCATAAGGGTTGTTGTTATATCTTGATGAATAAGTATTATAACCATGCTCTGTTCCAAGAGGTGCAGGCTGGCCATAATCCCTATATTGATGACCTTTGTACTGATTATCATTGTACCAAGCATTAACCTACCATCTTGATTTATCGTAATGATCCAGTTTCTGAAAGAAACTCATTTTCTGGAAGAAACTGTAGTTATTTCCGAAAGGAAACGATCTGCATTCTATAAACAAACATACTAGTTCATGCTTTTATGTCATTTCTCATGTTTCTATTACTGTTCTTGAGAGGGGTGTTAATAAATTGCATCACACTTGTTTCTTCTTTCCTGTTATATGTGTAGCTACCACTCGAAATGTTTTCATTTCTTATGTATGTGCAATGTTTGTTGGCTTTCACATTTTTAACTTGGTGGGATATTGTAACACCCCACCTCCATTAAGGTCACTCACAAAGGGAATGCATTAACTTTAGTGGAGGTCATAAGAGTATAGAACAGATAAAATTACAAAACAGACAAATTTAAGCAGCGGAAAACAATTAGAACTTTTATTCCATAGTAGCATAATAGGATAAACTTTCATAAGGGTTGTTTCAAACATCAACACCAAAACATCAAATATCTGTCTTGTTTCTCAAAAGAAGCTTAATACAAAATAACATAACATAATTCCCCAATTAAGCAGTAGCCATCCATAACAGTAAAGCAAAGAGACCAAAGCAATACATCACAATCTTCGAGCTTGAAAAGAATCTGAACTAAGCAGTGGTATTCCCTCCCTGTGGACCTTGGGGGGGGGGACGAAGGAAAGAAGGCAAAAAGAAAACATAGTCAGACACAAAGCTTGTTAAGTCCAGTGACTTTCAGCATGTAAACAGGTAAATGTATCATGACATGAATAAACTGGATACAAGACATAACCATGATAATAAGCATCGCAAGATAACGAGATAAGCATAAGATAAGACTAGAACATGATAAGGTATCGTACTGATTCCTAATTTCTCTGCACCACCTAGCTGGTGTTCAACTAATGCCATTTGTTACAAAACAAGATAAGTGATCCCCATTTCCCACATGATAGTTTTATAGGTACATATCTCATGATGAGGGTCCCACCTCATATTGATATTTACCTATCCCCACCGTACCTATCTTAATTGATCGGCTCCTACTCATAACGTTCCACACGTGTTTGTATCAACCCGGGCCCTACTTGTAGATACCCGTGCCGGCCCCACCATAGGGTGTATCATTTCCTATGGTGGCAACCCGATACAGTTCTAGAGTGCATAGCTTTATACCTACTTGGTACTTAGTGTCTAAATTTTCCCATGCCGGAATTACGTGCAAGCCCGTAATCCATCGGAACCTGCACTGCCGTACCACCTGTCGCTATTTTGACTGCTTATAATCAGCCCAGTAATCGTGCCCCACCCTACCTAGCTCAGGGTCCCGTTGATACCTAATGTGGGTTACTGCTGAAAAGGGTCCCTCTACTAGGGTTTTCCTAGGGTCTATTCGTATACCCCTCATATTGGTTAAGTGTCGTCAATCAATCAATTCAAGTTTACTTAACCCACCCATTCATCATGTTATATTGGTTAAGTGTCATTAATCCGGTCGAGTTACTTAACCCACCCACTTGTCATGTCATATTGGTTAAGTGTTGCATGTTGACTTAACCTTACCATACTTAACATGTTTGTTTAACATTAATTATTTATTAATGCATCAACCTCTCACATTGGACTTATTTGCGGTAGCTGGATTGTGTCGGGCGGTTCCGGGCAGTCTTACACTGCAAACCCATTCCAACCTTGGGTTCAAGCATTTAATGCGCTAACCTCTCACATTAGACTTGTTGTTTGCGGTTGCTGGATGTGTCGGGCGGTTCCGGGTAGTCTTACACCACAAACTCATTCTAACCTCGTGTTAGGCATTATTACCCATCTAATCTTCGCCTTTGACCTCTCACATTAGATTGTTGTCGTTGCGGTTGCTGGATGTGTCGGGCGGTTCCGGGCAGCCTTACACCACAACTCAAATCTAACCTCGTGTCTTAAGCGGCCATTAGATTTAATTAAATTATATACTTGCCAATTATGTCCAAATTCCAATTTTTACATGCCAATTATCATATGCCCAATTATTGATTTACATGCCAATTTACATATGCCTAATTATTGATTTACATGCCAATTTACCCAAATTTGCAATTATAATAATAATAAAACCCTATATCCATCACAAATTATGCCCAATAATTCCACCAAACATTTTATGCCCATAAAGTCACCCAAATAGGCAATACGCAATATTCCTCGTATTCCAAACGTTCGTATTTCGCGATTTCAGCCTAGGTTCAAAGTTAACCCAGGTTCAATAAAAGAAAATAAATAGAGGGAGATAGAAGTTGCATAAAATAAGAACAGAGAGAAAATAGGCATGAAAATATCATCACAGGCATGAGGCTAAGACTTGATAAGAATCTCATCATGAACATGAAAAACTGATATACAACAAGATAAACTAATGATAATAGCATCATGAGAACAAGAATAGAAGCAAAAGAACAACTTAGAATCAGACATAGTCTCAATTTCATCTTATTACATGTGAAGACTAGATTTAGGTGTTCAAATCTAAAAATAACTGAACTTACAGCGTTTGGATTAGAAAAGATAACTGAATCGCTTGTTGTTGTTGAAGCACTCTAACTTGATATTGATTAATCCTCTAGGTTGATAAAGAACTTTTTGATTTGATTTAGGTTATAGTGGTGGCTAGGTTTAGATGAGAGTTTGGCGGCACGGAGGTGCCACGAGAGTGAATAATAGAATTAGGGTTTAGGTTTGGATATGTATTTATAGGTGTGTTAGGCAAACCATGGCCTTTAGATTAGCGTAGGAGTCATCAAACCCATCCAAACCAAAGAGTCATGTTACCCAGCCAACCACAGTGCGACACATAAGCCCTATAACACAAAATTTCGTCACAGACCATTCTAGGCCGACGGGCTAGATTCCAAACACCCTGAGTTGACCCTGGGGTCGACCCAGCAGGCCTCGGGTCGACCCATAAAATAGGTCGGTTTGGCGTTTTTCCTTCCTGCTTCCGCTGTTTTGAATTTTTTTCTTGAATTTTAGGTTGATTTTTATTTTATTAATTTATATATATATACATATATTTCCCTTATATGTATACAAACTTCCAAGGTCCATAACTTTCTCATACATTATCCGTTTAATGCAAACTTTGGGTCCATCTTGACTAGAATTTTGAGACGAACGCAGTGGTATAGTCTGTTTTACTTAATTCTCACTTTTAAAATTAAGTATTATTTTAATTCATCTATTAGTATTCATAGAAAAATATGGGGTGTTACATTCTTCCCTCCTTAAAGGATTTCATCCCTGAAATCTCTAAGTTAAGAAGAATGCATCCTACCATCCAACATCCATCTACTTAACCCTCATTCACAAACATCCATTGTCCTTAAAAAAGATTTCTAATGCTATATGAACATATGCAAAAGTGTGCGTGTATATGTTCCTTATCTAATGCAAAATCAGGCGGTCTACTAATTCAGTTGACCTCCTTAATGCGAATTATATTAGTGCCATGAGTCCAATTATGTATACTATTATTCCTAATGTCCTTCATAACCTCTACATGAGTGCACAATCATTCATCCATATGCAACATTCATATGATAACACATCTAATTTCAATCTCATCCATAACCAAACATATATATGCATATGCAATGTGAAAGTGACTTGTGCCGATCTAGTGCCTAAGGTGTGTGTGTAAATGCATCCACGAGAAACCACTAGCAACCACTTGCATCCACCAAACATAACATGTCTCAAACACATGTTTACAAGATAGTCCTAGCTAAAGGTTGATGATATAATCAAGAGGACGTCCTAAACGATAGAACAAGTATAAACAAAGCGGTAGAAAAAGGGGAAATTAAGAACATAACTTCAAAGAGAAAAGGATACAACGTACGCATCTTAGCTTCCGTCTCCCAAGTAGCGTCTCACTTCCCCATTGTACTTTGACTAGCTTGACTTCTTTATTGCGTAACCTCTTGACCTCCGATCCAAGGATGCACGTAGGGGCTTTTCTAATCGTGGCATCTCGCTCCACTTCAACTTCCTCAAGTATGCTCGGCTCCACCACTTCCGCGATGTCATGTAAGCACTTCCTCAAATGTGATACGTGAAACACATTATGTACACCACTAAGCTTATCAGGCAACTCTACTTTGTAGGCCATCTGTCCAACTCTCTCTGTAACAGGAAACGGTCCTACGAATCTCGGTGCTAGCTTCCCTACCGACCCAAAGCGAACAACATTCCTTAACGGTGATACTTTGACAAAGACCATGTCTCCAAACTGAACTCAAGGTCGGTCCTTCTCCTATCAGCATACGACTTTTGCCTATCTTACGCGGTCTTCATATGTCTTCGAATTAGATCCAATTTCTCTGAAGTCTCTCTAATCATATCTGGCCCAAGTACTAGCTTATCTGTGGATTCCCACCAACAAGTTGGTGATCTACATGGCCATTCATACAAAGCTTCAAAAGGTGCCATGCCAATGCTAGACTGATAGCTGTTATTATACGCAAACTCTACTAGTGGAAGATGGACCTCCCATGTCCCGCCAAAGTCTAAGATACAAAGCCTCAAAAGGTCTTCTAGAATCCGATTCACCTTCTCGGTTTGGTCGTCAGTCTGAGGATGACACGCCGTGCTCAAGCATAACTGAGTCCCTATGGCTTCTTGCAAACTTTTCCAAAAGTCACTAGTAAAGATAGGATCACGATCTCTTACTATGCTAGAAGGTACCCCATGAAAACGAACTATCTCCCTAACATAAATAGGTGCTAACGATGATGCAGTCCTCTTTCTCTTGACAGGAATGAAGTGAGCACTCTTCGTAAGTCTGTCCACTATCACCCAAATACTGGTATTGCCTCTTCTAGACCTAGGAAACCCATTTATAAAGTCCATCGAGATACTCTCCCATTTCCATTGCAGGACCTCTAGAGGATGAAGCAGTCCACCGGGCTTCTTCTGCTCAGCCTTGACTTGCTGACATACCAAGCATTTAGAAACAAACTCAGCCACGTCCTTCTTCATTCCGGCCCAAAAGAAAACTCGCTTCATGTCTTTTTACATCTTGTCACCACCAGGATGTATGGTCATCTTAGAATGATGGGCTTCCTCAAGAACTATCTTCCTGAAGTTCTCGTCTTGTGGTACACAAAGTCTCCCATCCCTATGTAACAAACCCTTGTCATCTAGGGTATACCTACCAAGATGGCTCGAAGTCTCCCCTCCTATGAGCTTTTCTACTAGCTCAAGCAACTGTGGGTCATCTCGTTAGGCCTCTCCAATCCGTCCCAAAAGCGTAGGTCTCACCTCTAAGGATGTTAACAAACCGGTCACATAATCGACAGAGGGTCTAAAGTCAAAGGCCGCTATGTACTCTAAGCTCTGCCTCTCCACAAACATAGGACTCAAAGTCAACTTCTTCCTACTCAAGGCGTCAGCTACAACATTACCCTTGCCAGGGGTATATGCGATCTCAAAATTGTAGGATGCTAAGAACTCCATCCACCTTTGTTGCCTCAAGTTAAGATCTTTCTGCGAGAAAAGGTACTTTAACGATTTATGGTCAGTATACAATTCAAAATTCTCACCTAGGAGATAATGGCGCCAAGACTTAAGCGCAAAAACGATGGCAGCTAACTCTAGATCGTGGGTTGGGTAGTTTTTCTCATGTGCTTTCAATTATCTTCCACCACAAGCTACTATCTTCCCTTCTTGCATCAAGACAGCGCCTAGTCCCATACCGCATGCATTCGTGTATACTGTAAACATTTTACTCCCGTCTGGCAATGTCAACACTAGGGCTGTTGCAAGAGCCCTTTTCAATTGTTGGAAAGCAATGTCACAATCAATGTCCCAAGCAAAGGCTAGATTCTTCTTCGTCAGTCTAGTAAGTGGGGTTGATATCTTCGCAAAGTCCTTAATGAACTTCCTATAATAGCCCGCTAATCCAAGAAAGCTTCGCACCTCTGTTGCATTCTTTGGGATCTTCCAATCTTACACCGCAACTACTTTTGCGGGGTCTACAGCTATCCCGTCTTTGGACACCACATGTCCTAGAAACCTTACTTCTTCTCTCCAAAAGTGGCATTTGGAGAACTTCGCTTTAAGATGATGTGCTCGAAGGGTATCCATGACTGCCCTCAAATGCAAAGTATGTTCTTCCTCGTTCTTTGAGAAAATCAAGATGTCGTCCACGAAGACTACCACAAACTTATTAAGGACTCCCTAAACACCCTACTCATCAAGTCAACAAAATAGGCGGGTGCATTCGTCAAACCGAAAGGCGTGACGAGCCATTCAAAGAAACCATCAGGGGTCCTAAAAGCAGTCTTGTCTATACTGTCCTCAGCCACTCTTAGCTGATGAAAACCCGTAGCCAAATCTAGTTGTGAGAAAACGGACGCACCTACAAGCTGGTCAACAAATCATCTATTCGTGGAAGTGGGTGCCTATTTTTCTTAGCTTGTTTAACTATCTATAATCCACACATAAGCGAAGTGAACCATGCGCCTTAGTAGCGCCCATTCAAAAATACTTTGCCTAATAAACCCCTTCTCAAGCAACTCTTTAACTTCTTTACTAAGCTCCTTCCTTTCCCTAGGAGCCATGTGTCGTACGGGTAAAGCAACTGGTTTGGCATTATCAACCAAGTATATGCGGAAATCTATTTCACGTTTTAGGGGTAAACCCTTCACCTCATCAAAGACATTGGGATACTCACGAACTACTAGAACAGATTGCAAATTATCAACAGATGCATCAAGAGATTCTAGGTAACTAAGCATGACAGAACCCTTGGGGTTACACGAGATTTCGAGGGTATTACCGAGACGAGTCAAAAGTCTAACTACCCTCCTTTCACAATCGAGAATGGCACCAGTTCTGGATAACCAATCCATCCCTAGAATCAACCCATAGCCCATGAAACCAAGAACATATGCATTACATCGAAACTCAACACTAAGTATAGATATTCCCAAATCCAAGAAAATCATAGATAAATGAGCCGAACCCCCAATCGGATTTGAGACAACAATGGGATCCTCTACCATACATGTTCTAAGGTGTAGAGACTCTACTATAGAAGCGGATATAAAAGAATGCGATGCGCCAAAATCAAAAAGAGTGCGTACAGGATGATCAACAGAAAAACTAAACTTTCAACAGAAATATTTCTATCTCTCTCTTGAGTGGGTGCCATGAGAGCATGAACTTGCCCTCCAGAAGGTCCTGCCCTTTGCCCTTGCTTCTTTGGGCAATCCTTAATCACATGTCCTGTCTCGCCATAATGGAAACAACCACCCATCTTCCTCTTCTTCTTTCTACAGTCTTTAGCGATGTGGCCAATGATACCACAATAGTTACACTTCCTCTTGTCGCATGGCTTGTTGTTCTTTCCACCCTTCTTATTGTCCACCTTCTTGTTTTTAAGTTCATCCTTCTTCACTTCTTTCTTCCCACCCTTGTCTTCTTCATGTAATAGCACCATGTCGACCAATCTCTCAAAAGTTGCGCCCATTGGAATATGGGACATAGCTAGACCATGCAATTGTTCATTCAGGCCTCTAGCAAAACGTAAAGCTTTCTTGTGAGGTGTATCTACCAACTCCAACCCAAATCTTGCAAGAAAATTGAATTTGTTGACGTATTCCTTGACTGACATACTCCCTTGTTTGAGTGCTAGAAACTTCTCCATCTGTAGGCTTTGTTCAGCTGGCGAGAGGAACTTCATCTCAAACCTTCGCCTAAAGTCCACCCAAGTCTCAACTGGTTGCTCAGCACTAGTAATGTCCCACCAGTAAGAGGCTTCTTCATTCATTAGCCAAGCGGCCAATTGTATCTTCCTCCTATCATCCACTTCAAAGATAGCAAACAACTCTTCTATTTCCTTGAGCCAGTTCCGTGCTTCAAAAAACGTCTCAGTCCCTTTAAAGATCTTTCTGCCCATAGCACGGAAGTCCTTACAAATCTTAGCAAAAGCATCTACGCGAGGAGCGACAGCAGCTGGGGGAGGAGGAGGAAGAACGTTGGCTGGCCCCCGGCAGTGGCCCTAGCCTCTAGGTATCGTCTGAAACAAGCAGGTATCGGAACACCCTCAGGTATCTCGGGTTCCCCAGACATGCTGAAAAGAAAAAGGAAAGGATTCAAAACAAAGAAAAGAAGGATAGTGCATATGGCTTTGGGGAATATGCCTTTTTAAAATAACAATACTTTTCCTTGAAAACGCTTCTTTAAATCATGGTTTTGAAAATATTTTCTTTAAAATATGCATTTGAAAATAGTTTTCAAAATCTTTTATCCATTTTGGTAACTTTCAGCTCTGATACCACGTGTAACACCCCACCTCCATTAAGGTCACTCACAAAGGGAATGCATTAACTTTAGTGGGGGTCATAAGAGTATAGAACAGATAAAATTACAAAACAGACAAATTTAAGCAGCGGGAAAAAATTATAACTTTTATTCCATAGTAGCATAATAGGATAAACTTTCATAAGGGTTGTTTCAAACATCGACACCAAAACATCAAATATCTGTCTTGTTTCTCAAAAGAAGCATAATACAAAATAACATAACATAATTTCCCAATTAAGAAGTAGCCAGCCATAGCAGTAAAGCAAAGAGTCCAAAGCAATACATCACAATCTTCGAGCTTGAAAAGAATCTGAACTAAGTGGTGGTATTCCCTCCCTGTGGACCTGGGGGGGGGGACGAAAGAAAGAAGGCAAAACAAAAACAAAGTCAGATATAAAGCCTGGTAAGTCCAGTGACTTTCAGCATGTAAACAGGTAAAGGTATCATGACATGAATAAACTAGATATAAGACATAACCATGATAACAAGCATCACAAGATAACGAGATAAGCATAAGATAAGACTAGAACATGATAAGGTATCATACTGATTCCTAATTTCTCTGCACCACCTAACTGGTGTTCAATTAATGCCATTTGTTACAAAACAAGATAAGTGATCTCCATTTCCTACATGATAGTTTTATAGGTACATATCTCATGATGAGGGTCCCACCTCATATTGACAGTTTACCTGTCCCCACCGTACCTGTCTTAATTGATCGGCTCCTACTCATAACGTTCCGCATGTGTTTGTATCAACCCGGCCCTTACTTGTAGATATCTATGCTGGTCCCACCATAGTGTGTATCATTTCCTAGGATGGCAACCCGATACAGTTCTAGAGTGCACAACTTTATACCTACTTGGTACTTAATGTCTAAATTTTCCCATGTCGGAATTACGTGCACGCCCGTAATCCGTCAGAACCTACACTGCCGTACCACCTGCCGCTATTTTGACCGCTTATACTCAGCCCAGTAATCGTGCCCCACCCTTCCTAGCTCAGGGTCCTGTTGATACCTAATGTGGGTTACTGTTGAAAAGGGTCCTGCTACTGGGGTTTTCCTAGGGTCTATTCGTATACCCCCCATATTGGTTAAGTGTCATCAATTAATCAATTCAAGTTTACTTAACCCACCCATTCATCATGTTATATTGGTTAAGTGACATTAATCCAGTCGAGTTACTTAACCCACCCACTTGTCATGTCATATTGGTTAAGTGTTGCATGTTGACATAACCCTACCATACTTAACATGTTTGTTTAGCATTAATTATTTATTAATGCATCAACCTCTCACATTGGACTTATTTGCGGTAGCTGGATTGTGCCGGGCGGTTCCGGGCAGTCTTACACTGCAAACCCGTTCCAACCTCGGGTTCAAGCATTTAATGCGCTAACCTCTCACATTAGACTTGTTGTTTGCGGTTGCTAGATGTGCCGGGCGGTTCCGGCAGTTTTACACCACAAACTCATTCTAACCTCGTGTTAGGCATTATTACCCATCTAATCTTCGCCTTTGACCTCTCACATTAGATTGTTGTCGTTGGGGTTGCTGGATGTGTCGGGCAGTTCCGGGCAGCCTTACACCACAACTCAAATCTAACCTTGTGTCTTAGGCGGCCAATAGATTTAATTAAATTATATACTTGCCAATTATGTACAAATTCCAATTTTTACATGCCAATTATCATATGCCCAATTATTGATTTACATGCCAATTTACATTTGCCCAATTATTAATTTACATGCCAATTTACCCAAACTTGCAATAATAATAATAATACCCCATATCCATCACAAATTATGCCCAATAATTCCACCAAACATGTTATGCCCATAAATTCACCCAAATAGGCAATACCCAATATTCCTCGTATTCCAAACGTTCGTATTTCGCGATTTCAGCCTAGGTTCGAAGTTAACCCAGGTTCAATTAAAGAAATTAATAAATAGGGGGAGATAGAAGTTGCATAAAATAAGAACAGGGAGAAAATAGGCATGAAAATATCATCACAGGCACGAAGGATAAGACTTGATAAGAACATCATCATGAACATGAAAAACTGATGTACAACAAGATAAACTGATGATAATAGCATCATGAGAATAAGAATAGAAGCAAAAGAACAACTTAGAATCAGGCATAGTCTCAATTTCATCTTATTACATGTCAAGACTAGATTTAGGTGTTCAAATCTAAAAATAACCGAACTTACAGCATTTGGATTAGAAAAGATAATTGAATCGCTTGTTGTTATTGAAGAACTCTAACTTGATATTGATTAATCCTCTAGGTTGATGAAGAACTTTTTGGTTTGATTTAGGTTTTAGTGGCGGCTAGGTTTAGATGAGAGTTTGGCGGTATGTAGGCGCCATGAGAGTGAATAATAGAATTAGGGTTTAGGTTTGGATATGTATTTATAGGTGTGTTAGGCAAACCATGGCCTTTAGATTAGCGTAGGAGTCATCAAACCCATCCAAACCAAAGAGTCATGTTACCCAGCCAACCACAGTGCGACACATAAGCCCTATAACACAAAATTTCGTCACAGACCATTCTAGGCCGACGGGCTAGATTCCAAACACCCTGAGTTGACCCTGGGGTCGACCCAGCAGGCCTCGGGTCGACCCATAAAATAGGTCAGTTTGGCGTTTTGCCTTCCCGCTTCCGCTGTTTTGATTTTTTTTTCTTGAATTTTAGGTTGATTTTTATTTTATTAATTTATATATATACATATATTTCCCTTATATGTATACAAACTTCCAAGGTCCATAACTTTCTCATACATTATCCGTTTAATGCAAATTTTGGGTCCATCTTGACCAGAATTTTGAGACGAACGCAGTGGTATAGTCTGTTTTACTTAATTCTCACTTTTAAAAATTAAGTATTCTTTTAATTCGTCTATTAATATTCATAGAAAAATATGGGGTGTTACACATATAATTTGTTTATCCAATTTTGTTGTTTCGTTAATAAATATTTTCACAGCGAAATGATATGCATACAAGCTTAGTACGTACTTGTCAACAATTGAAGAACGAGAAATCCCGAAAGTATAAGCCAAAAGTCAAATATATCAAACCAACCATTGAAGCTAGCAATGTAGTAGACAAGGAACAAAAATTACTGTAACACCCCACCTCCGTTAAGGTCAATCACAAACAGAATGCCTTAACTTCGGTGGAGCGTTTTAGGTAAAAGATGCAGATAAATAACAAGACTGATTGGTAAAATAGCTTGCACAAAGATTGTTTTCCAATTTTCTATTACAACAAAGCATTTGTCTTGTTTAACAAAATAAAGAAACATAAAATGACAATGATATTCCCCAATAAAGCATGAGCCAGCCATAGCAGTGGAAAAGAGAGTCCAAAGCAATATGTCGACTATCTTCGAGCTTGGAAAGAGCAACGGTCCAAGCTAAGCTGAGTTATTCCCTCCCTGACTACCTTGGGGGGAGGGGGAGAAACGGAAGAAAAGAAGCGAAACAAAACTAGGTCAGACATAAGTCTGGTAAGTCCAGTGACTTTCAGCATGTAAATAGGCAAAAGCATCATGACATGAATAAACTGAATATAAGACAATACCGTGATAACAAGGATAACAAGATAACCTAATATTAGCATAGATATGATAAGGCAAGGTAAACTGAATGCATTTCTACTCTTTCTCTGCTTTGCTACTACCACGTTATTCTGATTTCTATATCTCTGCACCACCTAACTAGTGTCCCAACCAGTAATCTGTATAAAATGATCATATGATAATGTGATCCCAATCCCCGCAATTGTGGTAGCCTTCAGGTGTACATCTATTATGAGGATTCCACCTCAATCCGCCTAATTGCCATGAATATGTTAGATGTACCCTTACTACCCTATCGATCGGCTCCTTACTCATATTAATTTTCCTCGTGTCTGTGTCAATTGGCCCTCTCTTGCATGTAGATACCCTGTGCTGGTCCCACCATAAGGTGTATTCGTCCCTATGATAGCAACCCGACATGATTCAAGATGCACAATGTACAACTACTGGTACCCAGTGCCTGCTTTTTCCACTCCGGAGTATGTGCATGCCCGTAATCCGTTGGAACCTACACTGACGTACCCCCTGCCGCTATTTTGACTGCTTACAATCAGCCTAGTAATCGTGCCCCACCCTGCCTAGTTTAGGGTAACATGATACATCTATGTGGGTTACTGCTGAAATGGGTCCCCGTTACTAGGGTTTCCTACTGGTTAAGTTTGTGGGCTTATATATATAAATATTACCCAGCTACACGAGATGTACTTAACCCTCCCACCAATTCAAACATGTTTATTTAACAGTTAAGTTTGTGGGCCTATATATACTAATATTACCCACCTACACGAGATGTACTTAACCCTCCCACCGATTCAAGCATGTTTATTTAACGGTTAAGTTTGTGGGCCTATATATATTAATATTACCCACCTACACGAGATGTACTTAACCCTCCCACTGATCAAGTCAATACATATTATTGGTTAAGCTTGCCTTAACCCTATCTGCTTCGTTCATGTAATAATGGTTAAGTGTTGTCCATTCATGTTAACTTAACCCACCCACACATCATGTTGTATTGGTTAAGTGTTTCCTATTAACTTAACCCTGTTCATTCATCATGTTATATTGGTTAAGTGTTTCTTATTAACTTAACCCCACTCGTTCATCTTGTTATATTGGTTAAGTGTTTCCCCTTAACTTAACCCTACTCATTCACATATTGGTTAAGTGTTTCCTTATTAACTTAACCGTACTCATTCATCATATCATATTGGTTAAGTGTTTCTTATTAACTTAACCCTACTCATTCATCATGTTATATTGGTTAAGTGTTCCTCATTAACTTAACCCTATCCACTTGTTCATGTAATGTTGGTTGAGTTGTCATCTTACTCAGGTTAACTTAACCCTGCCTACCTAACGTGTTTAAGGTATCATATTCATCTTTGATCAGCAATAATTAATTATTAATGCACAAACCACTCACATTAGGTCAATAACTTGCGGTCGTTGAATGTGCCGGGCGGTTTCGGGCAGACTTCTGACACAAGCCAGACCTAACCTCGTGTCTAAGCATTTCTTAGTTATGCCTACGACTTCTCTCATTAGACTGACCGTTTGCAGTTACTGGTTAGACCGGTTGGTTCCGGGCAGGTTTCTACCGCAAATGGAGTCTAACCTCGTGTCTCGGCATGTTTATCTTAGCCAATTTATTCATCTACATCGTAGGCTTTCCAATTACAGTATTCACTTTCAACAGATTTCAATATATTAGTCAGTTTAACAAATTAAACATCACTTAAAGTTCCATTAACATATCTCGCCTAATAAAAAATTAAGCCTATAAACTTAAATACCCAAAATCATGGTCATAATTCACAATATAACACATGCCCTAAGGTTTAGTCATATTGAACCATACAAAATATTCTCCAAAGACCCCCAATCATGATTCATAGTATAAACTAAGCCAAATTATAGCCTTTAATTACAGTGCATGCCAATTACCCAAAATCCAAATTTAGGCTTGTTCACATTTAACAGTTATCCCTATCTTACTATAGGTTTTCATGCCCAAGCCATATATCACTATACACAATAATCTCCTTCTTCCAAGTCATAAACTATCATATATAATATGCCCCAATTTTAGGTCTTAAACCACAACATGTACTATGCCTTACATGTTTACAGCTCAATTTATGCCCCAAACCCCAAGTCACATGTCCAATATACTTTATGCCTCAAATCTCAAGTCATATGTTCAATACACTTTATGTTTAAAATACAACATGTGTTACGTCCTCAAATCAGTTACAAATCAGTTATGCCCAATTATACATAATTTAATACTTTTCCCAATTTTAGCGCTGGCCATGTCCAAATCATATATTATGCCAAATTTTTTCCAACGTACATCCATCTCTTATGAGATTTGGCTCAGGCTCGTAGTAGCCTGGCTATAAAAACAAAAAGGGAAGAAGGAAAGAAGAGATAAAGAATGGACATAATAATATCAATGAGATAGATCCAATGGATATAGAAAGACAGATAGAAATAGGCATAATCTCAGATTCAGATTTATTACAATGTCAGAATCACAGTTAAATTTTATTTCTGAAAGTAACATGAACTCACAAATTATAGAACGGTCTTGAATTCTGGGATATGATTTATGAATTTGATTAGCTATTCCTTTGATGTAGACTTTGATTGTTAACTTGAAAACTCTAATTTGATTGATTAAGATGGAGGCTTGGTCACTTCAGGTTTTAGCAGCATATAGATGCCTATGAATTCGTGTGGAGAAAACAATAGGTATAGGGGTCTTTTTATAGGTGTATAGGGAGATTTAAAGCCATCAGATTGGTCTAGAAGTCATCAGAATCGTCCAGAGCAGAGTACCACGTCACACAGCGAATCAGAAAGTGACACGTGGCGAAACACGTCATCGGCCAAATCTGGGCCGACAAGGGTCGACTCCCCTATAGGGGGTCGACACCTATGTCGACACCCCTATAGGGGGGGTCGACACCTATGTCGACTCCCCCTAGTAGGGGTCGACACCCCTGAGCGGGAAATTTCCCGCTCAGCCTGCTTTGACCCAAATTCGAGATTTGAACACTGTTTTGACTTATGGAATTATTTTATATGTATATATATACTTCCTTGGGCGTATACAAACTTCTAAGGCTTATAACTTCTTCATACGGTGTCCAATTTACGCAAACTCGGACTCTATCCCAAGCATAATTCCGAGACGAATGCAATGACATAACATGTTTCCCTTAATTCCCACTTTTAAAATTAAGTATTCTTTAATTCGTTACTTTAATATTCATAGGAAATACGGGGTGTTACATTCTCCCCTCCTTTAAAGGATTTCGTTCCTGAATTCTCCAAATCAAGGAGGATGTATCCTAACATCCAACATTCATCTACTCAACCATTCAATCACAGGCATCCATTGTCCTTCAAAATATTTCTAATGCTTTCATGATCATATGCATAGTGTGTGTACATGTCTTTATCTAATGCAAAATCAGGCGGTCTACTGATTCAGTTGACTGCCTTAATGCGAATTTATGTTAGTGCCATGAGTCCATCATGTATGCAATTATTCCTAATCATACTTTATAACTTCTACATGAGTGCTCAATCATTCGTACAAATGCAACATCCATATGATAACACATCAAGTTTCAATCCATATATATTAAAATTCACTCATGCATATGCAATATGGAAGTGACGGAGCCGATCTAGTGTCTAATGCGTGTGTATATGCATCCACGAGCAACCACTAGCAAACACTTACATCCACTTGCATCCACCAAACATAAAACATGTCTCAAACACACGTTTATATCCATTGGTTTCTCTCTAAGGATCGAGGATAGGACCGAGAGGATATACTTAAAAGATAAAGACTAGCAAATAAACTTTACAGAGAGGGATCAAGGATATACCCTCAAAAAGGGTATGATGCGCGTATCTAGTCTTCAGTCTTCTAAGTCGCATCTTCTTGAGCTTCATTCCATTGTGCTCTGACTCTCTTAACTTATCCATTGTGTCAACTATCTGAGAGTCTTTTCTTTGTGAAGTCCCTATTTGATCCCAAAAGCGTAGGTCATACTCCTAGAGAAGCCAACTACTAACTTAACCGAAGGTTTTAAAATCAAAGTTTGATATGTATTCTGAACTTTTCCTTTTCACATAAAGAGGAAGTCAACCTTTTCCTTCTGAAGGCATCCGCTACGACCTTACCCTTACATCAAAATGGCGCCTAGTCCCGTGTCGCATGCATCCATGTATACCGTAAGCCTTTTACTACCGTAAGGTAAAAGTCAAAATTGGGGCCGTTGTAAGAGCCCTCTTCAATTGTTGGAAAGCGACATCACAACCAATATCCCGAGCAAAGGTTAGATTATTCTTCGTCAATCTTGTAAGTGGGGATAATACCTTCGTAAAGTCCTTAATGAACTTCCTATATTAGCCCGCTAGTCCAAGAAAGCTTCTTACTTCTGTTGCATTCCTTGGAACTTTCCAGTCTTGCACTACAACTACTTTTGCGAGATCTACTGCTATCCCTTCTTTGGACGCCACATGTCCTAGAAACCTTACTTCTTCTCTCCAAAAATGGCATTTGGAGAATTTTGCTTTCAGCTGGTGTGCACGAAGAGTATCCACGACTTCCCTTAAATGCAAAGCATGCTCTTCCTCACTCTTAGAGGAAACCAAAATATCATCTATGCACAAGTGAAGTGAATCGCCCACCTTTGTAGCGAAAACAACTGGAGCACCCCCATTCAGAAATACTTCGCCTTATGAACCCCTTTTCAAGCAACTTTTTAACTTGCTTGTTGAGCCCTTCCTTTCCCTTGGAGTCATGTGTCGTATAGGTAACCCAACTGGCTTTGCATTGTCAACTAGATATATGCTGAAGTCTATCTCGCGCTTTAGGGGGCAAACCCCTAACCCAATCAAAACATCTGCGTACCCATGGACTACTCTAATGGATCACAAATTGTCGATAGATATATCAAGTGATTCTAGGTAGCTAAGCCTAACTGATCCCTTCGGATCGCACAAAATCTCGAGGGTATTCCCGAGGCAAGTCAAAAGTCTATCTACCCTCCTTTCACAATTACTAGCTAACCAATCCATGCCTAGAATCAACCCATAGCCCATGAAACCAAAAACATAAGCATTACACTTAAACTCAACACTTAATATGGCTATTCTCAAATCCTTACAAACCAAAGATAAATGAGCCGAACCACCTATTGGATTTGAGACAATAATGGGATCTTCTACTATACAAGTACTAAGGTGTAGAGACTCAACTATGGAAGCAGATATAAACGAATGGGAAGCGCTAAAATCAAAAAGAGTACTAACAGGATGATCAAAAAAGAAAAACTAAACTTTTTCAACAGAAACTTTACTACCCCTCTCTCAGGTACGCTGGCGGTGAGAGCATGCACTTGCCCTCCTGAAAATCCTGTCCTTTGTTCTTGCCCTTGTCCTTAATTATATGATCCGTTGTACCATAATAAAGATACTTCCTCTTGTCTTAGGTTTTACTATTCTTTCCTTCTTGTGAACCAAGTCCATATCCATGAGTTTCTCGTCCTTGGGTTGTGCTCCTTAGCCAAACTCCCTCATTCTCATCTTTACCATCCTTGTGTAACACGTTGACAGGTCTCTCGAAAGCTGCCTCCATCGCACGGAAAACCCTACAAAGCATGAAAGAAAATTAGCCGCAGGTGAAACTACTGCGGCTATAGATGGAAGTTGGGCACTTCTTTGCCCTTTAACAGGTGTCGTAGTCTCATCAAGCCTATGGAACCATGTCGCGATGAGGTTACCTCCCAGAAAGCCAGGAGCTCCAGAGACTCGGGAAAGAAGGAAACAAGGATTCAGACAGAGGATCAAAAGATAGTGCATATGGCTTTTGGGGAGTATGCTTTTAAAACAAAAATTTTCTTTTGAAAAAATGCTTCTTTTAAAATAGTTTTGAAATTAATTTTTCAAATCTTTTATCTGATCCGGTAACCTTCAGCTCTGATACCGTTAAGGTCACTCACAAAGGGAATGCCTTAACTTCGGTGGAGCGTTTTAGGTAAAAGATGCAGATAAATTAGAAGACAAAAAAATAAAACAGCGAAAAATAAATAAAACTTTACTTTATTGATAAAACAACAGCTTGGTAAAACAGCTTGTACAAAGATTGTTTTCCAATTTTCCATTACAGCAAAGCATCTGTCTTGTTTAACAAAATAAAGAAACATAAAATGACAATGATATTCCCCAATAAAGCATGAGCCAGCCATAGCAGTGGAAAAGAGAGTCCGAAGCAATATGTCGACTATCTTTGTAACACCCCACCTCCGCTAAGGTCACTCACAAAGGGAATGCACTAGTTTTGGTGGTGTATTATCTAGGTAAACATACACAGAGATATCACAAGGCAGAACATAAATAAAGCAGCGGTAGAAATTAAAAACCAAATTTTTATTACTTTCAAGAAAAGAGTCAAAACCTCATATATCCAAGGTACAAATTATTCCATTACAACAAGTTCTAAATAAAGAAGCATAAACTTAGGATAACAAAAGTAAATTATTCCCCAAACATAGCAGAAGTGCAGCCATAGCATAGCTCAAGACCAAACCGTTCATGAGCTGACAGAAAGCAAGCTAAATCCAAGCTAAGAGCTAGTGTTTCCTCCCTGAGAACCTTGGGGGGAAACGAAAGAAAAAGAGGCGAAAGAAAAAGGGTCAGTCATAAAGACTGGTAAGTCCTAGTGACTTTCAGTATAAAAACTAGTAAAGTTAACAAGACATGAGTAAACGGAAAGTAAACATAGGGATGATAATAAGACTGGCAAGATAACTAGGATAACAAGATAAATCAAGTCTAGCATCGCATATTCAAGATTCGCTGCACCAACTGTACTAGTATTCTAACCCATGTCAAGTATTAACCATGAAATGATCCCTTGGCCCAATATCATGAAGTGACCCAATACGGGGTCCTACGATGCGATCTACTAATCGATCGGCTCCCTAAAAGTTCTAGCTCGGCATGTGTCTATGTCATACGGCCCAATCACGAAATGTAGTCACCTGTGTTAGGTCCACCCTAGGGTGTATCAAGCCCTAGAGTGCCAACCACCGACACGAATCAAGCACGCACAGTGTAGACCTACTGGTGCCTAATGCCTGCTTTTTCAACTCCGGACTACATGCACAACCATAGTCCTCCTGAACCTACAATGGCGCACCTACTCAGCCGTCGTTCTGGTCGCTTACAATCAACCCTGTAATCGTGCCCCACCCTGCCTAGTCCTAGGGTATCGTGATACATCTAAGTGGGTTACTACTGAAAAGGACCGCGTAACTATGGTTTCTAATGGGTTAAGTGTTGTCATTCAAATTCGTGACTTAACCCTATCCAAATCATGTGTCAAGTTGGTTAAGTATATTCAAGTGGTTCATGACTTAACCCTATCATGTGGCATTAATTCATTAACACACCCCAACCTCTCACATTAGACTAGTTGTTGTGGTTACTGGATTTGCCGGGCGGTTCCGGGCAGATTTACACCACAACATAGCCTAATCTCGGGTTTTACGTGCGATATGACCAACTACCCACATTGGATCCTATCATTTGCAGTCACTGGATTTTCTGGGCGGTTCCGGGCAGATTTACACTGCAAACTCAACCCAACATCGAGTTGGCCATTTTCAAATTCATGTCATGTCCCGGTTCAAGTTTCGAGTCTAAATTCATGTCAAGTTTTCATGTCATGTTTCATGTCAAATCGTGTCAAGTTCATGTCCATTTCCAGGTTCAAGTTATAACAATGTTCTGGTTTCAAGTTTATAGTAAATTCAGGTTTGCCTAAACTACCCAAATCGTATTCCCATCGCACGTGAATTCGAATCGATACAAACAAATCTAATTAGGGAATAACATAGAAAGAACGGGCATAAGGTGGCAAAAGTGATTACAAGTCACGCATGGTATAACTTGAGGTAAATTACTACAACAATACTGGCATATGGAATAGAGGACTCAAATATCTAACCTAGCAAAATAGGGTGATAGTCATAGTAACAGTTGACATATAATAACCCCAAACTTGTGAATAACAACTAATTCAACATCACAGACATGTTAACATCATGGACATGAGGGGTTTAGGTTTACAACATATTTAGGCCTCGAATCAATTTCATATAACTATTACCACAAGTCAAGATTCAAGATGAATAGATCCAAGGTGGACAAATAGTAGATCCAAAATACTAGATTCAAAATGAACAATGATAGATCCAAGATATACAATGATAGGTCCAAGATGATTGTCATACTTATGTTCAATTTCAATTTACAACATGTTCATATTACGTTTACAGTTTAAATCTAAAAGTAACTGGGGCTTATCGATCGTGGTTCGAGAATTAGAAAAAGAAAGTCGATGTTGAATCTTTATGTGCTTAGTCGAGTCCTAACAGAAATCCCCAAATTAGCAAATCTCTCAACGTAGTTTCGGTGTAGAAGAAGTAGTCCCTTTCCTTAACTTTTCAACCAGAATTTTGAGCATCATAAGGTCAGAGAGAATTTTGTGTAGAGAGACTAGTGTTAGGGGCTGTTTATATAGGGTCAAGCCAACGAATCTAGACAGAAACGAGGCCAGAAACAACAAAATGAACTCAGATTCAAAAATGGGTTCTGTCACCAGGTCGACCCCCAGGTCGACACCCAGGTCGACTCAATGGTCGACCTGGTCCTGGGCAGGTCGACCATAGAGTCGACCCCCAGGTCGACCTGGTCCTGGGCATGAAATTTCCCGCCCAGTCCATTCTGGGGTTTGAATTCAAAATTTGAATTTGAATTCTGAGTTGTTTTGAACTTGAAAATTTCTGAAAACTTCGAAGGGTCATATCTTGGTCACAAGGACTCCGATTTTTCGAAAACTCGGACTCGATTCCAAGCAGAATTTCGAGGTGAACGCAATGGCGTAATCCGTTGCCCTTGATTCTTATTTTAAAAATTAATTCTGCCTTGATTTATTGTTATAACACGTTATCAAAATACGGGTTGTTACATTCTCCCCTCCTTAAAGGATTTCGTCCCCGAAATCTCTAAGTTAGGGAGGATGTGTCCTACCATCCATCATCCATCTACTCAAAACATCATCCACAAGCAGCCATTGTCCTTAAAAGGTTTCTAGTGCTGTATGAACATATGTAGAAAGTGTGTGTATATGTACTTATCTAATGCAAAAGATCAGGCGGTTACTGATTCAGTAGACCTCCTTAATGCAAAATATGTTAGTGTAATGAGTCCAACATGTATGCAAAATTCCTAACATACTTTATAATCTCTACATGAGTGCACAAACATTCATTCATATGCAACATCCAAGTGATAGCATAACAAGTTCCATCCATGTACAAGTATAAGCACTCATGCATATGCAACATGAAAATGTGACTGAGCCGATCTAGTGCCTAATGTGTGTCATGCATCCACTAGCAATCACTTGCAAACACTTGCAACCATTTGCAAACATCAACCATAACATGTTTCAATCACATGTTTACATCCATATGGTTCGACCTAAGGTTCTCAAGATAAGATCGAGAGGATAACAAGACAAACATAGGTAGTAAAAGCATGATACGAAAGGTTTTCAAGTTTATAGGAAAAAGAGATCGAGAGTGTACCCTCAAAAAGAAATGGGTAAAGCGCACGTATCTTCTCTTCGGTTTCCCAAGTTGCGTCTTCTTGGGCTTCACTCCACTGAACCTTAACTAGCTTGAATTCTCGATTCCTTAGCTTCTTGATCTCCGTTCCTAAGATACGAATCGGAATTCGCCTCAATGTTGCTTCTTTTTCCACTTCTATGCCTTCAAGGATGCTTGGCTCAAGCACTTCGGCTGATTCATGTAAGCACTTTTGGAGATGCGAGACATGGAAGACATTGTGTACTCCGGCCAGCCTCTCGGGTAATTCTACCTTATAGGCCATCCGCCCAACCCTCCCAGTGATAGGGAACGGTCCTACGAACCTTGGTGCTAGCTTTCCAACCGCTCCAAAACGAACCACATTGCGTAAAGGAGAAACTTTTATAAAGACCATATCTCCGACTTCGAACTCTAGGTCTGTCCTTCTCTTGTCCGCATAAGATTTTTGTCTATCTTGGGTCGTTTTCATCCGTCTTCGTATCAACTCAACCTTCTCAGAAGTGTCCCTTATCATGTCGGGCCCAAGTATAAGCCTGTCTGTTGTCTCCCACCAACAAGTTGGAGATTTGCACGGTCTTCCATACAGGGCTTCGAACGGTGCCATTCCGATGCTAGCTTGGTAACTATTATTATACGCAAACTCCACGAGAGGAAGATGGTCTTCCCAAGTGCCACCAAAGTCAAGAATGCATAATCTCAAAAGATCCTCTAGTACCTTATTTACCCTTTCGGTTTGTTCATCCGTCTGCGGGTGGTAGGCCGTGCTTAAGCTCAGTCGTGTACCCAGTGCTTCTTGCAGACTATTCCAAAACTAGCTAGTGAAAATCGGGTCATGATCACTAACTATACTAGAAGGAACCACGTGCAACCGTACCACCTCTCGAAGGTAAATAGACGCTTGCCATGATGCGGTCCTCTTGCTTTTCACCGGAATGAAGTGAGCACTTTTCGTGAGTCTATCAACTATGACCCATATGCTAGTATTTCCCTTCCTTGACCTAGGCAGTCCATCCACGAAATCCATCGAGATACTCTCCCATTTCCATTGCGGAACCTCCAAAGGGTGTAATAGCCCACCGGGCTTCTTCGACTCGGCCTTTACTTGTTGGCACACCATGCACCTTGAAACGAACTCTGCCACGTCCTTTTTCATCCCAGCCCAAAAGAATATGCGTTTCATATCTCTGTACATCTTATCCCCTCCGGGATGTATAGTCATCTTCTAGTGGTGCGCCTCTTCGAGAACTTTCCTTACTAAATCTCCCACTTGTGGGACACATAGCCTTCCATCACGCCTTAGCCATCCCTTGTCATCTATGGCATACCTACCGAGGTGACTTGACATCTCACCACTAATCAGCTTGTCCATGACTTCGACTATCTGTGGGTCTTCCTTCTGTGAAGTCCCTACTTGATCTAGAAGTGTAGGTCTTAACTCAAGAAATGATAACGTAACAGTCAATGACTCAACAGCAGGTGTAAAATTAAAGGTTGCTATAAACTCTAGACTTTTCCTTTCAACAAACAAGGGGCTCAAGGTCAACCTTTTCCTACTTAGCGCATCTGCCACCACATTACCCTTGCCAGGGGTATAAGCTATATCGAAGTCATATGATGCCAAGAATTCCATCCACCGTTGTTGTCTCATATTCAAATCTTTCTGTGAGAAGAGGTACTTAAGCGATTTGTGGTCGGTATATAGCTCGAACCTCTCCCCAAGAAGATAATGGTGCTAAGATTTAAGTGCAAAAACGATCGCCGCCAACTCCAAGTCATGTGTGGGATAGTTCTTCTCATGAACTTTAAGTTGTCTACTCCCATAGCATATCACTTTCCCTTCTTGCATTAGGATTGTGCCTAATCCCGTGCCACATGCATCTGTGTACACGGTAAACATCTTACCTCCATCGAGTAATGCCAAAACTGGAGCTGTGGTGAGGGCTCTCTTAAGTCTCTGAAATGCAATCTCACATTCTATGTCCCATGCAAACGCTAGGTTTTTCTTTGTTAACCTAGTAAGAGGGGCTGAAATCTTTGCGAAGTCCTTAATGAACTTCCTATAGTAGCCCGCCAAACCGAGAAAGCTTCTCACCTCCGTTGCGTTCTTAGGAATTTTCCAGTCTTGCACCGCAACTACCTTTGCGGGGTCCACGGCTATGCCTTGCTTAGAAACTACATGTCCAAGAAACCGAACTTCCTTCCTCCAAAAATGGCATTTGGAGAACTTAGCCCTCAACTGGTGTGCTCTAAGTGTATCCATGACTTCCTTGAGATGTCTAGCATGCCCTTCTTCATCCTTTGAGAAGATTAAAATATCGTCTACGAAAACTACTACAAACTTGTTAAGGAACTCCCGAAACACCCTACTCATCAAATCCACAAACTACGCGGGTGCATTCGTTAACCCAAACGGCATGACGAGCCATTCGAAGAACCCATCTGGAGTCCTGAACGCAGTTTTGTCAATGCTATCCTCAGCCACTCTAAGCTGATGGAATCCTGTGGCTAGATCGAGTTGAGAGAAAACAGATGCTCCCACAAGCTGGTCAAACAAATCGTCGATTCTTGGCAGTGGGTGCCCATTTTTCTTAGTTAGCTTGTTTAACTCACAATAATCTACGCACAG
Organism: Allium sativum; assembly: GCA_030737875.1. Classification (NCBI taxonomy): domain Eukaryota; kingdom Viridiplantae; phylum Streptophyta; class Magnoliopsida; order Asparagales; family Amaryllidaceae; genus Allium; species Allium sativum. The sequence continues at coordinate 1,023,583,811 of CM060926.1, forward strand.
ACGAAGCGAACCATCCGCCTTAGTAGCGAATACCACCGGAGCACCCCATTCAGAAATGCTTCGCCTTATGAAATTTTTATCAAGCAACTCCTTAACTTGTTTACTAAGCTCTTTTCTTTCTCGCGGGGCCATGTGCCTAACGGGCAATGAATCTGGCTTGGCATTATCAACAAGATAAATACGGAAATTTATCTCGTGTTTAGGGGGTAACCCCTTCACCTCATCAAAGACATCTGGGTATTCTCGGACTACTCTTACAGATTGCAAATTATCAACGGACGAGTCAAGAGATTCAAGATAACACAACATGACCGGACCCTTAGGGTTACAAGAAATTTCAAGGGTATTACCAAGGCGAGTCATAAGCCTCACTACCCTTCGTTCGCAATCAAGAATGGCTCCATAATTGGACAACCAATCCATACCTAGGATCAAACCGTATCCCATAAATCCGAGAACATAAGCATTACACGTGAATTCTACGCTTAAGATAGAGATCCTCAAATCCGCACACATCATAGATAAATGGGCAGAGCCCCCTATTGGATTTGAAACTATAACGGGATCCTTAACCAGACTACTACTTAGGTGTAGATTTTCAACAATATCAGAAGAAATAAAAGTATGCGATGCGCCAGAGTCAAATAAGGTTCGAACAGGAAATTCAGAAATGTAAACAAGGCTTTCTACGGAAATATTACTACCTCGGTCCAGTGCAGGAGTGGTGTTGAGAGCATGCAACTGCCCTCCAGAAGGTCCTGCTCGCTGGGCCTGCCCTTGCCCTTGCTTCTTAGGGCAATCCTTGCAGATGTGTCCAGTATCTCCACAATGAAAGCATTCACCCAACTTTCTCTTCTTCTTTCTATAGTCTTTAGCTAGATGTCCCGTAATAACATAAAAGTTACACTTCCTTGTCTCACGTGCCTTGTTATTATTATTGTTGTTGCCCTTGTTATTCTTGTTATTCTTGTTGCCTCCCTTCTTGAAGTCAACTTTCTTATTCTGAGTCTCATTAGGCTTAACCTCCTTCTTGATATTCTTGTCTTCCTAATGAAGTAGAGCCATATCCACCAAGCTTTCAAAGGTCGCCCCCATGGGTATATGAGTTATGGCCAAACTGTGTAGTGGCTCGTTCAATCCTCGAGCAAAGCGTACAACCTTTTTCTGGGCCGTGTTGACCAAGTCCAAACCGAACCGAGCAAGCTGATTAAACTTATTCACGTACTCCCTAACAGACATGTCCCCTTGCTTGAGTGCTAGGAACCTCTCCATCTGAAGGTTCTCTTCTGCTGACGATAAGAATTTAAGCCCAAACCTCTCTCTAAAGTCTGCCCAAGTCTCAATTGGCCTGGTAGCGTTGGTGACTTCCCACCAAAATGCAGCTTCCTCTTTTAACAACCATGCTGCCAACTGAACTTTCCTATGATCCTCCACATCGAAGATAATAAACAAGTCTTCAGTCTCCTTTAGCCAGTTTCGTGCCTCAACGAAGGTTTCAGTTCCAACGAAGTTCTTGCCGCCCATTGCTTTAAAGTCTTTGCATATTTTGGCAAAGACGGTACTGGGAGGAGGAGGAACCGCAACCACTGGGGGAGGAGGAGGAGGGATGTCTGCCGGGCCCGCGCTGTTGGCCCTAGCTTCTAAGTACCTTCGGAACCATCCAGGTATGGGTATTCCCTCAAGAAGGTTAAGATCAGACATGCTGAAAAACGAAAAGAAAAAGATTCAAACGAGGAAACAAAGGAAAGTGCTAATGGATTTTGGGGAATAGCCTTTTTAAACATAAAACTTTCATTGAAAAATGCTTCTTTATATACGGTTTTGGAAAATAGTTTTAGAAGGTTTTTAAAACTTTTGTCCCGTCTGGTAACCTTCTGCTCTGATACCAAATGTAACACCCCACCTCTGCTAGGGTCACTCACAAAGGGAATGCACTAGTTTTGGTGGAGTATTATCTAGGTAAACATACACAGAGATATCACAAGGTAGAACATAAATAAAGCAGCGGTAGAAATTAAAAACCAAATTTTTATTACTTTCAAGAAAAGAGTCAAAACCTCATATATCCAAGGTACAAATTATTCCATTACAACAAGTTCTAAATAAAGAAGCATAAACTTAGGATAACAAAAGTAAATTATTCCCTAAATATAGCATAAGTGCAGCCATAGCATAGCTCAAGACCAAACCGTACATGAGCTGACAAAAAGCAAGCTAAATCCAAGCTAAGAGCTAGTGTTTCCTCCCTGAGAACCTTGGGGGGGGGAAACGAAAGAAAAAGAGGCGAAAGAAAAAGGGTCAGTCATAAAGACTGGTAAGTCCTAGTGACTTTCAGTATAAAAACTAGTAAAGTTAACAAGACATGAGTAAACGGAAAGTAAACATAGGGATGATAATAAGACTGGCAAGATAACTAGGATAACAAGATAAATCAAGTCTAGCATCGCATATTCAAGATTCGCTGCACCAACTGTACTAGTATTCTAACCCATGTCAAGTATTAACCATGAAATGATCCCTTGGCCCAATATCATGAAGTGACCCAATACGGGGTCCTACGGTGCGATCTACTAATCGATCGGCTCCCTACATGTTCTAGCTTGTCATGTGTCTGTGTCATACGGCCCAATCACGAAATGTAGTCACCTGTGCTAGGTCCACCCTAGGGTGTATCAAGCCCTAGAGTGCCAACCACCGACACGAATCAAGCACGCACAGTGTAGACCTACTAGTGCCCAATGCCTGCTTTTTCAACTCCGGACTACGTGCACGACCATAGTCCGCCTGAACCTACAATGGCGCACCTACTCAGCCGTCGTTCTGGTCGCTTACAATCAGCCCAGTAATCGTGCCCCACCCTGCCTAGTCCCAGGGTATCGTGATACATCTAAGTGGGTTACTACTGAAAAGGACCGCGTAACTAGGGTTTCTAATGGGTTAAGTGTTGTCATTCAAATTCGTGACTTAACCCTATCCAAATCATGTGTCAAGTTTGTTAAGTATATTCAAGTGGTTCATGACTTAATCCTATCATGTGGAATTAATTCATTAATGCATCCCAACCTCTCACATTAGACTAGTTGTTGTGGTTACTGGATTTGTCGGGCGGTTCCGGGCAGATTTACACCACAACATAGTCTAACTTCGGGTTTTACGTGCGATATGACCAACTACCCACATTGGATCCTATCGTTTGCAATCACTGGATTTGCCGGGCGGTTCCGGGCAGATTTACACTGCAAACTCAATCCAACCTCGAGTTGGCCATTTTCAAATTCATTCTAAGTGTCATGTCCCGGTTCAAGTTTCGAGTCTAAATTCATGTCAAGTTTTCATGTCATGTTTCATGTCAAATCGTGTCAAGTTCATGTCCATATCCAGGTTCAAGTTATAACAATGTTCACGTTTCAAGTTTATAGTAAATTCAGGTTTGCCTAAACTACCCAAATCGTATTCCCATCGCACGTGAATTCGAATCGATACTAACAAATCTAATTAGGGAATAACATAGAAAGAACGGGCATAAGGTGGCAAAAGTGATTACAAGTCAAGCATGGTATAACTTGAGGTAAATTACTACAACAATACTGGCATATGGAATAGAGGACTCAAATATCTAACCTAGCAAAATAGGGTGATAGTCATAGTAACAGTAGACATATAATAACCCCAAACTTGTGAATAACAACTAATTCAACATCACAGACATGTTAACATCATGGACATGAGGGGTTTAGGTTTACAACATGTTTAGGCCTCGAATCAATTTCATATAAATATTACCACAATTCAAGATTCAAGATGAATAGATCCAAGGTGGACAAATAGTAGATCCAAAATACTAGATTCAAAATGAACAATGATAGATCCAAGATATACAATGATAGGTCCAAGATGATTGTCATACCTATGTTCAATTTCAATTTACAACATGTTCATATTACGTTTACAGTTTAAATCTAAAAGTAACTGGGGCTTATCGATCGTGGTTCAAGAATTAGAAAAAGAAAGTCGATGTTGAATCTTTATGTGCTTAGTCGAGTCCTAACAGAAATCCCCAAATCAGCAAATCTCTCAACGTAGTTTCGGTGTAGAAGAAGTGGTCCCTTTCTCTAACTTTTCAACCAGAATTTTGAGCAGCATAAGGTCAGACAGAATTTTGTGTAGAGAGACTAGTGTTAGGGGTTGTTTATATAGGGTCAAGCCAACGAATCTAGACAGAAACGAGGCCAGAAACATCAAAACGAACTCAGACTCAAAAATGGGTTCTGTCACCAGGTCGACCCCCAAGTCGACACCCAGGTCGACTCTATGGTCGACCTGGTCCTGGGCAGGTCGACCATAGAGTTGACCCCCAGGTCGACCTGGTCCTGGGCAGGAAATTTCCCGCCCAGTCCATTCTGGGGTTTCAATTCGAAATTTGAATTCGAATTCTGAGCTGTTTTGAACTTGAAAATTTCTGAAAACTTCGAAGGGTCATATCTTGGTCATACGGACTCCGATTTTTCGAAAACTCTGACTCGTTTCCAAGTAGAATTTCGAGACGAACGCAATGGCATAACCCGTTGCCCTTGATTCTTTTTTTAAAAATTAATTCTGCCTTGATTTATAGTTATAACACGTTATCAAAATACGGGTTGTTACAATCTTCGAGCCTGGAAAGAGCAACGGTCCAAATTAGTTGAGCTATTCCCTCCCTGACTACCTAGGGGGAAACGGAAGAAAAGAGGCGAACCAAAACTAGGTCAGACATAAGTCTGGTTAGTCCAGTGACTTTCAGCATGTAAATAGGCAAAAGCATCATGACATGAATAAACTGAATATAAGGCAATACCGTGATAACAAGGATAACAAGATAACCTACTATTAGCATAGATATGATAAGGCAAGATAAACTGAATGCACTTCTACTCTTTCTCTGCTTCGCTACTACCCTATTATTCTGATTTATGTATCTCTGCACCACCTAACTAGTGTCCCAACCAGTAATCTGTATAAAATGATCATATAGGGGTCATGAGTGTATAGCTTTGATACCAAGTGAAACACCCCACCTCCGTTAAGGTCACTCACAAAGGGAACGCCTAAACTTCGGTGGAGCGCTATAGGTAAAAGATACAGATAATTTACAAGACAGACATATAAACAGCGGAAAAACTAAATTTATTTCATAAGCACGTGGTTCAGTCAAAACATTACAACGACTATCTCAAACCAACTTCCAAATCATTACAACAAAATCTCTGTCTTGATTAAAACATAAAGAAGCATAAAATAAAAATAAGGCAGCATAAATCCCGAATAAGAGTGTATCCGAAGCCATAGCCCAAGGAAAGAGAATCCAAGAAATACATCTACTCTCTTCAAGCTGGAAAGGGTCTGAACTAAGCTGAAGTATTCCCTCCCTACGGTCCTTGGGGGGGAGGGGGGAAACGGAAGAAAAGAAGATGAAACAAAATGGGTCAGACATAAGTCTGGTAAGTCCAGTGATTATTCAGCATGTAAACAGGTAAAAGGATCATGACATGAATAAACTGAACATAGGACAATCCCTAGAAATAAGATAACAACAAATAAGGTAAGATATACTAAATATACTATCGCACTCATTTCCATTTCTCTGCATCTACTAACTATTATTTCAACCAGCCTCACATGTTCATAAAAAAAAGATGATCCCCTTTATCGATCGGCTCCTACTCGTATACGTTTACCACTTGTGTCATTCGGCCTCGCTTGATTGTAGATACCTGTGTTGGACCCATCATGGGGTGTATCAAATCCTATGGTGGCAACCCGACACAATTCAAGATGCACAGTGTATAACTACTGATGCCCAGTGCCTGCTTTTTCCACTACGGAGTACGTGCACACCCGCACTCCGTCGAAACCTACACTGATGCACCACCAGCCGTTGTTTTGACCGCTTATAATCAGCCCAGTAATCGTGCCCCACCCTGCCTAGTTTAGGGTACCATGATACATCTATGTGGGTTACTGCTGAAATGGGTCCCCGTTTGTAACACCCCACGCCCGCTATGGTCACTCACCAAGGGAATGCCATAGCATCGGTGGAGTATTTTAGTGAATATAGAACAGAAAAATTACAACAAGACAGATATAATTAGTACTTGAAATTTAAAAATATCATCTCACAACAGCGGAAATAAACATGTCTGGTTACATCATAAACCACGATAAAAGTCAAGTACAATATCCATCAAAATAAAGAAGTACATAATCCCACTCTCTCATACAATAGCCATAACAAAAGAAAAGATAACTGGATAACTGGAGCTTTACATCTACCCAAGCTCCTAAAGACTGGAACAGCAATCCGATCAAGCTCTACTACCGCTAGGATCCACCGTAGGACCTGAGGGTTGGGAAAAAAAGATAAAAACAACGGGGTCAGACATAAGTCTGAGTGAGTCCTATAACTTTAACCATACAATCATTAAAGTAACCAGAGAAGACATAAACTTGACCTACGGTAATATCTGGGGATGAATGGCTACACTAAGCAGCTTGGTGAACTTAGGATAAACTAAGATAACCGTAAGGACGCATCTACCCACCCAAGGATAATTACTAACTGCACCACACCAGTCATTCCTACTTAAAGGTTGATCCCTTCCAAGGACTTAGAAAAATTTCCCCAGTAGTCTCGTGCACCCCTAGCCCACTACATAGGTGCCGTCTGCCCCTATCTCCACTAGGTGTACTCAGTAATTCTTACCCAGTAGTTTCATGTACCCCTACATAGGTGTCGTCTGCCCCTATCTTTATTAGGTGTACCCACTACTCCCCATCGATCGGCTCCCTACCGTAGATACCCGTGCTGGTCCCACAGTGGGGTGTATCACTCCCCTAAAGTGGCTACCCAATACTATCAACGGTGCACGGCTTTATATCTACACGATGCAACAACGGCTTATCTACCAGCCCGGGCCCACACACGCATATGAAACCCGTTGGACTTGCGTTGCCACCGCTAACCCGTTTTGGCCTCTTATAATCAAGCCCAATATGCGTGTCCCGTCACTCGACATGGGTCGAGCCCACAAAGATACGTTTGGGATATTGGTTGAAATGGGGCCCCAACAAGCTACCCACCTAAGCTTGTCATATATCTAGTGTATCCCACTTAACCCTTTAATCATGTTTAATTACATGTTTTCACTTGGTTAAGTATTCTAATCGTATTCTCTATTGCCACCCAAGGCAACCCACTAGATTCCACATGCCACCCAAGGCAACCTCAAAATTTCCTCATGCCACCCAAGGCACCCACTTAACCCCTCATGTCCCACTACATGCTAATATGGTTAAGTGTTTCTTAATTAATTAAGACCGTGATCTCCCATAAAGACCTCCCACATTAGACTGACTGTTATGACCGCCTGGTTAAGCCGGTAGAGTCCGGGCAGTCTTACGTCATAACAGAGTCTAACCTCGTGTCTTTACCTTAATCACGTATTTAATTCATGGCTAAGACCTCTCACATTGGGCTGACATTTGTAGCAACTGGTTAAGTCGGTCGGGTCCGGGCAGTTTTACACTACAAATGAGTCCAACCTCGTGTCTTAGTCGATTAATTACACCTAATTAATCACCCCCATATTAATTATCCCTAATTAATATCAAGTTTTCCATAACATGGGTAGACCTAACTCAATAGGTAAATTCCCATGGGGTAGACCTAACTCAATAGGTAAATTCCCACTTATGGTAATTTATTTTTATGGTATGCTTAATCATACCCAATCATTCATTTATTAACATATTTACCAACCCCATCGTTCCCCACGTAAATCGTTCTCATTTCATGACATAATAAAAGGGGAAGATCCATCACAAATATCATGGGTTTAGCATATAACTTTGTCATGGGTTAAGAGGATGTCAACTTGCATATATGAACACATTTTAACCCAACCACATTTAACCCAAACTTGCATATTATCATACACATGATTTGCATAACATGTTGCATATGAGCTTGCATATTATCATACACATATTTTGCATAGCATGTTGAACTTGCATATAAGCATTCTCATGACTTGCATAACATGTTAAACATGCATTTAGGCATACACATAACTTGCATAAGCATTCACATACTTGCATAAACATTCACATACTTGCATAAGCATACATAACTTGCATAAACATGCATAACTTGCATATCATGTCATTTAAGCATATACATATCTTGCATAAGCATTCATATACTCGCATAAGCATGCATAACTTGCATATCACATAAATCTTGCATTTAAACATATACATGACTTGCATAAGCATCCATACACTTGCATAAGCATGCATAACTTGCATATCACTTTAAACTTGCATTTAAACATATACTTATCTTGCATAACTTACTTTATTAAACATGCATAATTCCACTCATTAAATATGCATAAATCCACTTGTCAAGCATGCATATACCAACTTGTTAAACATGCATAAATCAACTTATTAAGCATGCATAAACCAACTTATCAAATATGCATAAACATAGAACAACATAGAGTAACATATCATTATACATGATTCAAACTCACTAATCCGCATTTAAGACCATAAGTCTCATTACACCCAATCTACTTACTTTAACAATTGGTGTTAAAGTGATAGAAACTCACCAAACTCAAGATTAGCAACCTTATGAAGTAGAATTAGTTGCTAACTATGAAGATAATGATGATCAGAGAATGATTTGAGAGGGATTAGCTTGAAACTTCCTTCTTAGATTAGTGGAGGCTCCTCTTAGGATTTAATTTGGCGGCATGAGGCCATCATTTCTATTTTTGGTAAGGATTAAGGGGGGTTTAGGGTGTATTTATAGATTAGGTGAGTGTTTTAGGCCCTTAGATTAACCCTAGATTAGATTAGGACCCTTAGATTTCGGAAATCTCTAGAACCAGCCCTCCTAGCCAGCCTGAAACCCAACCTGGTGCAACCTGGTGCACCCAGGTTCAATGGACGGCGCGCCCCTGTCGACAGGCAAGTCGACAGGCAAGTCGACACCCCCTGTCGACAGGCCTGTCGACAGCCCTGTCGACATGGGTAGGGCGGGAATCTTCCCGCCTGACCCCGCCTGTTCCATCCCACAATCTGAAATTTTAAATTTTTAAATCTGTTTTAGTTTTGAATTTTCTGCAAACTTCATCGGGCCATAACTGGGCCATACGGACTTCGATTTTCGAAAACTCGGACTCTATTTTGCGTATTTTTCCGAGACGAACGCAATAACGCAACCCGTTTCCCCTAATTCCCACATCTGAGATTATTTATCCTACAATTAGTGAATTTTAGTATTAACCAAAAATTCGGGGTGTTACATTCTCCCCTCCTTAAAGGATTTCGTCCCCGAAATCTCTAAGCTAAAGAGAATGAATATCCTACCATCCAAACATCCATCTATTCAATCCATCAAACACGGGCATCCATTGTCCTTAGAACAATTTCTAATGATGTATGAGCATATGCAAAGAGTGTGTGTATATGTTCCCTATCTAATGTATGAACATATGCAAACCATGATAGTGCCATGCATCCATTATGTATGCGAAAGAACCCTATCGACACATACAATATCTACATGAGTGCACAATCATTCACCAAAATGCATCATCCATGTGATAACACAACCATTATACATCCATAAATATATCTTCCTACACACAATTTTATGCAATATGCAAAATGAAGTGACTGAGCCGATCTAGTGCCTAGAGTGTGTGTATATGCATCCACGAGCAACCACTAGCAAACACTTGCATCCACTTGCATCCATCAACCATAACATGTCTCAAACACATGTTTCAACCATAGGTTTACCCTATCTAAAGGTCAAAGGTACTAACGAGAGGACATACCAAAGATAAGATAAGTACTAGACAAGCGATAAAGGAGAAAGTAAAGACATACCCTCAAAAAGAAATGGGTACAATGAACGCATCTTCGCTTCCGTCTCCCAAGTTGCGTTGCTCTCATCTTCTCCCCATTGCACCTTGACTAGTTGAACCTCTCTGTTTCTCAACTTCCTAGTCTCTGACCCAAGGATGCGAGTAGGAGCTCGTCGAATAGTCGCATCACGCTCTACCTCTACATCTCTAAGGAAGCTCGGCTCTACCACCTCTGCCGTCTCATGTAAGCACTTCCTCAGATGTGATACATGGAATACATCATGAACACCACTAAGTCTGTCGGGCAACTCCACCCTATATGCCATCCGTCCAATCCTTTCCTTGATAGGAAACGGCCCAACAAACCTCGGTGCTAACTTCCCAACGGATCCGAAGCGAACAACATTCCTCAACGGAGATACCTTAACAAAAACCATATCCCCAACTTCAAACTCAAGATCCGTCCTTCTCTTGTCCGCATAAGATTTTTGCCTATCTTGCGCTGCTTTCATCCTTCTTCGAATCAAATCGATCTTCTCAGAAGTCTCCCTAATCATATCAGGCCCAAGCAAGATCTTATCCGTAGACTCCCACCAACATGTAGGTGATCGACAAGGCCTTCCATAGAGAGCTTCGAAAGGAGCCATACCAATACTGGACTGAAAGCTGTTATTATATGCGAACTCCACCAATGGAAGATGCTCTTCCCATGTACCTCCAAAATCTAAGATACAAAGCCTCAAAAGGTCTTCTAAAACACGATTCACCCTCTCGGTCTGGCCGTCTGTCTGAGGATGATATGCGGTGCTCAGACATAATTGAGTCCCTACTGCTTCTTGCAAACTTCTCCAGAACTCGCTAGTGAAGATAGGATCTCGATCACTAACTATGCTAGAGGGTACCCCATGTAATCGAACTATCTCTCGAAGATATACTGAAGCTAGCCATGGAGCAGTCCTCTTACTCTTCACAGGTATGAAATGGGCGCTCTTAGTAAGTCTATCTACCACCACCCAAATTCCTGTATTACCCTTCCTCGATCTGGGTAACCCGTCAATAAAATCCATCGAGACGCTATCCCACTTCCATTGCGGAACCTCCAATGGGTGAAGCAACCCACCTGGTTTCCTTTGCTCCACCTTCACTTGCTGGCACACCAAACATTGAGCAACATACTCGGCCACATCTTTCTTCATACCGGCCCAGAAGAAAACCCTCTTCATGTCTTGGTACATCTTGTCCCCACCGGGATGAATGGTCATCCTAGAACGGTGTGCATCATCAAGAATAACCTTCCTCAAACCTTCATCTTGCGGTACACAAAGTCTACCGTCTCTACGCAAGCACCCCTTATCGTCTAGGGTGTACCTACTCAAATGGCTGGACGACTCCCCCCTTATGAGCTTCTCTATCAACTCAACCAACTGTGGGTCGTCCCTCTGTGCTTCTCCAATCCGCCCCAAAAGAGTAGGTCTAACTTCCAAAGAAGCTAGCAAACCGGGTACATAGTCAATGGAAGGTCTGAAATCAAACATCGAGATAAATTCCAAGCTTCGTCGTTCCACGAACAATGGACTCAAAGACAACCTTTTTCTGCTCAAGGCGTCCGCCACCACGTTACCCTTGCCAGGGGTATACGCTATCTCGAAATCATAGGATGCTAAGAACTCCATCCACCTTTGCTGTCTCAGATTCAAATCCTTCTGAGAAAACAAGTATTTCAATGATTTATGGTCAGTGAACAACTCGAATCTCTCACCAAGAAGATAATGGCGCCAGACCTTAAGCGCAAAAACAATAGCAGCCAACTCTAAATCATGGGTAGGGTAATTTTTCTCATGTGGCCTTAACTGCCTTCCACCATAGGCTATTACCCTTCCCTCTTGCATTAAGACTGCGCCAAGTCCTGTCCCACAAGCATCGGTATAAACAACAAATGGCTTGCTCCCATCTGGCAACACTAAAACTGGAGCAGTGGTTAAAGCTCTCTTTAACCGTCGGAACGCATCATCACAATCTACGTCCCATGAAAAAACAAGATTCTTCTTCGTTAAGCGGGTTAATGGGGCTGATATCTTCGCGAAGTCTTTAATAAACTTCCTATAATAACCCGCCAAACCCAAGAAACTTCTTACTTCGGTAGCATTCTTTGGAACCTTCCAATCCTGAATTGATACTACCTTCGCGGGATCCACAGCTATCCCCTCCTTGGAGACCACGTGCCCCAAGAACCGTACTTCCTTCCTCCAGAAGTGACATTTAGAGAATTTAGCCTTAAGGCAATGCGCTCGAAGAGTCTTCAACACCTCCCCAAGATGTAGGGCATGCTCTTCCTCACTCTTAGAAAATACTAAGATATCATCCACAAAGACCACCACAAATTTATTAAGGAACTCCCTGAACACCCTACTCATCAAATCAACAAAGTATGCAGGGGCGTTCGTCAACCCAAATGGCATTACCAGCCACTCATAGAAACCATCCGGAGTTCTAAAAGCAGTCTTGTCAATGCTATCCTCAGCCACCCTCAACTGATGAAACCCCGTGGCTAAGTCCAACTGAGAAAATACTGAAGCGCCAACCAACTGATCGAAAAGATCATCAATCCTCGGCAATGGGTGTCTATTCTTCTTTGTGAGCTTGTTGAGTTCTCTATAGTCTACACAAAGTCTGAGGGACCCATCCGCCTTCGTAGCAAATACTACTGGAGCACCCCACTCCGATATACTTCGTCTTATGAACCCCTTCTCAAGCAACTCCCCTACTTGCTTATGGAGTTCCCTCCTCTCACGAGGAGCCATGTGGCGCACTGGTAAAGATACCGGTTTAGCATTATCCACCAAATATATTCGGAAGTCAATCTCCCGTTTCGGAGGTAAGCCCTTCACCTCCTCAAACACATCCGGATATTCCCGGACCATTCTAACAGATTGCATACTCTCGACCGAAGCGTCAAGCGATTCAAGATAACTTAGCATAACAGAGTCCATGGGATTACAAGAAATCTCGAGAGTGTTACCCAAACGGGTCATGAGCCTAACAACTCTCCTTTCGCAATCAAGAACGGCACCATTACTGGATAACCAGTCCATGCCCAAAATCAACCCATAGCCCGTGAAGCCCAAAACAAAAGCATCACATCTAAACTCAATGCTAAGTATAGAAATCTTCAAACCCAAACATATCATGGACAAATAAGTGGAGCCCCCAATTGGGTTTGAAACAACCAAGGGATCATCTACCAGACTGGTGTCTAAGTGCAGTGACTCAACTAATGATGATGAGATAAACGAATGCGATGCGCCTGAATCAAACAATGTACGGACAGGATGATCAAATAGAAAAACCAGACTTTCAACGGAGATAGTTCTACCTCTTCCCTGAATCGGTGGAACCGCGAGAGCCTGTACTTGCCCACTAGCCTGACCTGGTGCCATAAGAGCTTGCACCTGTCCTCCTGAGGTAGACCCCGTCCTTTGCCCTTTCTTAGGGTAATCCTTCACTAAATGCCCTGCTTCGTCACAGTGGAAGCAGCCAGTCTTCTTCTTCTTGCGACAATCTTTGCTTAGGTGGCCAGGTATCCCACAATTGAAACACTTCTTCTTCTTGTCCTTGCCACCGTTGCCTTTCCCACCTTTGTTTTGTTGTTGCTGAGGTCTCTTTTGATCTCCCTTCTTCTCGGGTGCCCTATTAGCATTGGGACCCTTCTCTTCTTCATACATGAGTGCCATGTCAACTAGCTTCTCAAAGGTGGCCCCCATAGGGATATGAGTCATAGCCAACCCATGCATCGGTTCATTCAAGCCTTTCACGAACCTCAAAGCCTTCTTCTCCGGTGTATTCACCATATCTAGGCCAAACCTTGCCAATTGATTAAACTTGTTAACATACTCCTTCACCGAGAGATTTCCTTGCTTTAGAGTCAAGAATCTTTCCATATACAGGTTTTCCTCCGCCCTTGAGAGAAACTTTGCCACAAATCTTTGCCTAAAATCCGCCCAAGAGTCAACGGGGCGTTCTCCATTAGTGACCTCCCACCAGAATGAGGCCTCTCCCTTCATTAACCAAGCAGCCAACTTGACTTTCTTTCCTTCTTCCATCTCAAAGATATCTATCAACTCTTCCACCTCCTTAAGCCAATCTCTAGCCTCCACAAAGGTTTCAGATCCTTGAAAAGGTTTTCCTCCCATAGCTTTGAATTCCTTACAAGTCTTAGCAAAAGTATCCGTGCGAGGAGGAGGGGGAGGAGGAAGATCGGGTGCTACGGTTGGTGGAGGAACATTTGCTGGACCCGCCGTGGTGGCCCTAGCCTCCATCAATCTCCTATACCATACTGGTACCGTCACACCCTCCGGAAAGTTAAGATCCTCAGCCATGCTGAAACGAAAAAGGAAAGATTCAAAACGGAGAATTCGAAGGATATAGATATGGCTATTGGGGATTATGCTTTTCTTTCAAAAACTTTTCTCTTTAAAGACATGTTTTTGAAAATATTACTTCCAAAAATGTTTTTAGAAAAATAGTTTTCTAAAAAATTTTATCTGTTCCGGTAACCTTTGCTCTGATACCACGTGTAACACCCCACGCCCGCTATGGTCACTCACCAAGGGAATGCCATAGCATCGGTGGAGTATTTTAGTGAATATAGAACAGAAAAATTACAACAAGACAGATATAATTAGTACTTGAAATTTAAAAATATCATCTCACAACAGCGGAAATAAACATGTCTGGTTACATCATAAACCACGATAAAAGTCAAGTACAATATCCATCAAAATAAAGAAGTACATAATCCCACTCTCTCATACAATAGCCATAACAAAAGAAAAGATAACTGGATAACTGGAGCTTTACATCTACCCAAGCTCCTAAAGACTGGAACAGCAATCCGATCAAGCTCTACTACCGCTAGGATCCACCGTAGGACCTGAGGGTTGGGAAAAAAAGATAAAAACAACGGGGTCAGACATAAGTCTGAGTGAGTCCTATAACTTTAACCATACAATCATTAAAGTAACCAGAGAAGACATAAACTTGACCTACGGTAATATCTGGGGATGAATGGCTACACTAAGCAGCTTGGTGAACTTAGGATAAACTAAGATAACCGTAAGGACGCATCTACCCACCCAAGGATAATTACTAACTGCACCACACCAGTCATTCCTACTTAAAGGTTGATCCCTTCCAAGGACTTAGAAAAATTTCCCCAGTAGTCTCGTGCACCCCTAGCCCACTACATAGGTGCCGTCTGCCCCTATCTCCACTAGGTGTACTCAGTAATTCTTACCCAGTAGTTTCATGTACCCCTACATAGGTGTCGTCTGCCCCTATCTTTATTAGGTGTACCCACTACTCCCCATCGATCGGCTCCCTACCGTAGATACCCGTGCTGGTCCCACAGTGGGGTGTATCACTCCCCTAAAGTGGCTACCCAATACTATCAACGGTGCACGACTTTATATCTACACGATGCAACAACGGCTTATCTACCAGCCCGGGCCCACACACGCATATGAAACCCGTTGGACTTGCGTTGCCACCGCTAACCCGTTTTGGCCTCTTATAATCAAGCCCAATATGCGTGTCCCGTCACTCGACATGGGTCGAGCCCACAAAGATACGTTTGGGATATTGGTTGAAATGGGCCCCCAACAAGCTACCCACCTAAGCTTGTCATATATCTAGTGTATCCCACTTAACCCTTTAATCATGTTTAATTACATGTTTTCACTTGGTTAAGTATTCTAATCGTATTCTCTATTGCCACCCAAGGCAACCCACTAGATTCCACATGCCACCCAAGGCAACCTCAAAATTTCCTCATGCCACCCAAGGCACCCACTTAACCCCTCATGTCCCACTACATGCTAATATGGTTAAGTGTTTCTTAATTAATTAAGACCGTGATCTCCCATAAAGACCTCCCACATTAGACTGACTGTTATGACCGCCTGGTTAAGCCGGTAGAGTCCGGGCAGTCTTACGTCATAACAGAGTCTAACCTCGTGTCTTTACCTTAATCACGTATTTAATTCATGGCTAAGACCTCTCACATTGGGCTGACATTTGTAGCAACTGGTTAAGCCGGTCGGGTCCGGGCAGTTTTACACTACAAATGAGTCCAACCTCGTGTCTTAGTCGATTAATTACACCTAATTAATCACCCCCATATTAATTATCCCTAATTAATATCAAGTTTTCCATAACATGGGTAGACCTAACTCAATAGGTAAATTCCCATGGGGTAGACCTAACTCAATAGGTAAATTCCCACTTATGGTAATTTATTTTTATGGTATGCTTAATCATACCCAATCATTCATTTATTAACATATTTACCAACCCCATCGTTCCCCACGTAAATCGTTCTCATTTCATGACATAATAAAAGGGGAAGATCCATCACAAATATCATGGGTTTAGCATATAACTTTGTCATGGGTTAAGAGGATGTCAACTTGCATATATGAACACATTTTAACCCAACCACATTTAACCCAAACTTGCATATTATCATACACATGATTTGCATAACATGTTGCATATGAGCTTGCATATTATCATACACATATTTTGCATAGCATGTTGAACTTGCATATAAGCATTCTCATGACTTGCATAACATGTTAAACATGCATTTAGGCATACACATAACTTGCATAAGCATTCACATACTTGCATAAACATTCACATACTTGCATAAGCATACATAACTTGCATAAACATTCATAACTTGCATATCATGTCATTTAAGCATATACATATCTTGCATAAGCATTCATATACTCGCATAAGCATGCATAACTTGCATATCACATAAATCTTGCATTTAAACATATACATGACTTGCATAAGCATCCATACACTTGCATAAGCATGCATAACTTGCATATCACTTTAAACTTGCATTTAAACATATACTTATCTTGCATAACTTACTTTATTAAACATGCATAATTCCACTCATTAAATATGCATAAATCCACTTGTCAAGCATGCATATACCAACTTGTTAAACATGCATAAATCAACTTATTAAGCATGCATAAACCAACTTATCAAATATGCATAAACATAGAACAACATAGAGTAACATATCATTATACATGATTCAAACTCACTAATCCGCATTTAAGACCATAAGTCTCATTACACCCAATCTACTTACTTTAACAATTGGTGTTAAAGTGATAGAAACTCACCAAACTCAAGATTAGCAACCTTATGAAGTAGAATTAGTTGCTAACTATGAAGATAATGATGATCAGAGAATGATTTGAGAGGGATTAGCTTGAAACTTCCTTCTTAGATTAGTGGAGGCTCCTCTTAGGATTTAATTTGGCGGCATGAGGCCATCATTTCTATTTTTGGTAAGGATTAAGGGGGGTTTAGGGTGTATTTATAGATTAGGTGAGTGTTTTAGGCCCTTAGATTAACCCTAGATTAGATTAGGACCCTTAGATTTCGGAAATCTCTAGAACCAGCCCTCCTAGCCAGCCTGAAACCCAACCTGGTGCAACCTGGTGCACCCAGGTTCAATGGACGGCGCGCCCCTGTCGACAGGCAAGTCGACAGGCAAGTCGACACCCCCTGTCGACAGGCCTGTCGACAGCCCTGTCGACATGGGTAGGGCGGGAATCTTCCCGCCTGACCCCGCCTGTTCCATCCCACAATCTGAAATTTTAAATTTTTAAATCTGTTTTAGTTTTGAATTTTCTGCAAACTTCATCGGGCCATAACTGGGCCATACGGACTTCGATTTTCGAAAACTCGGACTCTATTTTGCGTATTTTTCCGAGACGAACGCAATAACGCAACCCATTTCCCCTAATTCCCACATCTGAGATTATTTATCCTGCAATTAGTGAATTTTAGTATTAACCAAAAATTCGGGGTGTTACACCGTTACTAGGGTTTCCTAATCAACATGTTAAAATGGTTAAGTGTTCTCAAATTAACCTAACCCCACCCATCAGTTTAGTTAACATGTTGTACTGGTTAAGTGTTGCCTTAATTAACTTAACCCTACCTTCTTAGCCTGTCTGTTCCTTAGCTTTAATTCATTCATTAAAGCACCAACCTCTCACATTAGATCTATATTGTTGCGGTTGCTGGATGTGCCGGTCGGTTCCGGGCAGTCTTACACCGCAACTCAATCTAACCTCGGGTTCCTTTGGGCTTAATGCGCTAACCTCTCACATTAGATCTATATTGTTACGGTTGTTGGATGTGCTGGGTAGTTCCAGGCAGTCTTACACCGTAACTCAATCTAACCTCGGGTTAGGCATATTCGTCTTTTACCTAATTTACATATTTACCCTTCATATTTATATGTAAATTATCCACAATTATTGTCATTCAAGTCATGCCCCATTTACCCTCTAAATCATGTTCATAATTTTTAGGTATATAAATTATACCATTTCATTCTACTAATCATTTACATGATTATGAGCCAAACTATGCCAATAATATGTAATTTAATGTTTTTCCCAATGTTATCCCCGTTATACGTTTGCATAATTCACATAGAACGTTAGGCTTGCAACTTAGCCTAACTCATAAACATAAGGGAAAAGAAAGGAGCATGTACCATTCCAATAACGTAAAATAATATGGATCTAACTAAACATGTGTCATATAAATTTGGCATAGAACAATGAACTTGCATTTTAGATCCAATTAAGATGAATCTTAAGCATATGAATGGGAACTTACATAGAATTACACAAATCCAATTAGGCATGTAAATGTGAACTTGCATTTGAGTTGGATCAAATTAACATAGATCTAAACATATGAGAATGTAGATCTAAACATATAGGCATATATGACTTAGCCTAGAAACTTGCATGTAACATAACATGAAAGAATCACCAAACTTATATACAACATGATGGGTTCATCGCCAAATTAATATTCAACATGATGGGTTCATCACCAATTTAACATACAACATGATAAGTTCAATAAACCACAATAGTCTCATAGGCATATATGGTAGAATTGTCACAAGAATAGACATGAATCAGCATCACCATTATCTTACAACTAGGCACAGTTCTAGTTTCGTTTTATTACAAATCATGACTTCTATTTGTTCACATCTAAAGAATAACTGAACTTACAAACAAAAGAAAAATCTTGTTTTCTGAGACTGAAAAGCTATCCTTTGATGTAGACTATTGGTTCTCTAATTTTAATTTGGTCTGAGGCTTCTAACTTGCTTCCTAGCTTGCTTTCTAGTTGTAGAAGAATGGCGGCTACTCTAGTTTGGCCATAGACAGCATGACGGCTCCTTGGAATGAAATTGTGTGGTTTAGGGTTGAGGGTTGGGGTTGTTTATATAGAAGTTTAAATTGATGTAAGTCATTAGATCAACCTAGGAGAAATCAAAGCCATCCAGAAAAATAGAGCTATCCAAAAACCGCCACCTATGCCCTAGTGACTCAGCAGCGAGTCAGAAATCGTCACTGTTCGGATCAGAATACAAGAGTCGACCCCTACAAGGGGGGTCGACACCTATGTCGACTCCCCTATAGGGGGGTCGACACCTATGTCGACTCCCCTTGGGGGGTCGACCCTCTGAGCGGGAATTTCTGTTCTGTACACTCATGACACCTATAACTTAACCACGTGCTTATGAAATAAATTTATGTTTCCTCTTCTTCCCCTTTTATTATGGATTGCGATGTTGCTTTCCAACATTTGAAAAGGGCTCTTACAACAGCCCCAGTTCTGACATTTCCTGACGGGAGCAAAATGTTTACAGTATACACGGACGCATGCGGTATAGGATTAGGCGTTGTCTTGATGCAAGAAGGCAAGGTAGTTTGTTATGGGGGAAGGCAATTGAAGGTACATGAGAAGAACTACCCAACTCATGATTTGGAGCTAGCTGCCATTGTTTTCACTCTTAAGTCATGGCGTCATTACCTGCTAGGAGAAAAGTTTGAACTGTTTACTGACCATAAATCATTAAAGTACCTTTTCTCACAGAAAGATCTTAACTTAAGACAACAAAGGTGGATGGAGTTCCTTGCCTCATATGATTTTGAGATTTCCTATACCCCTGGCAAGGGCAATGTGGTAGCAGACACCTTGAATAGAAAGAAGCTAACCTTAGGTCCTCTCTTTATAGAAAGGCAAAGCTTGGAGTACATAGCAAACTTTGACTTTAGACCCTCCTCTGAATTTGTACCTGGTTTGTTAGCATCGCTAGAAGTGCGGCCTACTCTTTTGGACTCAATAGGAACCACGCAACGTGAAGACCCTCAGCTAGTTGATGTAATGGATAAGCTAATTAGGGGTGAGACTTCTAGTCACCTCAATAGATACTCCATCGACGATAAGGGTTGGTTGAGGCGGGATGGAAGACTATGCGTCCCACAAGGAAGGGATTTGGTGAAGACGGTTCTCGAAGAAGCACACCATTCTAAATTGACCATACACCCAGGTGGAGACAAAATGTATGAAGATATAAAAAGGGTTTTCATTTGGAATGGCATGAAGAGGGATATAGCTGAGTTCATCTCTAAGTGCTTGATATGCCAGCAAGTCAAAGCGGAGCATAAGAAGCCTGGTGGTCTGCTTCATCCTCTAGAGGTCCCACAGTGGAAATGGGATAGCATTTCGATGGACTTTGTTGATGGGTTGCCTAAGTCAAGAAGGGGAAATACCAGTATTTGGGTAATAGTGGACAGGCTCACTAAAAGCGCTCACTTTATACCTGTTAAGAGCAGAAGGACTGCCTCGTCTTTAGCATCCATCTATCTTAAAGAGATAGTTAGACTCCATGGGATACCCTCCAGAATAGTGAGTGATCGAGATCCTATCTTTACGAGCGAGTTTTGGAGGAGTTTGTAAGAGGCTGTAGGCACACAGCTATGCTTAAGCACGGCCTATCACCCCCAAACCGATGGTCAGACGGAAAGGGTGAACAGAGTATTAGAAGACCTCTTGAGATTGTGCAATCTTGACTTTGGAGGAACATGGGAGGATCATCTTCCTTTGGTGGAATTCGCTTACAACAATAGCTACCAAGCCACCATAGGCATGGCACCCTTCGAAGCTTTATATGGAAGACCATGCCGATCACCAACTTGTTGGTGGGAGTCTACAGACAAGCTCATACTTGGGCCAGACATGATCAGAGAAACTTCAGAAAATGTGGACTTGATACGAAGACGAATGAAAACTGCCCAAGATAGACAGAAGTCCTATGCAGACAAAAGAAGGTCCGACCTTGAGTTTGAGGTTAGAGATAGGGTGTTCCTTAAAGTATCTCCTTTGAGGAATGTCATTCGCTTTGGGTCCGTAGGAAAGTTGGCACCAAGATTTATAGGACCATTTCCTATCACTGAAAGGATTGGGAAGATGGCTTATAGAGTAGAGCTACCTGAAAGACTGGCTGGAGTTCATAATGTTTTTCATGTTTCTCAACTACGAAAGTGCTTACATGAGTCTGCGGAAGTTGTGGAGCCAAGCATACTAGAGGAAGTAGAAGTGGAACGAGAAGCGACTGTGAGAAGAGTTCCAACTCGTATATTGGGTACAGAAGTCAAAAAGTTACGCAACCGCGAAGTCAAGCTTGTTAAAGTTCAATGATGTAACGCTGCGGAAGACGCGACTTGGGAGACTGAGGACAAGATACGCGCAACCTACCCTTTTATTTTTTAGGGTACATCCTTGATCTCTTTTTCCATAAGTTTATACATGCTTGTATCTACCTTTTTAAGTATATCTCCTCGGTCCTATTCTTTATCCTTACGTAGAAACCAATGGATGTAAACATGTATTTGAAACATGTTATGATTGATGGTTGCAAGTGGTTGCTCGTGGATGCATACACACACACATTAGGTGTTAGATCGACTCAGTCACTTTCATGTTGCATATGCATATATGTATTTGTATATGGATTGAAACTTGGTGTGTTATCATATGGACGTTGCATTTGTATGAAAATGGGTCAGACATAAGCCTGGTAAGTCTAGTGATTATTCAGCATGTAAACAGGTAAAAGGATCATGACATGAATAAACTGAACATAGGACAATACCCTAGAAATAAGATAACAACAAATAAGGTAAGATATACTAAATATACTATCGCACTCATTTCCATTTCTCTGCAC
Organism: Allium sativum; assembly: GCA_030737875.1. Lineage (NCBI taxonomy): Eukaryota > Viridiplantae > Streptophyta > Magnoliopsida > Asparagales > Amaryllidaceae > Allium > Allium sativum. The sequence goes on from CM060926.1 coordinate 1,023,605,873, forward strand.
CTACTAACTATTGTTTCAACCAGCCTCACGTGTTCATAAAAAAAATGATCCCCTTTATCGATCGGCTCCTACTCGTATACGTTTACCACTTGTGTCATTCGGCCCCGCTTGATTGTAGATACCTGTGCTGGACCCACCATGGGGTGTATCAAATCCTATGGTGGCAACCCGACACAATTCAAGATGCACAGTGTATAACTATTGATGCCCAGTGCCTGCTTTTTCCACTACAGAGTACGTGCACGCCCGCACTCCGTCGGAACCTACATTGACGCACCACCAGCCGTTGTTTTAAGTTAAGATCTTTATGTGAGAAAAGGTACTTCAATGATTTATAGTCAGTAAACAGTTCAAACTTTTCTCCTAGCAGGTAATGACGCCATGACTTAAGAGCGAAAACAATGCCAGCTAGCTCCAAATCATGAGTTGGGTAGTTCTTCTCATGTACCTTCAATTGCATTCCCCCAAAACAAACTACCTTGCCTTCTTGCATCAAGACAGCTCCTAATTCTGTACCGCATGCGTCCGTGTATCAGAACTGGGGTTGTTGTAAGAGCCCTTTTCAAACGTTGGAAAGGAACATCGCAATCCAAATCCCAAGCGAAAGTTGGGTTCTTCTTCGTCAACCTTGTAAGTGGGGCTGAGATTTTCGCAAAGTCTTTAATGAACTTTCGGTGAAAGCCCGCTAGCCCGAGAAAGCTTCGGACTTCGGTTGCATTCCGTGGAACCTTCCAATCTTGCACCGCAACTACTTTTGCGGGGTCCACAGCTATCCCTTCTTTGGATGCCACATGTCCTAGAAACCTTACTTCTTCTCTCCAAAAATGGCATTTGGAGAATTTTGCTTTCAGCTGGTGTGCACGAAGAGTATCCATGACTTCCCTTAAATGCAAAGCATGCTCTTCCTCACTCTTAGAGGAAACCAAAATATCATCTATGCACAAGTGAAGTGAACCACCCGCCTTTGTAGCGAAAACAACTGGAGCACCCCCATTCAGAAATACTTCGCCTTATGAACCCCTTTTCAAGCAACTTTTTAACTTGCTTGTTGAGCCCTTCCTTTCCCTTGGAGTCATGTGTCGTACAGGTAACGCAACTGGCTTTGCATTGTCAACTAGATATATGCTGAAGTCTATCTCGCGTTTTAGGGGAAAACCCCTAACCTAATCAAAACATTCGCGTACTCATGGACTACTCTAACTGATCGCAAATCGTCGATAGATGTATCAAGTGATTCTAGGTAGCTAAGCCTAACTGATCCCTTCGGATCGCACGAAATCTCGAGGGTATTCCCGAGGCAAGTCAATCTTGTAAGTGGGGTTATTACCTTCGCAAAGTCCTTAATGAACTTCCTATATTAGCCCGCTAGTCCAAGAAAGCTTCTTACTTCTGTTACATTCCTTGGGACTTTCCAGTCTTGCACTACAACTACTTTTGCGAGATCTACTGCTATCCCTTCTTTGGACGCCACATGTCCTAGAAACCTTACTTCTTCTCTCCAAAAATGGCATTTGGAGAATTTTGCTTTCAGCTGGTGTTCACGAAGAGTATCCATGACTTCCCTTAAATGCAAAGCATGCTCTTCCTCACTCTTAGAGGAAACCAAAATATCATCTATGCACAAGTGAAGTGAACCACCCGCCTTTGTAGCGAAAACAACTGGAGCACCCCATTCAGAAATACTTCGCCTTATGAACCCCTTTTCGAGCAGCTCTTTAACTTGCTTGCTGAGCTCTTTCCTCTCCCTTGGAGCCATGTGTCTAACGGGTAGAGCTACGGGTTTTGCATTATCAACAAGGTATATGAGGAAGTCTATCTCCCGCTTCGGAGGTAAGCCCTTCACCTCTTCAAATACATCTAAGTATTCACGGACTACTCTAACACACTGCAAGTTTTCAACAGACGCATCAAGAGATTCTAGGTAGCTAAGCATAATAGAATTCATGGGATTACAAGAGATTTCGATAGTGTTACCGATGCGAGTCATAAGTCTAACCACTCTCTTTTCACAATCGAGGATGGCACCATTACTGGATAACCAATCCATGCCTAGAATCAACCCATAGCCCATGAAGCCCAAAACATAGGCATTACATCTAAACCCAATGCTTAGTACAAAAATTTCCAAATCCAAACAAATCATTGACAAATAAGTTGAGCCCCCAATTGGATTTGAAACAACCAAGGGATCCTCTACTATACTGGTGTCTAATGTGTGTGTATATGCATCCACGAGCAACCACTAGCAACCACTTGCAACCGCTTGCAACCATCAATCATAACATGTTTCAAATACATGTTTACATACATTGGCTTCTTCCTAAGGATCGAAGATATGACCTAGAGGATATACCTAAAAAGATAGAAACAAGTATGCATAAAATTCCTAGAAAAAGAGATCAAGGATATACCCTCAAGAAAAAGGGGTATGATGCAAGTGTCTGGTCTTCAGTCACCCAAGTCGCATCTTACTCAACGTTACCCCATTGAACTTTAACAAGCTTGACTTCACGGTTGCGTAGCTTTTTGATTTCAGTACCCAAGATACGAGTTTGTGGGTACCAAATGAAACATCCCACCTCCGTTAAGGTCACTCACAAAGGGAATGCCTTAACTTTGGTGGAGCGTTTTAGGTAAAAGATGCAGATAAATTATAAGATAGACAAATAAAGCAGCGGAAAATAAAGTCATTTTATAATCAATGTAGTTCAGTTAAGCTTTTACAACAAATCACTCAATCACACTTAAAAGTATTACATAAAAACTTCTGTCTTGATTCAAAAACTTCCAGGTATATAAGAAGCATAAAACATAGCAAAGTAGCATAAGTCCCCAAATTAAAGTGCAATCACAGCCATGGCCAAAGATAAGAGGTTCCAAGCCATACATCGCAAAATCTCCAAGCTTGGCAAGAGAAATGGTCCAGACTAAGCTGAGCTACTCCCTCCCTAACTACCTGGGGGAAACGGAAGAAAAGAAGACGAAAGAAAACAGGGTCAGACATAAAGCCTGGTAAGTCCAGTGACTTTCAGCATGTGAATAGGTAAAAGCAACATGACATGAATAAAAAGAATATAAGATAATACCGTGATAACAGGGATAGTAAGATAACATGAGATTAGCATAAGATATGATAAGGCAAGATAAACTAAATGCACTTCTACTCTTTCTCTGCTTCGCTACTACCCTGTTATTCTGATTTCTACATCTCTGCACCGCCTAACTAGTGTCCCAACTAGTAATCTACATAAAATGATAATACGATCCCAATCCCCGCAATTGTGGTAGCCCTCGGGTGTACATCTATTATGAGGATTCCACCTCAGTCTGCCCAATTGCCATGAATATGATAGATGTACCCTTACTACCCTATCGATTGGCTCCCTACTTGTATTAATTTTCCTTGTGTCTGTGTCAATCATCCCTCTCTTGCGTGTAGATACCCTATGCTGGTCCCACCATAAGGTGTATCAATCCTTATGATAGCAACCCGACATGATTCAAGATGCACAGTGTATAACTACTGGTACCTAGTGCCTGTTTTTTCCCCACTCCGGAGTACGTGCACGCCCGTAAACCGTCGGAACCAACACTGACGTACCCCCTGCCGCTATTTTAACCGCTTATAATCAGCCCAGTAATCGTGCCCCACCCTGCCTAGTTCAGGGTACCATGATACATCTATGTGGGTTACTGCTGAAATGAGTCCCCGTTACTAGGGTTTCCTACTGGTTAAGTTTGTAGGCCTATATATAAAAATATTACCCACCTACACGAGATGTACTTAACCCTCCCACCGATTCAATCATGTTTATTTAACGGTTAAGTTTGTGGGCCTATATATACTAATATTACCTACCTACACGAGATGTACTTAACCCTCCCACCGATTCAAGCATGTTTATTTAACGGTTAAGTTTGTGGGCCTATATATGTTAATATTACCCACCTACACGAGATGTACTTAACCCTCCCACTGATCAAGTCAATACGTATTATTGGTTAAGCTTGCCTTAACCCTATCCGCTTCGTTCATGCAATATTGGTTAAGTGTTGTCCATTCATGTTAACTTAACCCACCCACACATTATATTGCATTGGTTAAGTGTTTCCTATTAACTTAACCCTGTTCATTCATCATGTTATATTTGTTAAGTGTTTCTTATTAACTTAACCCCACTCGTTCATCTTGTTATATTGGTTAAGTGTTTCCCCTTAACTTAACCCTACTCATTCACATATTGGTTAAGTGTTTCCTTATTAACTTAACCCTACTCATTCATCATATCATATTGGTTAAGTGTTTCTTATTAACTTAACCCTACTCATTCATCATGTTATATTTGTTAAGTGTTCCTCGTTAACTTAACCCTATCCACTTGTTCATGTAATGTTGGTTGAGTTGTCATCTTAATCAGGTTAACTTAACCCTGCCCACCTAACGCGTTTTAGGTATCATATTCATCTTTGATCAGCATTAATTAATTATTAATGCACAGACCACTCACATTATGTCAATAACTTGCGGTCGTTGGATGTGCCGGGCGGTTTCGGGCAGACTTCTGACACAAGCCAGACCTAACCTCGTGTCTAATCATTTCTTAGTTATGCCTACGACATCTCACATTAGACTGACCGTTTGCGGTTACTAGTTAGGCCGGTTGGTTCCGGGAAGGTTTCTACCGCAAATGGAGTCTAACCTCGTGTCTCGGCATGTTTATCTTAGCCAATTGGTTCATTTACAGATTATTCCATCTTCAGGCTAGTTATGTCAATTTATTCATCTACATCGTAGGCTTTCCAATTACAATATTCGCTTTCAACAGATTTCGGCATATTAGTCAATTTAACAAATTAAACATCACTTAAAGTTCCATTAGCATATCTCGCCTAATCATAAATTAAGCCTATAAACTTACATGCCCAAAATCATGGTCATAATTCACAATATAACACATGCCCTAAGGTTTAGTCATATTGCACCGTACAAAATATTCTCCAAAGACCCCCAATCATGATTCACAGTATAAACTATGCCAAATTATAGCCTTTAATTACAGTGCATGCCAATTACCAAAAATCCCAATTTAGGCGTGTTCACATTTAACAGTTATCCCTATCTTACTATAGGTTTTCATGCCCAAGCCATATATCACTATACACAATAATCTCCTTCTTCCAAGTCATAAACTATCATATATAATATGCCCCAATTTTAGGTCTTAAACCACAATATGTACTATGCCTTACATGTTTACAGCTCAATTTATGCCCCAAACCCCAAGTCATATGTCCAATATACTTTATGCCTCAAATCTCAAGTCATATGTTTGATACACTTTATGTTTTAAATACAACATGTGTTATGTCCTCAAATCAGTTACAAATCAGTTATGCCTAATTATACATAATTTAATATTTTTCCCAATTTTAGCGCTGGCCATGTCCAAATCATATATTATGCCCAATTTTTCCCAACCTATGTCCATCTCTTATGAGATTTGACTCACGCTCGCAGTAGCCTGGCTATAAAAACAAAAAGGGAAGAAGGAAAGAAGAGATAAAGAATGGAAATAATAATATCAATGAGATAGATCCAACGGATATAGAAAGACAGATAGAAATAGGCATAATCTCAGATTTAGATTTATTACAATGTCAGAATCACAATTAAATTTTATTTCTGAAAGTAACATGAACTCACAAATTACAGAACGGTCTTGAATTTTGGGATCTAATTTCTGAATTTGATTAGCTATTCCTTTGATGTAGACTTTGATTGTTAACTTGAAAACTCTAATTTGATTGATTAAGATAGAGGCTAGGTCACTTCAGCTTTTAGCAGCATATAGACGCTTATGAATTCGTGTGGAGAAAACAATAGGTTTAGGGGTCTTTTTATAGGTGTATAGGGAGATTTAGAGCCATCAGATTAGTCTAGAAGTCATCAGAATCGTCCAAAGCAGAGTACCACGTCACACAGCGAATCAGAAAGCGACACATGGCGAAACACGTCATCGGCCAGATCTGGGCCGATAGGGGTCGACTCCCCTATAGGGGGGTCGACACCTATGTCGATCCCCTATAGGGGGTCGACACCTATGTCGACTCCCCTTGGGGGGGAGGGTCGACACCCCTGAGCGGGAAATTTCCCGCTCAGCCTGCTTTGACCCAAATTCGAGGTTTGAACCCTGTTTTGACTTCTGGAATTATTGTATATGTATATATATACTTCCTTGGGCGTATACAAACTTCTAAGGCGTATAACTTCTTCATACGGTGTCCGATTTACGCAAACTCGGACTCTATCCCAAGCAGAATTCCGTGACGAACGCAATGGCGTAACCCATTTCCCTTAATTCCCACTTTTAAAATTAAGTATTCTTTAATTCGTTACTTTAATATTCATAGGAAATACGTGGTGTTACAATTACGACACGAGACAATACAAATGTCATGTGTAGAAAATGAAATGCCTCGTGAACAAACTGAAATGTAAGAGGAAATTGAAATGCTCCATGAAGAAAATGAAATACGTGAAGAAGTTGAAATAACTTGCGAAGAAAATCTCAAGGTGGAAATCAATAGGCCAAATGAAGTTAAAAACTCAAGTATAGATGTAAAAAAATCCTAGAGGTCCAAAAAAAGCAAAACCAACTCCCATTAAGTCTTGAGATTCAATTTGAAGTTGAAGTCAATGAGGTAGCCACACCCATAAGAGATGGCTCGATACATTTATCTTCCATTCTTGGGCCGCTTGTACGAGATCATGTGCTGGTTACACTTAACGATTGGAGGTTACCAAGTTATGAACTAAAAGTTGAATTGTGGGAATCGATTCAGGTATAAGAGATCACCAGTTTTGTCATATAATGAAATCATAAAAAGCAGAATTCTTATCATAGCTAGATTAATGTATTTGAGGATTTGTACCATATTCCAACAATGAATCAATCCATTTTTTTTTCCTGACCATAATGTTTGCCCGTGGTCATATTGTTTTTTTACTTGTAGCTAGATTTAAACGGGAAGAATGAAAAATATGCCATATTTCAACAAATCGGCTCAAAAAACAAATTGGTCTGTAAAATAGTTAATGCAATGACGGAAGAGGAAAGACTTGGTTTAAAACATTACAATATAAAAGATATGAACGAGTGGAGTAAAAGAATTTATGATATAGAATAACTGCTGAAAGATTTTATTGTGGAGTTTTGATTTTCAATACAGAATGATTCTTATAAGTTACACAAATGAATTCTATAATGTAAAACATTTGTTACAGCAGTATATATATATATATACAAATAATACAGAGAATGGACTTTAAGCTATTCTGGGATTTGTATCCTTGTTTGCCTAAACGGGCCTCTGCATTATAATAAGTAAACGGTAATAAAATGGATGGCCACGATTGAATCTTGTAATATCTGAGGAGTTATATGTGATCCGCCTTTCATTACTTCTGCATTTTATTTCCCCCTTCAAATCGAAGTCAGGGTTAGGATTTGTAATGGCGAACCCTGGTTGCAATTAAAGAAATTAGCTCCATTTCTTTTTTTGCAACTCTTAATAACTCGAGATTTAGCGAGATTCGTTGAATCTAAGTGATGAGCTTTATCATCTGAATTTACAGTAAAGTTGTTGCTAGTATCTTCATTCTTCTGAGTTTCTTCATGACTATATGACTTCAATTTTCTTTTGTTATGCTTGATTTGTGAGAAGCTGTCTCCAATCTTCAATAGTCCCAGCTCATATTTAAATTTTGAAAAGTTTGGGTATGATAGTGCCTTTGTTAAGTGTATCTGCATGTTGGTAAGTTGCAGGTACGTGCACGACCTCCAAGTTTCCTTTAATAATTTGTTCTCGGACAAAATACAAATCAATCTCTATATACTTGGTTCTGTAATGTAGAATAGGATTAGCTGACATATAAAATGCACTCTGATTGTCGCACCACTATATTGATTTGTCTGTTTTGATATTGAGTTATGTAAGTAATGACTTTAACCACATCAGTCTTACTATAGCATTAGCTATGCTTCTGTATTCAGCTTCAGTGCTAGATCTGGATATTGTAGACTGTTTTCTCAAACACCATGAAACAATATTGTTTCCAATATAGATACAATATCCAGTAGTTGGTTTCCTGTCATCTAGATCTGATGCACAATCAGCATCAACAAGTCTAGTGATATTGAAATTGTTGTTGCCTTTGATGTGTAGACCACAGTCCAATGTAGCTTCCATATATCTAAGGATTCTTTTGACAGCTTTCCAGTGTGTATAAAGTGGTTCCTACATAAATTGACACACTTTGTAAACACTGTAAGCTATATATGGTCTAGTTATAGTTGTGTACTGTAAAGCACCAACTGTACTTCTATACTGTTTTGAATTATATATAGATTCTCCCCTATGTTTAAACAAGTGTTGACTACTAATCATTGAGTTGGTTGACCATTAGCTTTATCCATTTGAGCCTTTGTCGGCAGTTCAGATATATACTTTATTTGTGATAAGATAATTTCTATTGATGAATTTGTAACCATCTCTATTCCCAGAAATAATTGATTGATCCCAAATCTTTAACAAAGAACTATTTGTCCAGATAGCTTACAAGATTATTGATTTCTGTGTTATCATTTCCTGTAATGATAAGATCATTAACATATATTAGTATATAAACAATTGAGTAACCATTAAATTTTGGGAATAAAGAGTTACCTAATTAGGTAGATTGAAAACCCATATTAATCGGTCTGGCTTCCAATCTATCAAACCATACTTGAGGAGCTTGCTTAAGACCACAAATGGCCTTTTTTAACTTTCACACATATTTTGGTTGCTGAATAAACTCTTTAGGTTGTTCCATGTATACTTCTTCTTGCAGTATTCCATTGAGAAATGCATTATTGACATATAGTCATCTCAGTTGCCACTTGTTGCTTACTGCAATTGAAAGAACAATCGTAATAGTTGATGGCTTTACTACCGATGAAAATGTTTCCTTGTAGTCAAGGTCTTGTTGTTGTGTGAAGCCTTTGCCTACCAACCTTGCTTTATACCTGTCAATAGACCCATCATACTTTTTTTTAATCTTGTATATTCATTTACATCTGATAATATTTTTTTCTTTTGGAGGTATAACTAATTCCCATGTTTGATTTTGCATGAGGGCTTGGTACTCAGTATCCATAGCTTTCTTCCAGTCGATATCAACTTTAGCTTGATCAAAATAGGTAGGTTCTTCTTGAACGGTAACAACACAATATGTCTTGTGTTTGAATATCCCACTCTTTGATCTAGTAGTCATTAAATGTGTTGATGTAGCTTGAGGTTGAACTTGATCCTCAACTTCAGTACTGTTTGAATTATTATTTTGATCTTCATTTTGATGATCACTAACACTTTCTCCTTGACTTTGCAGTGTTAGGTGATTCATTAAATTGACTAGGTGGCTGAACAGTATCATCATTAAGTGATGTTGTACTGTCACATGTCTTGCTGGTTTCACCTGCACTGGTTGGCTCAGAATACATAGGTTATGGAAATATTTGTGTCAAGTATTCTGTTTGAAGTTTTAATATTTTCATTATGATATATAAAAATTCTCTCATTAAACATAACATGTCTACTAATGTATATTTTTCCATTATCATGTAAACAATTGTACCCTTTTTAACCTTGCGGGTAGCCTATAAATGTACAATGTTTTGATCTATATTCAAACTTGTGTCTATTATAAGGTTTAAGATATGGATAACACAAACATCTAAATGTTTTTAAAAGAAATGTAATCAGGTTTAACATTATATAGTTTTTCATGAGGACTTATTCCTTTAAGTACTTTAGTTGGAAATTTATTTATCAAATAAACTACTGCGCTAAAGAAATTAATCCAGAATTTTAATGGAATCTTTGCTTGAGCCAATAATGTTAACCCTGATTCAACAATATGTCTACATTTCCTTTCAACAAGCCCATTTTGTTCAGAAGTATAGGGACAAGTTGTTCTATGAACAATTCCCTTTTAAAAAAATCTTCAAAGTTTTGTACTCAGTACCCCCATCAGACTGAAATAGTTTTACTTGACATTCATTCTATTTTTCAACTTGAGTAATAAAATGCACAACAGTGTTATAAGTGTCAGATTGGACTTTGAAAAATATATCCAAGTATATCTACTATAGACATCAACAAAAGAGATATTATATATATATATCCATGATCTGCATTTATTGGGGCAAGACCCCACAAGTCAGTAGCAATTAAATGCAATGGTTTAGAATATTCAGAGGTAGAGTCAATAAATGGTAACTTATGGCTTTTGCCCATTTGACAATATATGCATATATAAGGAACTGTGTAAAGACCCGTAAATTCCCGCTCTTTGGATCGACCATAAACCACACAAGTCTGACCCAAAGGTCGGAAATCCACGAATACTTTAACTTTGGGAATACAACAACATCAGAACAATAACAACAGACTTTTATAACATCATAGTAAATGTTACATCAGAGTACAGAATATATATCAGAGTACATTAAATAAATTTACAGCGGAAGATAATTTTACATTACTCTAATATAGTGCAGCGGAAATAAAATAATTAAGACAGCGGACGACTTTTCTATGCTCTGGACACAGCTTTGAGCTTCAATCCAGGATCCTGCTAAAGAGATAAATATCTGCAAAAAGCTACTCGACTGCCCGTGTGGAAAAGAGGGCACCCGAGTTTGCAAAAGTGGAAACAAACAATGGGTCAGTCGTGGGACTGGTGTGAGAATTCTTAACTAATATAACTAATAGCTATAAGGCAAATCCAAGGACCACGCCGCTAAAGCGGAACGGGTTTATTCCAATGGATTGCTGTGCACAAATTAAAGTAAATCGTTAAACAACGCAATGCTTTTTAGAAAAATGAAACCATCATAAGACCCAAGTCCCATCACACAATGCAACGCAAACCGGAGGATAGGGTTTTACCTTATAATGGTCAAAAATGCTTGATACGATAAAAATGAATTTGATATTAGTATTAGTGTATATATGTTTCAAAAACATTTCAAAGTAAATGTATCAATCCTAGGAAGCATAGGTACCCATATATTATGCCTCCGTACTAGTAATACAATCAAATTCGTCGGTTCGTATTTGGATTTTTGGTTTCCATCATGAGTCAAGGCTAGAGAGGAGCTCCTTACCGATTCGAGCACTCTAGCTAGTGTCTCAGGATTCCCCGTGGAGAACCCTTGGATAGCTGCAGGGCCGGTCCGCAAATACAGCTTAGCGGATTAGTTATACCTGAACACACGTTTCCCAGTCCTATAGGACATATCCGAGGCGCCTCATTCCATCATCCACATAAGTAAAATGCCGGGCCGTGTTAAAACCCGAACACCACTTCTAGCTAGAAAGAAACGTGCTGCTCTCCCTGCGTTCCCTTCTCCCATTTTAGACTCTACCGGTTTGTGAGGCTCGTGAAGTTATGTTATAACCACAAGGCCTGCTTTTCAACAAAGCCTTGATCATCTTCATCTTAGCGTGCCACATTGTCAATCCATATCGTACTATTGATCGTCCATCAATATATAAACGGGTGTTAAGTAAAGAATAAATTCTCCACCACCAATCATTTATATATAGACAAAAAATCAATAACATGATATTAACGGAGTACAACGTCAGACACACAATCCATTTATAACTTATGCTCTGGGTCTGAGCGAAAGTCAAATCCGTACAAATCAACACTACGTCCGGACGACAACCACTGTAGCCCCTTCAAGGTAGCTACTCCAATCATGGGCATCAGCAGTCGTCGTCCATTCGATGTGAAGACCGTCGGTCTTCTATGGTCGTCTTTAAATCTTGAATTTTAAACGTCGTTTAAATTGTTTGGAATGAGATAAACTCGGACTTCCCAAACAATTCTCGCATATATATATAAGTTGGAAATCATTTGTTATCGCTTGATTTTAATTTTTATATATAATTATATATCATTCCTCATCCATATCGTTTTTCTATATTATGCAACCAACAAATCTTCTTATCTACATCCAATGAATCATTACACACAACAAATGTTTCTTTTGTTTTTATAATTTTCATACATAACCTATACACAAAATGTAAATTTGGCGTATCATTCCAATCACAAAAAAAATAAATATCTTTTGTTTCCTAACTTCCATTCTACTTACATGAATATAATTTGTGTTTCAACTTCTATACAACAAAACGACTAACTTTGTGTAAATCATTCCATGCAACCAATTTGATAATTTTTTGTTAATCTTCATTACAAACAGAATATATTCTTGTGTGTTAACCTATCTGCATAAAAATGTAAATCTCTAACTTTATCTTTCTTTTTTAATAAAAATCCAATTTAAAATGTAAACTTTCTTACTTTTATTTATTTACATTAAGGTGTGAATTTTCTTACTTTTACTAATTACATTAAGAAAATGTAACTTTACTAATTCTTTATTATATCTTGGATTCTTCATATGGTTTCACACTTATATAAGAATGTGAAACTTATTTCAACCTCTCATAACATTGGAGAATATAATCTTCTATTCCAATGTATTATTTCGTTTCAAATTGAAATCTTTTCCTTCCTCTAAATAAAAATGTAAATCTTCTTCTTTAATTACATTAAACAAAAAAAAAGTAACTTTCCTTCTTTTATATATATATATATATTTAGCAGCAATGTAATCTTTTGTCTTGGATTTATATTAAACAAAAATATAAATTTTGTTCTCTTCTTCTCTTTGAACAATAATATGAATTTTTGTTCTTTTCTTTAAACAAAAATGTGAATTTTTTTTTTGTTCTTTTTCTAAATGACATTTATAATACTTCGCTTTATATGCAAAATGAATGATTTTTAACTATGCACTTTATTTCATATGCCATATATGACCTTACAAATATATATTTCATATGCAATGAAATGCCATTAACAAATAAATACACTTTATTTCATATGCAATGAAATGCAACATCGAAACTAAAATATATACTTTATTTCATATGCAATGAAATGCAACATCAAAACTATAATATATACTTTATTTCATATGCAATGAAATGCAACATTAACAAATAAATATTTCATTCATATGCAGTATATGCCATTAACAAATAAATGTATTTTCTTTTTCATATGCAATGTATGCCATTAACAAATAAATATACTTTATTTCATTATGAAAATGTAACCTTTACATTCTTTTGATTATAATTGCACATTCCTAATCTTGTTTACATAATAAAATGTAAATTTCATTTACAATGCAAGTTCATACTTTTGTTTACATAATAAAATGTAAATTTCGTCGCTACCATTATACATTGACAAAAATATGATTTTTGTCGCAACAATTTTATACCGGCAAAAATGTTCACAACATAACATGACGGTGAAAATATTGTTTTTCTAGTTAACACAAATGACAGTAAAAATGTTCATTTCTAAATAACATAACACGACGGTGAAGTTATTCATTTCTAAATAACATAACATGTCGGTGAAGTTATTCATTTCTAAATAACATAACATGTTTTTTTCTTTTTCTTTCTAGATTAACATTAAAAAAATGACTTTTTACGTTTTCCTAACATGGTTTTAGGTAAGTTCTAAGTTTGACAAAAATTGACACATTTATATGCAAATTCTAAATTTGACAAAAATGGGAATTTTTGTTCCATACTTTTTAATAAACAAAAATGTGAATTTTTTCTTTTAACATAAAAATGATATCTTTTAATTCAAATCTTTTAGTCTCGCTCTATTAAGTGATAAAAATGAATGTTCGTTTACATTCTTTTAAATTAGAAAAGTGTATATCTCCTTTATGTTGAAACTCTAGTTCAACATAACGACCAAAAAGTGATATTTATATTTTTGTTAAAAATATAGTTCAGCAAAATAACATTGCAATATTTGTTCATATTTGTTCATATTTGGTTTCCAATCTAATATAGTCAAATTTATAAAATTTGATGTTCCATATAATTTAACATGAATGACCAATTTATCTCATCGAAGATCACACATTCATTTCAACATAATGACAATTTCATTTTTACATAACGGACAAATTCATTTTAACGTGAATATTTTCCATACCCAATAAAAATATAATTTTTAGTGTCAACATATTTACATTACTAACTTGAGTAATTTAACATATACAATAAAGATTTGATTTTTATCACTACTCTTAACACTGACAAAAATATGAATTTATCATAACAATTTCCTATTCAACAAACAAACATGAGATATGTATTTTCGTCTACAAACATGAGATGTGTATTTTCAACTGTACAAACAATCCAATTTAGCGGTCAATCGCAGTCACAACACAAATCAACACTCCAACAAAAATATACAGCATCATATGAATTTTATATAATAAATATAGATTTTGCATTGAATTGAATAAATAAATAAATAATTATATTTTTAAAATAGAATTCTCACCTTGATTTCAAATTCCTCAAAATTGTAGATCGTTCTGTTTCTGCTCTGATCTATTCTGTTGTGTAGGTCTCTTCAAGACGGTTCCAAAGCATTTCGTCTCATTCCATTCCGTGTTCATATGTAAAAGATATGACATTATAAACATTGGAATAATTTAGTTTTCATTAACGAATAATTAACTTTAATTAACTATTTCCTAATCCATCCTTTACCGTTAATTATGCCTCCATCTTCTTCATTTACACAGTCGCACCTGTAACCCATGGAACCGCATACCCCTAAAGTCGGCGCCTTCTTAACAGAAATTCTCTCGATCCATTAACAATTAGAAGATCATGCCCGTTCAGTTTGTTAAGCTTGCATAGCTCTTCAATTTAGTGTTTGGAGTTTCTAAAATCATGGCTTAGATTGGGAGATTGAATCGATTTAGTTTGGAATGAAACAATGAAGGGAGGAAGGGGAAAGAAGAAATAAGAGGATGTATATTTAAGGCATAAAAAGTACACAAATGGAATAAGATGCGTGAAAAAAAGAATGAGGAGAAAGAAATTAATACGATTAAGGGAAAGAAATTAAAAGAATAATGCAAAGAAATGAATGCGTATTTAATAGTTTAACACTAATTGTTAGAAAGTTTGTGACTTTCTAAATTTTAAAAGACATAATATTAAAATTTTGAGAAGTTAAGGAACATTTTTCACATGTATAAACAAGTATAAGGAAGAGAAAATGGATAAAAATACGCATAGGTAATGTTGAAAGTTTTATAATTTTTTTTTCTTTTCTGAATATAAACGAAAAGGTATAAAAGGTAAGGGAAAAACATATATATATGTATAAGATTTGCTTTTGGAGAGAATAATGACGGAAAACAAAAATTTAAGGAATGAAAATACATAAATGAAATAGAATGCATGTAAATAGAACAAAATGGAAAGAAAATAATAGATCGAAGAAAAGAAATCAATAGAATGAAAGAAAATAAACAAATAGAATGAGGGAAAAGGAATGAATGCGTGATTAATGAAAAAAAAATAGATTGGAGAGAAAGAAGCACTGAATTTAGAGAAGGAATTAATAGAATGAAGGAAAATAAATGTTGATTAATTATTTTCTAAATTTAGCTATATCCCATTTATTTCTCATTTATCTTACTTTATCATATAAAAATGTCTTTTTTTTATGAGAATATAATTATTATTTTTAATGTGTCAACATTTTATTATACTTGAATCCTTTTTATATGACAAAGAAAAATGTGATCCTTTTTATTTGCAAAGAAAAATGTAATTCTTTTTTTTATACAACGTTTCACTTATGTTGCGGGCCCCAACAATGCATGAAATAATGGGACAAACATAATGCATTGCTTATATAAATATGCGTTAAATTTTTTGTTTAATGACAACGTTTGTACAACAAAATTTCATTAAGTTTACCGTAATAAATTTAGATTTTAACGGTTTATCTAAAACAAAACTTTTACTACTAATATTAAAGATTTCAACTTGTAAATTAAGAATTGATTTCAGACATAAATTTTCTTCTTATCAAGTTGCATGATAAGTATTAAATTCATTTCTAAATTTATGACGGTACAACTCTTTCCATAATATTTATTTTTAAACAATGCTAAATATTCAAGTTGGTTAGTAACGCAAATCACGTTTGTTTATAAATTTATGAAATGGTTCGCACCTAAAACTTCAAATATAAATATTTATTTTACATTGCATCTTAATATAATTTATATTTTAAATCTCAAAATGAATATCATAAATTGATTTATACAGTGAAATCAAAATTAACAATTTTGAGTATTCGTTCATGAAGTTTATTCATAAACAATTCAATTGTTATAAATTACCGTTTATCTAATTACAAATTGTTTATTAGAAATAAAATTGAAATTACTCATTAATAACATCATTTATAAAAATAATTTTAATTTAAAAATGAATTTTATATATTTTCCAAAGTTGGAAATCGAAATCTGAAATTACCGCGCCATTTTAGGCTCGGAATATAATTAATATAAATTTTAAGTTTTACTTCAAATAAAATAAATTTTTAATCGTGATTATTTAAAAGAAATTATTTTAAATTACCAAAACTCATTAAAATAACTTAAAATAAATTTTTAAATTTACCCCAAAATTCAGGGTTGTTACAGTCTCCCCCACTTAAAAACTTTTCGTCCTCGAAAAGGAACTCATCTTTCATTCTTTTATTGGTTTCAAAAATTTTATAGTTGCTAGCACTCTCAACTCATTCTAGGGCATTACTAACCCCATTTCTAATGAGTTTTCTCATTCTAGGATACTGTTGATCCTATCTCTAATGAGTATTCTTATTGGATATTACTAATCCAATCTCTGATGAGTCTTTTGTTCAGTTCTAACGAGTTGTATCCCAAAGATTTGAGCTAACCAGAGCTCTGATACCAACTGTAAAGACCCGTAAATTCCCGCTCTTTGGATCGACCATAAACCACACAAGTCTGACCCAAAGGTCGGAAATCCACGAATACTTTAACTTTGGGAATACAACAACATCAGAACAATAACAGCAGACTTTTATAACATCATAGTAAATGTTGCATCAGAGTACAAAATATATATTAGAGTACATTAAATAAATTTACAGCGGAAGATAATTTTACATTACTCTAATATAGTGCAGC
Organism: Allium sativum; assembly: GCA_030737875.1. NCBI lineage: Eukaryota > Viridiplantae > Streptophyta > Magnoliopsida > Asparagales > Amaryllidaceae > Allium > Allium sativum. The sequence goes on from CM060926.1 coordinate 1,023,623,065, forward strand.
GGAAATAAAATAATTAAGACAGCGGACGACTTTTCTATACTCTGGACACAGCTTTGAGCTTCAATCCAGGATCCTGCTAAAGAGATAAATATCTGCAAAAAGCTACTCGACTGCCCGTGTGGAAAAGAGGGCACCCGAGTTTGCAAAAGTGAAAACAAACAACGGGTCAGTCGTGGGACTGGTGTGAGAATTCTTAACTAGTATAACTAATAGCTATAAGGCAAATCCAAGGACCACGCCGCTAAAGCGGAACGGGTTTATTCCGATTGATTGCTGTGCACAAATTAAAGTAAATCGTTAAACAACGCGATGCTTTTTAGAAAAATGAAACCATCATAAGACCCAAGTCCCATCACACAATGCAACGCAAACCGGAGGATAGGGTTTTACCTTATAATGGTCAAAAATGCTTGATACGATAAAAACGAATTTGATATTATTATTAGTGTATATATGTTTCAAAAACATTTCAAAGTAAATGTATCAATCCTAGGAAGCATAGGTACCCATATATTATTTCTCCGTACTAGTAATACAATCAAATTCGTCAGTTCGTATTTGGATTTTTGGTTCCCATCATGAGTCAAGGCTAGAGAGGAGCTCCTTACCGATTCGAGCACTCTAGCTAGTGTCTCCGGATTCCCCGCGGAGAAACCTTGGATAGCTGCAGGGCCGGTCCGCAAATACAGCTTAGCGGATTAGTTATACCTGAACACACGTTTCCCAATCCTATAGGACCTATCCGAGGCGCCTCATTCCATCATCCACATAAGTAAAATGTCGGGCCGTGTTAAAACCCAAACACCACTTCTAGCTAGAAAGAAACGTGCTGCTCTCCCTGCGTTCCCTTCTCCCGTTTTAGACTCTACCGGTTTGTGAGGCTCGTGAAGTTACGTTATAACCACAAGGCCTGCTTTTCAACAAAGCCTTGATCATCTTCATCTTAGCGTGCCACATTGTTAATCCATATCGTACTATTGATCGTCCATCAATATATAAACGGGTGTTAAGTAAAGAATAAATTCTCCACCACCAATCATTTATATATAGACAGAAAATCAATAACATGGTATTAACGGAGTACAACGTCAGACACACAATCCATTTATAACTTATGCTCTGGGTCTGAGCGAAAGTCAAATCCGTACAAATCAACACTACGTCCGGACGACAACCACTATAGCCCCTTCAAGGTAGCTACTCCAATCACGGGCATCAGCAGTCGTCGTCCATTCGATGTGAAGACCGTCGGTCTTCTATGGTCATCTTTAAATCTTGAATTTTAAACATCGTTTAAATTGTTTGGAATGAGATAAACTCGGACTTCCCAAACAATTCTCGCATATATATATAAGTTGGAAATCATTTATTATCGCTTGATTTTAATTTTTATATATAATTATATATCATTCCTCATCCATTTCGTTTTTCTATATTATGCAACCAACAAATCTTCTTATCTACATTCAATGAATCATTACACACAACAAATGTTTCTTTTATTTTTATAATTTTCATACATAACCTATACACAAAATGTAAATTTGGCGTATCATTCCAATCACAACAAAAATAAATATCTTTTGTTTCTTGACTTCCATTCTACTTACATGAATATAATTTGTGTTTCAACTTCAGTACAACAAAACGACTAACTTTATGTAAATCATTCCATGCAACCAATTTGATAATTTTGTGTTAATCTTCATTACAAACAGAATATATTCTTGTGTGTTAACCTATCTGCATAAAAATGTAAATCTCTAACTTTATCTTTCTTTTTTATTAAAAATCCAATTTAAAATTTAACCTTTCTTACTTTTATTTATTTACATTAAGGTGTGAATTTTCTTACTTTTACTAATTACATTAAGAAAATGTAACTTTACTAATTCTTTATTATACCTTGGATTCTTCATATGGTTTCACACTTATATAAGAATGTGAAACTTATTTCAACCTCTCATAACATTGGAGAATATAATATTTTATTCCAATGTATTATTTCGTTTCAAATTGAAATCTTTTCCTTCCTCTAAATAAAAATGTAAATCTTCTTCTTTAATTACATTAAACAAAAAAAAAGTAACTTTCCTTCTTTTTTTTTATATATATATTTAGCAGCAATGTAATCTTTTGTCTTGGATTTATATTAAACAAAAATGTAAATTTTGTTCTCTTCTTCTCTTTGAACAAAAATATGAATTTTTGTTCTTTTCTTTTCTTTAAACAAAAATGTGAATTTTTTTTTCTTTTCTAAATGACATTTACAATACTTCGCTTTATATGCAAAAGGAATGATTTTTAACTATGCACTTTATTTCATATGCCATATATGACCTTACAAATATATATTTCATATGCAATGAAATGCCATTAACAAATAAATATACTTTATTTCATATGCAATGAAATGAAACATCAAAACTATAATATATACTTTATTTCATATGCAATGAAATGCAACATTAACAAATAAATATTTCATTCATATGCAGTATATGCCATTAACAAATAAATGTATTTTCTTTTTCATATGCAATGTATGCCATTAACAAATAAATATACTTTATTTCATTATGAAAATGTAACCTTTACATTCTTTTGATTATAATTGCACATTCCTAATCTTGTTTACATAATAAAATGTAAATTTCATTTACAATGCAAGTTCATACTTTTGTTTACATAATAAAATGTAAATTTCGTCGCTACCATTATACATTGACAAAAATATGATTTTTGTCGCAACAATTTTATACCGGCAAAAATGTTCACAACATAACATGACGGTGAAAATATTGTTTTTCTAGTTAACACAAATGACAGTAAAAATGTTCATTTCTAAATAACATAACACGACGGTGAAGTTATTCATTTCTAAATAACATAACATGTCGGTGAAGTTATTCATTTCTAAATAACATAACATGTTTTTTTCTTTTTCTTTCTAGATTAACATTAAAAAAATGACTTTTTACGTTTTCCTAACATGATTTTAGGTAAGTTCTAAGTTTGACAAAAATTGACACATTTATATGCAAATTCTAAATTTGACAAAAATGGGAATTTTTGTTCCATACTTTTTAATAAACAAAAATGTGAATTTTTTCTTTTAACATAAAAATGATATCTTTTAATTCAAATCTTTTAGTCTCGCTCTATTAAGTGATAAAAATGAATGTTCGTTTACATTCTTTTAAATTAGAAAAGTGTATATCTCCTTTATGTTGAAACTCTAGTTCAACATAACGACCAAAAAGTGATATTTATATTTTTGTTAAAAATATAGTTCAGCAAAATAACATTGCAATATTTGTTCATATTTGGTTTCCAATCTAATATAGTCAAATTTATAAAATTTGATGTTCCATATAATTTAACATGAATGACCAATTTATCTCATCGAAGATCACACATTCATTTCAACATAATGACAATTTCATTTTTACATAACGGACAAATTCATTTTAACGTGAATATTTTCCATACCCAATAAAAATATAATTTTTAGTGTCAACATATTTACATTACTAACTTGAGTAATTTAACATATACAATAAAGATTTGATTTTTATCACTACTCTTAACACTGACAAAAATATGAATTTATCATAACAATTTCCTATTCAACAAACAAACATGAGATATGTATTTTCGTCTACAAACATGAGATGTGTATTTTCAACTGTACAAACAATCCAATTTAGCGGTCAATCGCAGTCACAACACAAATCAACACTCCAACAAAAATATACAGCATCATATGAATTTTATATAATAAATATAGATTTTGCATTGAATTGAATAAATAAATAATTAATTATATTTTTAAAATAGAATTCTCACCTTGATTTCAAATTCCTCAAAATTGTAGATCGTTCTGTTTCTGCTCTGATCTATTCTGTTGTGTAAGTCTCTTCAAGACGGTTCCAAAGCATTTCGTTTCATTCCATTCCGTGTTCATATGTAAAAGATATGACATTATAAACATTGGAATAATTTAATTTTCATTAACGAATAATTAACTTTAATTAACTATTTCCTAATCCATCCTTTACCATTAATTTGTCCTCCATCTTCTTCATTTACACAGACGCACCCGTAACCCATGGAACCGCATACCCCTAAAGTCGGCGCCTTCTTGGCAGAAATTCTCTCGATCCATTAACAATTAGAAGATCATGCCCGTTCAGTTTGTTAAGCTTGCATAGCTCTTCAATTTAGTGTTTGGAGTTTCTAAAATCATGGCTTAGATTGGGAGATTGAATCGATTTAGTTTGGAATGAAACAATGAAGGGAGGAAGGGGAAAGAAGAAATAAGAGGATGTATATTTAAGGCATAAAAAGTACACAAATGGAATAAGATGCGTGAAAAAAAGAATGAGGAGAAAGAAATTAATACGATTAAGGGAAAGAAATTAGAAGAATAATGCAAAGAAATGAATGCGTATTTAATAGTTCAACACTAATTGTTAGAAAGTTTGTGACTTTCTAAATTTTAAAAGACATAATATTAAAATTTTGAGAAGTTAAGGAACATTTTTCACATGTATAAACAAGTATAAGGAAGAGAAAATGGATAAAAATACGCATAGGTAATGTTGAAAGTTTTATAATTTTTTTTCTTTTCTGAATATAAACGAAAAGGTATAAAAGATAAGGGAAAAACATATATATATATATGTATAAGATTTGCTTTTGGAGAGAATAATGACGGAAAACAAAAATTTAAGGAATGAAAATACATAAATGAAATAGAATGCATGTAAATAGAACAAAATGGAAAGAAAATAATAGATCGAAGAAAAGAAATCAATAGAATGAAAGAAAATAAACAAATAGAATGAGGGAAAAGGAATGAATGCGTGATTAATGAAAAAAAATAGATTAGAGAGAAAGAAGCACTGAATTTAGAGAAGGAATTAATAGAATGAAGGAAAATAAATGTTGATTAATTATTTTCTAAATTTAGCTATATCCCATTTATTTCTCATTTACCTTACTTTATCATATAAAAATGTCTTTTTTTATGAGAATATAATTATTATTTTTAATGTGTCGACATTTTATTATACTTGAATCCTTTTTATATGACAAAGAAAAATGTGATCCTTTTTATTTGCAAAGAAAAATGTAATTCTTTTTTTATACGACGTTTCACTTATGTTGCGGGCCCCAACAATGCATGAAATAATGGGACAAACATAATGCATTGGTTATATAAATATGCGTTAAGTTTTTTGTTTAATGACAACGTTTGTACAACAAAATTTTATTAAGTTTACCGTAATAAATTTAGATTGGGGATTTTTCCCATAAGGACAAACTCACCAAATTATTTGCCCAAAAGGACAACCATCAAAAAATTTGTCCAAAAGGACAAGTTTTAGTGCAAATGGTGAATTTCAGGGGGGTCCCATGTTTTTCCACTTTGCACTAAAACTTGTCCTTTTGGTAATTTTTTTTGGTTTTTTTGTCCTTCACAATTTTTCCCTAATTTAGATTTTAACGGTTTATCTAAAACAAAACTTTTACTATTAATATTAAAGATTTCAACTTGTAAATTAAGAATTGATTTCAGACATAAATTTTCTTCTTATCAAGTTGCATGATAAGTATTAAATTCATTTCTAAATTTATGATGGTACAACTCTTTCCATAATATTTATTTTTAAACAACACTAAATATTCAAGTTGGTTAGTAACGCAAATCACGTTTGTTTATAAATTTATGAAATGGTTCGCACCTAAAACTTCAAATATAAATATTTATTTTACATTGCATCTTAATTTAATTTATATTTTAAATCTCAAAATGAATATCGTAAATTGATTTATACAGTGAAATCAAAATTAACAATTTTGAGTATTCGTTCATGAAGTTTATTCATAAACAATTCAATTGTTATAAATTACCGTTTATCTAATTACAAATTGTTTATTAGAAATAAAATTGAAATTACTCATTAATAACATCATTTATAAAAATAATTTTAATTTAAAAATGAATTTTATATATTTTCCAAAGTTGGAAATCGAAATCTGAAATTACCGCGACATTTTAGGCTCGGAATATAATTAATATAAATTTTAAGTTTTACTTCAAATAAAATAAATTTTTAATCATGATTATTTAAATGAAATTATTTTAAATAACCAAAACTCATTAAAATAACTTAAAATAAATTTTTAAATTTACCCCAAAATTCAGGGTTGTTACAAACTGTAACACTATCAAACTTTATATTGCTTTCAGAAAAAATTTGTTTAACAATACTTGTACTTGGATGACCAAGTTTATTGTTCCATAGATCAAACACATTGCTTTCATTATCTATATAATTCTCACTGAGATTGCAGTTCTCTTTTCTTGATTCTTTTTTGTAGTAGTTGGCTTAATTGAACACATATAGTCCCTTAACTTCATTGCCCTGCAACAAAACAGTCTTAGTAAGTATAACTTTGACTAAACAGTAATTTGGATAAAATTCAATGTATACTAGATTATCCAATGCAAATTGAAATACACTCAGTAAATTATTTTTAATATCTGGAACCCTCAATATATTATTTAAAAGCATGGGTTTGTTTCCACTTATATATATCCACTAACTGTATGAGTAATGTGTATAGACTTACCATTCCCTATGCAAACTAATTGATTACCTCTGTATTTCTTGCATCCAAGATTTAAACTGTCTAAATTGTTGGATAGATGAGTTGTAGCACCTGAATCAGGGTACCGGTTATCATCATCGATGTAATATACTCTTGCTGTTTCATTCTAATTGCTTGATTTAGAATTTATCTGCTCATTTTGATCATTCTGAACTTGAGCAACATTAGCATTTTGATTGTTATTCTTTTGATTGCTACTGCCTTGATTGGGAGAGTAACTCTGATTGAATCTAAAATAACACTTAAATGCATGATGACCCGCTTTTTCACAAATTTAACATTTGGGACTGTTGTTATTGAAATTTCTTCCTCTTCCAATTGATCTGTTACTGAAACCACTTCTCTGCAATTGTTGATTTATCCTTTGATCTTTATTTTTATAACTATTTGCATACTTAACTGATACATCAGATTCTTGAGGTCTTTTACTCTCAGTTCTTGCTTCATGAGAAAGAAGTATAGAATGCACTTAATCCGTAGCTGGTGTAATCCTCTGAGAAAAGATTATGGCTTCCACTACTTAATACTCATTTCCAAAAACATTAAGAATAATTAACACTTGTTCAAATTCAGGCATCTTTTAGCCTACAGCTTCTATTGATCACACAGTGTCTTAACTTTTGATAGGTAATCTCTCATGCTATCATTTTCTTTCTTAGTGTTGTGAAGTTGACTTCTAAAATGCATAATCTTGGCTTGAGACTGAAAATTAAAATTCTTTTCAACACATGACCAAATTTCTTAGGTAGACTTACACATAAGATTGTTCCTTATAGATGAAAGCGACCAAACACTGATTAACCTATCTTATCTATGATACTTGAAAAATTCTTCATTACTTACAATTCTATTTTCTTGATCTGTTACAAATTCTGATGGTATGTCAGTAGCACCATAGATGTATCCTTCTAAACCATAGCCCTGAATAGCAGTTTCTATATGGAATTTCCATAGTAGATAATTGCTTTCATCTAATTTTATTGTAATAAGCTAACTTTGTGGACTTATTAAATTTTTTACAAGCTGTTCAACAGATGCAGCTATGGTAGTTGATTGATTTTGGGTTGTAGCAGAAGAATTTGCAGAATTTGCTGAAGTTTGATCACCCATGATGCAAATCTTGAAGAAATATCAGTCAGAATGGTGAGAAGAATGTAATCAGAGAAGATTTTTTTCAGAATGTCGAAAGAATAAACACCAATTCAGGTATGAATAGCTATCAGGACGAAGTGATGAATAAAGTTTTATGATGAGTTTCACTGGACGGCTTCATCTTGAATTGATTTCTTGAATTTCTTGGCGATTTGAATTTGATTTTCTGAATGTTTTCGACCCAGATTTGATGCAGAGAATATTGTGCAACCAATATTTAGATGCTAGGCGAGGCATATAATCTTTTTCATCAAATCAACTCTCAAATGATGAGTATAAACTCAGATGAGAGGAACCCAAGTGATGAAAACTCTATGATGGGTTAATTCAAGTCAATATTCAATGATTTGAAAAGTTGCTTTTCAGCCTAATGGCTCTGATACCATAAAAGAATTTATGATAAAGAATAACCGCTGAAAGTTTTTATTGAGTTTTGATTTTCAATACAGAATGATTCTCAAAAGTTACAGAAATGAATTCGATAATGTAAAACGTTTGTTACAGCTGTAATGACCCGAAAATCCCCGCCCATTGAATCGACCATAAACCACACAGGTCTGACCCAAAAGTTAGAAATCCTCGAATGGAATAACTCTGGGCATACAACACATCAGAACAAATAATAGAATACTTTTATTACATCATAATAATGTTACATCAGAGTAAAGAACATATCAGAGTACATCGATAAAATACAGCGGAAGATAATTTACAATAAATGTAATACACTGCACAGTGGAAATATAAACTAACACAGCGGAAGACTATCAATGCTCTGGACATAGCTTTAAGCTTCGATCCAGAATTCTGCTCAATATATCTGCAAAATAACCTACTCGACTACCCATGTGGAAAATATGGGCACCCGAGTTTGCAAAGTGAAACAAACTACGGGTCAGTCATGGGACTGGTATGAGAAATCTTTCCCAACTTATCTAATAATAAGGCTAATCACAGGACCACGCCGCTAACGCGGAACGGGATTACTCCATTGGATTGCCAGTGCATAAATTAATTAAGTTTTTATTCAAAACAACGCAATGCTTTTTAGAAAAATGAAATCATTATAAGACTCAAGTCCCATCACACAATGCAACGCAAACCAGGGTATAAAGTTTTACCTTATAATGATAAAACATGCTTGATACGTAGAAAATAATATTTTAATATTATTATTAGTGTCTAATCAGTTTTAAAATACTACAAAGTAAATGTATCAATCCTAGACTCCATAGCTACCATATACTATGTCGCCATATATAGGTTTACAATCAGAACTGTAATGTCATATTGGAAGTTGGGTTTCCATCATGAGTCATGGCTAGGGACGATCTCCTTACCGATTCGAGACACTCTAGCAAATGTCTCAGGATTCGGACGTTGGCGAACCCTTGGATCCTGTAGGGCCGGTCCATAAATACTTTAGTGGATTAGTTATGCCCGAACACACGCTTCCCGGTCATATTGAACCTATAAATTGGTCATTATCGACCAATATAACCGATGCCTCGTAATCCATCATCCACATAAGTAAAATGTCAGGGCTTGCAAAACCCTGATACCACTTCCAGCTAGAAAGAAACGTGTGCACTCCCTGCGTTCCCTTGTCCTGTTTCTGACTCTTACCGAAGTGTTAGGCTCGCGAAGTAACGCTTTACACAAAACTACGCCTAAAAAGGCGTGCTTTGATCATCAACCACAAGGCTCTGATTTTCAAGAAAAGTCTCGATCATTTGCATCTTGGCATGCCACATTGACAATTCACGCCATGCGATCAAAAACTATCAATATATAACCTCTGAGCTCGTGCGTCTCATAGAAGGGTGTTAAGCAAGAGAATAAATTCTCTACCACCAAACAGATATATATTAAATATACACCAATTCACATAGAATGAAATTCAACGTCAGACGCACATCCATTTACAAGTCCGTTCTGGGTCTGAACGAAACCGAAGACACCTTATTCCTCATCCCGTATGTCCAATACGGAAGAGAGGTGCTCGCTTATCCGGACAATCAACATGTACGTCCGGACAACTTCCACTTTAACCCTTTACTGGGAGCTACCCAATGTCGGGCATCAGTAGTCATCCATTCGATGTGAAGATCGCCGGTCTTTAATCACCGTCTTCAATATCTACGATTTAAATCGTCGTATAATTATTTGAAATGAGATTGAACTCGGTCTTCTCAAATAATTCTCATATATATATAATTTAAATCATTTCATATCGTTAATATTATTTTATAACGATTTATCGCTATTTTTATTTATATAAAAATAGCTCAATTTAATTCAATGACGCTTCGGGTCAATATGCGGCCCTGGCGCTGTTTTTATCAAAATTTGATTTACACATATCTCGAAATCTAACTGTTGGATTTTAACAAAATTTATATCGTTGGAAAGATCTTCCCAAAGCGGTCCTAACGGTTCCAGTTTTGGGAAAATCCGACGGTCGGATCTTTCAGTATAATCGTTTAAAGTTACGATTCCGAAACGCGAACTACCGCGCGTGATTCGCTTAATTTTTATTTATATTTATATATATAAATATATATAAATATAAACCATTCGACGATTCTACTGACGTATTTAACATGCCAAATAAAAGAATATTATATTGCATAACACATCTACATGTTTTGTAATGTCAAATAAAATGTATTTTATTTTCATGACATTTTGCTAATGACAAATAAAAAGATAATTTTTATTTGTGTTTCTATTTTTAACTCTAACAAATAAAAAGGAAACTATGATGACCGGGAATTTCGCTCGATCCGAATCAGTCGTTAAACCGATCTAGACCGTTCAAAACCCCTGTTCGTTTGAGAACAGGACAATTCAGAACACAGACGGAAGAACATTTCATTGTTATTACAACAATTCCATCAAAATACAAGAATATACAGAGTATAAATGAATAAATTACATTCGATAAATATCAGAGATTATAATAAATTACATAGCAGCGGAAAATAATACAAAAGCACAACTAGAAGTAATACACGGATACAGAGCTTTCCGAGCATCGTTCCAGCTGTAAATCAGGATCCTGTGAATATAAATCTGCAAAACCAAAACTACTAGCTGCCCGTGCGGAAAATAGGGGCACCCAGAGTTTAGGTTAAAACAATAAACTCCAGGTCAGTCATGTGACTGGTGTGAGAACTAAAACAGTTATTTAAACTTTACTTTAAAAGAGAGTAATTCAAGGGACCACGCCGTATAACACGGAATGGGTTTCCTCCCAAGAATACCAGTGCACAGAAAAGACAACGCAATGCTTTTTCGAAAAATGAAGCTATTATAAGACCCAGGTCCTATCACACAATGCAACGCAAGCCGGAGGATAGGGTTTTCCCTTATAATAGCCAAACATGCTTGGTACGTTTAAAACAAATCATTTGATACTATAATAAGTGTATAGTGTCAAAACAATTTCAATCATAAATATCAATCATAGACGGCATGGGTACCATATATCATGTCTCCATACTAGTTCTACAATGAAACCGCAATACACATATTGGAAATTGGATTTCCGTCATGAGTCGAGGCAAGGGGCAAGCTCCTCTCCGCGTTCGAGATACTCTAGCAAATGTCTCAGGACTACACACTCTGGGCAATCCAGGAATCGGCTGGGACGGTCCTCACTTAAGTTAGAGGATTGGTTATGCCTGAACACACGTTTCCCAGTCCTTACAGACATATAATCGAGGCGCCTCATTCCAACAACCACAAAGGTGAAAAGTATATAAATGTCAGGGCTGGTAAGTCACTGACACCACCAAAGCTAGAAAGAAACGTCGTGCTCTCCCAGCGGTCCGTATCCCTTTTTTGACTCATACCGAGGTGTGAGGCTCGCGAATTCACGTTATACACAAAGCTGCCACGTAGGCCGTGCTTTGATCATCAACCACAAGACTTTGCTTTTCAACAGAAGCCTTGATCCATGCAACTCAACGTGCCACACAGGCAATTCATGCCATGCGATTGATATCTATCGATATATAACCTCTAAGCTCGTACGTCTCAGAGAAGGGCGTTAAGCAAGAGAATAAATTCTCCGCCGCCAAACAGATATATATTTAACAGAAATCAATCAACACATAATAAAATCCAACGTCACGCACACAATCCATTTACAAGTTCGTTCTGGGTCTGAACGAAACCGGAGGCACTTTCCTCGCATATCCATCGATCTCCAGGTACGTCTGGACGACCACCAACTATTTCCATCCTCTTGGGTGTACAGCCCAATCAGGATCGTCAGTAATTACCCAAACGATGTGAAGACTTCCGGTCTTCAACCACCGTCTTCATCTTCGACTTATCGTCGAATCGGTTATTCAGAATGGGTGTAAACCCGGCCTTTCCGAACAACCCGTGTATATTAAAAACAAATGTTGCACAAACACAACGAACACCTCATTCCAATCCAGAATATTCTTTTATTCCCAAAATCACATTCCTAGGGGAAAGGTTCCCATTAATTTTATCCAAGATAAATTCTTTAAAATTTATCCTTTAATCTTTTTTGGATATCATTTCAAACCAAATTATGGTTTTCTAAACTAGTCGAGATTAGCGAACCACACCGAAGTAATTTTTATTTTATTTCCCAATCGCAACCTATTCATCCCATGAAGCAAAACTGGTAATACTCCATATCTAACACCACGGTGTTATCGGTAAAATTAATTACCATTTCACGTTCAAATCTAATTAAAGATTTAACTATCGCTTTGGAGCAAAATTGGCGATACTCCATTCTCGCTCACTTTCTAAAGTTGATAATTTAAATTATCAATTCACATTTCAATCTAATTTCAGATTCATTAAAACTTCTTTTTCTGGGTTAAAGAACTAGTGTCATTTAAAACACGATTCACGATGAACCCAAATCACATTCTATTTATTTTCGGGTTAAAGAACTAGTGTTATTTGAAACATAGTTCATGATAAACCCATGAATCAATTCTATTTAAACCCATTTCAAATCTAGTTTATTTATTTAAAAATAAATGGGTTTTAATTTTAGTTCAAAACTAGTTCATTTCGATAAAAATCTATTTTTATCTTTTCAAATAAGGAGTTTTTCATCCCAATTTTTCCCAAATCATTTCTTATGATTTTACACTAATTATTACTATTTTTAATAATTTTATCAAGGCCAGTACAGTCGATTTCCATCAACGGCCATCGAACTGCACTTATAGCGACCCTTTTCAAATTTGATTTGGACGTATCTCCAAATCCAACCGTTAGATTTCAAATTTCTAATATTCTTTAGAAAGCTCTTTTCGATACGAACCCAACGGTTCCGGTTTTAGGAGAATTCGACGGTCGGATCTCTCGTAATGTCCATTCGAAGTCAATGGTCGAAATTTACGAACTGCCGCGGCGCGGCGCGTTCTATTCAGGCCATTATATTATATATATATAATATATATAATATATATTTCGTCGATTACTACTTAAAAACGAATTTTATAAATAGTTTTGAATTCGTTTCAAAAACAATTTCAACCTTTATTTCAAATTCAAATCAAAATTGAATTTCCTATTATAAATCCTTTTTACTTTCATTTCTATTTGATTTCAATTCAAATCGATTTTTAATTTGATTCGAATCCATTTCGTTTTCTATTCAATTTAAATTCAATTCGTTTTCTATTCAATTTGAATTCAATTCGTTTTCTATTCAATTCGAATTCAAATTGGTTTTCTATTCAATTCAAATTTGTTATATATTCAATTGAAATCAAATTTGTTTTCTGTTCAATTCAATTCGAAATCGTTTTATATTCAATTCAAATTGGTTTTCTATTCAAATTAAATTAAATTCAAATATACTCGATATAAATATCGCTCGTGTCGAAATAGCGCATCTCTAATCAACACGGCTTTATATTCAACAAATGGATCTATATTTCTTTCAATACACGACTCTATATCTTTGTCAACACACGACTAATCTCAACGAATGAGTACTGTCCATGTGTGACTATTTTTGTTATTTAATATATTTTATAAAAATTAAGGTATCTATCGTTTGATATTAAATCAGACTCCAACTGTAAATTAGTAAGAGAACGATTCCCTGAATATTAACCCCGAAGGCCGAAACCAACATCAGATCAATATCCAGGAGACCACTCATCTTATCTATTTTCCAGTTAGTTTCTAATCTTATATATGATAAAGATGTAAATTTTATTGTTAAAATATTTCGTTCAACACATGACTAATCTCAACGGATGAGTACAGTCAACACATGAACCTTTACTTTATAGTGATAAAGATATAAATTTTATTGTTAAAATATTTCGTTCAACACATGACTAGTCTCAACGGATGAGTACAGTCAACACATGAACCTTTACTTTATAATATTCTTTATCTTCTAAATTGGAATGAGGCCCAATCAATTATCATATAACGTTAATTATATGGATTCCATACAACACATGTATATAAAAGCAACGATAAATAATCAACCATCATCCAAAGTGCACTACACTGTATAAGCATCAAATATAGATATCTAACGCTTATAACAGTCTGTTGATCCATCGATCGACATACAACCAATTATTGGGATTAGTGTATGCCGTATTTTATCCCAATACCCGTGTGGGGTTTCAAACAATCAAACACAGATTTTATTTGTGCAGTTGGGCGATGTGTAAAATTTATCGTCCCAATCAATGTCAGTCAAATCAGTGTATATAAACAAATCGGCTGATTTGTTTATAAATATTTATTTATTCACTTTCACGTTAAAAATTATATTTTTAACGATAAAATAATTTTTTTAACCAATGAATATTCTATTCAGTTCATTTATTTAATAAAATGATATTTTTATTTTTCTAACATATTTTAGAAAATTTCGGTGGCATAACGGCACGATACTAGAAACGGGACAAGGCCTAGCCTTATCCCCGGTCTAGTGAAGGCCCACGCCATTCACACATCAATCAAATCAATTCCATTTCACCAAACAATTCAATTAAAACCAAATAATCTAACCAACTACACAACCACACAAACAAGTCCATGGTCTGTGGACGATTGTGTCGGGTGCTACTAAACACCGTCTGCATCCTAGTATATATATATATATATATATATATATATATATATAACTAGAAAAAAAGAAATTGAAGGGTGAGAAGTTCTCACCAATAGCTATTCAACTTCATGACACTTCTTTTATAGAAATCTTCGTCGTTCTTGCCTTTTTGTCACCTTCGTTGCCCGTATTCTCTACATATGTAAAAATCGGATTTTTACTTCGCTAATCAATATATAAAAATCGAATTTTTACTTCGCTATTCAATATATTAAAATCGTATTTTTACTTTGCTATTCAATATATAAAAATCGAATTTTTACTTCGCTATTCAATATATAAAAACCGAATTTTTACTTTGCCATTCAATATATAAAAATCGAATTTTTACTTTGCTATTCAATATATAAAAATCGAATTTTTATAGCTACTTCTATATTGTAAAGATGGAATTTTTATTTCACTATTCAATATAGAAGAATCGTATTTTCACTTTACTTATTTTATATGTAAAAATTATATTTTTACATCGCTAATGTCATAACAAAAATCGTATTTTTATTATAAATAAAAATCATATCTTTCTTCGAATAAAAATCTCACCTTTTTGAATATAAAAATTCAACTTTTATATTATTGAAAATCATTTCTTTTTGCTATGAAAAATCGCTTCTTTACAATGATAAAAATATCATCTTTACAATGGTAAAAATATCCGATCATTCCATAGTTAAAAATCAAACTTTTCCAAAGTTAAAAAAAATCAAATTCCTTCATAGTTTAAAAATCAAATCTTTTATAGTTTAAAGATCTAATCTTTTCTATATTAAAAATCTAATCTTTTCTATTTTAAAAATCAAATTTTTATTATCTACATTATATAAAAATCATATTGTTAATATTCTTATCATATAAAAATTATATTTTTAATGAACAAAATCAAATCCTTTCGATTTCAAAAATCTAATCTCTTTTCTACCATTCAAACAATAAAAATCCAATTTTTATTTGCTCTTTACATAAATAAAAATCTAATTTTTATTTCACTTATTCTAAAAATAAAGACCACACTTTTGTAGGCATTTATATAAGTAAAAATCAAAATTTTCATCCTAAAATAGTTTGTATAAAATTCCTTTGCCAAATAATGATTTTATTAACATATGAAAACTGAGCATTCGAATTTAAATGGATTAAACAACAACAAAAAAACTTACCCTTTCCACTGTAAAAATCGGATCTTGCGCTGGAGAGAGACCCACCGAGGCGTTGAGAGGTGGGGGAAGGTTCTCCTACTGCTGGAGCGAGGAGGTCAGCGTCGTGGGGCAGGGGTTTTGGGGTCCGCGGTCGCCATTAGAAGGGGAGCGAGAGCGAGGAAGAGGGGGGTGCGGTTGGCACGGGGGAGGAGGGCGCCTGCCCTAGGCGGCGGCGTCGAGGTCGATAAAGGGGGTTAGAGCATCGATGTTTTTTTTTTAGCAGAGGGAAGAGGGATGGGGATCGAGAAGGAGATGGAAGAGGGAGGAGGAAGATGAGGAGGAGAGGGCGGCGCAGGTGCCGCCGACGACGGTGAAGGGTGGAGGAGAGGGAGGCGCGACTTGTTTTTTTTTCTTTTTTTTTTTCTTTTTAATTTGTCTGAACGAAAATAAGGAGAGAAGAGGGTGAGGGTTTAAAAAGGAAAATATATATATTATTTTATTTATTAAATTAATTCTAAAAAGCAACTTTTATTTTTGACCTCGAAACGAAACCCACCGCCTGTCGTCCATAGCTAATTACCCTCAATCCGAACACAATGGGATATGTATCGTAGGCTGATTCGATCATTTCGATTAGTTTCCGTCAAAATCAACATATAACTCTATATATTGAATTTGAACGTGCATTTCAATTTACCGGGGCCACATACTAACTCGAAAAATTCCAGAAAATTATTTTCTAGCTTCGTATTGACGATTCGGTCCTAACAAAACTAGTTTCGTCGAATTTTGAGACCGCTGGAAAAATGGCCATTTTCCAGTCGATTAAAATCAACTGAAACTGGTCAAAAGCGTTTTCCTTTGCCACGCTCACATATTGATTCGAAAAATTATGAAATTTGAAATCTAGCAATAATTTGACATCACGGACCCAACAAAAGTGGTTTCGTCGAAATCCATGGTCGTTTGCAAAATTTCCATTTTTAAGGGCCTGAATTCCATAGCGACTATTCAGAATTTTCAACTGGACATATCTTTTGATTCCCGCTATGAAATTTCAATTTTTCGGATTTGTTGGAAAGATATTCACAATTAGATCCTAATGTTTTTGGTTTCACTAAAATCCGGATTGTTTTGCACCCGGTACATTCAATTGAAGATTGAAATCGAATTATCGAACTACCGCGCCATTTTCAATTCCTTTTATAATTATATATAATTATTTATATTCTAACGACGACGTATATAATATATACGTTCTAAATATATTCAAAATAATTTTTTGTCGATATTATTTAAAATAATCTATTTTAAATATTCAAAATTCATTAAAATTGCCAAAATAAAAATTTTAAACTGGTTCGCATTTCCGGGTTATTACAGAAACATTTTATTTGTATATAGTTTCAATGAATGTTTTGACAATAAAATTAATTCTTTTATTAACATACAAATTCTAATGTATGTTGTGACAATAAAAATGATTCTTTAATTAACATACAAATTCTAATGTATGTTTTGGCTCTAAAAATGATTCTTTATTTAACATACAAATTCTAATGTATGTTTTAACACTAAAAACGATTCTTTATTTAACATACAAATTCTAATGTATGTTTTAACACTAAAAACGATTCTTTATTTAACATACAAATTCTATTTCAACAAAATGATTAAAAAGTGTTACATTCATTTTTGCTGACAATTCTATTTCAACAAAATGATTAAAAGTAATATTTCAATATTGTTAACAATTCTAATTTTTACAAAATGGATAGAAGTGATATTTCATATTGTTAACAATTCCAACTTTAACAAAATGAACAAAAGTGATATTTTTGTTGTAACACAAATTTATTTAACAAAGATGTTATTTTTGTTTTAACTCAAATCTATTTAACCAAAATGTAATTTTTGTCATAACTCAAATCTATTTAACTAAAATGTAATTTTTATTTTCAACCATCATATTTTGACAAAATGTAAATCTTTGTTTCACTAATATGTATTGACAAAAATGTACATTTTGTTTCAACTAATATGTTTTGACAAAAATGTATATTTTGTTTTCAATTAATCTAATTTGTCAAAAATGAGTATTTTGTTTCAACTAAACCAAATTGACAAAAATGTATATATCTTTGTTCAACAATTCTAATTTGACAAAAATGTATATTTTGTTCAACAATTCTAATTTGACAAAAATGTGCATTTTTGTTCAACAAACTATTTTGACAAAGATGAATATTTTTGTTTCAACTATACTATTTGACAAAAAATGAATATTTTTGTTCAATAATTCTAATTTGACAGAAATGTGCACTTTTGTTCAACAAAATTTTGACAAAGATGAATATTTTTGTTTCAATTATAAAAATGATAATTTTTGTTTCACTATCTTCTTACAAGAAAATGTCCTTTTTGTTTTCAACTATTTTGTTACATAAAAATGTCCTTTTTATTTTCAACAATTTTGTTACAACAAAATGTCCTTTTTATTTCAACTATTTTGTTACAACAAAATGTCCTTTTTATTTCAACTATTTTGTTATGACAAAATGACAAATTTAATTCAACAATTATATTTTGACAAAAATGTAAACTTTGTTCCAATAATTATATTTTGACAAAAAAGTTAATTTTAATTCCATTATTCTAATTTGACAAAAATATTGATTTTTGTTTAACACAATTCTAATTAACAAATATGTTAATTTCTTTTGATCCAACTAATCAAATCAACAAAAATGATATTTTTTGTTAAACACAATTCTAATTAACAAATATGTTAATTTTTTTGATCCAACTAATCAAATCAACAAAAATGATAATTTTTGTTAAATACAATTCTAATTAACAAATATGTTAATTTTTTGATTCAACTAATCTAATTAACATAAATGATAATTTTTGTAAACACAATTCTAATTAACAAATATGTTAATTTTTGATTCAACTAATCTAATTAAAAATGATAATTTTTGTTTCAACAATTCTAATTAACAAATATGTTAATTTTTGATTTAACTAATCTAACTAACAAAAATGATAATTTTTGTTAAACACAATTCTAATTAACAAATATGTTAATTTTTGATTCAAGTAATCTAATTAACAAAAATGATAATTTTTGTTAAACACAATTCTAAATAACAAATATGTTAATTTTTGATTCAACTAATCTAATTAGCAAAAAAAGATAATTTTTGTTTCAACAATTATAATTTTTCAAAAATGACAATTTTAATTCAACAATTATATTTTGTTCAACACAACAATCATCAAATCTATAGATCTATATAACCATATCAATTCCAGATCAAATCACGTATGACAATCAATAGTATATTACAGCATATGACAATCAACAGATCTAATTATGATTAATTGATTTTGATTATACCAAAAAAAGTAGAATTTCTCACATTGGTTTTAATTCTGAATAATTCAGAATTGGATTCGCCCCAAAATCTGATTTGCTCTATTTAGGTTCTGGTCTGTTCCATGACGTACATCTCGACACCTTGATTCCAACAAAACTGAAATCGTCGAATTTCGTTTCTGTTTGAACGAGACAAGATAGTTTAAATATTTGATCACATTATTAATATAATTAATTATAAAATTAACATAATTATTTTCTTTAGACCTGAATCCCAACAATTAAGTTGTCGCCTTCATCCCAGGTTCGATCGAACCTCGCAACCCATAAACCACACAGGTCTGACCCAAAAGTTGGAAATCCTCGAATGCACTAACTCTGGGCATACAACACATCAGAACAAGTAACATAAGACTTTTATTACATTATAATAATGTTACATCAGAGTACAGAATATATCAGAGTACATCGATAAAATACAGCGGAAGATAATTTACAATAAATGTAATACACTGCACAGTGGAAATATAAAGTAACACAGCGGAAGACTACCAATGCTCTGGACATAGCTTTAAGCTTCGATCCAGAATTCTGCTCAATATATCTGCAAAATAAGCTACTCGACTACCCATGTGGAAAATATGGGCACCCGAGTTTGCAAAGTGAAACAAACTACGGGTCAGTCATGGGACTAGTATGAGAAATCTTTCCCAACTTATCGAATAATAAGGCTAATCACAGGACCACGCCGCTAGCGTGGAACGGATTTAATCCATTGGATTGCCAGCGCATAAATTAAATAAGTTTTTATTCAAAACAACGCAATGCTTTTTAGAAAAATGAAATCATTATAAGACTCAAGTCCCATCACATAATGCAACGCAAACCGGAGGATAGAGTTTTACCTTATAATGATCAAACATACTTGATACGTAGAAAATATTTAATATTATTATTAGTGTCTAATCAGTTTTAAAATACTTCAAAGTAAATGTATCAATTCTAGTCGGCATAGCTACCATATACTATGTCGCCATATATAGGTTTACAATCAAAAACGTAATGTC
This sequence comes from Allium sativum, assembly GCA_030737875.1. NCBI lineage: Eukaryota > Viridiplantae > Streptophyta > Magnoliopsida > Asparagales > Amaryllidaceae > Allium > Allium sativum. The sequence goes on from CM060926.1 coordinate 1,023,643,630, forward strand.
GTATTGGAAGTTGGGTTTCCATCATGAGTCATGGCTAGGGACGATCTCCTTACCGATTCGAGACACTCTAGCAAATGTCTCAGGATTCGGACGCTGGCGAACCCTTGGATCCTGCAGGGCCGGCCCACAAATATTTTAGTGGATTAGTTATGCCTGAACACACGCTTCCCGGTCCTATTGAACCTATAAATTGGTCACTATCGACCAATATAACCGAGGCCTTGTAATCCATCATCCACATAAGTAAAATGTCAGGGCTTGCAAAACCCTGGTACCACTTCTAGCTAGAAAGAATCGTGTGCACTCCCTGCATTCCCTTGTCCCGTTTCTAACTCTTACCGGGGTGTGAGGCTCGCGAAGTAACGCTATACACAAAGCTACACCTAAACAGGTCGTGCTTTGATCATCAACCACAAGGCTCTGCTTTTCAACAAAAGTCTCGATCATTTGCATCTTGGCATGCCACATTGACAATTCACGCCATATGATCAATAACTATCAATATATAACCTCCGTGCTCGTGCGTCTCATAGAAGGGTGTTAAGCAAGAGAATAAATTCTCCGCCACCAAACAGATATATATTAAATAGACACCAATTCACATAGAATGAAATTCCACGTCAGACACACATCCATTTACAAGTCCGTTCTGGGTCTGAACGAAACCGAAGACACCTTATTCCTCGTCCCGTATGTCCAATACGGAAGAGAGGTGCTCGCTTATCCAGACAATCAACAAGTACGTCCGGACAACTACCACTTTAACCCTTTACTAGGAGCTAGCCAATGCAGGGCATTGGTAGTCATCCATTCGATGTGAAGATCGTCAGTCTTCAATCACCGTCTTCAATATCTTCGATTTAAACTGTCCTATAATTATTTGAAATGAGAATGAACTCGGTCTTTTCAAATAATTATCGTATATATAATTTAAAGTATTTCATATCATTAATATTATTTTATAACGATTTATCGCTATTTTTATTTATATAAAAATAGCTCAATTTAATTCAACGACGCTTCGGGTCAATAGGCGGCCTGGCGCTGTTTTTATCATAATTTGATTTACACGTATCTCGAAATCTAACTGTTGTATTTTAAAAAAGTTTATATCATTGGAAAGATCTTCCCAAAGTGGTCCTAACAGTTCCAGTTTTGGGAAAATCCGACAGTCGGATCTTTCGGTATAATCGTTTAAAGTTACGATTCCGAAACGCAACTACCGCGCACGATTCGTTTAATTTTAATTTATATATATATAATTATATATAAATATAAATCATTCGACAATTCCACTAACGTATTTAACATGCAAAATAAAAGAATTTTTATTGGCATAACACATCTACATGTTTTGTAATGTCAAGTAAAATGTATTTTATTTTCATGACATTTTGCTAATGACAAATAAAAAGATAATTTTATTTGTGTTTCTATTTTTAACTCCAACAAATAAAAAGGAAACATTTTATTTGTATATAGTTTCAATGAATGCTTTGACAATAAAATTAATTCTTTTATTAACATACAAATTCTAATGTATGTTGTGACAATAAAAATAATTCTTTAATTAACATACAAATTCTAATGTATGTTTTGACACTAAAAACGATTCTTTATCCAACATACAAATTCTAATGTATGTTTTAACACTAAAACGATTCATTATTTAACATACAAATTCTAATGTATGTTTTAACACTAAAAACGATTCTTTACTTAACATACAAATTCTAATGTATGTTTTAACACCAAAAACGATTCTTTATTTAACATACAAATTCTATTTCAACAAAATGATTAAAAAGTGTTACATTCATTTTTGCTGACAATTTTATTTCAACAAAATGATTAAAAGTAATATTTCAATATTGTTAACAATTCTAATTTTTACAAAATGGATAAAAGTGATATTTCATATTGTTAACAATTCTAACTTTAACAAAATAAACAAAAGTGATATTTTTGTTGTAACACAAATTTATTTAACAAAGATGTTATTTTTGTTTTAACTCAAATCTATTTAACCAAAATGTAATTTTTGTTATAAGTCAAATCTATTTAACCAAAATGTAATTTTTGTTTTCAACCGTCATACTTTAACAAAATGTAAATCTTTGTTTCACTAATATGTATTGACAAAAACGTACATTTTGTTTCAACTAATATGTTTTGACAAAAATGTATATTTTGTTTTAATCTAATTTGTCAAAAATGAGTATTTTGTTTCAACTAAACCAATTTGACAAAAGTGTATATATATTTGTTCAACAATTCTAATTTGACAAAAAAGTATATTTTGTTCAACAATGCTAATTTGACAAAAAAGTGCATTTTTGTTCAACAAACTATTTTGACAAAGATGAATATTTTTGTTTCAACTATACTATTTGACAAAAATGAATATTTTTGTTCAACAATTCTAATTTGACAAAAATGTGCATTTTTGTTCAACAAACTATTTTGACAAAGATGAATATTTTTGTTTCAATTATAAATATGATAATTTTTGTTTCACTATCTTCTTACAAGAAAATGTCCTTTTTGTTTTCAACTATTTTGTTACAACAAAAATGTCCTTTTTATTTTCAACAATTTTGTTACAACAAAATGTCCTTTTTATTTCAACTATTGTGTTGCAACAAAATGTCCTTTTTATCTCAACTATTTTGTTACTACAAAATGTCCTTTTTATTTCAACTATTTTGTTATGACAAAATGACAAATTTAATCCAACAATTATATTTTGAAAAAAAATGTAAACTTTGATCCAATAATTGTATTTTGACAAAAATGTTAATTTTAATTCCATTATTCTAATTTGACAAAAATGATGATTTTTTGTTTAACATAATTCTAATTAATAAATATGTTAATTTTTTTTGATCTAACTAATCAAATCAACAAAAATGATAATTTTTGTTAAACACGATTCTAATTAACAAATATGTTATTTTTTTTTTGATCCAACTAATCAAATCAACAAAAATGATAATTTTTTTAAACACAATTCTAATTAACAAATATGTTAGTTTTTTGATTCAACTAATCTAATTAACAAAAATGATATTTTTTGTTAAACACAATTCTAATTAACAAATATGTTAATTTTTGATTCAACTAATCTAATTAAAAATGATAATTTTTGATAAACACAATTCTAATTAACAAATATGTTAATTTTTGATTCAACTAATCTAATTAACAAAAATGATAATTTTTGTTTCAACAATTCAAATTAACAAATATGTTAATTTTTGATTCAAATAATCTAATTAACAAAAATGATAATTTTTGTTAAACCCAATTCTAATTAACAAATATGTTAATTTTTGATTCAATAATCTAATTAACAAGAAGGATAATTTTTGTTTCAACAATTATAATTTGTCAAAAATGACAATTTTAATTCAACAATTATATTTTTTTCAACACAACAATCATCAAATCTATAGACCTACATAACCATATCAATTCCAGATCAAATCACGTATGACAATCAATAGAATATTACAGCGTATGACAACCAACAAATCTAATTATGCTCAACTGATTTAGATTATATAAACTCACATTGGTTTTAATTCTGAATAATTCAGAATTGGATTCACCCCAAAATCTGATTTGCTCTATTTAGGTTCTGGTCTGTTCCATGACGTACATCTCGACACCACGATTCCAACAAAACTGAAATCATTGAATTTCGTTTCTTATTGAACGAGATATGATAGTTTAAATATTTGATCACATTATTAATATAATTAATTATAAAATTAACATAATTATTTTCTTTCGACCTTAATTGTAATGACCCGGATCCTTATGGGTTAATTTTTGAATATTTAATATTTAATTTAAATATTGGGTGGATAATATAAGTGGAATTTTATATTTGAGTTATCAATTTAATAATCAATTTCGATTTAATATCGAATATATTAAAATAATAGAATACGAAAATGGATTTAGATGAATTCATAATTTTATTTGAATTAAATACATTTCAAATAATTAATAGGAAATTTTATTTGAATTTATATCGATAATAATATTAATTTATTTTCGAGGAGAATAAATTGTTTTTAAATTTATTTATATAGGTTTAAATTAATATCTTCTACAGATGATCAAAATTGGACTTTGTGACCTATCCCAGTGTGTCCGGAATAGGGGTATTACCCTAAGATTGTCAGTTGTTGGGTTCAGGAAGGAGTTCGCAGTCACGAAGTAATTTAAATTAGAATATAATAAAAATAAAGAGAAAGGAAATTCCTTTCCTTTTCTGCGGACATAAGCAAGGGACGTTAAGTCCTTAATCTCCACAAATTAAATACCTTGGTGTTCAATGTAAAGCCACATCTTTCCCTTATAAACCCACGGCCATACCTCCTTTACTTTCTCCCCCCCCCCCCGTTCAATCCGACTAAACGAATAAAAATCGAAGCTCTATAGGCGTTCGAGTTAGGGTAGCTCAAGGTCACGGTGTTGACCGTCTCGCGAAGAGCTCGAGAACGTCGTTGTGCTTCTGTCTGAAGCATGACGTTGTGATAAGACCACTTAGGGCTGAATTCGAATTCGACAAATGGTACTGGAAGAGGTACGCGATTCTGGAAGCAACAGTTGGATTCGATTTCGGACTTGGAAGGGAAGGGTGCGAAGCTGATTTTGGGTGGTTCGATGTTCAATTGGGTATCACGATCTGGGTATTCGGTGATGGTCTGTGGAACTAGTTCGAAGCTTTGAGCTTCAACCTGGAAGAAGTTGAAGTGTGGGTTTGGGATTTGTGCGAAGATCTGGGCTTCGGCCTGGTGTTGAACGTGAAGGAACCTAGTTAGACAGAATGGTGGTTTCCAGGTAAAAGAATGGAAGGAGTTCAGCAAAACTTCGAGTGCAGTTTTGGTTTTAACATGGAATTTCAGTGACTGGAATAAGAAGAGATAAGATGTAACAACCGGAATTTTAACAAATGTTAAGACAAGAATCAAGGAAGAATTAAATGTTAAAATCTAAATCAGGGAAAACGGGTTGCGCCATTGCGTTCGTCTCGGAAAAATACGCGAAATAGAGTCCGAAATTTCGTAAATCGGAGTCCGTATGATCAAGATATGGCCTCGCAAAGTTTCACGAAAAATTCAAATTCAAAAGCAGATTCAAATTTTCAGAATTAAGGGTAGGCGGGAAAAATCCCACCCCAGGCAGGGTCGACACAGGGGTCGACACCAGTGTCGACCCCCCCAATGGGTCGACACCCATGTCGACCCATGGGTCGACACCCATGTCGACCCAGGGGTCGACCCCCCCCCCCCGGGTCGGACCAGTTTTTCTGGTACACCTGTTTTGGCTCCTGGGTCTTGTTTTAGGGGCTTGTGACAATTTTGGATGGCTCAGACCCATTCTAGGGTTAATCTAAAGGCTGAAATCAATTTCCTACAACTATAAAAAGACCCTAAGACCTAGCTTAAATCATACTATTTCATTTTAGCCTCATGCAGCCGCCATTAAACCTAGAACTCTAAATTTAAAATACAAAGAACAAAATTAAAGAAGACAAAGGATGATTCTTGAAGGCTACAACTAGAAGCTACAACAACTACGACGCTTTAGACAACGGATTTGGAGCTATTTGATTTAAAGTTTTGATTTGGATTACTTGCTTCATATTGTAAGTTCTATGTTACTTTTTAGGCAAAAACGCTAAAATAACATGGATATGCTATGAATTGAAACCGGATTTAGGAACTATTATTAATCCATGTTTATATTGTTTAACTTTGAAATCATAATTTGGGAATTTCGCTATGTCAGTGTTGCAAGTTAAACTTATCATGATTTTGATGTGGTTATGAATCACTTGGGCTTAATTGTATGGCAAGTTGGACTAATACATGTCCATGGAATCATTATGTTTATTGAAATCTTTATGTTGTTTAAACCATGCCTATGATGCTAATTAAACCATGTCTATGATGTTAATGAAACTATGCATGTGATGTTAATATACCTATCATGTTAATGACAAATTGGGAATTGCTAGGTTATGATGAAAAGTTGGAGTCATTATGTTTATAATGCTAGGTGAGAATCATTATGGTAAAAATGCTAAATTGGAGTCCACTATTCCTATTAGAATTACCATGCCTTTAATGTTTCATGTTTATAATAAAATTATTATTATGCCCGCAATGATTATTATGCCTATGATGTAAAGTTGAATTCATCATGTTAAACAAAGTTAGAACCATTACTATGCCAAGTTATCATCATGCTAGTATTGAAACCATGAGATATGTTATAGCCTGTTTATTATGCAAATGAATTGTCACATATGCCTATCACATGTTTAGTGTTATTCCCCTTTATCTCTTGAATTGTTTATGCTTGTGAACGAAGTACGATTATATGTGTTGGGGATACGATTGGATAGAATAGGCAAAACTTGAATTGATTATAATCATAAATCATGAAATTTGGCATAAGTAGAACATGAAATATGGCATGAAAAACTTGACTTGAATATTCTATGACTTGACTTGAAACATGCCTTAGTTAGGTACGAAATTGACATATGAACATGCTATGAAAATAGCACGAATCTGATAAGAACATGGGCATGACTTTAGAAAACAAGAAAGTGGCCAACTCGAGGTTGGGTTGAGTTTGTAGTGTAAATCTGCCCGGAACCGCCCGACAAATCCAGTTGCTACAAACAATAGGATCCAATGTGGGTAGTTGGTCACATCGCGCTTGGAACCCGAGGTTGGGTTGAGTTCGTAGCGTAAACCTGCCCGGAACCGCCCGGCAAATCCAGTGGTTACGAACAATAAGATCCAATGTGAGTGGTTCGGTGCATTAACGGATCAATTAATGCCAATTAGGGTTAAGTCATGAACATGAAAAGACAACTTAACCAACTTGAACACGATTTGTAGGGCTAAGTCATGGACTTGAAACGACAACACTTAGCCAACTTGACATGACATGTAAGCGGGTTAAGTCACGAATTTAAATGACATACTTAACCATCTTGACATGACTAGACTGGAAAAGGATTAAGTCACGAATTACATGACTTAATCAGTTAGGAGGTTTAGGTCACGAATTACATGACCTAATCTGTTAGGCGAAACCCTAGACACGACCCCTTTCAGCAGTAACCCTCTAGATGTATCAAGGTACCCTAGGGCTAGGCCGGGTGGGGCACGATTACTGGGCTGATTGTAAGAGGTGAACGACGGCAGTGGGGTACGCCAGTGTAGGTTCGGTGGGCTACGGTCGTGCACGTATTCCTCGGCAGACACTGGGTATCCGTAGATTTATCTGTGCATCTTGAACCGTGTCAGGGGTTGACACCCTAGGGCTGATACACCCGAAGGTGGACCCAGCACAGGTGACTACATTCGTGATTAGCCGTATGACACGGACACTTGACGAGCTAGAACTGGTAGGGAGCCGATCGACTAGATAATCGCTCCATAGGACCCCGTACTTGGGTCAGACCCCGTTTCAGGGTCATTTCATGATATTGGGCCGTGGGATTTATTTCATGATTAACTTGTGATATGGGCTTAGTATACTAGTACAATCGATGCAACGAATCCCGAACATGTGATGCTTTACTTGACTTGTCTTGACTTATCCTGATCACCTTAGTCTATCTTGTTCACCTTGACACCATTTTTAAGTTTAGTTCCAGTTCATACATGACATGTTGTTTTAACCGTTTTTACGCTGAAAGTCACTAGGACTTACTCAGTCTTTATGACTGACCCTTTTCCTTTCGCCTCCTTTTCTTTCGTTTCCCCCCCAGGTTCTCAGGGAGGAAACACTAGCTCTTAGCTTGGATATCACTTCCTTTGGCTCAGCATGTACGGTTTGCTATGGCTGCTTCATTTTACTGCACTTGCGGAATAAGCTGTTTTTCTGTTTTTAAGTCATTGCTTCTTTGGCTATTATTACAAGACAGTTGTAAGGAAGTTGTTATCTGAAATGTTTGTAAGAGACATGTTTTATTTTGGAATAAAATGAAGTTCTATTTTACTCATAAATTCTTCCGTTGTTTACTTAATTATTTATTTATGTTCTGTCTTGTGATAATTCTGTGATGTTATCTCGATAATACCCCTCCAAAACTAGTGCATTCCCTTTGTGAGTGACCCTAGCGGAGGTGGGGTGTTACACTTGGTATCAGAGCAGAAGGTTACCGAGACTAGCAAAAGTTTTGAAAACCTTTTAAATTTTTTATTCAAAACCATTTACAAAAAAGCACTTTTCAAGAAAAGTTGGTTTATTTTAAAAGGCTATTCCCCAAAAAGCCATTAGCACAATCTTTGTTTCCTCGTTTGAATCTTTTCCTTTTTCGTTTTCAGCTTATCATGGCCGGCGATCTTAATCTTCCCGAGGGTGTCAATATACCCACTTGGTTCCGTCGTTTCCTCGAGGCTCGGGCTAATGTGGCAGGCCCGACCAATCCTCCTCCTCATCCTCCTCAACCTCCGCGAGAAACCGCTTTTTCAAAGATATGCAAGGACTTTAAGGCCATGGGCGGAAAGGATTTCCTAGGAACTGAGACTTTTGTTGAGGCATGGAATTGGTTGAAGGAAACCGAAGACTTGTTTGTTATCTTTGAGGTAGAGGACAATAGGAAAGTACAGTTGGCGGCGTGGCTCATGAAAGAGGAAGCTTCTTATTGGTGGGAAGTCACCAACGCTACTAGGCCCATTGAGACTTGGGCGGACTTTAGAGGGAGATTTGGGTTTAAGTTCTTGTCATCAGCAGAGGAGAGTCTCCAAATGGAACGGTTTCTGGCCCTTAAACAAGGAAATATGACAGTTAAAGAATACGTGAACCGTTTCAATCATCTTGCTCGCTTCGGATTGGAGTTAGTCAACAATCCTCAGAAAAAGGCGCTACGTTTTGCACGGGACTTGAACGAGCCACTACATGGTTTGGCCATGACTCATGTGCCCATGGGGGCGACCTTTGAAAGCTTGGTGGATATGGCCCTACTGTATGAGGAAGATAAGAAGGGCAAGAAAGAGGTCAAGCCCAACGATTCTCAGAATAAGAAGGTAGACTCCGAGAAAGGAGGCAAGAACGACAACTCACGTGATAAAAGGAAATGCAATTTCTGTGGTACGGAAGGGCACATAGCCAAGGATTGTAGAAAGAGGAAGAGAAAGCAAGGTGAATGTTTTCATTATGGGGAGACTGGACACATCAGCAAGGACTGCCCTAAAAAGCAGACCGGACCTTCTGGGGGTACATCGTTAACTTCTTTTTCTAGATGCTTTGTTTTATCTTGTTATCTCCTCGATCCTATCTTGAGAACCATAGGTAGAATCTTTTTGGATGCAAACATGTAATTGAAACATGTTATGATTGCGAAATGGTTGCAAGTGGTCGCAAGTGGTTGCTCGTGGATGCATGAATACACATTAGGCACTAGATCAGCTCGGTCACAGTTTCATACTTGCATATGCGTGAGTGTTTATTTTGGAAACTTGGTTGTACTATCATTTGGTTGTTGCATATGATTGAATGTTTGTGCACTCATGTAGAAATTATGAATTATAATAGGAAAAATTTTCATACATATTGGATTCATTTCACTAAACATATTCTGCATTTAGAAGATCAATCAGGCCTGATCATTAGCATTAGCTAAGGAACATATACACACACTCTTTGCATGTGTTCATAAAACATTAGAAGTCTTTTAAGGACCATGATTGCTTGAGGATGATGTTTTGATTAGATGGATGATGGATGGTAGGATGCGTTCTTCCTAACTTGGAGATTTCGGGGACGAAATCCTTAAAGGAGGAGAATGTAACAACCCGAATTTTAACAACATGTTAAGACAAGAATCAAGGCAGAATTAAATGTTAAAATCTAAATCAGGGAAAATGGGTTGCGCCATTGCGTTCGTCTCGGAAAAATACGCGAAATAGAGTCCGAAATTTCGTAAATCGGAGTCCGTATGATCAAGATATGGCATCGCAAAGTTTCACGAAAAATTCAAATTCAAAAGCAGATTCAAATTTTCAGAATTCAGGGTAGGCGGGAAAAATCTCGCCCCAGGCAGGGTCGACACCAGTGTCGACCCCCCCAATGGGTCGACACCCATGTCGACCCAGGGGTCGACCCCCCCTCCCCCGGCCGGACCAGTTTTTCTGGTACACCTGTTTTGGCTCCTGGGTCTTGTTTTAGGGGCTTGTGACGATTTTGGATGGCTCAGACCCATTCTAGGGTTAATCTAAAGGCTGAAATCAATTTCCTACAACTATAAAAAGACCCTAAGACCTAGCTTAAATCATACTATTTCATTTTAGCCTCATGCAGCCGCCATTAAACCTAGAACTCTAAATTTAAAATATAAAGAACAAAATTAAAGAAGATGAAGGATGATTCTTGAAGGCTACAACTAGAAGCTACAACAACTACGACGCTTTAGACAACGGATTTGGAGCTATTTGATTTAAAGTTTTGATTTGGATTACTTGCTTCATATTGTAAGTTCTATGTTACTTTTTAGGCAAAAACGCTAAAATAACATGGACATGCTATGAATTGAAACCGGATTTAGGAACTATTATTAATCCATGTTTATATTGTTTAACTTTGAAATCATAATTTGGGAATTTCGCTATGTCAATGTTGCAAGTTAAACTTATCATGATTTTGATGTGGTTATGAATCACTTAGGCTTAATTGTATGGCAAGTTGGACTAATACATGTCCATGGAATCATTATGTTTATTGAAATCTTTATGTTGTTTAAACCATGCCTATGATGCTAATTAAACCATGTCTATGATGTTAATGAAACTATGCATGTGATGTTAATATACCTATCATGTTAATGACAAATTGGGAATTGCTAGGTTATGATGAAAAGTTGGAGTCATTATGTTTATAATGCTAGGTGAGAATCATTATGGTAAAAATGCTAAATTGGAGTCCACTATGCCTATTAGAATTACCATGCCTTTAATGTTTCATGTTTATAATAAAATTATTATTATGCCCGCAATGATTATTATGCCTATGATGTAAAGTTGAATTCATCATGTTAAACTAAGTTAGAACCATTACTATGCCAAGTTATCATCATGCTAGTATTGAAACCATGAGATATGTTATAGCCTGTTTATTATGCAAATGAATTGTCACATATGTCTATCACATGTTTGGTGTTATTCCCCTTTATCTCTTGAATTGTTTATGCTTGTGAACGAAGTACGATTATATGCGTTGGGGATACGATTGGATAGAATAGGCAAAACTTGAATTGATTATAATCATAAATCGTGAAATTTGGCATAAGTAGAACATGAAATATGGCACGAAAAATTTGACTTGAATATTCTATGACTTGACTTGAAACATGCCTTAGTTGGGCACGAAATTGACATATGAACATGCTATGAAAATAGCACAAATCTGATAAGAACATGGGCATGACTTTAGAAAACAAGAAAGTGGCCAACTCGAGGTTGGGTTGAGTTTGTAGTGTAAATCTTCCCGGAACCGCCCGGCAAATCCAGTTGCTACCAACAATAGGATCCAATGTGGGTAGTTGGTCACATCGCGCTTGGAACCCGAGGTTGGGTTGAGTTCGTAGCGTAAACCTGCCCGGAACCGCCCGGCAAATCCAGTGGTTACGAACAATAAGATCCAATGTGAGTGGTTAGGTGCATTAACGGATCAATTAATGCCAGTTAGGGTTAAGTCATGAACATGAAAAGACAACTTAACCAACTTGAATACGATTTGTAGGGATAAGTCATGGACTTGAAACGACAACACTTAGCCAACTTGACATGACATGTAAGCGGGTTAAGTCACGAATTTAAATGACATACTTAACCATCTTGACATGACTAGACTGGAAAAGGATTAAGTCACGAATTACATGACTTAATCGGTTAGGCGGTTTAGGTCACGAATTACATGACCTAATCTGTTAGGCGAAACCCTAGACACGACCCCTTTCAACAGTAACCCTCTAGATGTATCAAGGTACCCTGGGGCTAGGCCGGGTGGGGCACGATTACTGGGCTGATTATAAGAGGTGAACGACGGCAGTGGGGTATGCCAGTGTAGGTTCGGTGGGCTACGGTCGTGCACGTATTCCGGGGCAGACACTGGGTATCCGTAGATTTATCTATGCATCTTGAATCGTGTCAGGGGTTGACACCCTAGGGCTGATACACCCGAAGGTGGACCTAGCACAGGTGACTACATTCGTGATTAGCCGTATGACACGGACACTTGACGAGCTAGAACTGGTAGGGAGCCGATCGACTAGATAATCGCTCCGTAGGACCCCGTACTTGGGTCAGACCCCGTTTCAGGGTCATTTCATGATATTGGGCCGTGGTATTTATTTCATGATTAACTTGTGATATGGGCATTGTATACTAGTACAGTCGATGCAACGAATCCCGAACATGTGATGCTTTACTTGACTTGTCTTGACTTATCCTGATCACCTTAGTCTATCTTGTTCACCTTGACACCATTTTTAAGTTTAGTTCCAGTTCATACATGACATGTTGTTTTAACCATTTTTACACTGAAAGTCACTAGGACTTACTCAGTCTTTATGACTGACCCTTTTCCTTTCGCCTCTTTTTCTTTCGTCCCCCCCCCAAGGTTCTCAGGGAGGAAACACTAGCTCTTAGCTTGGATATCACTTCCTTTAGCTCAGCATGTACGGTTTGCTATGGCTGCTTCATTTTACTGCACTTGCGGAATAAGCTGTTTTTCTGTTTTTAAGTCATTGCTTCTTTGGCTATTATTACAAGACAGTTGTAAGGAAGTTGTTATCTGAATGTTTGTAAGAGACATGTTTTATTTTGGAATAAAATGAAGTTCTGTTTTACTCATAAATTCTTCCGTTGTTTACTTAATTATTTATTTATGTTCTGTCTTGTGATAATTCTGTGATGTTATCTCGATAATACCCCTCCAAAACTAGTGCATTCCCTTTGTGAGTGACCCTAGCGGAGGTGGGGTGTTACATAAGATCTCGATGAAACGAGATGTGTAGGCTTTTCAACGTCAAATACTCCTCGGTGGAATTAAAATGGGAATCAGAATAGATCGGGAAAATAAAAATATCTGGTGAGTAAATCTCACCTTTTATTTAGAAATTTATTTTTATATAGTTAAAAATAATTGTTTGTTGCTTGTTGAATGCTTTCTAGTTATTTTAAAATATATATTAGTTACTTAGGGCTATTATATATATATATTGGGTGATTGATTGGTTGGATTCCCGCAGTCTCATTAGCGGATGCCCGCAGTTTCATAGCGGATGATTACCCAATACGCCCACGCTATGATTAGTGGATGACCTTCTATACCACGATATCCTGCCTCGAAGCAGGATGGGTATTATTATGTTGACTAACGTCTGTGGATGCAGGAAAACAGGTTGGAGGAATCCAACTGGATTCCTCAAAAACATATTATCTGTTGTTGTTTGTTTGATTTCATATATATTCATATATGATGTGTTAAAAAATCAAATGATTGAAAATTGGTTGATTTGATTGTTTAAATTATCACTAGGGCTGGGAATATTGATGTATAAAATACCCTGAAAGGGTATTTGAGATTTAAAAAGGGAATTCTATTTTTATAAATAGAATTTGAATTTTTAATGAACTATAGAAAATATTAACTTGTTTAGAAGATATATAAAACAAGTTATTGAATTTATAAACTCTGTTTATAAATGAAAATGTGGGATTTGAATGGAATTTATAAACTTTGTTTATAAATGAAAATGGTAATTTATAGACTTTGTTTATAAATGAAAATGTGGGATTTGAATGGAATTTATAAACTTTGTTTATAAATGAAAATGGGAATTTATAAACTTTGTTTATAAATGAAAATGTGGGATTTGAATGGAATTTATAAACTTTGTTTATAAATGAAAATGGGAATTTATAAACTTTGTTTATAAATGAAAATGTGGGATTTGAATGGAATTTATAAACTTTGTTTATAAATGAAAATGGGAATTTATAAACCTTGTTTATAAATGAAAAGATGGGATTTGAATTGAATTTATAAACTTTGTTTATAAATAAAAAGATGGGATTTGAATTGAATTCATAAACTTTGTTTATAAATGAAAAGGTGGGTTTTGAATCGAATTTATAAACTTTGTTATAAATATATAAATGTGGGATTTTAAGTGAAGTTATAAACGTTGTTTATAAATAATGCAGAGAATTCAAATAGAATTTGAATATAGAATTCAAATGGACTTTAAACTATAGAATTTGAAAATAGAATTCAAATGAAGTTAACTATAGGGTTTGATAATAGAATTTCAAATGGAGTTTAAATATAGGGATTTTAATAGAATTCAAATGAAGTTTAAATAAAGAGAATTCAAATAGAATTGAATTGGAATTTGAATAAGAAGTCGATAAGGAAACGAGAGTATGAGTATAATTAGAATTTGTTAATATGCAAGTTAAAATATATTTGAACATGTCATGTTCAAATATGAAGGTGAAATAGACTGAAGAGTTAAGTAACAAATTTATTTAACAAATTTAGTTAAAACGATTGGTATAGTTCAAATAGATTGGACAGGTATAAATATACAGGAGACATGTTTGGAATAAAGTGTTAGAAGGTATATAAATAGAATGCCCGACAAAAAGGAACTGACATGACCCGAACTTCCCCGTGAAGGAAAGCACGGATGGCGTTGAGGACAAGACAAAATAGAACGCAGACGGAAGAACATTTCATTGCTATTACAACAATTCCATCAGATACAAGAATATACAGAGTATAATTAAATAAATTACATTCGATAAATATCAAAGATTACAATAAATTACATAGCAGCGGAAAATAATACAAAGCACAACTGAAGGTGATATACAGATACAGAGCTTTCCGGATATCATTCCAGCTGTAAACCAGGATCCTGTGAATATAAATCTGCAAAACCAAAACTACTAGCTGCCCGTGTGGAAATAGGGGCACCTAGAGTTTAGGTTAAAACAATAAACTCCAGGTCAGTCATGTGACTGGTGTGAGAACTAAAACAGTTATTTAAAACTTTACTTTAAAAGAGAGTAATTCAAGGGACCCCGCCGTATAACACGGAACGGGTTTCCTCCCAAGAATACTAGTGCATAGAATAAACAGCGCAATGCTTTTTCGAAAAATGAAGCTATTATAAGACCCAGGTCCCATCACACAATGCAACGCAAGCCGGAGGATAGGGTTTTCCCTTATAATAGCCAACCATGCTTGGTACGTTTAAAACAAATCGTTTGATACTATAATAAGTGTATAGTGTCAAAACAATTTCAATCATAAATATAAATCATAGATGGCATGGGTACCACATATCATGTCGCCATACTAGTTCTACAATTAAAACCGCAATATCACGTATTGGAAACTGGATTTCCGTCATGAGTCGAGGCAAGGGGCAAGCTCCTCTCCGCTTCGAGACACTCTAGCAAATGCCTCAGGACTACACACTCTGGGTAACCCTGGATTCGGCTGGGCCGGTCCTCTCTTACGTTTGAGGATTAGTTATTCCTGAACACATGTTTCCCGGTCCTTATAGACCTATAATCGAGGCGCCTCATTCCAACAACCACAAAGGTGAAAAGTATATAAATGTCAGGGCTGGTAAGTCACTGACACCACCAAAGCTAGAAAGAAACGTCGTGTTCTCCCAACGGTCCGTATCCCGTTTTTAACTCATACCGAGGTGTGAGGCTCGCGAATTCACGTTATACACAAAGCTACGCCCCAAAGGCCGTGCTTCGATCATCAACCACAAGACTTTGCTTTTCAACAGAAGCCTTGATCCATGCAACTCAGCATGCCACACAGGCAATTCATGCCATGCGATTGATATCTATCGATATATAACCTCTAAGCTCGTACGTCTCAGAGAAGGGCATTAAGCAAGAGAATAAATTCTCCGCCGCCAAACAGATATATATTTAACAGAAATCAATCAACACAGAATAAAATCCAATGTCAAACACACAATCCATTTACAAGTTCGTTCTGGGTCTGAACGAAACTGGAGGCACTTTCCTCGCATATCCATCGATCTCCAAGTACGTCTGGACGACCACCAACTGATTCCCTCATCTTGGGTGTACAGCCCAATCAAGATCATCAGTAATCACCCAAACGATGTGAAGACTTCCGGTCTTCAACCACCGTCTTCATCTTCGACTTATCGTCGAATCGGTTATTCAGAATGGGTATAAACCCGGCCTTTCCGAACAACCCGCGTATATTAAAAAACAAATGTTACACAAACACAACATACGCCTCATTCCAATTCATTAGTCACTAACCGTAAATCAGTAAGAGGGCAACTCCCCAAATATTAACCCCGAAGGCCGAAACCAACATCAGATCAATACCCAGGAAACCATTCTTCTTAACTAACCTACAGCTAGTTTCTGAATTTCAATTCTTAGGGAAAGGTTCCCATTAATTTTATCCAAGATAAATTCTTTAAAATTTATTCTTTAATCTTCCATTGGATGTCATATCAAACCAAATTATGGTTTCCCAAACTAGTCGAGATTAGCGAACCACACCGAAGTAATTATTTATTTTATTTCCCAATCCCAACATATTCATCCCATGAAGCAAAACTGGTAATACTCCATATCTAACACCATGGTGTTATCGGTAAAATTAATTACCATTTCACGTTCAAATCTAATTAAAGATTTAACTATCGCTTTGGAGCAAAACTAGTGATACTCCATTCTCGCTCACTTTCTAAATTTGATAATTTAAATTATCAATTCACATTTCAATTTAATTGCATATTCATTAAAACTCCTTTACTGGGTTAAAGAACTAGTGTCATTTAAAACACATTTCACGATAAACCCAAATCACATTCTATTTATTATCGGGTTAAAGAACTAGTGTTATTTAAAACATAGTTCACGATAAACCCATGAATCAATTCTATTTAAACCCATTACAAATCCAATTTATTTATTTAAAAATAAATGGGTTTTAATTTCAGTTCAAAACTAGTTCATTTCGATAAAAATCTATTTTTCTCTTTTCAAATATGGAGTTTTTCATCCCAATTTTTTCCAAATCATTTCTTATGATTCTACACAAATTATTGATA
Source organism: Allium sativum (assembly GCA_030737875.1). NCBI lineage: Eukaryota > Viridiplantae > Streptophyta > Magnoliopsida > Asparagales > Amaryllidaceae > Allium > Allium sativum. Next base: position 1,023,660,800 of record CM060926.1, read on the forward strand.
TTTTTAATAATTTTATCAAGGCCCGTACAGTCGATTTCCAACAATGGCCATCGAACTGCACTTACAACGACCTTTTCCAAATTTGATTTGGACGTAACTCCAAATCCAACCATTAGATTTTAAATTTCTAATAATCGTTAGAAAGCTCTTTTCGATACGAACCCAACGGTTCCGGTTTTAGGAGAATCCGACGGTCGGATCTCCCGTGATGTCCGTTTGAAATAAATGGTCGAAATTCACGAATTGCCGCGGCGCGGCGCGTTCTATTCAGGCCATTATATTATATATATAATATATATAATATATATTTCGTCGATTACTATTTAAAACGATTTTATAAATAGTTTTGAATTCGTTTCAAAAACAATTTCAACCTTTATTTCAAATTCAAATCAAAATTGGATTTTCTATTATGAATCCTTTTTACTTCCATTTCTATTCAAATCAAAATTGAATTTTTCCTTATAAATTCATTTTAAAATTCATTTCTATTCAATTCAAATTTCAATTCAATTTGAATTTATTTCAATTCGTTTTCAATTCGAATTCGTTTTCAATTCAATTCGAATTCATTTTATATTCAATTCATTTCAAATTGGTTTTATATTCAATTCGATTCAAATTGGTTTTCTATTCGATTCAATTCAAATTGATTTTCTATTCAGTTCAATTCAAATTGGTTTTCTATTCAGTTCAATTCAAATTGGTTTTTTATTCAGTTCAATTCAAATTGGTTTTCTATTCAGTTCAATTCAAATTGGTTTTCTATTCGATCCAATTCAAATTGGTTTTCTATTCGATCCAATTTATAAAAACGAATATAATCGATATACATATCGTTCGTGTCAAAATAGCGCATCTCTAATCAACACGGCTTTATATATTTCAGTAATTCCGTTATTCTATTCAACAAATGAATATTTATCCTATTCAATACGTGAATCGAAATATTTCGTTCACACATGACTAATCTCAACGGATGAGTACGGTCAACACATGAACCTTTATTTTATAATGATAAAGATGTAAATTTTATTGTTAAAATATTTCGTTCAACACATGACTAATCTCAACGAATGAGTACGGTCAACACATGAACCTTTATTTTATAATATTCTTTATCTTCTAAATTGGAATGAAGCCCAATCAATTACCATACAAAGTTAATTATATGGATTCCATACAACACATGTATATAATAGCAACGATAAATAATCAACCATCATCCAAAGTGCACTACACTGTATAAGCATCAAATATAGATATCTAACGCTTATAACAGCCTGTCAGTCCATCGATCGACATACAACTAATTATTGGGATTAGTGTATTCTGTATTTTATCCCAATACCCGTGTGGGGTTTCAAACAATCAAACACATATTTTATTCGTGCAGTTGGGCGATGTGTAAAATTTATTGTCCCAATCAATGTCCTTCAAATAGGTGTACATAAACAAACCGTCCGGTTTGTAAATGAATATTTATTTATTCACATTCACGTTAAAAATTTTATTTTTAACGATAAAATATTTTATTTTAACACATGAATTTTTATTCAGTTCATTTACAAAATAAAAATGATATTTTTATTTTTCTAACTTATTTTAGAAAATTTCGGCGGCATAACGGCACGATACTAGAAACGGGACAAGGCCTAGCCTTATCCCCGGTCTAGTGAAGGCCCACGCCATTCACACATCAATCAAATCAATTCCATTTCACCAAACAATTCAATTCAAACCAAATAATCTAACCAACTACACAACCAAACAATTAAACAAACAAGCCATCCATGGTCTGTGGATGACGGGTGTCGGGTGCTACTAAACACCGTCTGCATCCTAGTATATATATATAACTAGAAAAAGAGATTTTTAGTGAGAAGTTCTCACCGATAGCTATCCTAACTCCACGGCACTTCCTATGTAGAACATCTTCACCGTGCTCGCCTTTTGTCACTTTCGTTGCCCGTAGTCACTACATATATAAAAATCACATTTTTATATACTGATGTCTTTAAAATAAAAATCACATTTTTATTTGTTCACTTTCAATTTAAAAATCATATTTTTTATAATCACTTCATATATTTAAAAATCGATTTTTTAAATCGCTATTCAATTTACAAAAATCGAATTTTTACTTTGCTATTCAATATATAAAAATCATATTTTTACTTCGCTATTCAATATGTAAAAATCGAATTTTTACTTTGCTATTCAATATGTAAAAATCGAATTTTTACTTTGCTATTCAATATATAAAAATCATATTTTTACTTCGCTATTCAATATGTAAAAATCGAATTTTTACTTTGCTATTCAATATGTTAAAATCGAATTTTTACTTTGCTATTCAATATATAAAAATCATATTTTTACTTCGCTATTCAATATGTAAAAATCGAATTTTTACTTTGCTATTCAATATATAAAAATCATATTTTTACTTCGCTATTCAATATGTACAAATCTATATAGATAAAAATTCCATTTTTAAATCGCTACTATATAGATAAAAATTTCACCTTTGCACATATAAAGATTTCGCCTTTTCACATATAAAGATTTCGCCTTTTCAAATATAAAGATTTCGCCTTTTCAAATATAAAGATTTCGCCTTTTCAATTTCAAAAATCTAATCTTTTCTATTTTAAAAATCTAATCTTTTCTATTTTAAAAATCTAATCTTTTCTATTTTAAAAATCTAATCTTTTCTATGGTTTTCATATGAATAAAATCACATTTTGAATTCACTACTTATATAAAGATCACTCCTTTTTGTTTTCAAAACCCAAATCTTTTGATTAGAAAAATCTAATCTTTTCCAATTTCCATTCATATAAATCTAAATCGAATTTTATTTTAATGAAATCATATTTTTCATTACTTAAAAATCGCTTCTTTATAAACTAAAGATCACATTTTTACACTTCATTATATAAATTAAAACCAGATCCTTTTTAAAAAAAATGTTTTCTATAAATAAAAACTGAATTAAAATAAACTAAAAAAAGGAAAAGCTCACTGTTTTGGGAGGAGAAGGTGTTGCAGAGGTCGTCGGAGGCGGCAAATCTGGTGGAGGCGGCATCGGCCAAAAAGGGGGAGGGCGTCAGATGCTCCGCGCAGAAGGGGGTGGCGGCCTAGGTGCTGAAATCGAGAGGAGGGGAGGCGGAGAGGCTGTAGGGTGGTGTGGTGAGGGTACGTGGCGGAGCTCGCGGGTTTATGGTGTAAAGACCCGCAAATCCCCACCCTTTGAATCGACCATAAACCACACAGGTCTGACCCAAAAAGTGAAAATCTACGAATACTTTAACTTTGGGCATACAACACATTACAACAGATAACAGAAGACTTTTATAACAATATAATAAATGTTACATCAGAGTACAAAATATACATATCAGAGTACATTTAAATATAATTACAGCGGAAGATAAATACAAAAAATGTAATATACTGCAACGGAAGAACACAGTGGAAGACTCTCTATCTCTGGACACAGCTTTAAGCTTCAACCCAGAATCCTGCTTAATATATCTGCAAAAATAGCTACTCGACTGCCCGTGTAGAAAATATGGGAACCCGAGTTTGCCAGTGGACAAACTACAGATCAGTCATGGGACTGGTGTGAGAATTCTACTTAGCCTATATAATATAATAAGGCTAATCACAGGACCACGCCACTTTCGCGGAACGGGTTTTCTCCTATGAATTGCCAGTGCAAGACTAAAGTAAATCGTCAAAATAACGCAATGCTTTTTAGAAAAATGAAACCATTATAAGACCCAAGTCCCATCACACAATGCAACGCAAACCGGAGGATAGGGTTTTACCTTATAATGATCAAAAGATGCTTGATACGATAAACACGGTATTATATAATAATAGTGTGCAACCAATTTGAAATACATCAAAGTAAATGTATCAATCCTAGACGGCATGAGTGCCCCATCCCACTATGTCGCCATATATAGGTATACAATCAAAACCGCGTGATGTCATATTGGAAATTTGGGTTTCCATCTGAGTCAAGGCTAGGGAGGAGATCCTTACCGATTCGAGACACTCTAGCAAATGCACCAGGATTGGTACTCTGTCCAACCCTTGGATCCTGCAGGGCCGGTCCATACGTTAACGCTTAATGGATTGGCAATTCCTGAACACACGCTTCCCGGTCCTTGTGGACCTATAATACAGCCAGTGGCGACCGCATAAACCGAGGCCTCGAAAAATCCAACAACCACAATGAATAAATGCCAGCGCTGGTAGGTCCCTGACACTACTCTAGCTAGAAAGAAACGTGTGCACTCCCTGCGTTCCCTTCTCCCGTTTTAGACTCTACCGGGCTGTGAGGCTCGCGAAGTCACGATATACACAAAGCTATGCCTAAATAGACTGTGCTTTGATCATCAACCACAAGGCCTGCTTTTCAACAAAGCCTTGATCAATTGCATCTTAGCATGCCACATTGTCAGACTCTACCATATCATTGATCATCTACCAATATATATATATATAACCTCTAAGCTCATACGTATTAGAGAAGGGGGTTAAATGAAGAATAAATTCTCCACCACCAAAAAGAAATATATAATCAGTAGCGTTCAACAAATACAGTAGAAAAGAATACAATGTTAGACACACAATCCATTTACAAGTCCGCTCTGGGTCTGAGCGAAATAACGTGTCCGTCGATCTCCAAATACATTTGGATGATCATTACCAAATACCTTGCCTTGGGGTGTCCAGTCCCAATTCAAGATACCAGTCATCATCATCCCAACGATGTGAAAACTTCGGTCTTCAATTGCCATCTTCATCTTCGACTCTTGATCGTCGTGATGATTATTCAGAATGGGTTAAACCCGGTCTTTCTGAATAACTCGCGTATTTTGTGATTAAAAATCAAATATTGGAAAATCACACATTACGCCACATTTCCCACCCAGAATATTCTTTTAATAAGATATTCATATTAAAAGATTCTCATTAATTTTATCAAAGATAAATTAATAAATTTAATCATAAATCTTCCTTAAAAGATTTATTAAAAATTCTAAATTTGATTTAATATCAAAAATCATTTTCACAAGATTATTTATTTTAAAGAATAAATCTTCTTTTAAACGGGTTAAAGAACTCGTGTCATTTAAAACACAGTTCACGATAAACCCATAAATCAATTTCCAAAATATGGAATTCCACAGAAATCAATCATTACATAATCGATGTGAATTTCTGTATTGGACTAACAATATACATGGAATAACGACAAAGCCTCTTAAATTCCATATATAATATCGGTCTTCTATTACAGAAGCCCATCTCGATTATTACCAATCGAATTTTCCACTTAATTCCAATTTAATTTTATTAAATTGGAAAACTAGATTTTTAGAAAATGCTCTTTATAAATCTATAAAATAGATTTATAAATTCCAAATAATAATTTCAATGTAAATTGGATTAAAGGAGAAATGTCATTTAAAAACACCGTCCATGATAAATCCACTTCACATCTCAATTTATTTCATATCATAAAATAAGATTTGCAAATTTTAATAATCTTAAATAAAAGATTTCTCTTTAAATATTTATTATTATAAGAAAAACATATTTTAGAGATAATCATTAAAAATATTCTTTATATAAAAGATTTTTACCTTTTACAAATATTCTTTGTTTAACATATACTTAATTAAATATATATATATTTAAATAAAAAGAATTTCTAATGTAAAAATATTCTTATTTAAAAGAACATCTGAATCGAAATGCGACTCAACCATTTACCATATAATTTGGATTATATGGATTTAACACACATCATATATAACAATAAAAATGTAATTATCAAGTCATCCATTTACATCCAAAGTGTAAATTCCAACTGTGTAAGCGTTAAAATTAAATAATAACGCTCATCACAGCCTGTCGATCTAACGATCAACATACAACTAAATATTGGGATTAGTGTATATTAATTTTCATCCCAACACCCGTGTGGGGTTTCATCCAACAAACAAATAATTAATTCATTTGTGCACTTGGGCGATGTGTGAAAATTATCGACCGAATCACATAAACAAGTCAGGTAACTTGTCTATGGCAGTGTAATACACAATATATAACACGACGATAAAACTGTCTCTTTTTATTTCTATTCTTTTTATTGCATGTAAAATGTCAATAAAGATGAATTCTTTATTTCTATTCTTTTATCGCATCTAAAATGACGATAAAAATAAAATCTTTATTTCAATTCCTTTCATTGTAAATAGATGAAAAGAAAAATGTAATCTTTTAATTTCATTGTAATAGGGAATACAATTAATAACAAAAATATAACTTTTCATTTCATGCTTTATTCGCACTAGAGAATGCAAATAAAGATTCAGCTTTTTGATTTGAGGTTTATTTACAACGAGGAATGTAAATAAAAAATTTAACTTTTCATTTCATAATTTATTTGCAATAAGGATTGCAAATGAAAATGGATCTTTTATTCTCATGTTTTATTTGCGTTGAGTAATGCAAATAAAAATGTAATATTTATTTTCTAGTTTTATCTACATCCAGAAATGTAAATAAAACAACTACTTCTTATTTTATGTTTATTTACATCAAGTGAAGTAAATAAATAAAAATTATAACCTTTATTTTAATGTTTTGTTCGCATTTAAAAACATGCAACAAAAATGAAACATTGGTTTTTAATAAAATTGTTTGCAACTAAATTTGCAAACAAAATATAAATGTAATTTTTGTTTATTGTCTTGTTTGTTTGCAACTAAGGTTGCAAACAACAAATGAAATTTTATCTCTTTGTTTATTTGCATGATGGATTGCAAATAATATAAAAAATATAAATTAGTTTGCATCTAAATTTGCAAACCAAAAATGCAAATTTTATTTTCTTGTTTGTTTGCAACAAAAGTTGTAAACAAAAAAAATGTAAATTTTTTTCTTTCTTCTTGTTTTATTCGCATGGTAGGATGCAAATAAAATGTATTTTCTATTTTCTACGTTTCGTTTGCATCAAAAAATTGCAACCAAAAGATATATTTTTCCTCTACTTTTGTTTTCATCTAAAATTGCAAACAAAAAGATATTATTTTCTTTTTTCTATTTTTGTTTGCCTCTAAAATTGCAAACAAAAAGGTATATTTTTTTTCTCTACTTTTATTTGCATCTAAAATTGCAAACAAAAAGATATTATTTTCTTTTTTTTCTACTTTTGTTTTATAAAATGTAATCATAAAATAAAACTGTCTCTTCCCTCTTACATGTAGTGTTTGCATTTAATTGCAACACGAAAATGTAAATTTTAAATTTTAAGAAACGTTTTCATATGCATGCCAACACAAAAAATGTATGTTTTAATTTTATGAAGCGTTTGCATATGTATGTAAACACAAAAATGTAAATCTTTTTTTTTATGAAGCGTTTGCACATGTATGCAAACACAAAAATAATGAAAATCATATATATTATGTAACGACCCAGAAATTTGGACAACTGAAATATGAGATTAAATAAGGTTTAACTATGAATAATCAATTTTATATTGAGGTTAGAAAGTAAAAAAATCGAATATATGGTCTGAGTACGAATGTAAGTCAATATTTTAATTCAGAATGGTTGATCTGGAATCGAATATTTATCTTTCAATATTTGAATTTGATTTTCGACTGAAATATAGATGGTTAAATAAACGTTATCGACGTTAAGTGAATTGAAGAATATATTTGTTGAAAAACTGAAAATTTGTTTGGAGATGTGTGTATGTATGTACATGAAGAAATTTAAAATTTAACATTTCAGATTTGAAAGCGAACGGGGTTGTCTGTAGACAAACGAAATAAAATCGGTATACCAATGAATAATAAAATAAAAATAACGGTGTATACAGATGGAGTCGGAGTACGACCAGAATAATATTTTTTGGATTTAGAACGCAGAAATAAAGAGGTACATATAATTTGTATCGCATTTGGAAATTTTGATTTAGCGGTGTGAAACTAAAAGTGGTACATAGTTATTCGGGGTAAAATATAATATTTAATTTAGCAAATGAAACATCCCCCGTATACCCTCTTCCCAAATAACACCGTCCTCAGTTGAATATGAAAGCTCCTGTTCCTGCCTTGGCACCCACGGTTCGTTCTTTATAAAAAGGAGCCTCTCATACCCATTCCATCAAGCAAAAATCACTTTCCTCTTTTCTAAATTTGTTAAGGCTGAATCCCTAAAATCAGTCCTTTTTCCCTTTTCGTTCAACAAAGAAATCAAAGCCTATGTTCATGGCAGCCCCAAATCGAAGCTTGCTGCCACCAATTGAAGTCGCTCGCGCACGAGCATCAATCTTCTTTTCCAGCCTGCCAATTGCAACAGCGCTCTCATCGGTCGCTTCACCAGTTCAAAGCCGCAAAATTCGCTTCCTTTCCTATCGTAGCTATCGCCTTCTTTCTGCTACATTTAAGGTGAGTATTTATACTCACGATTGATTAATCACTGTTTCGAGTAATTTAATTTCAACATAAACTGAATATGATGGTTTTCATTTGTTATCGTCGGATGTCTTGTTACTTCTAAATGGTGTTTTGGGTTTGATATATGTTGTGATAAAAACTGGTACTACCCTTATGGATAAACCAAGGACCAGATGTTACACCCGATCTGTTTATCTGGTTTCAGTCGAGACATTGGTGTTGACGCAGTTTTATTTTTTTGGAATACTATTATGACCTCGGAGCAGCAATTAGATGGATTGCATACAAATGATAAATCAATTAGATGGATTGCATACAAATGAACTAGCAGACCCATTTTCCACGCATGAATTTATATAATTGGTGCAGGAGTTTTGCTGTTCACCATTTCTTTATTTTGAATTGTCTTGTAGCCGAAATGAGAACATCTTGTTTGCTATGTATTGACCATTGTTTGCTGCAACAATTTCATGAATTGAATTCACTTTGGATAAGGGTAGGATTAACCCCTTATATGAATATGTTAGTCATCGGATAACCTGTAGCATAAAGGAAATTGCGTGTTCCATTGTATTCCCAGAACCTTATTATTTCTTAGATGATGATATTACGTAACCAATTGAATTGTAACTTAGGCTTCCCATTCTTGATTGTCATACTATCATGTTCTCTATGCATACTTACTGTGTACATATAACTTAGTAGACTTGTTTGCTCAGTACCTTAATTTATGCTGGAACTCATATATGTTATTAGAGTTGTTTGAGACCTATTTAAAGTGGATTTTAATAATTGAGTGTCTGTGTATATATGTGGGTATATATACATATTTTTCTTGTTTGTGGTTATACATCTAAATAGGCTATACAAGTTCACATTGATTGTACATTCAGAACATGCACTGGAGGCTTCTTTTAATAAAAGGTGTTTTACTAAGTTGGTTCATTTAAATGTAAAATCAAATCATGTCAGTGTCATATTTTTAATATGATGAACTAAATATCAAAGAAGTTTCTTTTAAACAATTCATGCCTTTGTGTTATGCACTTAGTTATTTCTTGAATAAGAGAAGCTCAACCAAGTTTCCAGTTTTAAATAAAATGTTAGATGAGTTTTCTTCAAATAACAGGTAACGCATGATGAATACAGTGCCACATGTATACGCTGCATGGATATTAGCTATTTTGCTTACATGTATAAACTGTATATATATTAGTTACTTTGCCTACATCTTTGACTGCATATGGTAAACACTATTTCCTGCATGTGGTAAACACTATTTCCTGCATGTGGTAAACACTATTTCCTGCATATATTGAACACTATTTACTGCATATGTTGATCACTATAAACTGCATATGCCGAACACTAATTCCTGCATAAGCCGAACACTAATTCCTGCATATGTCGATCACTTATGAACTGCATATGTTGACCACATACATAAACAGCTTTTGTTGATCACTTGACTACATCTTGCTTACTGTCATTAGTGGCAAACATAATTTATTTTAAGGATTTGTTCATATTACTGTTATTTTAGAAGATAAATATAACATGATGCCTCTTTATTTCACTTGTATCCCTGTTAGGAGAAAAAGAAGGCACCCAACTTTATGTTTAAACTTGAACCCAGATTTCTTATATTCATGAGTTTACTTTCAAAAATCATGTTTTGTTGATCACTTGTCCAATGCTGCCTTATATGTGTCTGTTCTTTTAGCATGAGATCGCACTCCCCTTGAAAATTTGTTTCGTTTGCCTTGAATATACTTGCAGTTCTTTGGTTAAGCATGGCATTTAGTTGTTACTCATACTGTATTGATTTCAGTTATGTAATACGTTGCTGATAGTATATGTTGACCTTGTACAAGTGTTACTGGCCTTTGTTCAACTGGTTCGACAGTGCCTCCCATTCTTGCATTGATCATTTTTCCAGCTTAGTTCGACTGTCATGTTCCGTTAATCGTTGCAAATTTGCAAACTGCCCTTCTAATATCATGTATCATTTTGGCTACGGCATTTGATTTTAGATTTGCCAAGTGACATACAAAGCCTGGCCCTAATTTTTCCATGCTGAACTTGTGACTGTGATTTTAAGTGAGGGAAAATACATATATATGGTTCATGTACATATTGGCATACGTACGCAAGTCATGCTTAAGTGGTCCGTTTGAGAATTATTATGTTCACTATCACCCCATGCATACACACTTGCAGTCTTCTTACGACTCAGTTTGCCACCCTTACATGTTTTTATTCGGGCTTACCCTCACCTTCTACGAGAGTCGTGATCATTTTACATACTTGTTATTTTCTGAGTTCGGGATGCCGGGGCAGTGCACACGTGTACCTGTACACGTGTGTATATGCAGTCTTCCATGACCAATTGTCCCTGAAATAAACCGGGATAGCGCATACACTACACCATTGTATTTGACATACGGCGGATGTGAGGATCAACTATTATATGTCAGCTTCTATTGAAATTTATTTACTTGAACTATGATTAATCCTGACTCGAGTATTTTATGTTTTTGCATGGAATGCTCGGGTCAGATCCGAGCATTTCAGGTTTAGAGATTACAGCTGCGGATTCGAAGATTGACAAAAGAACTGGGGGTTCCAAAGACGGCGCGCTCTGAAGATTTTAAACCAGTAAATATTTTATTGTTTTCAAATTGTATTTTCGTTCCGCTGTATAGAAAGATATCGTATTCATAAATCTTGATTAGTAAATAAAAGTTTTATTTCGTTATTCAATACCATGTTATTTATTTGTTATGTATTTTCTATGTTGATTCTGTTGTTAAACTCAGTAAGCTAAATACGCTCCGTCAATTTGGACGTTTTAAGTTGGTTTAATCACCAATTTGAAGCGGTCAAAAAAGGCGGGACGCTACAAGTGGTATCAGAGCTTTGGTTTATTCAAAGCTTAGCTTATTGAGTTTAAAAACGGATCTTGAAAATAAAGCGATTTTGAAAAATATTATTTTGAAATATCAAATATTTTGAAACTAGTGTTTTGAAATTAATACAGCGGAAATAAAAATTTATTTTGAGATTTAAAATTTTGTTCGGAATCCCCAGTCTTCAGAAGTCTTCGAATCCAGGTTTGCGAGAATTATTCTTCAATAAGTTCCCTTAGGATTTGAATCTAGAATCCATCATCGGATAGTATCTAGGATAGATAGGAGAGAATCAACGAATTAATTTCGTTAAGCGTGAATTTTAGAAATCAAAGATGACTGAAGTTGATTGTAAATGAGAATTCAATTTGAATAGAAAAAGGAAATTTGAAATCATTTCAAAGAAGAAACGATGAATTTTGTTAAGAATATAAGTTGATGAAAAATCAAATAAAAAGGGTTAAGTGAAGAGATGACGATGTTTTATTTAACATTTGTTTAAATCAAACTAACAAATTTAGAGATGTTGCAAGAATAAAGTATATTCTCGATAGAAAATAAAGCTTTGTGAATATATGGAAATATTTTCCGGTGACAATAAATGATTTTTAAGAAGGGAGTAAATGAATAGAACAATTGGAAATATTTTCAAAGGATAGTGAGAGGTTAACATAATTCAGAATAACAAGAACCGAAGAACAAAGAGCTACGTCGAAGACGAAGGAGGGCAGAACGTAAAGAGAAGTGGAATTGTAAATTGAATCCGAGAATTTCGTAAACAATGATTGATAAGAAATTAAGAAGTGGAGTTAAGGAATTTAGAAACTGACTCAAGATTAGTTAAGTTGAATAGTTTTCTGAGTATTAATCTGATGTTGGTTTCGGCCTTCGGGGTTGATACTTTGGGAATTGTTCGCTTGCTAATTTACAGTCGATGGATGTGAAAGAGTAATTGTGTGAATGAAAATTTTGTTACAAGAATGAAAATTCTGGAATTTTGAAAACACAAAGATTTGGGTGATAAACGTAATAATTGGAAATCTAGAAGAAAAATTGGTTTATAACCGATAGATCTATAAATCCAAGTTGGAAAGGACATCAAGTATTTGAAGTAATTAATAGATCAAAGCTAAAATTTTGAAATCGGAAGGAATTTTGAGAATATTCGATTTTGGGTATTGGAGAAAAAAGATTTCGTAACTTGTATGGGAAAATATAGTGAATTTGAAATTTTTTGGATTGAAAGGTAATCGATTAAGATAAAATCTTATATAACGGAATTTATATAAGACGAGATGTTTGAAATATGATTTGGGAAGAAAATCTTATGTAAATGACATAAGTATGGTTTATGAAATAAAATACTATATGTATATAGTATAGTATGTTTTTCAAAGTAAAGATAAGGAAAGTACCTTCCTTCTCTTGAATTTCGAGCTTGGTTGAGATATGCTGCTGGTGGAAGTAGGTTGTCCGGACATAAAACTCATGAGTTGCCATTGAGCACGACTGCTAGCGTAATTCGCAGGGCTGCGGATAGCCTACGGCGGTCGGATGTTTCTTGAGGGAATCAGGTGTAACCATTGTGATCACTGCGATCTAGAGTCGTTGGAATTCGGCCGTGTAGCGAAATTGGCAGGGCTGCAGATAGCCTAAGGCGGACGGATGTTTCCTGAGGGAATCCGGCGTAACCATTGTGACTGCTGCGATCTACAGTCGAATTGTAGGGGCGTAATCCGCAGAGCTGTGAAAGCTTACGGGTATGGATGTTTCCTGGGGATCCAGGCGTAACCATTGTGTACCTGCGGTCCACAGTATTTGAGATATCTTATTGATAGTGAGCCACCTGTTTGATGCAGCAGTTAGTCTTCGTGACTTGATTGGTCTTCGTGACCTGATTTGTCTTTGGGACTTGTTTGTCCTCGTGACTTGAAGTATCTTCAGAATTCCTTGATTTGTTTCCGTGATTCTGAGACAGAGCAATCAACTCTCGGTGACCTCAGAATGTCTTTTGATTCTTGAATATCTTCTGTTGATTTGTTTGTGACGAAATTTGCAGGGAAGCGAATTCCTACGGATACGGATGTTTTCTGGGGGATCCAGACGGAACCATTGTGTATCTGCGATTCACGAACAATCAACAGATCAATATCACATTGGTACTTTCCGTATCTGTTCAAAAAAAAAAAAAAATTGAAATATTTTCACTAGGAGTTGAAGCAAGGATGTATGTAGCACTTGGAGATTTTAGTCATGCGCCTGGCCAGCGTATGTCTAACATCTGTAAGGACGACAATAGACTTGTCAAACTTCGAGTTATCAAGTATTTCCAAGTCAATAATTTGAAATTAAAGTATATCTAACATAATAAGTTAAGAAAAAGAATTTTGAAATGTTTTCAAGTACATAGCTTTGATGTAATGATACAAATATTTTTCCGCACGAATTTTGAAATTGGGATTTTTGGAAATTTTCAAGTCAAAAATTTGTATATGAAAGAGATGTTATTTACACTCTACAATGAGTTTGAGAAGGATAAAAAGGGATTGAACGTAAGAAGATTGGGTTGACGGTTGCTAAGCCTAGACCCATTAAGGTCGCAACGTTGGATAAGTAACGTTGACAGTTGATGTTTATAATGAGATTTGGAACAGTTGAGATTTATAAATCCAATTTATGCAGAAATTGGAATTTAAAATGAGAGTGGGTTTGAAAAGAAATTGTATGATGAGATCGAAGGTGAAAATTGAAGTCTATAATGATACGACTCTAACGATCTTTCCTTTTCGAGGACGAAAAGTTTTAAAGGGGGGAAGAATGTAACGACCCAGAAATTTGGACAACTGAAATATGAGATTAAATAAGGTTTAACTATGAATAATCAATTTTATATTGAGGTTAGAAAGTAAAAAAATCGAATATATGGTCTGAGTACGAATGTAAGTCAATATTTTAATTCAGAATGGTTGATCTGGAATCGAATATTTATCTTTCAATATTTGAATTTGATTTTCGACTGAAATATAGATGGTTAAATAAACGTTATCGACGTTAAGTGAATTGAAGAATATATTTGTTGAAAAACTGAAAATTTGTTTGGAGATGTGTGTATGTATGTACATGAAGAAATTTAAAATTTAGCATTTCAGATTTGAAAGCGAACGGGGTTGTCGGTAGACAAACGAAATAAAATCGGTATACCAATGAATAATAAAATAAAAATAACGGTGTATACAGATGGAGTCGGAGTACGACCAGAATAATATTTTTTGGATTTAGAACGCAGAAATAAAGAGGTACATATAATTTGTATCGCATTTGGAAATTTTGATTTAGCGGTGTGAAACTAAAAGTGGTACATAGTTATTCGGGGTAAAATATAATATTTAATTTAGCAAATGAAACATCCCCCGTATACCCTCTTCCCAAATAACACCGTCCTCAGTTGAATATGAAAGCTCCTGTTCCTGCCTTGGCACCCACGGTTCGTTCTTTATAAAAAGGAGCCTCTCATACCCATTCCATCAAGCAAAAATCACTTTCCTCTTTTCTAAATTTGTTAAGGCTGAATCCCTAAAATCAGTCCTTTTTCCCTTTTCGTTCAACAAAGAAATCAAAGCCTATGTTCATGGCAGCCCCAAATCGAAGCTTGCTGCCACCAATTGAAGTCGCTCGCGCACGAGCATCAATCTTCTTTTCCAGCCTGCCAATTGCAACAGCGCTCTCATCGGTCGCTTCACCAGTTCAAAGCCGCAAAATTCGCTTCCTTTCCTATCGTAGCTATCGCCTTCTTTCTGCTACATTTAAGGTGAGTATTTATACTCACGATTGATTAATCACTGTTTCGAGTAATTTAATTTCAACATAAACTGAATATGATGGTTTTCATTTGTTATCGTCGGCTGTCTTGTTACTTCTAAATGGTGTTTTGGGTTTGATATATGTTGTGATAAAAACTGGTACTACCCTTATGGATAAACCAAGGACCAGATGTTACACCCGATCTGTTTATCTGGTTTCAGTCGAGACATTGGTGTTGACGCAGTTTTTTTTTTTTTGGAATACTATTATGACCTCGGAGCAGCAATTAGATGGATTGCATACAAATGATAAATCAATTAGATGGATTGCATACAAATGAACTAGCAGACCCATTTTCCACGCATGAATTTATATAATTGGTGCAGGAGTTTTGCTGTTCACCATTTCTTTATTTTGAATTGTCTTGTAGCCGAAATGAGAACATCTTGTTTGCTATGTATTGACCATTGTTTGCTGCAACAATTTCATGAATTGAATTCACTTTGGATAAGGGTAGGATTAACCCCTTATATGAATATGTTAGTCATCGGATAACCTGTAGCATAAAGGAAATTGCATGTTCCATTGTATTCCCAGAACCTTATTATTTCTTAGATGATGATATTACGTAACCAATTGAATTGTAACTTAGGCTTCCCATTCTTGATTGTCATACTATCATGTTCTCTATGCATACTTACTGTGTACATATAACTTAGTAGACTTGTTTGCTCAGTACCTTAACTTATGCTGGAACTCATATATGTTATTAGAGTTGTTTGAGACCTATTTAAAGTGGATTTTAATAATTGAGTGTCTGTGTATATATGTGGGTATATATACATATTTTTCTTGTTTGTGGTTATACATCTAAATAGGCTATACAAGTTCACATTGATTGTACATTCAGAACATGCACTGGAGGCTTCTTTTAATAAAAGGTGTTTTACTAAGTTGGTTCATTTAAATGTAAAATCAAATCATGTCAGTGTCATATTTTTAATATGATGAACTAAATATCAAAGAAGTTTCTTTTAAACAATTCATGCCTTTGTGTTATGCACTTAGTTATTTCTTGAATAAGAGAAGCTCAACCAAGTTTCCAGTTTTAAATAAAATGTTAGATGAGTTTTCTTCAAATAACAGGTAACGCATGATGAATACAGTGCCACATGTATACGCTGCATGGATATTAGCTATTTTGCTTACATGTATAAACTGTATATATATTAGTTACTTTGCCTACATCTTTGACTGCATATGGTAAACACTATTTCCTGCATGTGGTAAACACTATTTCCTGCATATATTGAACACTATTTACTGCATATGTTGATCACTATAAACTGCATATGCCGAACACTAATTCCTGCATAAGCCGAACACTAATTCCTGCATATGTCGATCACTTATGAACTGCATATGTTGACCACATACATAAACAGCTTTTGTTGATCACTTGACTACATCTTGCTTACTGTCATTAGTGGCAAACATAATTTATTTTAAGGATTTGTTCATATTACTGTTATTTTAGAAGATAAATATAACATGATGCTTCTTTATTTCACTTGTATCCCTGTTAGGAGAAAAAGAAGGCACCCAACTTTATGTTTAAACTTGAACCCAGATTTCTTATATTCATGAGTTTACTTTCAAAAATCATGTTTTGTTGATCACTTGTCCAATGCTGCCTTATATGTGTCTGTTCTTTTAGCATGAGATCGCACTCCCCTTGAAAATTTGTTTCGTTTGCCTTGAATATACTTGCAGTTCTTTGGTTAAGCATGGCATTTAGTTGTTACTCATACTGTATTGATTTCAGTTATGTAATACGTTGCTGATAGTATATGTTGACCTTGTACAAGTGTTACTGGCCTTTGTTCAACTGGTTCGACAGTGCCTCCCATTCTTGCATTGATCATTTTTCCAGCTTAGTTCGACTGTCATGTTCCGTTAATCGTTGCAAATTTGCAAACTGCCCTTCTAATATCATGTATCATTTTGGCTACGGCATTTGATTTTAGATTTGCCAAGTGACATACAAAGCCTGGCCCTAATTTTTCCATACTGAACTTGTGACCGTGATTTTAAGTGAGGGAAAATACATATATATGGTTCATGTACATGTTGGCATACGTACGCAAGTCATGCTTAAGTGGTCCGTTTGAGAATTATTATGTTCACTATCACCCCATGCATACACACTTGCAGTCTTCTTACGACTCAGTTTGCCACCCTTACATGTTTTTATTCGGGCTTACCCTCACCTTCTACGAGAGTCGTGATCATTTTACATACTTGTTATTTTTTGAGTTCGGGATGCCGGGGCAGTGCACACGTGTACCTGTACACGTGTGTATATGCAGTCTTCCATGACCAATTGTCCCTGAAATAAACCGGGATAGCGCATACACTACACCATTGTATTTGACATACGGCGGATGTGAGGATCAACTATTATATGTCAGCTTCTATTGAAATTTATTTACTTGAACTATGATTAATCCTGACTCGAGTATTTTATGTTTTTGCATGGAATGCTCGGGTCAGATCCGAGCATTTCAGGTTTAGAGATTACAGCTGCGGATTCGAAGATTGACAAAAGAACTGGGGGTTCCAAAGACGGCGCGCTCTGAAGATTTTAAACCAGTAAATATTTTATTGTTTTCAAATTGTATTTTCGTTCCGCTATATAGAAAGATATCGTATTCATAAATCTTGATTAGTAAATAAAAGTTTTATTTCGTTATTCAATACCATGTTATTTATTTGTTATGTATTTTCTATGTTGATTCTGTTGTTAAACTCAGTAAGCTAAATACGCTCCGTCAATTTGGACGTTTTAAGTTGGTTTAATCACCAATTTGAAGCGGTCAAAAAAGGCGGGACGCTACATATTATTTCTTTCTACATTGAATTTTTATTACGAATTGTAATGAGATGAGTTCCTATACTTTGTTGACATTAAGGAATGCAACAATACCTATACTTTGTTGACATTAAGGAATGCAACAATACCTATACTTTGTTGACATTAAGGAACGCAACAATACACTTTCCTTTTCCATCATATAAAATTTTTGTTTGAAAACACAAATCAAAATGTTAATCAATTAACGATGTAAATATTTGTGTTAGGGACACAAGTGAAATACTTTCGATGTACGGTACATGCATTTGTGTTGGGAACACAAGTAAAAATAAATAAAATAAAAATTCAATGGCGGTGCATTCATTTGTGTTTAAGACAAAAATAAAAATAAAACTTTGATGACGAAGTATTTATTTGTGTTTAAGACAAAAATAAAAATAATTCATATTCCTGTGTAAATGTATGTGCCAATATATAAATAAAAAGACATTTTTTTTTATAAACTTTTATGTTTAGACATTTCTTTTGAATATTGTTATTTGTGTTGAAACACAAATATAAAATGAACATCTTTCATACATGTAGATTTTTGTGTTGAAACACAAAAATAAAGTAAACTTTTTTTTATGTAGATCTTTGTGTTGGAACACAAAAAATAAAATAAATAATCTTTCTTGTAGATTTTTGTGTTGGAATACAAAAATAAAATAAACACATTTTTTTCCTCATGTATGCTTTTGTGTTGGAACACAAAAAATAAAATAAACAATCTTTTTTTTTCTATGTATAATTTTTGTGTTGGAACACAAAAATAAAATAAACAATCTTTTTTCTATGTATATTTTTCCATCGCAATATGAATATTGAATTGATTATCAAACTCAATTCAATAAAATCAAATCTGAAATAAACGTATCCAAGTTCGCACAACAACCAATACAACAATACATTCATCAAACATAAAATCAACATAACATACTATACAATTCAGACCTGAACGAATATTATACAATAAATAAATTAATCAACTAATTAATTTAAATTAAAGAAATCTCACCTTCCGTTAATTCAGATCTAAAGATTCAACAGTCCAGAAAATGTTCCAATCAGTCTCTAACCGTTCTATTTGCTGTTGCGATTCCAATGTTTTTTGAAATCGTCAAATTCTAAGTTGAAATGAACGAGTCATGGTCAAAACAAGTCTTTAAAATAATTTAAATTAATTAATAAGTTAATTAATTAAGATAATTTCCCTTCTTCCTCCTCAAATAGGATCAGCCGTACTTATGAGAATGGAGAGGAGAAGATGGTGGCTCCAGAGAAGATCTAACCTTATGAGAATGGAGAGGAGAAGATGCTCTTTTTAAATCTATAAAATTTAGTATAAACAAAACAGAGTTATTAAAAGTGATATTTTTATCGTCATTTTAGATGCGATAAAAAAGAATAGACTTTTGAAATTGGAATAGTCAAACGATTTATATTTATATATATAAATATAAATTATAAATTAAACGGAACGCGCGCGGTAGTTCGCGTATCGACAATTGTAACTTTAAAACGGTTATACCGAAAAGATCCAACCATCGGATTTTCCCAAAACTGGAACCGTTAGGACCGCTTTGGGAAAATCTTTCCAATGATATAAATTTCATCAAAATCCAACGGTTAGATATGCATAAGTCAAATTTGGTTGAAAACAGCGCCAGGGTCGCCCATTTACCCGAAGCGTCGTTAAATTAATTTAAGCAATTTATTCTTCATTTAACCCCCTTCTCTAAGACGTATGAGCTTAGAGGTTATATATATTGGTAGATGATCAATGATATGGTAGAGTCTGACAATGTGGCATGCTAAGATGCAATTGATCAAGGCTTTGTTGAAAAGCAGGCCTTGTGGTTGATGATCAAAGCACAGTCTATTTAGGCATAGCTTTGTGTATATCGTGACTTCGCGAGCCTCACAGCTCGGTAGAGTCTAAAACGGGAGAAGGGAACGCAGGGAGTGCACACGTTTCTTTCTAGCTAGAGTAGTGTCAGGGACCTACCAGCGCTGGCATTTATTCATTGTGGTTGTTGGATTTTTCGAGGCCTCGGTTTATGCGGTCACCACTGGCCGTATTATAGGTCCACAAGGACCGGGAAGCGTGTATTCAGGAATTGCCAATCCATTAAGCGTTAACGTATGGACCGGCCCTGCAGGATCCAAGGGTTGGACAGAGTACCAATCCTGGGGCATTTGCTAGAGTGTCTCGAATCGGTAAGGATCTCCTCCCTAGCCTTGACTCAGATGGAAACCCAAATTTCCAATACGACATCACGTGGTTTTGATTGTATACCTATATATGGCGACATAGTGGGATGGGGCACTCATGCCGTCTAGGATTGATACATTTACTTTGATGTATTTCAAATTGGTTGCACACTATTATTATATAATACCGTGTTTATCGTATCAAGCATCTTTTGATCATTATAAGGTAAAACCCTATCCTCCGGTTTGCGTTGCATTGTGTGATGGGACTTGGGTCTTATAATGGTTTCATTTTTCTAAAAAGCATTGCGTTATTTTGACGATTTACTTTAGTCTTGCACTGGCAATTCATAGGAGAAAACCCGTTCCGCGAAAGTGGCGTGGTCCTGTGACTAGCCTTATTATATTATATAGGCTAAGTAGAATTCTCACACCAGTCCCATGACTGACCTGTAGTTTGTCCACTGGCAAACTCGGGTTCCCATATTTTCCACACGGGCAGTCGAGTAGCTATTTTTGCAGATATATTAAGCAGGATTCTGGGTTGAAGCTTAAAGCTGTGTCCAGAGATAGAGAGTCTTCCGCTGTGTTCTTCCGTTGCAGTATATTACATTTTTTTGTATTTATCTTCCGCTGTAATTATGTTCCAATGTACTCTGATATGTATATTTTGTACTCTGATGTAACATTTATTATAGTGTTATAAAAGTCTTCTGTTATCTGTTGTAATGTGTTGTATGCCCAAAGTTAAAGTATTCGTAGATTTTCACTTTTTGGGTCAGACCTGTGTGGTTTATGGTCGATTCAAAGGGTGGGGATTTGCGGGTCTTTACATATGGTGGCCAGGGGGTCTCGCGGTGGTGGGTTGGGCTAGAGGGGGGTTCGGTCGTCGCTCGAGAGGAGGGAGATGGAGGAGAAGGCGGCGTGGTGGGGTGAACTGCCGACGGTGGCGACGTGGGTCTGGGTCGCGATGTCGAGGGCGACGAGCTGAAGAAAGGGGGAGGCGCGATTTTCTGTTTTGAAAGTGATTTAGGGTTATGGTGGGGGGGTGGGGTAAGGTAGAGGGATATATATAGGTTTTTATATTATTTAATTTATTTTAATTTTAAAAAGTAACTTTTTCCTTCTGACTTGAAACAAGGTCTACCGCCTGTCGTCCATAGCTAATTACCCCCGTTCCGAACACAATGGGATATGTATCATAGGCTGATTCGATCGTTACAATCAGTTTCCGTTAAAATCAACATATAACTCTATATATTAAATTTGAACGCGTATTTCATTTTACCGGGGTCACATACTAACTCTAAAAATTCTCGAAAAATATTTTCTAGCTTCGTATTGACGATACGGTCCTAACAAAACTAGTTTCGTCGAATTCTGAGACCGTTAGAAAAATAGCCAATTTCCAGTCGATTAAAATCAACTGAAACTGGTCAAACGCGTTTTCCTTTGCCAGGCTCACATGTTGAGTCGAAAAATTATGAAATTTGAAACCTAACAATAATTTGACATCACAGACCCAACAAAAGTGGTTTCGTCGAAATCCGAGGTCGTTTGCAAAATTCCCATTTTTAAGGGCCTGAATTCCATAGCGACTATTTAGAATTTTCAACTGGACATATCTTTTGATTCCCGCTATGAAATCTCGATTTTTCGGATTCGTTGGAAAGATATTATCAATTAGATCCTATTATTTCTGGTTTCACTAAAATCCGGTTTGTTTTGCACCCGGTATGTTCAATTGAAGTTTGAAATCGAATTATCGAACTACCGAGCCATTTTCAATTCCTTTTATAATTATATATAATTATTTATATTCTAACGACGGACTATATAATATATACGTTCGATTATATATTCAAAATAAATTTTCGTCAATATTATTTAAAATAATTCATTTTAAATATTCAAAATTCGCTAAAATTGCCAAAATGAAAAATTTTAAACTGGCTCAGATTTTCGGGTTGTTACAGGTACGTAATTAATTTCTATATGAGATTTTATGCGCTGTATCAGCTAGCCGCTTGGCTTTTCTTTTTCTTTTTCTTTTTGATTGGAAAAGGCCTGTGTGGCAGTTTAGGGATTTTCCCGATGCTCCCGGTACAAAAGAGGTTATGGCGAATTTTTCCGGAAATTTAAGGGGTTAGAATATTTTTAAGATAATTTAATAATTAGAAATCAACGTATCGATATATATAGAAGTCGATAAGGAAACAAACTTAGAAATATAATAGTATAATCAAAAGGAAGTATAAGAATAAAATCTAGTAAGAATAGAAAGAGAAGGTGTATATGTGTTTAAAAGTGAAGAATTAGTTGTATGGTATTGATTATTCGAGTAAGTAGTCTTATCTGTTTTGATGTTATAAATGTTATTCAGTCAAGGTCTGAGAGGTAGTTATACCCCAATTTGATTGGTTTCATTATTAACAAATAAATAGTAAGATTTCAAGCTCGAAGATCAATTTTGAATAAGAGTTAGTGGAATATAGTATTTGGGTTGTCGTAAAGATGTTTTACACAACATCTGTTTTAACCCAAATAAGTGTAAGCTTGGAAATAGAATAGAATATTTCCTAAGCATAGAAATAAAACGAGATCGAAAAGAGATAAGTAATTGGAATATTTTCCAATTATAAATATCATATATTTTCTAAAGTTTAGAAAATAAAGGAAGGCGATATTCGGAAATGTTTTCCAAATAATAGAAAAGGGCAATATGGTTATTGAAAATATTTGGTTAACAAATATTAGTAAAGAAAATAGAGAAGTGATTTAATTAATGGAATATTAATTAAGGGCTTAGTAATTGGTTGATAATTGGATGAACACTTGTTTTTATTCGATAGTTAAATCATCGACTATCGAAACACTTGTTTTTATTCGATAGTTAAATCACAGACTATTGAAGTTTTGACCATCGTTGTCAATATGGAGAGACCGGTTGGATTATTATCCGAAGAACCACTCCGTATTGGCAGTAGCGTGCGAATCAGATTATATAAAGATAATCAAAGACGGAGTAGAGTGCAAGGACTTTTTCTATTAATAGAAATTGTGCCTTCGATTCATCCTGTTCCTGGGTGACTTGTATGGATGGATGTCTGACAGAGTATTTCCAGAAAGCTCACGTACATTGATTTCTTCAACTGTACCAAGAGTGGAAGCAGAGAAGGAAACTTCTTTTAGCTAACACGTAATGTACTGTTGTAGACATCAATTAGTGATTTTTGATGGATCTGACGATGTGACATTCGAAGTGAATCTGGTGTGATGATAAAGCGTAGCTTCAAGCCTCATCAATCGGTAAATGACAGAAATCGGGCAAGCAGCATGGCTATGTAGGTCGCACCTATTAGGGTGTATAATCACCTGATCTAGAGTTTCATTTACTTCTAAAAAACTATTGTCGATGCTGTCCCATTCGGGAAACGGTTGCTGATCCCAACCGTTGGTGATATACATTCGATACACTCAAGCCAAATGAGTGGTCGGTCATGTGTGGCTGAGTTGCAAGATGTTCTTGTTGAACTCAGCGTATTCTCCTCTATAGATATACCAGCGGAAGGTGGTTCCATACCTTGTCATAGTTGGAAAATCAATTACCCAATACGTGCTTGCGGTTTTGATTGTATATATGTGGAACGTGAGATGCAAACGTTCCACTAAATTGTTATTTACTTGATTTAGACACTATTATAATATCAAAGGAGTTTTGATATAAAGATAAGTCAAGTGTTTGGATTCTCATAAGGGAAAAAACCGTTCCGTGTTATACGGCGTGGTCTTATGAGGTATCATTTAGTTTCTGAAACTGTTTTAAACTGTTTACTCATACCAGTCCCATGACTGACCCGGAGTTTATCTGTTTTGTTCTACCTAAACTCTTGGGTGCCTAAATTTGTACGGGCAGTCAAGTAGTTCAGGATTTTACAGATCTATCAAAAGGAGCTTGGAGCAGGAGGCTTCAGCGTTAGTTACATAGAGTTTTGTTCCGCTGTGTTGTAAGTGTTGTACTCTGATAAGTGTATGTTATACAGTTGAGATTTTGTATTTCAAAAGTTATAATATATTATATTTTGTTCCGCTGCGATGTGAGATTCTGTGTTGTTATTTCTGTTCTTCTTCTACCTCTTTCTTCTAAAAAAAATGTTTCGTATTTTCGTGATATTTGGGTTGGACGTATGATGTATATAGTCAACTCCGATGTTACGGAAATTTGGGTCATTACATTAATCCCAACAATCAAGCCATCGCCTTCATCCCAGGTTCGATCGAACCTCGCAACCCATCATCGTTCCAGAAGATCACACACCAGTGCCCGCCGAAACCAAATCGGAGCATCCCCTCTCGACCGCGACGACCTGCGCCGCCACCACCTGGAATTGCCGCCACCTCGGTGGCCCCACGCCTCCCTAAATCGATTGCGAACGGTGCGGGTTTGCAGGGGAAATTTGAGCTATCCAGGGTACTAAAAACGATCGTGTTAGTTGAATGTAAAGATCTCAGGGTCCTCTTCCATTTCCTATTTATGAATTTCTGAAATTATTGAGTTGATTGTGAATTTTTTTAAGGAAGAATTTGGTGCGCTTTCGGCCATTGTTTTTATGAAAGGCGGCGGCAGCTGTGTAATTTAGAATTAGGGTTTGCACGGAAATCGAGGGGTATTTATATAGAATATTTTTTTATTATTCAATTTATTTAATTCCCATAATTCTTGTTTATTGATACAAACTCCAATCCGAACCCAACGACTGTCGCCCCTAGCTAAATACCCCCGTTCTGGACACAATGGAATATGTTTCGTAACTCAATTCGGCTTTTACGATACGTTTTTCTTTAAATTAAAATATAAAACATTTAATTATTAAATTTGATCGTACATTTTAATTTACCCAGGCCACATACTGACTCTAAAAATTCCAGAAAAATTATTTCTAGTTATGTTTTGAAGATACGGTCCTAACAAAATTAACTTCGTCGAATTTGGAGACCGTTTGAAAAATGGTCATTTTCTGGTCGATCCAAATTGACTTAAATTGACAAAACACGTCTTCATTTGCCACGCTCACATATTAATTCCAAAAATTATAAAAATTGGAAGTCTGCAATAATTTGATGTTCTGGATCCAACCAGGGTGGTTTCATCGAAAACGGAGGTCATTTGCAAAAGTGCTATTTGTACGGGTTATATATTATATTAAATTCTATATCGACTATTCTGAATTTTAAACTGGGCATGACTTTTGATTCCTGCTATGAAATTTCAATTTTTCGGATTCCTTGGAAAGATATTTTTAAACGAATTCTAATATTTTTGGTTTCATTAAAATTCGATTTATTTTGCATCCTATACATTCAGTCAAAGTTCGAATTCAAATTTTCAAACTGCTGCGCTATTTCTAATTCCTTTTAAAATTAAAATAAATATATTCATTCTAACTTCGATTTAAATAAATTTTTAATCGTTATTATTTAAAATAAATTATTTTAAACATTAAAATTCCATTAAAATTTCTAAAATAAAAATTTTAAATTGGTTTTAAAATTCTAGGTTGTTACAACAACAGTATATATATATATATATACACACAAATAATGCAGAGGATGTGCTTTGTATCTTTGTTCGCCTAAATGGGCCTCTGCATTGTAACAAGCAAACGGTAATAAAATGGATGGTCACGATAGAATCTTGTAATTTCTGAGGAGTTATATGTGAGCCGCCTTTCATTACTTCTGCATTTTATTTTGGAGAAAGTTTGTAAAGGCGAAATCAAGTTTGGAGTTTAAGGAATGTTTATGCCGCTTTATTTTTTGCTTATACTGTTGAACGAGCAGAGTAAGGTACCGTTTGATTTTCAAACTGCCCAGTCCACATTCGCGTCCGATGCGTCGATGTGGAACCCGCCGTATTTGACCCTTCTAGCTGAACAGTCCACAGTCCATTTTGATTCATTCGTGTACCCCCATTCAGTTTTTCTCCCCATTTTACAGTCACTTGCTCCTTTCGTGTGCACCTTGCGGATAAAATAAAACACATCCCATTTCAACAACCCCTTTCAATTATACCCGTTAACTGTTAAACAATTAAACACACCCTAAGATTTAAGATTTCTAGCTTGGAGCATTGATCGCATTCCCTTATGGTGTAGATGTAGATGTGGTGTGTACGGGACCCTTCATTACATTCATATGTGTGTGTAGCTAGTGCGATTTCTTAGTACTACGTAGAAGGCATATATTGAATTTCACATTTTCACCCTAAATTTCCAAATGATTTGTCTTTTTTAATTAGCTTAGAATGACTGCTTACTCACTGAGGACGCTGGTGGATATTATATAGGGCTGTTTTTCATGATACTTTGGTATAAGTACAAAATGTTAAGACGTATTTGCCAATTTAATAATGTTTTTTTCCCGCAACTATAATTTGAGATGAATTTCCAATTTCACATCAATCGTTCCAAAATATTTAGGGTAAACCTTCCAAAGCTTTAAATCTCTGAAGCATTGGTATGAATTTTTCTCTCAGCCTTTGATGCTAGATGGATCTCTGATGCCTTTGATCTTGTAGTATTTCTCCACCGCGTCCTTTAGTTAAAATGATAACACTTATTGGTTTATTGAGAAAATTATTAAGAAAGTCATCAAGTTTACAATGGTAGTTTTGAACACTTGTTTTTTTCTTTTTATTTAATCATCAATTCTTTCTGGTTTATCTTGTTTATCCATGATCAAAAAACTTTGTGCTACTAGGCTGTGATGGCATGTACAAGTACTACACTTTTATTTATTTTGCTATTTGTTTTCCTTTACAAAATCTTAAAGTGAATATGAGAAGAAAGTTGATTGTATCTTCTCTTTTGCTTTCTTACGTAACCTAGTAAATGAGCAAATATGTTATCATAAATGAATGAATATGTAACAAATATTTTAAGATTCAGGGAATGAATTGGTTCACTTAGTGGATGAATTCTGTTAAACTCATACATTGAGTCCAGCGATTGTTGAATCATCAGATGATTACTATGTTGAGACTCATGATTCGCATATAGGCATTAATCAACATGAAATTGTATTACAGTATTGAAAGTGGATGATATAATTAAAAATGAACGTTAGAAACAAGATAGCACATATGCTTGTTCCTGAGATACTAACCTTATAGTTAATTTGTCCTTAATTAACCTGCTGGCAATGTGGATTATTTTTGTTTTGTTTGCTAGTTAACATTAACATACACCTATAGAATGAATCATTAATTTGTTAAAATAATTTGGTTTCATAAATATTTAGACATTTGGTATCAGCTAGTGCAAAAAAGGGATTAATGTTTGATAATTAAAATTAGATTTGGTTGAATCTTATTGGGATTTTGAGGGAGATTTGATTAAATTGATTAACTCAAAGTTAGGCATATTTTGTTTGTGTAAAGAAATAAAAATATGAAATTGTTTAATTCTTACTATATAAACTCATATACGCACAGGTAAAACAAAAATAAAAATTGTGCTTGTTAGGATAATATCTTTGGAAGATTTCTTGTTTATGAATAAATGGGTGGGAAAAAAATAGGATACAAAATTCAATGAAATGGCTATGTTGCTAAAACTGTAAAGAGATAACGATGTATATCTTTACCTCTAAAATGTTTTAAGTTCTCCTCTGTACATGTGCAAATTCACAAGTATACCCTTATCCTAACTTTAAATACTGATACAATTACATCACTGAGAAACCATCCACATTGTTTCTTCTCATGCTTGTGTTCATTCTTCCTTATTCTTCTCCCGTTCTTTCATCGGACAAAATTAGAAAATACTGAAAAAAGAATATATTTTTTTTGTTTAGATTCGGGTTGAACATTGAATCTCAATGAAGAACTATCAGTGTTTGGGATGGAGTTTCAAATCTGAGCTGAGACTCATGTACAACCCAAATTTATACAAATAAAAAACTTCATATAGTAGATGAATTCTTCATCTTCTCTTTTCTTCTTACAGGTTAGAAAAAAGATAGCATAACAACTAATTTACCTATATGATGAATTAAACATCAATTTATGTGTGCATGTGTGTGTGAGATATTAGCTGGTGCAAAATAGTTCTTGATACTTGATAATTAAACTAAGTTTAGTTTGATTTGAATGGGATTTTGAGAGAGCCGATTGAATTGATCAA
Organism: Allium sativum; assembly: GCA_030737875.1. Classification (NCBI taxonomy): domain Eukaryota; kingdom Viridiplantae; phylum Streptophyta; class Magnoliopsida; order Asparagales; family Amaryllidaceae; genus Allium; species Allium sativum. The sequence continues at coordinate 1,023,689,316 of CM060926.1, forward strand.
CTGTTATGTAGGTAGGGCTAGACTTTGTTAAAGCGTGCTTCTTTATTTTGTGTAAGGAAACCAACACCATGAATGTTATATTTTTATTTTTATTTTTTAATGTATAAACTTAAACTGGCAAAATGAAAGATAAAGAATGGTGTTTGTTTAATAGCCTCGTAAGATTGACCGTTTTCAAAGTTTATTTATGCAAAGGTTAACCTCCTTTAATGTCAATTTAACTATGCAGCTTTTTGTGCACTTTTTACTTCAAAGAATATACCTTGGTGAATAGTGAGAAAATAGTTTACCGAGCTTTTAATGCTTACATCAATTCATATTCAGACTCAGATCAGACTCTATATTTATGTTAAATAATTGTAAAAAAAAGAAAATATTTTACTCATTCACCTTCTAGATTAACCAGCTAAGATGCTTTAGACTTAAATCTCTTGTTTGTGGTAAGCATTTTTGATAGTAATTATTGAAATAACGTCACATTAATGAACTGTTATTACCTGAAAGTTATTGCGAACTAAGCAAATATTATATTTTTGTAGATAAGATAGTAAAAAGTCATAGTATAAATTTAAGGTTAATTACTTCAATTGGAATAATTTATATACTCTTGTTGAATAACTAGGTGGACAAGTATTACATAACTGATCCTTTTAGTCAATTTCTGAGTAGGGGTAGGCATTATTTGGCTAAATCAAATAAACCAACCAAACCAATTTATTTTTGGTCGGTTTGGTTTGGTTTTGAAAGTAGATTGGTTCGGAAAAATATTTAGTTTGGTTATCGGTTTAACCAAATTAACCAAAATTTATTATATTTTCAAAATTATCAATATTATAGTAAATATTTTAGATTATTTTGATTATCTAAGTAAATTTTGATCATCACATATATATTGGAATTACTTTTGATAAGCAGAAGAATCATAAATAATTATATTTTAATCAAATATTTATAATTTATTTCAAATTATGGTTAATATTATGGGAAAAAAGTCTAAAATATTTTTAGCACAGTTAATTCGGATAATCAACCGAACCCGCCAATTCTAATTTGGTTGGTTTGGTTTTCATTATTATCGGTTTTAGTTTGGTTTGACAAATTTCATAATCGAATAAATCAAACCAACCAAACGTTCACCCCTATTTCTGAGGCAACTATAATTTTAGTTTTTGAAATGATAGAACAAACCAGTAAATTTAAAAAAAAAAACTAGTAACTGTGCATCATCTGGTATAAATATGGCTTTTCTATTTCGCATGCATCATACACATAGCTGTGTAACAATCTATTCTATTTGTACAATTATGGTTCTGGATCTCATAATGAGCAAGACTTGGTAAAATCAGTAGAATGTGTCCATGTATGATTTTTTATAGGAAAGTTCACGTGTGTAGGCTTGTTTTTGAAAAGTATAACAGATTTAGCCATGTTTCTAAAAAAAATTACAGAAATAGACCTGTTTTGGTCTGGGGAGTTGCGAAGGCGAGTTTTGAAAACTCGCTTTTGTGCGGGTTTTGGAAACTCGCCTTCGGTTTTGAACTATTTAAAAACCATTTTAAACATGCTAAACAATTTTACAAGAACAACATACAACATACAAACTGCGTTTATCCAATTCGATAAAAATATTACTACGACCCAGTACAACATAACCAAGAGCCTACAAAACAACATAAATAAGACCCAACATAACTTAGACCCAACAATACAACGTAACTTGGATCCAACAAGACAACATAACTTAGACCCAACAATACAACATAACCATGACCCAATACAACATAACTATGACCCATAGCTTCGAAATAAACCATAGCACCCATGAAACATTTCATTCTTAATTGCCACATTCATTCTTTCTATGTGGTTAACCTCAGCTTGCATCTCAAGTGCGTACTGGACACCCCTCTCTGTTAAAGGTGGATCGATCCATGAAAAAAATACAACTCTACAACCCTTGGCGATTCTGTGCATGAATATACGCTTTGCAACCATAAAAGCGATGACCTGCACATTCGTTTGACTTTTAGAAACAAGCACATTACACTCGACTCCGCAATAGCAAAGGACTGAACGACCCGTCATGCTGGAGCATGACCTATCGGGGTTCTGTCAAACTAGAACTTCCCTCAGCTGAGCATTGAGGGATTTTTGAACCGGTTCGATGCGCTGGACTGCAACGTTTGCCTACATTGCCCTAAAGAGTTCAGATTCGACCTCTGCCACATCTACTTGGACTCCCATTTGCGTTTCGGGCACAAAGTCGACATCTTCTACGAGTTGTTTACCACGTACGTACTCATCGTACATTTGAACCATGGTACCATAGACTGTTTTCTTGAACACCATGAAACAATATTGTTTCCAATATAGATACAATATCCAGTAGTTGATTTCCTGTCATCTGGATGTGATGCGCAATCAGCATCAGCAGATCTAGTTATATTGAAATTGTTGTTGCCTTTGATGTGTAGATCACAGTCCAATGTAGCTTTCAAATATCTAAGAATCCTTTTGACAGCTTTCTAGTATGTATCAAGTTATTCTTGCATAAATTGACACAGTTTTTTAACGCTGTAAGTTATGTCTGGTCTAGTTATAGTTGTGTACTGTAAAGCACCAACTATACTTCTATATTTTTTTGAATTATATATGGATTCTCCCCTGTGTTTAGAAAAGTGTTGACTGCTAATCACTGGAGGTGGTTGACCATTAGCTTTATACATTTGAGACTTTATCAGCAGTTCAGATATATACTTTCTTTGTGATAATATAATTTCTATTGATGAATTTGTAATCATCTCTATTTCCAGAAAATAATTGAGTGATCCCAAATCTTTAACTGAGAACTGTTTGTCCATATAACTTACAAGATTATTGATATATGTGTTATCATTTCTTGTAATGATAAGATCATCAACATATATTAGTATACAAACAATTGAGTAATCATTAAATTTTGTGAATAAAGAGTTATCTAATTTGGTAGATTGAAAACCCATATTACTCAGTGTAGCTTTCAATCTATGAACCATACTCGAGGAGCTTGCTTAAGAACATAAATAGCATTTTTTAACTTGCATACATATTTTGGTTGCTGAATGACACGACCCAAACTTCTACGTAAAGAAAAGCCCGGATTGAGTTGAGAACACGACAAATTAGAACACAAACAAAAGAACATTTCATTGTTTATTACAACAATTTACAGCAGAGTACAAGAATATACAGAGTATGAACAAATAATATACATTTGATAAATGACAGAGATTTACAAATTACAATGCAGCGGAAAATAATACAAAAACACAACTGAAAGAGATAAACGGATACAGAGCTTTCCGAATATCATTCTAGCTATAAACCAGGATCCTGTGAATATAAATCTGCAAAACCAAAACTACTAGCTGCCCGTGTGGAAAATTGAGGCACCCAGAGTTTAGGTTAAAACAATAAACTTCAGGTCAGTCATGTGACTGATGTGAGAACTAAAATAGTTATTTAAAATTATACTTTAAAATATAGTATATCAAGGGACCACGCCGTATAACACGGAACGGGTTTCCTCCCAAGAATACCAGTGCATAAAACAAACAACGCAATGCTTTTTGAAAAAATGGAGCTATTATAAGACCCAGGTCCCATCACACAATGCAACGCAAGCCGGAGGATAGGGTTTCCCTTTATAATAGCCAAACATGCTTGTTACGTTTAAAACAAATCATTTTGATACTATTATTGTGTAAAGTGTATGAAAACAACTTCAAGTATAAATGTATCAATCATAGACGGCATAGTGCCCCATCCCACTATGTCGTCATACTAGGCTCTACAATCAAAACCGAAATGTCACGTATTGGAAATTGGATTTCCGTCATGAGTCGAGGCAAGGGATGGCTCCTCTCTGATTCAAGACACTCTAGCAAATTCCTCAGGATCCCCCGCAGTGAACCCTTGGATCGGTTGGGCTGGTCCTCCTTACGTTTGAGGATTGGAAATTCCTGAACACACGTTTCCCGGTCCTATCGGACCTATATCCATCGGCTCCGAAGAGACCGATATATCTGAGGCGCCTCGCAATCCAACAACACATAGGTAAAAATATAAAAATTTCAGGGCTTGCAAAACCCTGACACCACCCATAGCTAGAAAGAAACGTCATGTTCTCCCAACGGTCCGATCCCGCTTTTAACTCATACCGAGGTGTAAGGCTCGCGAATTAACGCTATACACAAAGCTATGCTAGATTAAGGTCGTGCTTTGATCATCAACCACAAGACTCTGCTTTTCAACAGAAGCCATGATCATTTGCCACTCAGGTGTGCCACACAGGCAATTCATGCCATGCGACTGATGTCTATCGATATATAACCTCTGAACTCGTACGTCTCAGAGAAGGGCCTTAAGCAAGAGAATAAATTATCCGTCGCCAAACAGATATATATTTAATAGAGATCAATCAACACGGAGTAAAATCCAATGCTAGACACACATTCCATTTACAAGTTCGTTCTGGTCAGAACGAAACCGGAGGTACCTTATTCCTCGTCCAATATGTCCAATACAGGAGAGAGGTCCTCGCATATCCAGTCGATCTCCAAGTACGTCTGGACGATCACCACTTATTACCTCGTCTTGGGTGTACAGGCCAATAAAGACATCAGTAATCATCCAAACGATGTGAAGACCTCCGGTCTTCAACCACCGTCTTCATCGTCGTCTTATCATCGAATCAGTTATTCAAAATGGGTATAAACCAGGCCTTTCCGAATAACTCGCGTATATAATAAACAAGTGTTATAAAAACACACATACGCCTCATTCCAATTCTGAATATTCTTTTATTTAAATATTCACATCCTTTGGGAAAGGTTCCCATTAATTTTATCAAAGATAAATTCTTTAAATTTATTCTTTAATCTTCCTTCGGATATCAATTCAAACCATATTAAGGTTTTCCAAACTAGTCGGGATTAGCGCACCTTACCGAAGTAATCATTTGTTTAATCTCCCAATCCTATCCTATTCATCCCATGGAGCAAAACTGGTCATACTCCATATCTAACACCACGGTGTTATTGGTAAATTTAATTACCATTTCACATTCAAATCTAATTAAAGATTTAACTATCGCTAGGAGCAAAACTGGTGATACTCCATATCTAACACCATGGTGTTATTGGTAAATTTAATTACCATTTCACGTTCAAATCTAATTAAATATTTAACTATCGCTAGGAGCAAAACTGGTGATACTCCATTCTCGAACATTTCCCAAATTTGATAAATTTAAATTATCAATTCCCATTTCAATCTAATTAAAGATTCATTAAAACTCCACTTTAGTTTTAATCTTCCCAAAACTCAATGTTAATGATTATTTAACTTTGGAAACACAAACATGTCGCATCGACAATCTACACCGTACTATTGATTTCTGCCGATATATAACCTTTAAGCTCGTACATCTTAGAGAAGGGTGTTAAGCAAGAGAATAAATTCTCCACCACCAAACAGATATATATTTAGCAGAGATCAACCATACAGTTCGAAATACAATGTTAGACATGTAATCCTGTCTTTAACTGTGTTAAAGAACTAATGTCATTTAAAACACGGTTCACAATAAACCCAAATCACATTCCATTAATTATGGAATCTGCAGGAAACACAAATCGATATGTAATCGATATCAATTCCCATATCCGACTAATAATATAAATGGAATAACGGCAAAGCCTTTTAAATTACATATGTATTAACAGTCTTCCTCCACAGAAGTTCACTTCGATTATTATCAAATCGAATTCCTATCAATTCCAATTTAATATATTAAATTGGAAAATTTTAATGCAACATCAGAGTACAGAATATCAGAGTACATCGATAAATAATAATACAATGGAAGATTAAATTACAATAGATTTAATACAGTGCAACGAAAAAAATAAACTGATATAGCGGAAGTCTATCAATGCTCTGGACATAGCTTTAAGCTTCGATCCAGAATCCTGCTCAATATATCTGCAAAATAAGCTACTCGACTGCCTGTGTGGAAAAGAGGGCACCCGAGTTTGCAAAGTGAAACAAACTACGGGTCAGTCATGGGACTGGTATAAGAAATCTTTCCTAACTTATCTAACAATATGGCTAATCACATGACCACGCTGCTAACGTGGAACGGGTTTACTCCATTGGATTGCCAGTGCATAAATTAATTAAATTTTATTCAAAAACAACGCAATGCTTTTTAGAAAAATGAAATCATTATAAGACTCAAGTCCCATCACACAATGCAACAAAAACCGGAGGATAGAGTTTTACCTTATAATGATCAAAGAAGCTTGATACTTAGAAAATAATATTTTAATATTATTATTAGTGTCTAATCAGTTTTAAAATACTTCAAAGTAAATGTATTAATCCTAGACGGCATAGTACCCCATCCTACTATGTTGCCATATATAGGTTTACAATCAAAACCGTAAGGTCGTATTGGAAGTTGGGTTTTCATCATGAGTCAAGGCTAGGGACGATCTCCTTACCGATTCGAGACACTCCAGCAAATGTCTCAGGATCACACCTACGGGCAACCCTTGGATCCTGTAGGGCCGGTCCACAAATACTTTAGTGGATTGGAAATTCCTGAACACACGCTTCCCGGACCTATTGAACCTATAAATTGGTCACTATCGACCAATATTACCGAGGCCTCGTAATCCATCATCCATATAAGTAAAATGTCAGGGCTTGCAAAACCCTAATACCACTTCTAGCTAGAAAGAAACGTGTGCACTCCTTGCGTTCCCTTGTCCCGTTTCTGACTCTTACCGGGGTGTGAGGCTCGCGAAGTAACGCCATACACAAAGCTATGCCGAAATAAGTTGTGCTATGATCATCAACCACAAGGCTCTGCATTTCAACAAAAGCCTTGATCATTTGCTTCTTGGCATGCCACATTGACAATTCACGCCATGCGATCGATAACTACCAATATATAACCTCTGAGCTCGTGCATCTCAGAGAAGGGTGTTAAGCAAGAGAATAAATTCTCCGCCACCAACAGATATATATTAACTAGAGATCAATTTACATGGAATGAAATTCAACGTCAGACGTACATCCATTTACAAGTCTGTTCTGGGTCTGAACGAAACCGGAGACACCTTACTCCTCGTCCCGTATGTCCAATACGGAAGAGAGGTTCTCGCAAATCCGGATGATCAACAAGTACATCCGGACAACTACCACTTTAACCCTTTCTTAGAAGCGACCCAGTACAGGGCATCAGTAGTTGCCTATTCGATGTGAAGATCGTCAGTCTTCAACCACCGTCTTCAATGTCTTTGACTTTTAATCGTCGTAGTGATTATTTAGAATGGGTTAAACCCAGTCCTTCCGAATAAATCTCGTATTTTATAATAAAAAATCAAGTGCTATAAATACACATCATACGCCTCATTCCAATTCAGAATATTCTTTTAATAAAATATTCATATTATTAGGGAAAGGTTCCCAATAATTTTATCAAAGATAAATTTTTTAAAATTTATTCTTTAATCTTCTTTTTTTAAAGATTCATTAAAACTCAAATTTGATTTTAATATCAAAAATCATTGCTTTGTGATTATTCAACTTTTAAGAAATTAATCTTGTCTTTAACTAGGTAAAAGAACCAATGCTATTTAAATAACATTGTTCACGATAAACCCCAAAATCATCTTCCATTAAATATGGAATTTTCACAGAAATCAGATCAATATATAATCGATATAAATTTCCGTATCAGACTAATAATATAAATGGAATAACGGCAAAGCCTTTTAAATTCCATATATAGTAACAGTCTTCTTTTACATAAGCCTATCTCGATTATTATCAAATCGAATTTCTAGTCAATTCCAATTTAATATATTAAATTGGAAAACTTGAGTTAGGAAAATTTCTTTTAAATCTTAATAAAAAGATTTATAAATTCTAAATCATATTTTTACTGTTAATTGGGCTAAAGAACAAATGTCGTTTAAAACACAGTTCATAATAAGCCCAATTCACATATCATTTTATTCCAATCACTAAATATAATTGGAAACTCTAATAATCTTAATTAAAAGATTTATCCTTTCATACGGGGTTTAAGAACAGTGTTATTTAAGACACCATCCACGACAACCCAAAATTTAATTCTTTTATTTAATTCTAATTAAATATTAATTAATTGGAAGACTTCATTAATTCTTAATTTAAAAGATTTATTCTAGTTAATAACTAGTTCATTTCGATAAAAATATATTTTTACCTTTTATGTCCGTCCAAAAACGGACATAGAAATCATCATTTTATTCTTCGTTGAATATTATTTTAAAATATTCGTTATTTAAAAATATTCTTTATATAAAAAGATTCTTTATGAAAAAATATTCTTAATATTACAATATTCTTTTCTTTAAAATATTATTTATATTACAATGTTCTTTATTTTAAAATATTCTTTATTTAAAAGATATTCTGAATCGAAATGCGAATCAATCAGTTACCATATAATTTCGGTTATATGGATTTCATACATCGCATGTATACGGCAATAATGATAAATAATCATTAAACAATCCATCCATAGCCAGAGTGAAATTTTACAACTGTGTAAGCATTAAAATGAATAAATAATGCTCATCGCAGCCTGTCAATCCATCGATTGACATACAACTAAATATTGGGACTAATGTATGTCAAATATCATCCCAATACCCGTGTGAGGTTTTCAGACAACAACAATTCATCTAAATAAATCATTGGTTAATGAATTTAACCGATTTTAATTTCGCTAACATGTTGATGATAAATAACAAACATGTTATTATATTCCTAATGCCAAATGAAAATGTATTTTACTCGTAAAATTTCCCTACATGTATCTGATGTATAATTTGACAATACAAACGTCACTTTGATTTGCATACAAATTCTATTGTATAATTTAACAATAAAATGTCACTTTAATTTACATACAAATTCTGATGTATGTTTTGACAAATAAAATGATTCTTATATTTGCATATAAATTCTAATGTATGTTTTACAAATAAAAAATGATTCTTATATTTGCATATAAATTCTAATGTATGTTTTGCAAATAAAAACGATTCTTATATTTGCATATAAATTCTAGTGTATGTTTTGCAAATAAAAATGATTCTTATATTTGCATATAAATTCTAATGTATGTTTTGCAAATAAAAATGATTCTTATATTTGCATATAAATTCTAATGTATGTTTTGCAAATAAGAATGATTCTTATATTTGCATATAAATTCTAATGCATGTTTTGCAAATAAAAATGATTCTTATATTTGCATATAAATTCTAATGTATGTTTTGCAAATAAAAATGATTCTTATATTTGCATATAAATTATATTTCAGCAAAATGCATAAAAAGTAATACATCCAATTTGTTGACAATTCTATTTCAACAAAATGATTTAAAAGTGATTCATTCATTTTGTTGACAATTCTATTTCAGCAAAATGATTAAAATGATATTTTCATTTTTGTTGACGATTCTATTTCAACAAAATTAGTATAAATGATGATTGCACTTATGTTGACAACTCTAGTTTGACAAAATGATTAAAAGGGATAATTTCATTTTTGTTAACAATTCTAGTTTAACAAAATGAATAAAAAGTGATGATTTCATTTTGTTAACAATTCTAGTTTAACAAAATGAATATAAGTGATGGTGGCATTAATGTTGACAATTCTAACATGACATTTTTAACTAAAATGATATTTTAATTCTAACATGACATTTTTACTAAAATAATATTTTAATTCTAACATGACATTTTCTTTACTAAAATGATATTTTAATGCTAACATGACATTTTTTACTAAAATGATATTTTTATTTTAACATGACATTTTTTACTAAAATGATATTTCAATGCTAACATGACATTTTTTACTTAAATGATATTTTAATTCTAACATGACATTTTTTGCTAAAATGATATTTTAATGCTAACATGACATTTTTTACTAAAATGATATTTTAATGCTAACATGACATTTTTTTGTATAATTCAATTTTTTAGAAACTAAACTACATTAAAAATGTAATTTTTAATGTGCAATCTTTTTATTGAAAACAATTAACAATAAAAATGATATTTTTCATGTTCCATCTTTTTAATGAAATCTAAACTCCATTAAAATGTGATTTTCAATGTGAAATCTTTTTATTGAAAACAATGAACGATAAAAATGATATTTTTCATTGTTTTCAATCTTTTTAATGAAACAAAGTGACGATAAAACTAAAAATATATAATCTTTAATAACTAATCTTTTATTGCGCCAAAATGGCAATAAAAATATTTTTTTTATTTCAACTCTTTTTATTGTAACAAATTGACAATAAAAATATAATATTTTATTTCAACTCTTTTTATTCTTTTCTTTATATTGCAACCTAATGAAAAAAAAATTGTGAACTTTTAATTTAATCTTTTTGATTGAAACAAGGTGACAAATAAAAAAAATGTTCTTTCTAATCTAATGAAACATGTTAAGTGACAAGTTCATGATTCAATAAAAAGGATATTTTTATTGTAAAACAAATCTAATGTATTCTATGTTCATAGATTCAATAAAAATGATATTTTATTATTAAACAAAATCTAAACAAAAACCATGTTCATAGTTTCAATAAAAAGTATTTTTTTTTATTATTTCAAAACCCAAATCAAAGTTCATGGGTTCGATAAAGATGAGATTTTTATTTCAAAAACCAAATCAGAATTCATTGCTTCAAATAAAAGAAAAATCTTTATTATAAAATCAGATCTACAGACATGAATATCAAAATCCAACCCATTCATACATCGCAATCAAAATTAACCAATTCTAATTCCATACATCACGTATATGTTTCATAATAACATACATACATGGATTTCATATAACGATAAATAATTCAATTTTAATTATAAAATCAGATATCTCACCTTGGTCGATTTCAGAAATTTGTTTGCGTTTATTTTCTGAATTTCTGTTCACGTTCAAATTTATCTGAAATTCTGATTTGCTCTATTTTGGTTCTGGTTGGTTCCATGTGGTAGTGCTCGACAAGAGGAATCCAACGCATTTTATTTCATCGAATTCTGATAATCTACGAGTAAGTTATTGAATTTATAAGCTTACACCAATTAATTAAACAATTATTTGTAAATTAAAAATTAATTAATTACTTTGGTCAAGAAAGAAAACGGGTCCTCCATCTTTATCTTCTTCTTCGTCGCTTCCCTGTAGCCGTGAAACCCAAAACCGCTTCTCCTCTTTGATAAACACAGCACACATGAAACCTCCTGGCGACGATCAAACACAACCACATCGAAGACCCTTGAACCCCCTTCCCACGCCTGGAGTATTTCCCAGCTCGCAACCTCCTATGCTCTGAAATCTGCCAGTAATTGCGCTGGCTTTGAGTAGAAAAATCGAGCGAATTATCATATGAATTTTAATCATCACTGTATGGATAGAAAGATGATGAAATTCTCTACAATATTCGCTTAATATGTATTAAATATTTATGCTTGGGTTTTGAGAGATTAAGGAGAGAATTTGGGATAAATTCGGCCATAGGTTTAAAGCATGGCGGCGGCTCTGTAATATTAGAATTAGGGTTTTCTAAATCTTAGGGTATATATATGTTAATACTATTTAATTCCTTTATTCCAAAAAGGCCCATTTATCCACATTTTGTATGATATATGTTTACCAAGAAAATGAATTGCTGACTAAGGCTAAGGTGGCATATTTACTTCTCATTTATGTTTCTTTAATCCCCTTTGATTACATGCTATAATGACACATCTATCTTTTTTTTAATAATGAAAATTTTAAATTCTGACGCATTTTCTAACAAAATTTCCTTAAAATAAAATTTTAAATTGGTTCTGATTTTCCGGGTTGTTACAACAGCTCACGACAAATCCAATTCACATTTCATTTTATTCCAATTAAATGTTAATTAACTGGAAACACCAATAATCTTAATTAAAAGATTTATTCTTTTCACACCGGGTTCAAGAACAGTGTTATTTAAGACACCATTCACGACAAACCCAAAATCCAATTTGATATTAAGTATAAGGCTCTGAATAGAAATTATGCCAGCTTATATTCAATATCAAATTCTGAAACCAAAAATATCGTTTTGGAAATAACGATATAAAATATATCTTCCAAATTTCCATAACAATATCCGTATAATCCCGAATCCAACATCGAAGATAATTTCGATTCAAATCCATTCCAATTCATATATTGGAAATTCTGGTTATTTTCAAATCCAATTTATTTATTTAAAAATATTGGATTTATAATTCTAGTTCATAACTAGTTCATTTCGATAAAAATATATTTTTATCTTTTCAAATATGAAATTTTCATCCCAGTACTTTCCAAATCATTTATTATGATTTTACACTAATACTGATATTTTTAGTAATTTTATTAAGGCCCATACAGTCGATTTCCATAAACGGTCATCGAAATGCACTTACAACGATCTTTTCAAAATTTCATTTGAACATAATTCCAAATCCAACTGTTAGATTTCAAATCCCTTATATTCGTTGGAAAGCTCTTTTCGATACGAACCTAATGGTTCAGGTTTTAGGAGAATTCGACGGTCGGATCTCCTGTAATGTCCATTCGAAGTCAATGGTCGAAATTTACGAACTACCGCTGCTCAGCGCGTTCTATTCAGGCCATTTAATATATATAATATATATATTATATATTTCATCGATTTCCAATTAAAACGTATTTTATAAATCGTTTTAAATTCGTTTTCAAAACGATTTCAACGTCATATTCAATTTCAAATCAAAATTGAATATTCCATACCATTAATATATAATTGATAATATTTTCGAAACATTATATTTTGAAATCACTTCATTTTCAATATTCATTATATAAATGATAATATTTTCGAAACATTATATATTGAAATCACTTCCTTTTCGATATTCATTATAAAAATGAACAAAATCGATATAAATATCGTTCGCATCAAAATAGCGTTAGTTTAATCAACACGGCTTTATATATTTAAATATTTTTGTGTCCATCCGAAATTGGACATCAAAATCAGATTTTGATCTTTTACTGAATGTTATTTTAAAATATTCATTCTTTTTGAACTGGAATCAGACACAGTCAATTACCATATGATGTGATTTATATGGATTTCATACAACACATGTATCGAACAACAATGATAAACAATCAACCATCATCCAAAGTGCATTCTACATTGCATAAGCATTAAATATAAATATTTAACGCTTATAACAGTCTGTCAACCAATCGATTGACATACAACAAAACAATTGGGATTAATGTATGTCAAATATCATCCCAATATCCGTGTGGGGTTTCAACCAACAAATACAGAATATTGTTTGTGCAGTTGGGCGATGTGTAAAATATATCGTCCCAATCCGTATCAGTCAAATGTGTGTACATAAACAAATCGTCCGATTTGTAAATGAACATTTATTTTACACGTTAAAAATTATATTTTTAACGATAAAATATTTTATTCGACACATGAATATTTTATACACTCTATTTCACATCACAAACAATTTTCACAACATAATCAAACAAACAAGTCATTCATGGTCTGTAGATGACGGGGAGCAGTTCATATATGTAGTTATAAAATAAATAACTGTATAAAGAAAATTATAGTGAGGAGTTCTCACCTTTGGGATCCACTCCTCCATTCCTTATTTCTGATCGGTTCGGATTTGCCCGAAATTCCAACTCAAACTTCTCCACGCTATTCATAGTAAAAATCACATTTTTAATATGATGTCTATACATTAAAAATCATATTTTTAATCAACGATATTTATATTTTAAAAAATCACATTTTTATTTGTTCACTTTCAATATAAAAATCATATTTTTACTTCGCTAATCCATATATAAAAATCGAATTTTTATATCGTTAAAAATCATATTTTTATATAATTAAAAATCTTATCTTTCCATGTTAAAAATATATTCTTTTCTATGTTAAAAATATATTCTTTTCTATGTTAAAAATCTCACCTTTCATATTTAAAAATCACATCTTTCCTTATATAAAAATCTCGTCTTTCCTTATATAAAAATCTCGTCTTTCCATTATAAAAATCAAATTTTTATATAATTAAAAATCATGCCTTTTTCTATATTTAAAAATCTTATCTTTCTTATATAAAAATATAATCTTTCCTACTACTACTTCATATATAAAAATCCAATTTTTATTTGCTAAAAATTATATTTTTACATAACTAAAAATCATTTCTTTTTATAATTAAAAATCTTAACTTTTTATAATTAAAAATCATAAATAAAAATCTAAATTTTCTTAAATAAAAACCCAAGCTTTATGTAATTAAAATCAAATCATTTCAAATTGAAAATCAAAGCATTTCTATAAATTAAAAAAACCAATTTTCTATGAGTTAAAAATCAAATTCTCTATAACTTTCTAAATAAAAACTGGTTTTTTTTAATCATTTTAAAACCTTATTTACATTAAATAAATAAATAAGAGAAACTTATAGGGTTTTCTATGGAGAGGGGGGCCAGAGGCGGCGCCGTCGCCTGAGGTGGCGGGGAAAGGCACTGGCGTTGGCGGCGGGCCCACAGGCACGGGGTAGTGGGGTTTTCCCCGATTTGGGGTGTTGGAGGAGGCTCTAACGGCGGAGGGAGGGAACGTCGGAGGGGGAAGGGGTCAATGGTGGTGCGGCGACGCGGTGGGGTCGGGCGGTGGTGGTGCGGTGACGGCCTGGGGAAGCGACGGGCTGGAGCGACGCGGGTTTCCCTTTTTTTCTTTTTTTTTTTAATTCGATTTTGAACATTGACTAAGGGGAGAAGGAAAAGAGGGGTTTTATATAATTTAATATTTATTTATTTTAATTTTGAACTCGATGAAGTTACTTTTCCATTCAATCTCCAAATCAAGCCCAACGATTGTTTTCCCTAGCTAATTACCCTCATTCCGGACACAATGGGATATGTCCCGTAAGCCAATTCGACCGTTACGACCAGCTTTGCTTTAAATTAAATTATAAATCAATATATATTTAATTTAAACGTACATTTCAATTTACTGGGGCCACATACGGACCCTAAAAATTCCCGAAAAATAAATCTGCCTATGTTTTGACGATACGGTCCTAACAAAACTAATTTCGTCGAATTTGGAGACCGTTTGAAAAACGGTCATTTTCCAGTCGATTAAATTCAAACTGAAATTACCAAACACGTTTAAATCCGCCACGCTCTCATATTGATTCCAAAAATTATGAAAATTGGAATCAAGCAATAATTTGACATTACGGATCCAACAAAAGTGGTCTCATCGAAAACGGAGGTCGTTTACAAAATCGCTATTTTTAAGGGCTATATTTCCATAGCGACTATTCTGAATTTTCAACTGGACATAACTTTTTATTCTCACTATGAAATTTGGATTTTTCAGATTCGTTGGAAAGATATATTCAAGTAGATTCAAATATTTCTAGTTTCACTAAAATCCGGTTTATTTTGAATCCTATACATTCATTTGAAATTTGAAATCGAATTTTCAAACTACCACGCCATTTTCAATTCCTTTTATAATTAAAATAAACATTTAAATTCTAACTTCGATTCAAATAAATATATATATGTTCTAATTCTATTCAAAATAAATTTCTTGTCGTTATTATTTAAAATAAATCATTTTAAATATTCAAAATTCATTAAAATTGCCAAAATAAAAATTTTAAATTGGTTCTGATTTTTTGGGTTGTTAAAATCTCCCCCACTTAAAATCTTTTCGTCCTCGAAAAGGAACGGAGCTGAAAGTTGTTTAACTAACCAACTCAACTTTCATTCTTCAGCTTTTCAGTTTCTAAGAATTTCTAATTTTTCAAAATTTTGGCTAACACCCTAAATTTTTGAATTTTTTTGCCATAACCTCCTTTGTACGGGGAGCATCAGGAAAATCCCCAAACCGCCACACATGCCCTCTCATCTCAAAATGAAAAAGAAAAAGCTAATCGGCTCATAAAATCACCAAAACCCAATAAATTTGTAAACATGTACCTATTTGTCGGGCATACAATTTTATTCCTCTTCTCTAGCCTCCCTGCTATGACCTGTTCAATGCACATACATGTATATGCGTGCAATTTCAAGCAATTTTCAATTCAGTTCAACATTTGGCTTAATGGTTCAAAATTTTAATTAATCAAACCAATAATCAAACAGCACAACCAGTAATCAATTAGTTGGTTAAATTTTCAAATTCATAACTTTGATATATATATATTCAAAATCATTTTTTTGATGCCAAATCACACAAATAAACCCTATCTAGTTTTGGTTCTCACACCAGTCAATTGGAAATATATAGATATCCCACTTTCGAAACTCGAACGTATATACTGATGATGCAGCTGCTATCATCAGTGTCATCTCCGGGCGACTAGAGTGTGATTCTATATTTATCCAGTATATTAAAACTTCGAATATACGTTTGCAAGGCGTATATGCAAAATCTTTATATACTCGATTGTCCAAATTCAATATAAAATAATATAATCAAATACATATAATTAGATTGAATTTTTCAAAACAAAATTTGTTTTCATTGTTATTTTTAAAACAAAACACTACTCTTCACACTCGTTCTAAGATGCTACTGATCCTATCTCTAACGAGTCATTCTTCTTGGATATTACTAATCCAATCTCTGATGAATTCTTTCGTTTGGTTCTAATGTGTCTTGTTCTCGAGCTCCGTAAACCAAAGCTCCGACACCAAACTGACACGACCAAAACTTCCCCGTAAAGGAAAGCCCGAATTGAGTTACGAAAAATCGGAACACAAACAGAAGAACATTTCATTGTTTATTACAACAATTTACATCAGAGTACAAGAATATACAGAGTGATCATTTGTTTAATTTCCCAATCCTAACATATTCATACCATGGAGCAAAACTGGTCATACTCCATATCTAACACCACGGTGTTATTGGTAAAATTAATTACCATTTCACGTTCAAATCTAATTAAAGATTTAACTATCGCTAGGAGCAAAACTGGTGATACTCCATTCTCGATCATTTCCCAAATTTGATAATTTAAATTATCAATTCCCATTTCAATCTAATTAAAGATTCATTAAAACTCCACTTTAGTTTTAATCTTCCCAAAAATCAGTGTTAATGATTATTTAACTTTGGAAACACAAACATGTCGCATCGACAATCTACACCGTACTATTGAATTCTACCGATATATAACCTCTAAGCTCGTACGTCTTAGAGAAGAGTGTTAAGCAAGAGAATACATTCTCCGCCACCAAACAGATATATATTTAGCAGAGATCAACCATACAGTTCGAAATGCAATGTTGGACATGAAATCATGTCTTTAACTAGGTTAAAGAACTAATGTCATTTAAAACACGGTTCACAATAAACCCAAATCACATTCCGTTAATTATGGAATGTTCATGGAAACACAAATCGATATATAATCGATAAAAATTCCCATATCCGATTAATAATATAAATGGAATAATGGCAAAGCCTTTTAAATTCCATATGTATTAACTGTCTTCCTCCATAGAAGTTCACTTCGATTATTATCAAATCGAATTCCTATCAATTTGAATTTAATATATTAAATTGGAAAACTTTACTTTGGAAAATTCCCGTTAAATCTTAATAAAAATATTTATAAATTCCAAATCTCGTTTCACTATAAATCGGGTTGAAGAACGAATGTTGTTAAAACACAGCTTACGATAAATCCAATTCACATTCCATTTTATTCCAATTAAATGTTAATTAACTGGAAATACCAATAATCTTAACTAAAAAAATTATTATTTTCACACGGGATTCAAAATCAGTGTTATTTAAGACACCATTCACGACAAACCCAAAATCCAATTCGATATCAAGTATAAGGCTCTGAATAGAAATTATACCAGCTTAAATTCAATATCAAATTCTGAAACCAACAAATATCGTTTTGGAAATAACAATATAAAATATATCTTCCAAATTTCCATAACAATATCCGTATGACCCTGAATCCAACATCGAAATATTTTGATGATAATTTCGATTCAAATCCATTCCAATTCATAAATTGGAAATTCTAGTTATTTTCAAAACCATTTCAAATCCAATTTATTTATTTAAAAATATTGGATCTATAATTCTAGTTCATAACTAGTTCATTTCGATAAAAATATATTTTTATCTTTTCAAATATGGAATTTTTCATCCCATTATTTTCCAAATCATTTATTATGATTTTACACTAATTATTGATATTTTTAATAATTTTATCAATACCCGTACAATCGATTTCCATAAATGGTCATTGAACTACACTTACAACGACCTTTTCCAAATTTTATTTGGACATAATTCCAAATCCAACTGTTAGATTTTGAATCCCTTATATTCTTTGGAAAGCTCTTTTCGATACGAACCCAACGGTTCCGGTTTTAGGAGAATCCGACGGTCGGAACTCCCGTAATGTCCATTCGAAGTCAACGGTCGAAATTCGCGAACTACCGCTGCGCGGCGCGTTCTATTCAGGCCATTTAATATATATAATATATATATATATTATATATGTTTCGTCGATTTCCATTTAAAACATATTTTATAAATCGTTTTAAATTCGTTTTCAAAATGATTTCAACTTCATATTCAATTTCAAATCAAAATTGAATATTCCATATCATTAAGATATAAATGATAATATTTTCAAAACATTAGATTTTGAAATCACTTCCTTTTCGATATTCATTATAAAAATGAATAAAATCGATATAAATATCATTCACGTCAAAATAGCGTTAATCTAATCAGCACAGCTTTATATATTTAAATATTTTCATGTCCATCCCAAATCGGACATCAAAATCAGATTTTGATCTTTTACTGAATATTATTTTAAAATAATCTTTATTTAAAAATATTCAATCTTTCTAAACTGGAATCAAACACAGTCAGTTACCATATGATGTGATTTATATGGATTTCGTACAACACATGTATCGAACAACAATGATAAACAATCAATCATCATCCAAAGTGCATTCTACACAGCATAAGCATTAAATATAAATATTTAACGCTTATAACGGTCTGTCAACCAATCGATTGACATACAACTAAACAATTGGGATTAGTGTACGTCAAATATCATCCCAATACCCGTGTGGGGTTTCAACCAACAAATACTGAATATTATTTGTGCAGTTGGGCGATGTGTAAAATATATCGTCCCAATCCATATCAGTCAAATGTGTGTACACAAACAAATCGTCCGATTTGTAAATGAATATTTATTTTATTCATATACACATTAAGAATTATATTTTTAATGATAAAATATTTTATTCCACACATGAATATTTTATACAGTCCATTTCACACACAAACAATTTTCAAACAAAATCAAACAAACTAGTCGTCCATGGTCTCTGGACGACGGGGAGCAGTTCATATATGCAGTTATAAAATAAATAACTGTATAAAGAAAATTATAGTGAGGAGTTCTCACCATTGGGATCCACTCCTCCATTCCTTATTTCTGATCGGTTCGGATTTGCCCGAAATTCCAACTCAAACTTCTCCACGCTGTTCATAGTAAAAATCACATTTTTAATATGATGTATATACATTAAAAATCATATTTTTAATCAACGATATTTATATTTTAAAAAATCACATTTTTATTTGTTCTAATATTTTTATTTGTTCACTTTCAATATAAAAAATCATATTTTTACTTCGCTAATCCATATATAAAAATCGAATTTTTATATAGTTAAAAATCATATTTTTATACAATTAAAAATCATATCTTTCCTATGTTAAAAATATATTCTTTTCTATGTTAAAAATATATTCTTTTCTACGTTAAAAATCTCACCTTTTCATATTTAAAAATCACATCTTTCCTTATATAAAAATCTCGTCTTTCCTTATATAAAAATCTTGTCTTTCCATTATAAAAATCAAATTTTTATATAATTAAAAATCATTCCTTTTTCTATATTTAAAAATCTTATCTTTCTTATATAAAATTATAATCTTTCCTACTACTACTTCATATAAAAATCCAATTTTTATTTGCTAAAAAAATATATTTTTACATAACTAAAAATCATTTCTTTTTATAATTAAAAATCTTAACTTTTTATAATTAAAAATCATAATTAAAAATCTAAACTTTCTTAAATAAAAATCCAAGCTTTATGTAATTAAAATCGAATCATTTAAAATTAAAAATCAAAGCATTTCTATAAATTTTAAATTTTCTATGAGTTAAAAATCAAATTTTCTATAACTTTCTAAATAAAAAATGATTTTTATTTATCATTTTAAAACCTTATTTACATTAAATAAATAAATAAATAGGAGAAACTTATTGGGTTTTTCTATGGAGAGGGGGGCCAGAGGCGGCGGCGTCGCCTGAAGTGGCGGGGGAAGGCACTGGCGTCGGCGGCGGGCCCACAGGCGCGGGGCAGTGGGGTTTTTCCCGATTTGCGGTGTTGGCGGAGGCTCTAACGGCGGAGGGAGGGATCGTCGGAGGGGGAAGGGGTCCACAGTGGTGCGGCGGCACGGTGGTGTCGGGCGGTGGTGGTGCGGTGACGGCCTGGGAAAGCGACGGGCTAGAGCGACGGGGGTTTCCCTTATCTTTTTTCCTTTTTTTTTAATTCGATTTTGAACGTTGACTAAGGGGAGAAGGAAAAGAGGGGTTTTATATAATTTATTTATTGTTTATTTTAATTTTGAACTCCATGAAGTTACTTT
This sequence comes from Allium sativum, assembly GCA_030737875.1. Lineage (NCBI taxonomy): Eukaryota > Viridiplantae > Streptophyta > Magnoliopsida > Asparagales > Amaryllidaceae > Allium > Allium sativum. The sequence goes on from CM060926.1 coordinate 1,023,710,228, forward strand.
TCCATTCAATCTCCAAATCAAGCCCAATGACTGTCATCCGTAGCTAATAACCCCCATTCTGGACACAATGAGATATGTCCCGTAAGCAAATTCGACTGTTATGAACAGCTTTGCTTTAAATTAAATTATAAATCAGTATATATTTAATTTAAATGTACAATTCAATTTACTGGGGCCACATACGGACCCCAAAAATTCCTGAAAAATAAATCTGGCTATGTTTTGATGATACGGTCCTAACAAAACTAATTTCATCGAATTTGGAGACCTTTTGAAAAACGGTCATTTTCCAGTCGATTAAATTCAAATTGAAATTACCAAACACGTTTAAATCTTCCACTCTCACATATTGATTCCAAAAATTATGAAAATTAGAATCAAGCAATAATTTGGCATTATGGATCTAACAAAAGTGGTCTCGTCGAAAACGGAGGTCGTTTGCAAAATCGCTATTTTTAAGGGCAATATTTCCATAGCGACTATTCTGAATTTTCAACTAGACATAACGTTTTATTCCCACTATGAAATTTGGATTTTTCAGATTCGTTGGAAAGATATATTCAAGTAGATTCAAATATTTCTGGTTTCACTAAAATCTGGTTTATTTTGGATCCTGTACATTCATTTGAAATTTGAAATCGAATTTTCAAACTACCGTGCCATTTTCAATTCCTTTTATAATTAAAATAAATATTTATATTCTAACTTCGATTCAAATAAATATTTACATTCTAATTCTATTAAAAATAAATTTCTTGTCGTTATTATTTAAAATAAATCATTTTAAATATTCAAAATTCATTAAAATTGCCAAAATAAAAATTTTAAATTGGTTCTGATTTTCCGGGTTGTTACACTGAATAAACCCTTTAGGTTGTTCCATGTATACTTCTTCTTGCTGTATTCCATTGAGAAATGCATTATTGACATATAGTTGTCTCAGTTTCCACTTGTTGTGTGAGAACAAGGAATTTCGCTCGATCCGAATCGATCGCTAAACCGACCAAGACCGTTCGAAACCCCTGATTGTTTTGAGAACACGACACATTGGAACGCAAACAGAAGAACATTACATTGCTTATTACAACAATTTCAACAGAATACAAGAATATACAGAGTATAAACAAATGATACACAACAGAAAAATATCAGAGATTACAATACATTACATAGCAGCGGAAAATAAAACAATACACAACTGAAAGTAATACACGGATACAGAGCTTTCCGAGTATCGTTCCAGCTGTAAACTAGGATCCTGCGAATAAAAATCTGCAAAACCAAAACTACTAGCTGCCCGTGTCAAAATAAGGGCACCCAGAGTTTAGGTTAAAACAATAAACTCCAGGTCAGTCATGGGACTGGTGTGAGAACTAAAACAGTTATTAATCTTTATTTTAAAGTTAGGTAAATCAAGGGACCACGCCGTATAACACGGAACGGGTTTCCTCCCAAGAACACCAGTGCATAAAACAACAGCGCAATTTTAAATAAAGAACAATGAAGCTATTATAAGACCCATGTCCCAGCACACAATGCAACACAAGCCAGAAGATAGGGTTTTTACCTTATAATAGCCAAGAATGCTTGATACGCTAAATTTCATCTTTTATTATTACTATAAGTGTATAGTATCAAAACAATTTCAATCATAAGTATCAATCATAGACGGCATAAGTGCCTCATCCCACTATGTCGCCATACTAGGCTCTACAATCAAAACCGCAAAGTCACGTATTGGAAGTTGGATTTCCATCTGTGTACCAAAGCAAAAGATAGTCCTTACCGATTAGAGAGCCTCTAGTCCGCCCCTCAGGAACAGAACACATCATCCCTTGGATCGTCAGGGTCGGTCCACCGATGTGGATTAAAATGCCTGAACACTGCATTTCCCCGCCCTTTGGGGCATTAATGAGCCAAATGACTCCATCGGCTCCACAAAGTCACCGATATAATTGAGGCGCCTCGCAACAGCAACAACCACATAAGTCAAACTCGTCAGGGCGTGTCAAACCACTGACGCCACTTCTAACTAGAAAGAAACGCATGCCCTCCCTGATGTCCTCTCCCATTTCTGGTTCACAACCGGGCTGTGAGGCTCGCGAATCAACGTTTCACAAAGCTATGCCACACAGGCCATGCTTTGATCATCAACCACAAGACTCTGCTTTTCAACAGAAGCCTTGATCATTTGCATCTTAGCATGCCACATAGGCAAACCACTCCATGCAACCGATATCCATCAATCACACAGAATGATATCCAATGTCAAACACACAGTCCATTTACAAGTCCGTTCTGGGTCTGAAAGAAACCGGAGGCGCCTTGTACCTCGCATATCCATCGATCTCCAAGTACGTCTGGACGATCACTAACTGATTCCCTCCTCTTGGGTGTACGACCCAATCAAGATCATCAGTAATCACCCAAACGACGTGAAGACCTCCTGTCTTCGACCACCGTCTTCATCCTCGACACCACGTCGAATCAGTTATTCAGAATGGGATAAGCCCGGTCTTTCTGAATAACTCGCGTATATAATAAACAAGTGTTACACAAACACAACATACGCCTCATTCCAATTCAGAATATTCTTTTATTCAGATATTCTTATACTTGGGAAAGGTTCCCATTAATTTTATCAAAGATAAATTCTTTAAATTTATTCTTTAATCTTCCTTTGAATATCAATTCAAATTAGTCGGGATTAGCGAACCACACCGAAGTAATCATTTATTTTATTTCCCAATCCCAACCTATTCATCCCATGAAGTAAAACTGGTTATACTTCATATCCAACACCACGGTGTTATCGGTAAATTCAATTACCTTTTCACGTTCAAATCTAATTAAAGATTTAACTATCGCCTGGAGCAAAACTGGTGATACTCCATTCTCGATTATTTCAATCTAATTAAAGATTCATTAAAACTCCACTTGGTTTTAATCTTCCCAATAATCACTATCAATGATTATTTAACTTGGGAAAACACATCCTGTCTTTAACGGGGTTAAAGAACCAATGTCATTTAAAACACGGTTCACTATAAACCCAAAATCACATTACATTAATTATCGGGTTAAAGAACAAGTGTTATTTGAAACACCGTTCACGGTAAACCCAAAAATCAATTCAAATTCAATTCCAATTAAATACAATTTAATTGATACACTTCATTAAATCTAAATAAAAAGATTTAATCTTTTTCTCAATTGGGTTTAAGAACAGTGTTAATTAAGACACTATTCACAGCAAACCCAAACACATTTGATATTAAATACAAGGCTTTGAATAGAAAATATATCGGCTTATATTCAATATCAAATTCTACGACCAACAAATATCGTATTGGAAATAACGATATAAATACATCTTTCAAATTTCCATAACAATATCTGTATAATCACAAAATCCAACATCGAAATATTCCGTAGATAATTTTGATTCAAATCCATTCCAATTCAATTATTGGAAATTATGGTTATTTTCAATACCATTTCAAATCCACTTTATTTATTTAAAAAATAAATGGTTTTTAATTCTAGTTCAAAACCAGTTCATTTCGATAAAAATCTATTTTTATCTTTTCAAATTTGGAATTTTTCATCCCAATTCTTCACAAATCATTTCTTATGATTTTACACAAATTATTACTATTTTTAGTAATTTATCAAGGCCCGTACAGTCGATTTCCATTAACGGCCATCGAACTGCACTTACAGTGACCTTTTCCAAATTTGATTTGGACATAATTCCAAATCCAACTGTTAGATTTCAAATCTCTAATATTCGTTAGAAAGCTCTTTTCGATACGAACCCAACGGTTCTGGTTTTAGGAGAATCCGACGGTCGGATCTCCCGCATTGTCCACTCGAAGTCAATGGTCGAAATTCACGAACTGCCGCAGCGCGGCGCGTTCTATTCAGGCCATTATATATATATATAATATTATATATATTTCGTCGATTTCCTTTTTAAAACATATTTTATAAATCGTTTTAAATTCGTATTCAAAACGATTTCAACTTCATATTCAATTTCAAATCAAAATTGAATATTCCATATCATCGATATATAAATGATAATATTTTCAAAATATTATATTTTGAAATCACTTCCTTTTCTATATTCATTATAAAAATGAATAAAATCGATATAAATATCGTTCACGTCAAAATGGCGCATATCTAACCAACACGGCTTTATATATTTCAATAACTTCGTTATTCTATTCAACAAATGAATATTTTCTTCAACACATGAATATTTATTTTTCTATTCAACACATGAATATTTATTTTTCTATTCAACACATGAATATTTATTTTTCTATTCAACACATGAATATTTATTCTTCTATTCAACACATGAATATTTATTCTTCTATTCAACACATGAATATTTATTCTTCTATTCAACACATGAATGTTTTATATTCAACACATGAATTTATATTTCTTATTTTCCAAATTGGAATGAGGCCCAATCAATTACCATATAACGTTAATTATATGGATTCCCTACAACACATGTATATAACAGCAACGAAAAATCATCAACCATCATCCAGAGTGCACCACACAACTGCATAAGCATTAAATATAAATAATTAACACTTACACAGTCTGTCAACCCATCGATTGACATACAACTAAACAATCGGGATTAGTGTACGTCAAATATCATCCCAATACCTGTGTGGGGTTTCAAATCAACAAACACATATTTTATTGGTGAGGTTGGGCGATGTGTAAAATTTATCGTCCCAATCAATATCAATCAAATCAGTGTATATAAACAAATCTCCGATTTGTTTATAAATATTTATTTTATATACACGTTAAAAATCATATTTTTAACTATAAAGTATTTTCCACTATAAAATATTTTATTTCATTCCACATCACACAATCAAATTTCACAACACAGCAATCAAACAAACAAGTCATCCATGGTCTGTGGACGACGGGTGTCGGGTGCTACTAAGCACCGTCTACATCCTAGTATATATTTCAACTAGAAATTAAATTAAAAGTGAGGAGTTCTCACCGACTAGCTAAACCAATACACCGCGACTCTTCATATGTAGGAAATCTTCGCCACTCGCCTTTTATCACTTTCGTTGACCGTAGCCACTACATATATAAAAATCACATTTTTATATTGTTGCCATGTATATAAAAATCACATTTTTTATAATCACTCTACATGGATAAAAATCACATTTTTATACCGCTACTATATAGATAAAAATTCTATTTTTATACCGCTACTATATAGATAAAAAATTCTATTTTTATAACGGTGTTCATATAATAAAGATCATATTTTTATCACACTAACTTCATAATAAAAATTATATTTTTATATCGCTCTTCTTCTAATAAAGATTATATTTTTATATCGCCACTCATATAAAAATCACATTTTTCTCTCGCCATTCTCTATATAAAAATCACATTTTTTACATATAAGGATCGTATTTTTATATCCCTACTACATAAAAATTATATTTTTATTGCGATGTTCGCATTATAAAGATCACCAATTTCAGCATCGCTACATGTATAAAGATCTCACCTTTATATTCATAAAAATCTCATCTTTATAATTTTATAACACCACTTCATAAATAAAAATCAAATTTTTTTCATCACTGCTTCATATATGAAGTTCGAGCCTTTATCATGTCATTCGTATAATAAAAATCTAATCTTTTTCAAGTTAAAAATCAAATCTTTGTCTAAATAAAAATCATAGCTTTGTAAATAAAATCAAACCATTTCAATTCGCTGAAATATGTATTAAAATCAGATTTTATAAAGTTATATATATAAATTAAACTAACTAAATAAAAATAAAAACTGAAATCAAATAAATAAAAATAAAGGAACTTACTGTTAGAAGGGGAGGGGGTGGTCTGTGCGGGTTCGGGGAAGGTGGCGGATCAGAAGGGGAGGGTCTTCATGGCGGTGGCGGGTGGTGGCGAGGCCAAGGGGGTGCGGTTTACAGAAAGGGATCGGGTAGAAGAGAGAGAGGTGGGGGGAGTAGGAAGGGCGGAGGAGAGAGGAAGAAGAAGAAGCGGCGGCGGCAACGCCAGAGGAGGGCGGCAGCGAGATGGGGGCGCGATCCCCTTTTTTTTATTTTGATAAATCGATTGAATGAAGGGGGGTAGGGGAGAGAGGTTATATAATAATTTATATTTAATTTAATTTTATCTCTAAAAAGGTAACTTTTTCATTCGATCTCCAAACGAGACCCACCGCCTGTCGCCCATAGCTAATTACCCCCATTCCGAACACAATGGGATAGGTATCGCAGGCTGATTCGATTGTTTCGATCTGTTTTCATCAAAATCAAAATATAAATCTATATATTGAATTTGAACACACATTTCAATTTACCGGGGTCACATACAGACTCTAAAAATTCCCGAAAAATATTTTCTAGCTACGTATTGACGATACGGTCCTAACAAAACAAGTTTCGTCAAATTTCGAGACTGTTTGAAAAATGACCATTTTCGGGTTGATCGAAATTGATTGAAACTGTCAAAACACGTTTTCCTTTGCCACGCTCACATATGGAATCAGAAAATTACAAATTTTGGAACTTAGCAATAACTTGACACCCCGGATCCAACAAAAGTGGTTTCGTGAAAAACCGAGGTCGTTTGCAAAATTTCCATTTTTAAGGGCCAGAATTCCATAGCGACTATTCTGAATTTTCACCTGGACATGACTTTTTATACCCGCTATGAAATTTCAATTTTTCGAATTCGTTGGAAAGATATTTTCAAATAGATTCTACTATTTTTGGTTTCACCAAAATCTGGTTTATTTTGCATTCTGTACATTCATTTGAACTTTGAAATCGAATTTTCGAACTACAGCGCCATTTTCAATTCCTTTTATAATTATAAATAATTATTTATATTCTAACGACGATTCAATTAAACATATACGTTCGAATTCTATTCAAAATAAATTTCTCGTCGTTATTATTTAAAATAATTCATTTTAAATATTCAAAATTTACTAAAATTGCCAAAATAAAAATTTTAAAATGGCTCGGATTTCCGGGTTATTACAATCTCCCCCATTTAAAACTTTTCGTCCCCAAAAAGGAACAAAGCCGAAAGTTGTTTAACAAATCAACTCAACTTTCATTTTTTTCTTTACGGCTTAAGTTCTTCAACTTTTCGGTTTCCAAGAAATTTTCAAATTTTTCAAAAATTTGGCTAACACCCTAAATTTCCGAAAAATTTCGCCATAACCTCCCCTGCACCGGGGACTTCGGGATATTTCAAATAGCCTCCCATGGCCCTCATCAATCCAAAAAGAAAAAGAAACTGCCAAGCGGCTAGCCATTCGGCTCATAAAATCATCCAAACCCAAGAAATTAGTAAACATGTACCTATTTGTCGGGCAAACAATTTTATTCTTCTGCTCTAGCCTCCTTGATATGACCTGTTCAATGTAAGTACATGTATACGCATGCAAATGTGACAAATTTTCAATACAACCTACTATTTGTTTCAATTTGGCTAAAGGTTCAACATTTAATTAATCAAACAATAATCAAACAACACAACCAGCAATCCATTAGTTGATTATCATTTCAATCACATAATCTTTGCTATATATACAGAAAATCATGTTTTTGATGCCAATTCACAACAATATATTCTAGCTATATTTTGGTTCTCATACCAGTCTAATGGAAATATATAGATATCACACTTTCGAAACTCGAACATAAATACTGATGATGTGGCCACATCATCAGCATCATCCCCGGGTGTCTAGAATGTGATTCTATATCTATCCAGTATTTTGGAGGCTTCCAATACACGTGGATCAGACGTATATTAAAATCTCTATATACCTGATAGTCCAAACCAATATAAATAAATATTCAAATACAAATAATTGATTTAAATTTTCAAAACAAAAATTGTTTTCAATTCAAAAATATACTCTTCACACTCATTCTAGGATACTACTGATCTCATCTCTAACGAGTCATTCTCATTGTATATTACTAATCCAATCTCTGATGAATTCTTTCGTATGGTTCTAATGTGCCTTGTTCTTGAGCTCTGTAAACCAACGCTCTGATACCAAATGTGAGAACAAGGAATTTCGCTCGATCCGAATCGATCGCTAAACTGACCAAGACCGTTCGAAACCCCTGATTGTTTTGAGAACACGACACATTGGAACGCAAACAAAAGAACATTTCATTGCTTATTACAACAATTTCATCAGAATATACGGAGTATAAACAAATAATACACAACAGAAAAACATCAGAGATTACAATACATTACATAACAGCGGAAAATAATACAATACACAACTGAAAGAAATACACGGATACAGAGCTTTCAGAGTATCGTTCCAGCTGTAAACCAGGATCCTGTGAATATAAATCTGCAAAACCAAAACTACTAGCTGCCCGTGTCAAAATAAGGGAGTTTAGGTTAAAACAATAAACTCCAGGTCAGTCATGGGACTGGTGTGAGAACTAAAACAGTTATTAATCTTTATTTTAAAGTTAGGTAAATCAAGGGACCACGCCGTATAACACGGAACGGGTTTCCTCCCAAGAACACCAATGCATAAAACAACAGCGCAATGCTAAATAAAGAACAATGAAGCTATTATAAGACCCAGGTCTCATCACACAATGCAACACAAGCAGAAGGATAGGGTTTTTACCTTATAATAGCCAAGAATGCTTGATACGCTAAATTTCATCTTTTATTATTACTATAAGTGTATAGTATCAAAACAATTTCAATCATAAGTATCAATCATAGACGGCATAAGTGCCCCATCCCACTATGTCGCCATACTAGGCTCTACAATCAAAACCGCAAAGTCACGTATTGGAAGTTGGATTTCTATCTGTGTACCAAGGCAAAAGATAGTGCTTACCGATTCGAGAGCCTCTAGTCTGCCCCTCAGGAACAGAACGCATCGTCCCTTGGATCGTCAGGGCGGGTCCACCGATGTGGATTAAAATGCCTGAACAACGCGTTTCCCCGCCCTTTGGGGCGTAAATGAGCCAAATGACTACATCGGCTCCACACAGTCACCGATATATCCGAGGCGCCTCGCAACAGCAACAACCACATAAGTCAAACTCGTCAAGGCGTGTCAAACCACTGATGCCAATTCTAACTAGAAAGAAGCGCATGCCCTCCCTGATGTCCTCTCCCGTTTCTGGTTCACAACCGGGGTGTGAGGCTCGCGAACCAACGTTACACAAAGCTATGCCACACAGGTCGTGCTTTGATCATCAACCACAAGACTCTGCTTTTCAACAGAAGCCTTGATCATTTGCATCTTAGCATGCCACACAGGCAAACCACTCCTTGCAACCAATATCCATTAATCACACAGAATGATATCCAATGTCAGACACACAGTCCATTTACAAGTCCGTTCTGGGTCTGAACGAAACCGAAGGCACCTTGTACCTCGCATATCCATCGATCTCCAAGTACGTCTGGACGATCACTAACTGATTCCCTCCTCTTGGGTGTACGGCCCAATCAAGATCATCAATAATCACTCAAACGACGTGAAGACCTCCGGTCTTCGACCACCGTCTTCATCCTCGACACCACGTCGAATCAGTTATTCAGAATGGGATAAACCCGGTCTCTCTAAATAACTCGCGTATATAATAAACAAGTGTTACACAAACACAACATACGCCTCATTCCAATTCAGAATATTCTTTTATTCAAATATTCTTATACTTGGGAAAGGTTCCCATTAATTTTATCAAAGATAAATTCTTTAAATTTATTCTTTAATCTTCCTTTGAATATCAATTCAAATTAGCCGGGATTAGCGAACCACACCGAAGTAATCATTTATTTTATTTCCCAATCCCAACCTATTCATCCCATGAAGTAAAACTGGTTATACTTCATATCTAACACCATGGTGTTATCGGTAAATTCAATTACCTTTTCATGTTCAAATCTAATTAAAGATTTAATTATCGCCTGGAGCAAAACCGGTGATACTCTATTCTCGTATATTTCAATCTAATTAAAGATTCATTAAAACTCCACTTGGTTTTAATCTTCCCAATAATCACTATCAATGATTTTTTAACTTGGGAAAACACATCATGTCTTTAACGGGGTTAAAGAACCAATGTCATTTAAAACATGGTTCGCTATAAACCCAAAATCACATTACATTAATTATCGGGTTAAAGAACAAGTGTTATTTGAAACACCGTTCACGATAAACCCAAAAATCAATTCAAATTCAATTCCAATTAAATACCATTTAATTGGTACACTTCATTAAATCTAAATAAAAAGATTTAATCTTTTTCTCAACTGGGTTTAAGAACAGTGTTAATGAAGACACCATTCACGGCAAACCCAAATCACATTTGATATAAATTACAAGGCTCTGAATAGAAAATATATCGGCTTATATTCAATATCAAATTCTACGACCAACAAATATCGTATTGGAAATAACGATATAAATATATCTTTCAAATTTCCATAACAATATCTATATAATCACGAAATCCAACATCGAAATATTCAAAAGATAATTTCGATTCAAATCCATTCCAATTCAGTTATTGAAAATTCTGGTTATTTTCGAAACCATTTCAAATCCACTTTATTTATTTCAAAAATAAATGGTTTTTAATTCTAGTTCAAAACCAGTTCATTTCGATAAAAATCTATTTTTATCTTTTCAAATTTGGAATTTTTCTTCCTAATTCTTCACAAATCATTTCTTATGATTTTACACAAATTATTACTATTTTTAATAATTTGATCAAGGCCCGTACAGTCGATTTCCATAACGTCCATTGAACTGCACTTACAACGACCTTTTCCAAATTTGATTTGGACATAATTCCAAATCCAACCGTTAGATTTCAAATCTCTAATATTCGTTAGAAAACTCTTTTCGATATGAACCCAACGGTTCCGGTTTTAGGAGAATCCGACGGTCGGATCTCCCGCAATGTCCACTCGAAGTCAATGGTCGAAATTCACGAACTGCCACAGCGCGGCGCGTTCTATTCAGGCCATTATATATATAATATATATATATTATATATTTCATCGATTTCCTTTTTAAAACGTATTTTATAAATCGTTTTAAATTCGTTTTCAAAACGATTTCAACTTCATATTCAATTTCAAATCAAAATTGAATATTCCATATCATCGATATATAAATGATAATATTTTGAAAATATTATATTTTGAAATCAATTCCTTTTCTATATTCATTATAAAAATGAATAAAATCGATATAAATATCGTTCACGTCAAAATGGCACATATCTAACGAACACAGCTTTATATATTTCAATAACTTCGTTATTCTATTCAACAAATGAATATTTTCTTCAACACATGAATATTTATTTTTCTATTCAACACGTGAATATTTATTTTTCTATTCAAAACATGAATATTTATTTTTCTATTCAACACATGAATATTTATTCTTCTATTCAACACATGAATATTTATTTTTCTATTCAACACATGAATGTTTTCTATTTAACACATGAATTTATATTTCTTATTTTCCAAATTGGAATGAGGCTCAATCAATTACCATATAACGTTAATTATATGGATTCCCTACAACACATGTATATAACAGCAACTATAAATCATCAACCATCATGCAGAGTGCACCACACAACTGCATAAGCATTAAATATAAATAATTAACGCTTACACAGTCTGTCACCCCATCGATTGACATACAACTAAACAATCTGGATTAGTGTACGTCAAATATCATCCCAATACCCGTGTGGGGTTTCAAATCAACAAACGCATATTTTATTTGTGAGGTTGCGCGACGTGTAAAATTTATCGTCCCAATCAATATCAATCAAATCAGTGTATATAAACAAATCTCCGATTTGTTTATAAATATTTATTTTATATACACGTAAAAAATCATATTTTTAACTATAAAATATTTTCCACTATAAAATATTTTATTTCATTCCACATCACACAATCAAATTTCACAACACAGCAATCAAACAAACAAGTCATCCATGGTCTGTGGACGACGGGTGTCGGGTGCTACTAAGCACCATCTGCATCCTATTATATATTTCAACTAGAAATTAAATTAAAAGTGAGGAGTTCTCACCGACTAGCTAAACCAATACACCGCGACTCTTCATATGTAGGAAATCTTCGCCACTTGCCTTTTATCACTTTCGTTGACCGTAGCCACTACATATATAAAAATCACATTTTTATATTGTTGCCATGTATATAAAAATCACATTTTTTATAATCACTCTACATGGATAAAAATTCTATTTTTATACCGCTACTATATAGATAAAAATTCTATTTTTATAACGGTGTTCATATAATAAAGATCATATTTTTATCACGCTAACTTCATAATAAAAATTATATTTTTATATCGCTTTTCTTCTAATAAAGATTATATTTTTATATCGCCACTCATATAAAAATCACATTTTTCTCTCGCCATTCTCTATATAAAAATCACATTTTTACATATAAGGATCATATTTTTATATCCCTACTACATAAAAATTATATTTTTATAGCGATGTTCGCATTATAAAGATCACCAATTTCAGCATCGCTACATGTATAAAGATCTCACCTTTATATTCATAAAAATCTTGTCTTTATAATTTTATAACGCTACTTCATAAATAAAAATCAAATTTTTTTTCATCACTACTTCATATATGAAGTTCAAGCCTTTATCATGTCATTCGTATAATAAAAATCTAATCTTTTTCAAGTTAAAAATCAAATCTTTGTCTAAATAAAAATCATAGCTTTGTAAATAAAATCAAACCATTTCAATTCGCTGAAATATGTATTAAAATCAGATTTTATAAAGTTATATATATAAATTAAACTAACTAAATAAAAATAAAAACTGAAATCAAATAAATAAAAATAAAGGAACTTACTGTTAGAAGGGGAGGGGGTGGTCTGTGCGGGTTCGGGGAAGGTGGCGGATCAGAAGGGGAGGGTCTTCATGGCGGTGGCGGGTGGTGGCGAGGCCAAGGGGGTGCGGTTTACAGAAAGGGATCGGGTAGAAGAGAGAGAGGTGGGGGGAGTAGGAAGGGCGGAGGAGAGAGGAAGAAGAAGAAGCGGCGGCGGCAACGCCAGAGGAGGGCGGCAGCGAGATGGGGGCGCGATCCCCTTTTTTTTATTCTGATAAATCGATTGAATGAAGGGGGGTAGGGGAGAGAGGTTATATAATAATTTATATTTAATTTAATTTTATCTCTAAAAAGGTAACTTTTTCATTCGATCTCCAAACGAGACCCACCGCCTGTCGCCCATAGCTAATTACCCCCATTCCGAACACAATGGGATAGGTATCGCAGGCTGGTTCGACTGTTTCGATCAGTTTTCATCAAAATCAATATATAAATCTATATATTGAATTTGAACATGCATTTCAATTTACCGGGGTCATATACGGACTCTAAAAATTCCGAAAAAATATTTTCTAGCTTCGTATTGACGAAACGGTCCTAACAAAACTAGTTTCGTCAAATTCCGAGACCATTTGAAAAATGGCCATTTTCAGGTCGATCGAAATTGACTGAAACTGTCAAAACACGTTTTCCTTTGCCACGCTCACATATGGAATCAGAAAATTACGAATTTTGGAACCTAGCAATAACTTGACATCTCGGATCCAACAAAAGTGGTTTCGTCGAAAACGAGGTCGTTCGCAAAATTTCCATTTTTAAGGGCCAGAATTCCATAGCGATTATTCTGAATTTTCAACTGGACATAACTTTTTATCCCCGCTATGAAATTTCAATTTTTCGGATTCGTTGGAAAGATATTTTCAAATAGATTCTACTATTTTTGGTTTCGCCAAAATCCGGTTTATTTTGCATCCTGTACATTCATTTGAACTTTGAAATCGAATTTTTGAACTACCGCGCCATTTTCAATTCCTTTAATAATTATAAATAATTATTTATATTCAAACGACGATTCAATTAAACATATATGTTCGAATTATATTCAAAATAAATTTCTCGTCGTTATTATTTAAAATAGTTCATTTTAAATATTCAAAATTTACTAAAATTTCCAAAATAAAAATTTTAAATTGGCTCGGATTTTCGGGTTATTACATGTTGCTTCTTGCAATTGAAAGAACAACCCTAATGTAACGACCCGGAAAATCTGAACCAATTTAAAAATTTTAAATTGGATAAAATAATGGATTTTAAATATTTAAATAAATATTTTAAATAATAGCAATGAAAACGGAGTTTGAATCGACATTTGAAAACGAATATAATTAATTATAATTATAAACAAGGCCTGAAAAGGCGCAGCAGTTTCAAAAATTGAATTCAAACTTTGTCGGACTGTACCGGGTGCAAAACAAAACGGATTTTAGTGAAACCAAAAATATTTAAACTATTGGTGAATACCTTTCTAACGAATCTGAAAAATCGAATTTTCATAACGGAAAGCAAAAGTTATGGCCAAATGAATTTTCAGAAAGGTCGCTATGGAATTTATATAGCTCGAGAAATTAGCCATTTTGCATACGACCTCGGAATTCGACGAAACCACTTTTGTTGGATCCGGGATGTGAAGTTATCGCTAGGTTTCAAATTTCATAATTTTTAAAGCTAGTATGTGAGTGTGGCAAAGGAAAACGTGTTTTGGCCAATTATAGTTAAATTGGATCGACCAGAAATGGGCCTTTTTGCAAACGGTCTCAGAATTCGACGAAACTAATTTTGTTGGGACGGCATCGTCAAAACATAGCTAGATTTATTTTTCTGCAATTTTTCGAATCAGTTTGTGGCCCCGGCAAATTGAAATGTACGTTCAACTTAAATATTGAATGTTATATATTTTAATTCAGTCGAATGGGCCTGCGAAACATATCCCATTGTGTTCGAAATGGGGGTAAAACGCTAGGGACGACAGTCGTTGGGTTTGGATTGGGGTTCGTGGGCAAAAGGGGTATTTTGGAGATTTTAAAAATTATAAAATAAAATAAAAAATATCATTGGTCAGATATTTTTCTCTCTCCCCGATAATTAAAATCGCGAACGACGGACGTTGCCCCAGGCTTCCCCATCATTTTCCGATCAATCCACGCACCATTGGACCTCGACCCAGTTGAGGATTTTGTAACCCTCGTCGAGCTCTTCAAATCCATACCTGGAGCATCCCCTATCGTTGCGCCATCGTCGAGTTTCGAGCCGAGGAAGTGGCCCACTTTCGAGCGCCGCCGTGACTGGTGGGGACCACCGAGCTGGACGAGACAACCAGGCGCGGGGAGCTGCTTCCAAGCCCTTTCGAGTGGCGAAGGCCGATCGACGTATCGTTGCATGGATTTCGCGAAAAATCCAAACCTAGTTTTGAAGAATTCAGAAAGGTATACGGCTTGTTTTATTTTCAGCTGTTTTAACACCTTTAAACCGTTGCAAACTTTGAAAAATCATATCTTTTTGCTATGTTGACAAAATTCAGTGAAACAAGAGACAGTGGACCCGTGTGGACGTCTTCTACATTCTAGAAGAGACCGCATATTTTTCTGAGCCTTCTGCTATTTTTGGTGGAGTGGAACCCAATGTGAGATTTCTAATTTATAAACGATATGGAAACGACGATGTATAAATTATATATTCGATGTATGAGTTATATAAGCGTTGTACACCTCATGTATAAGCGTTGTATAAGTCGTACGTTCGATGTATAAGTTGTATATGCATTGTAAAAATTATATATGTGTTGAAATAGTAGTGAATTGCTATATAAATATATATATATATATACGCCCCTCGTCCACAAACCATGGACGATATTTATTGGTTGTGATTGGTGTGAAAATTGATTGATAGCGAATGGTTGGTTGAAATTGTTTGTGGTTGATTTTGATTGATTGTGGTTGAAAAATACCCGTTCGTGGTTGAGAAATATTTGGTTGAAACCACATAGGATTAGTTTGTGGAAATGAAATAAATAAAACATGTCGCCTGCGTGCGAACTAGATGCATGATCCCCATTGTCAAAAACCGCGAGGTTTTAAGGTAGAGCGAGGAGCCGTACTAGGGACGGTCCCGGTTTTAACTACCCTGCCGTTATGCTGCCGAAATTTTGAATAATATTCATGTGTTAGAATTATTTTCATTTGCTGAAACTATATTTATTCGTTGAATAGAAAACCTTCATGTGTTGAATCGATATTCATTCGTTGATTAGAAATTCATGTGTTGAATTGTATTCGTGTTTTAAATATAAAAATCACATTTTTATCTATATATAGAAACTATAGAAAACCTTCATATGTTGAATCGATATTCATTCGTTGAATTGAAATTCATGTGTTGAATGGTATTCATATTTTGAAATAAATTGTTTCATAATAAAAATCACCTTTTATCAACTATATGGACTATGTAAAATAATCTCGTTTTAAAAGAAATTGTTTTATAATAAAAATCCTATATTCATCACCTATATAAACTATATAAAATAATAGTGTTTTGAAATGAATTGTTTTACAATAAAAATCACATTTTTATTATATACATGAATTGTTGAAATGTGAAGTGTTAAAAATAGCCACTCGTTCAAATAAATATGCATGAGTTGAAATATTCATTAATTAGCTAATGATATGATTTTTGCCTATGCATGCAACATTAGAATGAATGGTGTTTTTAAACCAAATGGAATCAAATATAAAGTTGAATAGAAAATGATAAGTGATAAGAACTGTATATATGTACATGCATATTTATTGAACAGGTTATAGCAAAGGGGCTAGAGAAGAGGAATAAAATTTTGTGCCCGACAAATAGGTACACATTTACTGTTTTGTTTGGGTGATGATTTTATGAGCCTGTTGGCTAGCCGCTTGGCTTTTTCTTTTTTCTTTTGACATGAGACGCCCGTGTGGCTATTTGGGAATTTTCCCAGCCCCTCCCGTACAAAGGAGGTTATGGCGAAATTTTCCAAAATTTAAAGGCGTTAGTGAAATATTTGAAGTGAAAACGATATTGAAATTGTTGAATGAACTATATTTATATAAATATATAAATATAAATAAAATTAAAACGAAACATGGCCGTGCAGTTCGTGTTTTGAAACCGTGATTTCAAACAACTAGTGCGGGAAATCCGACCATTGGATTTTCCCGAAACCGCAACCGTTGGGTTCGCCTTGGAAATATCTTTCCAACGGCACCAACTTTGTAAAAATCCAACGGTTGGATTGTCTGGAATGTTTAATTCAAATTTGAAGAAAAACAGCACCAGAAACGATTATATTTATATATATATATATATATAATTATATTTAATCGAATAACGACGCTGCAGTTCGTATTTTGAAATCGAAACTTCAAACGATTGTACCGGTAGATCCGACCGTCGGATTTTCCCGAAACTGGAACCGTTGGATTCGTTTTGAAAAAATCTTTCTAATGATGTAAATTTTGTAAAGATCCAACAGTTAGATTTTCAGATATGTGTAAGTCAAATCTGAAGAAAAACTGCGCCACGGTCGCGTTGTGGCCCGAAGCGTCGTTTTGAATAAAATGGCTATGTTAAAATAAATAAAAATGGTGATAAATCGTTATAAAATATTATAAATGATATGGATGAGATTTAGAAATTAACTGAAGGTTGGCTAAGTCGAATGGTTTCTTGGGTATTGATCTGATGTTGGTTTAGGCCTTCGGGGTTAATATTTGGGAAATCGTTCTCTTACTGATTGACGGTTAGTGACTAATGAATTGAAATGATGCGTGTATATGTTAGTGTTGCACTTGTTTATTATATACGCGAGTTGCTTAGAAAGACCGAGTTTATCCCATTCTGAATAACTGAATCGACGAGAAGAAATTGAAGATGAAGACGGTGGTCGAAGACCGGAGATCTTCACCTCGTTTGGATGGTAGCCGAGGTCCTGATTGGGAGGCATCCCGAAATATGGATAATAAGTGGTGATCGCCCAGACGTACGTGGTGATCGATGGGTTTGCGAGGTATTTAGTGCCTCTGGTTTCGTTCAGACCCAGAATGGACTTGTAAATGGACTGTGTGTCTGACATTGGATTTTATTCTGTGTTGATTGATCTCTATTAAATATACATCTGTTTGGCGGCGGAGAATTTATTCTTTCGCTTAACGCCCTTCTCTGAGACGCACGAGCTCAGAGGTTGTGTATCGATGGACATCAGTCGCATGGCATGAATTGCCAGTGTGGCATGCCTAAGTGGCAAATGATCAGGGCTTCTGTTGAAAAGCAAAGTCTTGTGGTGATGATCAAAGCGCCGCCTGTGTGGCGTAGCTTTGTGTATAACGTGAAATCACGAGCCTCACACCCCGGTATGAACCAGAAACTGGAAAAGGACCTCAGGGAGGGCATGCGTTTCTTCCTAGCTTGGGTGGTGTCAGTGACCTACCAGCCCTGACATTTATATACTTTTCACCTGTGTGGTTGTTGCTGTTGCGAGGCGCCTCGGTTTGATTAGACGATCCGGGTCCGATGGAGTCATTCGTTGGCTCGTTTATGCCCCAAAGGGCGGGGTAACGTATTGTTCAGGAATTTTAATCCACATCGGTGGACCGGCCCTGTCGCTCCTAGGGTCACTCGAGCTCTGATCCTGAGACTCGGGCTAGGCAGTCTCGAATTCGGTAAGGACTATCTTTTGCCTTGGTTCATGATGGAAATCCAATTTCCAAATACGACATCATGCGATTTTGATTGTATATATATGGCGACATAGTGGCATGGGACGCTCATGTCGTCTATGATTGATAGTTATGATTTGAAATTGTTTTCAAAACATATAAACCCTAGCAATAATATCAAATGCCTTTGTTTTACTCGTATCAAGCATATTTTGGCCATTATATGATAAAACTCTATCCTCCGGTTTGCGTTGCATTGTGTGATGAGAACTGAGTCTTATAATGGCTTCATTTTTATAAAAAGCATTGCGATGTTTAAAAGAAAGATTTGTTTTAAAGCACTGGCAATCCGATGGAGTAAACCCGTTCCACGAAAGTGGCATGGTCCTGTGATTATTCATATGTTAAATGTGTTGAATAGATTTCTCATACCAATCCCATGACTGACTCGTAGTTTGTTTCGCTTTCAAACTCGGGTGCCCCTTTTTCTACACGGGCAGCCTTGTATTCAGGTTTAGCTGGTTCTTTCTGGATAGCTGGAGCCGAAGATGGATTCTATTATTTATCTCTTTTTATGCTGTTCAGCTCCTATTGTACATATTTTGTTTTTTTCCGCTGTAGACATTTATGTATAGCTGAACTGTATTTGTACTAAGTAAGATCCTGTATACTATGTAACTATGATGATTACTTTTATCCAGTATATTCTATTGTTCATTATCTGGTGTATTTATTTAATTTTGTTCTGCTATTATCTGTTTCTGTGTTATATTCCAAAGATAACCCCTGTCTCCGTCAGTACGGGATTTGGGGTCGTCACAACGTGGTATCAGAGCTTTGGTTAAGCTTAGTTCTGGAATATAACATATTAACGAACTCGTCAGAAATAGAACCAGTAGTGTTCTAGGACGGGTAACTCAATACAGATAGGATCAGTAATATCCTAGTATGAGTAGCAGAATGAAATAACACCTAGATAGACACATTTACATTCAAGTATTTGTCTCTATATTTTGAAATATCTTTTCTGTTGACCTGACACTTGATCCGCTATTTGCAGAAGAACTAGAAAATGAGTGCCAGAAACAGAAGAGGTGATACAGACCCGGATATCGAAGCCCTATATATGAAATATAGAAATCTGGGTGGAAAGCCGTTCTCGGGCGAAGAATCTATTATGAGAACACAAGCTTGGATTCGTTCGGTTGAGAAAATCTTCGAAGCATTAAAGCTGAGGGATGACCAGAAAAGATTACTGGCCTCCTGGGCACTCGAAGACGAAGCTTTATTCTGGTGGGATTCAGTTATTAAGGATAATCCAGAAGGTGATATCACCTGGGATAGATTCAAAGTGATTTTCCTGAAAAGATTTACTCCTCCCGAAGCGACCGAGCGACTATGTGATGAATTTTCTTATTTGATACAAGGTGATATGACCATCCCAGAATATCATAAGAAATTCAACGAACTTTCTCACTTTGCTCCTCATCTGATTAAAGACCCAAAGAGGAAGAATCTTAGATTTATTCACGGACTTCAAAGAAAATATCAGAATAGTGTAATAAGGAACGTGAAGCTCCCCTTTTCTGAAATGATATACATGGCTTATCAGTACAAAGATCTAGACAGGAAAGGTATGTTATAGTACGAAGAGGAAGTCAGCTCTAGTAATAAAAATCAGTCTGAAACTGATCGTCCTGAGGCCAGTACAAAGTCTGAGGTCAGTAAGAAGCCTAGTGCCAAGAGGAAAAGGGATGAATCTGAAAAAGAACCAGCAATGATTGCCATATGCAATAACTGCCATAAGCCAGGGCATTTTCAGGGAAATTGCCAACCCTCGGAGAAGCGAATAAGGAGTGGATCTAAATCCGGTAATAAGTTTCAAGAGAATAGGAAGTGCAGTCAATGCCATCAGACCGATCATCTTTCAAAGGCCTGCCCGCTATTCAGAAAATCTAAAGCAGTACATGTAAATGAAGTGGTAGAAGTACCTGCATCCTCGTCTGCTCAGGAAAGGTCTGATGTTTTAGAAGGCACGCTCAATGTCAAAAACATTCCAGTTAAAGTACTGTTTGACACAGGCGCGTCACGAAGCTTTATTGCAAAGAGTGCAGTCAAGAAGTTGGATTTGAGGTTGAAGAAGCTCAAAGAACCAATGACGGTCCAAAATCCAGAGTTGGGTTCCATCAATCTCAGTTGGGTTTGTGCAGTACCTTCTCTTTTTCTTGCTATAAATTCCCTATTATCTCTATCGTCATGAATTTTAACGAATTCGATCTTATTCTGGGATTGGATTGGCTAACCAAATATGAAGCAGAGGTTAGATGTGCCGAGAGAGTTGTTAAGGCGAAGGCACAATCGGGGAATTATATAACCATACCTTGTGAAGGCCCGACATCAAATAGAAAGGACTTCTGGGCAGCTTTGGATGTTTCTCCAGCCCAAATAGAAAATATCCCTGAAGTCATAGAGAATATTCCTGACCTCATCAAAGACATTCCTGTCGTCAAAAAAATTATGCAGATGTGTTTGAAGAAGTTGTTCGCTTACCCCCGCAGAGAGAAATAGATTTCAAAATTGCTTTAATTCCGAATGCAAGGCCGGTAGTTCACGCTATTCGAAGAATGTCCTTGAAAGAGAAAGAGGAATTAGACAATCAAACACGACAGCTAGTATGGAAAGGTCTGATCAGGCCTAGTTTCTCTGATTGGGGAGCAGCAGTGGTTTTTGTCCCAAAATCTGACGGTACTCTACGGTTATGTGTGGATTATCGTGATTTGAACAAACAGACAATAAAGAACAAATATCCATTGCCGCGGATTGATGATTTGTTGGATCGATTAAATGGCGCACAAGTATTTTCAAGGATGGACCTAGCTACAGGCTTCCACCAACTTCGAATTGCCGAAAAGTGTGTTCCAATGACAGCATTCAGAGGTCCAGACTTGTTCTACGAGTGGTTAGTAATGTCGTTCGGCTTATGTAACGCTCCAGCTTACTTCGTCGATCTGATGAATAGAGTGTTCAGAGGAGTTTTGAATAAATTTGTTCTAGTTTTTATTGACGATATTCTAATCTTCTCTAAATCAAAGGCCGAACATGAAAAGCATCTGAAATAGGTTCTAGAAATTCTAAGACGGGATGTATTAAAAGCCAAATTTTTGAGGAATTTGAAAATTCTCAGAAACTGAAAAGTTGGAGAATGGAAGCCATATTTAACGTAGTGTTGAATAATCAAACCACTTTCGACTTTGTTCCTTTTCGGGGACGAAAAGTTTTAAGTGGGGGAGATTGTAACGACCCAGAAAATCTGAACCAATTTAAAAATTTTAAATTGGCTAAAATAATGGATTTTAAATATTTAAAATAAATATTTTAAATAATAGCAATGAAAACGGAGTTTGAATCGACATTTGAAAACGAATATAATTAATTATAATTATAAACAAGGCCTGAAAATGCGCAGCAGTTTCAAAAATTGAACTCAAACTTTGTCGGACTGTACCGGGTGCAAAACAAAACGGATTTTAGTGAAACCAAAAATATTTAAATCTGTTGATGAATACCTTTCTAACGAATCTGAAAAATTGAATTTTCATAACGGAAAGCAAAAGTTATGGCCAAATAAATTTTCAGAAAGGTCGCTATGGAATTTATATAGCCCGAGAAATTAGCCATTTTGCATACGACCTCGGAATTCGACGAAATCACTTTTGTTGGATCCGGGATGTGAAGTTATCGCTAGGTTTCAAATTTCATAATTTTTGAAGCTAGTATGTGAGCATGGCAAAGGAAAACGTGTTTTGGCCAATTACAATTAAATTGGATCGACCAGAAATGGGCCTTTTTGCAAACGGTCTCAGAATTCGACGAAACTAATTTTATTGGGACCGTATCGTCAAAACATAGCTAGATTTATATTTTTGGAATTTTTCGAATCAATTTGTGGCCCCGGAAAATTGAAATGTACGTTCAAATTAAATATTGAATGTTATATATTTTAATTTGAAGGAAAACTGACTGAAACAGTCGAATGGGTCTGCGAAACATATCCCATTGTGTTCGGAATGGGGGTAAAACGCTAGGGACGACAGTCGTTGGGTTTGGATTGGGGTTCGTGGGCGAAAGGGGTATTTTGGAGATTTTAAAAATTATAAAATAAAATAAAAAATATCATTGGTCATATATTTTTCTCTCTCCCCGATAATTAAAATCGCGAACGACGGACGTTGCCCCAGGCTTCCCCCTCATTTTCCGATCAATCCATGCACCATTGGACCTCGACCCAATTGAGGATTTTGTAGCCCTCGTCGAGCTCTTCAAATCCATACCTAGAGCATCCCCTATCGTTGCGCCATCGTCGAGTTTCGAGCCGAGGAAGTGGCCCACTTTCGAGCGCCGCCGTGACTGGTGGGGACCACCGAGCTGGACGAGACAACCAGGCGCGGGGAGCTTCTTCCAAGCCCTTTCGAGTGGCGAAGGCCGATCGACGTATCGTTGCACGGATTTCGCGAAAAATCCAAACCTAGTTTTGAAGAATTCAGAAAGGTATACGGCTTGTTTTATTTTCAGCTGTTTTAACACCTTTAAACCGTTGCAAACTTTGAAAAATCATATCTTTTTGCTGTGTTGACGAAATTCAGTGAAACAAGAGACAGTGGACTCGTGTGGACGTCTTCTACATTCTAGAAGAGACCGCATATTTTTCTGAGCCTTCTGCTATTTTTGGTGGAGTGGAACCCAATGTGAGATTTCTAATTTATAAACGATATGGAAACGACGATGTATAAATTATATATTCGATGTATGAGTTATATAAGCGTTGTACACCTCATGTATAAGCGTTGTATAAGTCGTACGTTCGATGTATAAGTTGTATATGCATTGTAAAAATTATATATGTGTTGAAATAGGAGTGAATTGCTATATATATATATATATATATATATATATATATATACGCCCCTCGTCCACAAACCATGGACGATATTTATTGTTTGTGATTGGTGTGAAAATTGATTGATAGCGAATGGTTGGTTGAAATTATTTGTGGTTGATATTGATTGATTGTGGTTGAAAAATACCCGTTCGTGGTTGAGAAATATTTGGTTGAAACCACATAGGATTAGTTTGTGGAAATGAAATAAATAAAACATGCCGCCTGTGCGAACTAGATGCATGATCCTCATTGTCAAAAACCGCGAGGTTTTAAGGTAGAGCGAGGAGCCGTACTAGGGACGGTCCCGGTTTTAACTACCCTGCCGTATGCTGCCGAAATTTTGAATAATATTCATGTGTTAGAATTATTTTCATTTGCTGAAACTATATTTATTCGTTGAATAGAAAACCTTCATGTGTTGAATCGATATTCATTCGTTGATTAGAAATTCATGTGTTGAATGGTATTCGTGTTTTAAATATAAAAATCACATTTTTATCTATATATAGAAACTATAGAAAACCTTCATGTGTTGAATCGATATTCATTCGTTGAATTGAAATTCACGTGTTGAATGGTATTCATATTTTGAAATAAATTGTTTCATAATAAAAATCACCTTTTATCAACTATATGGACTATGTAAAATAATCTCGTTTTAAAAGAAATTGTTTTATAATAAAAATCCTATATTCATCACCTATATAAACTATATAAAATAATAGTGTTTTGAAATGAATTGTTTTACAATAAAAATCACATTTTTATTATATACATGAATTGTTGAAATGTGAAGTGTTAAAAATAGCCACTCGTTCAAATAAATATGCATGAGTTGAAATATTCATTAATTAGCTAATGATATGATTTTTGCCTATGCATGCAACATTAGAATGAATGGTGTTTTAAAACCAAATGGAATCAAATATGAAGTTGAATATAAAATGATAAGTGATAAGAACTGTATATATGTACATGCATATTTATTGAACAGGTTATAGCAAAGGGGCTAGAGAAGAGGAATAAAATTTTGTGCCCGACAAATAGGTACACATTTACTGTTTTGTTTGGGTGATGATTTTATGAGCCTGTTGGCTAGCCGCTTGGCTTTTTCTTTTTTCTTTTGACATGAGACGCCCGTGTGGCTATTTGGGAATTTTCCCAGCCCCTCCCGTACAAAGGAGGTTATGGCGAAATTTTCCAAAATTTAAAGGCGTTAGTGAAATATTTGAAGTGAAAACGATATTGAAATTGTTGAATGAACTATATTTATATAAATATAAATAAATTAAAACGAAACATAGCCGTGCAGTTCGTGTTTTGAAACCGTGATTTCAAACAACTAGTGCGGGAAATCCGACCATTGGATTTTCCCGAAACCGCAACCGTTGGGTTCGCCTTGGAAATATCTTTCCAACGGCACCAACTTTGTAAAAATCCAACAGTTGGATTGTCTGTAATGTTTAATTCAAATTTGAAGAAAAACAGCGCCAGAAATGATTATATTTATATATATATATAATTATATTTAATCGAATAACGACGCTGTAGTTCGTATTTTGAAATCGAAACTTCAAACGATTGTACCGAGAGATCCGACCGTCGGATTTTCCCGAAAATGGAACCGTTGGATTCGTTTTGAAAAAATCTTTCTAATGATGTAAATTTTGTAAAGATCCAACAGTTAGATTTTCAGATATGTGTAAGTCAAATCTGAAGAAAAACAGCGCCATGGTCGCGTTGTGGCCCGAAGCGTCGTTTTGAATAAAATGGCTATGTTAAAATAAATAAAAATGGCGATAAATCGTTATAAAATATTATAAATGATATGGATGAGATTTAGAAATTAACTAAAGGTTGGCTAAGTCGAATGGTTTCTTGGGTATTGATCTGATGTTGGTTTCGGCCTTCGGGGTTAATATTTGGGAAATCGTTCTCTTACTGATTGACGGTTAGTGACTAATGAATTGAAATGATGCGTGTATATGTTAGTGTTGCACTTGTTTATTATATACGCGAGTTGCTTAGAAAGACCGAGTTTATCCCATTCTGAATAACCGAATCGACGAGAAGAAATTGAAGATGAAGACGGTGGTCGAAGACCGGAGATCTTCACCTCGTTTGGATGGTAACCGAGGTCCTGATTGGGAGGCATCCCGAAATATAGATAATAAGTGGTGATCGCCCAGACGTACGTGGTGATCGATGGGTTTGCGAGTATTTAGTGCCTCTGGTTTCGTTCAGACCCAGAACGGACTTGTAAATGGACTGTGTGTCTGACATTGGATTTTATTCTGTGTTGATTGATCTCTATTAAATATACATCTGTTTGGCGGCGGAGAATTTATTCTTTCGCTTAACGCCCTTCTCTGAGACGCACGAGCTCAGAGGTTGTGTATCGATGGACATCAGTCGCATGGCATGAATTGCCAGTGTGGCATGCCTAAGTGGCAAATGATCAGGGCTTCTGTTGAAAAGCAAAGTCTTGTGGTGATGATCAAAGCGCCGCCTGTGTGGCGTAGCTTTGTGTATAACGTGAAATCACGAGCCTCACACCCCGGTATGAACCAGAAACTGGAGAAGGACCTCAGGGAGGGCATGCGTTTCTTCCTAGCTAGGGTGGTGTCAGTGACCTACCAGCCCTGACATTTATATACTTTTCACCTGTGTGGTTGTTGCTGTTGCGAGGCGCCTCTGTTTGATCAGACGATCCGGGTCCGATGGAGTCATTCATTGGCTCGTTTACGCCCCAAAGGGCGGGGAAACGTATTGTTCAGGAATTTTAATCCACATCGGTGGACCGGCCCTGTCGCTCCTAGGGTCACTCGAGCTCTGATCCTGAGACTCGGGCTCGGCAGTCTCGAATTCGGTAAGGACTATCTTTTGCCTTGGTTCATGATGGAAATCCAATTTCCAAATACGACATCGTGCGATTTTGATTGTATATATATATGGCGACATAGTGGCATGGGACGCTCATGTCATCTATGATTGATAGTTATGATTTGAAATTGTTTTCAAAACATATAAACCCTAGCAATAATATCAAATGCCTTTGTTATACTCGTATCAAGCATATTTTGTCCATTATAAGATAAAACTCTATCCTCCGGTTTGCGTTGCATTGTGTGATGGGAACTGAGTCTTATAATGGCTTCATTTTTATAAAAAGCATTGCGATGTTTAAAAGAAAGATTTGTTTTAAAGCACTGGCAATCCGATGGAGTAAACCCGTTCCACGAAAGTGGCGTGGTCCTGTGATTAGCCATATGTTAAATGTGTTGAATAGATTTCTCATACCAGTCCCATGACTGACTCGTAGTTTGTTTCACTTTCAAACTCGGGTGCCCCTTTTTCTACACGGGCAGCCTTGTATTCAGGTTTAGCTGGTTCTTTCTGGATAGCTGGAGCCGAAGATGGATTCTATTATTTATCTCTTTTTATGCTGTTCAGCTCCTATTGTACATATTTTGTTTGTTTCCGCTGTAGACATTTATGTATAGCTGAACTGTATTTCAACAGAAGCCTTGATCATATTGCCACTTAGTCATGCCACACAGGCAATTCACTCCATGCGTTTGATATCCATCAATATATAACCCCTGAGCTCGTACGTCTTAGAGAAGGGCGTTAAGCAAGAGAATAAATTCTCCGCCGCCAAACAAATATATATTTAATAGAAACCAATCACACAGAATAAAATCCTATGTCAGACACACAGTCCATTTACAAGTTCGTTCTGGGTATGAACGAAACCGGAGGCACATAGTACCCCGCATATCCATCGATCTCCAAATATGTCTGGACGATCACTAACTGATTCCCTCCTCTTGGGTGTACGACCCAATCAAGATCATCAGTAATCACCCAAACGATGTGAAGACCTCCGGTCTTCAACCACCGTCTTCACCTTCGACTTATCGTCGTAACAGTTATTCAGAATGGGATAAACCCGGTCTTTCCGAATAACTCGCGTATATAATAAACAAGTGTTACACAAACACAACATGCGCCTCATTCCAATTCAGAATATTCTTTTATTCAAATATTCTTATATTTTGGGAAAGGTTCCCATTAATTCTATCAAAGATAAATTCTTTAAATTTATTCTTTAATCTTCTTTTGAATATCAATTCAAACTAGTCGGGATTAGCGAACCACACCGAAGTAATCATTTATTTTATTTTCCAATCCCAAACTATTCATCCCATGAAGTAAAACTGGTCATACTTCATATCTAACACCACGGTGTTATCGGTAAATTCAATTACCACTTCGCATTCAAATTTGATTAAAGATTTAACTATCGCCTGGAGCAAAACTGGTGATACCCCATTCTCGACCATTTCAATTTAATTAAAGATTCATTAAAACCCTACTTAGTTTTAATCTTTACAGAAATCAATATCCTGTCTTTAACTGGGTTAAAGAACCAATGTCATTTAAAACACGGTTCACGATAAACCCAAAATCACATTCCATTAATTATCGGGTTAAAGAACCAGTGTTATTTAAAACACCGTTCACGATAAACCCAAGAATCAATTCGAATTCCATTCCAATTAAATACTGTTTAATTGGTACACTTCATTAAATCTAAATAAAAGATTTAATTTTTTTCTCAACTGGGCATAAGAACAGTGTTAATGAAGACACCATTCACGACAAACCCAAATCACATTTGATATAAAATACAAGGCTCTGAATAGTAAATATACCGACTTATATTCAACATCAAATTCTACGACCAACAAATATCGTATTGGAAATAATGATATTAATATATCTTTCAAATTCCCATAACAATATATGTATCATCACGAAATCCAACATCGAAATATTTCGAAGATAATTTCGATTCAAATCCATCCCAATTCAATTATTGGAAATTCTAGTTATTTTCAAAACCATTTCAAATCCAATTTATTTATTTTAAAAATAAATAAATTATTATTCTAGTTCAAAACTAGTTCATTTCGATAAAAATCTATTTTTATCTTTTCAAATATGGAGTTTTTCATCCCAATTCTTCACAAATCATTTCTTATGATTTTACACAAATTATTACTATTTTTAATAATTTTATCAAGGCCCGTACAGTCAATTCCATCAACGGCCATCGAACTGCACTTACAGCGACCTTTTCCAAATTTGATTTGGACATAATTCCAAATCCAACAATTAAATTTCTAATTTCCAATATTCACTAGAAAGCTCTTTTCGATACGAACCCAACGGTTCCGGTTTTAGGAGAATCCGATAGTCGGATCTCCCGCAATATCCATTCGAAGTCAATGGTCGAAATTCACGAACTACCGCAGTGCGGCGCATTCTATTCAGGCCATTATATTATATATATAATACATATAATATATATACTTCGTCGATTTCCTTTTAAAACGTATTATATAAATCGTTTTAAATTCTTTTTCGAAACGTTTTCAACTTCTTTTCCAATTCAAATCAAAATTGAATTTTTCCTTATAAATTCGATTTAAATTCATTTCAAATCGATTTTTAATTCAATTTCAATTCGTTTTCAATTCCATTCAATTTCAATTCGAATTCATTTCTATTCGATTTCAATTCGAATTCATTTCTATTCAATTTCAATTCGAATTCATTTCTATCTAATTTCAATTCGAATTCTAATTCTTTTCAAAATATCAGATTTTGAAATCACTTTCGGTATTCATTAAAAAATGAATAAAATCAATATAAATATCGTTCACGTCAAAATGGCGTCAGTCTAATCAACACGGCTTCATATATTTCTATTTTCGAATATTCTATTTCAAATATTTCTTTTTTTCAAATATTTCTATTTCAAATATTTCTATTTCAAATATTTCTATTTCAAATATTTCTATTCAAAACTGGAATGAAGCCCAATCATTTACCATAGATTTTATTTCTATGGATTTCCATACAACGCATGTATATATCAACAATGACGAATAATCAACCATCATCCAAAGTGCATTCTACACTGTATAAGCATCAAATATAAATATTTAACGCTTATAACAGTCTATCAATCAATCGATCGACATACAACTAATTATTGGGATTAGTGTTTGTCACATATCATCCCAATACCCGTGTGGGGTTTCAAACCATCAAACACAGATTTTATTTGTGCAGTTGGGCGATGTGTAAAATTTATCGTCCCAATCAATATCAGTCAATTGTGTGTATATAAACAAATCGTTCAATTTGTTTATATTAATTTATTTCATTTCATATACACGTTAAAAATTCTATTTTTAACTATATAATATTTTCCACTATAAAATATTTTATTTCGTTTCACATCACATCACACAATAAACTGCACATCAAAATCAAACAAACAAGCATACAAGCCGTCCATGGTCTGTGGACGATGGGTGTCGGGTGCTACTAAACACCGTCTGCAGCCTAGTATATATTATTAACTAGAAAAAGAAAGTTAAAGCTGAGAAGTTATCACTGATTAGCTAAACCAACGCCACGACTCTTCATATGTAGGAATCTACGTCGTTCCCGCCTTTCGTCACTTTCGTTGCCCGTATTCACTACATATATAAAAATCACATTTTTATATTGTTGCTATGTATATAAAAATCACATTTTTATATTCTCTATTATATAAAAATCCTATTTTTATAATTACTCTATATGGATAAAAATCACATTTTTATACCGCTATTATCTAGATAAAAATTATATTTTTGCATCGCTACTATTTATATAAAAATTCTATTTTTATTTTATTCACTATATAAAAATCCGACCTTTTCACTTTGATTAACTATATAAAAATCCGACCTTTTCACTTTGATTAACTATATAAAAATCCGACCTTTTCACTTTGATTAACTATATAAAAATCATATTTTTAATATGCCACTAGTATAAAAATTATATTTTTAACCTTTCTATATTATAAAAATTATATTTTTAACCTTTCTATAATATAAAAATTTTATTTTTAACCTTTCTATAAATCGCTTCTTTCCCTTTGTAAAAATCTAAATACTTTAAATAATTTAAATAAAAACTTACAGTGAAATTTTCTAGGGTTTTGGTCATCCGAGAGCTCGCTGGTCGTAGTTGGAGTTAGCGGGGGGGAACTGCGGCGTCGGAGGGTGCTGTTTTTGGGAGACCTGGGGTTCGATAGGGTGGTGAGGCATCAAAGCAAGAGGGGGGGTGGCGGTTGCGCTGCATCGGGGGTTGGACTGGCGGTGTCCGTCGCTGCCAGGGAGGGGCTCGGCGGTGTCAGTGGGTGGAAGGATTCACGGCTTCGATTTAAGTGGGGAGGGTGCGCTCCGGCCTGGAGGAGAAGCCGGAGGTGGAGGAGGTTCCTGTGGCGGTGGAGCAGCATCCAAGGGAGGGCACGATCGTCGGAGCGGCGGGTTAGGGCTCAGCCTTTTTTTTATCTTGACTGAATGAAAAAGGGGGAGGGAGAGAAAGCTAAGGGAATATATATTTAATTTAATTATTTTATTATTTTAAACTCCCTAAAAGCAACTTTTTATTTTGTCCTCCAAACAGATCCACCGACTGTCATCCATAGCTAATTACCCCCATTCCGAACACAATGGGATATGTATCGTAAGCTGATTTGACTGTTTTGGTCAGGTTTCGTCAAAATCAACATATATATTGAATTTGCACGCGCATTTCAATTTACCGGGGCCAAACACGAACTCGAAAAATTCCAGAAAAATATTTTCTAGCTTCGTATTGACGATACAGTCCTAACAAAACAAATTTCGTCGAATTCTGAGATCGTTTGAAAAATGGCCATTTTCTAGTCGGTTAAAATCAACTGAAACTGGTCAAACGTGTTTTCCTTTGCCACGCTCACATATTGATTCGAAAAATTATGAAAATTGGAATCTAGCAATAACTTGACATCACAGATCCAACAAAAGTGGTTTCGTCGAAATCCGAGGTCGTTTGCAAAATTCCCATTTTTAAGGGCCTGAATTCCATAGCGACTATTCTGAAAATTCATTTGGACGTAACTTTTGATTCCCGCTATGAAATCTTGATTTTTCGGATTCGTTAGAAAGATATCCTCAAATAGATTCCAATATTTTTGGTTTCACTAAAATCCGGTTTATTTTGAATCCTGTACATTCAAAATTTGGAATCGAATTATCGAACTACCGCGCCATTTTCAATTCCTTTTAATATTATAAATAAATATTTATATTCTAACGACGATCTATATAAATATATAAGCTCGAATTCTATTCAAAATAAATTTCTCATCGTTATTATTTAAAATAATTCATTTTAAATATTCAAAATTCGCTAAAATTGCCAAAATAAAAATTTTAAATTGGCCCAGATTTCCTGGTTATTACAATCTACCCCACTTAAAACTTTTCGTCCCCGAAAAGGAACGAAGCCGAAAGTGGTTTCACAAATCAACCCAACTTTCAGTATTTTCACTACGGCTTAAGTTCTTCAACTTTTCAGTTTCTAAGAACTTTTCAAAATTTTCAAATATTTGGCTAACACCCTAAATTTTCGAAAAATTTCTCCATAACCTCCCCTACACCGGGGACTTCGGGATATTTCATATAGCCTCCCATGGCCTTCTTCAATCCAAAAGAAAAAGAAAAGGCCATGCGGCTAGCCAATCGGCTCATAAAATCACCCAAAACTCAAGAAATACAATAAACATGTACCTATTTGTCGGGCAAACAATTTTATTCCTTTTCTCTAGCCTCCTTGCCATGACCTGTTCACACATATATATGTCCATGCATGCAATTGCAAATAATTCTCAATACAGTTCAATATTTGGTTCAAATTGACATAATGCTTCAAATTTAATTGATCGAACAATAACCAAACAACACAACCAGCAATCAATTAGTTGATTATCTTTTCAAATTCATAACTTTGATACATAGTCAAAAATCAGATTTCTGATGCCAAATCACAACAATAAGCCCTATCTAATTTTGGTTCTCACACTAGTCTAATGGAAATATATAGACATCACACTTTCGAAACTCTAACCCAAACGACTGATGCTGTACAGTCATCAATAGTTTCATCTCCGGGCGACTAGAGTGTGATTCTATATCTACCCAATATATTAAAACTTCAAATACACGCGGATCAGACGTATATACAAAATCTTTATATACTGGATAGTCCAAATCAATATAAAATAAATAATCAAATACGAATAATTGATTTTAAATTTTCAAAACAAAACTTGTTTTTATTTCAAAAACACACTCTTCACACTCGTTCTAGGATACTACTAATCCCATCTCTAACGAGTCATTCCCGTTGGATATTACTAATCCAATTTCTGATGAATTCTTTCGTATGGTTCTAACGTGTCTTGTTCTCTGAGCTTTGCAAACCAAAGCTCTGATACCACGATGTAACGACCTGAAATCCCCCTTACGGGAAATCACGGATTGAGTTGAGAACAAGCCACAAAAGAACGCAGACGGAAGAACATTTCATTGTTAATTACAACATTTCCATCAGTTACAAGAATATACAGAGCATAAATGAATAAAATACATTCGATAAATATCAGAGATTACAATACATTACATAGCAGCGGAAAATAATACAATACACAACTAGAAGTAATACGCGGATACAAAGCTTCCCGAGTATCGTTCCAGCTGTACACCAGGATCTTGCAAATATAAATCTGCAAAAACCAAAACTACTAGCTGCCCGTGTCAAAATAAGGGCACCCAGAGTTTAGGTTAAAATAATAAACTCCAAGTCAGTCATATGACTGGTGTGAGAACTAAAACAGTTATTAATCTTTATTTTAAAGTTAGGTAAATCAAGGGACCACGCCGTATAACATGGAACGGGTTTCCTCCCAAGAATACCAATGCATAAAACAAACAGCGCAATGCTAAATAAAGAAAAATGAAGCTATTATAAGACCCAGGTCCTATCACACAATGCAACGCAAGACGGGGGATAGGGTTTTTACCTTATAATAGCCAAAGAATGCTTGATACATTTAAAACAATTCATTTGATACTATAATAAGTGTATAGTGTATAAAACAACTTCAAATCATAAGTATCAATCATAGATGGCATGAGCGCCCCATCCCACTATGTCGCCATATATAGGATTACAATCAAAACCGCAAAGTCACGTATTGGAAATTGGATTTCCATTTGCGAACCGAGGCAAAAGATAGTCCTCACCGACTTCGAGACTCTCTAGCCCGAGCCTCAGGGTCAGAGCGCATCGACCCTTGGATCGTCAGGGCCGGTCCACCGATGTGGATTAAAATTCCTGAACATTGGGTTTCCACTCCCTTTGGGGCGTAAATGAGCCAACAAATGACTCCATCGGCTTCACATAGTCACCGATATATCTGAGGCGCCTCGCAACAGCAACAACCACATAAGTCAAACTCGTCAGGGCATGTAAAACCATTGACGCCACTCCTAACTAGAAAGAAACGCATGTCCTCCCTGAGGTCCTCTCCCGTTTTTGGTTCACAACCGGGGTGTGAGGCTCGCGAATCAACGCTACACAAAGCTACGCCACAAAGGCCGTGCTTTGATCATCAACCACAAGACTCTGCTTTTCAACAGAAGCCTTGATCATATTGCCACTTAGTCATGCCACACAGGCAATTCACTCCATGCGTTTGATATCCATCAATATATAACCCCTGAGCTCGTACGTCTCAGAGAAGGGCGTTAAGCAAGAGAATAAATTCTCTGCCGCCAAACAAATATATATTTAATAGAAACCAATCACACAGAATAAAATCCTATGTCAGACACACAGTCCATTTACAAGTTCGTTCTGGGTCTGAACGAAACCGGAGGCACATAGTACCCCGCATATCCATCGATCTCCAAATACGTCTGGACGATCACTAACTGATTCCCTCCTGTTGGGTGTACGACCCAATCAAGATCATCAGTAATCACCCAAACGATGTGAAGACCTCCGGTCTTCAACCACCGTCTTCACCTTCGACTTATCGTCGTATCAGTTATTCAGAATGGGATAAACCCGGTCTTTCCGAATAACTCGCGTATATAATAAACAGGTGTTACACAAACACAACAAACGCCTCATTCCAATTCAGAATATTCTTTTATTCAAATATTCTTATACCTTGGGAAAGGTTCCCATTAATTTTATCAAAGATAAATTCTTTAAATTTGTTCTTTAATCTTCTTTTGAATATCAATTCAAACTAGTCGGGATTAGCGAACCACACCGAAGTAATCATTTATTTTATTTTCCAATCCCAACCTATTCATCCCATGAAGTAAAACTGGTCATACTTCATATCTAACACCACGGTGTTATCGGTAAATTCAATTACCACTTCGCATTCAAATCTGATTAAAGATTTAACTATCGCTTGGAGCAAAACTGGTGATACCCCATTCTCGACCATTTCAATCTAATTAAAGATTCATTAAAACCCCACTTAGTTTTAATCTTTACAGAAATCAATATCCTGTCTTTAACTGGGTTAAAGAACCAATGTCATTTAAAACACGGTTCACGATAAACCCAAAATCACATTCCATTAATTATCGGGTTAAAGAACCAGTGTTATTTAAAACACCGTTAACGATAAACCCAAGAATTAATTCGAATTCCATTCCAATTAAATACTATTTAATTGGTAGACTTCATTAAATCTAAATAAAAGATTTAATTTTTTTCTCAATTGGGCTTAAGAACAGTGTTAATGAAGACACCATTCACGACAAACCCAAATCACATTTGATATTAAATACAAGGCTCTGAATAGAAAATATACCGGCTTATATTCAACATCAAATTCTACGACCAATAAATATCGTATTGGAAATAATGATATTAATATATCTTTCAAATTCCCATAACAATAACTGTATCATCACGAAATCCAACATCGAAATATTCCGAAGACAATTTCGATTCAAATCCATCCCAATTCAAGTATTGGAAATTCTGGTTATTTTCAAAACCAATTCAAATCCAATTTATTTATTTTAAAAATAAGTAAATTATTATTCTAGTTCAAAACTAGTTCATTTCGATAAAAATCTATTTTTATCTTTTCAAATATGGAGTTTTTCATCCCAGTTCTTCACAAATCATTTCTTATTATTTTACACAAATTATTTCTATTTTTAATAATTTTATCAAGGCCCGTACAGTCGATTTCCATCAACGGCCCTCGAACTGCACTTACAGCGACCTTTTCCAAATTTGATTTGGACATAATTCCAAATCCAACCGTTAGATTTATAATTTCCAATATTCATTAGAAAGCTCTTTTCGATACGAACCCAACGGTTCCGGTTTTAGGAGAATCCGACGGTCGGATCTCCCGCAATATCCATTCGAAGTCAATGGTCGAAATTCACGAACTACCGCAGCGCGGCGCGTTCTATTCAGGCCATTATATTATATATATAATATATATACTTCGTCGATTTCCTTTTAAAACGTATTATATAAATTGTTTTAAATTCGTTTTCAAAACGTTTTCAACTTCTTTTCCAATTCAAATCAAAATTGAATTTTTCCTTATAAATTCGATTTAAATTCATTTCAAATTGATTTCAATTCAAATCGATTTTTCATTCAATTTCAGTTCGTTTTCAATTCCATTCAATTTCAATTCGAATTCATTTCTATTCAATTTCAATTCGAATTCATTTCTATTCAATTTCAATTCGAATTCATTTCTATTCAATTTCAATTCGAATTCATTTCTGTTCAATTCGAATTCTAATTCTTTTCAAAATATCAGATTTTGAAATCACTTTCGATATTCATTATAAAATGAATAAAATCGATATAAATATCGTTCATGTCAAAATGGCATCAATCTAATCAACACGGCTTCATATATTTCTATTTTCGAATATTCTATTTCAAATATTTCTTTTTTTTCAAATATTTCTATTTCAAATATTTCTATTCAAAACTGGAATGAAGCCCAATCAATTACCATAGATTTTATTTCTATGGATTTCCATACAACGCATGTATATATCAACAATGACGAATAATCAACCATCATCCAAAGTGTATTCTACACTGTATAAGCATCAAATATAAATATTTAACGTTTATAACAGTCTGTCAATCAATCGATCGACATACAACTAATTATTGGGATTAGTGTATGTCATATATCATCCCAATACCCGTATGGGGTTTCAAACCATCAAACATAGATTTTATTTATGCAGTTGGGCGATGTGTAAAATTTATCATCCCAATCAATATCAGTCAAATGTGTGTATATAAACAAATCGTTCTATTTGTTTATATTAATTTATTTCATTTCATATACACGTTAAAAATTCTATTTTTAACTATATAATATTTTCCACTATAAAATATTTTATTTCGTTTCACATCACATCACACAATCAACTACACATCAAAATCAAACAAACAAGCATACAAGCCGTCCATGGTCTGTGGACGACGGGTGTCGGGTGCTACTAAACATCGTCTGCATCCTAGTATATATTATTAACTAGAAAAAGAAAGTTAAAGGTGAGAAGTTCTCACCGATTAGCTAAACCAACGCCACGATTCTTCATATGTAGGAATCTTCGTCGTTCCCGCCTTTCGTCACTTTCGCTGTCCGTATTCACTACATATGAAAATCACATTTTTATATTGTTGCTATGTATATAAAAATCACATTTTTATATTCTCTATTATATAAAAATCCTACTTTTATAATTACTCTATATGGATAAAAATCACATTTTTATACCGCTATTATGTAGATAAAAATTATATTTTTGCATCGCTACTATATATATAAAAATTCTATTTTTATTTTACTCATTATATAAAAATCCGACCTTTTCACTTTGATTAACTATATAAAAATCCGACCTTGTCACTTTGATTAACTATATAAAAATCCGACCTTTTCACTTTGATTAACTATATAAAAATCCGACCTTTTCACTTTGATTAACTATATAAAAATCCGACCTTTTCACTTTGATTAACTATATAAAAATCATATTTTTAATACGCCACTAGTATAAATATTATATTTTTAACCTTTCTATATTATAAAAATTATATTTTTAACCTTTCTATAATATAAAATTTTTATTTTAACCTTTCTATAAATCGCTTCTTTCCCTTTGTAAAAATCTTAATACTTTAAATAATTTAAATAAAAACTTACAGTGAAATTTTCTAGGGTTTTGGTAATCCGAGAGCTCGCTGGTCGGAGTGGGAGTTGGCGGGGGGGAACTGCGGCGTCGGAGGGTGCTGTTTTTGGGAGACCTGGGGTTCAATAGGGTGGTGAGGCATCAAAGCAAGAGGGGGGGTGGTGGTTGCGCTACATCGGGGGTTGGACTGGCGGCGTCCGTCGCTGCCAGGGATGGGCTCGGCGGTGTGAGTGGGTGGAAGGATTCACGGCTTCGATTTAAGTGGGGAGGGTGCGCTCCGGCCTGGAGGAGAAGCCGGAGGTGGAGGAGGTTCCTGTGGCGGCAGAGCAGCATCCAAGGGAGGGCACGATCGTCGGAGCGGCGAGTTAGGGCTCAGCCCTTTTGTTTTTTTTAATCTTGACTGAATGAAAAAGGGGGAAGGGAGAGAAAGCTAAGGGAATATATATATTTAATTTAATTATTTAATTATTTTAAACTCCCTAAAAGCAACTTTTTATTCTGTCCTCTAAACAAGATCCACCGACTGTCGTCCATAGCTAATTACCCCCATTCCGAACACAATGGGATATGTATCATAGGCTGATTCGACTGTTTCGATTAGTTTTCGTCAAAATCAACATATAACTCTATATATTGAATTTGAACGCGCATTTCAATTTACCGGGGCCACACACGAGCTCGAAAAGATCCAGAAAAATATTTTCTAGCTTCGTATTGACGATACGGTTCTAACAAAACTAATTTCGTCGAATTCTAAGATCGTTTGAAAAATGGTCATTTTCTAGTCGATTAAAATCAACTAAAACTGGTCAAATGCGTTTTCCTTTGCCACGCTCACATATTGATTCGAAAAATTATGAAAATTGGAATCTAGCAATAACTTGACATCACAGATCCAACAAAAGTGGTTTCGTCGAAATCCGAGGTCGTTTGCAAAATTCCCATTTTTAAGGGCCTGAATTCCATAGCGACTATTCTGAAAATTCATTTGGACATAACTTTTGATTCCCGCTATGAAATCTTGATTTTTCGGATTCGTTAGAAATATATCCTCAATTAGATTCCAATATTTTTAGTTTCACTAAAATCCGGTTTATTTTGAATCCTGTACATTCGAAATTTGAAATCAAATTATCGAACTACTGCGCCATTTTCAATTCCTTTTAATATTATAAATAAATATTTATATTCTAACGACGATCTATATAAATATATACGCTCGAATTCTATTCAAAATAAATTTCTCATTGTTATTATTTAAAATAATTCATTTTAAATATTCAAAATTCGCTAAAATTGCCAAAATAAAAATTTTAAATTGGCCCAGATTTCCGGGTTATTACATACTGACTCCAAAAATTATAGAAAAATAAATCTACCTATGTTTTGACGATACGGTCCTAACAAAACTAATTTTGTTGAATTTGGAGACTGTTTGAAAAATGGCCAATTTACAGTCGATTAAATTCAAACTGAAAGTACCAAACGCGTTTAAATTCACCACGCTCACATATTATTTCCAAAAATTATGAAAATTTGAATATAGCAATAATTTGACATTCTAGATCCAATAAAAGTAGTTTCATCGAAAATGGAGGTTGTTTGGAAAATGGCAATTTTTAAGGGCTATATATTATATTAAAATATAAATAAATCCCATAGCGACTATTTCAAGTTTTAAGCTGGACATAACTTTCAATTTATATTATGAAATATGAATTTTTCACATTCGTTAGAAAGACATAGTTAAACAGATTCAAATGTTTCTTGTTTCGTCCAATTCTGATTTTAAATGAATTCTGTATACTTAATTGAAATTAGAAATCGAATTTTCAAACTACCGCGCCATTTCAGGCTCGTTTTATAATTAAAATAAATTTATTCGTTCTAACTTCTTTTAACAATTCTGAAAATCCGGGTTTTTACAATATGTGCATATATAAGGAACTGTAGCACTATCAAACTTAATATTGATTTCAAAAAGATTATGTTCAACAATACTTATACTTGGATGACCATGTTTATTATTCCATAGATCAAACACATTACTTTCATTATCTATATAATTCTCACTGAGATTGCAGTTCACTTTTCTTGATTCTATTTTGTTGTAGTTGGCTTGATTGAACATGTATAGTCCCTTAACTTCATTGCGCTGCAACAAAACAGTCTTAGTAAGTATATCTTTGACTAAACAGTAATTTGGATAAAAATCAAAGTATACTTGATTATCCATTGCAAATTGAAATAAACTCAGTAAATTCTTTCTAATACCTGGAACCCTCAATAAATTATTTAAAAGCAAGTGTTTGTTTCCAATTATATATCCACTACCTGTAAGAGTAATGTGTATAGACTTACCATTCGCCATGCAAACTAATTGATTACCTTTGTATTCCTTGCATCCAAGATTTAAGTTGTCTAAATTGCTGGTTAGATGAGTTGTAGCACCCGAATCAGGGTACCAGTCATCATCGTTGATGTGATCTACTCTTGTTGTTTCGTTCTGATTGCTTGATTTAGAATCTATCTGCATATTCTGATCATTCCGAACTTGAGCAACATTAGCATTTAGGTTGATATTCTTTTGATTGCTACTGCCTTGATTGGGAGAGTAACTCTGATTGAATCTAAAATAACACTTAAATGCAGAATGACCCACTTTTTCACAAATTTGACATTTTGGTCTGTTGTTATTTAAATTTCCTCCTCTTCCTCTTCCTATTCATCTGTTACTGAAACCACCTATATGCACTTATTGATTTATCCTTTGATATTTATTTTTATAACTATTTGCATACTTAACTGATACATCAGATCCTTGAGATCTTTTACTCTCAATTCTTTCTTCATGAGAAAGAAGTATAGAATGTACTTTATCCATAGTTGGTGTAATCCTCTGAGAAGAGATTATGGCTTCTAATGCTTCATACTCACTTCCAATACCATTAAGAACAATTAAAACTTGTTCAGATTCAGGCATCTTTTGGCCTGCAGCTTCTAATTAATCACACAGTGTCTTAACTTTTGATAGGTAATCTCTCATGCTATCATTTTCTTTCTTAATGTTGTGAAGTTGCCTTCTGAAATGCATAACCTTGGCTTGAGACTGAGAATTAAAATTCTTTTCAACACATGACCAAATTTCTTGGGCAGACTTACACATAAGATTGTTGCTTATAGATGAAAGCAACCAAGCACTGATTAACCTATCTTCTCTGTGATACTAGACAAATTCTTCATTACTTACAACTTTGTTTTCTTGATCTATTACAAATTTTGATGGTATGTCAGTAGTACCATAGATGTACCCTTCTAAACCATAGCCCTGAATAGCAGTTTCTATTTGGAATTTCCATAGTAGACAATTGATTTCATCTAATTTTACTGTAACAAGTTGACTTTGTGGAATTATTATAGTTTTTACAAGCTGCTCAACAGATGCAGCCATGGCAGTTGATTGATCCTGGGCTGTAGCAGAAGAATTTGCATAATTTGCTGAAGTTTGATCACCTATAATGCAAATCTTGAAGAAATACCAGTCAAAATGGTGAGAAGAATGTATTCGGAGAAGATTTTTCTGAATGCCGAAAGAATAAACACCAATCTAGGTACGAATAGCTATAAGGACGAAATCCAGGTGATGAATAAAGTTTACTGATGAGTTTCACTGGACGACTTCATCTTGAATTGATTTCTTAAATTTCTTGGTGATTTGAATTTGATTTTCTGAATGCTTTCGACCTAGATTTGATGCAAACAGTATTTAAATGCTAAGCAAGGCATATAATCTTTTTCCATCAAATCAACTCTCAAATAATGAGCATAAACTCAGATGAGAGGAACCCAAGTGATGAAAACTCTCTGATGGGTTAATTCAAATCAATATTCAATGATTTGAAAAGCTGCTTTTCAGCCTAATGGCTCCAATACCATAAAAGAATTTATGATAAAGAATAACTGCTGAAAGATTTTATTGAGGAGTTTTGATTTTTCAATACAGAATGATTCTCAGAAGTTACAGAAATGAATTTGATATTGTAAAACGTTTGTTACAGCAGTGTGTGTGTGTGTGTGTGTATATATATATATATCTACACACACACACACACACAAATAATACAAAAGATGAGATTTGTATCTTTGTTTGCCTAAACGGGCCTCTGCATTTGTAATAAGCAAACGGTAATAAAATGGATGGCCACGATTGAATCTTGTAATATCTTAGGAGTTAATTATATGCGAGCTGCCTTTCATTACTTTTGCATTTTATTTTGGAGAAAGTTTGTAAAGGCGAAATTAAGTTTGAAGTTTAAGGAATGTTTATGCTGCTTTTTTTGCTTATACAATTGAACAAGCAGAGCAATTATTTTAAGGTACCGTTTGATTTTCAAATTGTCCAGTCCACATTCACGTCCATGTCGGACGCATCCGACGCGTCGACGTGGGACCCGCCACATTTGGCTCTTCCAGCTGAATAGTTCTATTTGATCCGTTCGTGTGCCATGTCCAGTTTTCTCCTTAATTTACACCCACTTGCCCCTTTTGTGTTCCCCGGATAAAATAAAAATGTATCCCCTTTCACCGATTGTCCCATTCTCCAACCCCTTTCAGTTATACCCTTCCTATTGAAAAATCAAACGCACCCTAAGGTTTAAGATTTCTAACTTGGAGCATTAATCGCATTCCCTTATGGTGGAGATGTAGATGTGGTGTGTATGGGACCCTTCATTACATTCATATGTGTACTACGTAGAAGGCGTATAGTGAATTTCACATTTTCACCTTAAATTTCCAAATGATTTGTCTTTTTTGTTTAGCTCGGAATGACTGCCTACTCATTGAGGACGCTAGTGGATATTATATTGGACTGTTTCACATGATATTTTGGTATAACTGTATAAGTATAAAATTTTAAGACGTATTTTCCAATTTAATAATGTTTTTTCCTGCGACTATAATTTGAGATGAATTTCCAATTTCACATCGACCGTTCCAAAATATTTAGG
Source organism: Allium sativum (assembly GCA_030737875.1). Taxonomy (NCBI): domain Eukaryota; kingdom Viridiplantae; phylum Streptophyta; class Magnoliopsida; order Asparagales; family Amaryllidaceae; genus Allium; species Allium sativum. Next base: position 1,023,753,067 of record CM060926.1, read on the forward strand.
GTAGAACCTTCCAAAGCTTTAAATCTCTGAAGCATTGGTATGATTTTTTCTCTCTCAGCCTTTGATGCTAGATGGATCTCTGATGCCTTTGATCTTGTAGTATTTCTCTACCGCGTCCTTTAGTTAAAATGATAACATTATTGGTTTATTGAGCAAATTCTTAATAAAGTCATCAAGTTTACAACGGTAGTTTCGAACACTTGTTTTTTTCTTTTAATTTAATCATCAATTCTTTCTGGTTTATCTTGTTTATCCATGATCAAAAAACTTTGTGCTACTAGGCTGTGATGGCATGCACAAGTACTACACGTTTTATTTATTTTGCTATTTGTTTTCGTTTACAAAATCTTAAAGTGAATATGAGAAGAAAGGTGATTGTATCTGCTCTTTTGCTTTCTTAAGTAACCTAATAAATGAGCAAATATGTTATCATAAATGAATGAATATGTAACAAATATTTTAAGATTCAGGGAATGAATTGGTTCACTTAGTGGATGAATTCTGTTAAACTCATATATCGAGTCCAGCGATTGTTGAATCATCATATGATTACTATGTTGAGACTCATGATTCACACACATGCATTAATCAACGTGAAATATTTTACAGTATTGTAAGTAGATGATATAATTAAAAATGAACGTTAGAAACAAGATAAAACATATGCTTGTTCCTAAGATACTAACCTTATAATTAATTTGTCCTTAATTAACCTGTTGGCAACGTGGGTTATTTTTGTTTTGTTTTGCTAGTTAATTTTAACATACACCTATAGAATGAATCATTAATTTGTTAAAATAATTTGATTTCATAAATATTTAGATATTCGGAAGGGTTTAATGTTTGATAATTAAAATTAGATTTGGTTACATATGATTGGGATTTTGAGGAAGAGTTGATTAAATTGTTAAACTTAAAGTTAGGCATATTTTGTTTGTGTAAAGAAATAAAAAATAATAAAACTGTTTCTTCTTTCTATATAAACTCATATATGCACAGGTAAAAATAAAAATAAAAATAAAGAATGGTGTTTGTTAGGATAAAATCTTCGGAAGATTTCTAGTTTATGAATAAATGGTTAACTACATGAAACGCATTGGGAAGAAAATGGGATACAGAATTCAATTAAATGGCTATGTTGCTAAAAATGTAAAGAGATAAGGATGTATATCTTTACCTCTAAAATGTTTAAGTTCTTCTCCTCTGTACATGTGCAAATTCACAAGTATACCCTTATTGTGGCTTTAAATACTGATACAATTACATCATTGAGAAACCATCAACATTGTTTCTTCTCATGCTTGTGTTCATTCTTCCTTCTCCTTCCCCCGTTCTTTTACCAGACAAAATTAGACAATACAGAAAAAGAATATTTTTTGTTGTTTAGATTCGGGTTGAACATTGAATCTCAACGAAGAACTATAAGCGTTTGGGCTGGAGTTTGAAATCTGAGCTGAGACTCATGTACAACCCAAATTTATACAAATAAAAAACTTCATATAGCAGATGAATTCTTCATCTTCTCTTTTCTTCTTACAGGTTGGAAAAAAATAGCATACAACTAATTTACCTAGATGATGAATTAAACATCAAATTATGTGTGCATGTGTGTGTGAGATATTATTTGCTGCAAAATAGGTCTTGATACTTGATAATTAAACTAAGTTTAGTTTGATTTGATTGGGATTTTGAGAGAGCCAATTGAATTGATCAACCGCTATGTAGGTAGGGCTAGACTCTGTTAAAGCATGCTTCTTTATTTTGTGTTAGGAAACCAACACCATGAATGTTATATTTTTATTTTTATTTTTTATGTATAAACTTAAACAGGCAAAACAAAAGATAAAGAATGGTGTTTGTTTAATATCCTTGTAAGATTGACCCTTTTTAAAGTTTATTTATGCAAAGGTTAACCTCCTTTAATGTCAATTTAACTATGCAGCTTTTTGTGCACTTTTTACTTCAAAGAATATACCTTGGTGAATAGTGAGAAAATAGTTTACTGAGCTTTTAATGCTTACATCAATTCATATTCGAACTCAGATCAGACTCTATATTTATGTTAAATAACTGTAAAAAAATGCAAATATTTTACTTATTCACCTTCTAAATTAACCAAGTAAGATGCTTAAGACTTAAATCTCTTGTTTGTGGTAAGCATTTTTGATAGTAATTATTGAAATATCATCACATTAATGAACTTTTATTACTTGAAAGTTATTGCAAACTGAGCAAATATTATATTTTTGTAGATAAGATAGTAAAAAGTCATAGTATAAATTTAAGGTAAACTACTTCAATTTAAATAATTTAGATACTCTTATTGAATAGCTAGGTGGACAAGTATTACATAACTGTTGCTTTTAGTCAATTTCTGAGTTCGGAGGCAACTATAATTTTAGTTTTTGAAACGATAGAAAAAACCAGTAAGCTTAAAAAAAACTAGTAATTGTGCATCATCTGGTATAAATATGGCTTTTCTATTTCGCATGCATCATACACATAGCTGTGTAACAATCATTTTCTATTTGTACAATTATGGTTCTGGGTCTCATAATTAATGAGCAAGACTTGGAAAAATTAGTAGAATGTGTCGGTGTATGATTTTTTATATTTTTTTTGTCTCTAGTTTAAACAAGATAACAGTAGTGAAGATCACTTTTGTATGTTACTGTAATTATTGCTAGTCTTATTTTTTGGTTAAACCAAACTTACAAATTCTATTTGTGCAAAAAAAACATGCCTAACCTGTTGCAAATAAATTTGCCCTAACTTGTGATTGGATGGTTTATTATAGCTAAAAATCATTTGGAATAAAACTAGTACATAGTTGGATTTTATCCTACCGCAAAGACTGTATAACCCGAAGCAGGCACTTGAATCGTTGAATTAATTATTGAAGAGACACACTTGAATTGTTTATTTGTAGATCTGAATTTTGCAGTGGATTAAATGATTCATGGTTGAGTTCTATTAATATTGTTTATGCTCTTGTTCTAATAATAACCAAATAATATTGTCTATGGGTAATTAACTTTTCTAGAGTGAAGACCATTAACAACAATGGACGTGACTTTAATTGTTGTATGTATTATGGTATTGTTAGTACTTATTATGTAAATTTGTTTTTGAATGCTTGTGGTATGTGAATTTGCTGATTTTGTCAAATGACTATTATTTAAATGACTATGGAAAAAACTTATGTGATTAATGTGTTCTCGGTTATTTGAATACGATGATTGTATGATTAATTGATTGTTGTTTTAAACCAGAATTTAATACGATCGTTGTTGATTTTAATATGATTATATAACTAGTTGTTGGAAAGCCATTACCTGTATATAACAGCATTCAAGATATGTTACAAAACAATCAATACTTTTTAGTAACGTTTTACAAACTCTACAGAAACAAATGTAACATACCATCTAATTTTTTAGCGGTATAAAATAAACGCAGCAGAAAAGAAAAAAAATGACCATGTATAAACCTTCAGTAGCATTTGAAACACGCAGCTATGCGAACCATATGAAATTTTAGTGGCATAAAATAAATGCAACAAAAAAAATTAGTTGCATAAAGTAAGCGCTGCAGAAAAGCAAAACCTCGCTTACATACCTTCAATAGCGTTTGGAAAATGCAACTACGCTGACCATATGGTAGTCTTTATCAAAACACAATCAAAAAATTTAGATTTTTAGTTGCGTTACTTGTAGTAGTGTTTATTAAAATGCTACCAAAAGTTTGGGTAGCGTTTTCAAAATGCTACCAAAGGTCTTTTCTGGTGTTGCGAGTTGATGGGAGTATCTTTCAAAACAACGATCATCGTACAAGATAAAGAAATCTAGGAAATGTCCTCCGAACTAAATGCACCCTTCGATTCGTTCTAATGTGTTGTTTCGGTGGTCTAATCCTTACAGGAATAACCATTGTGTAAAGGAAGACCTCATCAAAAAGAAAATAGTCCTTCTGTAATATCAAATCCAAAAGCTTGCAAAAGTTTATTCTTCTCGCAATTACTAAGTCTATAATCCAGAAGATTCTTATCGGATGATCTGAAGGCTCCGCCATGATTACTTATTAGAAAACACTTAAAATTCTCACTCCCCCTACATGCCACACATTGCCTCTTCAGGCTGTATCAAAAGCACATGACGTATATTATTAAAGACACCTTTATTAGGCCTTTGATTCCACTTCTGCGAAGGTGCCATGACGAAGGCCCCAAGACAGAAAGGGACTCAACCCGTATATATAAATATGACCCAAATGGTATGGTATCCGGATCGATTTTCTCATTCTCTCACTTGTATCTAAGTTTCTAAGTTGTAAACCCTAATTTCTAAATTATTTTGGGGATTACTGGGAACTGATACACTCAAATCTCTGTATCAATTTCAGCCATCAATAGAATAAATCTAATTGTGGACAACAAGGTAATGTATGTATTAACCAGCCTTTTGGCCTGGTTCCCAAAAGTATACCAGGCCCACTCGACTTGGCCCGTCGCGAGACACCCAAGTCCGAAGTGTCGCCAAAGCATTAAGGATTCAAGTCTGGACGGAGTCGTGCGAGCATAGGCCTTACAACACCTCATAATCTCCATTTCTCATCCCCAAAATGTAGCTCACTTCATAAATTCGCATCCCCCACTTCGAATCCCCCTAATTCGCATCTCTCTATTTCGATTCCCTCTAGTTCGCATCACCAAGATCTCGATTCTCTGGGAATTCACCTCCCAAAGCTTCGCACCAGTCCATTTCGACTCCCTGCTCCTTTACATCACTGGATTCCGCTTCACCGCGTTTTGACTTCCTCCAACACACCACACATCCGTGATTCCGCATTACCATGGATTCGACTTTCTCCCGTTGCATCCCCAAAAACACGCATTCCACTTCCTTTTCGTACCCCATGGATACGTGTTTCATACACCTATGGGGATACGAGATTTCGTATCCTCACGGGATGCGGATTTCGCATCCCCCGGGATGCGAAATCTGTATCCTCAGGAGGGGATACGAAATATTCCAGTATACTTCAGAGGAATGCGAAAATTCTGATGCTGCCTCATAGGGATGCAAAATCAGCTGTTGTGGTCCCCAAATATAACCTACTTCCACCTATTACACTACCTATAAATACCCATTCTCATTCTTCAAAAGGGTTGGATTTTACAAGATTTGAGAGCTCTACAAGGGCCTAAAACATCATCAATGGCCGCCTAGGAGTTGAGGAAGAAGAAGAACATATATTTTCCTTCCAAGACCTTACATATATAGAATATCACTCCTGAAAACTTAGCCAAAATTCTTATGATGATGCCTTGTAGTTGTTACCTTCAATAATCAATAAAATATGCAAACGACTTCAAAGTGGACCTAGGTTCAATCCGAGCCAAACCACTATAAATTTTTGTGTTCTTTGCTTACTGCACTTTTATTTTTCATATGCGAAACACTATTCTCGAATAGTTGAGAATCCTTGGGTGTGACGACAATTTTAGCCGTCAACACTTTGGTGCTTTTATTGAGAAACTTGCTCGCATCTTTCTGCTCTACTTCCATCTTGATTTCAAAGCGCTACTCAAGTCTTCCTCGATCTATTGTACGAGTCTTATTACATTGGTTAAAAGAAGATATTATCAAATGGCCAGAACCTCGGCAGCGGCTGACACTGCTACTTCTCAACATCCTTAATCCACAGGAAACCCAGCTGACATGGAAATTGTTCCTCTGTATGACCCTGTCGATCCTATAACCCAAGCTCTCTTCGAGCTCAACAAGAAACTAGAAGAATTAACTCGAGAGCTCCACGACATGTTAAAGACAAACATTGAGCTGATGCAACGACTCTAGGACAGTCAACGCTATGTCACTCATTTTCAGCTTAACCAGAATGACCCTTGTCCACTACTCAATGACTCGGGAAGTTCTTCTTCTAACACTCGCCTTGGAGGCCGAAGCCAAAAAGGAGAACTACTGCTAATGCCCTCGCCAATACTAATTCCAATTTCAACGATAATGGAAACGACAACGGAGACGGTAATGGGACTACCGTAACTTTCATTGAGGTAATGCATCAAAGCGACCATTTCCGGTTGGTTATCAACGATGAACCAGGTCCTAAGAACCGACCCCTCCACGATAGAACCCAACTGTCGCTGCTCTGAACTTGGGGCCTACACGTCCAGCAGCCCAACAGGCCCAAGTTCAACGTGATTGAGTCCAATAGACTTAGACTCAGCTTCATTGTCCTTACCAGAATAAAGTAAACAAGGTAGATGACATAGATGAAGATAATCTCGACGTCCATCCTCGAAGACATCCACGACCCTAAATTCCTGAACTGAACCACGACCGCTTGGTTCCAACGAAGGTTCAACTCACATATCTCACTGACATGGTCCGAAGGATCGTGAGAGAGTTGCAGGAAAATGCCACCGACATTCAGGAAACCAATATGAGGCATAACCCTTTTACTTGGGCCGTTTACGATGCAGAATGGTCTCGACGTTTCAATATGCCACAGCTTATGGCTTACTGGGGGAAGACTAATCCTTGCAAGTTTCTAAGTCGTTATAAATGTAATATGGACTTCGGTCGATCCATTAATGCCTGAAGTGCAAGTTCTTACCAGTTTTCCTGGAAGACATAGCTTTACTTTTGTTCACTCGACTTACAGCTCGATCCATCTCCACCTTTGTAACACCCCGTAATTTTAAAAGAATACTGTAATGATAAACTAAAGAATACTTATTTAAATATGGGAAATTAAGTAAAACGGACTGCACCATTGAGTACTTCTCGGAATTTTGCTTAAGACAAGCTCTGAGTTTGCGTAAGACAGACATCGTATGAGGAAGTTATTAAGTTTGTATACGTATAAGAGAATTATATATAAACAAATCAAGTCCATAACTCAAAATAGTTCAAAAATCAGAGCGTAAAATCGAAGCGGGAATCTGGCCTGTTGGGGGTCGACCTGCACCCCATGGGGGTCGCCCACACAAGGGGGTGTCGACCCTAGGGTCGACCTCGGGGTCGACCTTCCCCTGATCCAGGGCAGAATCCTACCCTACATTTGGACGCGTTTCTGAATGGGATTCATTGGCGGTAGGCTATAAATAGGACAACATTTCTATTGTTTAATTCATCCAAAACAATGGAGACACCGAGATACTGCCCCAGCTTGGATTGAATTAGCCTATTCTTCTGCAACAACGACTTATACGTATTCAAGAATCTTTGCTTCAACATCAACATTCTTTTCCCTGTCCTTTAGATCCAGTCTCGGTGAGTTCTGGGTAGTTAAAGCGCTCAGCGGTTCCATAGCGGTGGAGGTGCAAAAAGGTGTAGCGGGGATAAAGCGGGGAAATAGCGGGGATATAGCGGAGACGCAAAAAGGTTCATAAAATGTGAAACCAAATATTTAAAATTAATTAATTATCATTTTCACATTATATGTGTAGAAGAAACTAACATTAGTTAATCATATATAGTATAATCAAAGAATATCATGGTAACACACATTAGATTTGATGATTATAATAGATTTCCGGAATATATCGGACACTAATGCCTTAAAATTAGCTCTTTACACTAACTTTATTGATATTTTTTAAAAGAGAATTAGTCATATCAACTTTATATATTAATATTTCTAAAGCGGATGGTAAAAAGCGTTGATTTATCGGATGCAGCGGGAAATAGCGGGGCTACAAGCGGGTCTAATGTTCATTAACGCTAAATTAAAATAGCGTAGCGGTTGAAGGGCGCTACGGGCTATAGCAAGGATATTGCAGGGCTTTAGTGGGGCTTGAACTTCATAGGGTGAGTTCATGTTACTTTTAGATATAAACATTTAATAAGTAATCCTGACATGTTTATAAGTTTGGATCTAAACCTATGCCTGTTAATAACCTAAATCATAACTAAACAGATATACCATTACTAGTACACCTGATCTACTGTTTAGTCCTTATATGCATATTTCTGTCATCATTTGCCTTTTCTGTTATTATGCCTATTTCTGTCATCACATGCATGTTTTGTTATTATGCTTATTTCTATCATCATATGCCTATTTTGTTATTATGCATATCTCTGTTATCTTCTCTCCCTCTTTCCTTTTTATTTTTATAGCCTAGGCTACCTTCAAGCCTAGGCTTATCACTGGAATATGCGGACAGATGAAATTGAGAACGATTGGGAAAGATAAATTGGGGCATAACTTGTATCATGAAATCAGGACTGTGATTTGGGGGAATAATCTATGATGAACATGAATAATTGTTTAAGAATGAATAAGCCTAAATTTATAGTAAATAGAAACTATAACTGCACTCAGACACGAGGTTAAATTCGACTTGTGCTAGAAGTCCGTCGGGAACCACTCGGCGAATCCGACATCCAAAAGTGGTTAATTTAATGTGAGGGGTCTAGTGTGTAATTGTTCACGTAACGTTACTAAGACATGAGGTTAAGTCCAACTTATGGTAGAAGCCTACCCGTAACCTCCTGACATATCTAGCATCCGCAAGTGGTCAACTTATGTGAGAGGTCTGGTACATTAACATACATGAACGGGGAATGATAATAACCTGTTAACCTATAATACTTAACCTGCTTAAATCTGTGGGGGTAATATAAACCTGTCAAATTGTGTAAGGGTTAAGTAAACTTGCTTGAATCAATGGGGGTTACGTAAATCTGTTAAACCAATGGGGGGTATACAAACCCGACAAACTTAAACTGATTTATATGTTGGGGTTATGTGGGCTTGTTAATCTGTTGGGCATAACCTTCCAAAATCCTAGTAGTGGGGATGCAAGCCTAGAGGGTGGCTTGTATCATCTGTTGTGTGAGACCCGCATTAGTCGGTAACCCATACTGGTATCCAAAGGGGGCCCCGAACTAGGTAGGGGTCAGGGCATGCTTACTGAGATGATTATAAGAGGTCCATATGGGTAGACGTGTCTGATGGCGTGCTCCACGGAGTTATGTGCGTGCATGGATCCCCTTGCTCGGGAAGATAAGACGCTATAGCACCAGTAGATATGGATGTGTCTATTTGGAGTTTCCCCTTTAGGAAGTGATACATCCTATTATGGGGCCGGCACAGGGTATTTACGGAATAGGGAGTTGATCGATTGGGGTAGTAATTAGGGTACATATAGTCCTGTCTGTTTAGGAGCCTGTTATTATTGTTTAGGGTAATGCCCGTTATTTCTGTTGGGATGCCTGTTATTATCGTTTGGGGTTAAAACTCGTCACTAGTTCACCTAAGTCTACCATTATGTTTATGTTGGGATCATTCTGTTTCTATTATACTAGTATTGGTGCAGAGAAAAGTATTTGGGAAGCTTAAACTATCATGTTTTGTTCATTCTGCTTATCATGCTCAGTCCGTTATACCTGCCTTATTATACTGTTATCACTTATCCAGTTTATATGCCTATCATGATGCTTTTACTTATTTATATGCTAAAAGTAACCGGACTCGCCAGACTTTATGTCTGACCCATTTTGTTTCCTTTTCTCTCCCTTCCTTTCCCTCGGGTCCTTAAGGTGGGAATACCCCGGCTTGATTAGGGTTCTCTCTTCTGTTTCTACTTAGAGTTGCTTAGATGTACCGCTTTGATTACCTGTCTACCTTGCTATGGCTATTTTTTGGGACAATGATTTTAAATTACTGTACTCTGATGATTTTGGTACAAGGCAGATATTTTAATTTGATGTAGTGAGTTTTCTGTATTTCAGAATTATGTTGTAATTGGATTTTGGACCACGATGTTTTCTATTTGGAAAATAAAGTTTTAAATTACGCCGCTATTTTATATCTGTCTTGTGATGTTTATGTTTATGTTTACCTATAACACTTTACAGAACTTAATGCATTCTGTTAAAGAGTGACATTAACGGACGTGGGGTGTCACATTTGGTATCAGAGCTGAAGGTTACAAGATCGGATAAAAGGTTTTGAAAATTGTTTACAAAAGGTTTTAAAAAGAAGTTTCAAAAGAAAAATCTGTTTCTAAAAGATATGTTCCCTAAATCCATATAAAATATCTTTTGATTCTCTATTTGAATCCATTTTTCCTTTTCTTTTCAGCATGTCTGGGGAACCAATTCTTCCCGAGGGCGTTATGATACCATCTTCAAATATAAAAATATATCAGCTTCAAATGAATATCTGGCTTTAAAAGTATATCTTAATCTTTGAAAAGGCTTTGAGTATACCATGACTTTGGAAATATACAAACTACAAATGTGTATGAGTTTTGAACAATTTTGTTTTAAGTATAATCAAGACTGGTGTACTCATTTTCATATACAAATGTTTCAAAAGGCTTATTGGACAATACAAGAAGTTTTAAACAATGATACTGAATATATTGATAAGTATAACACAAGTTTTCAAATATGAAGTCTCGATCATAATTATGAATTATTAAAGGTTCAAGTGGAATAAATTGGGAACTATACAACTAATTTTATATGAATCCCAAATAAATTTCATAAATGATGCACGTGGTTTGATTTGTTGACTTTTAAGCATATGCTTTCAAATTTATGTAACATGTTTTAGAGCTTTTAAGATGGAAGTAGTTATTCTAAACACAAAAAGGGTTGGTACATGGATATGTGGATTTTTGGTATGCGCTGACCCTATGGAAGTAATTTGTACTAGTGAGTTAAAAGGTATATATGAGCCTTATAAGCATGCTCGATTCAGATGAATGTAAGTTGTTGCCTGCTTTGAATTCAAATGTGCACATGCAAGTAACAACTTTAAGCATATCAGGTTTGGATTTTTCAAAATATGCATAACATTCGAGTGCTTATCCGATTTGTCTAAGGAAAACTTTATGTGATTTAAAATATGCTTGATAAAACTTCATGAAATCGGCCCTAAGTCTACATGAATCTTGAACAACCTAGTCATTATGTAAACATATATATTTAAGTACATTTAAAACATAATGGTATTTGGAAACAAATATTTACATGATATTATTTATGTGGATTTCTTTTTGGTAAGACAATGCCGGTTTTATAGTGCCCGTACCACTTGTTTTAAGGGGAAAAGAAAAAAGGGTTTTGCACAGGCACAGAAACTCCAATCCTGGTTTGAAGTGCTAGAACACGAAGCACTACATAATGGGAGGGTATCATGGTGTTACTTCTACTAAACATGACTCATAATTATTGGCCATTATAGGAACTACTAGAGCTATCACTAGATCCTATAAGTTGACATACTTTAAAAAGAGTACGGTAGGGTTAGGTACATAACAAGGGTTAGGAGTATGAAATTTGCATTCCCAATCCCATATAGAATCATTGAACAGAGACATATTCATCTTACTTAGCTCACCATACTTAATGAGCTCAAATCCTTCTCCTACAATTTTATATACCAGTCTTTTATAACCATCTTCTATATCAGTAACATAGATATAATACAAGTTTTCTGAGGGATCATATCTCATTCCAGAAATGTAATGAAGCCAAGAGTGGTCACTAGATCGCCAATAGATACCATCATCCTCTATAGAAGAAAAATAATATTCTTCCATATTATCTTTCTCACATAGAGTAGTCACTGCTAGAACTGGGTTCTGTATATCAATTATAACATCATCTTCTAATATTTCATTATCACAAGGGGTAGTCGTTTCCTGATGAACAGGGTCCTGTATAACAAGCGGAGGGGTGACTGCTTTCTGGACCCACTTCACAATAGGAGGTCGTGGAAGTGGGACATGTTCAAATAAGGGAAAAAGAGTTGGGGCATAGGATGTAGGTATCCAAGTACAAAAGACGTGTAAATGACCAAAGGAGTGACACTTAGTGCATATCTCGAGCGTCTAACCATAACGAACTTTCACCTCAGCTACATAGTCATCAGATATTCTAACTTTTATCATCTCTAGAAGAGATGTATCAGCGAATATTTCAATTAGGGCTTTTGCGTAAAACATTTTTTCACTGGCAGCTATGTTAGCATCAAAACACCTAAGCTTCCTAATATAGTTAGATAACCAATTCAGACCTATCAGTGATTGCAAGATAGAAGGTATGTGTGAGAAGTAGGTCCATACCAGGACGAAAAGGACATGTTCTATAGCTCGATCAACAGTGGGACTCCACATGGTAATAATGAAAGTTTTCCCCTACAAATAGTAGACTCAGAGATGAGTACTCGAAGACGTTCTTCCGAAAGTGTAAATTTCATAAAAAACATTGAGCGATCCATACGGGCTTGTAGACCACCATGTAACCGCCACGCTTTACCACAATTCTCTTTGATAACCAAATATGGGGGGAACTATCTAGGAAAAATCCGACTAATAAACCTACCCAGAAATCATCCCCTACGTGAATTATCTCAGTACGAAGGGTGTTAATTCCTTCAGACATTGTATGCTCAAAAAATATTGGCCCATAAGATCCCATGTTACGTGGTGTCTTCTAAAAGAGCAATGTCCACTTACGTGCATTAATTTCAACTCTATTTACTTCATCACATGGTTTTGCACCAACAACAGGCATATCTGCAACGATAGTACCTTAGATGGAAGACCGGAAGTTTCAATATGTAACTCACACACTTTTGCAGTTTGCTCAGACATCTTGGAAACTGGCATCTTGGGGGTAGTTTCTGTGTTTTATCCTAAAGCAATTATATTTCTCTTTGTTGACAGTTCATTGTTAGCCATAGTATGCCCATTTGCAGCATTCAATCGAGCAAGTTTGTGTCTATGTAACAACGCGCCCAGAATGGGCCTAAATTTTGACCTAGAAAAGGCCCATCGAAACTTAAAGCCATTCTAAATGGGTCTTTGGTTCCTGTAAGGACTACATTTGCACAGATGATAAAAACATATACTTCGAATGGAATTCTCACATAGTGGAAAGAGAAAATATAATACTGAAATAAGATTACCACTTATTTAAAAATCACAAAAATACAACAGTCAAAGTTACATTGTTCAATGGGTACATCGAATAATTCATTCTCACAGGTCTCCAAAAGAAGTAAAGCAATAACTACTAATAATAGCATAACAACTTCGACATCTTCTTCAGCTCCAACCATGTCTTCATCCACGGCTTTTACCCCACCTACTGACCCGTTGGATATGTTAAATGAAGGGTCAGAACATAAAGTTCTGTGTACTAAAATATGGTATTATTTAATGTCCATACCCTATATTTTTAGCAGGTTACTTATGTCGAGGTATGTCTACACAGCACACAAGATTCAGACAAACATCAAGTATCTAACCAATGAGGTGGATATCCAAGTCAATCGCCCATTCGTATTTTTAGCGTAAAGACCTAACGAGGTGGGCATTCTCGGTCACTTATTGCCTTATTAAAGGTGGATTCTTATGATCTCTTATAACCCTGAAGCGGACCTCTAGCCACTTAAGACCCCGTCCTAATACGTCAACGTTCTTAATGTCTATACTCTCAATTGTAATAAGAGAAGTATTATTTTGAATGTTACAACTTGACTGATATTACGGTAGGACACCTATGTCGCTTAAAACTTCCGTTAGACAGTTGGTTAGCATGCAATGGCCACATATCTTATATATACCAAGTTTGTTCCTAGTTGAGCCCTTACAAGCTTCTAGAGGAAGTGGACATCCCTCGTGAACTACCCTAGTTGTCCCATGACTTTGGTTCCTCTCCAAGGAGTAAACCTTCGGTGGGATCCTAGTCATAACCACTTAAGACCTAAATTAGATAAAAAGAGAGTCAACCACTTAAGACCTTCTCAAGGTGTAGTAAACCTACCTATTTTCACACAATAGACTTATATATATACACACACTAGACCTCTCACATTAAACTGTATACCTGTAGATGTTGGATATGTCGATCGGTTCCTGGAAGGCTTCTACTACAAGTTTGTTTAACCTCGTGTCTAGTGTTCTAAGTTTGAATGGTTCATGGCACCCAGACCTCTCACAGCTTTTTCACTTTATACATGTATGTTAATAATTTCCACTTTATCTAATTCACCTCTTTTTGGTGTTATGCACATAAAAATGTTTACATTTGACATATTTCAAGTATGAATATGTTTGGATTCAAAATAGAATCCAACCCCAATCAAATCATGAAATACCCAATTTAAACCCTTTTAGATTATAACCAAATGTTCATAAGGGTGGATTACACAAAGTAGAAACAACAACAACACCCCTTTCATTCTTAATCCAATATTAAAATCAAAAAGTCCACAAAACCAAAATAACACGACAATTCATGCATAAATATAAAATAGAGCATTTGGGGTTGTTGGTATTGATGTTATCGATTTCCAAATCCTCTTAGGCATATCTATCATCATGATAATCTAATAAAAATATGAATATGCCTAAGTAAATGATATTCCACTCACAGGTCTAGGGAAGAACAAAGAGGATTTTGTTGTAGTAGATCTAGATCCGTGCTTAATCTTTGAGGCAAACATGCTCCAATAATCCTCCTAATATATATATATATATATATATATAACATATGTTAGAATCTGATATATATGTATATACTAAATTCCAGAATTCATACTAAACCTATATAAATTAGAATAAAGAAGTGATAAGAATAAAGGTTGGAGAAATTAATGAAATTCCTAACCATTTTTGTAACAACCCGAAAATCTGAGCCAGTTTAAAATTTTTATCTTGGCAATTTTAGCGAATTTTGATTATTTAAAATGAATTATTTTAAATAATATCGACTAGAAATTTATTTTGAATTGAATTCGATGTATATGTTTATATATGTCGTCATTAGAATATAAATAATTATATATAATTATAAAAGGAATTGAAAATGGCGCGGTAGTTCGATAATTCGATTTCAAACTTCAATTGAATGTACCAGGTGCAAAACAATCCGGATTTCAGTAGAACCAAAAATAATAGGACCAAATTGAGAATATCTTTCCAACGAATCCGAAAAATCAAAATTTCATAGCGGGAATCAAAAGATATGTCCAGTCGAAAATTCTGAATAGTCGTTATGGAATTCAGGCCCTTAAAAATGGAGATTTTGCAAACGATCTCGGATTTCGACGAAACCATTTTGTTGGGTCCGTGATGTCAAATTATTGCTAGGTTTCAAATTTCATTATTTTTCGAATTAATATGTGAGCGTGGCAAAGGAAAACGCGTTTGACCAGTTTTAGTTGATTTTAATCGACTGGAAAATGGCCATTTTTCAAACGGTCTCAGAATTCGACGAAACTAGTTTTGTTAGGACCGTATCGTCAATACGAAGCTAGAAAATATTTTTCTGGGATTTATAGAGTTCGTATGTGACCCAAGTAAATTGAAATGCGCGTTCAAATTCAATATATAGAGTTATATGTTGATTTTGACGAAAACTGATCGAAACGAGCGAATCAGCCTAAGATACATATCCCATTGTGTTCGGAATGGGGGTAATTGGCTATGGACAACAGGCGGTGGGCCTTGTTTCGAGGTCGAATGAAAAGGTTACCTTTTGGGGTTAAAATAAAATTATAATTAAAATTAAACTCCCCCCCTCTCCTTTATTTACTCAGCCCCCCCCCCCCCCCCCCGATTCATTTCCCAGTTTAGAAAAAAAAAAGGGGGGGGAGGAGCTCGTCGCTCCTCCGATCGATCCCCCACCGCCGATCCTCCTTCCCAGGCGGCGCGCCGACCGAAGACCCACCCCCCTCTCGCGATTGCCGTTCGAACACCCCCCCTCCTGGAGCCTCGCGATACCCCCCCTCCTGGAGCCTCGCGATACCCCCCCCCCCTCGACTGACGCGCAGCACCCCCCTCTCCAGTTTTCGTCTGTAAGTTTTTATCTATTTATTTTATTTTATTTATTTTTCAAATTTTCAGTTATCGTTCTATTTGATTTTAAAACTGATTTTTAGATTTGAAAACTGAAATCTATTTGATTTTTAAAAATAGATTTTTAAAAATGAAAAGGCAAGATTTTTAACATGAAGTTAAAGCGATAAAAATCGGATTTTTAACATGAAGTTAAAGCGATAAAAATTCGATTTTAATATATTGAATAGCGTGGTAAAAATTCGATTTTTATATATTGAATAGCGTAGTAAAAATTCGATTTTTATATATTGAATAGCATAGTAAAAATTAAATTTTTATATATTGAATAGCGTAGTAAAAATTCGATTTTTATATATTGAACAACGAAGTAAAAATTCGATTTTTATATATTGAATAGCATAGCAAAAATTCGATTTTTATATATTGAATAGCGAAGTGAAAATTCAATTTTTACATATGTAGAGAATACGGGCAACAAAGATGACAAAAAGGCGAGAACGATGAAGATTTCTATAAATGAAGTGTCGTGAAGTTGGATAGCTATTGGTGAGAACTTCTCACTCTTCAATTTCTTTTTCTAGTTATATATATACTAGGATGCAGACGGTGCTTAGCAGCACCCGACACCCGTCATCCACAGACCATGGATGGCTTGTTTGTTTTATTGTTTGGTTGTGTAGTTGGTTAGATTATTTGGTTTGAATTGAATTGTTTGGTGAAATGAAATTGATTTGATTGATGTGTGAACGGCGTGGGCCTTCACTAGACCGGGGATAAGGCTAGGCCTTGTCCCGTTTCTAGTATCGTGCCGTTTTGCCGCCGAAATTTTCAAAAATAAGTTAGAAAAATAAAGATAACATTTTATTTAATAAATGAACCGAATAGAATATTCATAGGTTGAATAAAATAGTTTGATCGTTAAAAATATAATTTTTAACGTGAATGTGAATAAATAAATATTCATTTACAAACCAGACGGTTTGTTTATGTACACCTATATGAAGGACATTGATTGGGACGATAAATTTTACACATCGTCCAACTGCACAAATAAAAATCTGAGTTTGATTGCTTGAAACCCCACACGGGTATTGAGATGATATTTGACGTACACTAATCCCGATTGTTTAGTTGTATGTCGATCGATTGATTGACAGGCTGTTATAACCGTTGAATATTTATATTTGATGCTTATACAGTGTAGAATGCACTTTGGATGATGGTTGATTATTCATCATTGTTGATATGTACATGTGTTGTAGAAAATCCCTATAATTAACATTATATGGTAATTGTTTGGGCCTCATTCCAGTTTTGAAATAGAAATATTTGAAATGAAATATTTGAATAGAAATATTTGGAAAAGAAATATTTGAAGTAGAATATTTGAAAATTGAAATATATGAAGTCGCGTTGATAGATTGACGCCATTTTGACGTGAACGATATTTATATCGATTTTATTCAAATTGAAGTGAATATTAAAGTGAATTGAAATTCGAATTTAATTGAGTTGATTTGAAATTTGAAATAAACTGAAAGGGTTTAAAATTCGAATAGAATTGAAATGGAATTGAAATCGTTTTAAAATGAATTCGAATAGAAATGAATTTGAATTGAAATTGAGTTAACTTGAAATTCAAATTGAATTGAAAATGAAATGGAATTAAAAATCGTTTTGAAAAGAAAATCGACGAGGTATATGTTATATATATATATTATATATAATATAATGGCCTGAATAGAACGCGCCGCGGCAGTTCGCGAATTTCGACCATTAACTTCGAACGAATATTACGGGAGATCCGACCGTCGGATTCTCCTAAAACCAGAACCGTTGGGTTCGTATCGAAAAGAGCTTTCTAACAAATATTAGAAATTAGAAATCTAACGGTTGGATTCGGAATTATGTCCAAATCAAATTTGAAAAAGGTCGCTGTAAGTGCAGTTCGATGGCCGTTGATGGAAATCGACTGTACAGGCCTTGATAAATTATTAAAAATAGTAATAATTTGTGTAAAATCATAAGAAATGATTTAGAAAGAATTGGGATGAAAAGCTCCATATTTGAAAAGATAAAAATAGGTTTTTATTGAAATGAACTAGGTTTGAACTAGAATTATAATTCTATTTATTTTTAAATAAATAAATTGAATTTGAAATGGTTTTGAAAATAACCAGAATTTCCAATGATTGCATTGGAATGGATTTGAATCGAAATTGTCTTCGGAATATTTCGATGTTGGATTTCGTGATTATACAGATGTTGTTATGGAAATTTGGAAGATAAAGATATATATATCGTTATTTCCAATACGATATCTGTTGGTCGTAGAATTTGATATTGAATATAAGCCGATATATTTTCTATTCAGAGCCTTGTATTTAATATCAAATGTGATTTGGGTTTGTTGTGAATGGTGTCTTGACTAACACTGTTCTTGAACTTAGTTAAGAAAAGATTAAATCTTTTTATTTGGATTTAATGAAGTGTACCAATTAAATAATATTTAATTGGAATTGAATTGATATTGATTTTTGGGTTTATCGTGGATAGTGTCTCGTTCTTTAACCCGATAATTAATGGAATGTGATTTTGGGTTTATTGTGAACTGTGTTTTAAATGACACTGATTCTTTAACCCAGTTAAAGATTAAAACTAAGTGGAGTTTTAATGAATCTTTAATTAGATTGAAATGATCGAGAATGGAGTATCACCAGTTCTACTCCAGGCGATAGTTAAATCTTTAATTAGATTTGAACGTGAAATGGTAATTGAATTTACCGATAACACCGTGGTGTTAGATATGAAGTAGGACCAGTTTTACTTCATGGGATTAATAGGTTGGGGTTGGGAAATTAAAACAAATGATTACTTCGGTAAGGTTCATTAACCCCGACTAGTTGAATCGAAATTCAAAAGAAGATTTGAAAATAAATTTTAATGATTTATCTTGGATAAAATTAATGGGAACCTTTCCCTATGAATGTGAAATTTAGAAACTAACTGTCGGTTAGCTAAGCAGAATGGTTTTCTGGATATTGATCTGATGTTGGTTTCGGCCTTCGGGGTTAATATTTGGGGAATTATTCTCTTGATTAATTCACGGTTAGTGGCTGATGAATTGGAATGAGGCGTATGTTGTGTTCGTGTAACACTTATTTAAAATATACGCGAGTTATTCGGAAAGACCGGGTTTATCCCATTCTGGAAAACTGATACGACGATAAGTCGAAGATGAAGACGATGGTCGAAGACCAGAGGTCTTCACATTGTTTGGATAATTGCTGATGGTCTTGATTGGGTTGTACACCCAAGAAGATGGAAACAGTTGGTGATCGTCCAGACGTACTTGGAGATCGATGGATATGCGGGGTACTAGGTGCCTCCGGTTTCGTTCAAACCCAGAACGGACTTGTAAATGGACTGTGTGTCTGACATTGGATTTTAGTCTGTGTGATTGATTTCTATTAAATATATATCTGTTTGGCGGCGGAGAATTTATTCTCTTTCTTAACGCCCTTCTCTGAGACGTACGAGCTCAGGGGCTATATATTGATGGATATCAATCGCATGGAGTGAATTGCCTATGTGGCATGTCTAAGTGGCAATTGATCAAGGCTTCTGTTGAAAAGCAAAGTCTTGTGGTGATGATCAAAGCACAGCCTGTGTGGCACAGCTTTGTGTAACGTGAATTCGCGAGCCTCGCACCCCGGTTGTGAACCAAAAACGGGAGAGGACCTCAGGTAGGGCATGCGTTTTCTTCTAGCTAGGGTGGTGTCGGTGACCTACCAGCCCTGACATTTATATACTTTTCACCTGTGTGGTTGTTGCTGTTGCGAGGAGCCTCGGTTAGATCGGACGATCCGGGTCCGATGGATCCATTCGTTGGCTCATTTACGCCTTAAAGGGCAGGGAAACGCATGTTCAGGAATTTTAATCCACATCGGTGGACCGGCCCTGACGATCCAAGGGTCACTCGAGCTCTGATCCTGAGGGGCGGGCTAGAGCGTCTCGAATCGGTTGAGGACTATCTTTTGCCTCAGTTCATAGATGGAAATCCAATTTCCAAATACGTGACTCTTTCGGTTTTAATTGTAGAACTAGTATGGCGATATGATATATGGTACCCATGCCGCCTATGATTGATACTTATGATTTGAAGTTGTTTTATACACTATGCACTTATAATAGTATCAAATGATTTGTTTTAAATGTATCAAGCATTCTTGGCTATTATAAGGTAAAAACCCTATCCCCCGGCTTGCGTTGCATTGTGTGATAGGACCTGGGTCTTATAATAGCTTCATTTTTCTTTATTTAGCATTGCGCTATTGTTTTATGCACTGGTATTCTTGGGAGGAAACCCGTTCCGTGTTATACGGCGTGGTCCCTTGATTTACCTAACTTTAAAATAAAGATCAATAACTGTTTTAGTTCTCACACCAGTCACATGACTGACCTGGAGTTTATTGTTTTAACCTAAACTCTGGGTGCCCCTATTTTGACACGGGCAGCTTGTAGTTTTGGTTTTGCAGATTTATATTCACAGGATCCTGGTTTACAGCTGGAATGATATCCGGAAAGCTTTGTATCCGTATGTCTCCTTCAGTTGTGTATTGTATTATTTTCCGCTGCTATGTAGTGTATCGTAATCTCTGATATTTCTGTGTAATATTTATTTGTTTATACTCTGTATATTCTTGTAATCTGATGCATTGTTGTAATATACATTGAAATGTTCTTCCGTCTGCGTTCTATTTTGTGGCTTGTTCTCGACTCAATCCGCTCTTTCTCATCTCTTCGGAGACCGGGGAGGTTTGGGTCGTTTCATCGTGGTATCAGAGCTTTGGTTTACAAAGTAGAGAACAGGACACAATAGAACCAAACGAAAGAATTCATCAGAAATTGGATTAGTAAAATCCAATGAGAATGACTCGTTTGAGATAGGATCAGTAGTATCCTAGAACGAGTGTGAAGAGTATATTTTTAAAGTGAAAACAAATTTTGTTTTGAAAATTTAAATCAACTATTCGTATTTGATTATTTATTCTATATTGATCGGGACAATCCGATATATAAAGATTTTGCATATATGTCTTGCAAACGTGTATTCGAAGTTCTAATGTACTGGATAATTATAGAATCGCACTCTAGTACCCGGGGATAATTCTGGTGATGGGGCACCATCGCCAGTATTTATTTTCGAGTTTCGAAAGTGAGATTTCTATATATTTCCTATTGACTGGTGTGAGAACCGAAACTAGATAGGGCCTATTGTTGTGATTTGGTATCAAAAATGTAATTTTTGACCATATATCAAAGTTATGCATTTGAAAAGCTAATCAACTAATTGATTGATGTTTGTGTTGTTTGGCTATTTGTTTGAAATTTTGAACCATTACGCCTAATAGAACCAAATATTGACTTGTATTGAAAATTGGTCGCATTTGCTTGTATATACATGTACTTACATTGAACAGGTCATAGCAAGGAGGCTAGAGTAGAGAATAAAATTTGTTTGCCCGACAAATAGGTACATGTTTACTATAATTTACTGTTTTGTTTGGGTGATGATGATTTTATGAGCCTATTGGCTAGCCGCTTGGCTTTTTCTTTTTCTTTTTGAGATCAGAAGGCCTATATGGCAATTTCGGGATTTTCCCGTGGCTCCCGGTGCAGGGGAGGTTATGGCGAAATTTTTCGAAAATTCCGGGTGTTAGCCAAATTTTTGAAGAATTTGAAAATTCTCAGAAACTGAAAAGTCGGAGAATGAAAGCCAAATCGAGCGTAGAATTGATTGATCAAACCACTTTCGACTTTGTTCCTTTTCGGGGACGAAAAGTTTTAAGTGGGGGAGATTGTAACAACCCGAAAATCTGGGCCAGTTTAAAATTTTTATTTTGGCAATTTTAGCGAATTTTGATTATTTAAAATGAATTATTTTAAATAATATCGACGAGAAATTTATTTTGAATTGAATTCGACGTATATATTTATATATGTCATCGTTAGAATATAAATAATTATATATAATTATAAAAGGAATTGAAAAAGGCGCGGTAGTTCGATAATTCGATTTCAAACTTCAATTGAATGTACCGGGTGCAAAACAATCCGGATTTTAGTGAAACCAAAAGTAATAGGACCTAATTGAGAATATCTTTCCAACGAATCCGAAAAATCAAAATTTCATAGCGGGAATCAAAAGATATGTCCAGTTGAAAATTCTGAATAGTCGCTATGGAATTCAGGCCCTTAAAAATGGAGATTTTGCAAACGATCTCGGATTTCGACGAAACCACTTTTGTTGGGTCCGTGATGTCAAATTATTGCTAGGTTTCAAATTTCATTATTTTTCGAATCAATATGTGAGCGTGGCAAAGGAAAACGCGTTTGACCAGTTTTAGTTGATTTTAATCGACTGGAAAATGGCCATTTTTCAAACGGTCTCAGAATTCGACGAAACTAGTTTTGTTAGGACCGTATCGTCAATACGAAGCTAGAAAATATTTTTCTGGGATTTATAGAGTTCGTATGTGACCCCGGTAAATTGAAATGCGCGTTCAAATTCAATATATAGAGTTATATGTTGATTTTGACGAAAACTGATCGAAACGAGCGAATCAGCCCACGATACATATCCCATTGTATTCGGAATGGGGGTAATTGGCTATGGACGACAGGCGGTGGGCCTTGTTTCGAGGTTGAATGAAAAGGTTACATTTTGGGGTTAAAATAAAATTATAATTAAAATTAAACTCCCCCCCTCCTTTATTTACTCAGCCCCCCCCCCCCCCCCCCGATTCATTTCCCAGTTCAGAACAAAAAAAGAAAAAAAAGGGGGGGAGGAACTCGTCGCTCCTCCGATCGATCACCCACCGCCGATCCTCCTTCCAAGGCGGCGCGCCGACCGAAGACTCCCCCCCTCCTCTCGCGATTGCCGTTCGAACCCCCCCCCCCCTCCTGGAGCCTCGCGATACCCCTCCCTCCTGGAGCCTCGCGATACCCACCCCCCTCCTGGAGCCTCGTGATACCCCCCCCCCCCCCCCGCCTCGACTGACGCGCAGCACCCTCCCTCTCCAGTTTTCGTCTGTAAGTTTTTATCTATTTATTTTATTTATTTTTCAAATTTTCAGTTATCGTTCTATTTGATTTTAAAACTGATTTTTAGATTTGAAAACTGAAATCTATTTGATTTTTTAAAATAGATTTTTAAAAATGAAAAGGCAAGATTTTTAACATGAAGTTAAAGCGATAAAAATCGGATTTTTAACATGAAGTTAAAGCGATAAAAATTCGATTTTAATATATTGAATAGCGTGGTAAAAATTCGATTTTTATATATTGAATAGCGTAGTAAAAATTCGATTTTTATATATTGAATAGCATAGTAAAAATTCGATTTTTATATATTGAATAGCGTAGTAAAAATTCGATTTTTATATATTTAACAACGAAGTAAAAATTCGATTTTTATATATTGAATAGCATAGCAAAAATTCGATTTTTATATATTGAATAGCGAAGTGAAAATTCGATTTTTACATATGTAGAGAATGCAGGCAACAAAGATGACAAAAAGGCGAGAACGATGAAGATTTCTATAAATGAAGTGTCGTGAAGTTGGATAGCTATTGGTGAGAACTTCTCACTCTTCAATTTCTTTTTCTAGTTATATATATACTAGGATGCAGACGGTGCTTAGCAGCACCCGACACCCGTCATCCGCAGACCATGGATGGCTTGTTTGTTTTATTGTTTGGTTGTGTAGTTGGTTCGATTATTTGGTTTGAATTGAATTGTTTGGTGAAATGAAATTGATTTGATTGATGTGTGAACGGCGTGGGCCTTCACTAGACCGGGGATAAGGCTAGGCCTTGTCCCGTTTCTAGTATCGTGCTGTTATGCCGCCGAAATTTTCAAAAATAAGTTAGAAAAATAAAGATAACATTTTATTTAATAAATGAACCGAATAGAATATTCATAGGTTGAATAAAATAGTTTGATCGTTAAAAATATAATTTTTAACGTGAATGTGAATAAATAAATATTCATTTACAAACCGGACGGTTTGTTTATGTACACCTATTTGAAGGACATTGATTGGGACGATAAATTTTACACATCGTCCAACTGCACAAATAAAAATCTGTGTTTGATTGCTTGAAACCCCACACGGGTATTGGGATGATATTTGACGTACACTAATCCCGATTGTTTAGTTGTATGTCGATCGATTGATTGACAGGCTGTTATAAGCGTTGAATATTTATATTTGATGCTTATACAGTGTAGAATGCACTTTGGATGATGGTTGATTATTCATCGTTGTTGATATGTACATGTGTTGTAGAAAATCCCTATAATTAACATTATATGGTAATTGTTTGGGCCTCATTCCAGTTTTGAAATAGAAATATTTGAAATGGAATATTTGAATAGAAATATTTGGAAAAGAAATATTTGAAGTAGAATATTTGAAAATTGAAATATATGAAGTCGCGTTGATAGATTGATGCCATTTTGACGTGAACGATATTTATATCGATTTTATTCAAATTGAAGTGAATATTAAAGTGAATTGAAATTCGAATTTAATTGAGTTGATTTGAAATTCGAAATAAACTGAAAGGGTTTGAAATTCGAATAGAATTGAAATAGAATTGAAATCGTTTTAAAATGAATTCGAATAGAAATTGAATAGAAATGAATTTGAATTGAAATTGAGTTAATTTGAAATTCAAATTGAATTGAAAACGAAATGGAATTAAAAATCGTTTTGAAAAGAAAATCGACGAGGTATATGTTATATATATATGTATATATATATATATAATATAATGGCCTGAATAGAATGCGCCGCGCCGCGGCAGTTCGCGAATTTCGACCATTAACTTCGAACGAATATTACGGGAGATCCGACCGTCGGATTCTCCTAAAACCAGAACCGTTGGGTTCGTATCGATAAGAGCTTTCTAACGAATATTAGAAATTAGAAATCTAACGGTTGGATTTGAAATTATGTCCAAATCAAATTTGAAAAAGGTCACTGTAAGTGCAGTTCGATGGCCGTTGATGGAAATCGACTGTACAGGCCTTGATAAAATTATTAAAAATAGTAATAATTTGTGTAAAATCATAAGAAATGATTTAGAAAGAATTGGGATGAAAAACTCCATATTTGAAAAGATAAAAATAGGTTTTTATCGAAATGAACTAGGTTTGAACTAGAATTATAATTCTATTTATTTTTAAATAAATAAATTGAATTTGAAATGGTTTTGAAAATAACCAGAATTTCCAATGATTGCATTGGAATGGATTTGAATCGAAATTGTCTTCGGAATATTTCGATGTTGGATTTCATGATTATACAGATGTTGTTATGGAAATTTGGAAGATACAAATATATATATCGTTATTTCCAATACGATATCTGTTGGTCGTAGAATTTGATATTGAATATAAGCCGATATATTTTCTATTCAGAGCCTTGTATTTAATATCAAATGTGATTTGGGTTTGTCGTGAATGGTGTCTTGACTAACACTGTTCTTGAACCCGGTTAAGAAAAGATTAAATCTTTTTATTTGGATTTAATGAAGTGTACCAATTAAATAATATTTAATTAGAATTGAATTGATATTGATTTTTGGGTTTAACGTGGATAGTGTTTTAAATAACACTCGTTCTTTAACCCGATAATTATTGGAATGTGATTTTGGGTTTATCGTGAACTGTGTTTTAAATGACACTGATTCTTTAACCCAGTTAAAGATTAAAACTAAGTGGAGTTTTAATGAATCTTTAATTAGATTGAAATGATCGAGAATGGAGTATCACCGGTTTTGCTCCAGGCGATAGTTAAATCTTTAATTAGATTTGAACGTGAAATGGTAATTGAATTTACCGATAACACCGTGGTGTTAGATATGAAGTAGGACCAGTTTTACTTCATGGGATTAATAGGTTGGGGTTGGGAAATTAAAACAAATGATTACTTCGGTAAGGTTCGTTAACCCCGACTAGTTGAATCGAAATTCAAAAGAAGATTTGAAAATAAATTTTAAAGATTTATCTTGGATAAAATTAATGGGAACCTTTCCCTATGAATGTGAAATTTAGAAACTAACTGTCGGTTAGCTAAGCAGAATGGTTTTCTGGATATTGATCTGATGTTGGTTTCGGCCTTCGGGGTTAATATTTGGGGAATTATTCTCTTGATTAATTTACGGTTAGTGACTGATGAATTGGAATGAGGCGTATGTTGTGTTCATGTAACACTTATTTAAAATATACGCGAGTTATTCGGAAAGACCGGGTTTATCCCATTCTGAATAACTGATACGACGATAAGTTGAAGATGAAGACGATGGTCGAAGACCGGAGGTCTTCACATCGTTTGGATAATTGCTGATGGTCTTGATTGGGCTGTACACCCAAGAAGATGGAAACAGTTGGTGATCGTCCAGACGTACTTGGAGATCGATGGATATGCGGGGTACTAGGTGCCTCCGGTTTCGTTCAGACCCAGAACGGACTTGTAAATGGACTGTGTGTCTGACATTGGATTTTAGTCTGTGTGATTGATTTCTATTAAATATATATCTGTTTGGCGGCGGAGAATTTATTCTCTTGCTTAACGCCCTTCTCTAAGACGTACGAGCTCAGGGGCTATATATTGATGGATATCAATCGCATGGAGTGAATTGCCTGTGTGGCATGTCTAAGTGGCAATTGATCAAGGCTTCTGTTGAAAAGCAAAGTCTTGTGGTGATGATCAAAGCACAGCCTGTGTGGCACAGCTTTGTGTAACGTGAATTCGCGAGCCTCGCACCCCGGTTGTGAACCAAAAACGGGAGAGGACCTCAGGGAAGGCATGCGTTTTCTTCTATCTAGGGTGGTGTCAGTGACCTACCAGCCCTGACATTTATATACTTTTCACCTGTGTGGTTGTTGCTATTGCGAGGCGCCTCGGTTAGATCGGACGATCCGGGTCCGATGGAGCCATTCGTTGGCTCATTTACGCCCCAAAGGGAGGGGAAACACATGTTCAGGAATTTTAATCCACATCGGTGGACTGGCCCTGACGATCCAAGGGTCACTCGAGCTCTGATCCTGAGGGGCGGGCTAGAGCGTCTCGAATCGGTTGAGGACTATCTTTTGCCTCGGTTCATAGATGGAAATACAATTTCCAAATACGTGACTCTTACGGTTTTAATTGTAGAACTAGTATAGTGACATGATATATGGTACCCATGCCGCCTATGATTGATACTTATGATTTGAAGTTGTTTTATACACTATGCACTTATAATAGTATCAAATGATTTGTTTTAAACGTATCAAGCATTCTTGGCTATTATAAGGTAAAAACCCTATCCCCCGGCTTGCGTTGCATTGTGTGATAGGACCTGGGTCTTATAATAGCTTCATTTTTCTTTATTTAGCATTGCGCTGTTGTTTTATGCACTAGTATTCTTGGGAGGAAACCCGTTCCGTGTTATACGGCGTGGTCCCTTGATTTACCTAACTTTAAAATAAAGATCAATAACTGTTTTAGTTCTCACACCAGTCACATGACTGACCTGGAGTTTATTGTTTTAAGCTAAACTCTGGGTGCCCCTATTTTGACACGGGCAGCTAGTAGTTTTGGTTTTGCAGATTTATATTCACAGGATCCTGGTTTACAGCTGGAATGATATCTGGAAAGCTTTGTATTCGTATGTCTCCTTCAGTTGTGTATTGTATTATTTTCCGCTACTATGTAATGTATCATAATCTCTGATATTTCTGTGTAATATTTATTTGTTTATACTCTGTATATTCTTGTAATCTGATGCATTGTTGTAATATACATTGAAATGTTCTTCCGTCTGCGTTCTATTTTGTGGCTTGTTCTCGACTCAATCCGCTCTTTCTCATCTCTTCGGAGACCGGGGAGGTTCGGGTCGTTTCAATTTTATGGAATTTAGTAAAGGCAGAGAGGCAACATGGTGGCAGGATAAGAGAATGGGTAAGGTTCTATTGTGTGATATGAGGGGCTATATATAGTTTCCTGTGTGAGCATTGGTTGATGGATTATTCGATTTAATCCAGGCCTTTTATTTATATATATATATACCTTTTAGAAAATCCTAACCACATAGATTCTTAGGTTGTTCAGCCGCCAGGCGGTCGACCAACGGTTAACACCCCTTTCAGGAGGCAGTCACCTCCTGATCGCTGAAACGCCCAATAAACCCTATGGCGATGAGGTGTTAATTTAATTAATATGTTGCTTAAATTTCTTAATCTTATTCCTTATATAAAATATCCTTTGTCCCCATGATCTTATCCTTATTTCAAATTTCGAATTCTCCCTCTTTATTTTGAATATATTTTGGACATATATATTACCCAAATAATTATATATATATATATATTCTGAGTTTTACTGTCTAAATTCATTTGTTCATAACTTCTTCATACATTGACCATTTTCAGCATATTATATATGAAAATGATTCAGAATTTCGCCACGAATCCAAATAAAAGAATTTCATAGCCAAATTCCTAAACCTGTAAAATCTCATTTTCCAAACTTATTATTTATTATTAATATTTATGTATTTTACAAGGTGTTACATTCCCCTCCCCCTCCTTAAAATAGATTTTGTCCTGAAATCTGTTTAAGGGGCGAAAATAGAACTTGCTAGAAACATCCATGTTGTACATCCATGTTATTTTTAATTCATCCATAAACATCCATGACTCGTAATGGTGATGAACTGTAGCCCACTAAAGTGAGCTCTATCCTAGCATATAGGGGTAATAAGTGATGCAATATGTATGAAAACAACCTAATTATGCATGTATTTCTATATGAGTGCGTTGTGCAACGGTGTTGCATCATTTTCTAAATCCAATCTAGCAATCACTATGCATCCAGAAACGTTAATTTGAGGAAACTTTACCTCAGAAAAGCTTTATTTGAGTCAGTCTCATCTTATCCTCGGTCTCTCATGTGCTTTCCGCAAGATCATTCCCCCATTGTACTTGGACGAGGCGAACGGTTTTGTTGTGGAATCTCTTGATTCTGGTCTCTACAATCCTTGCAGTGATACGGGGCACCCTAGACTCCAACTCGAATTTTTCTATGTCCCCAATTTCATCAAGCTCGAGTCTGATAGTAGAATCATGAAGGAATTTTCTTAGATGAGATACATGAAAAACATTATTGATTCGCGATAGACGCTTTGGGAGATCCACTCGATAAGCCAAAATGTCGTCTTCTCGATGACATGAAAAGGCCCAATAAATCTGGGAGCCAACTTCCTAGTCTTCTCAAACCGAATAGTTTTCTTAAGAGGGGATACTTTTACGAATACCAAGTCTCTAACATTAAACTCAATTTCCCTCCTTTGCTTATCGGCATACGATTTCTGACGGTCTTGTGCTGCCTTCATTCTCTGCCTAATCAAGGATATCTTTTTCGTGGAATCACGGAAACGAAGTCTGGTCCGAGTAGAACCTTGTCGGTAGTTTCCCACCAACAAGTTAGCGATTTTCATGGCCTCCCGTATAGCGCT
Organism: Allium sativum; assembly: GCA_030737875.1. Taxonomy (NCBI): domain Eukaryota; kingdom Viridiplantae; phylum Streptophyta; class Magnoliopsida; order Asparagales; family Amaryllidaceae; genus Allium; species Allium sativum. The sequence goes on from CM060926.1 coordinate 1,023,782,491, forward strand.
TTGAAAAGGGCCACACCAATCGTCGTTTGAAAACTATTGTCGTACGTGAACTCCATGAGTGGTAGGTGTTGTTCCCAAACTCCTCCAAAGTCAATGATGCAAGCTCTGAGCAAGTCTTCCAAGATCTGATTTACTCTTTCTGTTTGGTTGTCAGTCTGTAGATGATAAATTGTGCTTAGGTTAAGGGTCGTTCCCAATGTTGCTTGTAGGCTTCACCAAAATTCTCTTATGAACAAGGGATCTCTATCACTCACAATACTCGATGGGATACCATGTAGTCTGACTATCTCTTTGACATATAATTAGGCTAACGAGGCTGCAGTCATTGTCTTCTTGACTGGTATAAAATGGGAGCTTTTGGTTAAACGATCTACCACAACCCAAATGGCCTCATTCCCCTTTTGGCTTCTAGGAAGTCCATCTACAAAGTCCATGGAAGTATGTTCCCACTTCCACGTGGGGATCTAAAGGTAGCAACAATCCTCCAAGCTTCATTTTCTCCACCTTGACTTTTTGTCACATCAAACATTTGACCATGAACTCGGCTACATCTCTCTTCATTCCTCCCCAATGGAGATTCCACTTCTTATCTTTGTACATTTTATCCCCACCGGGATGTATGGTCATTTTTGACCTATGGCACTCCTCTAGAATTTCTTTCCTCATCCCTTCTTCCTTAGGGATGTAAAATCGTTCATCCCAAAGTAAACTTCCATCATCACCGATCGAATATCTAACCGAATGGGGAAAGGTATCCTTCTTTCCCAATTTCTCCTAAGGTTCCTTAACTCTTCATCAAGGTCTTGTGCATTTGGAATTCTTTCTCTTAGAGTAGGTCTAACTATCATGGCTCCAAGAAAACCATTAGAAGTGGTTGGTGAGGGTTGCAAATTAAAATTATACAGAAACTCTAATTACTTCCATTCTATTATCGCATTCAAAGTCGCATGTTTCCTACTAAAGGATCCACCACAACATTCCCTTTTCCTGGGGTATACTGGATCTTGAAATCAAATGAGGAAATATATTCCATTCATCGTTGTTGTCTCAAGTTTAGGTCACGTTGAGAAAATAATCACTTAAGGGATTTATGGTTAGTAAAGAGTTCAAATTTCTCCTCTAAAAGATAATGCCTCCACATTTTAAGGGAAAACACTACTGCAGCTAACTCAAGGTCATGAACCGGGTATCTCTTCTTCGGGTCCTTGAGTTGTCTACTAGTGTAAGCAACTGCTCTTCCTTTTTGCATAAGGACTGCTCCTAAACCAGTCCTACACACATCGGTGTAAACTGTAAACAATTTTGAACCATCGGATATAATTAGGACAGGTGCGCTAGTTAATACTTCCTTTAATTTCTTAAAGGCTATATCACATTTATTACTCCAAGAGAACACCAAATTCTTCTTTATTAATTGGGTTAAAGGAGTACAAATCTTTGCATAGTCTTTTATCAATTTACGATAATATCCGGCAATCCAAGGAAGCTTCTTACTTCCGTGGAATTTCTGGTATCCTTAACTCCTTGATTGCCTCGATCTTCGCGAGGTCTATGGCCAAGCCTTCAGTCGACACAATGTGTCCTTAAAACCTAACTTCTTCCCTCCAGAAATGGCACTTTGAGAATTTTGCTTTCAATTGGTTCTTTCTTAATATCCTTAACACTTTTCTCAAGTGATTTTCATGCTATTTACGATCTTTTGAAAATATAAGGATATCATCTACGAAGACTACCACAATTTTATTTAGAATGCCCCTAAACACTTTACTCATGAGGTCAACAAAGAAAGCGGGTGCATTCGTTAGTCTGAAGGGCATAACTTCCTATTGGAACAATCCATCCGTCGTCCTAAACGTAGTTTTGTCTTTACTATCCTCCGCAATTCTTAACTGGTAAAATCCAGTAGTAAGGTCTTATTTGTAATATACTCGGTCTCCTCCCAAGTGGTCAAAAAGTTCATCGATTCTAGGTAAAGGGTACCTATTCTTTTTGGTCAATTTATTAAATTCGCTATAGTCCACATAAAGTCTTAAAGATTTGTCTGCTTTGATAGAAGATACAACAGGTGCACCCCATAATGAGGTACTTCATCGAATGAAACATTTTTGCAACAACTATGAAATATTCTTATCCAACTCCCTTCTTTCTTTAGGCTTCATGTATCTCAAGGGTAGTGCTACAAGTCTAGCGTCCTTCTCTAGGTTAATACGAAAAGAGATTTCTCTATGGGGTGGAAGTCCCGTGACTTCCTCAAAAACATCCAGGAAATCACAAACTATAGGGACCGAAAATGGTCCTTCAGAACTAGGAGATAAAGGAATATAATAAGGCTTTATCGTTGTTATGAACATTATAAGGAATATGTATGATACGTCCCCCTCGGCTCTTAAGACGAATGATTCTCTTATCACAATCTAGGACGGCCCCATAAAATGATAGCCAATCCATACCTAAGATAAGGTCATAACCCATAAAATCCAATGCAAACGCTTCGCAATGGAACTCGACATTGTCGATCTCCAATACTGGGTCTTTGCAAAACAGTTCAAGATACTTGGTTCCTCCGATAGGGTTGGCCACCTCTATCGGCCTATAAGAGATAGATGTGGGAAGGTTCAATAGATTAACTAGTCTATTAGAGATAAAAGAATGAGTCACTCTGGAATCAAACAAGGTGTATGCAAAATTTCCTAAAACAGAAGTTATACCTTCATGTTCGTGTTGCCCTTGGTCTTTTAGGGGTCGACTTTGAGTAGGTGTTGTCTCTGTTACATAGTTCTGGCCACTTTTGATAACTTTGGTCATTGGGCAGTCCTTAGATATGTGTCCTTCTTCATGGCAGTTGTAACACTTTCCTTTGAATTCTTCCTTCACCAACGAGGTACTACAATCCTTGGCCTCATGGCCCTTGCGGTTGCACCTCGTACAAGTCTTTGCTTCCTTTTTGAATTTGTTTCCTTTCTTCTTGTTCTTTCACCATTCCTTCTTCTTATTCTTTTTGGAACTTCCTTCCCCTTTCTCACCTTCTTTTTCCTCCTTGGAACCTTCAGTAGTACATATGATAGTTGTCTCTACCTGGGTTTCAAAAGTTGCCCCAAACGTTACTTGGGTTAATAAATTTCCTTCAGCGGGGAGTTTAATCCTTTAACAAACCTCAAGGATTTGTTCATGGTGGTGTCTACTAAAACTCTCCCGAACTTACATAATTCGGTGAATTTGGCTACGTACTCTTGCAATCTGAAGCTTCCTTGCTTGAGGTAGATGAATTTCTCTAATTGGATAGTCATTTCTGACCTTAGCAAAAACTTTGCTTCAAAACGGGATTTGAATTCAAGCCAGGTAAATATCCGGCCCTCGTTCTCCACAGAGACAAAATTCCACTATTCAAGGGGCTCATCTTTCAAGTGTGAGGCTGCAATTCTCCTCTTCACTTCATAAGGTCACCCAGTAGCTTCAATTTTTTTTCACAGTCCATTAGCCTAGACCGGGCATTAGTTAAACTTTCTTTTCCAGTGAAAGTTTTCCCTCCAAGATTCGTAAAGGTCTTATAGTAGCGAGAAAAGTCAAAAGATACCTCAGCGGCAAGAGTTGAAGGCACCGTTGGGGATGGATTAGCAACAGGGACCTGTTCCACAGTACGGAGATATTGTTGGAACCATTCTGGCAAGTATCGAGGCCTTGCCTGGTTACCCTGCTCAGTAAGATTTTCAGCCATTCTACTATCTGGAAAGAAAAGGAAGAATCCTTTAGTGGATACTCCTAAGATAGTATTTAAGCTGAAAAAGGAAGAAAACGATAAAGATGCCTAGTATAAATGTGTATGCTTATTGGGGTAAATATATATATCATATATATAGTTTGAAAAATATTTTTTTTCAAATTACAAATATGCCTCTCAAAAGTATAATTCCCTTATAATCGGGTAACCTATGCTCTGATACCAAATGTAACAACCCGCCCGGAATGGGCCTAAATTTCAACCTAGAAAAGAAACTTAGAGCCATTCTAAATGGGTCATTGGTTCCTGTAAGGATTACATTTGCACATATAATATATAAACATATACTTTGAATGGAATTCTCACATAGCGAAAGGAGAAAATATAATACTGAAATAAGATGTACCACTTATTCAAATATCATAGAAGTACATCAGTCAAACTTACATCTGTTCAATGGGTACATCAAATAATTCATTCTCACATGTTTCCAAAAGAAGTAAAGTAATAACTACTAATAATAGCATAACAACTTCATCTTCTTCTTCAGCTCCAATCATATCTTCGTCTATGGATTTTACCTCACCTGCTGACCTATTGGATATGTAAAATTTTGTGTGACTGAAATATGGTGTTACTTAATGTCCATACCCTATATTTTTAGCAGGTTACATATGTCAAGGTATGTCTATGTAGCACACAAGATTTACACAAACATAAAGTATCTAACCAATAAGGTGGATATCCAAGTCAATCGCCCATTAGTGTTTTTAGGGTAAAGACCCAAAGAGGTGGGCATTCTCGGTCACTTATGGCCTCGTTAAAGGTGGATTCTTGTGATCTCTTATAACCCTGATGCGGACCCCTAGCCACTTGAGACCCCGTCCTAATACGTCGATGATCTTAAAGTCTATACTCTCAATTGTAATATAAGAAGTAGTATTGCGAATGTTACTACTTAACTGATATTACAGTAGGACACCGACATTTTGAATGGCAAGTTATGCCTTTTGGATTAAAAAATGCACCTTAAGTATTTCAAAAATGGATGAATTCTATGTTCGGGCATTTACCTTTTACGCTTGTATATATAGCTGACATTCTAGTTTTTTTAATAGTGCTGAAGAACATAAAGAACATATTTTAATAGCAGTCCAAATCTTATTACAAAATGGTGTAATTCTTAGCCCTAAAAAAATACAATTGTTTAAAAAGAAATTGAATTTCTTGGGAAGAAAAATAAATATGGCCAAATTGAACTTCAACAACATATCTACACTAAAATAAAAGATTTTCCTAATACTTTCAAAACATTAAAAAACTTCAAAAATTTTTAGGACCATTAAACTATGGTAGAAAATTTATTCCTAATCTATCAGCAATAACACAAAATTTGCAAAAAAAAAAAAAAAAAAAAAAAGATGAAAATTTTCTTGTCTTTTCATGTTTTCTAGCACTTCTTTTATCCTTTTAAGGTCTTCTTCATCCATCTCATAACCTGGTAAGAAGACCGGCTGCAAAATTAATATAGCCAGGAATGTATTTAACATCATAATTATAGATTTCTAAATACATTGCTAGTCTTATTCTTCTAAGGTTTTCTTTAGGTTTATTAACAGTTTTTCTATTCGAAAACTGAGCAACAAACTTATTACCGGTTTCAATTATAAATTGTCTATGCAAAAGGTAAAATTTTAAACTTTTTATTGCTATTGTAATGACCCAGGTTTTCGCGATCCTGGTTATTGACACCAAACACGATGTCGACTATCCAAGCATCGGAAACACCGGATAGTCCATGAAAGAAATTAGAGGGTGAGAATAGATAAGATAGAAACTTAGAATAGAAGAAGAAGAAGAACATACAACATCAGAGTAAACACGAACCTCACAGCGGAATGAACAACATATAATAGATAACATATCTTTGAAATAAAATCAGTATATATATATAGTAACATTACCAGAGTATAACACTTACAACACAGCGGAATAAACAATAGCAATATAATCCTGAAGCCTCCTGCTCCAAGCTCTCCCAGTATATCTGTAAAATCCTGACTACTTGACTGCCCGTACAGAATTGGGCACCCAAGAGTTTAGGGAAAACAAAACAAAATAAACTCTGGGTAAGTCATGGGACTGGTGTGAGTAAAAAAATATTAAAAACAGTAGAGTAATTAAATGACATCTCATAAGACCACGCCGTATAACGAAACGGGTTTTTCCCTTATGAGAATCCAAATCTATTTGATTTAACTTTCAAGTCATTTTGAAAGAAACAATGATCTTTTATATCAAAACTCTTTTGATATTATAATAGTGACTACAACCACAATATAATAATCATCTAGTGAAACGCTTTCATCTCACATTCCACATATATAGTATACAATCAAAACCGCGAGCACTTATTCGGTAATGGATTTCCAAGATAGTGTACCTCTAGCAAGGAATACACTAGGTTCAATAAGAACATCTTGCAACCCGGCCACACATGACCGACCACTCATTTCGCTTGAGTGTATCGAATGTAAATCACCAATGGTTGGGATCAGCAACCGTTTCCCGAAAAGGACAGCATCGAATTGATTAAAGAAGGAAATGAATATTCTTTAGATAGGTGATAATACACCCTAATTGGAAGCAACCCACTTAGCCATGCTGCCTGCCCGATTTTCGTCGTTTCCCGGTTGTGAGGCTAGAGGCCACGCTTATCTCTGACTGATCACACAATTATTCACATTGAATGTCACATCGTCATACCTGCCAAATCACAAATTGATTTCCCCAAAAATACAACGGGTATACAGCTAAGAGAAACGAATTCCTCCACCACCAAACGTACATACGTTTGAAGAGATCAATTTACGTGATCCATTAAATATACTCTGTCAGACATTCTTCCATACAGGTTGTCCTGGGACTGGACAAACCGAAGGCACTATTCTGTAAATCCATCTTAGGTAATTTCTACCTAGGATTTGACAGAACGACCCTTGCGCAAACTCTGTCTTCAATTATCTTCATCATATTTGATCGCAACGCTAACGCCCATACAGAGCGGTTTTCAGATAATGAATCTGATCCCGGTCTCTCCGTATTGACGATGGAAAAATGGTCAAAAACTTCGATAGTCGGTGATTTAATTATCAAAGAAAAACATGTGTACAAACAATGATATTATATCTAGATGGAAATTCTAGCGATCAATAATCAATCATCATTTATCTCTTAAATTCATTTATCATTAATTTATTCATTTACCCATTTCCTATTTCCATATATATACAGAAATTCTTATTTTCTAAATTTAGAAAATATACCTTATTAATATTGGAAAACATTTCCATTTCTTACTTTCTATATTAGAAAACATTTCTGATTCTTATTTGGAAAACATTTCCAAAACTCCTACATTTGGATTTAACAGATGTTTAAATAAAACATCGCTATGCCAACTCAAAACATTACACTTATTAACTAAATTCACTTAACCAACCTTCACTATCGAACCTTAACCATTCCTTAGTTAAAAATGGAGTCAATCAAGTTGGGGTATAACTACCTCTTAGACCTTAACTGAACAATATTTTTAACCTCGAAATAGACAAAGTTCAACTTTTAAATCCTTAACAAACTTCCTTAAGTAACTCTCTTTCGAATAAATCTCTATTTGATAACTCTTTCCTTCGAATAAACTATATTCGATAATCTCTCTTTCGAATAACTATATTCGATTAACTCTATTCAATTAACTCTATTCAATTAACTCTAATCGATTAATTCTTATCAATTAACTCTATTCGATTAACTCTATTCGATTAACTCCTTTCGAATAAACTATATTCGATTAACTCCTTTCGAATAAACTATATTCGATTTACTCCTTTCCTATCTTATTCTAATTCCCCTTTGAATTTCTACTTCAAATCCGATCATCTTTATAAATGTTTTTATTTTCAAAACATTTATTTAATCTATTATTCAAATAAAATATGAATAACATTTCTTTTATAATTTCCTTCTTCGCAAAATGCTTACCTTAATCCATTATTCATATTCAATATGAATAACATATTCTTTATATAATTAAAACAGTTTGGTTTTGTATTTAAAATAATATCTTACTTTAAATAATCTATTTATACTTCTATTTATAAACAATTCATATAAAATCTTATTTTATATTCAACAATTTAATAATTCCATCTAAAATTCTCGTTAACACTACGTTCATATTCAGTTTCAAATATCGATGTTAAAATCGATTCTTACTTCTCTATATAAGTTCTGACTTATATATTCCATTTATCCACTGATAAATAATTAACTTAATTTATAAAATATTATTTATAAATTAATCTTCTTCCTTTATCTGTTTTACTTCTTTATATAAGTCCAGACTTATATATCTTTATTTATCTAATGATAAATATTTTCCTAAATTTAAAAATATTATTTATAAGTTATTCTTCTCAATTCATCTGTTAAAAACATATTTTTATTTAATATCTAATTTAAATAAATCAACTCAAATTTCTTTTATAGTTTGAAATCCTCTTTTTATAATTCTATATTTATTTCCCAAACATTTCCTTTTAAAAAAATCTTATTTATTATATAAATAATTCCTTTTATAAAATTCTATTCATTTTAAAAATATTTCTTTTTATAAAATCCTTTGATTTTATAAAAATCTCTTTTTATAAAATCCTTCGATTATATATATATATATATTTCTTTTTCAATATAACATTGAAAATTCCCTTTTTATATTCCAGTATTTCTCATGGTATTTAAAATACCAAATAACAATGATCAATATTATTCTAACACACATCGTCAACAACAGATTATATATATCACATCATATATCACAATATATGAAAATAGCAAAATAAATGTTTAGGAATCCAGTTGGATCCCTCCAACCTATTTCTCTACATATAACATCAATTTCATTTCAATATGAAATATTTTGATAAACAAAATCATTATTTGATTAACGATTTATATATTATATCGTTATTTATAATTTCAACCAACAATTCAGCAATTCAACCAAATAGCCATCACACAATAGTCAATCATTATTTATCATTACTAGATTATATTTATAAAATATAAATTGATTAGAGTTAGTGAGATTTACTCACATTGGATGGACATCGTTAAATAACGATTAATTATCTTTGATTCAGAGGGATGTTTTATTTTGCAATAAATTGTAATGAGCTCAAATTCACTCCCAATCAATTCCATTTGTAGTTGTCGTCCATACGATCCTAACGGATCTTTTTTTTTTCTGAATTCCGTTGACATATGAAATAGTTATTGAATTTACAATCTTATATAAACATTAAATAGCAAAGTGATTTTAACTTAAACCTTAAGGGCCTTAACCTTTTTTCATCGACCCAAAACACTTTTGCACCGACCTGTTTAGCCTTCCCCCTTCTTCTTCCCAACATCAGTAAACCCGCTGCCTCAAGCCATTTCCACCACAACAAACTCCAACATCTCCGTCTCTAGTTGTTTTAAAAGCAAACAAAAATAATGAAAATTCATCACTTCGAAAACACTCCTACCCTATACTCATAACATCAAACACAATCCCCATTTCTCTGACGTGGCTTAAGCTTGCTCACGAACTGTACTGCTCCACAAATATCCATGTCCATTCACGTAACTTAACACCTCCATTTCTTCTTTGTTTCATCACTAAACTCCACACTGATTTCACCAAACCCCTTCTCTTCCCTTCCTCATCCTCCTCATGTCAAGGATATACAACTCGAGCTCATGAAACCCAATTTGCATCGCAACAGGTATCATGCAACATACAGAGACATCAACATTTTTTTCCACCGAAACCACCCAGACTTTCAACGCAGCTTCCATTCAATCTCCTAAACCCAAAACTAATCACAATAACTTGAATCGATGATTAAAATCTACGAAATCAAAAACCCTAGCTGGTTAAAAACCACGCTATCTTGTTTTTCACCGAACTCAAAGGATGCAGAACCCCTCAATATGTATACCAGGACATAGAGAAACACTCATGGATCATAGATATATAAGTATTTTGATTTATAGGAATTTATCCTATTTGATTTTTTGAAGATCAGGTTCCTCGTTTGGAATAAGAAAACTGACGGTGGAAAGATTGTTTGACCTCTGAGGAAAAGTTTAGGGTTAGGTAGAGTTAAGGTTTATTTATAGAAAAAATTTAATATTTTAAATATTCGAATTTTATATTAATATTTATCTTAGCGTTGTCTACCTTTATTGTTAAAAAAACCCTATGATCACATACGACACCCAAAAATCATGCAGTTCGACATTACAGACCAAACGAAACTAGTTTCGTCGAATTCCGACTTCGTTTGCTCACACAGCGTATTTTTAAAGCCACATTATTGTTTAATTTTCACATTAAAATCTTGTACGGCCACATACTGACTTCAAAAATCATGAAAATTGTAATCTAACGATAATTTAATATTGCGGATCCAGAAAAATTAGTTTCATCGAAAACGGAGGTTGTTTGCAAAACTGGCTATTTTTAAAGCTCTAAATAAAACCATTTAAATATTAATATATTTAAATATAAATAAATTTATATTATCGTATATATTCACAATAGAATATCATACAGGTCCAATTGGATTTATAACTCGATATTCAAATGCCGGTTGAATCGATATTCAGTTTATATTGAAAAATCCATTTATAATATATATAAATCATTGTAAATTATAAAGGAATTCCATAGCGACTTTTCTAAAATTTGATTTGGACATAACTCAAAATCCACATGATGAAATATCGATTTTTCTCTTCCATTAGAAAAATATAGCTCACCAGCTCCGAACGTTTCTTGTTTCACAGAAATCCGATTTAAAACGGATTCTATATATTCATTTAAAGTTCGAATCGCCAAATTACGAACTGCTGCGCCATTTCGAGCTCGATTATAATTATAATATAATTTATACGTTCAACCGTCGTTAATTAAATATATTCGTTATCGTAATTCAATTTTAAACTGAATTATATATTTTGAATTGCCCAATTCACACAATATTGCCATTTCAGCTAATTCTGATTATTTCATAATTAAATATATTATTTAATTATTATATTAATCAAATATTCAATAGTTATTTTTATTTAAACCATTTAAATTACCAAACCATATTTTAAATAATTAAATAAAAATTAATTATTATACCATATAAAATTACGGGACGTTACATTCTTCCCCCCTTAAAATAATTTCGTCCTCGAAATTGCTAAGGTAGAAAACAAACCCTATTCACTGGGTTAAAAATTATTTGTTTACTATTATCTTCAGTTTCGACTGAACCAATCAATTTCAATTAAAATATTAATTTATTCCTACTAATGAAAATTTTCAAAAATCCTAACACCTTAAATTTTCAAAAAAATTTGCCAGCAACTCTTTTGTACTGGTCAATCGGTACAACCACAACTCACCTCTCTAGGCCTTCTTCAACCCAAAAAAAATCAAACAGCCAAGCGGCTTGCCAATTCGGCTCATAAAAATCTCAAACCCATATATAATATAAACCGGTACCATTTTGTCGGACATATCAATATATCCTTTCCATGTGTTATCAATTCTGCATATACCAATGTCATCCCAATCATTCGGTTATACCCAAGCTGAATTATGTTCTTAACTCAGATTCCATTTTTAATTTCAACTCTTAACTTACCAATCCAATCCCATTTCGGATTATCTTTAATCCAATCTAATTCAATATTTTCTATCTCGATTCATTATCCACTTAACTGGTTTCAATTCAATTTCTATTTCTATTTGCTTTTACAAATTCTAGTTTAATTTGTTTTAATTCAAACAATCTTCCCCAGGGAATTTCAAACAGTTTAGCTTTTCTAAAACCAGATATCCTTTTCAGGATTCAAAACAACTCGCTTTCCACAAAACAATTCAAAAACAAAATCTTTGGTAGTAATCCATTACATAGCAACTCGAAAATGACACTGATGATGTGGCCATCATCATCGGGGTTATTTTCCAGCTATCGAAGTGAGTTCAATAATATAACAATTTCAAAACCATATTTAAACATTTCCATTTTGAAATCATTTTCAAAATATCCTTCACAATTCTGGTAAACAATTTAAAATCTCCCAGGATTTTAAAATTCTCATATATATAATCCAATTCCATTTACAAACATTTTTCATGTTTTCGGAATTTTAATTCTAATTCTGATTTAAATTCAGATTTAATTCATTTGATTCCATATACTACACTTATATGAATTCTGATTGGTTATTTACATAACCATTTAATTTATAATCTTACTTGATTATAATAACAACCAATATATACAATATATTATAATCATTCCAATATAAATCCTTTATATCAAAATATAATTTTGGGTAAAATTATTTCATTTACCCTCTTTTCAAAACATATCGTGTCGGTTCATCGTATTCGAGTGTTTAGAAACTCCTACCGATACAGTGGATCAAACTGATTGACCAGAACTCATAAACAACTCAACCAATAAATCTCCACAATAAAAAATCATTTTTATATCAAATAACAAATACTTTCACTTGTATATATACACTCAACTCAATTTAGGGTATTACTAACCCCATCTCTACTGAGTTACGCCACAAAGCTAAGGTAATTCACTTAACCTTTAGCTCTGATACCACTATAACGACCCGGGTTTTCGCGATCCTGGTTATCGACACCAAACACGATGTCGAATATCCAAGCATCGAAAACACCGGATAGTCTATGAAAGAAATTAGAGGGTGAGAATAGATAAGATAGAAACTTAGAATAGAAGAAGAAGAAGAAGAACATACAACATCAGAGTAAACATGAACCTCATAGCGGAACGAACAACATATAATAGATAACATATCTTTGAAATAAAATTAGTATATATATACAGTAACATTATCAGAGTATAACACTTACAACACAGCGGAATAAACAATAGCTATATAATCCTGAAGCCTCCTGCTCCAAGCTCTCCCAGTATATCTGTAAAATCCTGACTACTTGACTGCCCGTACAAAATTGGGCACCCAAGAGTTTAGGGAAAACAAAACAAAATAAACCCTGGGTCAGTCATGGGACTGGTGTGAGTAAAACAATTTAAAAACAGTTGAGTAATTAAACGATATCTCATAAGACCACGCCGTATAACGGAACGGGTTTTTCCCTTAGGAGAATCCAAATCAATTTTATTTAACTTTCAAATAATTTTGAAAGAAACAATGATCTTTTATATCAAAACTCTTTTGATATTATAATAGTGTCTATCAACCACAATATAATAATCATCTAGCAGAACGCTTTCATCTCACGTTCCACATATATAGTATACAATCAAAACTGCGAGCACTTATTAGGTAATGGATTTCCAACAATGACAAGGTATGGAACCACCTTCCGATAGTGTACCTCTAGAGAGGAATACACTGGGTTCAACAAGAACATCTTGCAACCCGACCACACATGACCGACCACTCATTTCGCTTGAGTATATCGAATATATGTCACCAACGATTGGGATCAGCAACCGTTTCCCGAAAAGGACAGCATCGAATTAATTAAAGAAGGAAATGAATATTCTTTAGATAGGTGATAATACACCCTAATTTGGAAGCAACCCACTTAGCCATGCTGCCTGCCCGATTTTCGTCGTTTCCGGGTTGTGAGGCTAGAGGCCACGCTTATCTCTGACAGATCACACAATTATTCACTTTGAATGTCACATCGTCATACCTGCCAAATCACAAATTGATTTCCCCAAAAATACAACGGGTATACCGCTAAGAGAAACGAATTCCTCCGCCACCAAACGTACATACGTTTGAAGAGATCAATTTACGTGATCCATTAAATATACTCTGTCAGACATTCTTCCATACAGGTTGTCCTGGGACTGGACAAACCGAAGGCACTATTCTGTAAATCCATCTTAGGTAATTTCTACCTAGGATTTGACAGAACGACCCTTGCGCAAACTCCGTCTTCAATTATCTTCATCATATTTGATCGCAACGCTAACGCCCATACAGAGTGGTTTTCAGATAATGAATCTGATCCCGGTCTCTCTGTATTGACAACGGAAAAATGGTCAAAAACTTCAATAGTCGGTGATTTAACTATCAAAGAAAAACATGTGTACAAACAACGATATTATTTCCAGATGGAAATTTTATTGATCAATTGTAACGACCCAGCGGGTTTCGGCCCCGAAAATCGACATAAATACCCTTACTGTAACTCATGCCGATCCTCCAAGCACCGAAACACTGGATAGTTATTAGAAAGAATTTAGAGGGTGAGATAAGAAAGAAAGAAATATTAGAATAGAAGAAGAAGAAACGCAACACAGAGTCTCACATCGCAGCGGAACAAAATATAATACAGAAATAATCTTTATTGAAAGCTTTAAAATACTTACAGTATCAGAGTACATCATACCATGGGACAGTTATAATAGCCTGTTCCCATATACAACACACAGCGGAATAGTAGTAATATCATACGTCTGGACTCTTCCAGCTCGTCTCTTCATAGCAGTCGATAACCTGAACCTGTACAACCCGGCCTAACCCGAGCATTTACAAAACACCGGGTCAATCTGGTGAACCAGAGTGAGATAAACTCGCACAGTAATAAGGGTGAACCATCCAATCATGATTTTAAAGTTCAAAATCTTTTCAAAAGAAAAGGATAATCGTAAGACCAAATCCACACATAAATACGGACGGTTTTTACCTTACGATAACCCAAAACAGTTTTGAAACCAATATCTTGTCTGATATTATAATAATGTCTAAACACAAGTAAATAACAATCTAGTGGAATGCTTGCATCTCACGCTCCACATATATAGTATACAATCAAAACCCGCAGGCGCTTATTGGAGATTGGATTCCAACTTGACAAGGTATGGGTCCACCTTCCGATAGTGTATCTCTAGAGACGAATACACAGGGTTCAACAAGAACTTCTTGCAACCCGGCCCTCACATGACCGACCCCTCATTTCGCTTGAGAGTATCGAATGTATATCACCGACGGTTGGGATCAGCAACCGTCTGCCCGAAAAGGGACAGCATCGAAACATAGATTAAAGAAGCAAATAGGATTTCCTCTAGATAGGTGATCATACACCCTAATGGGAGCGACCCACTTAGCCATGCTGCCTGCCCGATTTTTGTCATTCCCCGGTTGATGAGGCTTGAGGCTTAGATTAGCTTTTGAACATCTGGTCATCATTCACTTTGAATGCCACATCGTCAGATCCGTCAGATATCACTAATTGACGTCCACAAAAATACTCTAGCTGGAAGCTAGAGAATGGCAATTCCCTGCCAACAACTATCGTACGTTTGAAGAAATCAACGTACGTGACCCTTTGGGAATACTCTGTCAGACACTCGTCCATACACGTCATCCAGGAACAGGATGAACCGAAGGCACTCTCCTACCGCATCCAATATAGGAATCACCCCATGGATCAGTAGCGAGAAGTCCTTGCAACCCGTTGATTCCAACTACGACAGAATCACAGCTTATCTCTGCTTGCCAGGCAGAGAATATTAGTGGTTCTTCCGTTTATGAAGATCCACGGTCTTCAATGCTCCATCTCGATCATCTCCTGATATCTTCACGTATTTGTTAGTCGGAATGGTTTTCGAATGAATTCGATCCCGGTCTTTCCATACCAACAATCGTATTGGTCAGATTTGATAGTCGGTGTTTTAACTATCAAAATATACAGTGTTTCAATCATGACACTCAAATGAGTTCACTGGTTCAGTATTCAGCATCACTTGGCCTTTAAATCACTGATTTACTTTTGTTAAATAAAACTTCTAACTCTTTTAGTATTCAAAGATACGATATTTGAATAATTCTAATTCGATTTAACTCTAATCGATTAACTCTATTTGATTAACTAATACTCGACTTAAAACCATTCGCTTGACTCTAGATCACAGCGATCACAATGGTTACGCCTGATTCCCTCAGGAAACATCCGACCGCCGTAGGCTATCTGCAGCCCTGCGAATTACGCTAGCAGTCGTACGCAATGGCAACTTACCTTGAATACTATGTTTGACTAATTCTAGCTCGAATAACTATATTCGATTACCCACTTAAATCTTCTTTCAAATCATCTTTTAAATTCGGAAATCCATTAGTTTAACAAGGAAATTTATAACACATATGTTATAACAATAGCGTTATAATTACTATTTAGTTTTACAAAATAACAGCGCTATAATCGCTGTTTAGGTTTACAATTCATTTACTATAGCAAAAGCGCTACAATCGCTATATTAGATTTACAAAACATATATTATAACAACAGCGCTAAATTCGCTGTTTTAGATTTTCAAAGCATATCCACTAACGTCTCTTACGATTACCAACTAATACTATCTTCAGATAATCCCGATGTTGTTCAAGTTGGGGTATTTTAATTACCTCTCAGACCTTGACCAACAACATTCTTATCCTCAGATAAATGTCAGTTATAATCAATACCAAAATTCCACTCCAGTCTCAAAACAAATCCCATTTATAAATTGGGTTTATTTATACAATCTTATGACCCATTTCTTTATCCCCAAATTTCACTTTCTACCGATCTCCTTTCAATCATTTTCAACCCTTATCCACTTTGGAGGTCTTATTTCCCTTGTCCCATTTTTACTTGATTTCACTCTCACGTAACGTTAATGTAAAGTTAACGCTTTACACTTTACATCTCACTTAAAACCTCTGGTTTATAATAAACCCTTTTATCGTAATCTCCTTTCACTTAATTCATATAATTGAGTACATATATTTCTTTTCACCATTCAATTGGCTTGCATCTCACATTCGGTCACTTTTTAAATGGATTCCCATTTAAAATATATTCCTAAATTTATCATTAATTAGAATAATAACTTATTTCAATCATTAACTACTTCAGTAGTTAATCCCTTTATTAACTAAATTAAATATTAAATCCCTTTTAAATACTTATTTAAATTCAAATAATATCCATTTAACTATTTTAGTCAAAACACATTAACTTGATAAACAATTCTAATTCCAAACGGTCGATTTAATTAACTCAAAAACTTGATTACCTCATTAACCGATTTCAACAATCCTCGCTTAAAAATATAATTAATTTAAATAAAATCTAATTATTTGTTTTCTTTACAAAACAATGATCAAAGTTTAACCCTTTCAATTCATTTCTTATCTTCATACTTGAAAATCTGATTAACATCAGCATATACTTTATAAAATAAACCAACCATAAATCAAGGTCTTAAATAAATAAAATATTTATTTAATTCCCTTTTATACTTTATTCAAATAATATATTTCAAGATCTGAGTCCAGTTATAAAATAAACTTTATAACTTCACTTTTATCGACTCACCTAACGGTGAATCCATATCTATAAACCGATTGATTTTTAAAGGCCATACTCTGCCAAACACTTAACCAATATCACCTATTGGTTCAAACCAAACAGAGGTTGAATATTCAATTAATAATCAACCATCAAATCAATCACACAAACAGATCAGTTCATATATGATAATATGAAAATAAATAATACATTTGAGGAATCCGGTTGGATTCCTCCAACCTGTTCTTCCCTGTATTCAAATGGTTATCTCAAATCAGACCATTCAGTTTTGTTTAACTGATAAATTAAATAACGACCATTTAACATCAACCATAAGCAATTCAAACAATTCAACCATTTAAACATGTTTATAAATAAACATGACCAACCAAGGTGAGTCACCTTTATTGGAACCGATCGTTAAAAATAGCGATTTGGTATTTCACTGAAATTAAACACAGTTTAATTTCATCGGTTAAATCAACAGTTAAATAGATAACTAGCAAAGCAGTCAACCATTGGCAAGCAGAGCACACAAAATAAAAACACCCAATTTATATAAAATATAAAAAGGGTAACTGAGTGAGTTTAACTCACCTTATTCCTGATTCGCTGGTAAATAGTTCATTTCAGTTAATTTAAACAAGTGTTTAAATTTAACCGAAAATCACAGTTGACTCCAATCACGTCCATTTTGGTTCCATGACATATATCGCGTCAGTATGATTCCAGTCCCGCTTTGTTTGTCGAATTCTGATAACACAGGTATAAGTTATAATAATACGATTAATTAAAATAATTGTTTTCCTCCATTAACTATTAATTTACTAAATAAACTGTTAATTACTTTTGGGTTGTGGATAATACGGTCCATTGGTTATGTTTCCTCCCGGTATACGTTTGTCTTGTTAACCCCAATTCTGCAACAAAATATGATTCCAGTTTTAGTTATCACTAATTTACTAAACTAAATACTACTTAAGTACATAATTAATTACGTTTAGCACTTTTGGTTGAGCTAAAATGGCCCGAAATCCCTTCGTTAGTTTCCTGCTTTGTCTTCGAGGTTCAAACATCACGTTGGAAGTTCCTGCGTTACCAAAACATTAATTAACAAATTTCTTGATTAGTTTAATTATCCCGTAATTTATATTTACATAAACTTAAGTATTGGTTCAACGTTTTTACCAGGCAATTCCCCTTTAATTATATAGAACCTGCTCCTTCCTGAAATAAGCTTCTGTTATCACTAACGAATTTAAACTCAGTATTACTTAATTATATTTACTAAACTAATTACTGTTGGATCAATATCCTACCGGTTTTCAAACTAGGCTGACCATTCTGTTGGTTTCCTGCTACAGACCGTAACCCGTACCCTCTTCAGCACCCTTGCCTTTGTTCTGAAACACAAAAGCATGCTGGCACTTCAAGGGACCACCGCTCCCTTTTGTTTCAACGTCTCAACCTTTCACCTCCATAACGCAACTGCAATGCTCCAATCACCTCGCCGAACTCCCATGCTGAAACCAACCTAAAGCCCATCGACTATCCCCAGACACTCTCTATCCAACCATTTACGTCAGAAACCCACCACGACTGTCCTTCAAACCTACCGCATTAACCACCACCATCGACCCGGCGCTGCTTGACACCGTCACTCAAGCTCCCCTGCTCTCCTGTCTCTTCTACGTTCATGCGGTTCTTTCTTTTTTTTGTTTTGTTTGGAAGACACGAGGCAAACATTATAAAAAGGGAGGCTTGGGGTTTATTTTGGTATGGCAGATTTTGGTTTGCTGGAGAGGAAAGTTGCCTTTCCTTTTTGTTTTCGACAGGAAAAGAAGATGGCTTGGGGTATTTATAGTTGACGAAACGTGGTAGGCACGGTTTATTTTTTCTTCCCTTTTTATATATTTTATTTATAATCCTAGGTCGGCCATATGCCTATAGTGTAACAGGTACAAAGGTGGGGATTTCAAAATTACGTGGTCGGCACGTATGGTACGGGTAGGCTACATTCCCATGTGAATAGTTTAATTCGAAGAGAAAAGTTAGGCTGAAGTGAAGTGTTGTCTCCTCTTTGTTCCCATTGTAGGTCCGCGGATGGGTTTTATAATGAAACTTCGCGGTGAAGTAGTTGATAAAAACTACCACAAACGATGTCTATTTACTGATAAAAAACTAATCTCAGTGTAAAAAGATATTCCGGATCCAATGGGAAAAGTTTCGTCTAAATCCGAGGTCGTTTGAAAAAATTTCTTTTATGAAACCAGAAATGAACACTCGTTTAATTTTTCCACGGTCACCAGATAAATCGAATCAACTCGAAACTACGAAGTCTGACAATAACTTTTCGATACGAACCCAACGACACTAATTTCGTCGCATTCTGAGACTGTTTGCCCGATAGGCTGTTTTTACCCCGAACCGCCCTACCCTTTTTGACGCCAAATTTCTCGATCTCTAAAAATAACAAACTATATATCTATCCTGACTCTAATCGACGATATGAACTCAACGGAACTGGTTTCGTCGGAATCAGAGTCCGTTTGCAAAACGGCTACTTTAAAGGCCTATAATTTAATAACGGTTTTCCATAGCGACTATTTCAAAATTTGATTTGGCCATAACTATCCAACTATAACACGAAATCTGGATTTTCCTCTTTCATATGAAAACTATCGTCAATACGGTTCCAACGTGTCTTGTTTCACAGAAATCCGACTTATATCGAACCCTGTATTCTCAGTTGAAGTTCAAAACTCCAATTTACGAACTGCACACCATTTTCAAGCTCGAATTATATTATATATAAATTATAACGTTCAACTTCGTTTTTAATAACGAATTAAATATTAAATTCCATTAATATTCCCAACATAATATTTAAAACTAATTTAAATATTCATATTCAAATGGTCAAAAAAACACGGGTCGTTACATTCTTCCCCCCTTAAAATAATTTCGTCCTCGAAATTGCTAAGGTAAGAAAGAACGTTATAAGCTCATTAACTTCCAATCTAATTTTATATTAAATTAGAAACCAATTCAATACTGTAAATAAATATTTTCAAAAATATCGAAAATTTTCTAACACTTTAAATTTTCGAAAAATTTCGCCAGCACCTCCTCTGTACGGCTCAATCGGTACAACTCCAACTCACCTTTCTAGGCCTTCTTCAATCCAAAAGAAAATGAAACAGCCAAGCGGCTTGCCAAATAGGCTCATAAATCACCAAACCCATATAAAATAAACGTGTACCTTTTTGGTCGAACATATCATTTTATCCTCTCCATCTGCTACCCTGTCAGCTTATACAAATGCATTCCCAACGAAATTCCAACTTTATCCTCAACCAAATCTTTCACGCGTCCAAGCCAAATCTCATTCTTAACTCAATTTCCATCCGTTATCCATTCCAACTCTTAACTTGCCAGTCCAACACCATTTCATATTCCTGTCTCCCAATTCCAAATCTGATTCCACTTGATATATTATATCCCGATTCAATTTCTAGTTAATCGGTTTCAATTCAATTCATATTCGCTTTCACAATATTTAATCTTGTTCTTGTTCAAACACTTTCCCTGGGAGTTTTTAAACAGTTCAGTTCTTTCAAAAATCAAATATTTCTTTCCAGGATTCAAACAACTTGTTTTTCTCAAAGCAATTCAAAACAAGGTCTTTGGTAGTAATCCGTCACTTACACTCGAAAATGAACACTGATGATGTGGCCAGCATCCTCAGAGTTATTTCCCAGCCATCGAAGTGAGTTCAATACTATATCACTTATCAAAACCAGTTCTAAACACTTTCATTTTGAAATCCATTTCAAAATACCAAATGAAGTACTCGTAAAACAATTTAAAATCTCCCAGAATTTTAATATTCTCGTATATTTAATCCAAATTTCTCTTTCACACTTTTCTAAGTTTCCACAATTTCAATCTAAATTCTGATTTAAATTGAGATTTAATTCATCTGACTGATTTATTACATTTCCACTAATCCTGACTAGTTATTTATAACCATCTTGATTATAATCTGATTCAACTATATTAACAAATTAACACAACCAATATATACATTATAATAATTTTAGTATATATACCTTGTTTATATCAAAATATATTTCGGGTAAAAATTTCCATTTACCCTCTTTCAAAAACGTACTGTGTCGAATTATTCTGTTCAAGAGTTTAGAAACACTTATCGACACAGTTTGCATTACTGTATCGACCAGAATTCATAAACTACTCGACAAACCAATCAACACAATATAAGACAGTTTTTATATCAATTTACAAATACGCACTCATATATATATACTCAAACTCAGTCTAGGGTATTACTAACCCCATCTCTACTGAGTCACGCCACAGTGCCAAGGTAATTACTTAACCAATAGCTCTGATACCACTGTAACGACCCAGCGGATTTCGGCCCCGAAAATCGACATAAATACCCTTACTGTAACTCATGCCGATCCTCCAAGCACCGAAACACTGGATAGTTATTAGAAAGAATTTAGAGGGTGAGATAAGAAAGAAAGAAATATTAGAATAGAAGAAGAAGAAACGCAACACAGAGTCTCACATCGCAGCGGAACAAAATATAATACAGAAATAATCTTTATTGAAAGCTTTAAAATACTTACAGTATCAGAGTACATCATACCATGGGACAGTTATAATAGCCTGTTCCCATATACAACACACAGCGGAATAGTAGTAATATCATACGTCTGGACTCTTCCAGCTCGTCTCTTCATAGCAGTCGATAACCTGAACCTGTACAACCCGGCCTAACCCGAGCATTTACAAAACACCGGGTCAGTCTGGTGAACCAGAGTGAGATAAACTCGCACAGTAATAAGGGTGAACCATCCAATCATGATTTTAAAGTTCAAAATCTTTTCAAAAGAAAAGGATAATCGTAAGACCAAATCCACACATAAATACGGACGGTTTTTACCTTACGATAACCCAAAACAGTTTTGAAACCAATATCTTGTCTGATATTATAATAATGTCTAAACACAAGTAAATAACAATCTAGTGGAATGCTTGCATCTCACGCTCCACATATATAGTATACAATCAAAACCCGCAGGCGCTTATTGGAGATTGGATTCCAACTTGACAAGGTATGGGTCCACCTTCCGATAGTGTATCTCTAGAGACGAATACACAGGGTTCAACAAGAACTTCTTACAACCCGGCCCTCACATGACCGACCCCTCATTTCACTTGAGAGTATCGAATGTATATCACCGACGGTTGGGATCAGCAACCGTCTGCCCGAAAAGGGACAGCATCGAAACATAGATTAAAGAAGCAAATAGGATTTCCTCTAGATAGGTGATCATACACCCTAATGGGAGCGACCCACTTAGCCATGCTGCCTGCCCGAATTTTGTCATTCCCCGGTTGATGAGGCTTGAGGCTTAGATTAGCTTTTGAACATCTGGTCATCATTCACTTTGAATGCCACATCGTCAGATCCGTCAGATATCACTAATTGACGTCCACAAAAATACTCTAGCTGGAAGCTAGAGAATGGCAATTCCCTGCCAACAACTATCGTACGTTTGAAGAAATCAACGTACGTGACCCTTTGGGAATACTCTGTCAGACACTCGTCCATACACGTCATCCAGGAACAGGATGAACCGAAGGCACTCTCCTACCGCATCCAATATAGGAATCACCCCATGGATCAGTAGCGAGAAGTCCTTGCAACCCGTTGATTCCAACTACGACAGAATCACAGCTTATCTCTGCTTGCCAGGCAGAGAATATTAGTGGTTCTTCCGTTTATGAAGATCCACGGTCTTCAATGCTCCATCTCGATCATCTCCTAATATCTTCACGTATTTGTTAGTCGGAATGGTTTTCGAATGAATTCGATCCCGGTCTTTCCATACCAACAATCGTATTGGTCAGATTTGATAGTCGGTGTTTTAACTATCAAAATATACAGTGTTTCAATCATGACACTCAAATGAGTTCACTGGTTCAGTATTCAGCATCACTTGGCCTTTAAATCACTGATTTACTTTTGTTAAATAAAACTTCTAACTCTTTTAGTATTCAAAGATACGATATTTGAATAATTCTAATTCGATTTAACTCTAATCGATTAACTCTAATTGATTAACTAATACTCGACTTAAAACCATTCGCTTGACTCTAGATCACAGCGATCACAATGGTTACGCCTGATTCCCTCAGGGAACATCCGACCGTCGTAGGCTATCTGCAGCCCTGCGAATTACGCTAGCAGTCGTACGCAATGGCAACTTACCTTGAATACTATGTTTGACTAATTCTAGCTCGAATAACTATATTCGATTACCCACTTAAATCTTCTTTCAAATCATCTTTTAAATTCGGAAATCCATTAGTTTAACAAGGAAATTTATAACACATATGTTATAACAATAGCGTTATAATTACTATTTAGTTTTACAAAATAACAGCGCTATAATCGCTGTTTAGGTTTACAATTCATTTACTATAGCAAAAGCGCTACAATCGCTATATTAGATTTACAAAACATATATTATAACAACAGCGCTAAATTCGCTGTTTTAGATTTTCAAAGCATATCCACTAACGTCTCTTACGATTACCAACTAATACTATCTTCAGATAATCCCGATGTTGTTCAAGTTGGGGTATTTTAATTACCTCTCAGACCTTGACCAACAACATTCTTATCCTCAGATAAATGTCAGTTATAATCAATACCAAAATTCCACTCCAGTCTCAAAACAAATCCCATTTATAAATTGGGTTTATTTATACAATCTTATGACCCATTTCTTTATCCCCAAATTTCACTTTCTACCGATCTCCTTTCAATCATTTTCAACCCTTATCCACTTTGGAGGTCTTATTTCCCTTGTCCCATTTTTACTTGATTTCACTCTCACGTAACGTTAATGTAAAGTTAACGCTTTACACTTTACATCTCACTTAAAACCTCTGGTTTATAATAAACCCTTTTATCGTAATCTCCTTTCACTTAATTCATATAATTGAGTACATATATTTCTTTTCACCATTCAATTGGCTTGCATCTCACATTCGGTCACTTTTTAAATGGATTCCCATTTAAAATATATTCCTAAATTTATCATTAATTAGAATAATAACTTATTTCAATCATTAACTACTTCAGTAGTTAATCCCTTTATTAACTAAATTAAATATTAAATCCCTTTTAAATCCTTATTTAAATTCAAACAATATCCATTTAACTATTTTAGTCAAAACACATTAACTTGATAAACAATTCTAATTCCAAACGGTCGATTTAATTAACTCAAAAACTTGATTACCTCATTAACCGATTTCAACAATCCTCGCTTAAAAATATAATTAATTTAAATAAAATCTAATTATTTGTTTTCTTTACAAAACAATGATCAAAGTTTAACCCTTTCAATTCATTTCTTATCTTCATACTTGAAAATCTGATTAACATCAGCATATACTTTATAAAATAAACCAACCATAAATCAAGGTCTTAAATAAATAAAATATTTATTTAATTCCCTTTTATACTTTATTCAAATAATATATTTCAAGATCTGAGTCCAGTTATAAAATAAACTTTATAACTTCACTTTTATCGACTCACCTAACGGTGAATCCATATCTATAAACCGATTGATTTTTAAAGGCCATACTCTGCCAAACACTTAACCAATATCACCTATTGGTTCAAACCAAACAGAGGTTGAATATTCAATTAATAATCAACCATCAAATCAATCACACAAACAGATCAGTTCATATATGATAATATGAAAATAAATAATACATTTGAGGAATCCGGTTGGATTCCTCCAACCTGTTCTTCCCTGTATTCAAATGGTTATCTCAAATCAGACCATTCAGTTTTGTTTAACTGATAAATTAAATAACGACCATTTAACATCAACCATAAGCAATTCAAACAATTCAACCATTTAAACATGTTTATAAATAAACATGACCAACCAAGGTGAGTCACCTTTATTGGAACCGATCGTTAAAAATAGCGATTTGGTATTTCACTGAAATTAAACACAGTTTAATTTCATCGGTTAAATCAACAGTTAAATAGATAACTAGCAAAGCAGTCAACCATTGGCAAGCAGAGCACACAAAATAAAAACACCCAATTTATATAAAATATAAAAAGGGTAACTGAGTGAGTTTAACTCACCTTATTCCTGATTCGCTGGTAAATAGTTCATTTCAGTTAATTTAAACAAGTGTTTAAATTTAACCGAAAATCACAGTTGACTCCAATCACGTCCATTTTGGTTCCATGACATATATCGCGTCAGTATGATTCCAGTCCCGCTTTGTTTGTCGAATTCTGATAACACAGGTATAAGTTATAATAATACGATTAATTAAAATAATTGTTTTCCTCCATTAACTATTAATTTACTAAATAAACTGTTAATTACTTTTGGGTTGTGGATAATACGGTCCATTGGTTATGTTTCCTCCCGGTATACGTTTGTCTTGTTAACCCCAATTCTGCAACAAAATATGATTCCAGTTTTAGTTATCACTAATTTACTAAACTAAATACTACTTAAGTACATAATTAATTACGTTTAGCACTTTTGGTTGAGCTAAAATGGCCCGAAATCCCTTCGTTAGTTTCCTGCTTTGTCTTCGAGGTTCAAACATCACGTTGGAAGTTCCTGCGTTACCAAAACATTAATTAACAAATTTCTTGATTAGTTTAATTATCCCGTAATTTATATTTACATAAACTTAAGTATTGGTTCAACGTTTTTACCAGGCAATTCCCCTTTAATTATATAGAACCTGCTCCTTCCTGAAATAAGCTTCTGTTATCACTAACGAATTTAAACTCAGTATTACTTAATTATATTTACTAAACTAATTACTGTTGGATCAATATCCTACCGGTTTTCAAACTAGGCTGACCATTCTGTTGGTTTCCTGCTACAGACCGTAACCCGTACCCTCTTCAGCACCCTTGCCTTTGTTCTGAAACACAAAAGCATGCTGGCACTTCAAGGGACCACCGCTCCCTTTTGTTTCAACGTCTCAACCTTTCACCTCCATAACGCAACTGCAATGCTCCAATCACCTCGCCGAACTCCCATGCTGAAACCAACCTAAAGCCCATCGACTATCCCCAGACACTCTCTATCCAACCATTTACGTCAGAAACCCACCACGACTGTCCTTCAAACCTACCGCATTAACCACCACCATCGACCCGGCGCTGCTTGACACCGTCACTCAAGCTCCCCTGCTCTCCTGTCTCTTCTACGTTCATGCGGTTCTTTCTTTTTTTTGTTTTGTTTGGAAGACACGAGGCAAACATTATAAAAAGGGAGGCTTGGGGTTTATTTTGGTATGGCAGATTTTGGTTTGCTGGAGAGGAAAGTTGCCTTTCCTTTTTGTTTTCGACAGGAAAAGAAGATGGCTTGGGGTATTTATAGTTGACGAAACGTGGTAGGCACGGTTTATTTTTTCTTTCCTTTTTATATATTTTATTTATAATCCTAGGTCGGCCATATGCCTATAGTGTAACAGGTACAAAGGTGGGGATTTCAAAATTACGTGGTCGGCACGTATGGTACGGGTAGGCTACATTCCCATGTGAATAGTTTAATTCGAAGAGAAAAGTTAGGCTGAAGTGAAGTGCTGTCTCCTCTTTGTTCCCATTGTAGGTCCGCGGATGGGTTTTATAATGAAACTTCGCGGTGAAGTAGTTGATAAAAACTACCACAAACGATGTCTATTTACTGATAAAAAACTAATCTCAGTGTAAAAAGATATTCCGGATCCAATGGGAAAAGTTTCGTCAAAATCCGAGGTCGTTTGAAAAAATTTCTTTTATGAAACCAGAAATGAACACTCGTTTAATTTTTCCACGGTCACCAGATAAATCGAATCAACTCGAAACTACGAAGTCTGACAATAACTTTTCGATACGAACCCAACGACACTAATTTCGTCGCATTCTGAGACTGTTTGCCCGATAGGCTGTTTTTACCCCGAACCGCCCTACCCTTTTTGACGCCAAATTTCTCGATCTCTAAAAATAACAAACTATATATCTATCCTGACTCTAATCGACGATATGAACTCAACGGAACTGGTTTCGTCGGAATCAGAGTCCGTTTGCAAAACGACTACTTTAAAGGCCTATAATTTAATAACGGTTTTCCATAGCGACTATTTCAAAATTTGATTTGGCCATAACTATCCAACGATAACACGAAATCTGGATTTTCCTCTTTCATATGAAAACTATCGTCAATACGATTCCAACGTGTCTTGTTTCACAGAAATCCGACTTATATCGAACCCTGTATTCTCAGTTGAAGTTCAAAACTCCAATTTACGAACTGCACACCATTTTCAAGCTCGAATTATATTATATATAAATTATAACGTTCAACTTCGTTTTTAATAACGAATTAAATATTAAATTCCATTAATATTCCCAACATAATATTTAAAACTAATTTAAATATTCATATTCAAATGGTCAAAAAAACACGGGTCGTTACATCAATCATCAATCATAATTTATCTCTTAAATTCATTTATCATTAATTTATTCATTTACCCATTTCCTATTTCCATATATATACAGAAATTCTTATTTTCTAAATTTAGAAAATATACCTTATTAATATTGGAAAACATTTCCATTTCTTACTTTCTATATTAGAAAACATTTTTGATTCTTATTTGGAAAACATTTCCAAAACTCCTACATTTGGATTTAACATATGTTTAAATAAAACATCGCTATGCCAACTCAAAACATTACACTTATTAACTAAATTCACTTAACCAACCTTCACTATCGAACCTTAACTATTCCTTAGTTAAAAATGGAGTCAATCAAGTTGGGGTATAACTACCTCTCAGACCTTAACTGAACAATATTTTTAACCTTGAAATAGACAAAGTTCACCTTCTAAATCCTTAACAAACTTCCTTAAGTAACTCTCTTTCGAATAAATCTCTATTTGATAACTCTTTCCTTCGAATAAACTGTATTCGATAACCTCTCCTTTGAATAACTATATTCGATTAACTCTATTCAATTAACTCTATTTAATTAACTCTAATCGGTTAACTCTTATCAATTAACTTTATTCGATTAACTCTTATCAATTAACTCCTTTCGAGTAAACTAATTCTATTAACTCCTTTCGAATAAACTATATTCGATTTACTCCTTTCCTATCTTATTCAAATCACCCTTTGAATTTCTACTTCAAATCCGATCATCTTTATAAATGTTTTTATTTTCAAAACATTTATTTAATCTATTATTCATATAAAATATGAATAACATTTCTTTCATAATCTTCTTCTTCGCAAAATGCTTACCTTAATTCATTATTAATATTCAATATGAATAACATATTCTTTATATAATTAAAACATTTTGGTTTTGTATTTAAAATAATATCTTATTTTAAATAATCTATTTATACTTCTATTTATAAACAATTCATATAAAATCTTATTTTATATTCAACACTTTAATAATTCCATCTAAAATTCTCGTTAACACTACGTTCATATTCAGTTTCAAATATCGATGTTAAAATCGATTCTTACTTCTCTATATAAGTTCTGACTTATATATTCCATTTATCCACTGATAAATAATTAACTTAATTTATAAAATATTATTTATAAATTAACCTGCTTCCTTTATCTGTTTTACTTCTTTATATAAGTTCAGACTTATATATATCTTTATTTATCTAATGATAAATATTTACTTAATTTAAAAATATTATTTATAACTTATTCTTCTCAATTCATCTGTTAAAAACATATTTTTATTTAATATCTAATTTAAATAAATCAACTCAAATTTCTTTTATAATTCGAAATCCTCTCTTTATAATTCTATATTTATTTCCCAAATATTTCCTTTTAAAAAATCTTATTTATTACCTAAATAATTCCTTTTATAAAATTCTATTCATTTTAAAAATATTTCTTTTTATAAAATCCTTTGATTTTATGAATATCTCTTTTTATAAAATCCTTTGATTTTATAAATATCTTTTTTTATAAAGTCCTTTGATTTTATACATATATATATATATTTCTTTTTCAATATAACATTGAAAATTCCCTTTTTATATTCCAATATTTCTCATGGTACTTAAAATACCAAATAACAATGATCAATATCATTATAACACACATCGTCAACAACAGATTATATATATCACATCATATATCACAATATATGAAAACAGTAAAATAAATGTTGAGGAATCCAGTTGGATCCCTCCAACCTGTTTCCCTGCATCCACAGATGTTACACAATATAATATAACATCGATTTCATTTTAATATGAAATATCTGATAAACAGAATCATTATTTGATTAACGATTTATATATGTATCGTTATTTATAATTTCAACCAACAATTCAGCAATTCAACCAAACAGTCATCACACAACAGTCAATCATTATTTATCATTACTAGATTATATTTATAAAAATATAAATTGATCAGAGTTAGTAAGATTTACTCACATTGGACGGTCATCGTTAAATAACGATTAACTATCTTTGATTCAAACGGGCGTTTTATTTTGCAAATAAATTGTAATGAGCTCAAATTCACTCCCAGTTAATTCCATTGTGTAGCTACCGTCCATACGATCCCAACGGATCTTGTTTTTCTGAATTCAATTAACATATGAAATATTTATTGAATTTACAAGCTTATATAAACATTAAATAGCAAAGTGATTTTAACTTAAACCTTAATGGGCCTTAACCCTTTTCCATCGGCACAAAACACTTCTGCACCAACCTGTTTAGTCTTCCCCATTCTTCTTCCCAACATCAGTAAACCCGCTGCCTCAAGCCATTTCCACCACAACAAACTCGAACACCTCCTTCTCTAGTTGTTTTAAAAACAAACAAAAATAATGAAAATTCATCTCTTCGAAAACGCTCCTACCCCATACTCATAACATCAAACACGATCCCCATTTCCCAGACACGGCTTAAGCTTGCTCACGAACTGTACTGCTCCGCAAATATCCATGTCCATTCACGTAACTTAACACCTCCATTTCTTCTTTGTAATTTCATCACTAAACTCCACACTAATTTCACCAAACCCCTTCTCTTCCCTTCCTCATCATCCTCATGTCAAGGATATACAACTCGAGCTTATGAAACCCAATTTGCGTCGCAACAGGTATCATGCAACATACAGAGACATCGACATTTTTTCCATCGAAACCACCCAGACTTTCAACGCAGCTTCCATTCAATCTCCTAAACCCAAAACTAATCACAATAACTTGAATTGATGATTAAAATCTACGAAATCAAAAACCCTAGCTGGTTAAAAACCACGCTATCTTGTTTTTCACTGAACTCAAAGGATGCAGAACCCCTCAATATGTATACCAGGACGAAGAGAAACACTTATGGACCATAGATATATAAGTATTTTGATTTATAGGAATTTATCTTATTTGATTTTTTGAAGATCAGGTTCCTCGTTTGGAATAAGAAAACTGACGGTGGAAAGTCTGTTTGACCTCTGAGGAAAAGTTTAGGGTTAGGTAGAGTTAAGGTTTATTTATAGAAAATTATTAATATTTTAAATATTCGAATTTTATATTAATATTTATCTTAGCGTTGTCTACCTTTATTGTTAAAAAAACCCTATGATCACATACGACACCCAAAAATCATGAAAATTGGCATGCAGCTACAGTTCGACATTACGGACCCAACGAAACTGGTTTCGTCGAATTCCGACTTCGTTTACTCACACAGCGTATTTTTAAAGCTACATTATTGTCTATTTTTCACATTAAAATCTCATACAGCCACATACTGACTTCAAAAATCACGAAAATTTAAATCTAACAATAATTTAATATTGCGGATCCAGCAAAATTAGTTTCATCGAAAACGGAGGTCGTTTGCAAAACTGGCTATTTTTAAAGCTCTAAATAAACCCATTTAAATATTAATATATTTAAATATAATTAAATTAAATATAAATAAATTTATATTATCGTATATATACACAATAGAATATCATACTGCTCCAGTTGGATTTATAACTCGATATTCAAATCCCGGTTGAATCGATATTCAATTTATATTGAAAAATCCGTTTATAATATATATAAATCATTATAAATTGTAAAGCAATTGCATAGCGACTTTTCTAAAATTTGATTTGGACATAACTCAAAATCTACACGACGAAATCTCGATTTTTCTCTTCCATTAGAAAAATATAGCTCACCAGCTCCGAACGTTTCTTGTTTCACAGAAATCCGATTTAAAACGGATTCTGTATATTCGTTTAAAGTTCGAATTGCCAAATTACAAACTGCCGCACCATTTCGAGCTCGATTATAATTATAATATAATTTACACATTCAACCGTCGTTAATTAAATATATTCGTTATCGTAATTCAATTTTAAACCGAATTATGTATTTTGAATTGCCCAATTCACACAATATTGCCATTTCAGCTAATTCTAATTATTTCAGAATTAAATATATTATTTAATTATTATATTAATTATATATTCAATAGTTATTTTAATTTAAACCATTTAAATTACCAAACCATATTTTAAATAATTAAATAAAAATTAATTATTATACCATATAAAAATACGGGACGTTACAGCTATCTTGATAGCTAATAATTCTTTTTCATAAGTGGCATATTTGAGTTGAGTTCTGTTAAATTTTCCACAAGAGTATGCTACAACCTCCTTCTATTTTGCAATTAATACTCCTGCAGAATCATTGTCATTTTGACCTAGAAAAGGACCATTAAAACTTAGAGTCATTCTAAATGGGTCATTGGTTCCTGTAAGGATTACATTTGCACATATAATTTATAAACATATACTTCGAATGGAATTCTTACACAGCGAAAAGAGAAAATATAATACTGAAATAAGATGTACCACTTATTTAAAAATCACAGAAATACAATAGTCAAAGTTACATCTATTCAATAGGTACATCGAATAATTCATTCTCACATGTTTCCAAAAGAAGTAAAGCAATAACTACTAATAATAGCATAACAACTTCGTTTTCTTCTTCAGCTTCAATCATGTCTTCGTCCATGGATTTTACCCCATCTACTGACCTATTGGATGTGTTAAAAAGAGGGGTCAGAACATATAGTTCTATGTGACTGAAATATGGTGTTTCTTAATGTCCATACCCTATATTTTTAGCAGTTTACATATGTCAAGGTATGTCAACGTAGCACACAAGATTTACACAAACATAAAGTACCTAACAAATGAGGTGGATATCCAAGTCAATCGCCCATTAGTGTTTTTATGGTAAAGACCCAAAGAGGTGGGCATTCTCAGTCACTTATGGCCTTATTAAAGGTGGATTCTTATGATCTCTTATAACCCTGATGCGGACCCCTAGCCACTTGAGACCCCGTCCTAATACGTCAACATTCTTAAAGTCTATACTCTCAATTGTAATATGAGGAGTAGTATTGCGAATGTTACTACTTAACTGATATTACAGTTGGACGCCTATGTTGCTTAAGACTTCCCTTAGACAGTTGGCTAGAATGCAATGGCCACATATCTTTTATATATCAAGTGTGTCCCTAGTTGAGCCCTTACATGCTTCTAGAGGAAGTGAACATCCCCCATGAACTACCCTACTCCGTTACCGCTTATGCTTAACCACTTTTAGAGAAGGAGGACCCAGAGACTTACTTCAAATCTAATAAGGATGGATCCCATGACTTTGGTTCCTCTCCAAGGAGTAAACCTTTGGTGGGATCCTAATCCTAACCACTTAAGACCCAAATTAGATAAAAAGAGGGTCAGCCACTTAAGACCTTCTCAAGGTGTAGTAAACCTACCTATTTTCACACAATATATTTATATATATAGTTATATATATACACACTAGACCTCTCACATTAAACCGTATACCTGTAGATGTTGGATATGTCGGTCGGTTCCGGGAAGGCTTATACAACAAGTTGGTTTAACCTCATGTCTAGTGTACTAAGTTTGAATGGTTCATGGAACCCATACCTCTCACATTAGTTGGGCTTACTTGTAGTCTCTAGATTTGACGGTCGGTTCCGAGCAGTCTTATACCATAAATGCAACTAACCACGTGTTTGTGTTTCATTATTTATATGTGTAAAACCATTCTATATGCACACACAAGCAATCAATATATATTTATATATATGGGGAGAATTCAAATTCCAATTCTATCATAATCGCATTTATTAAGCAAATATAACGTTAATTACATTGTTTACGTTAGTATAAGTATAATAATTATAACACCTAAGTAACGTAAATATTCGTATAAACGAGGAAACGTTCTAACGAGATGTCAATTGTCAATTTGTCTAAATCAAGTTATACAAGTTAGTTTTTCCATACTTTTACAGCTATAACTTAGGCATGATGGCATAATAACAAGATAACAAATAGCAGTGAATGGAACATATACATACATATAAATTTCAACTTGCATCCTAGGCTTGTTGGAATGATTTCACTACTAGATTAAAAATAGAGTATTACATACACTTATAAATGTATGTTTATAATTTCCACTTTATCTAATTCACTCTTTTTTGGTGTTATGCACATAAAAACGTTTACATTTGGCAAATTTCTAGTATGAATACGTTTGGATTCAAAATAGAATCCAAATCTAATCAAATCATGATATACCCAAATTTAAACCATTTTAGGTTACAATCAAATGTTCATATGGGTGGGTTACACAAAGTAGAAACAACAACAACAATCCTTTCATTCTTAATCCAATATTAAAATCAAAAAGTCCACAAAACCCAAATAATATGACAATTTGTATGCAAATATAAAATAGAGGATTTGGGGGTTTTGGTATTGATGTTATCGATTTGCAAATCCTCTTAGGCATATCTATCAACATGATAATATAATAAAAATATGAATATGCCTAAGTAAACAATATTCCACTCACATGTCTAGGGAAGAACAACGGGGATTTTGTTGTAGTAGCTCTTGATATGGGCTTAATCTTTGCAAAAAACATGCTCCAATAATCCTCCTAATATATGTATACACACACGTAAGAAACATATTTTAGAATCTCATATATATGTATATACTAAATTCCAGAATTTATACTAAACCCATATGAATTAGAAAAAAGAAGAGATAAGAATAAAGGTTGGACGAATAGAAGAAATTCCTAATCTTTTTCTGGAATTTAGTAATGGAAGAGAGGCAGCATGGAGACAGGCATAATAGAATTTATAGGGTTCTATCGTGTGATATGATGGGCTATATATAGTTTCCCATGTGAGCGTTGGTCGTTGGATTATTCAAATTTAATCCAAGCCTTTTATTTATATATGTCCCTTTTAGAAAACCCTAACCACATAGATTCATTAGGCTGTTCAGCCGCCAAGCAGTCGACCTACGGTCGACACCCTTCCTAAGGGGTGATCGACCTCCTGGTCACTGAAACACCCAATGAACGTTGTGGCGATGAGGTGTTAATTTAATTAACACATTGCTTAAATTTCTTAATCTTATTCCTTATATAAAATATCCTTTGTCCCCATAGTCTTATCCTTATTTCAAATTTCAATTTCTCCCTCTTTATGTTGAATACATTTTGGATATATATATATATATATATTACACAAATAATTATATATATATATATATTCTGTGTTTCACTGTCCAAATTCATTTGTTCATAACTTCTTCATACATTGATCGTTTTCAGCATGTTATATATGGAAACGATTCAGAATTTCGCCATGAATCCAGATAAAAGAATTTCGTAGTCAAATTCCCAAAGCTGCAAAATCTCATTTTCTAGCCTTATTATTTAATTGTTTATTTATTTATTGTTAATATTTATGTATTTTACTGGGTGTTACAGCCTATATGGCTAGGAGAAGAAATCTCGTCTATATCGTAGTTGGAGGCATCAAAGACATTTCCTTCACCATCATCAAATCACCTAACATTTCATTTGTCATCATGTTCTTAGATCCAACATCCAAGCCGCAGTTCAATATTTTTAGGGAGTTTGGTTCAGTGGTAATACCTGATTCATGCAGCATAGTGCTAAAGACATTGACGATAACTTCTTCAAACCAACATTCACACTCAGTTGAACCATCAGCTAGCAACGAGGTTAATGGTTTGCTAATCGTCTTGCCAATCCCGGATAGAGGATTTTCAGGCAGCAATCTCAGTTTCTAGCTTTTGCATCACAGACGGGTTGGTTTCATCCCCACGAGATGTTACAGCGGCCGAAAAGATCTTTCCAGATGTAGTTGTGCTTCTAAGGACATGGTTTGGGTTTACATTTTTTCGGCATGGGAGGAGAAAGAGATGGTGGAGGCAGAGGTTAATCGGAGAAAGATGTAGGTTAGAGAGGGAGAGCAAGTAGGGAGTGGAGGCTATTTTCACAGCGATTTTTATTTATGTGTATTTGCTTTATGAAATA
This sequence comes from Allium sativum, assembly GCA_030737875.1. NCBI lineage: Eukaryota > Viridiplantae > Streptophyta > Magnoliopsida > Asparagales > Amaryllidaceae > Allium > Allium sativum. Next base: position 1,023,818,227 of record CM060926.1, read on the forward strand.
TAGTTTATAAACAAAGAGATTACTTTCAGAAAGTATAAAACTGGAAATGATAAAGTAATTAAATTCCATCCCATAACATTTTTTAAGTATTATGCATATATTTCCCAGCTTGAATTTCTTTACATAAAAATATATAACCCTAGTTGGAGTCTATTGTCTTTTCATTACGCCCAAGTCAACTTGAGTTGTTTTTCAATTATCGAAGGCTTAGTTACTCAAATACGAAGATGGAGTTTGAAGACTGTATTTACTATCGTTATTTAGCTGCATTATATTGGTAGCTCTATTATGTGATTTTCGTAAAATAAAATCATTTGTATACTGTTAAACAACTTCATAAACTACTTATGTTGTTATTTTATTTTGTCATTTCACTACAACATTATGTGTATTGTTTTATTCTCTCTCTCTCTTCTTCTTCTTCTTCTTCTTTCTCTTATAAACCTTATTGCGTAATCTGTTAGTATGAAATATTTTCAGTTGGACATGTGTGGTATATGAAAACTTAAAATTGTCTAAAACGACCGATCGTCACAACTTTGATCCTAAAGTACCAAACTATTTATAAGGAATATCATTTTAGATCTATGATCCTACAAATTGCATCATCATTCAATGTTGTTCCCATTGAGTTTTCCTAATAGAATATTTTTATTAAGGTAATAAATAATATTTATATAAACTGAATATATATTATTAACTCATATTTTTACTGTTACATAAGATTCATATGTATGGATTTCACAATCGTCGTGACAGATAGTCTGAAGTGATGATCAAATAGCTCGGGTACTCGAGCATGAATAATAACATGAAGCAACAATTCACTAAAGTGCACTTTTTAATTGGCCAAGTGCTGACAGCAAAAAATGTTGTAATAGGCAAGGATTCAATTACTTAAGAATCGTGTTTCATGTGGGAAAGAAAGTGCGGAAAGCAGTAAATAACACTGTGGATTTATAGTGGTTCGGTCTCGTGAGGAGCCTACATCCACTTTAAAAGAGTTATATGATATTTTATTCACAACAATAGATTACAAGCTTTGAACATCATCTAGGCATTTGATTACAAGTGTTTCCATGCAATTTGGAGTCATAGTCGTCATATATGAGTCTTGGGAAAAAGTGGTTTTTATGCTTCTTCTTCCTCAAGCACTAGGCTATCATTAATGAGTTGTTGGAGCTCTTAGGAGATGTCAAATCAGAAAAAATCCAACCCATGTAATGAATGGGCATGGGGTTATTTATAATGGAAGGTTTACGTGGGAGTAGGTAGGATTTGTGGACCACACAGCAAAAAATTGCATCACAAGGTTGCACACACCCGAAAATCGCAATACCGCTTTAAAGAAGAAAATCGTATCCCCTAGTAGGGAAGCGAGAATCGCATCCCACGAGGATACATTCTCTTTTTTGAAGGCGGGTGCTCGCATCCACTGGATGTGATTGCACCACATCCTGTGAGTTCGGTGACATCGCATCTGATGGGTGCGATGGCACCACATCCTGAAGGAAGTGATATCATCATGTATAGAGGGATGAGATAATATCACATCTGATGGCTGCGATAACATCGCATCCCAGGGGATGCAATGTGAATGGTTGTGAGGCCGAGTTGGTGAGAAGTGAGGTGATGCGACGATGGATGATGCGAGCAAGGTGATGCGATGTGGCCAGGATGTGGCATGGTGGATGCAAGTTGGGTGATGTGATGTAGCCATGATGCGACATGGACATTTTTGTGAAGTTGTGATGCTACCACTCGCTCGATCATTCCTTGGCTTGAATCTTCAACCTCTTGGCGACACTTCGAGCCTTGGTTCCATGTGACGCGTTGGGTCGAGTGGATCTTGTGTACTTTTGGGAACCGGACTAAAATTTCGGTTAACACTAAGTATGGGTTTGGACATTGAGTGTATACCATATCGGTATAACCCGGTGATTTGTATGGACATATCAACTTCAACAAAGATTACTCAATAACCCAAGAACGGTATGAGAACTTGAAGAATGGAAAATGGTGGCCCAAAGAGAACTTCAAAATGGGAATGCCATATGGACTGCAAATGGCCTTATGATGGTTCACCAATTGAATCAATACTAATCTGATAGCCAACGTATATGCGATCTAGGCCAATTTTTTTTAGAGACACCCAACTTGTTCTTTAGAGCTTTCCTGCAAAATTTAGGATTGATCCTATGGGTGCTGCATATATGAATACATCTATGATAAATGGAAAAGAGATATTCTCTTGGAAATTTTGTGGATACTCTGCCATTTTTTAAATCATCTCCATCTCTCACATAAAAACAACTATTATTATAATCGAAAGGTATAAATATAATATTACAGGAGTGGACATAGGCATTCCATCAAACTACTATAAATTTGTGTTCTTCTTTGTTTTTTTTACCACTAATTGTTTGTGATTTTTGTCTGTGATATATGAAAAACTCTATTTGGGTGTTTCTGACTAAACATAGTGGGCACACCCAAACACACACACACACACACACACATATATATATATATATATATATATATATGTGTGTGTGTGTGTGTGTGTGTGTAGGGGAATCAATTATATATGTTTCAAAATGGACAACTTCAAGAAAGCAGAGCATTTAAGATTTTGAAGACATTGGCATCCTGCTTCTTCTCTGATTATTTCTCTAGCTTCATCACCTCCACACTGTTGTCAATCGCTCTCCCTCCCCCTTTACCCCCCTACATCTATTTTTTGCTATTGCTCAATGACGAGGCCTCACAGGTTTTCGCCTCTCTCAATGGAGTTTAAAAACATCGGCAGCAAATTTACTAACTCGCATGTAATGGTTTCCTCTCTTCTTCATCGTCGATCCATTCTATGTTGGATCCTGATACGTAGTTTCTCCTGATGTCTTATCAAGGAGTAGCATGTCCAGTTGATTTGAAGCCCTTGCTGCTCCTAGTAGTGAGCTAAATTGCACATCAGTAAATACTTGAACTCTCCAGCAATCTTTGGTAATGATATTAGATCCGACGCCATTGCATCTTGTTGTATGGATATGGTTGATGATTTAAATGGTTAGGTTGTACCCAATATTCCTAAATATGTTTTTTTAAATCTATGCTCCCAAACTGTTTGTACAAATGCCATAATGAAACCAGTTGACACAATTCCTTGCTCGTTTAGTTTCATATTCAAGACACACCACCAAACTGTTTCAAACCACTTGCCATGGACATTGCTATTGTGAAAACCCGCTAGACACCACTGGTGATCTGAACTAAAAATCCGCACTATACAAGAACCCGATCGATGTAAAGCGATCGTCAATAGAAAGTAATAGCAGAAAAGGAGAGGAAAGAGAAAGAAAAGGATAGAAGAGAAGAGAAAGAAGGGAACATAAACACAATCATATAACATGTCGTATATCTCGCACCACGTCAGATAACATATAATAATAAATGTCACATATAAAACAAACGAGATAGTAATAACTACATAAACCATACATTCAAAGTATACAGGTCCATACAGTTATACAGAATGGTAATAGAGTTTATACAAGTGATAAATAAACTCAAAGCGGTACGTAAACTATCTCTACAAAGAATATATAACACTGTCAAGGCTCCACGGTGTTATACAACGGAATAAACAGTAAGGATACAAGAATAAATAGGTAAAACGTCATCTCCTGTAAATCCACCTGCGCAATTCCAAGTTACATACATACATATATACCTATCAACTGGTCTGCTTATTAGCATCATCGATGAGCACCCAAAGTAATGAGAGGGAAATAAAACATTAGGTCAAACAAAAGTCTGCTATGAGTGATAAACAAATCTAAAAGTACAGTAAAAGTCGTAATAGTAAATATGACATGGAGGGCATGGGAATCATACCTTCCTCACCTACATCCACAGAGTTAGCACATAACAGTCGATATATGCTACACTATGATAAACATCATATAAATAGGGTGTGATAGATGTCTAATACTAAATGGCGATAAACATGTAAACAATCATAACATCCATCAACCATCCTCACATTCACTCACTCAGTGCATAAATCATATGGTATTCGATTATCCAATCACCCAATCAATAAAGGCACTAGCAGGCCCCACCGCATGAGCTTTACCAATCTATCGCTATGTCCCACTGCATGGACTATAGCCGGTAACCATACCCAGTCCACACTGCATTGGCACTAGGGTCCAAGATGATCGGTCCACACCGCATTGGCTCTGATCCATCCATGTGTCACTCTCTCAAAGGTGTACCGAAGTCACGAATACCAATAACCCCTTTGTACACATTCTCTATAGTAGAATCCATGTCTAGACTGGCAATAAAACTCCTGTCTGAAGTCATCTAACATGTGGGATATCCTCGGCGAACAGCATTGCCATTAGATCTCATAAGTTGTCCTTCAGGTCATAACAACCACGTGTTATCTCATCCTCAAATGACGATTTCCTAAATACGGCTTAATGTTGTCTTTTCTGCATTTAGGAGAAAAACTATTCATCACAGCAACCTTGCTTCCCATCCTAGAATCATCATTGTCGAATGATGCATCACTGGATAGAAGCACCACATCCTCTTATCAAGCCAAAGCTATCGTTCAAAGAGGCATCGTGTCGAAATCACTATCGAAAGAACCATCATATCCTACTCCTCTAAATATCACGATCGTCCATGTCAAATTGGCCAAAGCAACTAATAGTAGCAGTTATCGATATCGACCACTTTATAATAATCGATAAAGACTACCCAGATCACCTATTTAACCAAAATTGGTCAAATACGCATCCCAATAAAATGTTTGGCATTTGTTGTGTAGTCTGACTCATCGTCAAGTCCATCCTGGGTCCGCCACCGAGCTTTAGTGTCGCTCCATCTTCAAATCTGTTGCCAAGCTCTAACGTTGCTCCGTCGTTGCATACATCCATACGCTTTGAAGCTCCTTCAAGAATACATCTCGTCTATTTGAGTCTAACATCCTTGTGCATTCAATCGATATACACCAACATGTCATTCAATCGATAAACACCCCAAACTCTAATAAGCAAAATTCTAATACTAGATCGCCTATGAGCGACGTTCTAAACTAAACAAATAATTCAATCATGCAACCAATGGCCAAACAAATCGGTAAACTAACATACAAGTATCGTAATAGCAGTAATTAATCAAATGGAACCTATTTATAGCAATTAAAGTGAAATAAGTATCCAAATAATTTAGATCTAGTAGTATGAACAAAATAGCATGTAATAGCGCGCACAGTAGCGTGCAACTTGGTAAAATGTAATAATCAGGTTAAAACTACTTGAATCTTTTTCTAATATTCTTATGTATTATTTACTAGGTCCAATTATCCTAAATATTTATCAAATCTATACTACACGAACAAATAAAGTCCAATGAGAGATAATATCATTCACCTTTGTCAACTCAGTCCAAGCCAGTTCTAGAATGTACAACTCGTCAATACGAGTTGAGGGGAAGAAATGACATCCAATAATGACCTCGTACGCAAAAGATATGCACATTATAATTTTGATGGTTATTTAAATAACTAAATAGCTTAACTAATAATTAATTGACATAGTTAAATACCTTTCCAATAATCTATCTTCTCCCTATCACAAGTGCATGCTACAGGATATTCATTCCCACCATGGCCATGATTTTTAAATCCCCTAATCTCCCTTATTACTCCATGAAATTTAGCCATGTTTCCTCATGCGAGTTGTAATAACCCGAAAATCTGGGCCAGTTTAAAAATTTTATTTTGGTAATTTTAGCGAATTTTGAATATTTAAAATAAATTATTTTAAATAAAAACGATGAGAAATTTATTTTGAATATAATTCAAGCGTATATATTATATACGTCGTCGTTAGAATATAAATATTTTATTTTAATTATAAAGGAATTGAAAATGGCGCGGTAGTTCGATAATTCGATTTCAAACTTCAATTGAATGTACCGGGAGCAAAACAATCCGGATTCTAGTGAAACCAAAAACATTAGGATCTAATTGATGATATCTTTCCAACGAATCCGAAAGATCGAAATTTCATAGCGGGAATCAAAAGATATGTCCAGTTGAAAATTCTGAATAGTCGCTATGGAATTCAGGCCCTTAAAAATAGCCATTTTGCAAACGACCTCGGATTTCAACGAAACCACTTTTGTTGGAACCGTGATGTCATGTTATTGCTAGGTTTCAAATTTCATAATTTTTCGAATCAATATGTGAGCGTGACAAAGGAAAACGCGTTTGACCAGTTTCAGTTGATTTTAATCGACTGGAAAATGGCCATTTTTCCAACGGTCTCAGAATTCGACGAAATTAGTTTTGTTAGGACTGTATCGTCAATACGAAGCTAGAAAATATTTTTCGGGAATTTTTCGAGTTAGTATATGGCCCCGGTAAATTGAAAGATACGTTTAAAATAGAATATGATAGATTTAAATTTTAATTTAAATGGAAACTGGTCGTAACAAGCGAATTGGGTTACGAAACATGTCCCATTGTGTTCGGAATGGGGGTAATTAGCTAGGGGCGACAGTCGTTGGGTCTCGTTTGGGGTTCGTGATATTAAACAAGTAATTTTCGAATGAAATATTAAAATATTATTATATATATATATATATATAACCCTAGATAATTGCGCAACACTAGTTTCAGAAATCTGAGCCGCCGTTATTTCTTCAAACCGACGGGCAATTTCATCTCGAATTCAATCCCCTCAAACTTCCAATCCAGGATAGGATTTTCGAAACTTCAAAAAGGAAATCGAAGAACTCTTCGAGCAGGTGCTTCTCAATGGTCGTGATGTGTTCTAGGGTCTCGAAGTGGTGGAATTTCTGTCTCGAAGTGTGAAACTTTGGAGCCCTTTTCAGGCGCGTGGGGCCAATCGGAAATGCCATGAAGACCGGCGGTGGTGGAGTCGAGGATGGTGGTTCTTGTAGAGGGCTTGGATCGAGGTCTGGGCGCCTCGAATGGCGTGCGCAGGGGGAGATGGGGCGGAGCATTTTGGGGTTCGGGCGTTCAATAATTAATGAAGAAGCAGTGTAATTTTTTTTTTTTACTATGTTATTAGTTTAATTTGATAATTAAGAAATGCTTATATAAATAACATTGTATATAAATGTGAATTTGTTTTAATAATATAAAGAAAAAGTAAGAAGAAATGAATGATTTTGAAAATAGAAACTAGAATTGTTTTGGAAATAAAATATACATGGTTTTAGTAAATAAATATATACATTGTTTGAAAAATGAAAATATATCATTGTTTTGAATAGAAAATATAAAATAGAATTTGAAAATAAAATAGAACTTAGATTTGAAAATATAATCTTTATTAGGAGGAGAGCAATATAAAAATATGATTTTTATATATTGAATAGCATAGTAAAAATTCGATTTTTATATATTGAATAGCAAAGTAAAAATTCGATTTTTATATATTGAATAGCGAAGTAAAAATTCGATTTTTATATATTGAATAGCAAAGTAAAAATTCGATTTTTATATATTGAATAGCGAAATAAAAATTCGATTTTTATATATTGAATAGCTAAGTAAAAATTCGATTTTTATATATTGAATAGCGAAGTAAAAATTCGATTTTTATATAATGAATAGCAAAGTAAAAATTCGATTTTTATATATTGATTAGCAAAGTAAAAATTTGATTTTTATATATGTAGTGAATACGGACGACGAAAGTGACGAAAGGCAAACAACGGTGAAGATTTCCTACCTAAAAAGAGTCGAGGCGTTTGGTTTAGCATATCGGTGAGAACTTCTCACTCTAACTTTTCTTTTCTAGTTATAAATATATACTAGGATGCAGACTGTGTTTAGTAGCACCCGACACCTGTCGTTCACAGACCATGGACGGCTTGTATGCTTGTTTGTATGATTTTGATGTGTAGTTGATTGTGTGATGTGAAATGAAATAAAATATTTATATATTTAAAAATATTTTATAGTTAAAAATAGAATTTTTAACGTGTATATGAAATGAAATAAAAATAAACAGATCGGACGATTTGTTTATATACACTGATTTGACTGATATTGATTGGGTCGATAAATTTTACACATCGCCCAACTGCACAAATAAAATCTGTGTTTGATTGTTTGAAACCCCACACGGGTATTGGGATGATATTTGACGTACACTAATCCCGATTGTTTAGTTGTATGTCGATCGATTGATTGACAGACTGTTATGAGCGTTAAATATTTATATTCGATGCTTATACAGTGTAGAATGCACTTTGGATGATGGTTGATTTTTCATCGTTGTTATTGTATACATGTGTTGCAGAAAATCCATATAATTAACATTATATGGTGATTGATTGGGCTTCATTCAATATTTGAAAAAGAAATATTTGAATAGAAATATTTGAATAGAAATATTTGAAAAAGAAATATTTGAAAAAGAAATATTTGAATAGAAATATTTGAAAAAGAAATATTTGAAATAGAATATTTCAAAATAGAAATATATGAAGCCGTGTTGATTAGATTGACGCCATTTTGACGTGAATGATATTTATATCGATTTTATTCATTTTATAATGAATATCGATTTTGTTCATTTTATAATGAATATCGAAAGTAATTTCAAAATCTGACATTTTGAAAAGAATTGAATTGAATAGAAAACGAATTCGAATTGAATTGAATAGAAAACTAAGTTTAACCCAGTTAAAGATTAAAACTAAGTGGGGTTTTAATGAATCTTTAATTAGATTGAAAAGATCGAGAATAGAGTATCACCAGTTTTGCTCCAAAGCGATAGTTAAATCTTTAATTAGATTTGAACGTGAAATGGTAATTGAATTTACCAATAGTACCGTGGTATTAGATATGGAGTATTACCAGTTTTGCTTCATGGGATAAATAGGTTGGGATTGGGAAATAAAATAAATAATTACTTCGGTGTGGTTCGCTAATCCCGACTAGTTTGGAAAACCATAATTTGGTTTGAAATGATATCCAAAGGAAGATTAAAGAATAAATTCAAGGAATTTATCTTTGATAAAATTAATGGGAACCTTTCCCTATGAATGTGAAAGTTAGAAACTAACTGTCGGTTAGCTAAGTAGAATGGTTTTCTGGATATTGATCTGATGTTGGTTTCGGCCTTCGGGGTTAATATTTGGGGAATTATTCTCTTGATTAATTTACGGTTAGTGACTGCTGAATTGGAATGAGGCGTATGTTGTGTTTGTGTAACAAATGTTTATAATATACGCGGGTTGTTCGGAAAGGCCGGGTTTATACCCATTCTGAATAGCTGATTCGACGAAAAGTCGAAAATGATGACGGTGGTCGAAGACCGAAAGTCTTCACATCGTTTGGGTGATTACTGATGATCTTGATTGGGATGTACACCCAAGATGAGGGAATCAGTTGGTGGTCGTCCAGACGTACTTGGAGATCAATGGATATGCGGGGAAAGTGCCTCCGGTTTCGTTCAGACCTAGAACGGACTTGTAAATGGATGGTGTGTCTGACATTGTATTCCTTTATATTGTATTTGTAACGGCCCAGATTTTTTGACCATTTAGTTATTATTTAAAAATGTTTTTTTATTATTTTGGAATTTTAAATGGTTTAATTTCAATAATTTTGAATATTTTATGTTATTCCAAAATGGTAGAAATTTAGTGGATCTGCAATATAATGTGAACTGGCAGTATAAAAGGATAAATTTTTAATTTAAAATAGTACGTTTACAAAGGATGTAGTAGCTAACGAACTCGGATTTCGATGAAATCAGTTTCATTAAATATGAAATGATGAAATTAGGTAACCAACCAAGTTACGTCAAAAAGGGCATCCGTATGTGGAAAAGAAAAAATAAAAGGACCAAAATTTGGACTAAATTTTGACGGTAATTGGAATTTGCTAATGCTAACGACAAAACTGGAACCTGAGACCTATCCAGGAAAATTCTAAACATAGGATATTAGCTATATATGAAATCTGGGAAAATCCTATAACGGATATAGAAAGTTGTTAAGGAAACAAAATTTAAATAAATTATTTGAAAATCTAAACGAACTCCGATTTTTTATTTGAATACATAGGATTGAAGTACGTAAAAAACCGGACCAGATGGTGGAAGAATTTCTGAAAACCGTTATCGTTTGATACTCCAACATGAGACCGGAAGGTGTTGAAACTAACACAAAACACTATTTGGAATTTGAATTTAAATTATTTGAAAGTTCAAACGAATTCAAAATTTAAATATTTTTATATATTATTGAAGAGCAAGAAAAATTGAACAACATGGTTGAAAAAGATTTTGGATAAAGTATCAATAAGTAAGTCAAATTAACGTCCGAATAGGGTTGAGAAAACACACTTTACTATTCATAAATTATTAAATTTATTTATAATTTAATAAATTTAAGGATCAATCCTAGCCATCCATTTTCAACCGTTGGATTCGCGCCACCTCAGCAATCCATGTGACTCCTTCGGCTATAAATAGCCCCCCCTTCATTTTAAACTCACTCCTCCTCCTCCTCTTTCAAGCTTTGGCAATGGCAGAAATAATAATAAAATATTAGGAAATAGGGAAAAGGGAAGGAAGGGAGAAAGGAGGGCAAGACGGGGAGCTAGGGACTCTTGGGCAGAGGCTTGGGCTTCGCGGGGTAAGTTTTTAAATAATATTTATTTATTTATTTATTTGTGTAATATATATATATATATATATATATATTATAAATAAAATAGAATTTGTAAAAATAAATATCAGAACATTCTAAGGATGACAGAGAGGATAGTGTCTAAGGCTTGAGTTTGGAAAATATAGTTTCCTGCTCTCCCTGGCTATCCCTAACTGATCCGACGGATGGGATGATTAATTTAAATTTAAATTTAAAATTTATTTTGAATCTAATTTGAATTTAAAACAGACCAGGGGCATTTTCGTAATTTTTAACCATAAACTTTAAAAGCTTATAACTTTTTCAAAACAAGTCGGATTTCCACGAAACAAGGACCGTTGGATTCTTATCGAAAAATACTTTAAAATGAGTGGAAGCAGATTTTTGATCCGGGTTAAAAATTTTAAGTTATAATTAAATGAATATTTTTAAATATTTTATTTGAAAATTAAATTTAATTAATATTAAAATGGTTTTTCAATTTTAAAAAAATTTGGATATGGCTAGAGATGGGAAAGTATGATTTTTTAGAAGGGCAGGGAAGGTAATTTGGCTAATAACGCAATTAGAAATTAATTAAGATAAAAATAATTTAATTAATTTAATTAAATATATATTCATTTAAATTAGGTAAATATTGTAAATAGCATAACTTTTGCATACATTAACGAAATTTAATGAAACAGGATCCGTTGGGATCGTATGGACGAGCACTACACAATGGAACTGACCGCAAGTGGATTGGAGCTCGTTTGGATTTATGGTGAAATTTAACGTCTGAACCAAATCAATGACCGATTATCGTTATTCAACGATAAACCGTCCAAGGTGAGTAAATCTCACTAACTCTGAACACTTTATATTTTTATAAAGTATTTTTAGAACTGATAATTATTGGTTGAATTGCTGAGTGTTGATTGTTTGGTTGAACTGCTAGTCAGTTGGTTGAAAATACCGATATAGTTATATATATCGTTAACCGATGTTGATTCTGTTTATCAGAATACCTCATATTGAAATGAAATTGATGTGAATTATATTGTGTAACATCTGTGGATGCAGGGAAACAGGTCGGAGGAATCCAACTGGATTCCTCAACATTTATTTACCGTTTTTCATATATTCTGATATATGATGTGTTATATCATCTGTTGTTGAACCTGTGTGTTTGGATGATGATTGAACCTTTTGATTTGGTATTTTTATACCATAAGTGATACTAGAAAGTGAAAAGGGATTTTCAATGTTTATTTTAAAAATAAATTATTTATATAAAATCAATAGATTTTATATATAAAAGGAAGAGAATTTCATAAGAGAAAATGATTATAGAATCAAAGCATTTGTAAAAAAACAAATATTGGTGAAATCAAATAGAAGGGAAAATTTTGGTGAAATCAAATAGAAGGGAAAATATTGGTAAAATCAAATAGAAGGGAAATATTTGTGAAACGATTACAAATAGTAATAAAAAGGGAAACATTCGTAAAAGTATTTACAAATGGAATTGAAAAGGGAATATTCATGTAGGGAATAAAGAAAAGTTGACAGAAGTACTTATTTGTTAAATAAATAGAAAAGTTAAAAGAAATATTTATTTGTTGAATAAATAGAAAAGTTAAAGGGAATATTTATTTGTTAAATAAATAGAAGCGAAAAGAGAATGGTTATTTGTTGAGTAAACGAATAGAAAAAGAATCTATTCAAGGGAAGTAATTCAAAGGAATTATTCCAAAGGAATTATTCAAAAGAGAAAAGTCAAAGGGATTAATTCAAAAGAGTTAATCAACTAGAGTTAAACCGTTGGAGTTAAACTGTTAGAGTTAAACCGTTGGAGTTAAACTGTTAGAGTTAAACAGTTGGAGTTAAACTGTTAGAGTTAAACAGTTGGAGTTAAACTGTTAGAGTTAAAAAGTTGGAGTTAAACTGTTAGAGTTAAACCGTTGAAGTTAAACTGTCAGAGTTAAACCGTAAAGTTAAACAGTTAGAGTTAGTTAGTTAGAGTTAACCAGTTAGAGTTATCCAGTTAGAGTTATCCAGTTAGAGTTATTCAGTTAGAATTAACCAGTTAGAGTTAATCAGTTAGAGTTAATCGTTTTGAGTCAAATCGAACTAGAGTTATTCAAATATAGTAATCGAATAAGGGTTAATTGAATATTAGTTATTCAATTAGAATTGATCGAATCTAATTATTCGAGATAGAGTTAAAAATAGACAAAGTTATTTAAGGATGAATTTCCATTTAGCACGACTGCTAGCGTAATTCGCAGGGCTGCAGATAGCCTACGGCGGTCGGATGTTTCCTGGGGGAATCAGGCGTAACCATTGTGATCGCTGCGATCTAGAGTCAAGAAAATGGTGTTAAATCAAATAGTAGTTAATCAATAGAAGTTAATTAAGTCGAGTTAGTCGAGTATTAGTAAATTAAGTAGGGTTAGTCAAAAAGGGAATTAATCGAATATCACCTATTCGAAGTAGAGTTATCGAATATAGTTTATTCGAGAAGAGTAATCGAATATAGTTCGTTCGAAGTGTGTTAAATCGAATATAGTTATTCGAAGGAGAGAATTATCGAATATGGTTTATTTGAAGTGAGATTTTTCGAATATTAGTTATTCGAAGAAAAGGATTATCGAATATTAGTTATTCGAACAGGGGAATCGAATATAGTTTATTCGAAAGAGAATTATCGGATAGTGATTATTCGAGAGTGAATCATACATGGAAATTCGATTATATCGAATCAAGGGAAGTAATATTTACTTTCCATTTGAAATCAAGTTTTAATTATCTGTTAATAAAGTAGTTGGTTGTTTATTTATCCAAATTAAGATATGGAAATATATTTAAGTTAACATATTTTGAAAGCGTGGAATTATAACATTTACAGTTATAATCAAATGATTCAGTAAAGGAAGTGGATTCATAAATAGAATCCGAGAGTTCGCAAGGAAGTTTCTTAAAGAGTAAAGTTTGAACTTTGTCTATTTCGAAGTTAGAAATGTTGTTCAGTTAAGGTCTGAGAGGTAATTATACCCCAACTTGATTGACTTCGTTTTTAACTAAGAAGTGGATAAGGTTCGAGAGTGAAAGGGGTTAAGTGAATTTAGTTAATGAGCGAAATGGTTGGTGTTGGCATAGCGATGTTTATTCAAACATCAGTTTAAACCCAATGAAGGAGATTTGGAAATGTCTTCCAAATGAAAATCAGAAATGTTTTCTGAATATAGAAAATGAAAAATGGAATTGTTTTCCATTGTTAATAACGTATATTTTCTAAATATAGTAAATAAGAAATATAGGAAAACAAGAATAAGGAAAAGGGTAAATTTATGATAATTTGATGATGAATGATGATTGATCGATAGAATTTCCATCTGGAAATAATATCGTTGTTTGCACACCGACATGTTTTTATTTGATAGTTAAATCACCGACTATCAAAGTTTTGACCATTTTAACGTTGTTAATATGGAGAGACCGGTCGGATTATTATCCAGAGAACCACTCCGTATTGGCATAAGCGTTGCGAATCAAGTATGCTGAATATATTGAAGACGGAGTTATGCAAGCGCTATCCTATTTAAAGAATAGTGCCTTCGGTTTGTCCAGTCCCAGGACAAACGTGAATGGACGAATGTCTGACAGAGTATATTCAAAGGATCGCGTAAGTTGATCTCTTCAAACGTACTTACGTTTGGTGGCGGAGGAATTCGTTTCTCTTAGCTGTATACCCGTGGTATTTTTGGTGAAATCAATTTGTGATTTGGCGGGTATGACGATGTGGCATTCAAAGTAATGGAGGTGGGATCTGTCAAAAGATACGTTATGACCTCAAGCCTCACCCACCGGGAAATGACAAAAATCGGGCAGGCAGCATGGCTATGTGAGTCGCACCCATTAGGATGTATGATCACCTATCTAGAGAAATTCCTTTTGTTCTTAAATCTATCGATGCTGTCCCTTATCGGGAGACGGTTGCTGATCCCAACCGTTGGTGATATACATTCGATACACTCAAGCGAAATGAGTGGTCGGTCATGTGTGGGCCGGGTTGCAAGATGTTCTTGTTGAACCCAGTGTATTTTCCTCTAGAGATACACGTTCAGAAGGTGGTCCCATACCTTGTCAAGTTGGAATCCAATCTCCAATAAGTGCCTGCGAGTTTGATTGTATATTATATATGTAGAGCGTGAGATGCAAGCGTTCTACTAGATTTTAATTACTTGTGATTAGACATTATTATAATATCAGATAATATATGATTTCCAAAGTGTTTTGGGTTATCGTAAGGTAAAAGTCATCCGTATTTATGAGTGGATTGGTCTTACGATTATCTTTTCTTTTGAAAAGGATTTTGAAAAGTTAAACCAAATGATTGGAGTTTACTCACACCAGTCCCATGACTGACCCAGAGTTTTATTTTGTTTTGTTTTTCCTAAACTCTTGGGTGCCCAAATTTGTATGGGCAGTCAAGTAGTCAGGATTTTACAGATAGACTTGGAGAGCTTGGAGCAGGAGGCTTCAGGACTTATATAGCTATTGTTTATTTCCGCTGTGATGCAAGGGTTGTACTCTGATAATGGTATTGTATGCATATACTGCTTTTGATTTCAAGTTATGTGATATATTATATTTTATTCGTTCCGCTGTGAGATTCGTGTTACTCTGATGTTGTGTTCTTCTTTTTCTTCTTCTATTCTAATTTTCTATCTTATCTATCCTCACCCTCTAAATTCTTTCATTAACTATTCGGTAATTGTCGACCCTTGATGTTCGATATGTGTTGTATATCGGATAATCAAGGTCGTCTTTTTCCCGGGTCGTTACAGTGGTATCAGAGCTGAAGGTTAAGTATTACCTTGACTCTGTGGCGTGATTCAGTAGAGATGGGGTTAGTAATACCCTAGACTGAGTTTGAGTGTATATATACGAGTGAACGTATTTGTTATTTGATATAAAATGATTTTATATTGTGGAGATTTATTGGTTGAGTTGTTTATGAATTCTGGCCGATCAGTTTGATCCACTGTATCGATAGGGGTTTCTAAACGTTTGAATACGATGAACCGACACAGTATGTTTTGAAAAAGGGTGAATGAAATAATTTTACCCAAATTATATTTTGATATAAGCAAAGTATAGATATTTGAAATTATTATAGTATATTGAATGTGTTGGTTGTGATTATAATCGAATAAGATTATAAAATGTGAAATGGTTATGTAAATAACAAATCAAAATTCATATTAGTGAAATATATGAAATCAGATGAATTAAATCTGAATTTAAGTTCAGAATTGGAATTAAAATTGCTAAAATTTGAATAAGCGTTGTAAATGGAATTAAATTGAATATATGTGAATTTTAAAATCCTGGGAGATTTTAAATTTGTTACAAGCATTGAAAAGGGATATTTTGAAATGAATTTCAAAATGAAAATGTTTAAAAATGGGTTTTGAAAGTACTATAGTATTGAACTCACTTCGATAGCTGGAAAATAAATTCCGATGTTGATCCGGACATCATCGGTGCTCATTTTCGAGTTTGTAAGTGACGGATTACTACCAAAGATTTTGTTTTTGAATTGTTTTGAGAAACCGAGTTGTTTTGATATTCCAAAGGGATATTTGATTTTTGGAAAAGGCAAAGCTATTTGAAATTCCCAGGTACAGATTATTGAAATAAAAACAAATTAAATAGAAATTTGTGAAAGCAAATTTGAAATTGAATTGAAGGCAGTTCAGTGGAAATTGAGTTGAATTGAAATAGAATGGTATCAAGTAGAATTGGACTGAATTAGAGATAATCTGGGATAGAAATGGATGGTCGAGCAAGAAATTTGAATTGAGATTGGAATTGCAATTTGATTGAAATTTGGCTTGGTTATAAGCGGATGGTCGTATTGAAGATAAAAGTGATTGGGCGTTTGATTGGGATGATAGTGGTATATGCTAAATTGATAGCAGAATTGAATGTCGACAGAAAGGTACACGTACATATTCATATGAGTTGGATGAGATTTATGAGCCTGTTTGGCAAGCCACTTGGCTGTTTGATTTTCTTTTGGGTTGAAGAAGGCCTAGAGAGGCGAGTTGGAGTTTGAGCTATTGACCAGTACAAAGGAGGTGCTGGCGAAATTTTTCAGAAATTTCGAGTGTTAGAAAATTTTCAGAATTTTTGAAAATTTTCGTTTATAGAAATAAATTAATTAGAATAGATTGGTTTAGTGAAATCAGAGTAACCAAATAATTTTAACCTAGTTATAAAATTCATTTTTCTACCTTAGCAATTTCGAGGACGAAATTATTTTAAGGGGGGAAGAATGTAACGGCCCAGATTTTTTGACCATTTAGTTATTATTTAAAAATGTTTTTTTATTATTTTGGAATTTTAAATGGTTTAATTTCAATAATTTTGAATATTTTATGTTATTCCAAAATGGTAGAAATTTAGTGGATCTGCAATATAATGTGAACTGGCAGTATAAAAGGATAAATTTTTAATTTAAAATAGTACGTTTACAAAGGATGTAGTAGATAACGAACTCGGATTTTGATGAAATCAGTTTCATTAAATCTGAAATGATGAAATTAGGTAACCAACCAACTTACGTCAAAAAGGGCATCCGTATGTGGAAAAGAAAAAATAAAAGGACCAAAATTTGGACTAAATTTTGACGGTAATTGGAATTTGCTAATGCTAACGACAAAACTGGAACCTGAGACCTATCCAGGAAAATTCTAAACATAGGATATTAGCTATATATGAAATCTGGGAAAATCCTATAACGGATATAGAAAGTTGTTAAGGAAACAAAATTTAAATAAATTATTTGAAAATTTAAACGAACTCCGATTTTTTATTTGAATACATAGGATTGAAGTACGTTAAAAACCGGACCAGATGGTGGAAGAATTTCTGAAAACCGTTATCGTTTGATACTCCAACATGAGACCGGAAGGTGTTGAAACTAACACAAAACACTATTTGGAATTTGAATTTAAATTATTTGAAAGTTCAAACGAATTCAAAATTTAAATATTTTTATATATTATTGAAGAGCAAGAAAAATTGAACAACATGGTTGAAAAAGATTTTGGATAAAGTATCAATAAGTAAGTCAAATTAACGTCCGAATAGGGTTGAGAAAACACACTTTACTATTCATAAATTATTAAATTTATTTATAATTTAATAAATTTAAGGATCAATCCTAGCCATCCATTTTCAACCGTTGGATTCGCGTCACCTCAGCAATCCATGTGACTCCTTCGGCTATAAATAGCCCCCCCCCCCCCCCCCCCCTTCATTTTAAACTCACTCCTCCTCCTCCTCTTTCAAGCTTTGGCAATGGCAGAAATAATAATAAAATATTAGGAAATAGGGAAAAGGGAAGGAAGGGAGAAAGGAGGGCAAGACGGGGAGCTAGGGACTCTTGGGCAGAGGCTTGGGCTTCGCGGGGTAAGTTTTTAAATAATATTTATTTATTTATTTGTGTAATATATATATATATATATATATATATATATATTATAAATAAAATAGAATTTGTAAAAATAAATATCAGAACATTCTAAGGATGACAGAGAGGATAGTGTCTAAGGCTTGAGTTTGGAAAATATAGTTTCCTGCTCTCCCTGGCTATCCCTAACTGATCCGACGGATGGGATGATTAATTTAAATTTAAATTTAAAATTTATTTTGAATCTAATTTGAATTTAAAACAGACCAGGGGCATTTTCGTAATTTTTAACCATAAACTTTAAAAGTTTATAACTTTTTCAAAACAAGTCGGATTTCCACGAAACAAGGACCGTTGGATTCTTATCGAAAAATACTTTAAAATGAGTGGAAGCAGATTTTTGATCCGGGTTAAAATTTTTAAGTTATAATTAAATGAATATTTTTAAATATTTTATTTGAAAATTAAATTTAATTAATATTAAAATGGTTTTTCAATTTTAAAAAAATTTGGATATGGCTAGAGATGGGAAAGTATGATTTTTTAGAAGGGCAGGGAAGGTAATTTGGCTAATAACGCAATTAGAAATTAATTAAGATAAAAATAATTTAATTAATTTAATTAAATATATATTCATTTAAATTAGGTAAATATTGTAAATAGCATAACTTTTGCATACATTAACGAAATTTAATGAAACAGGATCCGTTGGGATCGTATGAACGAGCACTACACAATGGAACTGACCGCAAGTGGATTGGAGCTTGTTTGGATTTATGGTGAAATTTAACGTCTGAACCAAATCAATGACCGATTATCGTTATTCAACGATAAACCGTCCAAGGTGAGTAAATCTCACTAACTCTGAACACTTTATATTTTTATAAAGTATTTTTAGAACTGATAATTATTGGTTGAATTGCTGAGTGTTGATTGTTTGGTTGAACTGCTAGTCAGTTGGTTGAAAATACCGATATAGTTATATATATCGTTAACCGATGTTGATTCTGTTTATCAGAATACCTCATATTGAAATGAAATTGATGTGAATTATATTGTGTAACATCTTTGGATGCAAGGAAACAGGTCGGAGGAATCCAACTGGATTCCTCAACATTTATTTACCGTTTTTCATATATTCTGATATATGATGTGTTATATCATCTGTTGTTGAACCTGTGTGTTTGGATGATGATTGAACCTTTTGATTTGGTATTTTTATACCATAAGTGATACTAGAAAGTGAAAAGGGATTTTCAATGTTTATTTTAAAAATAAATTATTTATATAAAATCAATAGATTTTATATATAAAAGGAAGAGAATTTCATAAGAGAAAATGATTATAGAATCAAAGCATTTGTAAAAAAAACAAATATTGGTGAAATCAAATAGAAGGGAAAATATTGGTGAAATCAAATAGAAGGGAAAATATTGGTAAAATCAAATAGAAGGGAAATATTTGTGAAACGATTACAAATAGTAATAAAAAGGGAAACATTCGTAAAAGTATTTACAAATGGAATTGAAAAGGGAATATTCATGTAGGGAATAAAGAAAAGTTGACAGAAGTACTTATTTGTTAAATAAATAGAAAAGTTAAAAGAAATATTTATTTGTTGAATAAATAGAAAAGTTAAAGGGAATATTTATTTGTTAAATAAATAGAAGCGAAAAGAGAATGGTTATTTGTTGAGTAAACGAATAGAAAAAGAATCTATTCAAGGGAAGTAATTCAAAGGAATTATTCCAAAGGAATTATTCAAAAGAGAAAAGTCAAAGGGATTAATTCAAAAGAGTTAATCAACTAGAGTTAAACCGTTGGAGTTAAACTGTTAGAGTTAAACCGTTGGAGTTAAACTGTTAGAGTTAAACAGTTGGAGTTAAACTGTTAGAGTTAAACAGTTGGAGTTAAACTGTTAGAGTTAAAAAGTTGGAGTTAAACTGTTAGAGTTAAACCGTTGAAGTTAAACTGTCAGAGTTAAACCGTAAAGTTAAACAGTTAGAGTTAGTTAGTTAGAGTTAACCAGTTAGAGTTATCCAGTTAGAGTTATCCAGTTAGAGTTATTCAGTTAGAATTAACCAGTTAGAGTTAATCAGTTAGAGTTAATCGTTTTGAGTCAAATCGAACTAGAGTTATTCAAATATAGTAATCGAATAAGGGTTAATTGAATATTAGTTATTCAATTAGAATTGATCGAATCTAATTATTCGAGATAGAGTTAAAAATAGACAAAGTTATTTAAGGATGAATTTCCATTTAGCACGACTGCTAGCGTAATTCGCAGGGCTGCAGATAGCCTACGGCGGTCGGATGTTTCCTGGGGGAATCAGGCGTAACCATTGTGATCGCTGCGATCTAGAGTCAAGCAAATGGTGTTAAATCAAATAGTAGTTAATCAATAGAAGTTAATTAAGTCGAGTTAGTCGAGTATTAGTAAATTAAGTAGGGTTAGTCAAAAAGGGAATTAATCGAATATCACCTATTCGAAGTAGAGTTATCGAATATAGTTTATTCGAGAAGAGTAATCGAATATAGTTCGTTCGAAGTGTGTTAAATCGAATATAGTTATTCGAAGGAGAGAATTATCGAATATGGTTTATTTGAAGTGAGATTTTTCGAATATTAGTTATTCGAAGAAAAGGATTATCGAATATTAGTTATTCGAACAGGGGAATCGAATATAGTTTATTCGAAAGAGAATTATCGGATAGTGATTATTCGAGAGTGAATCATACATGGAAATTCGATTATATCGAATCAAGGGAAGTAATATTTACTTTCCATTTGAAATCAAGTTTTAATTATCTGTTAATAAAGTAGTTGGTTGTTTATTTATCCAAATTAAGATATGGAAATATATTTAAGTTAACATATTTTGAAAGCGTGGAATTATAACATTTACAGTTATAATCAAATGATTCAGTAAAGGAAGTGGATTCATAAATAGAATCCGAGAGTTCGCAAGGAAGTTTCTTAAAGAGTAAAGTTTGAACTTTGTCTATTTCGAAGTTAGAAATGTTGTTCAGTTAAGGTCTGAGAGGTAATTATACCCCAACTTGATTGACTTCGTTTTTAACTAAGAAGTGGATAAGGTTCGAGAGTGAAAGGGGTTAAGTGAATTTAGTTAATGAGCGAAATGGTTGGTGTTGGCATAGCGATGTTTATTCAAACATCAGTTTAAACCCAATGAAGGAGATTTGGAAATGTCTTCCAAATGAAAATCAGAAATGTTTTCTGAATATAGAAAATGAAAAATGGAATTGTTTTCCATTGTTAATAACGTATATTTTCTAAATATAGTAAATAAGAAATATAGGAAAACAAGAATAAGGAAAAGGGTAAATTTATGATAATTTGATGATGAATGATGATTGATCGATAGAATTTCCATCTGGAAATAATATCGTTGTTTGCACACCGACATGTTTTTATTTGATAGTTAAATCACCGACTATCAAAGTTTTGACCATTTTAACGTTGTTAATATGGAGAGACCGGTCGGATTATTATCCAGAGAACCACTCCGTATTGGCATAAGCGTTGCGAATCAAGTATGCTGAATATATTGAAGACGGAGTTATGCAAGCGCTATCCTATTTAAAGAATAGTGCCTTCGGTTTGTCCAGTCCCAGGACAAACGTGAATGGACGAATGTCTGACAGAGTATATTCAAAGGATCGCGTAAGTTGATCTCTTCAAACGTACTTACGTTTGGTGGCGGAGGAATTCGTTTCTCTTAGCTGTATACCCGTGGTATTTTTGGTGAAATCAATTTGTGATTTGGCGGGTATGACGATGTGGCATTCAAAGTAATGGAGGTGGGATCTGTCAAAAGATACGTTATGACCTCAAGCCTCACCCACCGGGAAATGACAAAAATCGGGCAGGCAGCATGGCTATGTGAGTCGCACCCATTAGGATGTATGATCACCTATCTAGAGAAATTCCTTTTGTTCTTAAATCTATCGATGCTGTCCCTTATCGGGAGACGGTTGCTGATCCCAACCGTTGGTGATATACATTCGATACACTCAAGCGAAATGAGTGGTCGGTCATGTGTGGGCCGGGTTGCAAGATGTTCTTGTTGAACCCAGTGTATTTTCCTCTAGAGATACACGTTCAGAAGGTGGTCCCATACCTTGTCAAGTTGGAATCCAATCTCCAATAAGTGCCTGCGAGTTTGATTGTATATTATATATGTAGAGCGTGAGATGCAAGCGTTCTACTAGATTTTAATTACTTGTGATTAGACATTATTATAATATCAGATAATATATGATTTCCAAAGTGTTTTGGGTTATCGTAAGGTAAAAGTCATCCGTATTTATGAGTGGATTGGTCTTACGATTATCTTTTCTTTTGAAAAGGATTTTGAAAAGTTAAACCAAATGATTGGAGTTTACTCACACCAGTCCCATGACTGACCCAGAGTTTTATTTTGTTTTGTTTTTCCTAAACTCTTGGGTGCCCAAATTTGTATGGGCAGTCAAGTAGTCAGGATTTTACAGATAGACTTGGAGAGCTTGGAGCAGGAGGCTTCAGGACTTATATAGCTATTGTTTATTTCCGCTGTGATGCAAGGGTTGTACTCTGATAATGGTATTGTATGCATATACTGCTTTTGATTTCAAGTTATGTGATATATTATATTTTATTCGTTCCGCTGTGAGATTCGTGTTACTCTGATGTTGTGTTCTTCTTTTTCTTCTTCTATTCTAATTTTCTATCTTATCTATCCTCACCCTCTAAATTCTTTCATTAACTATTCGGTAATTGTCGACCCTTGATGTTCGATATGTGTTGTATATCGGATAATCAAGGTCGTCTTTTTCCCGGGTCGTTACAGTATTCGTTGATCTCTGCTAAATATATATCTGTTTGGCGGCGGGGAATTTATTCTCTTGCTTAACGCCCTTCTCTGAGACATACGAGCTCATAGGTTATATATTGGCAGAAATCAGTGGTACGATATGGATTGATAGTGTGGCATGCTGAGATGCAGTGATCCAGACTTTTGTTGTAAAGCAAAGTTTGGTGGATGATGATCAAAGCGCAGCTTTAATACAGCATGGCTTTGTGTATAGCGTTGATTCGCGAGCCTCACATCCCGGTATGGTGGTAAACTGATGGTTTGATCAGTATGCTTTTTAGTGGATGGGCACCTTAGTGGTGTCGTGGATTCGGTCGACCGAGATGAGCTTAGTGCTCAGGGATATATAGAGTAAGCGGTGTTTTCTCTCGCTGGGACGTAAGCCGCGGTGATACTCTGGTCCCAAATGTGCGGATGTGCAGACGGTGTTTTCTCTTGCTGGGACGTAAGCCGTGGGGAATTGCACTACGCGATCGATCTTTCGAATCAGGAGCCACCATGATGGAAATCCAATTTCCAATACGTGTATTGCGGTTTTAATTGTAGAACTAGTATGGCGACATGATATATGGTACCTATGCCGTCTATGATTGATACTTATGATTTGAAGTTGTTTTACACGCTATGCACTTATAGTAGTATCAAATGATTTGTTTTAAACGTACTAAGCATGTTTGGCTATTATAAGGGAAAACCCTATCCTCCGGTTGCGTTGCATTGTGTGATGGGACCTGGGTCTTATAATAGCTTCATTTCTTTATTTAGCATTGCGCTGTTTGTTTTATGCACTGGTGTTCTTGGGAGGAAACCCGTTCTGTGTTATACGGCGTGGTCCCTTGATTTACCTTACTTTGAAAATAAAGATTAATAACTGTTTTAGTTCTCACACCAGTCACATGAATGGCCTGGAGTTTATTGTTTTAACCTAAACTCTGGGTGCCCTTATTTTCGACACGGGCAGCTAGTAGTTTTGGTTTTGCAGATTTATATTCACAGGATCCTGGTTTACAGCTGGAATGATATCCGGAAAGCTTTGTATCCGTATATCTCTTCTAGTTGTGTATTGTATTATTTTCCGCTGCTATGTATTTAAATGTAGTTTAAATCTCTGATATTTCTGTGTAATATTCATTTATACTCTGTATATTCTTGTATTCTGATGGAATTGTTGTAATAACCATGAAATGTTCTTCCGTCTGCGTTATTCTGTGGCTTGTTCTCGAATTATCCGCGCTTTCCTCACCGGGGAAGTTACGGGTTTTCACAGTTGGTATCAGAGCTTTGGTTTACAATGCTCAGAGAACAAGACATTTTAGAACCATATGAAAGAATTCATCAGATATTGGATTAGTAATATCCAATGGAATGACTCGTTAGAGATGGGATCAGTAGTATCCTAGAACGAGTGTGAAGAGTATATTTTTGAAAATGAAAACAAATTTTGTTTTGAAAATTTAAATAAACTATTCGTATTTGATTAGTTATTATGTTTGGATTTGGACAGTCCAGTATATATAGACTTTACGTATACGTCTGATCCGCGGGTATTTGAAGTTTTAATATACTGGATAGATATAGAATCGCATTGTAGTCGTTCGGGGGTAATTCTGATGATAGCGATCGCATCATCATTATTTATGTTCGAGTGACGAAAGTGAGATTTCTATATATTTCCTATTGACTGGTGTGAGAACCAAAATTAGATAGGGCTTATTGTTGTGATTTGGCATCAAAAATATGATTTTTGACTATATATCAAAGTTATGAATTTGAAACGATAACCCACTAATTGATTGATGGTTGTGTTGTTTGATTAATTAAAATTTGAACCATTTAGTCAAATTGTACCAAAAAGTGAGTTGTATTGAAAATTTATTGCATTTGCTTACATATACATGTACTTACATTGAACAGGTCATAGCAAGGAGGCTAGAGCAGAGAATAAAATTTGTTTGCCCGACAAATAAGTACATGTTACTATAATTTACTGTTTTGTTTGGGTGATGATGATTTTATGAGCCGGTTGGCTAGCCGCTTGGCTTTTTCTTTTCTTTTTGAGATTAGAAGGCCTGTATGGCAATTTCGGGATTTTCCCGTGGCTCCCGGTGCAGGGGAGGTTATGGCGAAATTTTTCGAAAATTTAGGGTGTTAGCCAAATTTTTGAAGAATTTGAAAATTCTCAGAAACTGAAAAGTTGGAGAATGGAATCCAGATCGAACGTAGAGTTGATTAATCAAACCACTTTCGACTTTGTTCCTTTTCGGGGACGAAAAGTTTTAAGTGGGGGAGATTGTAACAACCCGAAAATCTAGGCCAGTTTAAAATTTTTATTTTGGCAATTTTAGCGAATTTTGAATATTTAAAATAAATTATTTTAAATAAAAACGACGAGAAATTTATTTTGAATATAATTCGAGCGTATACATTATATACGTCGTCGTTAGAATATAAATATTTTATTTTAATTATAAAGGAATTGAAAATGGCGCGGTAGTTCGATAATTCAATTTCAAACTTCAATTGAATGTACCGGGTGCAAAACAATCCGGATTCTAGTGAAACCAAAAACATTAGGATCTAATTGATGATATCTTTCCAACAAATCCGAAAGATCGAAATTTCATAGTGGGAATCAAAAGATATGTCCAGTTGAAAATTCTGAATAGTCGCTATGGAATTCAGGCCCTTAAAAATAGCCATTTTGCAAACGACCTCGGATTTCGACGAAACCACTTTTGTTGGAACCGTGATGTCAAGTTATTGCTAGGTTTTAAATTTCATAATTTTTCGAATCAATATGTGAGCGTGACAAAGGAAAACGCGTTTGACCAGTTTTAGTTGATTTTAATCGACTGGAAAATGGCCATTTTTCCAACGGTCTCAGAATTCGACGAAATTAGTTTTGTTAGGACCGTATCGTCAATACGAAGCTAGAAAATATTTTTCGAGAAATTTTCGAGTTAGTATGTGGCCCCGGTAAATTGAAAGGTACGTTTAAAATAGAATATAATAGATTTAAATTTTGATTTAAATGGAAACTGGTCGTAACAAGCGAATTGGGTTACAAAACATGTCCCATTGTGTTCGGAATGGGGGTAATTAGCTAGCGGCGACAGTCGTTGGGTCTCGTTTGGGGTTCGTGATATTAAACAAGTAATTTACGAATGAAATATTAAAATATTATTATTATATATATATATATAACCCTAGATAATTGCGCAACACTAGTTTCAGAAATGTGAGCCGCCGTTATTTCTTCAAACCGACAGGCGATTTCATCTCGAATTCAATCCCCTCAAACTTCCAATCCAGGATAGGATTTTCGAAACTTCAAAAAGGAAATCGAAGAACTCTTCGAGCAGGTGCTTCTCAACGGTCGTGATGTGTTCTAGGGTCTCGAAGTGGTGGAATTTCTGTCTCGAAGTGCGAAACTTTGCAGCCCTTTTCAGGCGCGTGGGGCCAATCGGAAATGCCATGAAGACCGGCGGTGGTGGAGTCGAGGATGGCGGTTCTTGTAGAGGGCTTGGATCGAGGTCTGGGCGCCTCGAATGGCGTGCGCAGGGGGAGATGGGGCGGAGCATTTTGGGGTTCGGGAGTTCAACAGTTAATGAAGAAGCAGTGTAATTTTTATTTTTTTACTATGTTATTAGTTTAATTTGATAATTAAGAAATGCTTATATAAATAACATTGTATATAAATGTGAATTTGTTTTAATAATATAAAGAAAAAGTAAGAAGAAATGAATGATTTTGAAAATAGAAACTAGAATTGTTTTTGAAATAAAATATACATGGTTTTAATAAATAAATATATACATTGTTTGAAAAATGAAAATATATCATTGTTTTGAATAGAAAATATAAAATAGAATTTGAAAATAAAATAGAACTTAGATTTGAAAATATAATCTTTATTAGGAGGAGAGCAATATAAAAATATGATTTTTATATATTGAATAGCATAGTAAAAATTCGATTTTTATATATTGAATAGCAAAGTAAAAATTCGATTTTTATATATTGAATAGCGAAGTAAAAATTCGATTTTTATATATTGAATAGCAAAGTAAAAATTCGATTTTTATATATTGAATAGCGAAGTAAAAATTCGATTTTTATATATTGAATAGCAAAGTAAAAATTCGATTTTTATATATTGAATAGCAAAGTAAAAATTCGATTTTTATATATTGATTAGCAAAGTAAAAATTTGATTTTTATATATGTAGTGAATACGGGCGACGAAAGTGACGAAAGGCAAACAACGGCGAAGATTTCCTACCTAAGAAGAGTCGAGGCGTTTGATTTAGCATATCGGTGAGAACTACTCACTCTAACTTTTCTTTTCTAGTTATAAATATATACTAGGATGCAGACGGTGTTTAGTAGCACCCGACACCCGTCGTCCACAGACCATGGACGACTTGTATGCTTGTTTGTATGATTTTGATGTGTAGTTGATTGTGTGATGTGAATTGAAATAAAATATTTATATAGTTAAAAATATTTTATAGTTAAAAATAGAATTTTTAACGTGTATATGAAATGAAATAAAAATAAACAGATCGGACGATTTGTTTATATACACTGATTTGACTGATATTGATTGGGTCGATAAATTTTACACATCGCCCAACTGCACAAATAAAATCTGTGTTTGATTGTTTGTAACCCCACACGGGTATTGGGATGATATTTGACGTACACTAATCCCGATTGTTTAGTTGTATGTCGATCGATTGATTGACAGACTGTTATGAGCGTTAATATTTATATTCGATGCTTATACAGTGTAGAATGCACTTTGGATGATAGTTGATTTTTCATCGTTGTTATTGTATACATGTGTTGTAGAAAATCAATATAATTAACATTATATGGTGATTGATTGGGCTTCATTCAATATTTGAAAAAGAAATATTTGAATAGAAATATTTGAAAAAGAAATATTTGAAAAAGAAATATTTGAATAGAAATATTTGAAAAAGAAATATTTGAAATAGAATATTTGAAAATAGAAATATATGAAGCCGTGTTGATTAGATTGACGCCATTTTGACGTGAACGATATTTATATCGATTTTATTCATTTTATAATGAATATCGATTTTATTCATTTTATAATGAATATCGAAAGTGATTTCAAAATCTGATATTTTGAAAAGAATTGAATTGAATAGAAAACGAATTCGAATTGAATTGAATAGAAAACGAATTCGAATTGAATTGAATAGAAAACGAATTCGAATTGAATTGAATTGAAAACGAATTCGAATTGAATCAAATAGAAAACAAATCTGAATTGAACTGAATAGAAAACGAATTCGAATTGAATTGAATAGAAAATGAATTTGAATTGAATTGAAAACGAATTCGAATTGAATCAAATAGAAAACAAATCTGAATTGAATTGAATAGAAAACGAATTCGAATTGAATTGAATAGAAAACGAATTCGAATTGAATTGAATAGAAAACGAATTCGAATTGAATTGAAAACGAATTCGAATTGAATCAAATAGAAAACAAATCTGAATTGAATTGAATTCAATTGAAAACGAATTGAAATAGAATTGAAATCAAATAGAAGTGAATGTAAAAAGAATTTATAAGGAAAAATTCAATTTTGATTTGAATTTGAAATAAAGGTTGAAATTGTTTTTGAAACAAATTTGAAATGATTTATAAAATTCGTTTTAAAAAGGAAATCGACGAAATATATATAATATATATATATATTATATATAATGGCCTGAATAGAACGCGCCGCGCCGCGGCAGTTCGTGAATTTCGACCATTGACTTCGAACGGACATTGCGGGAGATCCGACCGTCAGATTCTCCTAAAACCGGAACCGTTGGGTTCGTATCGAAAAGAGCTTTCTAACGAATACTATAAATTTGAAATC
Source organism: Allium sativum (assembly GCA_030737875.1). Taxonomy (NCBI): domain Eukaryota; kingdom Viridiplantae; phylum Streptophyta; class Magnoliopsida; order Asparagales; family Amaryllidaceae; genus Allium; species Allium sativum. The sequence continues at coordinate 1,023,847,185 of CM060926.1, forward strand.
TAACGGTTGGATTTGGAATTATGTCCATATCAAATTTGGAAAAGGTCGCTGTAAGTGCAGTTCGATAGCTGTTGATGGAAATCGACTGTATAGGCCTTGATAAAATTATTAAAAATAATTATAATTTGTGTAAAATCATAAGAAATGATTTGTGTAGAATTGGGATGAAAAACTCCATATTTGAAAGGATAAGAATAGATTTTTATCGAAATGAACTAGTTTTGAACTAGAATAATAATTTATTTATTTTTAAAATAAATAAAGTGGATTTGAAATGGTTTTGAAAATAACCAGGATTTCCAATATATAGATTGGAAATGGATTTGAATCGAAATTGTCTTCGGAATATTTCGATGTAGGATTTTGTGATTATACAGGTATTGTTATGCGAAATTTGAAAGAAATATTTATATCGTTATTTCCAATACGATATTTGTTGGTCGTAGAATTTGATATTGAATATAAGCCGATATATTTTCTATTTAGAGCCTTGTATTTAATATCAAATGGGATTTTGGGTTTGTCGTGAATGGCGTCTTCATTAACGCTATTCTTAAACCCAGTTGAGGAAAAGATTAAATCTTTTTATTTAGATTTAATGAAGTGCACCAATTAAATAATATTTAATTGGAATTGAATTGGTATTGATTTTTTGGTTTATCGTGAACAGTGTTTTAAATAACACTTGTTCTTTAACCCGATAATTAATATAATGTGATTTTGGGTTGTCGTGAACGGTATCTTCAATAATACTGTTCTTAGACCCAAAGGAGTTAAGAAAATCAGAAACTAACTGGAGATTAGTTAAGTTGAATGGTTTCTGGGGTATTGATCTGATGTTGGTTTCGGCCTTCGGGGTTAATACTTAGGGAATTGCTCACTTGCTACTTTATGGTTAGGGTCTGATTGAAATGTAATGTGATTTTGGGTTTATAGTGAATCGTGTTTTAAATGACACTGATTCTTTAACCCAGTTAAAGATTAAAACTAAGTGGAGTTTTAATGAATCTCTAATTAGATTGAAAAGATCGAGAATGGAGTATCACCAGTTTTGCTCCAAAGCGATAGTTAAATCTTTAATTAGATTTGAACGTGAAATGGTAATTGAATTTACCGATAACACCATGGTATTAGATATGGAGTATTACCAGTTTTGCTTCATGGGATAAATAGGTTGGGATTGGGAAATAAAATAAATAATTACTTCGGTGTGGTTCGCTAATCCCGACTAGTTTGGAAAACCATAATTTGGTTTGAAACGATATCCAAAGGAAGATTAAAGAATAAATTCAAGGAATTTATCTTTGATAAAATTAATGGGAACCTTTCCTTATGAATGTGAAAGTTAGAAACTAACTGTCGGTTAGCTAAGCAGAATGGTTTTCTGGATATTGATCTGATGTTGGTTTCGGCCTTCGGGGCTAATATTTGGGGAATTATTCTCTTGATTAATTTATGGTTAGTGACTGCTGAATTGGAATGAGGCGTATGTTGTGTTTGTGTAACAATTGTTTATAATATACGTGGGTTGTTCGGAAAGGTCGGGTTTATACCTATTCTGAATAGCTGATTCGACGAAAAGTCGAAGATGATGACGGTGGTCGAAGACCGAAAGTCTTCACATTGTTTGGGTGATTACTGATGATCTTGATTGGGTTGTACACCCAAGATGAGGGAATCAGTTGGTGGTCGTCCAGACGTACTTGGAGGTCGACGGATATGCGGGGAAAGTGCCTCCGGTTTCGTTCAGACCTAGAACGGACTTGTAAATGGATGGTGTGTCTGACATTGTATTCCTTTATATTGTATTCGTTGATCTCTGCTAAATATATATCTTTTTGGCGGCGGGGAATTTATTCTCTTGCTTAACGCCCTTCTTTGAGACATACGAGCTCAGAGGTTATATATTGGCAGAAATCAGTGGTACGATATGGATTGATAGTGTGGCATGCTGAGATGCAGTGATCCAGACTTTTGTTGAAAAGCAAAGTTTGGCGGATGATGATCAAAGCGCAGCTTTAATACAGCATGTCTTTGTGTATAGCGTTGATTCGCGAGCCTCACATCCCGGTATGGTGGTAAACTGATGGTTGTATCAGTATGCTTTTTAGTGGATAGGCACCTTAGTGGTGTCGTGGATTCGGTCGACCAAGATGAGCTTAGTGCTCAGGGATATATAGAGTAAGTGGTGTTTTCTCTCGCTGGGACGTAAGCCGCGGTGATACTCTGGTCCCAAATGTGCGGATGTGCATGCGGTGTTTTCTCTTGCTGGGACGTAAGCCGTGAGGAATTGCACTACGCGATCGATCTTTCGAATCAGGAGCTACCATGATGGAAATCCAATTTCCAATATGTGTATTGCGGTTTTAATTGTAGAACTAGTATAGCGACATGATATATGGTACCCATGTCGTCTATGATTGATACTTATGATTTGAAGTTGTTTTACACGCTATGTGTACCGTATTTTTGAATAACATGTTATAACATAAATGGAGGCAGAATTAAACGGTAAAATCTTAATCAAGGGAAACGAGCTGTGCCATTACGTTCGTCTCGGAAAAATACGCGAAATAGAGTCCGAGTTTTCGAAAATCGGAGTCCGTATGACCAAGATATGGCCTCGCGAAGTTTCACGAAAAATTCACAAATTAAAGTATACTTAATTAAGTGAAATGGGTTGCGCAGAGAAATATATATATATTGATATATATATATATATATATAATTGAAAATTAAATAAATAAATATGCAAAAATGTTCAAAACAGCGAATTGGGAGAGGGGAATAACCGAACCGACCGATTTTTGAGGTCGACCCGAGCTCGCTGGGTCGACTAGGGGTTAATCCAGGGTGTTTGGCTGTCAACCCGTGGGCCGATTCGCTCAAATGCAGATTTTGCATTTGAATGGTTCTCATGGTTCAGCTTTAATCTAAAGGCCCTAGATGGTTCCTACACTTGACTTCTTCCCCAAGACATGCTTTGATGGCTTGGATTGAATCTAGGGTTAATCCTATGGCTAATACTATCCTAAAACTCTATAAAAAAGACCCCCAAACCTAGCCTAAATCACCATTATTCAATCCTACAACTAAACTACGTCAAATTTGTTCCTCTCATGGCCTCCACTCTCATGCTAAAATTTCTAAGTTAATTTCTATGAGAGATTTTGAGTTCATACAAGTGTTTTCAAACTTGTATGAGTGTTCTTAGCTTGCATTCAAGTCAAGTTGCAACATTTCTATTTCAAAGCAAGGGTTTTTATTGAATTGGCTCAAGGGTTTTCATTTGGAGCTTGCATATTTGGGTTTTTGGTGCTTGCATAAGGGCTTCGTCTCAATCTTTATAATAAATATTCATTTGTGTCTTCATAGCGTAGTAAGCCCTTTTCTACTTTCTTTTTATTGACCTCTAAAGTTAAATGAATGATGCAAGTTTGGGGTTGATCATTACGATATGCAAGTTTGGTTGATCATTATATGCAAGTTTGGTTGATCATTATATGCAAGTTTGGGTGATCATTATATGCAAGTTTGGTTGATCATTATGCAAGTTATGTATGACACATGTTGCCATGTTATGCAAGTTTGGGTTGATCATGTTATCATGTTATGCGAGTTAGGGTTGATCATGTTATCATGTTATGCAAGTTTGGGTTGATCATGTTATCATGTTATGCAAGTTTGGGTTGATCATTATGCACATGTTATCATGTTATGCAAGTTAAACTTGAAGTTGTGAGTTTAAAGCTTCAAGCTTTATGTTAAAGGTTGCATTTTGGCAACATGAAAGTTATCATATCCCTTATGATAACTTGCATGTGAGGCTAAATGCGAACTTCTAGCAACTTCTACATGTTATTTATCACCATGTATCACTCATATGCTAAGTTTGGTTTTATGCATGCTTTTGAAGCCTAATAATGCAATATGCAAGTATATGAACATATGTACATTTCATATGCCACCATGTTAAACTTGTGGCTTCAACACCTTTATGTCATGGTTATGCCAAGTTCCCTATTTTATCCTTTATGCGTTGTTACGATTATGTAAACGATGGGATTACGTTGGGGTTGGGTAACATAATGACATGAACATGATTTTTGTAACATGACGTGGTATGTTAACTTGTAATTATGTTTTGGAAACATAATGGACATGACACTTAGAAAATATGAGTGTGGCCAACTCGAGGTTGGGTTGAGTTTGTAGCATAAATCTACCCGGACCCGCCCGGCTTAACTAGTGGCTACAAACAATAGGACCCAATGTGAGAAGTTGGTCATGTTGTGCTCGAACCCGAGGTTAGACCTAGTTGTGGTATAAAGCTACCCGGACCCGCCCGGCTTAACTAGTAACCACAACAAAGTCTAATGTGAGAGGTTAAAGCGCATTAAGTTAATTAATGCCTCCTGATTAGGGTTAAGTCATGGTCCACTTAATACTTAACCAATTTGGGCTTGATGGATTAATCGACGTTAAGTCAGGAGCCTTGGGTACTCTTAACCGATTTAATCCACGTTTGGATCGGGTTAACCACATTTAACCCGTTAAGAAACCCTAGTTGCGTGGTCCTTTTCAGCAGTAACCTTCTAGATGTATCATAAGACCCTAGGACTAGGCTAGGGTGGGGCACGATTACTGGTCTGATTGTAAGAGACCAAAAGAGACGGCTGAATGATGCCCCGGTTGTTCAGGCGGACCATGGTCGTGCACATCAAGTCCGGAGTTGAACACGAGCAACGGTAGGTTTGGACTGTGCATCATGGAATGGTGTCAGAGGGTTACACCGTAAGGCCAGATACACCCTAGGGTGGACCCTGCACAGTCAACTACATTACATGATTAAGCCGCATGACACCGACACTTGACGAGTTAGGCTTATAGGGAGCCGATCGACTAGACTGTGTAGTTGGACCTTGGTTTAGGTCACCTCATTATATTGGGCCAAGCTTGGGCCAAGGGATCAATTCTTGTTTTTACTTGACATGTTAGAATGCTAGTACACCCGTGGTGCAAAACTTAACCTTGATTATGCGATGACACCTTTATCTATCTTGTTAGTTAATCACCATGCCAATATGTTGTTATCCTTATGTTCATCTCAGCTTCTCATGCCAGTTAACTTTACTAGTTCATAGACAGATAGTAGTAGGTCTTACCAGTCTTTTTGAGTGACCCGTTTTCTTTTGCCTCTTTTCTTCCGTTTCCCCCCCCCCCCTCAGGTTCTCAGGGTGGGAACATTGGAGCTTAGCTTGGATCTTTACAGCTTGCTTTCTGGATTTTCTCATGTACGGTTTTGGACATTGAGCTAGCTATGGTTTATCACTTCACTTTGGGGATAGTACTTTATGTATTTCGGTTTTTCAGTTTATGCTTTTATCTAGACTTTGTTTGTTGGAAAATAATGATCAAGTACTTTGTTGTAACATGACTATGGTTTTGAAATGTTAAGTTTTATCCACTGCTTTACTACTCTGTTTTACTTATATGTTCTGTCTTGTGATATCTGCATGCATGTTTACCTTGTTTAAACGCCCCTCCAAAGCCAGTGTGCTTGCAAGAGTTACCCTGGCGGAGGTGGGGTGTTACATTTGGTATCAGAGCATAAGGTTTACAAGATTTGAGCAAAAGTGTTTTTGAAACTTACCTTTTGAAAAACTATTTTCAAAACCAATTAAGTATTTTCCAAGAAAAGTCTAGTTATTTTAAAAAGGCTATTCCCCAAAAGCCATAGCACTATCCTTCGTTTCTTCGTTCTGAATCTATCTTTTTCTTCGTTTTAGTATGGCCGATCGCTTTAACATCCCGGAAGGCGTACAAGTACCCGTCTGGTTCTGGAGATTTATGGAGGCAAGGGCGAATGAAGCCGGCCCCGCGAACATTCCTCCTCCTTCCCCCCTCGCTAACATCTCTCCTCCTTCCGTAGCTGAGGTTCCTCCTCCCCCTCAGCATCTGCAAGAGGATTTCGCAAAGCTTTGCAAAGACTTTAAGGTGATGGGTTGCAAGAATTTTGTCGGAACGGAGACTGCCGTGGAGGCAAGAAACTGGTTAAAGGAAACTGAAGACCTCTTTGCTATCTTTGATGTGGAAGATCGTAGGAAAGTTCTGTTGGCGGTATGGCTATTGAAAGGGGAAGCTGCTTATTGGTGGGTAGTCACCACCACTACTAGACCAATGGAGACTTGGGATGACTTTAGGAGAAGGTTTGGACTAAGGTTTTTATCATCAGCAGAAGAGAACCTTCAGCTAGAGAGCTTCCTATCACTAAAGCAAGGGGACATGACCGTTAGAGAATACGTGGATAAGTTTAATCAACTTGCTCAGTTCGGTCTAGAATGGATTAACACCCCTGAGAAGAAGGCCCTACGCTTTGCTCTAGGATTGAATGAGCCATTGCGCGGTTTGGCCATATCTCATATACCCCTGGGGGCGACCTTCGAGGGTTTGGTGAATATGGCCCTACTTCAAGAGGAAGATAAGAGTGTCAAGAAGGAGGTCAAGGCAAATGAGTCCCAAGGCAAGAAGGAAGATACCGAGAAAAGAGATAAGAACAACAACAAGGAAAGAAAGACAAGAAAGTGCAACTTCTGTAGGATCACTGGGCACATAGACAAGGATTGCAGGAAGAAGAAGAGGAAGTTAGGCAAGTGTTTTCATTGCGGAGTGGACATTTTAGCAAGGATTGTCCCAAGAAGCATGGACAAGGGCAAGGACAAACTCAGCAACTAGGACCCTCTGGAGGGCAATTGCAGGCTCTCCTCGCTCTTCCATCTTTTGATCGAGGTAGAGTTTTTATAGAAATTCATGTTTACATTTCTGATTTTCCTGTTCGCACCTTATTTGATTCTGGCGCATCGCATAGTTTTATCTCTTCTGATATTGTTGAAAGTTTGCACCTAAGTACTAGCTTAGTTGAGGATCCCGTTTGTGTTTCAAATCCAATTGGGGGTTCCGCCCATCTGTCTATGATTTGTGTGGATTTGAAAATTTCTATCTTGGCCGTAGAATTCACGTGTAGTGCTTATGTACTCGGGGTCACGGGATATGGGTTGGTCTTGGGCATGGATTGGTTGTCCAGTTATGGAGCCATCCTCGATTGTGAGCATAGGGTGGAGAGGCTCATGACTCGCCTCGGTAACACCCTAGAAATTTCTTGTAACCCTAGAGGTCCCGTCATGTTATGTTATCTTGAATCTTTCGACTCGTCCATCGATGATCTGCAATCTGTAAGGGTGGTCCGAGACTATCCCGATGTCTTTGAAGAAGTTAAGGGGTTACCCCCTAAAACGAGAGATAGATTTCCGCATTTATCTAGTTGATAATGCCAAGCCAGTATCATTGCCCGTTAGGCACATGGCCCCTCGCGAAAGAAGGGAGCTCAGTAAGCAAATCAAGGAATAGCTTGGGAAAAATTTCATTAGGCGAAGCATTTCAGAATGGGGTGCTCCGGTGGTATTCGCTACTAAGGCGGATAGTCCATTTTACTTAAGCATGGGTTAGAGAAATCACCCTTGTGAGTACAATTGGCAACGTGGATTGGCACTGTTTTCAAGAGATAGTTTTCTGCGTGGGATACCGTATAGTATGTAAATGAGATCCAAGATTCACTAACGAATCTTGGAAAGCTTGCATGAACCATGAGCACGCAGTTATGTTTAAGCCAAGTATTTTAGGCAAAGAATAAGTGGAAGTGGAACGAGAAGCCACGGTGAAATGAGTTCTAACTCATATTTTGGGAACAAGAATTAAGAACTACGGAATTGCGAAGTTAAAAGACGGTCAAGGCACGATGGGATTAAGCACAAGAAAATGTGGCTTAGAAGACTGAAGACTAGATACGCGCATTATATCTCTTTCTAAGAGTATATCCTTGATCCCTATTGTTCCGTAGAACTTACTCGCATGCTATCTTTTAAGTATATCCTCTCGGTCCTATCCTCAATCTTAGTTCTGTTGCAAACCCCATAAGGAGTATGACTCGCCTGTTTGTGAGATATAGTTGGGGTAAAGATGTTCGTCACCTAACTATTTGGGCTTTATGGGATATGGGTAATAATTGATAGACTTACAAAGAAAGCCCATTTTATTCTGGTGAAAAGCAAGAGGACCGTATCATGGCTAGCATCTGTTTATCTTCAAAAGATAGTGCGGCTGCATGGAGTTCTTTCTAGCATAGTTAGCGATCGTGACCCAATTTTCACTAGCCAGTTCTGGAACAGTTTGCAAGAAGCAATGGGTACGCGATTGAATCTGAGTACAGCCTATCACCCCCAGACGGATGGCCAAACCGAAAGGGGAATAGAATGCTAGAAGATCTTTTTGAGACTTTATGTTCTTGACTTTGGTGGTACTAGGGAAGACCGCCTTCCTCTTGTAGAGTTTGCTTATAATAATAGCTATCAATCCAGCATAGGGATGGCACCATTTGAAGCTTCGTATGGGAGGCCGTGCAAACCACCAACATGTTGGTGGGAGACGACGGATAGGCTTATAGTTGAGCCCGACATGATACGGGACACATCCGAGAGGGTTGAATTGATTCGAAGACGGATAAGAACGGCCCAAGACAGACAGAAATCCTATGCAGACAAGCGAAGGACAGACTTGGAATTTAAAATTGGAGATATGGTCTTTGTGAAGATTTCTCCTTTGCGAAATATGGTTCGCTGACACCAAGGATCGTAGGACCCTTCCCTACTATAGAAAGAGTCGGGAAGATGACTTATAAGGTGGAATTGCCGAGAAGCTGGCCGGAGTGCATAATGTCTTTCATGTCTCGCATCTCCGGAAGTGTTTGCACAGACCCGCCAAAGTGGTTAAACCAAGTATTCTTGAAGACATGGAGGTAGAGGATGAAGCAACCCTGAGACGAGCTCCGATTCGTATCATGGAAATGAAGACAAAGAAGCTAAGAAGCAAAGAAGTTAAGCTTGTTAAGGCGCAATGGAGTGAAACAGAGGGAGACGCAACTTGGGAAACCAAGGAGAAGAGGCGCGTGCTTTATCCATTTCTCTTGGAGGATACATTTTCAATCTCTTTTCCTAGATTGGTATATCTTCCCTTTGCTATCCATGCTTATCTAGTTTATCTTGTTTTGTAAATCTTGTCATGAGAACCTTAGGAAGAAACCCTTGGTTGAAACATGTATTTGAAACATGTTATGTTTGATGTTTGCAAGTGGTTGCAAGTGTTTGCAAGTGGATACTCGTGGATGCATAATACACGTTAGGCACTAAGATCGGCTCACACACTTTCATACCGCATATGCATGAGTGTTTATGCTTATTCATGGATGAAAACTTGTTATGCTATCACGTGGATGTTGCATATGGATGAATGTTATGTGCACTCATGTAGAGATTATAAATTATGTTAGGAATTTGCATACACATGGACTCATTTCACTAACATATTTTGCATTAAGGGGGTTTACTGAATCAGTAACCTCCTGATTTTCGCATTAGATAAGTACATATACACACACCTTTGCATATGATCATACAGCATTTAGAACCTTTTAAGGACAATGATTGCTCGTGGATGATGTTTTGAGTAGATGGATGATGGATGGTAGGATAAGTTCTTCCTAACTTGGAGATTTCGGGGACGAAATCCTTTAAGGAGGGGAGAATGTAACAACCCGTATTTTTGAATAACATGTTATAACATAAATGGAGGAAGAATTAAACTGTAAAATCTGAATCAAGGGAAACGGGCTATGCCATTGCGTTCTTCTCGGAAAAATACGCGAAATAGAGTCCGAGTTTTCGAAAATCGGAGTCCGTATGACCAAGATATGGCCTCGCGAAGTTTCATGAAAAATTCACAAATTAAAGTATACTTAAGTGAATGGGTTGCGCAGAGAAATATATATATATTGATATATATATATATATATAATTGAAAAATAAATAAATAAATATGCAAAAATGTTCAAAACAGCGAATTGGGAGAGGGGAATAACCGAACCGGCCGATTTTTGAGGTCGACCTGAGCCCGCTGGGTCAACTAGGGGTTAATCCAGGGTGTTTGGCTGTCAACCCGTGGGCCGATTCGCTCAAATGCAGATTTTGCATTTGAATGGTTCTCATGGTTCAGCTTTAATCTAAAGGCCCTAGATGGTTCCTACACTTGACTTCTTCCCCAAGACATGCTTTGATGGCTTGGATTGAATCTAGGGTTAATCCTATGGCTAATACTATCCTAAAACTCTATAAAAAGACCCCCAAACCTAGCCTAAATCACCATTATTCAATCCTACAACTAAACTACGTCAAATTTGTTCCTCTCATGGCCTCCACTCTCATGCTAAAATTTCTAAGTTAATTTCTATGAGAGATTTTGAGTTCATACAAGTGTTTTCAAACTTGTATGAGTGTTCTTAGCTTGCATTCAAGTCAAGTTGCAACATTTCTATTTCAAAGCAAGGGTTTTTATTGAATTGGCTCAAGGGTTTTCATTTGGAGCTTGCATATTTGGGTTTTTGGTGCTTGCATAAGGGCTTCGTCTCAATCTTTATAATAAATATTCATTTGTGTCTTCATAGCGTAGTAAGCCCTTTTCTACTTTCTTTTTATTGAACTCTAAAGTTAAATGAATGATGCAAGTTTGGGGTTGATCATTATGATATGCAAGTTTGGTTGATCATTATATGCAAGTTTGGTTGATCATTATATGCAAGTTTGGTTGATCATTATATGCAAGTTTGGGTGATCATTATATGCAAGTTTGGTTGATCATTATGCAAGTTATGTATGACACATGTTGCCATGTTATGCAAGTTTGGGTTGATCATGTTATCATGTTATGCGAGTTTGGGTTGATCATGTTATCATGTTATGCAAGTTTGGGTTGATCATGTTATCATGTTATGCAAGTTTGGGTTGATCATTATGCACATGTTATCATGTTATGCAAGTTAAACTTGAAGTTGTGAGCTTAAAGCTTCAAGCTTTATGTTAAAGGTTGCATTTTGGCAACATGAAAGTTATCATATCCCTTATGATAACTTTCATGTGAGGCTAAATGCGAACTTCTAGCAACTTCTACATGTTATTTATCACCATGTATCACTCATATGCTAAGTTTGGTTTTATGCATGCTTTTGAAGCCTAATAATGCAATATGCAAGTATATGAACATATGTACATTTCATATGCCACCATGTTAAACTTGTGGCTTCAACACCTTTATGTCATTGTTATGCCAAGTTCCCTATTTTATCCTTTATGCGTTGTTGCGATTATGTAAACGATGGGATTACGTTGGGGTTGGGTAACATAATGACATGAACATGATTTTTGTAACATGACATGATATGTTAACTTGTAATTATGTTTTGGAAACATAATGGACATGACACTTAGAAAATATGAGTGTGGCCAACTCGAGGTTGGGTTGAGTTTGTAGCATAAATCTACCCGGACCCGCCCGGCTTAACTAGTGGCTACAAACAATAGGACCCAATGTGAGAAGTTGGTCATGTTGTGCTCGAACCCGAGGTTAGACCTAGTTGTGGTATAAAGCTACCCGGACCCGCCCGGCTTAACTAGTAACCACAACAAAGTCTAATGTGAGAGGTTAAAGCGCATTAAGTTAATTAATGCCTCCTGATTAGGGTTAAGTCATGGTCCACTTAATACTTAACCAATTTGGGCTTGATGGATTAATCGAGGTTAAGTCAGGAGCCTTGGGTACTCTTAATCAATTTAATCCACGTTTGGATCGGGTTAACCACATTTAACCCGTTAAGAAACCCTAGTTGCGTGGTCCTTTTCAGCAGTAACCTTCTAGATGTATCATAAGACCCTAGGACTAGGCTAGGGTGGGGCACGATTACTGGGCTGATTGTAAGAGACCAAAAGAGACGGCTGAATGATGCCCCGGTTGTTCAGGTGGACCATGGTCGTGCACATCAAGTCCGGAGTTGAACACGGGCAACAGTAGGTTTGGACTGTGCATCATGGAATGGTGTCAGAGGGTTACACCGTAGGGCCAGATACACCCTAGGGTGGACCCTGCACAGTCAACTACATTACATGATTAAGCCGCATGACACCGACACTTGACGAGTTAGGCTTATAGGGAGCCGATCGACTAGACTGTGTAGTTGGACCTTGATTTAGGTCACCTCATTATATTGGGCCAAGCTTGGGCCAAGGGATCAATTCTTGTTTTTACTTGACATGTTAGAATGCTAGTACACCCGTGGTGCAAAACTTAACCTTGATTATGCGATGACACCTTTATCTATCTTGTTAGTTAATCACCATGCCAGTATGTTGTTATCCTTATGTTCATCTCAGCTTCTCATGCCAGTTAACTTTACTAGTTCATAGACAGATAGTAGTAGGGCTTACCAGTCTTTTTGACTGACCCATTTTCTTTCGCCTCTTTTCTTCCGTTCCCCCCCCCCCTCAGGTTCTCAGGGTGGGAACATTGGAGCTTAACTTGGATCTTTACAGCTTGCTTTCTGGATTTGCTAATGTACGGTTTTGGACATTGAGCTAGCTATGGTTTATCACTTCACTTTGGGGATAGTACTTTATGTATTTCGGTTTTTCAGTTTATGCTTTTATCTAGACTTTGTTTGTTGGAAAATAATGATCAAGTACTTTGTTGTAACATGACTATGGTTTTGAAATGTTAAGTTTTATCCGCTGCTTTACTACTCTGTTTTACTTATATGTTCTGTCTTGTGATATGTGCATGCAAGTTTACCTTGTTTAAACGCCCCTCCAAAGCCAGTGTGCTTGCAAGAGTTACCCTGGCGGAGGTGGGGTGTTACACTATGCACTTATAGTAGTATCAAATGATTTGTTTTAAACGTACTAAGCATGTTTGGCTATTATAAGGGAAAACCCTATCCTCCGGCTGCGTTGCATTGTGTGATGGGACCTGGGTCTTATAATAGCTTCATTTTTCTTTATTTAGCATTGCGCTGTTTGTTTTATGCACTGGTGTTCTTGGGAGGAAATCCGTTCCGTGTTATACGACGTGGTCCCTTGATTTACCTTACTTTGAAAATAAAGATTAATAACTGTTTTAGTTCTCACACCAGTCACATGACTGATCTGGAGTTTATTGTTTTAACCTAAACTCTGGGTGCCCTTATTTTCGACACGGGCAGCTAGTAGTTTTGGTTTTGCAGATTTATATTCACAGGATCCTGGTTTACAGCTGGAATGATATCCGGAAAGCTTTGTATCCGTATATCTCTTCTAGTTGTGTATTGTATTATTTTCCACTGCTATGTATTTAAATGTAATTTAAATCTCTGATATTTCTGTGTAATATTCATTTATACTCTGTATATTCTTGTATTCTGATGGAATTGTTGTAATAACAATGAAATGCTCTTCCGTCTGCGTTATTCTTTGGCTTGTTCTCGAACTATCCGAGCTTTCCTCACCGGGGAAGTTACGGGTTTTCACACGAGTTCCCTTATAAGTCTCTTCACGATGGTGCCCCCATCAAATAGCTCGGCTACCTCAATCAAAATGCATCCACGATGAAGTCGTGTCCCGGTTTTGGCTAAGAGAAGTGTCACATTTCTCTGTAGATGGACGAGTTTGGCCAAAATCACGGCAGAGATGTATTTTTTAATGACAAACTAAATGGCAATGGCTATGTTCCCTAACTCACCTCCAATCAAACACAATGTCCCAGTTTTGGCCAAGAGAAGTGTCGCATTTCTCTGTAGATGGTCGAGTTTGGCCAAAATCACGGCGGAGATGTGTTTTTTAATGACAAACTCAATGGCGATGGCTACATTCCCTAACTCGCCTCCAATCAAACACAATGAGGAATCCTAGATCCATGGCAAAATACCAACATGGCCAAAACTATAGCCGCAAGCTCCAAAATTGGCATAGATGCGAAGAGATTTCCAAGCCAAGTTTAAGGAATCTGGTCTCATGATTTTACATTGAGTGAAGGAGGAGATAATATTTTTAATGAAAACTTCATTGGTGGCCATCGATTTTGTTCCCAGCAATGGAACAAGGTTTAGCGTGTTTGAAGAGAAAATGGTTTGGCTTGGGCCTTATCCTTCTGTAGTAGCATCCGACTTTTGGATAAAGCTAATAAACATGGATACCCGACCCTACGCATGAGCTAAAATGCATCCACCTGGTGGATCGCCCATTAAAATATTAACCAGAAAGTCGAGTAATCATCCATCTACCAAAATTTTCAGCAAACCAATTAATATATTTTCAGTAAACTTGTTATCTCTCAAAACACATTAGCAATAACTAATACACTAATACACTAGTACAAAAGTAAACTTGTTTAATATTGTACAATAATACACTAAGACAACCCAATTTAATACACTAATACACAATTACACTAATACGCTAATACACAAGTAGACTAGTTTAATATTGTACAATAATACACTAAGACAACCCAATTTAATACAATAATACACTAAGAGAACTAAGTCATTTTCCCCCCAATTCAGAGGAAGACTTGGAGATGAGAATATTGTCTTTGATACAATTCAACATAAAACAAACAATCAAAATAGCCAAACAACCAAATAGAAAATTTCTATCTACAAACAAAACCCTATCTACAAACAAAATTCACACAAATACAATTCACACAGGAAAATTCATACAGATAAACTTAGCCGCAAACAAAATTCACTATAAATATAAATTGATGAAAACAACACCTTGAATTGAAACTTCCACTAATTGATGATTGACAGAGGAAGCAATATGGCACGAATCCTATGTTTAGGATGCAAGCGGAGGTGATTCCAGAGAAAGTGGAGGCACGTTTTGGTGATCAAAAACCCTAATTTGGGTTTTCGGTCACCATTGATGTAAAACAGATGGAATGAGGAGCGGCCAAAATTTTAATTCCAAGCGCCTAGTGGGATGCACAATATGATATGCATTTGATTTGGCCCTAAGTCGTATCAAATTAACTGATCCGGAGCAATTGCGATGGACGGTCAGATTTGGGGTGTTTGGGGTGGCGCGAATCGCAAAATGTTGTTTGATACGAATCTAAGCATTATCAAATTTGATACGGCTTTTATCCGAATTGGATATCCGCATCCTTGTGTGCCAAATTTGCTGATATGGTGTAGTGGATATGCATTTGGACCTGTCCGTGGAGTTGAAGAGCCCAACGGGGAAAATCATCGTAGGTGTCGGGAGGCACAATGGGAGTACGTCCAACTTATTCGAAGAGACTGAAAGGAAGTCCATGACTTCAACAGGACGTGAGGATACTCCATGATGACCCTCTATGGTAGGCCTATCGGGGTTGTATCCATAGTGGCATGGTCTTATGGTTTAATCCGGTGAGTATGTCTTGACTGCATATATGGTTGAGGGCAGCCTAAAGACTAATTGGGATGATTTCTAGGATCATTCGGTGGCTTCTTCAGGGTGGAAGGCTTCGTGGTCAGGACCCAACAAAGGTAGTTGGTCGTTGGACACCTGTCATCATTAGTCGAAGCAAGTACGGGAAAGATCAGAGCTAAAATAAGAGACCAGTGATCTTTAGCTATCGGGACATTGGATGAAGGACTACGCCAATTAGGATGCCTAGATTGTTTGTTATGGGAACAATCACTTAGCTCTTTGGATGGTCTTTCATTAGTAGAGGGGCGACTGGGGCCATAGCCACCGAAAGAGATAGAACAATCTTTGGTATATGTATTCTAGGCCTAATAAAGGCATTCTTGATAAATACAGAAAGCCTCTGACTGAGTACCGTGGAAGAACTCATGTTTTAGGCGCCTTTATACCCTAGCAGTAGAAGCTTATTCGTTTTTGTAGTGCAACTTAGCACACTTTCACGGCATAGTGATGGAGACGTAGTGCGCTTTCGTAGCAGAGTCTAGAACGCTTTCATGGCATGGCGAAGGAGGTCTTGTACGTTTTTGCAGCACGACGATGGAGACCACTTGAGTAGGGTACTATGAGGAGTACCTCAATATATTGGGCATATAGCTACATATATATGATTTATTATGTTAATTTACTTGAAGTAGATAGGTACAATTTATGCGCGGAATCGGGTGTAATAAACCCAAAATAACTTAATAAATGTAAACCAGTGATAGAATGATACATGTAGTGTTATTTATAGAAAGTGTAATTTGTCCATTCACCATAAATTTTGTTCTGACCCCTTCTCATAATAAACCTGCAGGTTAGACATGTGGCAGAGGTTACAACTTAAAGACATTTGCTAGACAATGTCATTATTAGGGTAAGTAATTACTTACTATTATATTTTATTCATTCCGTTGTGATATATTTTATTGTGAGCTTTGATATATTTTATCTTTGCCTTTCTGCATGATACCAAACAAACGAATTCGGATTTCGATGGACTTGGATTTTTGCACTTTTGCGAGAAATTCGGACCTATTGAAATGTGGGTTGTTACAATAACCCAACACTCTCAAGTAAGTGATAACACTGAAGAAATTGTCATTTATCGCTCTCAACAACAACCATTGAGGCAATTGTAACAAAGAAAAGAGACTCGGAATTTAGCATGGAGCCAACATTCTCATTTCTTTGTACAACTAGCATCGAACTTAGGATCGATATTGCCCAAGCTAATACCTAAGTTATACACTTATTTTCCAAACAAATAGATGATGGAAAACAAAAGTGGCAACTTACTATTTGGAAGACGGTCCAACTTAGCATCGCATGTTAAATTTCTTTCCAAATATGGCAAAATTCATGAATTTTTTTTGCAGCACCTCCAATTTACGGCTTAATCCGGAAAACCCCAAAATTGCCATACAAGACCCATCCGAACAAAAGAGAACAAAAGCCCAAAAGTGGTTATCCATGCAAGGGGCAAAAATGCACCAAATGGAAAAAACCATAACTTTACATCTACTACATAGCTTTTTTCAAGCAAGCTCAGCATTTAGATGTAAACAAAAGCGAATTGGCATTTAAACAAATAAAATCTTACTTTTGTATGGGCATGTACTCAACAAAGAGAATTAGACGCAATAATGGAAATAACAATACGGGAAATAAACACGTTAAATAAACTGAATTTATCTAAGATAAGCATATCATGTCATGTATGGATTTTTTATTTCGAAAAATAAACAAGACAATAATAAAATGATCCTGCATGCCTAACAACCATAGAAATATAATGCAAACATCATCAATTAACATGCATAAGCAATACAATAGCAACTGTATAAAATAACATCCATACACATCCTAGCATGTAGGATACTAACTTAACTAATAAGATACGTCAAGTATTTATTTCAATTTATATATGACTCGACATCTTGGTTGCTATTCCAAAAATTAAGAATATTAATCTAGCATCTCTCATCAACGAAATGGGTATGACTCGAGCTCTATCATAACATTTCCAATTTGTATCACAACCTATCAATGCAAACCATCGATAACTATTCCCACATCCATTTAAGAATCTTAAATAATTATACAAAACCATTCGATCTATCCCATTCAGCTATAGCTAGCTGACATCACATTTATTATAAATAAATGCATAATCAACCCCTTCTCATGATGCCGAAAACATATAACACCTCTTTCATACGGAACTAACCACCATGGTCAAGTCTGTATTACTACCTCATCTCGAGTTATAAGATCATAACCAGTAATAAAAACAAGCGATGTTCACTAATGAAATATCATTTTCGAACTGGTACATCTCCAACTCGACACACGCGAACTACTACATTTCCTATACGTACCTACATGAAACTTCGTACTTATAGAGGCCAAGAATTCCAACCAATGTTGCTAGCAAAGTTTGAGATACCTCTCGAGAAAGAGAAATCTCGGTGATGTGACATTTGCAATGACTCTAACCCTCATGCTAATGAAGAGTATGTCAACCTCACCAAGGCGAAGTCTATCACCATCGACTCTGAATCGAGAGTTGACTACTCTTCCTCGCACAATTTTGGTTATTGACTAATACACAACAACTTTCCACTCAAACACGAACATCACCTAAACCTCTCACACAACCAAATGAAATTTATTGGTCTCTCGTTCCTGCTCGAAACAAGAAACAACATACTCAAGGGTCCAATATAACTTCCAAAACATTTAAACTCTCAAAGGTTTCATAACGACATCCCACTCGATACGACATGACCCAAGCACTCCACTTTTCTCAACGAAAAGTGAAACACCAATAGGTGGTGTATTCTCAATAGCTAAAATACCATCAACTCTTGACTTATGCTTTCTTTCCATCCATATGAAAATGAAAATAAAATCCAATAGCACAAGTAAAACTCTTCCAAGTGATAGCTTAGAACATGATCCAAGAAATCAACAAAATATGTCGACTTATTGGTTAGCCCGGATGACACAAGCAACTAATCAAAATCAAGAGAGCCTATAAAACATTGTAATCTGCACAACAACCAACTTCCTACAATTAGAAAAATCCCCTGCGGATTCCCAACCTAGAAAGCATCCATAACTAGATAGATACTGAACTCGATTCAAAAATGGTGGCAACTGGTCACCTCATCAAATATGTCCAAATACTCTCAACCTACGAGCTCAGGTGATGAATCACTGCTAGAGATATGTCTCGACCGACTATCATTTGATCATAAGCGACTCGTTGCTGAAGATCTAAGTTTCAGCCTGCTATCTCTAAATCGAAGACGACTCACTACGAAGAGCTTATCCTAGCCCACACCATTGATATTTCATATCCTCCTAGTAACTGAACTATTAGACCCAAAGATTGAGTCCAATTACGTTCAATTGTCCACAACTAACAATCAGTTTAGCAAACATGCAACCAACTCGATGAATTTAAGTTTTGATGAACCCTATATTCTGGCAAGTATAGACTAACTATGTTATAACACTCCCCTATCTTAAGGCCCGAAGCAACTAGCTATAGATGTTGCAGTCACCTATAGTACTAAGTTTTGGCAACCAAACATGGGATGTTACATACATATATAGCCAAACTGAGCCCTTAATACTATAAGTCAAAGTCAAGAGAGACAAATCAATCCACGAGTCACAATACCATACCATCCATCGAATCCAGAATCAAATGAAACGATGGAATCTCGATGCCAAACTAAAATACATATGCAAATGCCATTAATGGAAACACACATTGAGCGGTGACATCACTTCCTTTCTCTTTCATTGAGGGAGCACTCGACGAAACAAAAACGACGACCGATACATGTCTCCATGATTTGTCCCGACAAAGTAGGACAAACTTCGATACTAAGCACAAGCTCGAACATCGCAAGCTTACTCGATCAACTTCTTCCAGCCATCATTCCCTCGGAATGAAATAATCACCCTCTGAGTCAATCACTCAACCCATCCACAGACTCTAATCTTTGGAGTGACAAGGAAGAGAACTAACCGAACTTTGATAACACATCAAATTCGGTCACTCTCCAACGCATACTTATCGCTAAATCAACGAACTTCTCATTGACTTCTAAGGAGTCGAAATAAACCTCTTCGAAGTGGACTAGTCTTGAGAGAATTGATTTCAGGAACCTAAAATGATAAAAACTCTGGACCAGTTCATGCTAAACCTTGGAGTTTCTTAGGATTAGATTCCTAATTCATCCAACATCTAACTCCAAGTAATCAAAGAAACCCCTTACGAGAACCAAAACAGCTCTCGCACCACAACACTCGACTCCATTCCGAGGAACGATTCGCCACGTAAACACATAAGTGTTTATACGATGCGACTTAGTCGACTTGCTGCACTTGAGTGCCAAAACTAAATAGAGATTCTAAGGCATCCGAGATAATGAATCGTACCATTTTTGAAAACAAAGTTATAAATCGAGGAAAATAGTTCTCGATTCAACACAACTATCAACCCTAGAGGAGTAATAAGAAGTATTTCTCGTTCACTAGATCATCTCGAATAAGTGTTCAGGATGATTAGTCGCTAATGGAGAAAACTATTCCTATATCACTCGCGTGCAAAACAACCTATACTATATATACTATTAATAATGTAGAGATTTGAAAACCAAAATATATATATAAATACATACTCTCTCGTATATATTAACTCTCGAATTCAGTACTGCTTAGGTTAAACAACGCGACCTAAGATTAGGTAACAAATGTGATGACCCACTATACACCACCGGTGCTCAAAACTAAAGTTCGTGACGTGCAAGCATCCGATCGATGTAAAGAAATCATCAAGCGAAAGAAGGTAATGTCAATACAATCATAGAACATGTCGTATATCTCACAGCGCATCAGATAACATAAAATAATCAATCTTATATATAAAACAAACGAGATGGTAATAATTATATAAACCATATAATCAAAGTATACAAGCTCATATAATTATACAGAACAGTAATATAGTTTATACAAGTGATAAATACATTCAAACTAGTAAACTGTCTCTATAAAGAATACTAACACCGTCAAGGCTCCATAATGCTATATAACGGAATAAACAAAAGCCTGGTGTGAGCGAAGAAATATTAAAATACTATAAAAGTCCTAATGGTAAATATGGCATGGAGGGTATGAGAATCATACTTGCCCTGCCTTTGCATCCATACTGTTAACACATAATAATCAATACATGCTACCCTATTATAAACATCATACAAATAGGATGCGATGGAAATCTAATACTAAATGGCGATGAACAAGTAAACAACCATAGTATCCATTAAGATTCCTCACATTCACTCACTTAGTGCACAAAACATCTGATACTCCGGTTACCCAATCAATCAAGGCATTGGCAGGCCCCACCGTATGAGCTCCACCAAACTATCGCTATGTCCCAATGCAAGGACTATAACTGATAACCCTACCCGGTCCATACTGCATTGGCTCTAGAGTCCGGGTCGATCAGTCCATACAGCATTATCTCTGATCCGTCCTTGTATCACTCTCTCAAAGGTGTACCGAAGTCACAAATACCAATATCCTCTTTGCACATGTTCTCCGCAGTAGAATCCATGTCTAGATTGTTAATAAAAGCCCAGTCTGAAGTCATCCAATAAGTCAGTTGTCCCTGGCGAACAACAATGTCGTGAGATCTCATTGATTGCCCTCCAGGTCATAACAGCTACATGTCATCTCATTCTCAAATGACAGTCACCTAAATACAACTTAATGTCATCTTTTCTTCATTTCGGAAAAAACTATCCATTATACTAACCTTGCTCCCCATTCTGAATCATCATCGTCGAATGACACATTACTGCATAGAAGCATCACATTCTTATCTCAAACCAAAGCAATGGATCTAAGAGTCATCGTGTCAAAATCTCCATCGAATGAACCATCATATCCTGCTCCTCGAAATCACACAATCGTCCATGACAAAATGTCCAAAGGAGCCAATAACAGCAGTTATCGATATCGACCACTTGATAGTAATCGATAACGCCAACTTGGATCTCATATTCAACCAAAATTGGTAAAATACGCATCCTAAGAAATTGTCTGGCATTCGTTGTGTAGTCCATCTCGACGTCAAGTCCATCCTTTGTTTTCTCGGGTCTACCACCGAGCTTCAATGTCAATCCATCTTCAAGTCTACAGCCAAGCTCCAATGTTACTCCGTTTTTGAATCCATCCATGCACTCCAAAGCTCCTTCGAGAATATATCTCGTCCGTTTGAGCCTATCATCCTTGTGCGTTCAATCGATATACACCAACATGTGTGTTCGATAGATAAACACACCAAACTCTAACGAACGAAATATTTCCAAATACTACATCGCCTACGAGTGACGTTTTAAGCTAAGCTAAACAAACAATTCAACCATGCAACCAATAGTCAAACAAATCCCTAAGCAAACATACAAGCATCTTATTAGTAGTAGTAAATCAAATAGAACCTATATGTAGCAAATAAAGTGAAATAAATGTCCAAATAATCTAGATCTAGCAGTATGGTCAAAATAACATGTAATAGCACATAAATGGATAAATAGCACGCATAGTAGCGCGCTACTAGGTAAAATGTGATAATCAGGTTTAAACTACTTAAATCACTTTTCAATATTCTTATTTATTATTTACTAGGTCTAATTATCCTAACTATTACGTTTTATAATTAGAAAATAGTTTAAAACATCAAATCTACACTATACCAAAAAATACAGTCTGGTGAGAGATAATATCACTCACCTTAGTCAACTTAGTCCAAACCAACTCTAAAATGTAGAGTTCATCTGTACGATTCTGTGGGAAGAAACAATGCTCAATTTCGATCTCGTATGCAAAAGATACACACATTATAATTTTTACAGTTATTTAAATAACTAAATAGCTTAACCCATAATTAATTAACATTGTTAATTACTTTCCCCTAATCTATCTTTTTTCCATCACAAATGCATGTTATAGGATATTCGTTCCTACCATGGTCGTGATTTTCAAATCCCATAATCTCCCTTCTTACTCCATGAAATTTAACCATGTTTTCTCCTAGGAGTTTCCCTTCACGTCCTCTTCGTGATGGCGCCACCACCCCATAACTCGGCTACCTCAATCAAAATGCATCCACGATGAAGTCGTGCTCAGATTTCAGCCAAGTGAAGTGTCGTATTTCTCTATAGATGGTCGAGTTTTTGTCAAAATCACGACGGAGATGTGTTTTTCAATGACGAACTCAATGGTTATGGCTATGTTGACTAACTTGCCTCCAATCGAATGCAACATGGAACCTTAGATCCACCGCAAAATAGTAATATGGCCAAAATTGTAGTCGTAAGCTCCAAAATTGGTATAGATGCGAAGATATTTTCAAGCTGAGCTCAAGGAATCTGGTTTCGTGATTTTACGTCGAGTGAAGGAGGAGATAATGATTTTTGAATGAAAACTACATTGGATGCCATGGGTTTTGTTCCCAGTAATGGAACAGTCTTTTACGTGTTCGAAGAGAAAATGGTTTGGATCGGATCTTATCCTTCTATAATAGGCCCAACCCTTAATATTTTAATTTATTCACAAATGGGCCTAAAATCTCGCGAATTCCAATCTACATGTAGCGTCTGCCGTCATCTATATAAAAACATCTTATGAAATCAATGGGACTAGTCTTGAGACCCAAATCGATTATGTGTAATTAAGTTAAACTTTAAAAATCAGATTACAAAATCAGTTTCTTATAGAAATTAACACACATATAATCTATGCCCTCATTGAATGGTATGTCCACTCGTTACGAAATTTAATGGCATACAATGACTTTCTATGACGATTTCAGAAATGTAAATTTCATCGTAATTCGATACTATGTTCCCAAAACGATTATTCTCGCATATTTCGAGATCGATATAACCACCGACCAATCCAAACTCAAAATATCGTGATTCAAATACTTAATTTTCATATAACGAACAAACCGGACTAAATGGAACTGGTACCAAGTGTTGATTCGATCATTTGTGGAAAATCCCATTTTGGAGCCGTTAATCAAATACTTAACAATCAACATTTAAATAAAATATTTAATTATTCGACCGTTAAATTACGGGTCGGTATAACTATTATGATCGCTGCCTCCCAATGATGATGATTTTGATCTGGTTGATGTAGTGATAGAGGAAGACTAGGATTTTCCAAATCCTTATTTATTAGTGTTCCAAGCAGGAGCTAATTTTTAGGATGGATTTCTAATAGAATTTTTTATTGGACCCTCTTCACATGATGCAAGATTCTAGGATGCTTTGTCGTCGTATTTGAAAGCTTCATGGAGATTTTCGACTGGTTTATTTTGACTCTATGTACTATTTCAAATTCTCTAACAATGATGAGAGGTAGAGGGCTTTGGAAGCCGATCCTTTCTTCATTGATGGGATATCTTTCATTATTGCTAACTGGTTTCCTTCAATGGGTTCTGCTCGTGAGCATGTTTTATCCTTACCGGTCTGGATTTATTTTTCGCATATTCTTTCGGTGTTGCAACCGTTGTTAGGCTTGAATTGGCTCACATACAATATCGATAAACTGAAATATTTTGATTCTAACACGGTGGCTCGAGGGAAATTGGCCTACGCTAAGGCTCTTATTGGAATAACCTTGGGTAAGCTGTTCCTTCACCGCTTAAGGTTAGACTATCTAATGACTATGTTGCAGAAGTTCGTGTTAGATACGGGTGGACCCCTAACATCTGCACTGCTTGTCATTCTTTTATACATCTAGCTGGTTTTTTCAAGCTTCCTTCTTCAGCTCCTCCCCATCCCAAGGTCATGCTTCCACTCCCCCAATAAACATATGGGTCCATAAGATAAGGTATTGCTCGACGGTGATTAGGACATCTTCTATGCTTCCTACTGCCTTTGGTCCTGTTTGAGCTTGTGCTTGACCCTTCTGGCCCTACTGCCCCATTTTCCCTTGCCGACCATGCTACTACCCAACTCATTGACTTTCTAGTTGTCACTGAGATTGTCTTCAGCCCTTTTGCACCATATGTTTCCTCTTCTGGCCCTACTGCTCCTGTTATTCCTCATCACTCTGCCTTTCTTCCTTTTAGGATTGATCCGGATCCTGCGCTAAACTTTAGTACCCCATCGGTGCCTGCACCTGTTATTCGACTTGATAGATCCCAGACGAGCATTCTTGGGAGCATAGTGCTTCCGACATGCGATGCAATTCAGAGCGCCGTTACTTTTTCAGGTTTGTTTCAGAGCATGCTGGTAAAGAACATTGTTTATATTGCTATGTTTTAGATGATGATTTTGTTTTAGTTTCAAAAGGTGAATTGGGTGAATCGAATAGTAAACTTTTTAAGGACTTACTTGGGATAGGAAATTCATTTACTATAGGCATTATACAAATTATGTACCTGATATTGTCAATTTATTTTATGGGTACTTAGATGTTATAGGGTCCTCAAACGCTGATGCAGATGAGGACCCCACCATTTCTGAAGTATGATAGATCTGTATTAATAGTGAGGCTCTATGCCCATTCATGTTATGTCTTTGAAAGTGGTCTGGACACTTTAAATCCAGGTTAGTTGTTCTATGCATGTATATAACAATTGTTTCTTTAGCATTTCAATACAAGGGGTACAACCACTGTAAACCGACTTGGCTTTATTAGTTTTTTTTTTTTGAATAAGCATATTTAGGGTAGAATATTATAATACATGTAAATCATGAGAGTGACCTTGGTTTTATATTTTTTTTAGCAACATATTGTGTTTATAAGATCAATTCCAAACTTCAAAACCTATATACGTATGTATGTGTATATATATTTATACATGTGTGTGTGTGTGGCATACACACACACACAAATATATATATATATATATAGTATATATATGAGTTCATGTAATGAAAATGATTGTACTAAATTATATACTCCAATTTCTCTGATGTTTTTTCACTATTCATTTCACAACAATCACTGAGTGTTTTTGTTTAATTTTTTATTCATTTGAAGCCATGGGCATCTAATGGGAATTTTTTAAGAGAAATGAGTGATCCTCACAAGAGGAGAGCACTCATATAATTTTATTCCACATTGTAAAAAGTGAGCTACAACAGGCCAGACAAGTAGTAAAACCCGCCCCTTACAATGATAAAAAAGAAAAAAAAACCAGTCCTAAAAACTAGAGTCTAAAGAAAAGAAAATTACAATAATAACAATTACAGAAGCCTAAAGACTAGAGTCAAAAAAAAGAAAAACAACTACCTTAAACCTATTACTGCAAAAAGAAACTCACAGAATAATAAAGGACACAAGTAATACCAGAGCCAAACAACACAGAAAGAAAGAGTGACTAAAGAATAATAACATAATATCAACTGCAAATTTTACTTACAGAAGCAGAGAAAAACTAAACCAGATAACACTAACATCTCCATATATACATATAGAACAAAAGGTGGAGCAACAAATAATGATGAGAAGAAACTAACTAGGAACAATAGATGCAGACTGGACATTGCTAGTGGAAGGACATGCAAATTTAAAATAAGAAATATGAGATCTAATGAAAGTAAGAAATTTTTGAATTCAACATATTTGTTTAATCTGTAAGAAGGGTTTGAAATCCAATTAAAACAAGAATAAGTAATTCTATAAATCAAATTGTAAATATTACCAATATAATTATGAAAAGCAAATTGATTCCTTTGAAACCAAATGTACCAACAAGTAATTAAAAAGATAATATCACATAAGTACCTATTATTACCATTAAAGTGAAACCTATAAGAATTCCAATAAAAATCACAATCAAAGTGATTAAAATTAACAGGAAAGTTAACAAGGTTAAAAATATTAAATAAAATTAGCTTTGTTATAGAATAATCGAAATATAAATGAGCAATATCTTCTTAATAGTTATTGCAAAAATAGCATTTTTTTTATTGATAGAAGTATTTTTCACCTTAAGTAATTCGATAGTATTAAGTTATAATGAAAAATGAGCCACATATGTAATTTGGTTTTGGGAGTACCATTGGCTTTCCAAAGGTAATTGAAAACTTTATTTTTAACCCTATTAAAATAAAGAAAATTATATATAGATTTAAAAGTAAAAAAACCACTTCTATCCCAATACCAATGGAAAAACATCTTTCTCATTATCAAACTTATTCAAGTCAAGTTTAGAACAAAAAAAAGGCAAACTGTTTAAGAATAAGGTCAGCAAGAGTACGATTGAAACTAAAACTCCAGGGAAAAGCCTGATATTGAATATTAATGACAGAAATCAAAACCTTTTTAAAACTTCAAATATCATATAATTCTTTAAACTTAATTTATAAAGGAATGGCATAAATCCAACGGTCACCCCAAAACAAAATATTAATACCAGAATGTACAATATAGTTAATACCTAACATATAGATCTCAAAATTATGAATTGTAGATCACCAAAAATGTGAAACATTATTAGGACTGTTAAAAGAACCAAGACTAAGGTTAAATTACCATTATACCATTGATCAGAAATTAATTATTTCCATAAAAAGTTTGCATTACAATCGTCAAATTTCCACAACCATTTGCATAATAAGGAAGTGTTAAGATTGTATAAATTTAAGATATCTAAACCACCCTCATTTTTGGGTTTACAAATAATATTCCACTGAAACAAGCATTTGGAACTGAAGAAAGAACTATCACCACACAAGAGAAAGTTTCTTCTAATAATATCTATTTTCTCAATGACCCAATTAGGAAAACGGTAAAAATACATCCAATAAATAGGTAAAACTGTAACGTCCCGTATTTTTATCGATATAATAATTTATTTATTAATTACTTAAATAGTGTTTAGAGATTTAAACGGTCGTTTAATTAAATAATATTGAATATTTAATTAATATAAATAATATATTTAATTTTCGAAATAGTCAGAAATAGTGGAATTCACAATATTGTGTGAATTGGATCATTTATAATATATAATTCAGTTTAGAGTTGAATTATATTATCGAATATAGTATATAAATGATAGTTGAACATATAATTATATTATAATTATAATCGAGCTCGAAATGGCACTGCAGTTTGTAATTTGGCGATTCAAACTTCAATTGAATATATAGAATTCGTTTTAAGTTGGATTTCTATGAAACAAGAAACGTTCAGAGCTGGTGAAGTATATTTTTCTAATGGAAGAGAAAAATCGGGATTTCGTCGCGTAGATTTTGATTTATGATCAAATCAAATTTTCGAAAAGTCGCTATGGAATTCCTTTATAATTTATAACGATTTATTTATATTATAAATGGATTTTTCAATATAAATTGAATACTGATTTAATCTGGATTTGAAATGTCGAGTTATAAACTCAGATAGGAATATTTTGAAGCAGTATTATATTCTGTGTGAATATATATACGATAATATTAAATTATTTTTATTTAATTTAATTGTTTTTAAATATATTAAAATTTAAATGGATTTATTTAGAGCATTAAAATAGTCAGTTTTGCAAACGACCTCTGTTTTCGATGAAACTAATTTTGTTGGATCCGTAGTATGAAATTATTATTAGATTTCAATTTCCGTGATTTTTGGAGTCAGTGTGTGGCCGTACGGATTTTTAATGTGAAAAACAGTCAGTATTTTGATGGTTAAAAATACGTTGTGTGAGCAAATGGAGTTGGAATTTGACGAAACCAGTTTCGTTGGGTCCGTAATATCAAACTCTAGTTGTATGTTCATTTTCATGATTTTTGGATATCATGTGTGATCATAGGAATTTTTAGAAGACAAATAGAATTACGGTAATGATATAAATTGATAAAATAAATTATTTGGCTTATCCTATAAGCTATCTACACCCTATATATACATCCTATTCCCTTAAACCTATTTCTATTTCTTCCACGGTCAAAATAATGAGCCGCCACTGGAAAGCCAAAACGAGAGCAAATTGTGAGATTGATAAATCAAGACAAAATCAAATAAGAAGTTATAAATCCTAAGACATATATATATATATACATATATATATGAATTCCTAGCGAGTAGAGCTTCCTTTTGGTGCAACTGTTATGTGGTGCGATCCACTATCGTGGATGCTCGTTTTATGAGCAGTAGATTAAGGTTTGAAATCGTGAGAGATTTGTGCATTTATGGTTGAAATGGTGGTTGAATTCACAATTGCGATGGAGTTTAACACTTGTATGCACATTTTGGGGTTAAGCGGTGATGAGAAGCGTTGATGTCTTCCTCTGTGGATCGCGAGCACCACTGGAAAGTGGATGTCGACGCAAGTGAGAGGAAGAGTGCAAGTTTGAAAACTTTGGTACGGTGTTAACGAGATTTAGATGTTGAGTTGTCTGGTGTATTCAATTTTGATTTTTGTAAAGAGGAGTGGAAGAATGCGGTGGATGAAGGCGCCGTAATGGCCATTTGAGAATTTAGCTGGAGCGCGATATTTTCAATGAGGAAGAAGGGTATTAGCGGGCTTGGTTGGGTTGTACAGTTGGGCCAACATGAAGAGGGGTGAGCCCATTGAAATAAGAATAAATAGTTTAATAATTTAAATGCTTAGCTAAATTTGTAAAATGCATAACTTATGCATAAGATATCGGTTTTCAACAAAACAGAATCTGATGGGATCGTATGGACGACGACTTCGAAATGGGACTGACTGGGAGTGAATTGGAGCTCATTACAATTTATAGCGAAATAAATTATCCAATCTGAATCGACGATCAATTATCGTTATTTAACGATAACTGTCCAACGTGAGTAAATCTCACTAACTCTGCACAGTTATATTTTTATAACATATTTTTAGAACTGATAAATATTGGTTGATTACTGTGTGTGTTGTTTGTTTGGATGAACTGCTGATTTATTGGTTGAAACTATGGATAACGGTATATATATAAATCGTTAATCAAACATTGATTCTGTTTAGCATAATATTTCATATTGAAATGAAATTGATGTTAATTATATTATTTAACATCTGTGAATGCAGGGAAACAGGTCGGAGAAATCCAACTGGATTCCTCAACATTTATTTTACAGTTTTTCATATATTGTAATATATGATGTGAAATATATCTGTTGTTGATTATGTGTGTTTGAATGATATCGATCATTGTTATTTGGTATTTTAAATACCATATATAATACTGGAATTAAAATGGGAATTTTCAATGTGTATGTTGAAAATAAAATATATTTATATAAAATCAAATGATTTTTTAAAAAGGAATTTCAAAGTGGATATTGAATAAAAGGAAATATTTGTAAAATAAATAGAATTACAAAAGGAATATTTATTTAGAAAATAAATAGAATTATAAAATGAAATATTTAATTGGGAAATAAATAGAATGTTATAAAGGAAATATTTATATGAAATAAATAGGATATTATAAAAGGAAATATTTTATAAAATGAATAGAGTTAATCAAATAGAGTTTATTGATTAGAGTTAATCAAATAGAGTAAATCGATTAGAGTTAATCAAATAGAGTAAATCGATTAGAGTTAATCAAATAGAGTTAATCGATTAGAGTTAATCAAATAGAGTTAATCGATTAGAGTCAATCCAATAGAGTTAATTGAATAGAGTTAATCAAATAGAGTTAATTGATTAGAGATAATCAAATAGAGTTAATCAATTAGAGTTAGTCAAATAGAGTTAATCGATTAGAGTTAATCAAATAGAGTTAATCGATTAGAGTTAATCCAATAGAGTTAAATGAATAGAGTTAATCAAATATAGTTAATCGATTAAAGTTAATCAAATAGAGTTAATCGATTAAAGTTAATCCAATAGAGTTAAATGAATAAAGTTAATAAAATAGAGTTAATTGATTAGAGTTAATCAAATAGAGTAAATCGATTAGAGTTAATCAAATAGAGTTAATCGATTAGAGTTAATCAAATAGAATTAATCGATTAGAGTTAATCCAATAGAGTTAATTGATTAGAGTTAATCAAATAGAGTTAATTGATTGGAGTTAATCAAATAGAGTAAATCGTTTAGAGTTAATCAAATAGAGTTAATCCAATAGAGTTAAATGAATAGAGTTAATACAATAGAGTTAATTGATTAGAGTTAATCGAATAGAGTTAATCGATTAGAGTAAATCGAATAGAGTTAATCAGTTAGAGTTAATCTATTAGAGTTAATCGAATAGAGTTAATCGATTAGAGTTAATCGAATAGGGTTAATTGATTAGAGTTAATCGATTAGAGTTAATCGAATAGAGTTAATTGATTAGAGTTAATCGAATATAGTTTATTCGAAAAGGAGTTAATCGAATATAGTTTATTCGAAAAGGAGTTAATCGAATATAGTTTATTCAAAAAGAAGTCAATCGAATATAGTTTATTCATAAAGGAGTTAATCGAATATAGTTTATTCGAAAAGGAGTTAATCAAATAGAGTTTATTCGAAAAGGAGTTAATCGAATATAGTTTTTTCGAAAAGGAGTTAATCGAATATAGTTTATTCAAAAGGAGTTAATCGAATATAGTTTATTCGAAAAGGAGTTATCGAATAGAGATTATTCGAAAGAGAGTTATAAATTGAAATTCGAGTATATCGATTTCGAGAAAGTACAATTTACTTTCTGATTTTTAATCAAAATAAATTTATTTAGTTATAAATTGCCTATTTAGTTAGTTATAAATTGCCTATTTAGTTAGTTATAAATTGCTTATTTAGTTAGTTATAAATTGCCTATTAAGGAATAAAAGTTATATTTTGAAGTTAGATATTTCAGAAGTACGGATTACTACTCTATAATTATAATCGATGTTTTCAATAAAGAAGTGGATTCGTAAATTGAATTCGAGAGTTACGTAAGGAAGTTTGTTAAAGATTTAAAAGGGTACTTTGTCTATTTCGAGGTTAGAAATGTTGTTCAGTTAATGAAATGACCCAAACTCCCCCGGTCTCCGAAGAGAAGGGAAAGCGCGGATTGTTTTAGAACACGACAAAATAGAACGCAGACGGAAGAACATTTCATTGTATATTACAACAATGCATCAGATTACAAGAATATACAGAGTATAAATGAATATACATTACACAGAAATATCAGAGATTTAAATTACATTTAAATACATAGCAGTGGAAAATAATACAATACACAACTAGAAGAGATATACGGATACAAAGCTTCCCGTATATCGTTCCAGCTGTAAACGAGGATCCTGTGAATATAAATCTGCAAAACCAAAACTACTAGTTGCCCATGTCAAAATAGGGGCACCCAGAGTTTAGGTTAAAACAATAAACTCCAGGTCAGTCATGTGACTGGTGTGAGAACTAAAACAGTTATTAATCATTATTTTAAAGTTAGGTAAATCAAGGGACCACGCCGCTAACGCGGAACGGGTTTCCTCCCAAGAATACCAGTGCATAAAACAAACAGCGCAATGCTAAATAAAGAAAAATGAAGCTGTTATAAGACCCAGGTCCTATCACACAATGCAACGCAAGCCGGAGGATAGGGTTTTCCCTTATAACAGCCAAAGAATGCTTGATACGTTTTAAAACAAATCATTTGATACTATTATAAGTGCATAGTGTATAAAACAACTTCAAATCATAAGTATCAATCATAGGCGGCATGGGTACCATATATCATGTCGCCATACTAGGCTCTACAATCAAAACCGCAAATGTCACGTATTTGGAAGTTGGATTTCCATCTATGAACCGAGGCTAGTGATCGTCCTCTACCGATTCGAGACTGTCTAGCCCAAGCCACAGGAACAACCGCAACTGCCCCATGGAGCGACAGGGCCGGTCCACCGATGTGGATTATTATGCCTGAACACTACGTTTCCCTGCCCTTTGGGGCGTAAATGAGCCAACGAATGACTCCATCGGACCCGGATCGTCCGATCAAACCGAGGCGCCTCGTAACACCAACAACCACACAGGTGAAAAGTATATAAATGTCAGGGCTGGTAGGTCACTGACACCACCCTAGCTAGAAAGAAACGCATGCCCTCCCTGAGGACCTCTCCCGTTTTTGGTTCACAACCGGGGTGTGAGGCTCGCGAATTCACGTTACACAAAGCTGTGTCACACAGGCTGTGCTTTGATCATCACCACAAGACTTTGCTTTTCAACAGAAGCCTTGATCATTTGCATCTTAGCATGCCACACAGGCAAACCACTCTATGCAACCGATATCAGTCACACAGAATGAAATCCAATGTCAGACACACAGTCCATTTACAAGTTCGTTCTGGGTCTGAACGAAACCGGAGGCACCTAGTACCCCGCATATCCATCGATCTCCAAGTACGTCTGGACGATCACCAACTGTTTCCATCTTCTTGGGTGTACAGCCCAATCAAGATCATCAGTAATTGCCCAAACGACGTGAAGACCTCCGGTCTTCGACCATCGTCTTCATCTTCGACTTATCGTCTTATCAGTTATTCAGAATGGGATAAACCCGGTCTTCCCGAATAACTCGCGTATATTTTAAATAAGTGTTACACAAACACAACATACGCCTCATTCCAATTCATCAGTCGCTAACCGTAAATTAACCAGAGAATAATTCCCCAAATATTAACCCCGAAGGCTGAAACCAACATCAGATCAATATCCAGAAAACCACTCTGCTTAGCTAACCGACAGTTAGTTTCTAAATTTCACATTCATAGGGAAAGTTTCCCATTAATTTTATCAAAGATAAATCCTTTAAATTTATTCTTTAATCTATTTTTGAATATCAATTCAAACTAGTCGGGATTAACGAACCTTACCGAAGTAATCATTTGTTTTAATTTCCCAATCCCAACCTATTCATCCCATGAAGTAAAACTGATTATACTTCATATCTAACACCACAGTGTTATCGGTAAATTCAATTACCATTTCACGTTCAAATCTAATTAAAGATTTAACTATCGCCTGGAGCAAAACTGGTGATACTCCATTCTCGATCATTTCAATCTAATTAAAGATTCATTAAAACTCCACTTAGTTTTAATCGTTAACTGGGTTAAAGAAACAGTGTCATTTAAAACACGGTTCACGATAAACCCAAAACCACATTCCATTAATTATCGGGTTAAAGAACGAGTGTTATTTAAAACACGGTTCACGATAAACCCAAAACCACATTCCATTAATTATCGGGTTGAAGAATGAGTGTTATTTAAAACACTGTCCACTATAAACCCAAAAATCAATATCAATTCAATTCCAATTAAATATTATTTAATTGGTACACTTCATTAAATCTAAATAAAAAGATTTAATCTTTTCTCAACTGGGTTCAAGAACAGTGTTAATGAAGACACCATTCACGACAAACCCAAATCACATTTGATATTGAACACAAGGCGCTGAATAGAAAATATACCGGGTTATATTCAATATCAAATTCTACGACTAACAAATATCGTATTGGAAATAACGATATATGTATATATCTTTCAAATTCCCATAACAATATCTGTATCATCACGAAATCCAACATCGAAATAATCCAAAGACAATTTCGATTCAAATCCATTCCAATATAATTATTGGAAATTCTGGTTATTTTCAAAACCATTTCTAATCCAGTTTATTTATTTTAAAAATAAATAGAATTATAATTCTAGTTCAAAACTAGTTCATTTCGATAAAAATCTAATTTTATCTTTTCAAATATGGAGTTTTTCATCCCAATTCCTCACAAATCATTTCTTATGATTTTACACCAATTATTACTATTTTTAATAATTTTATCAAGGCCCGTACAGTCGATTTCCATCAACGGCCATCGAACTGCACTTACAGCGATCTTTTCCAAATTTGATTTGGACATAATTCCAAATCCAACCGTTAGATTCAAATTTCTAATATTCGTTAGAAAGCTCTTTTCGATACGAACCCAATGGTTCT
This sequence comes from Allium sativum, assembly GCA_030737875.1. NCBI lineage: Eukaryota > Viridiplantae > Streptophyta > Magnoliopsida > Asparagales > Amaryllidaceae > Allium > Allium sativum. Next base: position 1,023,881,547 of record CM060926.1, read on the forward strand.
GGTTTCAGGAGAATCCGACGGTCGGATCTCCCGCAATATCCATTCGAAGTCGATGGTCGAAATTCGCGAACTGCCGCGGTGCGGCGCGTTCTATTCAGGCCATTATATTATATATATAATATATATAATATATACTTCGTCGATTTCCTTTTAAAACGTATTTTATAAATCGTTTTAAATTCGTTTTCAAAATGATTTCAACTTCTTTTCAAATTCAAATCAAAATTGAATTTTTCCTTATAAATTCGATTTAAATTCATTTCAAATTGATTTCAATTCAAATTGATTTCTAATTCAATTTCAGTTCGTTTTTAGTTCAATTCAATTTCAATTCGAATTCATTTCTATTCAATTTCAATACGTTTTAAATTCAATTCAAAAAGATTTCAATCTAATTCGAATTTCAATTATATTCAGTTTAATTTGAATTTCATTTCATTTCAATTTAATTCGAATTTCAATTTAATTCGAATTTCAATTCCTTTCAAAATGTCAAATTTTGAAATCACTTTCGATATTCATTTTAAAATGAATAAAATCGATATAAATATCGTTCACGTCAAAATGGCGTCAGTCTAATCAACACGGCTTCGTATATTTCTATTTTCAAATATTCTATTTCAAATATTTCTATTTCAAATATTTCTATTTCAAATATTTCTATTCAAATATTCCTCTTCAAATATTTCTATTTCAAATATTTTTATTTCAAATATTTCTATTTCGAAACTGGAATGAGGCCCAATCGATTACCATATAATGATAATTATATGGATTTTCTACAGTATGTGTATACAATAACAACGATGAATAATCAACCATCATCCAAAGTGCATTCTACACTGTATAAGCATCGAATATAAATATTTAACGCTCATAACAGTCTGTCAATCAATCGATCGACATACAACTAAACAATCGGGATTAGTGTACGTCAAATATTATCCCAATACTCGTGTGGGGTTTCAAACAATCAAACACAGATTTTATTTGTGCAGTTGGGCGATGTGTAAAATTTATCATCCCAATCAATATCAGTCAAATGTGTGTATATAAACAAATCGTCCGATTTGTTTATTTTTATTTCATTTCATATACATGTTAAAAATTCTATTTTTAACTATAAAATATTTCTAACTATAAAAATATTTTATTTCCTATACAAATGTTTTATTTCATTTCACATCACATCACACAATCAACTACACAACAAAATCAAACAAACAAGCATACAAGTCGTCCATGGTCTGTGGACGACGGGTGTCGGGTGCTACTAAACACCGTCTGCATCCTAGTATATATTTATAACTAGAAAAATTAAATTGAAAGGTGAGAAGTTCTCACCGAATAGCTAATCTGATCCCACGGCTCTACTTATGTAGAAATCTTCGTCGTTTCTTCTTTTGTCACTTTCTCTGCCCGTATTCTCTACATATGTAGAAATCGCATTTTTACTTCGCTATTCAATATATAAAAACCGAATTTTTACTTTGCTATTCAATATATAAAAATCGAATTTTTACTTCGCTATTCAATATATAAAAATCGAATTTTTACTATGCTATTCAATATATAAAAATCGAATTTTTACTTTGCTATTCTCTATATAAAGATTTCGCCTTTTCCATTTCAAAAATCCAATCTTTTCTGTTTTAAAAATCTAATCTTTTCTATTTTAAAAATCTAATCTTTTCTGTTTTAAAAATCTAATCTTTTCTGTTTTAAAAATCTAATCTTTTCTGTTTTAAAAATCTAATCTTTTCTGTTAAATAAAAAAAAATTGTATTCCAACCATATGTATATAAAAAAACTTATCTTTATATAATAAAATCTTATTTATATATATAATAAATAAAGTAAATAAACAAAATCAGAAAATTTTCTAACTAATTAAACCAAGTAAAACTAAACAAATAAATAAAAAAAACGAAGTAACTCACTGTATTTTCGTTCAGATGGTGGTGGAGGGGGGGGACTGGCGCTTGCGCTGGGGATGGTTGGAGCTGCTGTCGAGGTTCGAAGATGGAGGCTGCATCGATCTTCGCGGTGGAGCGGTTCTCGGTGGACTGGGTTAGCGCGGTCTCGAGCTCGCGATGGAAGGAGACGATGGGGAAATGGAGGGCGTCGGAGGGTGGAGCGGTGGGAGGCTCGGTGACCAACGATGGTGGGTGGACGATCGATTTGGCCAGGGGGAGGGAAATCGGATTTTCCGATTTGGTGAACGGGATTTCTGAAAGAGGAAATGAAATAGGGGGGTACGGGTATAAAGGGGATATATATATTATTTTATTTTATTTACTAAATTTTCTCCAAGTTGTAACTTTTTCTTTCGAACACCGAATCGATCCCAACGACTGTCGCCCCTAGCTAATTACCCCCATTCCGAACACAATGGGATATGTATCGTAGACTGATTCGATCGTCTCGATCAGCTTTCGTTGAATTCAACGTATAACTCTATATATTGAGTTTGAACGCGCATTTTAATTTACCGGGGTCACATACGAACTCTAAAAATTCCCGAAAAATATTTTCTAGCTTCATATTGACGATACGGTCCTAACAAAACTAGTTTCGTCGAATTCTGAGACCATTAAAAAAATGGCCATTTTCCAGTCGATTAAAATCAACTGAAAATGGTCAAACGCGTTTTCCTTTGCCACGCTCACATATTGATTCAAAAAATTACGAAAATTGGAATCTAGCCATAACTTGACATCTCGAATCCAACAAAAGTGGTTTCGTCAAAATCCGAGGTCGTTTGCAAAATTTCCATTTTTAAGGGCCTGAATTCCATAGCGACTATTTAGAATTTTCAACCGGACATATCTTTTGATTCCCGCTATGAAAATTCAATTTTTCGGATTCGTTGGAAAGATATTCACAATTAGATTCCATTATTTTTGGTTTCACTAAAATCCGGTATATTTTGCACCCGGTACATTCATTTGAAATTTGAAATCGAATTATCGAACTACCGCGCCATTTTCAATTCCTTTTATAAATATAAATAAATATTTATATTCTAACGACGACGTATATAATATATACGTTCGATTTCCATTCAAAATAAATTTCTCGTCGATATTATTTAAAATAATCTATTTTAAATAATCAAAATTCGCTAAAATTCGCTAAAATTGCCAAAATAAAAATTTTAAACTGGCCCAGATTTTCGGGTTGTTACAATCTCCCCCACTTAAAACTTTTCGTCCCAGAAAAGGAACAAAGTCGAAAGTGGTTTGATCAATCAACGCTACGTTCGATCTGGCTTCCATTCTCCAACTTTTCAGTTTCTGAGAATTTCCAAATTCTTCAAAAATTTGGCTAACACCCTAAATTTTCGAAAAATTTCGCCATAACCTCCCCTGCACCGGGAGCCACGGGAAAATCCCGAAATTGCCATACAGGCCTTCTGATCTCAAAAAGAAAAAGAAAAAGCCAAGCGGCTAGCCAATCGGCTCACAAAATTATCATCACCCAAACAAAACAGTAAATTATATTAAACATGTACCTATTTGTCGGGCAAACAAATTTTATTCTCCTGCTCTAGCCTCTTTGCTATGACCTGTTCAATGTAAGTACATGTATATGCTCTGACACCATATGTATATGCAAGAAAATGCGTCCAAATTTCAATACAATTCACTATTTGATCAAATTGGCTATATGGTTAAAATTTATCAAACAAATAAACAAACAACACAAACATCAATCAATTAGTTGATTAGTTTTTGAAATTCATAACTTTGATATATAGTCAAAAATCAGATTTTTGATGTCAAATCACAACAATAGGCCCTATCTGATTTCGGTTCTCACACCAGTCAATAGGAAATATATAGAAATCTCACTTTCGAAACTCGAAAATAAATACTGGCGACGGTGCCCCATCACCAGAATTGTTTCCGGGCACTAGAGTATGATTCTATAACTATCCAGTATATTAAAACTTCGAATACACGATTGCAAGACATATATGCAAAATCTTTATATATTGGATTGTCCAAATTCATATAAATAAATAATCAAATACGAATAGTTGATTTAAATTTTCAAAACAAAATTCGTTTTCATTTTAAAAATATACTCTTCACACTCGTTCTAGGATACTGCTGATCCTATCTCTAAAGAGTCATTCCCATTGGATATTACTAATCCAATATTTGATGAATTCTTTCATATGGTTCTAAGGTGCCTTGTTCTCTGAGCTTTGTAAACCAAAGCTCTGATACCACGATGAAACGACCCGAACTCCCCCGGTCTCCGAAGAGAAGGGAAAGCGCGGATTGTTTTGAGAACACGACAAAATAGAACGCAGACGGAAGAACATTTCATTGTATATTACAACAATGCATCAGATTACAAGAATATACATAGTATAAATGAATATACATTACACAGAAATATCATAGATTTAAATTACATTTAAATACATAGCAGCGGAAAATAATACAATACACAACTAGAAGAGATATACGGATACAAAGCTTCCCGGATATCGTTCCAGCTGTAAACCAGGATCCTGTGAATATAAATCTGCAAAACCAAAACTACTAGCTGCCCGTGTCAAAATAGGGGCACCCAGAGTTTAGGTTAAAACAATAAACTCCAGGTCAGTCATGTGACTGGTGTGAGAACTAAAACAGTTATTAATCTTTATTTTAAAGTTAGGTAAATCAAGGGACCACGCCGCTAACGCGGAACGGGTTTCCTCCCAAGAATACCAGTGCATAAAACAAACAGCGCAATGCTAAATAAAGAAAAATGAAGCTGTTATAAGACCCAGGTCCTATCACACAATGCAACGCAAGCCGGAGGATAGGGTTTTCCCTTATAACAGCCAAAGAATGCTTGATACGTTTTAAAACAAATCATTTGATACTATTATAAGTGCATAGTGTATAAAACAACTTCAAATCATAAGTATCAATCATAGGCGGCATGGGTACCATATATCATGTCGCCATACTAGGCTCTACAATCAAAACCGCAAATGTCACGTATTTGGAAGTTGGATTTCCATCTATGAACCGAGGCTAGGGATCGTCCTCTACCGATTCGAGACTGTCTAGCCCAAGCCACAGGAACAACCGCAACTACCCCATGGAGCGACAGGGCCGGTCCACCGATGTGGATTATTATGCCTGAACACTACGTTTCCCCGCCCTTTGGGGCGTAAATGAGCCAACGAATGACTCCATCGGACCCGGATCGTCCGATCAAACCGAGGCGCCTCGTAACAGCAACAACCAAACAGGTGAAAAGTATATAAATGTCAGGGCTGGTAGGTCACTGACACCACCCTAGCTAGAAAGAAACGCATGCCCTCCCTGAGGACCTCTCCCGTTTTTGGTTCACAACCGGGGTGTGAGGCTCGCGAATTCACGTTACACAAAGCTGTGTCACACAGGCTGTGCTTTGATCATCACCACAAGACTTTGCTTTTCAACAGAAGCCTTGATCATTTGCATCTTAGCATGCCACACAGGCAAACCACTCTATGCAACCGATATCAGTCACACAGAATGAAATCCAATGTCAGACACACAGTCCATTTACAAGTTTGTTCTGGGTCTGAACGAAACCGGAGGCACCTAGTACCCCGCATATCCATCGATCTCCAAGTACGTCTGGACGATCACCAACTGTTTCCATCTTCTTGGGTGTACAGCCCAATCAAGATCACCAGTAATTGCCCAAACGACGTGAAGACCTCCGGTCGTCTTCATCTTCGACTTATCGTCGTATCAGTTATTCAGAATGGGATAAACCCGGTCTTCCCGAATAACTCGCGTATATTTTAAATAAGTGTTACACAAACAAAACATACGCCTCATTCCAATTCATCGGTCGCTAACCGTAAATTAACCAGAGAATAATTCCCCAAATATTAACCCCGAAGGCTGAAACCAACATCAGATCAATATCCAGAAAACCATTCTGCTTAGCTAAGCGACAGTTAGTTTCTAAATTTCACATTCATAGGGAAAGGTTCCCATTAATTTTATCAAAGATAAATCCTTTAAATTTATTCTTTAATCTATTTTTGAATATCAATTCAAACTAGTCCGGATTAACGAACCTTACCGAAGTAATCATTTGTTTTAATTTCCCAATCCCAACCTATTCATCCCATGAAGTAAAACTGATTATACTTCATATCTAACACCACGGTGTTATCGGTAAATTCAATTACCATTTCACGTTCAAATCTAATTAAAGATTTAACTATCGCCTGGAGCAAAACTGGTGATACTCCATTCTCGATCATTTCAATCTAATTAAAGATTCATTAAAACTCCACTTAGTTTTAATCGTTAACTAGGTTAAAGAAACAGTGTCATTTAAAACACGGTTCACGATAAACCCAAAACCACATTCCATTAATTATCGGGTTAAAGAACGAGTGTTATTTAAAACACGGTTCACGATAAACCCAAAACCACATTCCATTAATTACCGGGTTGAAGAATGAGTGTTATTTAAAACACTGTCCACTATAAACCCAAAAATTAATATCAATTCAATTCCAATTAAATATTATTTAATTGGTACACTTCATTAATTCTAAATAAAAAGATTTAATCTTTTCTCAACTGGGTTCAAGAACAGTGTTAATGAAGACACCATTCACGACAAACCCAAATCACATTTGATATTGAACACAAGGCGCTGAATAGAAAATATACCGGGTTATATTCAATATCAAATTCTACGACTAACAAATATCATATTGGAAATAACGATATATGTATATATCTTTCAAATTCCCATAACAATATCTGTATCATCACGAAATACAACATCGAAATAATCCAAAGACAATTTCGATTCAAATCCATTCCAATATAATTATTGGAAATTCTGGTTATTTTCAAAACCATTTCTAATCCAGTTTATTTATTTTAAAAATAAATAGAATTATAATTCTAGTTCAAAACTAGTTCATTTCGATAAAAATCTAATTTTATCTTTTCAAATATGGAGTTTTTCATCCCAATTCCTCACAAATCATTTCTTATGATTTTATACCAATTATTACTATTTTTAATAATTTTATCAAGGCCCGTACAGTCGATTTCCATCAACGGCCATCGAACTGCACTTACAGCGATCTTTTCCAAATTTGATTTGGACATAATTCCAAATCCAACCGTTAGATTTCAAATTTCTAATATTCGTTAGAAAGCTCTTTTCGATACGAACCCAACGGTTCTGGTTTCAGGAGAATTCGACGGTCGGATCTCCCGCAATATCCATTCGAAGTCAATGGTCGAAATTCGCGAACTACCGCGGCGCGGCGCGTTCTATTCAGTATTATATATATAATATATATAATATATACTTCGTCGATTTCCTTTTAAAACGTATTTTATAAATCGTTTTAAATTCGTTTTCAAAATGATTTCAACTTCTTTTCAAATTCAAATCAAAATTGAATTTTTCCTTATAAATTCAATTTAAATTCATTTCAAATTGATTTCAATTCAAATTGATTTCTAATTCAATTTCAGTTCGTTTTCAGTTCAATTCAATTTCAATTCGAATTCATTTCTATTCAATTTCAATACGTTTTAAATTCAATTCAAAAAGATTTCAATCTAATTCGAATTTCAATTATATTCAGTTTAATTTGAATTTCATTTCAATTTAATTCGAATTTCAATTTAATTCGAATTTCAATTCCTTTCAAAATGTCAAATTTTGAAATCACTTTCGATATTCATTTTAAAATGAATAAAATCGATATAAATATCGTTCACGTCAAAATGGCGTCAGTCTAATCAACACGGCTTCATATATTTCTATTTTCAAATATTCTATTTCAAATATTTCTATTTCAAATATTTCTATTTCAAATATTTCTATTCAAATATTCCTCTTCAAATATTTCTATTTCAAATATTTTTATTTCAAATATTTCTATTTCGAAACTGGAATGAGGCCCAATCGATTACCATATAATGATAATTATATGGATTTTCTACAGTATGTGTATACAATAACAACGATGAATAATCAACCATCATCCAAAGTGCATTCTACACTGTATAAGCATCGAATATAAATATTTAACGCTCATAACAGTCTGTCAATCAATCGATCGACATACAACTAAACAATCGGGATTAGTGTACGTCAAATATCATCCCAATACCCGTGTGGGGTTTCAAACAATCAAACACAGATTTTATTTGTGCAGTTGGGCGATGTGTAAAATTTATCGTCCCAATCAATATCAGTCAAATGTGTGTATATAAACAAATCGTCCGATTTGTTTATTTTTATTTCATTTCATATACATGTTAAAAATTCTATTTTTAACTATAAAATATTTCTAACTATAAAAATATTTTATTTCCTATACAAATGTTTTATTTCATTTCACATCACATCACACAATCAACTACACAACAAAATCAAACAAACAAGCATACAAGTCGTCCATGGTCTGTGGACGACGGGTGTCGGGTGCTACTAAACACCGTCTGCATCCTAGTATATATTTATAACTAGAAAAATTAAATTGAAAGGTGAGAAGTTCTCACCGAATAGCTAATCTGATCCCACGGCTCTACTTATGTAGAAATCTTCGTCGTTTCTTCTTTTGTCACTTTCTCTGCCCGTATTCTCTACATATGTAGAAATCGCATTTTTACTTCGCTATTCAATATATAAAAACCGAATTTTTACTTTGCTATTCAATATATAAAAATCGAATTTTTACTTCGCTATTCAATATATAAAAATTGAATTTTTACTATGCTATTCAATATATAAAAATCGAATTTTTACTTTGCTATTCTCTATATAAAGATTTCGCCTTTTCCATTTCAAAAATCTAATCTTTTCTGTTTTAAAAATCTAATCTTTTCTGTTTTAAAAATCTAATCTTTTCTATTTTAAAAATCTAATCTTTTCTGTTTTAAAAATCTAATCTTTTCTGTTTTAAAAATCTAATCTTTTCTGTTAAATCAAAATTTTTTGTATTCCAACCATATGTATATAAAAAAAACTTATCTTTATATAATAAAATCTTATTTATATATATAATAAATAAAGTAAATAAACAAAATCAGAAAATTTTCTAACTAATTAAACCAAGTAAAACTAAACAAATAAATAAAAAAACGAAGTAACTCACTGTATTTTCGTTCAGATGGTGGTGGAGGGGGGGGACTGGCGCTCGCGCTGGGGATGGTTGGAGCTGCTGTCGAGGTTCAAAGATGGAGGCTGCATCGATCTTCGCGGTGGAGCGGTTCTCGGTGGACTGGGTTAGCGCGGTCTCGAGCTCGCGATGGAAGGAGACGATGGGGAAATGGAGGGCGTCGGAGGGTGGAGCGGTGGGAGGCTCGGTGACCAACGATGGTGGGTGGACGATCGATTTGGCCAGGGGGAGGGAAATCGGATTTTCCGATTTGGTGAACGGGATTTCTGAAAGAGGAAATGAAATAGGGGGGTACGGGTATAAAGGGGATATATATATATATATTATTTTATTTTATTTATTAAATTTTCTCCAAGTTGTAACTTTTTCTTTCGAACACCGAATCGATCCCAACGACTGTCGCCCCTAGCTAATTACCCCAATTCCGAACACAATGGGATATGTATCGTAGACTGATTCGATCGTCTCGATCAGCTTTCGTTGAATTCAACGTATAACTCTATATATTGAGTTTGAACGTGCATTTTAATTTACCGGGGTCACATACGAACTCTAAAAATTCCCGAAAAATATTTTCTAGCTTCGTATTGACGATACGGTCCTAACAAAACTAGTTTCGTCGAATTCTGAGACCATTAAAAAAATGGCCATTTTCCAGTCGATTAAAATCAACTGAAAATGGTCAAACACGTTTTCCTTTGCCACGCTCACATATTGATTCGAAAAATTACGAAAATTGGAATCTAGCCATAACTTGACATCTCGAATCCAACAAAAGTGGTTTCGTCAAAATCCGAGGTCGTTTGCAAAATTTCCATTTTTAAGGGCCTGAATTCCATAGCGACTATTTAGAATTTTCAACCGGACATATCTTTTGATTCCCGCTACGAAATTTCAATTTTTCGGATTCGTTGGAAAGATATTCACAATTAGATTCCATTATTTTTGGTTTCACTAAAATCCGGTCTATTTTGCACCCGGTACATTCATTTGAAATTTGAAATCGAATTATCGAACTACCGCGCCATTTTCAATTCCTTTTATAAATATAAATAAATATTTATATTCTAACGATGACGTATATAATATATACGTTCGATTTCCATTCAAAATAAATTTCTCGTCGATATTATTTAAAATAATCTATTTTAAATAATCAAAATTCGCTAAAATTGCCAAAATAAAAATTTTAAACTGGCCCAGATTTTCGGGTTGTTACAATCTCTCCCACTTAAAACTTTTCGTCCCCGAAAAGGAACAAAGTCGAAAGTGGTTTGATCAATCAACGCTACGTTCGATCTGGCTTCCATTCTCCAACTTTTCAGTTTCTGAGAATTTTCAAATTCTTCAAAAATTTGGCTAACACCCTAAATTTTCGAAAAATTTCGCCATAACCTCCCCTGCACCGGGAACCACGGGAAAAATCCCGAAATTACCATACAGGCCTTCTGATCTCAAAAAGAAAAAGCGGCTAGCCAATCGGCTCTCAAAATCATCATCACCCAAACAAAACAGTAAATTATATTAAACATGTACCTATTTGTCAGGCAAACAAATTTTATTCTCCTGCTCTAGCCTCTTTGCTATGACCTGTTCAATGTAAGTACATGTATATGCTCTGATACCATATGTATATGCAAGAAAATGCGTCCAAATTTCAATACAATTCACTATTTAATCAAATTGGCTATATGGTTAAAATTTATCAAACAAATAAATAAACAACACAAACATCAATCAATTAGTTGATTAGTTTTTGAAATTCATAACTTTGATATATAGTCAAAAATCAGATTTTTGATGTCAAATCACAACAATAGGCCCTATCTGATTTCGGTTCTCACGCCAGTCAATAGGAAATATATAGAAATCTCACTTTCGAAACTCGAAAATAAATACTGGCGACGGTGCCCCATCACCAGAATTGTTTCCGGGCACTAGAGTATGATTCTATAACTATCCAGTATATTAAAACTTTGAATACACGTTTGCAAGACATATATGCAAAATCTTTATATATTGGATTGTCCAAATTCATATAAATAAATAATCAAATACGAATAGTTGATTTAAATTTTCAAAACAAAATTCGTTTTCATTTTTTAAAATATACTCTTCACACTCGTTCTAGGATACTGCTGATCCTATCTCTAAAGAGTCATTCCCATTGGATATTACTAATCCAATATTTGATGAATTCTTTCGTATGGTTCTAAGGTGCCTTGTTCTCTGAGCTTTGTAAACCAAAGCTCTGATACCACGATGAAACGACCCAAACTCCCCCGGTCTCCGAAGAGAAGGGAAAGCGCGGATTGTTTTGAGAACACGACAAAATAGAACGCAGACGGAAGAACATTTCATTGTATATTACAACAATGCATCAGATTACAAGAATATACATAGTATAAATGAATATACATTACACAGAAATATCAGAGATTTAAATTACATTTAAATACATAGCAGCGGAAAATAATACAATACACAACTAGAAGAGATATACGGATACAAAGCTTCCCGGATATCGTTCCAGCTGTAAACCAGGATCCTGTGAATATAAATCTGCAAAACCAAAACTACTAGCTGCCCGTGTCAAAATAGGGGCACCCAGAGTTTAGGTTAAAACAATAAACTCCAGGTCAGTCATGTGACTGGTGTGAGAACTAAAACAGTTATTAATCTTTATTTTAAAGTTAGGTAAATCAAGGGACCACGCCGCTAACGCGGAACGGGTTTCCTCCCAAGAATACCAGTGCATAAAACAAACAGCGCAATGATAAATAAAGAAAAATGAAGCTGTTATAAGACCCAGGTCCTATCACACAATGCAACGCAAGCCGGGGGATAGGGTTTTCCCTTATAACAGCCAAAGAATGCTTGATACGTTTTAAAACAAATCATTTGATACTATTATAAGTGCATAGTGTATAAAACAACTTCAAATCATAAGTATCAATCATAGGCGGCATGGGTACCATATATCATGTCGCCATACTAGGCTCTACAATCAAAACCGCAAATGTCACGTATTTGGAAGTTGGATTTCCATCTATGAACCGAGGCTAGGGATCGTCCTCTACCGATTCGAGACTGTCCAGCCCGAGCCTCAGGAACAGCCGCAACTGCCCCATGGAGCGATAGGGCTGGTCCACCGATGTGGATTATTATGCCTGAACACTACGTTTCCCTGCCCTTTGGGGCGTAAATGAGCCAATGAATGACTCCATCGGACCCGGATCGTCCGATCAAACCGAGGCGCCTCGTAACAACAACAACCACACAGGTGAAAAGTATATAAATGTCAGGGCTGGTAGGTCACTGACACCACCCTAGCTAGAAAGAAACACATGCCCTCCCTGAGGTCCTCTCCCGTTTTTGGTTCACAACCGGGGTGTGAGGCTCGCGAATTCACGTTACACAAAGCTGTCCCACACAGGCTGTGCTTTGATCATCACCACAAGACTTTGCTTTTTAACAGAAGCCTTGATCATTTGCATCTTAGCATGCCACATAGGCAAACCACTCTATGCAACCGATATCAGTCACACATAATTAAATCCAATGTCAGACACACAGTCCATTTACAAGTTCGTTCTGGGTCTGAACGAAACCGGAGGCACCTAGTACCCCGCATATCCATCGATCTCCAAGTACGTCTGGACGATTACCAACTGTTTCCATCTTCTTGGGTGTACAACCCAATCAAGATCATCAGTAATTACCCAAACGACGTGAAGACCTCCGGTCGTCTTCATCTTCGACTTATCGTCGTATCAGTTATTCAGAATGGGATAAACCCGGTCTTCCCGAATAACTCGCGTATATTTTAAATAAGTGTTACACAAGCACAACATACGCCTCATTCCAATTCATCAGTCGCTAACCGTAAATTAACCAGAGAATAATTCCCCAAATATTAACCCCGAAGGCCGAAACCAACATCAGATCAATATCCAGAAAACCATTCTGCTTAGCTAACCGATAGTTAGTTTCTAAATTTCACATTCATAGGGAAAGGTTCCCATTAATTTTATCAAAGATAAATCCTTTAAATTTATTCTTTAATCTATTTTTGAATATCAATTCAAACTAGTCGGGATTAACGAGCCTTACCGAACTAATCATTTGTTTTAATTTCCCAATCCCAACCTATTCATCCCATGAAGTAAAACTGGTTATACTTCATATCTAACACCACAGTGTTATCGGTAAATTCAATTACCATTTCACTTCAAATCTAATTAAAGATTTAACTATCGCCTGGAGCAAAACTGGTGATACTCCATTCTCGATCATTTCAATCTAATTAAAGATTCATTAAAACCCCACTTAGTTTTAATCGTTAACTGGGTTAAAGAAACAGTGTCATTTAAAACACGGTTCACGATAAACCCAAAACCACATTCCATTAATTATCGGGTTAAAGAACGAGTGTTATTTAAAACACGGTTCACGATAAAGCCAAAACCACATTACATTAATTATCGGGTTGAAGAACGAGTGTTATTTAAAACACTGTCCACGATAAACCCAAAAATAAATATCAATTCAATTCCAATTAAATATTATTTAATTGGTACACTTCATTAAATCTAAATAAAAAGATTTAATCTTTTCTCAACTGGGTTCAAGAACAGTGTTAATGAAGACACCATTCACGACAAACCCAAATCACATTTGATATTGAACACAAGGCTCTGAATAGAAAATATACCGGCTTATATTCAATATTAAATTCTACCACTAATAAATATCGTATTGGAAATAACGATATATGTATATATCTTTCAAATTCCCATAACAATATCTGTATCATCACGAAATCCAACATCGAAATAATCTAAAGACAATTTCGATTCAAATCCATTCCAATATAATTATTGGAAATTCTGGTTATTTTCAAAACCATTTCTAATCCAGTTTATTTATTTTAAAAATAAATAGAATTATAATTCTAGTTCAAAACTAGTTCATTTCGATAAAAATCTATTTTTATCTTTTCAAATATGGAGTTTTTCATCCCAATTCTTCACAAATCATTTCTTATGATTTTACACCAATTATTACTATTTTTAATAATTTTATCAAGGCCCGTACAGTCGATTTCCATCAACGGCCATCGAACTGCACTTACAGCGACCTTTTCCAAATTCGATTTGGACATAATTCCAAATCCAACCGTTAGATTTCAAATTTCTAATATTCGTTAGAAAGCTCTTTTCGATACGAACCTAGCGGTTCTGGTTTCAGGAGAATCCGACGGTCGGATCTCCCGCAATATCCATTCGTAGTCAATGGTCGAAATTCACGAACTACCGCGGCGCGGCGCGTTCTATTCTGGCCATTATATTATATATATATAATATATATATAATATATACTTCGTCGATTTCCTTTTAAAACGTATTTTATAAATCGTTTTAAATCCGTTTTCAAAATGATTTCAACTTCTTTTCAAATTCAAATCAAAATTGAATTTTTTCTTATAAATTCGATTTAAATTCATTTCAAATTGATTTCTAATTCAATTTCAGTTCGTTTTCAGTTCAATTCAATTTCAATTCGAATTCATTTCTATTCAATTTCAATACATTTTAAATTCAATTCAAAACGATTTCAATCTAATTCGAATTTCAATTCTATTCAGTTTAATTCGAATTTCATTTCATTTCAATTTAATTCGAATTTCAATTTAATTCGAATTTCAATTCCTTTCAAAATGTCAAATTTTGAAATCACTTTCGATATTCATTTTAAAATGAATAAAATCGATATAAATATCGTTCACGTCAAAATGGCGTCAGTCTAATCAACACGGCTTCATATATTTCTATTTTCAAATATTATATTTCAAATATTTCTATTTCAACTATTTCTATTTCAAATATTTCTATTCAAATATTCCTCTTCAAATATTTCTATTTCAAATATTTTTATTTCAAATATTTCTATTTCGAAACTGGAATGAGGCCCAATCGATTACCATATAATGATAATTATATGGATTTTCTACAGTATGTGTGTACAATAACAACGATGAATAATCAACCATCATCCAAAGTGCATTCTACACTGTATAAGCATCAAATATAAATATTTAACGCTCATAACAGTCTGTCAATCAATCGATCGACATACAACTAAACAATCGGGATTAGTGTACGTCAAATATCATCCCAATACCCGTGTGGGGTTTCAAACAATCAAACATAGATTTTATTTGTGCAGTTGGGCGATGTGTAAAATTTATCGTCCCAATCAATATCAGTCAAATGTGTGTATATAAACAAATCGTCCAATTTGTTTATTTTTATTTCATTTCATATACATGTTAAAAATTCTATTTTTAACTATAAAATATTTCTAACTATAAAAATATTTTACTTCCTATACAAATGTTTTATTTCATTTCACATCACATCACACAATCAACTACACAACAAAACCAAACAAACAAGCATACAAGCCATCCATGGTCTGTGGACAATGGGTGTCGGGTGCTACTAAACACCGTCTGCATCCTAGTATATATTTATAACTAGAAAAATTAAATTGAAAGGTGAGAAGTTCTCACCGAATAGCTAATCCGATCCCACAGCTCTACTTATGTAGAAATCTTCGTCGTTTCTTCTTTCGTCACTTTCTCTGCCCGTATTCTCTACATATGTAGAAATCGCATTTTTACTTCGCTATTCAATATATAAAAATCGAATTTTTTCTTCGCTATTCAATATATAAAAATCGAATTTTTACTTCGCTATTCAATATATAAAAATCGAATTTTTACTATGCTATTCAATATATAAAAATCGAATTTTTACTTTGTTATTCTCTATATAAAGATTTTGCCTTTTCCATTTCAAAAATCTAATCTTTTCTGTTTTAAAAATCTAATCTTTTCTATTTTAAAAATCTAATCTTTTCTGTTTTAAAAATCTAATCTTTTTTGTTAAATCAAACTTTTTTGTATTCCAACCATATGTATATAAAAAAAACTTATCTTTATATAATAAAATCTTATTTATATATATAATAAATAAAGTAAATAAACAAAATCAGAAAATTTTCTAACTAATTAAACCAAGTAAAACTAAATAAATAAATTAAAAAAGAACGAAGTAACTCACTGTATTTTCGTTCAGATGGTGGTGGAGGGGGGAACTGGCGCTCGCGCTGGGGATGGTTGGAGCTGCTGTCGAGGTTCGAAGATGGAGGCTGCATTGATCTTCGTGGTGGAGCGGTTCTCGGTGGACTGGGTTAGCGCGGTCTCGAGCTCGCGATGGAAGGAGACGATGGGGAAATGGAGGGCGTCGGAGGGTGGAGCGGTGGGAGGCTCGGTGACCAACGATGGTGGGTGGAGGATCGATTTGGCCAGGGGGAGGGAAATCGGATTTCCCGATTTGGTGAACGGGATTTCTGAAAGAGGAAATGAAATAGGGGGGGTACGGGTATAAAGGGGAAATATATATATATATATTATATTATATTATATTATATTATTTATTAAATTTTCTACAAGTTGTAACTTTTTCTTTCGAACACCGAATCGATCCCAACGACTATCGCCCCTAGCTAATTACCCCCATTCCGAACACAATGGGATATGTATCGTAGGCTGATTCAATCGTCTCGATCAGCTTTTGTTGAATTCAACGTATAACTCTATATATTGAGTTTGAACGCGCATTTTAATTTACCGGGGTCACATACGAACTCTAAAAATTCCCGAAAAATATTTTCTAGCTTCGTATTGACGATACGGTCCTAACAAAACTAGTTTCGTCGAATTCTGAGACCGTTAGAAAAATGGCCATTTTCCAGTCGATTAAAATCAACTGAAAATGGTCAAACGCGTTTTCCTTTGCCACGCTCACATATTGATTCGAAAAATTACGAAAATTGGAATCTAGCCATAACTTGAAATCACGGATCCAACAAAAGTGGTTTCATCGAAATCCGAGGTCGTTTGCAAAATTTCCATTTTTAAGGGCGTGAATTCCATAGCGACTATTTAGAATTTTCAACCGGACATATCTTTTGATTCCCGCTATGAAATTTCAATTTTTCGGATTCGTTGGAAAGATATTCACAATTAGATTCCATTATTTTTGGTTTCACTAAAATCCGGTCTATTTTGCACCCGGTACATTTATTTGAAGTTTAAAATCGAATCATCAAACTACCACGCCATTTTCAATTCCTTTTATAAATATAAATAAATATTTATATTCTAACGACGATGTATATAATATATACGTTCGATTTCCATTCAAAATAAATTTCTCGTCGATATTATTTAAAATAATATATTTTAAATAATCAAAATTCACTAAAATTCGCTAAAATTGCCAAAATAAAAATTTTAAACTGGCCCAGACTTTCGGGTTGTTACAGTTAAGGTCTGAGGGGTAGTTCTACCCCAACTTGATTGACTCCATTTTTAACTAAGGAATGGTTCAGGTTCAATAGTGAAGGTTGGTTAAGTGAATTTCGTTAATGAAGGTAATGGTTTGAGTGGGCATAGCGATGTTTTATTTAATATATGTTTAAATCCAATAAAGGAGTTTTGGAAATGTTTTCCAAACAAGAAATCAGAAATGTTTTCTAATATAAAACAAAAATTGAAATGAGAGTAAATATGGAAATGTTTTCCAATGATTAATAACGTATATTTTCTAAACTTAGAAAATAAGAATTTACGAATATATGGAAACAGGAATAGGGAAATGGATAATTGAATGACAAACCAAATTAAAGAGGATCGGTGGTGATTGATGATTTGCTCGGTAGTATTTCCATTTGGAAATACGACCGCTGTTTGTACACATGTTTTCTTTTGATAGTTAAATAACCGACTATCAAAGTTTTTGGTTCCATCGTCAATACGGAGAAATCGGGATCAGATTCATTATCTGAAAACCACTTTGTATGGGCGTTAGCGTTGCGATCAAATATGATGAAGATAATTGAAGACGGAGTTATGCAAGGGTTGCCCTATATACAGAATAGTACCCTCGATCTATCCAATCCCAAGACGACCTATATGGAAGAATGTCTGACGGAGTATATTTAATAGATGGCGTAAGTTGATCTCTTCAAACATATTTACGTTTGGTGGCGGAGGAATTTGTTTCTCTTAGCTGTTTACCCGTGATATGTTTGGAGAAATCAATTTGTGATTTAGCGAGTGACGATGTGACATTCAAAGTGAATCAAGATGTGGGTTGAAAAGGATACGTTATAGCCTCTAGCCTCACAACTAGAAATGGTAAAAATAGGGTAGGTCGCATGGTTAAGTGGTTAGCTGCCAATTAGGGTGTATTGTCACCTGATCTAGAGAAATTCCATTTACTTCTATAATCTATTCCGATGCTGTCCCTTTCGGGAAACGGTTGCTGATCCCAACCGTTGGTGATAATACATTCGGTACACTCAAGCGAAATGAGTGACCAGTCATGTTTAGCCTGGGTTACAAGATGTTCTTGTTGAACCCGGTGTATTCCTCTCTAGATATACACTATCGGAAGGTGGTCCCATACCTTTCCAGTTGAAATTCATTACCCAATAAGTGCCCGCGGCTTTTGATTATATATTATGTATGTGGAACGTAAGATGAAAGCGTTCTGCTAGATGATCATTATATTGTGGTTGATAGACATTATTATAATATCAAATGAGTTTGATACAAAGATTATCGTTCCTATTAAAAGGTTTTTGAATGTTGGACCAAGTGTTTTGGATTCTCATAAGGGAAAAACCCGTTCCGTTATACGGTGTGGTCTTATGAGATATTGTTTATTTTCTCAATTATTTTAAATTGTTTACTCACACCAGTCCCATGACTGGCCCGGAGTTTATTTTGTTTTGCTTTACCCTAAACTCTTGGGTGGCCAAATTTGTATGGGCAGTCAAGTAGTTTGGTTTTACAGATATACTTGGAGAGCTTGGAGCAGGAGGCTTCAGGATTATGTAGCTATTTTTATTTCCGCTGTATTGTAAGTGATGTACTCTGATAATGTTATTGTATACATATACTGATTTTATTTCAAAGTTATGTATCTATTATATATTGTTCGTTCAGTTGTGAGATTCGTGTTTACTCTGATGTTGTATGTTCTTCTTCTTCTTCTATTCTAAGTTTCTATCTTATCTATTCTCACCCTCTAATTTCTTTCATTAACTATCCGGTATTTTCCGACGCTTGATAGTCGACATTGGGTTATATGTCGGTTACTAAGGTCGCGAATTCCCCGGGTCGTTACAGTGGTATCAAAGCTGAAGGTTAAGTAATTACCTTGGCTCTGTTGCGTGACTTAGTAGAGATGGGTTAGTAATGCCCTAGATTTAGTTGAGTGTATATATACGAGTGAACGTATTAGCTATTTGATATAAAATGGTTTTATATTGTGGAGATTTATTGGTTGAGTTGTTTATGAGTTCTGGTCGATCAGTTTGATCCACAATATCGGTAGGAGTTTCTAAACACTCGAATACGATGAACCGACACGGTATGTTTTGAAAGAGGGTAAATGAAATAATTTTACCCCAAAATTTATATTTTGATATAAAGAATTTATATTGAAATTATTATAATATATTGGATATATTAGTTGTTATTATAATTGAGTAAGATTATAAATTAAATAATTATGTAAATAACCAATCAGAATTCATATAAGTGTAGTATATGGAATCAGATGAATTAAACTGAAATTTAAATCAAAATTGGAATTAAAATTCATAAAAGTTGGAAAAGTGTTTATAAATGGATATGAACTGAAAATAAGAGAATTTTAAAATCCTGGGAGATTTTAAATGGTTTTACGAGCTTTGTGAATGATATTTTGAAATAATTACAAAATGGAAATGTTTAAATATCGGTTTTGAAAGTGATATAGTATCGAACTCACTTTGATAGCTGGGAAATAATTCTGATGATGCTAGCCACATCATCAGTGTTTATTTTCGAGTTCTAAGTGATGGATTACTACCAAAGATATTGTATTTGAATTGTTTTGAGAAACAAGTGGTTTTGATTTCTGAAAAGGAATATTGGATGTTTGAAAAGGGTAAGTTATTTAAAACTCCCAGGAAGATTGTTTTGAATTAAAAACAAATTTAAAGGAAATTTGCGAAAGCAAATTTAAATTGAATTAAAGCCAAAAGTGGACATGAAATAAAAATTTGTGGAAGCAAATATGAATTGGAACCAATTAATTGGAGATTGAATTGGAATATAATATATCAAGTAGAATCAGATTTTGAATTGGGAGATAGGAATCTGAAATGGTATCGGACTGGTGAGCTAGAGTTTGAAATCGAGAATGGAACTCGAATTTGAAATGGAATTTGACGTGGGTATAAGTGAATGATTGGGTTTGAGGATAAAAACTGATTGGGGTTTGACTTGGATGACATTGGTATATGCTGAATTAACAGCAGATGGAAGTGATAGAGTTGATATGCCCGACAAAAAGGTACCAGTTTATATTTTATATTGGGTATGAGATTTATGAGCCTGTTTGGCAAGCCGTTTGGCTATTTGATTTTCTTTTGGGTTGGAGAAGGCCTAAAGAGGTGAGTTGTAGTTGTACCGATTGAGCCGTACAAAGGAGGTGCTGGCGAAAATTTTCGAAATTTCGGGTGTTAGAAAATTTTCAGGATTTTTGAAAATTTTATTTAGTTAGAATAAATTAATAATTTAATTAAAATTAATTGGTACAGTAAAACTGAATTTAAGAAGTAAACAAATAATTTTTAACCCAGTTAATAGAGTTTGTTTTCTACCTTAGCAATTTCGAGGATGAAGTTATTTTAAGGGGGAAAGAATGTAACGTCCCGTATTTTTATCGATATAATAATTTATTTATTTTATTATTTAAATAGTGTTTAGAGATTTAAATGGTCGTTTAATTAAATAATATTGAATATTTAATTAATATAAATAATAGAATAATATAGTTATTTTCCGAAATAGTGGAATTCACTTTATTGTGTGAATTGGATCATTTATAATATATAATTCAGTTTAGAGTTGAATTATATTATCGAATATAGTATATAAACGATAGTTGAACGTATAATTATATTATAATTATAATCGAGCTCGAAATGGTGCTGCAGTTCGTAATTTGGTGATTCGAACTTTAATTGAATATACAGAATCCGTTTTAAGTCGAATTTCTGTGAAACAAGAAACGTTCGGAGCTGGTGAAGTATATTTTTCAAATGAAAGAGAAAAATTGGGATTTCGTCGTGTAGATCTTGATTTATGATCAAATCAAATTTTCGAAAAGTTGCTATGGAATTCCTTTATAATTTATAATGATTTATTTATATTATAAATGGATTTTTCAATATAAATTGAACACTGATTTAATCTGGATTTGAAATGTCGAGTTATAAACTCAAATAGGAATATTTTGGAGCAGTATTATATTTTGTGTGAATATATATATGATAATATTAAATTATTTTTATTTAATTTAATTGTTTTTAAATATATTAATATTTAAATGGATTTATTTAGAGCATTAAAATTTATTTTACTGTTTTTCATATATTGTAATATATGATGTGATATATAATCTATTGTTGATTATGTGTGTTTAAATGATATTGATCATTGTTATTTGGTATTTTAAATACCATATATAATACTGGAATTAAAATGGGAATTTTCAATGTGTATGTTGAAAATAAAATATATTTATATAAAATCAAATGATTTTATAAAAAGGAATTTCAAAGTGGATATTGGATAAAAGTAAATATTTGTAAAATAAATAGAATTATAAAAGGAATATTTGTTTAGAAAATAAATAGAACTATAAAATGAAATATTTAATTGGGAAATAAATAGAATGTTATAAAGGAAATTTTTATATGAAATAAATAGGATATTATAAAAGGAAGTATTTTATAAAATGAATAGAGTTAATCAAATAGAGTTAATCAAATAGAATTAATTGATTAGAGTTAATCAAATAGAGTAAATCAATTAGAGCTAATCAAATAGAGTTAATCGATTAGAGTTAATCAAATAGAGTTAATCGATTAGAGTTAATCCAATAGAGTTAAATGAATAGAGTTAATCAAATAGAGTTAATTAACTAGAGTTAATCAAATAGAGTTAATCGATTAGAGTTAATCAAATAAAGTTAATCGATTAGAGTTAATAAAATAGAGTTAATCAATTAAAGTTAATCCAATAGAGTTAAATGAATAGAGTTAATCAAATAAAGTTAATCGATTAGAGTTAATCAAATAGAGTTAATCGATTAGAGTTAATCCAATAGAGTTAAATGAATAGAGT
This sequence comes from Allium sativum, assembly GCA_030737875.1. Classification (NCBI taxonomy): domain Eukaryota; kingdom Viridiplantae; phylum Streptophyta; class Magnoliopsida; order Asparagales; family Amaryllidaceae; genus Allium; species Allium sativum. The sequence goes on from CM060926.1 coordinate 1,023,904,034, forward strand.
TAATCAAGAGTAAATCGATTCGAGTTCATCAAATAGAGTTAATCTATTAGAGTTAATCCAATAGAGTTAATTGATTAGAGTCAATCCAATAGAGTTAGTTGATTAGAGTTAATCGAATAGAGTTAATTGATAGAGTTAATCAAATAGAGTAAATCGATTATAGTTAATCAAATAGAGTTAATCCAATAGAGTTAAATGAACAGAGTTAATCCAATAGAGTTAATTGATTAGAGTTAATCGAATAGAGTTAACCGATTAGAGTAAATCGAGTAGAGTTAATCGATTAGAGTTAATCAAATAGAGTTAATCGATTAGAGTTAATCGAATAGAGTTAATCGATAAGAGTTAATCGAATAGAGTTAATTGATTAGAGTTAATCGAATATAGTTTATTCGGAAAGGTGTTAATCGAATATAGTTTATTCGAAAAGGAGTTAATCGAATTTAGTTTATACGAAAGGAGTTAATCGAATATAGTTTATTCGAAAAGGAGTTATCGAATAGAGATTATTCGAAAGAGAATTATATGTTGAAATTCGATTATATCGATTTCGAGAAAGTACTATTTACTTTCTGATTTTTAATTAAGATCAATTTATTTAGTTATAAATTGTCTATTTAGTTAAATTAAGGAATAAAGTTATATTTTGAAGTTAGATATTTCAGAAGTAGGGATTACTACGCTATAGTTATAATCAATGTTTTCAATAAAGAAGTGGATTCATAAATTGACTCCGAGAGTTACGTAAGGAAGTTTGTTAAAGATTTAAAAGGGTACTTTGTCTATTTCAAGGTTAGAAATGTTGTTCAGTTAAGGTCTGAGAGGTAGTTATACCCCAACTTGATTGACTCCATTTTTAACTAAGGAATGGTTAAGGTTCGATAGTGAAGGTTGGTTTAGTGAATTTAGTTAATGAAGGTAATGGTTTGAGTGGGCATAGCGATGTTTTATTTAACATCTGTTTAAATCCAATAAAGGAGTTTTGGAAATGTTTTCCAAATATGAAATCAGAAATGTTTTCTAATATAAAACAAAAATAGAAATGAGAGTAAATATGGAAATGTTTTCCAATGATTAATAACGTATATTTTCTAAACTTAGAAAATAAGAATTTACGAATATATGGAAACAGGAATAGGAAAATGGATAATTGAATGACAAATCAAAATAAAGAGGATCAGTGGTGATTGATGATTTGCTCGGTAAGATTTCCATTTGGAAATACGACCGTTGTTTGTACACATGTTTTCTTTCGATAGTTAAATAACCGACTATCAAAGTTTTTTGTTCCGTCGTCAATATGGAGAAACTGGGATCAGATTCATTATCTGAAAACCACTCTGTATGGGCGTTAGCATTGCGATCAAATATGATGAAGATAATTGAAGACGGAGTTATGCAAGGGCTATCCTGTTTACAGAATAGTACCCTCGATCTGTCCAATCCCAGGATGACCTGTATGAAAGAATGTCTGACGGGGTATATTTAATAGATCGCATAAGTTGATCTCTTCAAATGTATTTACGTTTGGTGGCGGAGGAATTCGTTTCTCTTAGCTGTTTACCCGTGATATGTTTGGAGAAATCAATTTGTGATTTAGCGGGTATGACGATGTGACAATCAAAGTGAATGAAGATGTGGTTTGAAAAGAATACGTTATGGCCTCTAGCCTCACAACCGGAAATGGTAAAAATCGGGTAGGTCGCATGGCTAAGTGGTTTGCTGCCAATTAGGGTGTATTGTCACCTGATCTAGAGAAATTCCATTTACTTCTATAATCTATTTCGCTGCTGTCCGTTTCGGGAAGCGGTTGCTGATCCCAACCATTAGTGATAATACATTCGGTGCAATCAAGCGAAATGAGTGACCGATCATGTTTATCCTGAGTTACAAGATGTTCTTGTTGAACCCGGTGTATTCCTCTCTAGAGATACACTGTCGGAAGGTGGTCCCATACATTGCCAGTTGTAATTCATTACCCAATAAGCGCCCACGATTTTTTATTATATATTATGGATGTGGAACGTGAGATGAAAGCGTTCTGCTAGATGATCATTATATTGTGGTTGATAAACATTATTATAATATCAAATGAGTTTGATATAAAGATTATCGTTCCTTTCAAAAGGTTTTTGAATGTTGTACCAAGTGTTTTGGATTCTCATAAGGGAAAATCCCGTTCTGTTATACGGCGTGGTCTTGTGAGATATTGTTTATTTTCTCAACTGTTTTAAATTGTTTACTCATACCAGTCCCATGACTGACCCGGAGCTTATTTCGTTTTGTTTTACCCTAAACTCTTGGGTGCCCAAATTTGTACGGGCTGTCAAGTAGTCAGGTTTTACAGATATACTTGGAGAGCTTAGAGCAAGCGGCTTCAGGATTATTTAGCTATTGTTATTTCCGTTGTATTGTAAGTGATGTACTCTGATAATGTTGTTGTATACATATACTGATTTTATTTCAAAGTTATGTATCTATTATATATTGTTCGTTCCGCTGTGAGATTCGTGTTTACTCTGTTGTTGTATGTTCTTCTTCTTCTATTCTAAGTTTCTATCTTATCTATTCTCACCCTCTAATTTCTTTCATTAACTATCCGGTATTTTCCGATGCTTGATAGTCGACATTGGGTTATATGTCGGTTACTAAGGTCGCGAATTCCCCAGGTCATTACAAAAACAGATAACACTGAATTAATAAAAACTACTTTGTCAACTCTCTGGATTCCAATTAGACAGTTTATTGCAAATCGTATCTATTATGATGTTCAAATCATCATGTTTTAGCCTTGCCAAAAAAATCATCATGTTTTAATTTTTGAGGCCTAATGAGAAAACCAAGGTACTCAATAGTAAATTTCATTAAATTACAATTGAGAGTGGTAGCCACAAGATTTTCAAAATTATTATAGTCATTAAGAACTAAAATAGAACTCTTGTCAAAATTAATTTTTAAACCAAAAAGAAACTCAAAACTATATAAAATAAATTTAAGAGCAATAATAGGAGAAAATCAATGTATCATCAAAAAAATGCAAAATAGAAATTCCATCGTTGGTAGTGTCCCTACCAATTGGATCTAACACATCATTTCTAGTAGCAAGCTTAATAATTTTGAAAAAAACATCAACATCTAAATTGAACAGAAAAGGAGATATGGACGTCCTTATCTACATTTAGACTGGATTTTACCACCAGGAATGCCATTGACTAAAATATTAGAACTACTAACTTCAAAAGATACCAAATCCAACCAGTCCATTTATTACTAAAACCTCTAGCTAATAAAAGATCCTTAAGAAAAAACCAATCAATGGAGTCAAAAGCTTTTGCAAAATCAAGCTTAAGTACAACACATGTCACATTATTCTTACAGCAGTAATTAATATATTCCTAAATGACAACAACATCGTTAACAATAAAAATTGTCAACACCCGAATGTAGGGTTACGGTTGTGGACCTTGGTGTTGACGATTTTTATTGTTTACATTTTGGCATTATAAGGAGGGCCTACACCTTTGCTATCTTATCTTATTATAGATTAATTTGTGAACGTTTTCTTAAATTGGAAGATAAGATGAAATCAAAAGGACTGAGCAACATTAACGAAGGGGCTTCTCAAACGACTACTTTTGAAGAAAATATAACCCTATCATTCAACCCAAATGCTGCTGAAGAAGGCCAACCTCTACTCCAACATAACCACCTAAGTTCGAAAAAAGGGAAAATCCGATTGTCCATATCACACGATAAATGGTCACGAAACTAATCATTGCAGAGCACTCGAAAGGGTGATCATTCAGTTCATTTGGCAAAGAAAACATGATCAATATGTAAAGAGATGTTGAATGAATTTAATAATAAAAAATGTGACGGCCCGCCACGCACCAACCGACATTTACTCCAAAAGTGCGCTGTACACATGTCCAGTTAGCACGGGACGGCCGTCAGAAGGAAAGAAAGAAGACGAAGAACCAAAGAAAGAACCTGTAGAATGTCTCACAGCGCATGGAACAAAATATAATAACAACATACTTGACATAAAACAGGTGAGACAGTGCATAAGCTGAAAACAAACTAACATAGCAGCGGAAAATCCAAGTACAGCTTATGATCCAAAGCCAACATTATTACAACTTTTCAAACTGTCTCAAAAAGCAAAAGCAAGATAAGGGAGGTACACTACTAATGCCCAATTAGCGACCACCAACAACACAAGGGGAATATCTATATATATCATACATGGAAGCCTCCTGCTCGCCTCCAAAATCAGCTACTCGCGCACCACCAGCTAACCTGTCTCTAGTCTACTCGTGTGAGCACCCAGAGTAATAAGAAGAGACATAAAACTCTGGGTTAGACAAAAGTCTGGTATGAGCGATAAGCATCTAAACAAAACAATAACAGGTATACTAAACCATACCTGAACCTGGACCTGCAACCAAAGAGTTAGCACTACATATTGTACAACACTCTAAGGTGCCAATAACATATGGTGTGAAGTTACGTGGGTGGGGGTGTGCATGTCATAGTGATGGCAAACAATCAAGCATAGCAACCATCCTCACATCTATCACTCAGTGCGTAAAGCATACGATATTCACCATTTCGATCACCTCAATACTTTGCTATGATCACCTTGCCCCATGAAGTCATAAATGGCTTCACTGCACTGATACATAGCCACTAATCCTTCGCTATGTCCACTTTGCCCCATGGAGTCGCAATGACCCCACTGCACTGGCTCATAGCCTTACTAATCCTTTACTTTGTCCACTCTGCCCCATGGAGTCACAATGAACCCACTGCACTGGCTCATAGTCTTACTACGCATCACTTTGCCCCTCGAGTCATAATGACTTTACTGCACTGATAACGTAGTCTTGCTACCATCACCTTGCCCCTCGAGTCATAGTGACTCTACTGCACTGATAAGTAGCCCATCATCCATTTTCAGTGGTGAATCGAAGTTATGAACGTCGACAACCCCTTAGCACACGTCCCGCAGCAAAGCCCAACCATGAAGTGAACTCATTGGTTCCCAACTGGATCCGGAGCTCTAACTTCCATTTGGACTACCTTTGCATCTCGGGTTATTGGTCATCACCGGATCGGTTCGGATCTCCCCCTAATCATCAGTTCGGTTCGGATCGGAATGCTCCTCTTCACTGGATCGAGTCGGATACCTCAAGCTCCCTCACAGTACGCCGGTTCGGATCGGCAGACGTCGCCCCCAGGGGATCGGGTCGGGTTCTTCAATTCCATTCACCACGCGTCGGTTCGGTTCGGAGATGACCATGCGGGTCGGATCGGATGATGCATGTCACGAGAAGTGAAAGTGGATCGAAGCTTCCCCAGTTCTTGTTGTCCTTCTCTGTTCAGATCGGGGTATGGAACGCAAGAGCGGATCGGAGCTTCTGAATTCGAGTGGGGGTTCGGATTGGGTCCTTTCCTCCGTTCCGGTCCGGATCGGTCAGATTCCTGCACTATTTCCAACAAACAGTTTACGCCACTCGACGGCGTTTTCGACCATTCCAACTATTCTAATCAATTACAAAGCATACCATACAGTCATAGCAACATGTATAATCAACCACAAACACCAAAATAACAATATGATAGGTTAAAATGGATCAAACATAGCCAAAACCCCATATTTCCCCTTAAGCATGTTTAGGTGAAACTAACGATATGATTAGCAAAACTTAACCAAATTAACCCAAATTCATATCAGAGGTCTAAGACATCATTTCGATCTTTATAAATATTTTTCCAGAATTTTATCATGTTTAAATTCGCTAATTAACACTAATTACCCTTAATTAGCCATAATTAGTGAGGAACTATGCAAATCACTCACCTTAGCCACAAATAAAACCTCAAACTGAAATGAATCTCTGATTTGGTGCGAATCCCAATGCTAAACAGCAGCTCTAATGTTGATTTGGTGAAGATCTCCCTTGATTTGATGTTGCTAAGCTTAATCCTTGATTAGAAGGTGATTTAGAGGTTGGAGGCCATTTTTAGGGTTTCTAAGAGGTAAGTGGAGGCTAGAAAACTGAAATGGAATGAAAACCTAACTCATTTCAGCCTCCCCATAACCCTAATCCCGAAATGGGTTATGAGCCCATTCACTAATCAACCTATTTGGCCCGATTAAGCAGTTTTTCACTTTCCAAACCTTATTTCAGCCATATCTCCCAAACGATAAGTCCGTTTCTCACATGTGACCACTCTACGGAAAGGTAAACCATCAAACGAATCTAATGGAAGTGGTTTCAGGTCAAAATTCCTTTCCAATCAAAAGTTATGGCCGAAACAAGGTCAGCTAGGGACAAAACGGTCATTTAAAAATTGGCAAAAATCATGAACATGGGAAATGACTCTAATAGTTGTTTCACAAAGTTACATAACCATACGACTTCATATGGGAAAGAAATAAATATTGTACGATCCTCCGATGCGTAGAATGCGGGTTGTTACATTCTCTCCCCCCCCCCCTTTAAGAAATTTCGCCCCCGAAATTCCCTAATCAAAACACACAAAGGGTCCTGCATGCCTTTCAGTCATGAAACAACAATCAAACATGCAAAACAAGCAAAACAAGTCTATCCTAGCATGCAGAATAACTAAATCGCAAAGTAAATCTTACCAGGCGAAGAGTTCTGGATATGTCTTCCTAATGCTCTCCTCTGTCTCCCAAGTACAGTCATTCTCGTTCTCGCCCCACTGGACCTTGACTAGCTTCACCGCCTTCCTTCGAAGTTGCTTCGTATCGTGCTCGACAATACGAATCGGCTTGCGGTTCCCAACCGCCTCAGGTTCTACTTCGAAGTCCTCTAACTGATCAGGTGAAATAGTCATGTTTGGGTCGTGCACGAACTTCCTTAGTTGGGAAACATGAAATACGTTGTGAACTCCCGCCATCTTTTCTAGTAAGTCAACTCTATATGCCAAATTCCCAACTAGTTCAAGAATTGGGAATGAGCCAACAAATCTTGGTACCAATTTGCCTCTCCTGCCAAATCGTATCACGCTCTTCAACGGAGAAATCTTGACAAACACCAAGTCACCAACGGAGAATTTTAAGTCTCTTCTCCTCTTATCAGCATAACTCTTCTGCCTATCTTGGGCAGCCTTCATTCGTTGCTGAATGATCTTAATCTTGTCCGAAGTTTCTCTTACCACATCTGGTCCAAGCACAAACTTCTCACCGGTCTCTATCCAACATGATGGTGAGTTGCACGGTCTTCCGTACAAAGCTTCATATGGAGCCATACCGATACTGGATTGGTAGCTATTATTATATGCAAACTCTACTAGATGCAAATGGTCATCCCATGATCCACCAAAATCCAATATACAAGCTCTCAAAAGATCTTCCAATATACGATTCACCCTCTCCGTCTGACCGTCGGTCTGAGGATGATATGCGGTACTGAGATGTAATTCTGACCCCAGAGCCTCTTGTAAGCTCTTCCAAAACCCACTAGTAAACAACGGGTCTCGGTCACTCACAATGCTTTTAGGCACTCCATGAAATCTCACTACCCACTTCATATACAATTCTGCTAACTTAGCTGCCATTCTGGTCGATTTGACTGGTATAAATTTTGCACTCTTAGTCAATCGATCCACAATTACCCAAATGCTATCATGTCCCGATCCAGTCCTTGGTAAACCATCGATGAAATCCATCGAGACTTGTTCCCATTTCCATTCGGGAATTTCCAATGGTTGCAACAAACCACTAGGCTTCTTTTGCTCGGCTTTAACTAGCTGGCAATTCATGCATTTGGATATAAACTTCCCAACTTCTCTTTTCATCCCTCCTCAGTAGTAAGTCTGTCTCATGTCTCGATTCATCTTATCACCACCGGGGTGTATAGTCAGTTTTGAGTGATGACATTCTCTAAGCACTTCATCTCTCAAACCATTCACGTTGGGTACAACTAGTCTTCCATTCTTTCTTAGCCATCCATCTCGATCAAGCCCATACAAATTCATCTCCTCACTGTCGACATCCATTTCTAACTTGGAGATGATTTCCAATAGATTAGGATCGTCCCTCTGGCTGGAACCAATCCGCTCTATCAAAGTGGGTCTGATCGCCAAACTAGCTAGCATTTCTGGATCCAATTCGCACTTTGGTCTGAAATCAAACCCTGCGATATACTCCAGTTGCTTTCATTCAAGAAACATAGCCCCTAAACTGACATGTCTCCTACTCAAGGCATCGGCTACCGCATTACCTTTCCCAGGTGTGTATGCGATATCAAAATCATACGAAGCCAAGAACTCTAACCATCTCTGCTGGCGGAGATTCAAATCCTTCTGGGAGAAGAGATAATTTAACGATTTATGATCGGTAAACAACTCAAATCTTTCTCCCAAGAGATAATGTCTCCACATCTTCAGCGCAAACACGATCGCTGCTAGTTCCAAATCATGGGTAGGGTACCTTTTCTCATGTGGCTTTAGTTGCTGACTAGCATAAGCTACAACCCTACCTCCTTGCATCAATACAACACCTAGTCCGGTACCACAAGCATCTGTGTATACCGTCATCTCTTCATTCCCTTTAGGAATGACTAGCACTGGCGCATGCGTCAACTTTTCCTTTAGACTCTTGAATGCATTTTCACACACTCCATCCTAGACGAAGGCCTGATTCTTCTTAGTCAACTGAGTCAACGGTGTTTCTCTCTTAGAAAAGTCCTGGATAAACTTATGATAATATCCAGCTAACCCCAAGAAACTTCTTACATCTGTTGCATTCTTGGGCGTAGGCCAATCCTGTACCGTAGCCACCTTCGCAGGATCCACGGCAATACCATTCTCTAAAACAACATGGCCCAAGAATCTCACCTCCCTTCTCCAGAAGTGACACTTAGAGAATTTCGCTTTCAATTGGTGTTTCCTCAACACCTCCATCACTATCCTCAAGTGTCCCTTGTGTTCCTCCTTTGTCCTCGAGTAAACAAGGATATCGTCTACAAACACAAGAACAAACTTATTCAACTGATCTCTGAATACTCGATTCATAAGATCCACGAAATATGCTGGTGCATTGGTCAACCCAAATGGCATGGCCAACCACTCATAGAATCCAGACGGCGTCCTAAATGCCGTTTTCGAAACACTCTCATCTGCTACTCGGAGCTGATGAAATCCTATCGCGAGGTCCAACTGGGAGAACACTCTTGCTCCTTCCAGTTGATCAAACAAATCATCTATCCGTGGTAGAGGATACTTATTCTTCCTCGTCACCTTATTCAACTCGCGATAGTCCACACACAAACGAAGGGAACCATCTGCCTTAGTGGTGAACACAACTGGTGCTCCCCACTCGGAGACACTTCTTCTAATAAACCCCTTCTTCAAAAGATTGCTGACTTGCACCCCGAGCTCTCGCTGCTCCCTTGGTGCCATACGACGAAGTGGCATCACTATAGGTCTGGCATCTTTCACTAAATCAATACGGAACTCAATCTCTCGGTATGGTGGAAGCCCGGTCACCTCCTCGAAGACGTCCGGATACTGGCCAACCACGGGCACATCTGACAACTCATCATGCGGGATGTCGAGGGAATTTATAAAACTAGCCATTACCCCATCACTAGGCAGAATACCAAACACTACCCTCCGCCCATCATCTGCCCTAACTGTCACCAAAAAGCCCTCATAGTCTACCACCACCCCGTATCTTTGGAGCCAATCGACCCCCAATATAATGCCATACCCAGTAAAGCCCAAAACAAAGCAATCACAAACAAACATACATCCATGACTCGATAAGATCAAATTTCGGCAAATCATACTAAGGTTAGTCGAACCACCAATCGGGTTCGTCACAACCAACGGTCTATCGACTATCTCGGGTTCCAGTCCCAACCTATCCACCAGGTCACTAGATATGAAGGAACGGGAAGCCCCAGTATCAAACAAAACTCGAACTGCTACATCATAAATAGAAAGCATACCTTGAATGACGACATTCTTTCCTTTCTCCGCCGCAGTTGGGGCATTCGACGAAGAAGGAACAACATCAAGAGCTTATGCTTTCACAATCTGCTTCTCCTTAAGAGGTTGTGGACACTTATCCTTATGATGTCCCACTTGGCCACAGTTGTAGCACTTCCTTTCCGCTGGCTTGGCCCGACATTCTTTAGCATAATGGCCCTTCTTACCACAACTGAAGCACTCAACATCTTTCTTGCCCTTTTTCTGGCCATCCTTAGATTGGTTTTGCTTCCTCTTGTTCTGAGAGTTATTCTTGCCTCCATCGCTTGCTTGCGGCTTCGGCCCTTCCGCAGATGCAACCTCAGTCTTTGGCTTAGGGTAAAGACTCTCTGATCTCAAAGCTTTCCCCACAATCGATTCAAAAGTCTCATCGATGTGGTTAATAAGCCTTTCCCTCAAGTATCCGTCCAAACCAGTAATGAACTTCTCATTCTTATCTTCTCAGGGGTATCGATAAGAGATAGTCCATACTTCGACAAAGTGTCGAACTCAGCAATATAGTCAGAGACTGCCCTACCATTCTGCTTGAGTTCCAAGAATCTCTTAAACAACACCGACTTCTGGGCAGCTGGAATGAAATTCTCGCTAAAGCGAGCCTTAAACTGATCCCAAGTAACCTGATCTTCTGGAGTAGCTATTCTAATGGCATTCCACCAATTCATCGCTCGCCCCTGCACGTGACGAGACGCTAGCCTTCTCTTCATCGCATCCTCAATACCCAAGTCGTCGAAGATACGATCACAACTATCCAACCAATCCTGAACATCTGTGGCCGACTCCGTTCCGTGGAACGGCTTCCCACCAAGGTTAGTGTAATCCTTGCACAACTTGGCGAAATCGACCCTAGGCGCCTGCACCACTGGACCACCACCATTTCCGGGATTGGGAACTGCCCCTTGAACATCCCTAAGCATCTCCCTCATGAAGTTGGTGAACATTGACCTAATGTCAGGAGCATTCCCATGGTTGGTCCCTCTACCAGCACCCCTGGTGTCTCTACTCATCGTTCAATTTGTAAAGAGAAAACGATTAACGACCCCATAGTGGTGCTAGTGCAGTACGACTTCATTCTTATACTACCAATAGTATATATATAGCTTTTGAAAACCAAAGTAATCACAAATACGCGCTTTCATATACGTACTATCTCTCCCTAGTGTCTTTCCCTAGGTTAACTACGCAACCTAGAGCTATGATACCAAGTGTGACGGCCCGCCCCGCACCAACCGACATTTACTCCAAAAGTGCGTTGTACACATGTCCAGTTAGCACGGGACGGTCGTTAGAAGGAAAGAAAGAAGACGAAGAACCAAACAAAGAACCTGTAGAATGTCTCACAGCGCATGGAACAAAATATAATAACAACATACTTGACATAAAACAAGTGAGACAGTGCATAAGCTGAAAACAAACTAACATAGCAGCGGAAAATCCAAGTACAGCTTATAATCCAAAGCCAACATTATTACAACTTTTCAAACTGTCTCAAAAAGAAAAAGCAAGATAAGGGAGGTACACTACTAATGCCCAAGTAGCGACCACCAATGACACATGGAGAATATATATATCATACGTGGAAGCCTCCTGCTCGCCTCCGAAATCAGCTACTCGCGCACCACCAGCTAACCTGTCTCTAGTCTGCTCGTGTGAGCACCCAGAGTAATAAGAAGAGACATAAAACTCTGGGTCAGACAAAAGTCTGGTATGAGCGATAAGCATCTAAACAAAACAATAACAGGTATACTAAACCATACCTAAACCTGGACCTGCAACCAAAGAGTTAGCACTACATACTATACAACACTCTAAGGTGCCAATAACATATGGTGTGAAGTTACGGGGGTGGGGGTGTGCATGTCATAGTGATGGCAAACAATCAAGCATAGCAACCATCCTCACATCTCTCATTTAGTGCGTAAAGCATACGATATTCACCACTTCGATCACCTCAATACTTTGCTATGATCACCTTGCCCCATGAAGTCATAAATGGCTTCACTGCACTGATACATAACCACTAATCCTTCGCTATGTCCACTTTGCCCCATGGAGTCGCAATGACCCCACTGCACTGGCTCATAGCCTTACTAATCCTTTACTATGTCAACTCTGCCCCATGGAGTCACAATGACCCCACTGCAGTGGCTCATAGTCTTACTACGCATCACTTTGCCCCTCGAGTCATAATGACTCTACTGCACTGATAACGTAGTCTTGCTACCATCACCTTGCCCCTCGAGTCATAGTGACTCTACTGCACTGATAAGTAGCCCATCATCCACTTTCAGTGGTGAATCGAAGTTATGAACGTCGACAACTCCTTAACACACGTCCCGCAGCAAAGCCCAACCATGAAGTGAACTCATTGGTTCCCAACTGGATCCGTTGGACTACCTTTGCATCTCGGGTTATTGGTCATCACCGGATCGGTTCAGATCTCCCCTTAATCATCAGTTCGGTTCGGATCGGAATGCTCCTCTTCACTGGATCGAGTCGGATACCTCAAGCTCCCTCACAATACGTCGGTTTGGATCGGTAGACGTCGCCCCCAGGGGATCGGGTCGGGATCTTCAATTCCATTCACCACGCGTCGGTTCGGTTCGGAGATGACCATGCGGGTCGGATCGGATGATGCATGTCACGAGAAGTGCAAGTGGATCGAAGCTTCCCCAGTTCTTGTTTTCCTCCTCTGTTCAGATCGGGGTATGGAGCGTAAGAGCGGATCAGAGCTTCTGAATTCGAGTGGGGGTTCGGATCGGGTCCTTTCCTCCGTTCCGGTCCGGATCGGTCAGATTCCTGCACTATTTCCAACAAGCAGTTTAATCCACTCGACGGCGTTTTCGACCATTCCAACTATTCTAATCAATTACAAAGCATACCATACAGTCGTAGCAACATGTATAATCAACCACAAACACCAAAACAACAATATGATAGGTTAAAATGGATCAAACATAGCCAAAACCCCATATTTCCCCTTAAGCATGTTTAGGTGAAACTAATGATATGATTAGCAAAACTTAACCAAATTAACCCAAATTCATATCAGAGGTCTAAGACATCATTTCGAATTTTATAAATATTTTTCCAGAATTTTATCATGTTTAAATTCGCTAATTAACACTAATTACCCTTAATTAGCCATAATTAGTGAGGAACTATGCAAATCACTCACCTTAGCCACAAACAAAACCTCAAACTGAAATGAATCTCTGATTTGGTGCGAATCCCAATGCTAAACAGCAGCTCTAATGTTGATTTGGTGAAGATCTCCCTTGATTTGATGTTGCTAAGCTTAATCCTTGATTAGAAAGGTGATTTAGAGGTTGGAGGCCATTTTTAGGGTTTCTAAGAGGTAAGTGGAGGCTAGAAAACTGAAACGGATTGAGAACCTAACTCATTTCAGCCTCCCCATAACCCTAATCCCGAAATGGGTTATGGGCCCATTCACTAATCACCCTATTTGGCCCGGTTAAGCAGTTTTTTAACTTCCAAACCTTATTTCAGCCATATCTCCCAAACGGTAAGTCTGTTTCTCACATGTGACCACTCTACGGAAAGGTAAACCATCAAACGAATCTAATGGAAGTGGTTTCAGGTCAAAATTCCTTTCCAATCAAAAGTTATGGCCGAAACAAGGTCATCTAGGGGCAAAACGGTCATTTAAAAATTGGCAAAAATCATGAACATGGGAAATGACTCTAATAGTTGTTTCCCAAAGTTACATGACCATACGACTTCATATGGGAAAGAAATAAATATTCTACGATCCTCCGATGCGTAGAATGCGGGTTGTTACAAAATTCTACTCAGTTGCAAGTGAAATACCCTTTATTTACGGATAACCTCGAATTTCCTTGATGTAGTTAAAGCACTTTCTGAAGGGGAGGAAGGGTAAGACCACTAAATTCCTCGGTCTACCGAGGTTCTTTCCTAAAAAGGGACGATAATAATCCTAGGGACATGGGTCTGGCTCAAAACCCTATGTATAGACTAGGCACCTCCTGGAGAGAGGAGGGTAAGCCACCGGTCTTTCCTATAAGGCCTAGCCGATCACTACATACCCTTGTTCCCATCACTAATCTAGCTCATTCAAGGATCCCTCTGAAAGACAAATGGGTAATTCCTTGGAATCATCACATAAAGTTTCTTGGCAAAGATTCTGAATTAAGCACACTCTTCCTTTGGTATTTTAAAGAATAAACCCTGTCTCTGCTTCCACTAAGCACACCATACCTCTGCTCTGAAGATGAGCACCTCTTGCCTCTACTTCAACTAAGCATTTCCTGCCTCTGCTCTAATGATGAGAACGCCCTACCTCTGCTTACGTCTCGTCCCGTAGAAGGGACAAAAGCTCAAAGGGAGCACTTAAAGAAGATTCTGCCTCTGTTCGAAAGATGGACACACCCTACCTCTACTTTAATAATAAGTCTGAAATGGGCATCAGAACTTCAAAAGTGGTTTCGGGACTTTTATTATTCCCAAAAGTGGATTTCTGGTCTTCTATTATAAATACACGAATATGGATTTCGTGTCTCCTATCTACATTTCCAGAAGTGGATTTTTGGTCTTATACTACAAATACTCGAATTTGGGTTTCGTGATTTTTATCTATATTGCCAGAAGTGGATTTCTAGTCTTCTATTACAAATGCCTAAATCGGGTATCAAGACTTCTATTATCATCCCCGAACATGGGTTTTGGGTATTCCATTCTTATTTCCAGAAGAGGGCTTTTGGACTTCTATTATCATGCCCAATATGGAATTTGGGCATACTATCTTATTTCTGGAAGTGGATTCCTGGATTTCTACTACAAGTGACAAAATGTGGGTTTTAGAACTTCTACTCATACTTCCAGGAGTGGGTCTCCAGTTTGCTATAACAAATATCAAAATTGGGGTTTCGAAATGTAATTGCAAGAAAATAATCTTAGATTTCTATTATTTCAAAAGATAATTTCTAAAATACTCGAATTGATGTTTCGAATCTTCTAATTTGAAATCTCCAAACGAAGATTATGATTTTCACACCTCAAAATAGAGAAGTTATGTAAACTTATGTTAGTCAAAATGATTATATTACTCTTATCACAAATTCCATTTACTACGTGGTTTTGATCAAAACAATGCTTGGCACAATATGAGTGAAATATTAAACATTATGCAAGAGTCTAACGGAAGAAGTGGTACTTGTTGTATTTTATGTAGAAAAACGCAGAAGAAATTCTGAATGTAGATATTCGAAACAAAGACAAAGCCATGCGCAACACAATATATACGCAAACCGCAGGTTTATTCACAAAAGCATGTTACAAAATGGCTGCATCAAGAAGACGGACAACAATGTAATATCTGTACAAAAATTCTAATGCTTCCATGATCAAGTCCTCATAAACATGATTACAAGTTATTTGAATGAGCCCCGATGCAGGAAGAAACTTTCTTAACCTTGCTCCAAGAATTAGCGAATAGAGTAAGTGTGGAATCGAAGGGGACTTCAAATCCTTCAGAAGTATAAGTGGGAGGACATTTGTAATAATTCCATTTTCCAGTCAGAGGACTATCATAATCACGGATTAATTTTGAGTGATATGTCTGAACCTCCTTTAAGAGCTCATCCTTTTCTTCACCCAGAAAATCAAAGCATAGTCGAGGGCATTGAGTGTAAATATTTTCAAGATCTCTTACAAAGCAATATCGTTCCAATTTTGAAGATTTGATAAGTGAAAGACTTATCGTGATATTCTTTCTTCAATCTAACAAAGCTTCCTAAGAAATACCTAGAAAGTGAACCTGTCATAGGCAGTGGGTTCTGAAAGAAGTGTCAAGAAGCTAAGAGAGACAAATTCATTATAACAATAACGAAAGCCGAATGGATACTATAAAAAAAATATCATACCTTAGAAATTGAAGCGGAAGCTTGATGAGTCTCAACTTTTTAAGCACTCTTTATGCTCAAACCTATCTCCTCCACTTGTGTGATGAAAGGGCCGAGAGTTATAGCTGGAATGACGTCATGATGAAGGGTCTCAAGATTGATACTTGGCATTTCATCCTGGCCATTGGGAACTTGGAAGATATCATTAGCAGCATTAAAGTTATCACTATAATCGCCCCTATTTCCAGTAATGTCACATTCTTTAAAACCATAGCCGCCATCATAAATGGAGTTGACATTTGCTGCTATAACAACATCTTCCTCACCATCATCATTTGACTCTTCCACGAGGATGTCAACTATACACAACGGCTCTTCCACATCAACTTTCAGGAACAACGATTCCATCTTTTGCATGATTTATCTTTGTTATAAAGCTTCCTACCAAAAATGAATTGAGAAAGGAAAAGCTTAAGTCATAATTTTCTTATGTTGTCTGCATAAATGAGCAGAAATGAATCCTCGAACGAGTTGACCATGATCTCGTTAAATGTGGTTTGAAGGAAACATGAAAGCCTTAGTTTAGCATCGTTATTCACACTAATAACCTTTGTCAGGGAAGCACCATTCTTCTCAAACTTCCTCCTAAGAGAGGCATTCTTCTCCTTGAGAAGAGAATTTTCTTCTTGCATAGAAGAACGACCATAATCAATTGCAGTTATTACTTCTTTAGTTCTTCTCAAGCTCTCATTTAAAACTTTAATTTCTTCAGTTAAAGATAGATTGATTCCTTTCCTCGGTTATTGAAGATTCTGCTTCAGCGAAGGCAACTTCTAACGACTCTTGTTTTTTTTATCGCACCCTCTCTAGCGTTGACAAAGGTAGCCATTTCTTCTTTCAAGAAAAGATTTTCCTCCTTAAGCTTTGAAAAATCGGAAGAAGTCCCGATGACACCTTCATGCAATAAGAACCATCGTTTGGTGACCTAAAGAAAGATATAGCAGAAATGAAGGGCACAATTACAAGACCACAAGAAGTAAGAAGTAAGAATAATACCGAGAGTTTTTGCTCGACTAGAGATTGATGATAACTAAATAAATCAGGGATGGAAGATGAAAGACTGATATCAAAAAATGAGGACGAACTAATGAAGACATAATCAGTTTAACCAACTCGTCAATGCTCTCAATAGCTGAAGGTATAGAAGGTCCTTGGGAAATGAGATCCTCAGAAGGAGAAGAAAGTCCCATCGTGTGGTGGACCACAGTAAAAACTTTAAGTGTTTTAGATAAATGGATATCTATTGGGGAAGCAACCTTTGGAGAAGTAGTTATGGGATAATCAACATCCACATTAGGACAAGAAGTTGGTTTTCAACATCCTCCTAGATGGAGAACTCTTAGTGATTACATCTACAAGTTTTCTTCTAGCCGCTTCTCTAGACTTGAGCTGGGCATCCCTCAAGGAAAAAGTTCATGTTTTTGGAACTAAGGAAAGTGAATTGATCTTATTGATTCGAACAGACGATGTCTAATGAATGAACAACGTATATCACGGAAATGGACAAGAATATAAAGCTATTACTAAGTTTTTGAGTTGTCACGTGAATCGCTTACCAGTGATGCCAGGAAATATTAGAGAATTTGAGGAGAAAGGAGCATTCCTCCTCATAAATAGAGAAAGTATTTTGTTATTAAAAGAAATTAAGCGAGCTTGACTGATAATATTCTGACCTATCGGGAGGAGAGAGTATTTCTGAAGGGTACTTGGTGTTAGTAAAGAAGGTCTATTACCTAACTTTTTTGAAGCAACATTAATAAGGTCTACAAATCTTTTACCCTCGAAACTAGGAAGCTTGGGACCATCATCTGAAATAAAAACAGTGTGTGAACACACATGTGTATAATAAGTGTATATTGAGTTAAGAAGAGTAAGTAAGAGATGTAAGCAAAATCGGAACTCGAAGTATTAAAATTTCCAGAAATGCCAGGAGGGCAACGTATGAAAAAAATGAGTTTCCCAATATCTAAATCTAACTGCTCCTTCAGATAGCAGTTTCTTTGAAGGATTAGCGCGAAAATTTGGTAATTCACATCGTTAAGTTTGGAGGGGCGAACCAAGTAACCGAGAAGTGGGGGTTATAAGGAAGGGTTGCCTGATTCCAATGAAAAAATCTCTAAACCTAAAAGGTAGGTACATGTATTAGGAGAAAGCTGGATGGGAGCAATATTCAGATATTGCAAGAATATAGCAATAAAATCTAGAAAAGGGACAAAGCCTTCGTGCCAGATATGGATGGAAGTATAGGCAAATTACCTTTCAAGAGGAAACATGATCATGTCAGTTATACATAGATGAATGGATTCCACTCCAGAAATGTTGAAATCCTGAAGAGTAGCATCAACCTCCTCCTGCGAAGTGATCAAGAAGTGTTTTTCAACAGCCCCAATCTTCTTCGAGGACGAAGGCTCAAATGGTAAGATGAAACTTTTGGTAGGATTTGCCGCGATATGTTTCTTCGCCATGATGTCAAGTATTATCTTCCCATTTCATTAAACAAATCACATGCATAAGGGTCGTGGAAAGAGAAATTCACATAAAGATCAGCATAATTTAATACAAAGAAAGAAAGTTGTTTCTAATCTTCTGAAGGCATTCCAAAGTAACGACGTTTGCATTAAATCTTGTAATATATGCTTTCAAAAGAATGAGAAACAAAGAAAATATTTGTATTATTTGTCAACCAAACCGGAATTGATTAGCGGTGATCGATTTGGCAATGAGGTCGATACCCATTTGCACTAATCAATTCGGTAATTGGATCAACTAAGTTTAATAAAATTGCTTGATAATTAAAATCTCTAAACAAGTAATTCAGTTGGGTAATTAAGTTGATGCATACTAGAAACTTTCCGAGATCATCAAATCAAAACCTAAGAACCATATACAAATTTGAATTGTTTAGATGAATACCATGGATTTAATGATGATCATGGAACGAAACTAGTAAAAAGCTTCGAATCATTTTGAAAAATAGTAGAACAAATTTACTCTGATTAATGTAGGAGCATATCCCAAGAACTGTAGATGTGTTGAAGTTATTGATGCTTGCACCAGGAAAATTTTAAATGCAGGAGATTAATAAAGAAGAATAAACAAAAAATTTATATAGAAATCACAGCGAAAGAAAGCACTAATAAGTATTTATAAACTGGAAGAAGCATATGTTTGAACCGCTGACTTAAAATTCAAGAATACCCCTCCACTAAAGGGGCTAAATGTTACTACAAAATTTATACTACCGATACCAAAACCAAGACAAGATGGAACGGGTATCGTGATAAAGTCGACACTAAAGTAGAAGGCTGAGAAGTGTTCGATCGATACCAAAGCAGGATGGTGTAGAGGTGAGCCGGTACCGATAACAAAAGGTCTAAGAGGAACAAAGCCGACACCGAAATGAAAAGGATAAGAGTAGAGTCGGAAACAAGAAGTGGAGTCATAACAAGTGAAGTCGACACTGAAAGCTTGAAATAATAATAATGAAACCAATATCGAAATAGCAAGATCGGGAATATGGAGTCTATCAAGGATATAAAGGGTATCGACGAAGATGGCACCGAAACAATGACTTTGTAAATATGTTATCGACACCAACATAGGGAAACAAATAACTTTGTGTCGATACCAAGAAAAGAAGGCAATAAAGGCATGTTGTCGACACCACTATGTAGTGGGCAGTTAGCTTGGTGTCGACACCGAAGAATGAAGGCAAATGCATAAAGTCGATACCGAGAGAAACGAGATTGAAGCACGAAGACAATACCGAAAATTAGTACACTGAGCACAAAGATGGAACCAAATACTAAGACCGATGTCGTCAGAGGCGATACAAACACAAAGAATAGAAATCAACTGAATCGACACCAAATACATAAGCTGGAAGTATGAGACCGAAATTAAATTCATAACGGGGAAGTGCATGGCCAGTAACGAATATGTTGGGAGCAAAAGAACGCTATTGACACCAATAAGCTTGGCTACGATACCATTGCACAAAGGCGACACAAAAATTACGAAGGTAAAAACATAGAGGTGACAACCATAAGTGAAAGCTGCAAGGGATTAAAGCTGGAAAGCGTTGACATGGACCAATATTAAGAGATTAATGGGAAAGGGGTTTTCCATACGGTTGCTATAGAAGGGGTTTGAATCCTCTATAAATAAGACCCTAAGGATCACATTTTGGGGGATTTTTCTCTCATTCCAAAATCTTGTACTTGATTTTAAGATACTAAACCCTCATTTGGAGACCAAATTGGGGATTCTCTTGTAGTCTTCCATGTATTTCATCAATTGATCAACAAAGGAAATATTTAGCATCTAGAATTGATTATACTTGTTATTCAACTACTAACTTGGATTCAAAACCTTAAATTGGAAGTAATTACCAGACCGACCTCAATGAACATTCTAACTTCAACTAGCAACGAACTTATGAAGTCGTTATCCCAAGATAAATTTGTTTCCCTAAGTATTGTAAGTATGATACTTACCTCTTGAAGGAAGAGTAACTAATCTTCAAACTTGGGATATTGATATCTAAGAAAGGGCGAATTAAGTCGAGCTTGGAAGAACTAGATTAAACCAAGGTCCACAACTATAACCCTACATTTGGATGTTGACGAATTTTATCGTTAACAAACACCATCAGTGATATTCCTATCTTTAATAAATGCAGTTTGAGAACTATCATTAAATCATTCATTTTGGAACTTAATCTATTTGATAAGATTTTGAAAATAATTTAATTGAACAATTTAATAATGAAATAGACCTAAATTTTTTGAAAAATTAACTACAATTTTCTTATAAATTAAAATCACATTAGCAGAGTTAAATCTACCCAATTGAAAATTACAAAAAAAAAAAAAAACTCATTAAAAAGAGAAATTATGTCATTTTTAAAACATCCCAAAATGTGATATAAAACAAAATAGGAAACCCGTCAGGACCAAGGGCTTTGTCCGGAGGCATATCTTTAATAGATTTTAAAATCTCTGATTTAGTAAAAGGACTATCTAATCCATTTAAATCAACAAAATTACTATCATTGTACAATAAATTCCAGTTGGCCTTCACTGTATGATAATTAGATTTACCAAAAAAAATCTCTATAATAATTAGTAAATTCATTATTGAGAACTACTTGATTGAAAATTTCAATATCATAACAAAAGATAGAATTAGTTTTTTCTACCATTGGCTAACTTAAGAAAGAATTTAGTATTTTTATGCCATCATCCATCTCAAGTCAAATTTTGGTATTGAAGCTTAGGGGACCAAAAGAGTCGCAGGACTTCTTTGAAAAAAAAAAAAAAAACTCATTAAAAAGAGAAATTATGTCATTTTTAAAACATCCCAAAATGTGATATAAAACAAAATAGGAAACCCGTCAGGACCAAGGGCTTTGTCCGGAGGCATATCTTTAATAGATTTTAAAATCTCTGATTTAGTAAAAGGACTATCTAATCCATTTAAATCAACAAAATTACTATCATTGTACAATAAATTCCAGTTGGCCTTCACTGTATGATAATTAGATTTACCAAAAAAAATCTCTATAATAATTAGTAAATTCATTATTGAGAACTACTTGATTGAAAATTTCAATATCATAACAAAAGATAGAATTAGTTTTTTCTACCATTGGCTAACTTAAGAAAGAATTTAGTATTTTTATGCCATCATCCATCTCAAGTCAAATTTTGGTATTGAAGCTTAGGGGACCAAAAGAGTCGCAGGACTTCTTTGAAAAAAAAAAAAAAAACTCATTAAAAAGAGAAATTATGTCATTTTTAAAACATCCCAAAATGTGATATAAAACAAAATAGGAAACCCGTCAGGACCAAGGGCTTTGTCCGGAGGCATATCTTTAATAGATTTTAAAATCTCTGATTTAGTAAAAGGACTATCTAATCCATTTAAATCAACAAAATTACTATCATTGTACAATAAATTCCAGTTGGCCTTCACTGTATGATAATTAGATTTACCAAAAAAAATCTCTATAATAATTAGTAAATTCATTATTGAGAACTACTTGATTGAAAATTTCAATATCATAACAAAAGATAGAATTAGTTTTTTCTACCATTGGCTAACTTAAGAAAGAATTTAGTATTTTTATGCCATCATCCATCTCAAGTCAAATTTTGGTATTGAAGCTTAGGGGACCAAAAGAGTCGCAGGACTTCTTTGAAAAAAAAAAAAAAACTCATTAAAAAGAGAAATTATGTCATTTTTAAAACATCCCAAAATGTGATATAAAACAAAATAGGAAACCCGTCAGGACCAAGGGCTTTGTCCG
The DNA here is from genome assembly GCA_030737875.1 of Allium sativum. Taxonomy (NCBI): domain Eukaryota; kingdom Viridiplantae; phylum Streptophyta; class Magnoliopsida; order Asparagales; family Amaryllidaceae; genus Allium; species Allium sativum. The sequence goes on from CM060926.1 coordinate 1,023,926,309, forward strand.
GAGGCATATCTTTAATAGATTTTAAAATCTCTGATTTAGTAAAAGGACTATCTAATCCATTTAAATCAACAAAATTACTATCATTGTACAATAAATTCCAGTTGGCCTTCACTGTATGATAATTAGATTTACCAAAAAAAATCTCTATAATAATTAGTAAATTCATTATTGAGAACTACTTGATTGAAAATTTCAATATCATAACAAAAGATAGAATTAGTTTTTTCTACCATTGGCTAACTTAAGAAAGAATTTAGTATTTTTATGCCATCATCCATCTCAAGTCAAATTTTGGTATTGAAGCTTAGGGGACCAAAAGAGTCGCAGGACTTCTTTGAAAAAAAAAAAAAAAAACACCAATTGATTTTTCACGCCCGCCTCTCCTTGTAGGATGCGCAGTATAACACCACCGCTTGTCAATTCCTCGCTCTGTATCCTTTCACATTTAAGACCTAAACCTTCTGTTTGTTGGGCTTCTTCCCCAAATCTAAACCCTGCCATGTCCAATACCTTAACTTCTGAAACCACCGGCGACGACGAATCCCGCGTCGGTGTGTACTGCTTCGTCTCCTCCATCCCCGGCTTCAGTGCCGTTCTCAAGCATAGGTACGCCGATTTCATCGTCAATGAAGTCGATCTCGATGGGAACGTCGTTCATCTCACTTCGTTTGATGTCCCGCCTGTAAGAGTCCATTCGTCTAATTTCAGCGTTTGAATTTTGCGAGTTTGGGAATGATTTAAAGCTTTTAATTTAGTCTGTTTATTCTGCATTTTCAGTGCGAGGAAGAAGAAGAGAAGGATGAGAAGAATGTGGAGCTGAGTGAGAGGAACTATGAGAAGGAGATTGAATTGTTTCGCGCTCTATGCGGTGATAAGGACACGGAGTTGTTGAAGGGGTTGGTCGATAAGTTTGTACAGGGTGGAGAAAATGATATGGAGCCCATTGTACTCTCGGCTGATTCAGACAAGTCTCATCGATCTGTTAGTTATCTACTTTCATTTGTGATTTGCATTTTACTTTCTTGTGAAGACAAAATATAAAGAAAATAAACAAGTATTTGGGTTTATGGATTTCGAATCCAACCTCTAAGCTCAAAATACCCGCTATAAGGTTTAGAGCCCGTTTGACCGGACTTATTTTGAAACTCCTTGAAAGGAAGTTTTAAATAGTGACTTACAAATAATTTTGATTTAGAAGTAAAAGTTTTTAAATGCAATTTGACTTTTGAGTTAAACTGAGTAACATAATTTATCAAGACCAGCCATAGAACATGTCCATATGTCACAACAACAAATTACCACTTCTCATATTTCTACTTATTAGTCTGTCAGTTTTTCCAGACTACTCAGAAGAAGCTGTCAAACATCAAAACAGAAATAAGTGTCTTCCAAGTAGTTATGTCTACTTATAAACAGTTGTCAAACACGCTCTTACCAAAAAGTTGAATTCCAAGGTCAACGTATAAGAAGAAAATCGAGGTTTAGTCTAAAAGTCTAATAAAGCAATAACCAATTGATACATGAGTAATGTCAAAATTTTGATAATGGTTAATAAACATTAACATACACTAACGTGAAATACAAATATTAAGCTATTGATTATTATTTTGCATTTTCGGCTCTTCTTTTAGCATAACATTTGATCATTATCCAACTATCTTTATCACACATAACTAAGTTTATCCCGTCACTTTATTTTTTAGACATGTGGATCCTTTATCCTCTTTATGTTAGTAACATGAGTTGAATTCCTGTATTTTCCCTCCAATCCTTTATATTTTAGCTTCAGATTTTCTATTATTCCTCCGAAAGAAGCCTATGAATATGCTACCAAAAGATAACCCCAAACTCCCAACATTCTAAAAGACCCACCCCTCCACAAATTCTCTTTTCATAAAGACAAACAAATGTATTTACTAGCATTGAAAAACTAATTTATTTAATGGAATACACACACACGCATATATATTTCAAAGCAAGGCATACTGTAACGTTGATTGTGTATATACACTAAAATATTGATGCTTGATGTATTTACTCATATGAGGATATGATAAATTGATGCAAGATCTAAGTTATAGGTTTTTAGTTCAAATTGATTAAGGTTTTTAGTTCAATTTGATTAAGACATACTAAATTGTTGAAAAAAACTGAGTTAAAGATGCTATATAAAAAACATGTTACAAGGACATGAAATAAGATAATTTAATCAAAATAACACAACACAAAGCGAAATAAAATGAAATATCATTTCTTCCCTTTATTTTTTCCTACTTAAAACATAAAAAATTAGCTAAAAGAGTACACTTGAATTTAATTGCTGAACGATAGCTATAAGATTTTCATTTGAAACTGAACTCCTAAACAGGTTATTGAACATTGGACAATATAATATAAAATGATATTCTACGCTTATGATTTTTGTGATCAATGAATGAAAAAAGAATTTTGGTATATTTTAGAAAAAAGTACGAATTATGTTAGGTTTGTCGAATTGATGTTAATGTTTGTGTGGTGTAGTTTAGTACATGTGCACTTAATAAAAAAAGGTGTGTTCTTTTTTGTGTCATGCTTTAAGACCACTCTTTCAAATCTTACATTCAAACATCAGCAATTTTTCATTTTTCCTGATCCACTTCAACTTTCGAAATATCACAACCAAAATCGAGATTTTTCTAAAAAAATAACAATAATAAAGAAAATTTTCAGATCGTTTGGCTGCCGGTGATCACAGCCTTCCTGCCACTTTCAACTTGTGCTTGTCATCGATATCAGCCTACAATCCGAGTCTTCTGCCACCATCCAATCTCGAGCTTCTATGCACCTCTCATCTCGAGCTCCTACCATGCAGCCGAGTGAGTGGAATGGGATTTTTTTTTTTTTTTTAAATCTTCAATCTTTAATTTATTTAAGTTTGAAGTTTAATAGTAATGAATTGAAATTGGTTTTTCATATAAACACAAGTACAGTTAAATTTTAAACAGAACATTCTATGGACTTCAGGTTTAACTTATTGTACTTATACTTAATAAAAAACTGATATGTGTAGAATTTGTCCGAAATTGTTAAACTGATTTGAATAAACTTCAAAGTTCAAAAAAAATAAAATATTTTGTATTAAATATTTGCTTAAAATTATTATAACATTTTACTTCAAAACTGATTTGATTCAACTTTAACTTAAAAAGTTTGATTTTTACAAAACATTTGATTATTAAGGAAAACAAGAAAGCTGATTTGTCGAAATTTCAAAATCAGATCAGTTTTAAAATTTAAAATCTCATTATTTTTATTTTCAAAATTGCATGGCACATTAATAGCTGTCATATTTGTTTTTACCTGTTTTAGGTGCAGTTTTTGGCAGCACATTTCGTAGGAAAAAAACTCAGTGTCCAAGCCTTGCATTTTTGCGCATTTTCGCCTTAGCTACTTAGAAAATTTTGTTTTTTTCCTTCCAATTTCTTTTTTAAAGTCAAATGCTTCGTAAAAATTATTCTAAATGAAGTTTGAATCGGATCAGCTTTAAAATAAAATGTTTTGTTTACTTTTTATTTTATTTTAAGCAAAATATAAACATTAACAAATCAGATTTTTTCAACTTAATACTAATTTTAAAATTTTTAACTTTGGAGTTCTATTCAAAATTTCAAATTCGTTTTATAATTTCAAGCAACTTTTACACGAATTGGGTTTTATTATTGAGTATAATAAATAAAAAATAAAGCTTATAATAAATTTGTTGAATTTTTTTTAAAACTTTTCTTGTGTTGTAGAAAAATCATTTTCAATTTCGGTGCCATTAAACTGTAAATTTTAAATAAATTAAAATTGAAGATTAAACAAATTAAATACATATCACCAAATCAGCTACAGAGGAAGAGCTCATGATGTATGGAGAAGCTTGAGATCAGCCGGAGGCAGAAGGCTGTGCTGATAAGATCGACAACAAGCACAAGTTGGGATGGACAGAAGACTGAGATCGCATAAGCATTTAGGTGTCTTTTTTTTTTTTTGGGGTGTGTTATGAAGCTGAATTGGATTAAGGATGAATGAATTTGTGTTATCAAAGCGCGCGCTATAGTGACAAATAGAGCATAGCGCAGTGCTTGCGCTATTGTACTTATAATAGCGCAAGGGTTCCCTATAGCGCTAAAATAGCGCGCTATTTTAGCATAGCGCAAAATAGCGCGTAGCTCTAAATAGCGCGTTATTTTGTTTTCGTCTCTTTTTTAAATGTTTGAACAATGAATTAAGCCCAAAATGGCACACTATTGTATTTATAATGACTTAGAGAAAAAATGCCATAGTATAACTCGAAAATAGAAGAGATTGATGATCGTTTAAATAATGATTAATGATTATGTTTTAGATGAAACTAGTGAATATGTTTTAAAATTTTAGAAGCATAATATAATTTCTATGTTTTGTTATTGTACACTTGAATCACGTTTAACTTTTGTTTATTTGAATCTTGTTATTGTAGATTTCATGTATTATTTTCACTTGATCTTATTTTTACTTTACAACTTTTCTTATTTATATTTTTTCTCTCAGTACTTGTTAGTAGATTTTTCAAAAACATTTTGTACAAAAGTGTATGCATTTTTTCCAGAGAGTTTTATATCACTGTAATTGATAAATAGAAATAAATCTCATTATAACTCACAATTATAATAATAAATTTTAAATTTGTATGATACAAATATATTATATCTATTAATTATTTTGAATGTACAATGTGAACTTATCAAATTTTCTGTAATATAATTACATTTTGCATAAAAAATATTTAATACATGCATAAAAATATGGTAGTGCTTGTAATTGGAGTCTTGAACGGTTTGGATATGACACAAAATATGCACAAAAAACAAAACAAAAATTCGGTTAGGCAAAATATACTTTATCACTTTTTTTTTTAAATGAACGCAATAGCACGCGCTATAGCGCATAACGCAAAATAGCTCATAGCGCAAGTCTTGCGCTATTTTGCGCTATGCGCTATAGACTACACTGGAATGAATACTCTTTCTACTGTTTGACTGGGAGATAATGTACTGAATATATACTTTTTAATACCTTTGGGCAGTGCGCGCTTTATGGTTGGTGCTTCGATGATCACCTGCGACTTGCCAAAAGTGTTCATGTCAACTATAAAATAACAAAATCAAGAGAATGCCAGCAATTTCATTTTATTTTCAATTTCATAAATAGTAAGCAATTTCAAGTTAGTTCCTAAATAAGAATCAATTTCTGAATTGAAATTGGTTTCAACTGGATTTTTTTTCTAAGCGGAAGGTGAAAATCATAGCACATGAAGAAAATAAAAATGCAACTTATTTGCTTTTCTACTGCTCATAATAACGTGTTTAATTTATTTTTTATGTTGTACTTAAGTTGGATGTAATAGTTTGTGATTCAACTTAAAATTGGATGTTTTTGTTTCTGTTATAGCTTGTTATTGTTTGCTTTTAAATGGAGCTTGTATAGCAAGGTTACAAATTTCGGTTTTTTATTTTGTTTCGAACAGTAAAAAAATTCAAATTTTCGGTCCTATTTGAGTAATTTTTGAAATTCCGTTTGAATCCCGATTTCAGATTCTGTGGTTTTCTGAACTTTTTAGCATATCAGTATGTCAATAAATAAAATAAATTCATACGATTATAAATATAATATGATAGGTTAGAACCTTGGTTATGCTCAGTGTTATTACGGCGCTCAACTAGTCGCAACTTGTCGATTAGTCGACATCGAAGCATCTACTGGAAGAGTCGACTTGCCATTAGTCGAACTCGAACCCTAAATCACGAAGTCAAACTCGAACTGAAACCCTAAATTATGAAGTCGAACCTTAAATCATGAACTGGTACCCTAAATCACGAAGTCGAACCCTAATTCACGAACTGGAACCCTAAATCACGAAGTTGAAGTCGAAATCGAACCCAAATCGTGAAGTTGAAGTCGAAATCGAGAAGAATTCACCTGAAATCACGAAGTCGAATACGAACAGGAGAAAAATTAACCCGAAGTCGATTTATTTATACTTAGGATGTCATCTTAATTAACCCAAAATCGACCGCAAATCACAAAGTGGAATACGATCTACAGAAAAAGTAACCCGAAGTGGAATACGAACTACAATTATCATGTATTAATATGTACATATATATTTATTTATTTATCGACTAGTCTATGACTAGTCTAGGACTAGTCCGACTAGTCGATTAGTTGAACATCTATCGACTCGACTCGACTTGCCGCCATAACAACCATGGTTATGCTTTCATTAAATCTCCGTGTTGTAATGATGCTCCAATAAAAATCTAAATTTTGTTCAGAAAGTAAGGTCCAACAAAAAAGGCTTGAGTAGATTCAATCACGTAACAAGTTCATTTATAAAATCCGTCTTAGAATTAACGATGTCACGGAGCCACCTTTCTTAGGATGAATTTCTTCTCCTTCATTTCTCTCCTCCCTCTCCCACACTCTCTACCCATGCTGAATATTTTCGTGCACAATATCCTACTGCAAGCTAGATGCTCGAACCCTCAAATTCTCTAGCTCCATGATAACCCTAAAGTCAGTAAAGCCTTAAAATTCTTCTTTGATGCTCGAATCTCCCATCTATCCCTATCTACACAGTAAGTAGTTAATTAAAAAGGACCTTTTTCAAAGCTTGTCACCGGAAATGGATTTTGACTCAACTTCCGGTCCAGTCGACGCCGGAATCAGACCGAGATGGACGGGATTCCGGCATGTTGGATGGAATCACAAACCATGGCATATAGGTTAATTATCTCTGCTAGTAAAGAGAAATCAATAAATAGAATTTCCACGGTGTCTTTTTGAAAATTCAAAAATGCCCCCATTTATTAATGGAATCTTACCATCAATTTGCAACCTCCATCTCCATCTTCTTTCTGGTTACCTATCAATAGAATTTTGCTATCAATTTGTCATTGACACTACCAACAAAACAACTTGAAATACAAATGCTGCGACCACCAAAACATTTTACATTCACAACATGCATCTGCCCATTCATTTTTTTTTATTAAATATCTTAAATATCTCTACCTACTCGTGCGTGCAGTTTATACTAGTTTAAAGTAAAATGCTCTTGTGTTTGTGTATGTAGTAACAAATGATACAAGTTTCGAAGTTTTTAAATGGAACATTTTATAAGTTACCCGTTTGTGAATCACTTTGAAATTTGAATATTTAATGTTCCTTACCAACGTTCAAAGTTTATTGCTTTATTTTATTCTTCGATATGCATGCCTCAGTGGCTTGAGGCCTTGGGAGCACAAGAGGAACGGCTTTGCATTTTCTAGAACTTTTGATTTTGACCAACTTACTGTAAGTACCTGCTCCTCGTATTCGCTAGCCATTTGCATTTGCTTCGAATGCAATTACAAATTTCACATGAAAACTTCAGGAGAAACATTTGTGGTCGCCGTTTGTATGTCCAGTGATGTATATTACATGTTGGCTTTCAGCCATGTGATTTGCACTCTTTTCATGCTTGTGAAAGGAAACGACATTCGAAACTAGTTTCTTGGAATCTTGACGATGTTCGTACTGATATTTTTAATATCTTAGGAAGTTCACAACTTCTTCAAGAAATATTTCAAGTTTTTCGTTACGGACACGGTTGAAGGGTCAAAGGAGTCTTTTAGAAGTATCAGAGTAAGGTTAAATTCAGAATCGGATGGAAGGGGTAAAAGGGGCAAGAAGCGAAAAAACATGGGTAATCCAAAAGGTAATAGGCCATTTGACAGTAGAGGATCGGATAGTTGGCCAGATCATCTTGGAAAATTTGTAAGGTTAGTTGCTCTCTTTGTTTACATTCAATCACTTTATTGTTGTTTTACTGTATATGGCCATAGGTCCCTTTATTTTTGACAATTTGAAATTAGATGTTATTAATCTTGGGTTTGCAATTATGGTAAATGCTCCTATGTTCGGCCTGATGCCACATCAGCAGTAGCAAAATGCATTGACTGATGGCGCTATGATTATGCTCAAAATAACCTGATTTGACTTGAATTACGCATCTTGATAGATAACTGTACATGTGTCATACTGTGCCATTTATGTAATTTGATGTTCTGCATATAGGTGGACATATACATATGTTGACAGTTAAAATAAACCAAGCCTTCTATTCAATCTACCTACATCACTGATTTCAGTGCATTTGCTACCCATACTGTAATGGTTTAAGATTATGTTACTTGAACAATGGTGAGTTAAAATGTGCATAATAAAGCATGGGATTATGGGTTGATTTATTTTTGAGGACCACAAATTATCCATTTGCTTCACACATGGTTATTGGTAGAGATATTGATCTGAATGTAAACCCAACTAAACAGAGAGTGGGTGCTTACAACAAAATTATATAAAACCAATGTAATTAACGGGAAGCTCTCAATTTTGTGAAAACAATTGCATTTATAGACCATAATAATATCTATAACCTCACATATGTTTTGTTCAACACACGTTAGAAAATTGGTGCAACTATTTTGAAGATGTAAAATTGAAGGTATGAGCTTAAATTTTTAGCCAATAGGACAAGGAAAGGAAAGTAAAGATAATACGTTAGTTTGAAATAAACACATCATATTAGAAAAGAACAAACGACATCATTTTAAGTTCAGTAGATTATTACATAATAAATAAGAATTTTTATGTTAAGCGAAACCTTCATCCCATGTGAAGGCAATGATGAATATAATGCAAATCATGGCAATTGCACCTGAATTTAGACTTTAATATTACAACTTATTAAAGCATTGTTAATGCAGTACCTGCGCAAACCTGTTCATCATGTGATCAGCAGTTATTCTTGCCAGTGAAGGACATTGCTTGGTTAGACTTATTCATTTGTACTTTATGCTATCTATTTAGTTGGGATATACATATTAAAAACTTTAGCTTTAATAACAACAAAACTTATTATTACATCAGTTTATCTTAAAATTTGGATATTTGGAAAGAATTTACGCAAACGATCAAGTATATCATACGGTATGACTGAATATGTGAGCTGTGATAATTTTTGAGACAATTAAAACTCAAACTGAAAACTATGTTATATCAGCAGCCTCTTTTTTACCTTGTTAACGAAGAAACTGTATTTTTTTTTTTGGAATGACACCATGTTTGCATCGGAATTGAGTACCTTGGAGAATAAAGTACTGTCAAGTATTGATGAATCATTGATTTCTACTATATATGGTATGTACTGATTCACAAAATTTTGCAAGTGAGAAAAGTCTAATGTTTTTGATAAAAATCAAGGTTTAGCTCGATAATGAATTACAGTCTGTCTTGATATTCAATTGCTTCATTGAAGAGACTTGAATGAACTATTTTGGAGCTATTATTTTAGAACGTGAACAATTAAAGATGGGGAGCTGAATGATGAATATCTTATTCTATGATAGTTTCTTACATATACTTTTAACCTATGTTCTAGTGCAGTAGAATGTCAGAATTTGTATAGTATCACAAAAATGTGATCACTCTGCACCACTAAATTCGGGTCACTAGCTTTTTTAGTGTTGATCTTTTTTCCATGAAAACTTTTGGTGTTGCTAATTAGATCAACGGCATCAAAACGATGCCAAAAGCTCATTAGAAAACTGCTGGTTTGTTGTAGTGTACACTGTGCAAGCACGTTATACTTCTGATTATAACATACAAAATTGAAAAAAAAAATCTTAACGGTTAATAGTCTTAATTAATGTAATCGTGAAACCGTTTCGTATGTCTGTCAAACAAATTAGGTGATCTTAACCATAGTTATTAATGGCGCACGGCGCAAAAAGGCGAAACATCAGTCCGGAGCCTTGGCGCGCGGCGCGGCAAATGGCGCGCGCCTTTCTGATTTACGGCGCACTTTTGTTTTTTAATTTAACATATAATAAAAAATATTAAAAATCCGGTATTTTTTGCTAAAACATGTGCAATCAAAGTTTTTACTATTTTGCAAAAAGAAACATCATCATATTTGAGATCATTAGCATAAAATTTCAAGCGTCATAGGTTTCAAAATCCAATATAATAATACATATTACTAATAAACTAGAAATTTGAATCCGATTCAACAATCATATTTTCAAAATCCATCAGAACCTACAAAATAAATAAAACAAAATACAAAACGTTAGCAAACACAATAATATGATCAACATTAATCTTGTGTGAACTGCAAAAAATGAAAAAATAAACAAAAACAAGCAAAAAACAAAAAAATAAACCAAAGGCGCGCCATTTTGCGCCGTGCGCCTTTTTTGCGCCGCGCGCCTTTTGCGCCATTTCGTGCGCCTTCTCATATTCGCCGCGCCATAAGCCAAAATGGCGCAGATGCTGCGCCGCGCCGCGCCGTGCGCCATGGCGCGCCATTGATAACTATGATCTTAACCAAACACACATTAATAATTTAATAAAAGCCTCATGGTAGATTATTAATCTTCGACTTGTTTATCAAATGTGACATTCTAAGAAAAACATTTCATTTGTACGTGTTTCACTGTTTATTTATAATCATTGTTTTAAATTTTGAAAATCGTCCATGATCTCATTTTGGGCTCATTTCGAAATAAAACAACAAATTTCACTGTAAATCTTGCTTTAAATATATCGTTTGATATATTGCAATATCAGACGATATATCGAACAAGACAAGATATTGAAATATTGGTCGAGATCTTGGCTTTTTTGTTTAAAATTTAAATCTGTGCTTAAACCAACACGATAATTAAAAAACTCAAATCTAGTCACGGTAATCTCCTGCTATTTTATATTTTGCATGTTGACCATATAATATATTCATACATGTTCTACAATGTTTATGATTTTCATATTCGTCATTTTTTACATGCATGTTACCTATAAAATTATGTATTTTATATTTTACTTACGTTGAACTGTTTAATGTTTTGTATTTTTGTTAATGTTCCATGTCTAACAATAATTCATGTTCATTGATTATAAGTTGTAAGCCAATCTATTTGCATTGTGTTATTTTTATTTTATTATAAGCATGTTACGATTTATGAATATGGATATTCTTTCGTAAATTAAGAACAATGAAACGATTTTGCAATTCAAGTTGAAGTTACAATTTTTATAATAGCATTCATAAAAATTGTGTAAGAATACCAGTTTTTAACATATCATATACCCCGAGATGGTTCCGATTAGAGTTGTCAGTTTTTTAACGACCCGAAGCTTGCACGGAAATTAGCAGGTTAATCCGGCCCGTTTAAATGGCGGGTCATTTTCGGGTTAATCCGAATTTGACCTCTTTATAAACGGGTGAGTTTCGGGTTGATCCGCTAACCCGATTTTGACCCGCCAAACCTGTTTATCATATTAAAAAAATTGCACTTCTTAAATTCTTATTAGCTCAAGCCTATGCCCATGCTGAAATATGGTAGTTCATTTATTCGTAGGTTTAGCCAGTTAGCGTTTTGTTTTCGCTTTTTAATTTTCAATTCGTTCATTCATTCGTTTCAACTTCAATCCAGTTGCTCAATCGATCAGCTCGCTGTCCATCAATTTGCACTTACCCTGGTGTAATATATGTTATTTTATTAGACTTATGGTTTGCAGTGTTCATTCATGTGCACTTATCTGGGTATTGACAAGTTAGTTATTTATAGATAAACATTTTACAAAGTCAGATGGAACAAAGGTTATAGTTCTTTTCACAATATAGGTCCAGTGCATTTTTTACATCCTATGTGTCATATCTTCTCGGCCAGTAATTATTTTAAAGACCCCGGAAAACTGACAGTATAGTGTGTTGAATAACGCTCAAATTTGTATGAAAACTTCGATGGTTGTGCATTAATATTTTGCTCAAACTAATTTATTTGTAAACGGGTTAACCTAATCCAACACCACCCGTTTAGTTAAACGGGTTACACGGGTCGGGTCGGGGTCAACTCATTTATAAACGAGTTGGTTTCGGATTGGAAAAATGTGACCCGTTTAATAAATGGGTTGACCCAGCCCATTTATTAATCAACCTGAACCCGACGTAACCGACCCGACTCTGATCCAACACGACCCATTGACAATCCTAGTTCTATATGAGCTTTCAGACCTGAGATGAAAATCCGAGACAAACCGCTGATTTAGACTCATCTCATTCGAGATGTCCTTCAATACGAGATCAAGTCTTTAAAATTTTCGAGACGAAATGCGATCGGTATTCGAGATTCAAAACTTTGTTTATAATAGTGTTATAATCTAATGATTAAAGGATTTGGTGGAATGAAACTAATTGAGACTGAAAAACTTAAACAACTATTATTGCATCCAAACATGTCAGATAGTCATGAATGAGAAAAGTTATGTTTATAAAAAAAACCAATTACAAACTAAATCATGATTGCATAACATAATGGAATGAAGTTTCTGCGAAAAATATTTAAAGTTATGAATAAGCCACATTAGAACATTCCTTTAATAACTTCCTATGTGACTGAAAAATATAAAAGAATGATTCAGTTATAAAAATTATTTCCATAAATAAGTTGATTAAAATATTTGAATCAAACTAATTGATGGAGATAATTAAGACTAAAAATTAATATTTTAAGCCTTCTCATCGAAGTAGCTAGGTTTTTAAGTGATTGAATATGTTGCTTTTAATTATTAAGAAGTACAACGACAAAAAGCAATGAGAGCTCATACAGGTCCTCAGTTTTAATAGTACAATGTAGGTAAAGTGGCGTTGTGAAGGTATGATATAAAAGAGCACACAAAATGTTTGTGTAACACACACGTACACAATATATGCAGGTGTTAGGGCTGCCAATAGATATCCGAAAAATCTGAAATCCGTCCACATCCGCATCATCCAGAAAAATGGATATGGATGCGGATATAAGCACATTCACATCCGGAAATTATCCTTCTGCATTTTTTTCATGATTATAGTTTAAATTGTGCGTATTTTAGCACAATAAAATATGTTAATTTATCATTTTATTAAGTTGAAAGTCTATATAATACACTAAATTTATGTTAATTGTTCAAAATTATTTATTATCATCATATTGTTTATTTTTAGCACTTTAGTAATCAATTGGATTGAAAAAACTTCATGGTAAGCTAAAATTTTACATTTATGTATCATGATTTACCGATCGTTGGCGGATCGGGTAATTATCCGATATCTGTCCGTATTCGCGGATGCGGATATGCGATATCCGAAAATAATTTTGGATTCGGATGCCGATATGGCATTATCCGCATCTGAAAACATCCGTTGACAGCTCAACGTGTTGAGATACACTAGCCTAGTGGGGTTGCCTTTGGATTTGAAGACAACAATACTGAGATCCAAGTCTATTGCCATGATAATATAAAAATAAGAATGCATATGCACCTATATATTGGAAGCTGCTTGGTTTAATAATTCATGTTGCAGAGTCATCCATAACAATAACAAAATCGATATATATATATATATATATATATATATATGTATATATATGTATATGTATATGTAGGAGAGAGTCAGACTATTTAGGCACAAAATTAGGGGACACACAATTTTAGCTGTTGATCATTTTGTCTTTATATGGAGGAGTGAAATTCATGAGGTGATCCAATAGTGTAAATTCATTGTGTCGCCAATTGTATCCAAATCTTGTGTCCAAATAGACTTTCCCTATATGTATGTATGTATGTATGTATGTGTGTGTGTGTGTATGTCTGTGTGTTTGAAACAAAAGTATATGAGATGCATGTGTACTTATATGCGTGTATTTTTGCGTCTATATATAGTTATATACATAAATATGTGTGAGAGGGAATGGGGGAGAGAGATATATAGATAAAGATACCTGAACAATGATGAGTAAAATATGTCGAATAAAAAGTTGAAGTACGCTAGTATATTGTTAATGCTTTTGAATTTGAAGCCAAGAGCGCTGAGATCAAAGTCTATTGCCATGATGACAAAGCAGAGCTCACTTGTTCACAAAACTTTTTGATTCAATAATACATGTAATATCCAACTTACTTGTAAGAAAGCCATTTCTCCTTGTGTGTATATCTTGTATACATACATGCTTTTATATATTGTATCTATGTGTGTGCCACACGCTTGTAGGCATGCCTGCGCACATCCCAGCGGCATGTGTGTGCATTTCTCCTGAAGTGCATTTTTGTCTTCCGTTTTTTTCCTTCAATCAATTGTGTCAATGCTTCGTCTTAAACCAATACTCGTTTTACTATTTCTTATGTATCTATTTTCTATTTGATTTCTTGTTTTTGCCTTAAAAGGTTACCTAGTAATTCATGTTGATCTTTTACAGGTTTAATCTTTGCAAAGAAAACAAGGATACACAAGAAGCTTTAGGAATAATTGCAAAGTTTCTAGGAGTCCAGGTGGCTTATTTACTGATATTCAATGTCTTACGTGTATTCTCTTCTTAAGGTATTGTTTGTACACTAATATAGTTTTGCTTGGATACATTATGGTCATATTGATCGGCAGCAACGCTCTTTTGGGTTCTCTGGTACAAAGGATAAACGAGCTGTTACTACTCAGAGGGTACAGTCTGTTTCAGCACTATACCTTTTTCACTGCCTTTGTAAAACAACATTTATATGGACAGTCTAGATAGAAATTGTTTTTAAACACTTTAAAATATATGACGCTACATGCCGAACACCTTGAATTCAGACGTATAATTTGAATTAATGAGAATAAAGTTTAGCTTTAATATATTTGAAAACATCTCTTATCTGAATGTGTTGTGATAGCTGGAATTGGTTCACAATTTTTTTGGTTCGACCGCAAACTTTCTAAAATGCCTTTACTATGACGTGGAGATGATGTCAGAATCCCAATTATGTCTACACTTAATCTCTAGTATTGTTCAAGAAGTTTGAAATATTATTAAGGTCATGAGTCCAGATTCTGACAATGACATTTCTCCGCAAACTAAAATTTCTCTTTGTTTAATGTTTTTTTTTTTAATTCTTGGCTTTGGTAAATCAATGTTCATTTTTATTTATTGCAGGTTTACCTGTAATGACTTGTATTTTGTATAAATTTAGCCTACTTACTGGAAAGATTTACTTTTATAGATACTTGAAGATGAATGGAAATTTCATCTAATCAATTCGTTAAACAACATTATATCTTGATACCCAAATTTCTTCTTGAACTTAACAACTATTTTTTGGTTAAAAACTATTGTTTCAACTGTGTATGCATACGTGTGATTTTGCATTTTTATAATTCCAGAATTCAATATTGTTAAATTTTTAATTGTCTTTTTATCAGATAAAACATGATCAATAGCTATTTTTCAACCAAATACGTGTTTGTTCAAAGAATTCTTTAGACACTCCACTCGAACATTGCATTTGCTAAGGCACGCGCCGCCAAGTAGACAGTATTGGCATGCCTTTTAATCAAGGTTCAAAATTTTGTTTTCCGTTTCTGTTATTGGGAAATTTTCAAATTTCAGTTTCGTTTCGAAATGTCAAAAAATTCCGTTTTAGTTCTTGTTAGCGGTTTCTGTTAGTTTTTCCATAAATACATTAATAAATAGTTAATGCTAACACGATTTTTTATTACGTTCTTCATTTTATACAAATTTCATGAAGTTTCTTTTAATATTTTTCTTAAAGGTTGATACAAATTTTGTTAAAATGCTCCTACAAATTATGTGACATAAACATTTTTTAGTCACTTTCCTGAGATTGCCCTAAATTTTCTTGGCTGAATTGAAGTGGGAATAATGTAAGAAAGGAAAAATAATTCTACCATGCTACACCTGTTTGATGCTTCCCTGGATTCGATTTCATCTCCCATTCACTGAAACTAGGGCATTTCACAAGTTCAATTCACATAATGCTTGAAATTGTGGAAGATAACTTCAAAAGAGGTAATATTTGGGTTTTGTTTGCTTTATGCAAATCAATTTCTTTGGTAACTTTTCCCCTTTTTGCTAATTCACGAAACGAGATTTTTATATAATTCCGTTCTGGACCACAAATCCAGTGTGCCGAACGGATTTTAAAACCTTGCTTTCAATCTCATTTGAAACAACTTCAGTTAAATTGGATTTTTGCTTTGGTAAATAGCATAGCAAAGTATAATGAACAATAGACTAATTTTTTGTAGTCCAATTAGCATTTTCAGTTTGTGAAAATATTCTTTGAAGCGTTTTCAACTTTCCATACATACATACATATATATATACATACATATATATACATACATATATATATGTATATATATAGAGAGAGAGAGACACACACATACATACATACATATATATATACACACATATACATATATATAGGAAAGTCTAGTTTTGGACACAAAGTTTAAACACAATTGATCTCCACCTTTGGATTGCCCCATGAATTCCACCCTTCCATATAAGGACAAAAAGATCCAACGGTCGAGGCTTTGTGTATCTCAGTTTGTGTTTTATTGTGTCCAAATAGCCGTCCTATATATATAGTAATAAAAATGAAGAACGTAATAAAATGAAGAACATGCGTAATTTCCTGACATTTGTGATGACGTAAATGGTGGTGGGTTCATTTTATACAAATTTGTATAAATATATAATATATAATTTGTATAAAATGAAGAGCATGCATAATAAAATAAAGGAGAGAAAATAATTTTGATAACAATATTTAATATGAGATGTTATGGCACGTGCACATAAAATTCCTATGAAATTATTAAAGTTAAAATTTTAATGTAGTTTTGACAGAATTAAATTAATAATTTTTAAAAAAAAATTGTTGGAACAGAGTTTGGAACTTTTAATCTTATTTACAATCCAAAATTTCCATTTGTAAATGTATTTCAATTTTTGTTTTTCGTGAGAATTGAATCCTCGATCTCTTGTTTGCATATAAGGTTTCTTTTCCCTTTGAACTCCTCGATCTGATCAAAAGTTTATGTTTCTATTCCAACTATTAACAAGGAAAAAGATGTGTTGAACAACCATTCATACATATATAGATATTTATATATATTTGACATCTATTGGAATCATTGTTTTAAAAAACCCGTCTCGATACTCGCCTCGACGAAATAAGAGATAAAACGTCTTGAGGCTTATTCCAAAAGGTTTTTTACCTCTAAAGCCTACGCCTCAAAATTTTGAGGCATACAAAGCGCATAAAGCTTACGACTCGCACGCCTCAAGCAGTTGAGGCATATGACTTAAAAATCTGCTTATCTTTAGTTGCAGATATTGACACAGATAAATGTCACTAAACTTTAATTATTTAATGGGAATAAAAAAGATTATATAATATGTGTAGACATACATTTTGAATTAATGTAGACTTACCCGAAAAGCCCTTGTTTAGTTGGTTCATAATTTCTATTGTTGGCTAGGTTAATTTAAAATGAACAAACAGGATGTTGCATGGAAGTGGTTAACAACTAAGTATATGTATTGCTCTTTTTTCTACCCGAAAGGCTTACGCCTCAACGCTTCGAGGCTTACGCTTCGCCTCACGGACCCGAAAACGCCTCACGTACGTCTTTTGCGTTTTAAAACATTGATTGGAATGATGTTATTGCGTTAACAACTGACATTTAACCTTTCAATTTTAACAAGTTCTAACATTT
Organism: Allium sativum; assembly: GCA_030737875.1. Classification (NCBI taxonomy): domain Eukaryota; kingdom Viridiplantae; phylum Streptophyta; class Magnoliopsida; order Asparagales; family Amaryllidaceae; genus Allium; species Allium sativum. The sequence goes on from CM060926.1 coordinate 1,023,943,959, forward strand.
TATCTTTCATGCTAAGAGCTTGTGCCGTTTATATTAATTATTATTATTATGTCTTTTCACACATAAGGTTTGCGTCCTTTATACTATTTAATTTTCTTTCGTTGTGTAGAATTCTTGCTACTATTGTTATTGTTATTATCTACATCGTTTTTTAATATCAAATTTTACCAATTAATTAATTTACCGTGTTATGGCTTAGTTGTTGTAATTAATTTACCGTGACATCATCTGTATAAATCATTTTGTCTTCTACATACAGAATGTTGTCTAATGTTCTAATTGTTTTATTTTGCACGTGCAGCACTGCTCATGCTGTTAAACCCTTCTCGTGTCATTAAACCCTGCACGTGCCATTGAACCTTTTGAATAATGGCCCTTCTGTATAACATAGGAGTTGTCGTATAAAACAAGATTTAAACATCACATGCATCAATGTATGTTGTAAAATTATCATTATTTGTGTTACACTAGTAATATATCTAACTGTAGTTTGTTCTACAGGTGACTATATTCAAAGTGCATGCAAAGAGACTAGCTGCATTAAACAATCGGTTATTTGGCATAAAAGTTGGTGATTTTTGGTGAGCACCACGTAGTTTTTTATTTTATTTTATCAAAATCATTGACAGAACATCAGTTCACACAGTTGGTTTAATTTTTGTATAGCTATGTGAAGGAAGGGCTCTCACTTGGGCAGCTCTTTGGAAATCGATTCACAATTACTTTAAGGTAATCCACAATAACTGTTTTGTTTCCATGCAATGGTTACCTTGAGGAATTTCTTCATTATCTTGATCATGCCCATCATTTATATGAGTACTTGCCAGGAATGTCATTGCCGATTCTTTAGATATTGTGAAAGCTGCTGCTACTGGCTTGGGACAAGATGGTTTTATTAATTATTATGGGTTGCAGGTATACTTACATCAGAATTTAGTATCTGGCTACCTAAATCTAACAATACTTGTCTTTAACTATGAACATGCTATTATAATATGTAATGTGAGAAACTGCAATATCTTTTTTAAAATTTTCAGCGTTTTGGAAGTGGATCTGTACCAACCCATCTGATAGGTGCAGCTTTACTGAGAGGAGAGTGGAAGAGTGCGGTAGAGCTTATTCTTGATCCACGAGATGCTGATATCCTAAATAATAGAATTATAAATTGTGTTGGTGGTTGCAACCATCTTATGCTTATGTACTGTACTTCTCTCTATAGGATTTGTCTCCGTAACTTTGTTAAACAGCGTGATGCCACTAGGGAAGTCCGAGAACACTACAAAGAAACTGGTGATATCGATGCTGCTTTAAGGAACTTCCCTCGCTATTTGGTTGCAGAGAGAGCTATAGTAAGTTTCATGTGAACCGAATGCGCGTACTTTGCACTGTTTACTTTTTTTTTTTTTTTTTTTTTTTTTTCAGGGCATTTTAAGATACCCATCTGATAATGTAATATAGATGCTATTGTTCATTTTTGGTATACTTGATAGAACAATTATAATTGTTTTACTTTTACCACTACCAAGCTCAAAAATGAGAACCGGAAATATTCTCACATGTTGGTGGTGAACTCAATAAGCTATATATTACCTGTCTACTTTAATGTGAAGATTATAATTTTTATTTCTTCTACCAGCTTCAATGTCTAAAGAAATGTCCTGGAAACTATCTCCAAGCTTTGAAGGCAATACCTAGGACACTTAGAATGATGTAAGTGTTCCTAGAATGCAGTTCATGTTAACCTGCAAGTTTAATTGCTATTGCATATAAATTGCATATCACATCTACATTTATATAATGAAAATTGAAGACTGTAAATTCATTCAAGAAAGGTTACTTCTGGTTTTTGACATTGGACTTGGATATATGCTATTTTTGATTCAGTGACTCTTACAAAGTCTATTTCAATTTAGAGACGAGTGAAGTGTCACCGATGAGTGTGCTTGAATTACTAATATTTTCAAAGTTGTCGTGTTTAAGTATGTTATAAGACGTCAACCATTGCTTAGTCCTTTGGTTTATGTTTTTTTTTTTTTTTGGTCATCGTTTTCAACCTAATACTAAGTTGTACCAGAGGGAAGAATAAATGTTTGTGTATAGTATATGGTAATCTTTAATAAAGTTAAACTGTCATCTCTATTTATACTACCTTCAATAGTTTTAGTCTTGATTGTATTTTCACCATGTCCTTTCATTCTTCCATTCTCTTTGTTATAAATTGGTTACTTTGGAACTGAAGGGTTGCTATTCCAGTTATATCGCTTCTGGTCTGAACTTTAAAGTTTCCAATTATAAAATGCCGTTAAAGTGAAAAAATAACATTATTCGTGTAATATGGAACGAAGACTTGTATTTTGTTGCTTATTTCCTACAAATGACAAAACGTTTTTTATGCTATTAGGTATGTTCACAGCTATCAAAGTTTCTTGTGGAACCATGCCGCAAGCATGAGAGTTAGAAAATACGGTATTCTCACTGAATATATCTACTGTTTATCATATGTAGTTACATATTATGCGCACACAAACATAGCAGTTTGTTCTGACCTATTATCCATGACTGTAATATTGTACATTGCTAGAGTTGATGTATTATGTGCCATTCTCACAAATACTGTTTGTACTTACTCTGTTATATCAAACAATTCTCACTTGTGATAGGTGGATACTTTTCTTGTAGAGTACAATCACAATCATTCTTGTATATGTATCGTGCATGGATCCCTCTTCCATTTATGTTGATTGCATACTCTGTGGAGAGTAGTCACAGTGCTGCATCGTTCCCATTTTTTGTAACTGACAATCATGTTATAAACAGGTATTGGTCAGGTTGTGATAGGCGACCTTGTACTGTGTAAAGAAGGTTCTAATGCAAAAGTAACTGATGATAACAATGTTGAAACAGAAGATGATGGTAACTATGAATATAAGAACACTGGTCTCTCTGACATAGATCAAGCATCCGTGGTCGAAGAAAAAGTTCAGCTTGTTAAGGTGCTAATGATACTTGTTCTATTAACACTTTTTATCATACAAATAACGCAATATGTTCTATGCATAGTTATTAATGGCGCACGGCGCAAAAAACCGCAAAGCCTCCTTGGAGCCTTGGCACCATGGTTTCAGATTTTTGTTGGAACACGAGATGCCGGCCATCTCGGTTCGGTTCTGACTGGAGGCGAGACGGGTTTAGGTCAAAACCCCGTCCCGGTGGTGTTAGTTAAAAAAAAAAAAAAGGAAGAACAAATCGGAATCGCTGCAAGAAACGTAAATGAAGGGTAAACGAAAGAAAACTCTAATTCAGAAAAAAGAAAAACTTGGTCGCTTCATTCTTCTTCGACATCGTTTTGATTCTTGCTGTCTTGGTCAAAATCGCTTCTTCGTTGACTCACTACAGTTCAATTTTTACGGTTAGCGTTGAATTTGAGACTGAAGTTGAATTTAGTCGGAAATGATTGATTGAATGTAAATGGGATTGCACTTATACTAGGACTTTGTTAAATGGGTGAGGAGGCTGGGAGTTAATTATTAAGATTAGTCTATCTTTAAATGGACTTGGGCTGATTTTATTTTTATTTTTCAAACTTTTTTTGGTGTGTTATATACTTTCATCTATGTAATTAGTGCTGTATTTTGTATTGTTATATATATATATATGATATTTTGCATATATATATATATATATATATATATATGTATGTATGATATTTTGCATTTCAGTTATGATGTTTATCGATATTTTTCCATAAGAAATGGATACATGACCGAAACTAAAACCGAAACCTATGAAAATTTTGAAACGGGCTGAAATCGAGAGGAATTCAAATGATTGAAACCGAAATCGAGTTCTCGAACCTTGCTTGGCACACAACGTGGCAAACTGTGCATCATTTTAAATCAATTTTTTTAATATATAACTATTAATTATAAAAAACTATAATATAATATATTTATTTTAGTAAAATATATGTGATAAAGATTTTTTATGTAGTTCGCAAAAAACACCATCAATTATAATACCATAAGCATAGAATTTCAAGCGCAATAGTGTTCAAAAGCTAAAAATCCTAGACAATAGCGCGCATTTTCTAAATCAGTATATGCATCATCAAATTTATAAGGTTTGTTTGGTCATTTGTCTCATATCGATTAACAATTTGTTTGGTGCGACTGTAACAGGAGCAGACAGTTCGAAGTTCAGTTAAGATTAATTTTAGAAAGGCGTCCATTTGATACTATTTATTTGGTGCAACAAGAAGTAGAACAAATAGTTCGAAATTTGTTCGAGATTAATTTGAAGAATGCGACCATTTGGGATTATTTGTTTGGTGCAAGGATGATAATTGGACCCGTTGGATCGGATCTGCACTTGATCCCGTGGGTCTTGATTCTAGTTGGGTAGGGTTTGTCGAGTTTAACTTGTACATTTTAAAAACTTGACCCGACTCATATTCGATTCAGTTCGAGTCTGATAGAATAATAAAACTAAAAATGCATACATATTTTTGCTTTTTGTCCAATCTTATGCGGCAAATTGGTTTTCATGTTAATTTTCATCAACTAGACCACACTCGGAACCCATTGAGTTTAAGTGACTTCAGATCAGTTTGGATTGGATTTGCGGACCCTAGTTCTAATTGCTCATCGTAATTTGATGCAACAATAATATAAATAAATAGTTTAAAGTTTGTTGAAAATTAATTTGAAAGTAATGGTATCTTTGTATAAAAAATATATAATATATTCAACCATTGTTAAAGATTAGTTCTGATTGTTAAAAAAACAATGAAAAATAAAGAAAAAAGAAGTAAAAAAACAAGTAAAAAAACAATAAAATTATGAAAAGGCGTGCCATTTGCCGCACCTTTCTATGTGAGCGCACCGTAAGGAAGAAGGGTGGAAACGCAGAACCGTGCCTTGCGCCATGGTCCTATGCATGCTTGAGTCCATATACTCTTTTGTGTGAGTTTTGTAATGTATGTGTATATCAGGTTGTAACTTCTGAAGACCTATCTTCGGGTGATTACTCGTTTGAAGATGTCGTTCTTCCTTTGCCTGGGTATGGAGTCCTTTTCCATCCGTTGGTAAATAATTCTGGCTTGGTTGTATCTGACTTGGATGTATCTTATTGTGGTTTTCTTGTAAATGCAGTTCAAGGATTCGGTATCCAGAGAATGATGTTATGGAAGTATTTCACAATCTTGCAGAAAAGGTACTACTTAGTATTCTTGGGTTATATCACCATATGGTGTTACCGATACTGGCTTCGTTATAAGCTTCATGTAAAATATGGCCATAGAATACATAAAGCCGATGGATCACTTAACTTGATATTGGATGGACGGTCCAATGTACCGTTATGTAAATCATATTTATTTTAGTCCAATATACTGAGAAATATTTCCAGCTTTTACAGCACATCTTTCCTGTTGATAAACTGTTTATCCAATATCTTTTCAAATTGAACCAAAGCCCCCTCATTCTCTTATTATGATTAGTCCCTCTTATTATGTTACACCTATACATTTTGATCCTAATTGATAACGGTTATTTATTCAAATATTTGTCTTAACTCGTTTATTTACTTAAATTAATACATAATATTAATATTTATGCAATATTTTAATTAATTTTAAGGTTTCAAATAAATGAATAAACCATAATAAATTAATATATTTACATTAATTTTATCAATATTAATTTATAACGGTTAAAAAAAACATTTAAGTTAAATTCTGAAATATGCTAATAAATACTTAATGTACTACTTCTTGGAGTGAACTCTGCCTTTATCAATATTTTAATATTTATGTCTGTGACATGAGTTTAGTTGGTTACAAATGAGATGAAATCGTATTGTTTATCTGTTAAAACTGGACCCTAGTACCATATATTGATCACTATTTTACAGGATATTTAGAGTTTTGGTCAGTGGTCAAAAACTCCAATAGCATCTGTAGTCAATTGCTAAATATAATTCTAAAGTCCTTGTTTCAGTGTGATTGGTTAACAGTTTTGTTTTGAAAATAAACATTTGATTTAAGTTGCCTGCCAATTACGGTAGTAACAACTTTCTGTCACGAAGAAGACAAATCCGTGTAAATTAGCGTTTCATTTTGAGTGGTTTAACAAATACACAACTATGGTTGTAACACGAGCATATTATATCATGTTACTGGGCTATAGTCTAAGTACAGACCATACAGTTCAGACATGTAAAATCCACAGTACTCTCAAGTCTAAAAACTACCACACACCGTCATGTATCACCCTCTGTTTTGACTTGATTGTATTTAAATATAGAAGACTTCCATTGAGTCATTCTGTAACTGGTTTAAACAAGCACAAGTATGCAACCCTTTCACCTCTGGCGTCCACAGTGGTCGTATTCACGATTCATTGTATGAAGAGTTGTGTAAAACTAATTTGAACGGATATACCAGTACCCTTTTATCGAAACATCCTAGCTAAGAACATTCAATGATAAATATTTTACATGTACGGTTCGTTACTTATGGTTGCAAATCGATTAAATATACTTTCGTAAGAATTATTTACTTGTATATGTTCAATGTTTTCGAACACTACTTATATTATGCAATAGAAGCGAAAACCAGAGGCATATTTCATTTCGAATAAGATTTGTTTGGAAGAGTTAGTCATACACTAAATTACATTGGAAACACACACATACACCTCTACATGCATAATTTGGTCATCAGTCATTTGCTTTTGCCAGCTGCAGTTGTATGATTTGTCTCTAGGTTTTCTTTTAAAGATCTAAATAATTTCCACCTTCAAATTTGTCCCTTCATTGGAAACTTATTGGTATTTTTGTTAATGCACATGAAAAATTATACTTCTGCTGATCTAGCTGTCCATTAAGTCATTTTCATCTTCGAAAGTTATAAGCTTCCATATATAGAAATTTGGTACCCATTTTCCATAATTATTTAGAGTTTTGGCATGGATACTTTACTTCATTGGATAAGATGTTGCGACTTGTAATCATGTGATTTAAGTCATTCAAAGTTCATGCAAGCTCTTTTTAATTTTGTTGTACAGGATGGCATCACCCTAACAGAAAGTGTGCACAGTGCTAAGTAAGCTACCGAACACATTGTACGTGTCCCTGCCTATCGACCGACAAATTAACGTCAACTCTTCTGCTCTTTTGTATTCTCTACAGGGAGTTCTCAATTACTAAATTGACTGGAGGTTACAGACGTGTTTTTCAGCGACCTATTGATTATAAATGGTATGCGCAGCTTCCTCCCATATTTTATCGCATTCTGTTTTGGTACTGAAATTGAAGGGATGTCTAAATTTGTGGTAGTGTCTTCTTATTTGTTTGACATGTGTACAATGCACATGCAAAATCATTGCATAGGACTGTTATGGTAAAGGATAAACGTTACGATGCAAGAAATCTATTACTGGACAGATAATACTGATAAGTCAAAAATGACCATCAGTACTTTACTATTATTGTCAGTATACCAATAAACGGGTAAACTGTTGATTGTTAATGATAAATTTACCAGTACATAAAATATCAAATTTTAGTTGTGTATTTTTTCAGGTGATAAAAAGTTACATATTTTGTTTCTGATTCTAACTCCATTAACATTTATATCTACATTTTGACTTATACTGGTCGATATAGAAAATTTTCATAATTCAACATAAATATTTACAACAATATGAAATAATGGATTTGCTAATATTAGACTTTGAACCGATAAAATCAGGAGGAAAAAAAAAAAAAACATCATATAGATAATACAAAATATTGTTAGAAACTGAAAAGCATCCCTGTTTATGATTAATTTAAATAATAAACAACTTGCAATGATTGGTAAATGTAACATCACCACCACTGGTATCGATGTTTCTTTACCGTCAAATTTACCAGTAACAATGATAAATTTACCGGTACCAATATCGATAGCATTGGTAAACCCGATATGTCTCAATATTTGTTGCTTGGTAAACCTGATATGTCTTATCATTACCATAACAGCCGTGTCTGCATTTAACAAACCATAATAAATATACTAACTTTTATCATCCAATACAAATGTCAAAACTTGAAGACTTCAGTAATTGAGATTTTGATAAAGAAGCTTTTCTCCTTAAAAATGGCGTTAAATGCATGTATCTTTAATTCTTTGTTGTTTTAGGGAATTGTTGACATATACAAATGGTGATGCGCCCTTGGCCGAAACTGATTTGGACGTTATATCTAAACCAAAGCCTGATAGCGCAAATGGAAATGCTGATTACAAAGCAGTAAACATCGAAAATGCTGACATACCTGATACAAAAATGCAGAAAGCGGCTTTACAATTACAGTTCACTCTCCCTGCTTCATGTTATGCCACCATGGCCATTAGAGAATTATTGAAAAATTCAACTTCGGTATGCGATACTGTGGCCATTTTTTGTTATTTATTTTTTTGTTCGGTGGAGAAAATATATATTAATTAATGTTTATTGATTCATCTGTATATCCATGCAGACCGCTTATCAGAAAACAATAAACCAATGAGCATATGGCGTCATCTATAGCTGCAAACTCTTGAACTTGTTGACCATCCTGTGGCGCAGTACGATATTTGAACCGAGTAGCGGTTGTATAGTGCTGTATGTAGCTTTATTTATTGAAGCTTCTTCTGAGCACGAGTTTACTGACAGTTCTCAGGCTTTACGGAGGTTGAGGATTCATTTAAAGAGTCAGCACTTTTGACTGCTCATAAGCCACTGAAGACATGGTTTAGTAATCTCGAAGTAGATTAATTTGTGCCAAGATATGTAGTATAATTTAGTGATACTTTAGAAGCAACGTAGACACACTGATAGTATTTTGTGTTGCCAAGATTAATTTGTGTTAAAATTGTTTTTCGTAGCTGCTTGCTGTATGAATTTTGCCAGACGGTATTTAGTTGTAGAACACTCTATTTTAAGTTTTAAAAAAACAGACAGTCGTCTCTCATTGAAAACCAGTTTTAAGAGTACGCATCCGTTGTTGGTAAAATGCAAATATTTGCACTTTTAACAAGTGTAAACATTTGCAGAGGGGATTGCGATATGCAGAGAGAAAGGAGTGAAAATGAAATTCCAAATATCCCTGATAGTTATAATGACTAGTGTGTAGATTGCTATGTGTTTTGATCTGTACCAACATGCACTGGTATGCATGGGTTCGGTTGTCAACGTTATAATCGTCGTTTATGCGTGTGTTAGATTCCATCGTACTTCGATGTTTTTTTTTTTCTTTGCCAGAAAGGTCTGGTAATGTGCATACTCCTCAATGTACGTGCTCTTCACATCTGTCCAGTCAAAACATTCCGTGGATTTAATGCTGCTGAAATGTAGAAAGTCATAATGGGGAAAAACAAGGAAATAACGGATATAGTTGATGATCCTAAAATATCTTGTGTTTAATGTTTTTACGAATGTATAAATCATAATTAAATAAACATTTAACATTCCATTTAATTACAATTAGTGCATTTCTAATTTTAAATAAAAACATGTATAAATATATATAAATAATATTATTTAACTTAATCAAATTTAATAGAATATGGAAGTAATTTTTTTTTTAAAGTTCGATCAAAATACTTATTTGTAAAAAGTAATGGAAATGACATGATATATCTGAAATGATAGGATATACCAGAACTTAAAATGAAAAGATTATTTTTCAGGTTATTTGAAAAAATCGTTATGGTATAAATCCTTAATCCGTTATAAAATATAGCAGGATAATAACAAGGCATTAAATGTACAACTTCACATTAGCATTACATAGATTGTAGTACTTGTATGACATAATACATGACAACTAAGTTCAAATTTCAGAAAGTGGAATTCGAACTTATGATATTTAATTTAATGCAGAAGTGTTTTAATCAAATAATTGTGCTCGTCTCTCTTGAGTTTCACTTCACCTTTTAAGTAATGAAAAGGAACCTGTGAGATAATCGGTAGCTACGGCTTTTAGACTCTTAGTTTCATCATTTGCTTACTTGCAGTCTCCTTCTCACGTCGATAAAATAGTATTTTTATAGTAAATTTTAAACACATATATAAAGTGCAATAAATTGACGTTAGGCATCAAAACTATTTTGTGCTGATTATTTGTAGAACGCTGGATAAAAAAAAACCCTTTAATTACAAGTAATTTTCTACCACTAAAAGTAAAATGCTCTTATTTTATTTTGTGCTTGTGGTGGAAATCAAGAGGTTATGGGGTGCTACAATGTTAGAAAGTTGCGTTTATGTACATGCATACATATACATTTTTTCTGAAAAATATACATCTATGTACGTATGTATACACACATATTGTTTTGTATTAGAAGCTGACACAAACACTAATGAGATTATAGAAATAAATGAAGAATAAAAATTAAGATGAGCATAAATAGAATAAAGACATGCACGCAATAAAGGCATGGACACAATAAAAATTAGTGACCTTTATTGTTGATTTGCTATTATAAGAGATCGAATCGTTGATGATCGGAGAGTACAATTTACTTATAGAATACAAGAGCCATGTTCAAATGAATCATATTCCTAGTCTCCATTGGCGGGGCGACAGAATATCTTCCAATACAAGCTTGAGCCAAAAATGAAGTCGTCCAGAAAATATGGGTGCCTATCTCCTAATATAATCAGAACGATACTGATCAATATAGGCGGATCCATAACAATCCCTCGTATTAAGGAACTAGGGCATGCGACCCCAAATAGTTGATCTCCTTGGTGTTGGCGTCTTGATTTTGTGGTTTTTTTGCATGGTCATCCATGTGTTTTTCAATGAAGTTGATAGATCTTCGTTGAGTTGAACTGCTGAGTTAAACTGCTTATAGGAAGAGAGATATATATAAATCCTTTACTTGGGGGGATACTGTTAGGGATTGCGGAATGGATCACTAAGGTAAAAGAAACACTAGAGGGGGGTGAATAGTGTTTTTGAGAATTTAAACAAAATCTAAAGTTTATGTGAACAACTATATGAATCAAACACCATTGAGACAATCACAGACACAGAATCAAACACAAATACAAATATAAACAAAAGTAAAGTGCAGAAATGAAAAGAACACACCAGATTTTATACTAGTTCGAATTGCTCCTACGTCCAGTCCCACGAAACGCTGGATTGCGCAGAGTTTCATTACTGTATCAATAGTCAATTACAACCTCCTTGATTTCACGGCTACAAGGGATACCACCGATTCCTCGTCCTTGATTTTACGACTACAAGGAATACCACCGATTACTTACACAACCCAAACGATTACAAACAGCCCTATAACTCTTCAATAGCACTTGATTCAAAGAGTAATGAGTAGAGAGTGTAGAGAGAAGAAGATTAGTGAAAACAGAAGAATTCGGCAGAGTATAGGTGTAGAAATCATAAAAAATATAAAGAATAATGGTGTAATGAAAGAGAGTGAAGATGGAGAAGAAGAAGTAATAAAAAATTCGAAATCAACCCCTTTTTACAGTGTGTGAAAGGTTGCAACGTCTCAAAACCGTCATAAATAATGAAAAGACACTTCCTTTCAATTTTGAAAAACTGACAGTTATATGTCCACATGTATATATATGTATGTCGACATATATATGTACAAAATTGAAATTTGAACATTTTAAAGTGTTTTGATATAAATATAATTCTGGAAATTCTTGAATTAAAATATAGTGTTATAAATAACTATTATAAAGTAGAAAATCATATGAAAACATAAATATACACTATACAAACATATTTATAAAACTATAGAGTTTAAAACAATATAAATATAAAATATAAATATATAAAAATTATAAAGTATAAACTTATAAATCTTAAGTATAAAATCAAATAAAAATAGAAAATAAAATAGAGAAGAAAGAGATTGAAGATAGAATTTGAAAACAGAATTCGAAAATCATAACTTGAATTTGAACCTGGAGTGCTATTCAGAGTCTTGCATAATCTAGACTCTATAACTATATTTATCTTGAACTCTTGAAATCTTGAAAACTCATGAGTCTTGAAACATCTCTGAATTCTGAATCTCTAGCATCTTTAAACCGTACAGTCTTCAGTAATAATCCCTGTATATGAATCCTGCATTTATATATATATATATATATATATCCTAGACAGAAGTGTTAGCATATATTTTATAATCAATTAATATTGAAATAAGGTTGTTGTCATCGAAACTCCATTCTCCAACAATATCCCCCTTTTTGATGATGACAACCTTAGTTTATAAAATATCATACCAGTATATACCTGTTGATGATGATCCTTCAAATACTCCCCCCGTCTATAAGAATCCTATAAACTATGTCTATATTTTATAATTTCTCCCCTTTGGCATTATCAAAAAGAAATTCTAAATCTACTCCCCATAAATCGTATAACTATTTAAATAGAACCTATAAGAAACTAAGTAACTACTAATTCAAAGTAGAATACCCCCCCTAAATTTATATAATCCTATAATAGTAATTCCTAACATTATGATTATCAAATACAAACCAATCCAATTATTATATTTACATTTATTTAATGCCATAGATACAACCAAACCAAATCAAATCAAAGCACACCACACCATATGTCTTAATATATACAAATTTGAAGTTATAGAATTCAAATTTCAAACAAATCGATCAAATCAACCATACCAATCAATTAAACGTTTCTTGGGACTTCAACCCAACCGTCTTCTCCAAAGATTGTGTAACGACCCGGATTTTTGGTCGATTTATTTTAAATATTTATTATGGTTTTAAATATTGAATTTATAATATAAATGGTATTTTATTGGGTTATCGATTACATAATCGAAAATACGATTTATTTTGATAGTCATCGTAATACGAGAATTTAAAATAATTCCATTTGAAGTTAGAATTAAATCAGAACAATTCAGATGATCAATATATATATACTATTTAAATATGAACGATGATAATAGAAGTTTATTGTTGAAGAATTTATTTGTTTGAATTTAAATTTTATTTAATATGGTTATTTTAAATATACGTTCAAATTAAATTTTAGAAAATATTCTGTTGAGTTCAGTATAACGCTATAACATTGGAACGACGGTCGGTACGCTAAAATAGCGGTTCACGATTTTTAATTTTGAACCCCTATTTATTTGATCAGTGGATAGGCTCGAAATCAAATCGATATCCATCTGAAAAGAAATAAAAATCTCTTTATTTCAAATCATATTAAATTAGAAATCAAATCACATTAAAAATATGGTACCTTACCTATAACTATACGCAGACCTGACCCCTTCACCTACAAGTATTCTTCAGTTATAAATAAATGCGACTCTCTTTCTCATTCATCTCGTTTCTTTCCTCAAAAGAAAAATCAAAATCGGAAGTTCTAAAGAAAATAAAAGGGGAAAAGAAAAAAGAAAGGAAGATCGCGAGTTGGAATCGAATTCGAAAATGCAATGGGATTCGCCGTCTTCTTCCAGACCTTGTGGATCTCACGAATGAAGACTGCGACTTCGATTAATGGTTCGACGAGTTTCAATTTGGGTTTAGGGTTCGAATGGGGTCATCGCGAGTTCAGAAGGGGATCGATTTTGAACTGATGGGTGATGCGCGATCTCGAACTACGAAGTCATTGTTTTGATCGACAGTAGGTAGTCGGAAATTTTTTGGGTGCTATGGGGTTGCGTTTTGAGGCAGTAGGTGTTGAAGGTCGATTGATCAAGGATCAAGGCTGATGATGGCGATGGTCTGGAGTATGAATGGAGGACAGATGGAGTGAGGCTGTTGGGGTGTTGAGTCGAGGTGTTGGTCTGAGGTGATGCGTGTGAGGAGAGGTTCGAAGTGACAGGGATAGTGGTTCGCAACAGTTAAGGTCATTTGGGGAAGATTGCAATTAACAGTAAAAGGAGAAATCGATCTAACATGAGGTGAGTTCTAATCTGAAGTTAATTTTTGTTGTTAAAATTAGAAACTTAATTAGTATAATGGTATGATAAAAGAAAATGTCATTAACCATTGATCTAGGAATTAGAAAATAGAAAGGAAAAAATTAGTTAGTTAATTCCGTTTAAATTAGCTTAATTAATGTTCTTTTTAAAATTAAATTGGTTTAATTCATATTCAAATTCATATAGTTTTATATAATGTTATACTAACTAAGGGACATTTTATTAAAAATATACAAGATATTATCGGGTGGAAGCAAGCGAGAAATGCGTAGCTCAAGAATACATAATTCAACATTAAAGGAATTGAAATCAGAATGGATCGCAAAATAAAACTCTGGTGAGTAAATCTCACTCAACTTTTATTTAGAATTATTTTTATTCGTTAAAAATAATTGTTTGTTGCTTATTTGAATGCTTTCTGGTTGTTTTAAATATATTAGTTATTTAGGGTGACTATTATATATATATATTGGTTTGGTGGTTGGATTCCCGCAGTTTCATTAGCGGATGCCCGCGGTACCATTAGCGGATGATTATCCTATACGCCCCACGCTATGATAGTGGATGACCTTCTATACCGCGATATCCTGCCATGAAGCAGGATGAGTATTATTTCTGTTGACTAACGTCTGTGGATGCAGGAAAATAGGTTGGAGGAATCCAACTGGATTCCTCAGAAATATATATTATCTGTTTGTTTATTTGTTTGCATATATACTGTCATATAGGATGTGTTAGAAAACTAGAAAAAATAAATAATTGGTTGTTTGGTGTTTAAATATCACTGGGCCTAAGTGTTGATATTTAAAAATATCGAAAAGGGAAAATTTCAGAGTTAAAAAGGGGAAATTCTATTTTTCAAAAATAGAATTTGAGATTTGAATAGAATAAAAATATTAACTTGTTTTAAAGGAATAAAACAAGAAATTCATTTGTAAATGAAGTTTATAAATGAAGGGAAGAGAATTATCATTGGATAATTCAGAAATAAATTATAAGTTTGAATTTGAAAAAGGGAAAAAAATATTTTTCCAAAGTAGAAATATCTATTTCAAAGGAAATTGAAATCGGGACTTGTTTAAATGTATAAACAAGTAAAATAAATAGGGTTTGTAAATAAAAAGGGGAAAAATTATCATTTGGATAATTTGAATGTTTAAATTCAAATGTGAATTTAAGAATAGAAGTGGGGGAAATCGTTTAAAGAAAAAAACGATGGAATTTATTCTGATGTCAGAATATAAATTGAACTAAATAAATACCATGAGGATTTATGATTTTGAATTCGATTAATTCGAATTTATTTAAATAGAAGTTAAATTGAATATAGAAATTCAAGTGGAATTTAAATAAAGAAAATTCAAATGGAAATTTGAATAAAAGGAATTGAAATGGGAATTTAATATAGAAAATTTAAATAGAACTTGAAATAGAATTTCAAAATAGAATTTGAAATAGAATTTGAATGTAGGATTCAAATAGAGTTAAAATGGAATTTGAATTTAATTCAAATAGAATTGAATTAGATTTGAATATAGTAATTCAAATGGAGTTTGAAAATAGTTTTGAATACAGAAATCCAAACGAAGTTTGAAATAGATTGGAATTCAAATGGAGATTGAAAATAGAATTTGAATTCAAAGGAATTGAAATAGAAATTTGAATTTAAAGGAATTCAAATAGAATTTGAATTCAAAGGAATTTAAATGGATTTGAATAAAGAAAGTTCAAATGAAATTTAAAATATAGAAATTCAAATAGAAGCGGAATGGAGTTTAAATATGGAATTCAAATAGAATTGAATTGGAATTTAAATATAGAAGATTGAAGTATAAATAAATTTATTTCCGAGTTAGGGAAAAATCGACAATTTTAGAAGATCGAAAATATTTTGTTGAATTGGGAAAATTGATTTGATATATATTAAAAATATATTAGAATGGAGTTGAATTTATTTTAAACGAAGTTTAAAAGTTTATATATATATATAAATATAATTAAAACGAACTCGCCGCAGCGCTGCAGTTCGTAAATTGGCGATTCGAACTTCAATTGAGTATACAGAACTCAATTGATGTCGGAATTCTTTGAAACAAGAAACGTCAGGACCGATTTGATAATAGTTTTCTAATGGAGGAGAAAAATCTGGATTTCGTCGAATAGATTTTGAGTTATATCAAAATCAAATTTTCAGAAAAACAGCGCCATAACCATTTAAAAACCATAACGGTTTATTTAATTTTATAAAAGGATTTTAAGCGAATAAAATCCGAATTTCTGTTTAGAAAATTTCAGATTTGAGTTGCAAATTATATGTGAACTCAAGTGGAGTAATGAATTGATTTTTGAAACAGAAATCAGATTTTTGATTATTGAATAGAATTAACTAATTTGAATAGGAATTAGTTAATGAGATTTCGAATTGATATTGGGCTTTGAAGAAGTGAATTCGATTTGAAAATTTATATTCGAAATCGAAAAAGAAACTAGAATTGAAATTGAAATTCAATTTGGTTATGAGCAAGTTAAATATTTTATTTGAATATGTTATGTTCAAAAAAGAAGTGAAATAGGCAAAATGGCTAATTAAAGAATAAATGAGCGAAACTGAATTCAAACGATTGGATTGAGTTGAATTGAATTGAAAAACAGGCGAGCATGTGTTAGACAGGTATGGGATGGAGTATATGAAGATTTAATTTATGTGCCCGACAAAAAGGTACATGTTTAAATTCATATATGGGATTTTATGCGCCGTATCGGCAAGCTGCTTGGCTTTTTCTTTTTCTTTTGGATTGGTGAGGGCCATGGGAGGCTATTTGAAATATCCCGAAGCTCCCGGTACAAAGGAGGTTATGGCGAAATTTTCCGGAAATTTAAGGAGTTAGAATATTTTAAGATAAATTGATAGTTAGAAATCAATGTATCGATATATATAGAATTCGATAAGGAAACGAAATAAAAAAATAGAATATTGTAAACAAAAAAGGAAATCTATAAATTAGAAATAGAAAGCGAACCATATACATGTTTTAAAAATGAATAATTGGGTTTTATAGTGTGTTTATTCAAGGTAAGTGGTTTTGCCGTTTTGGAGTTGAGGATGTTTCAGTCAAGGTCTCAGAGGTAGTTATACCCCAACTTGATTGATTTCATTTTAAATTGATAAATAGCAGGATCCAGCCTCGAAGAGAAGTGTTTGAAAAAGGAGTTAGTTAAATAGAATATTTGGGTTGTTGTAACGATGTTTTATACAGCATTCGTTTTAACCCAAGTGATGGAATTTTCGAAATATAAAAGTAAATATTCCCTAAGTATAATTAAAGTAGTCGGGAAAGAGATAAGCGATTGAAAATGTTTTCAATTGCGAATAGAATATATTTCCTAAGTATAGAAAATAAAAGAGGGTGATATAGGGAAATGTTTTTCTAACTAGCGTAAGAGATCAATAAGATTTCTGGAAATATTTGGTTAACAAATAATTGATAGGGAAATGAATAAGTGAATTTATTTAATGAAATATTAATTAAAGGCCCGGTGATTTGGTTGATGTTATGGATGAGTGTTTGTTTTTCTTCGATAGTTAAATAACCGACTATTGAAGTGTTTGCCAATATCGTTGTCAATATGGAGAGACCGGTTGGATTATTATCCGTGAAACACTCTGTATTGGAAGTAACGTGCGAATCAGATTATATGAAGATAATCGAAGACGGAGTGAAGTGCAAGGGCTTTTTCTATTAATAGACATTGTGCCTTCGGTTTCGTTCAGTCCCAGAACGAACGTATATGGACGAATGTCTGACAGAGTATTTCCAATGATCTAATGGGTTGGTCTGTATAAATATATATGGTTGCAACGGATTTATTCCCTTAGCATAATATCCAGAATATTTGTGCAAATCAACTAGTGATTAACAGATCTGTCAATGTGGCATTCAAAGTGATTGTTCTATCAATGAATAGGAAGTAATCGTAGCCTCAGGCCTCAACAACCGGGAAATGACAAAAATCGGGCAGGCAGCATGGCTATGTGGGTCGCTCCCATTAGGGCGTATTATCACATATCTAGAGATTCATTTAATCCCTTATTCTGTTCGATTCTATCCCATTCGGGAAGCGGTTGCTGATCCTAACCGTTGGTGATATACATTCGATACACTCAAGCGAAATGAGTGGTCGGTCATGTGTGGGCCGGGTTGCAAGATGTTCTTGTTGAACCCAGTGTATTCCTCTCTAGAGATACACTATCGGAAGGTGGTTCCATACCTTGTCATGTTGGAAATCCAATCTCCAATAAGCGCCATGCGGTTTTTGATTTTATACTATGTATGTGGAGTGTGAGATGCAAGCGTTCTGCTATTTGGTTATTGATTTGATTTAGACACTATTATAATATCACGGGATTTTCGTATCAAAGTGTTTTGGGTTATCGTAAGGTAAAAACCATCCGTGTTTATGTGTGGATCGGTCTTACGATTATTATTTCTTTTGAAAGGATTTTTAAGTTAAACAATTGATTGGAGTTTACTCACACCAGTCCCATGACTGACCCATAGTTTATTCTGTTTTGTTTTCCCTAAACTCTTGGGTGCCCAAATTTGTACGGGCAGTCAAGTAGTCGGGATTTTGCAGATTCACTTGGAGGAACTCGGAGCAGGAGGCTTCAGTGTTAGATATATAGTATTTTTATTTTCGCTGTGCTGTAAGTGTTGTACTCTGATAACTGTATGTTATACAGTGAAAATTTTGTATTTCAAAAGTTATGTCATATAATATATTTTATTCGTTCCGCTGTGAGATTTGTCTTCTTTGTTTTCTTCTGTTCTAACATTTCTATCTTTCTATTTCTCATCCTCTAACTTCTTTCTAATAATGATTCGTATTTCTGTGCAATTTGGGTTGGACGTGTGGTATTATTAGTTGACTCAAATAGTACGGATTTGCGGGCCTTACAGATTGGATCCTTCTTGATGAGTTCCCAATCCTCAGCTTTTTTGGTTGGTGGAGCCTTTGAGAGATTATTATCTTCATCTTTGAAAAGAGAAGAGATTAGCCATCGAATTGCATCAAAATATTTCTCTTGCTGCTCAAACATCTTTATTTGGCTTAGTTCGGGATGATGCTGGTTTCGTAAAATGGTAGAGAGGATATTTTTGAAAGAATTCAAGGTTTCTTCTAAATTTTCACTAAGATTATGAATTGGATTTGCCATGGATTTGATAAGAAATTAATAAGAAAGAATAAGAAATAGAATAATGAAATTTTCTGGAAGAAATAGACTTAAATAGGGTCAGAAATTCATTGGATTTTGAATGTACGTGAGTAATTATTTAATTTCTAAAATTTGAAACAATTTGAAATTTGGCAGTTATATGTCGACATATCCTATTGATAATTTTGAAAATTTTTAAGTTTTGAAACTTTTGAACTTATATTAAACTATAATTAATTCTAAAGTATTTACCGAGACTTGAAGATGATTTTAACATAAATAAAACTCCATTCATTACTAAATAGAAAGCAAATACATCCAACTAATTAAGACACACTAGATACGAGATTCGAAAGCAAAACATAAGTTAATACATAGAGACAGAATAAACTAGATAGCCTAGTTCTCTGATGATGATGAGGGAGGTGAGATTCCAAGTTTTCTTCCCATCTTGACCATGTACTTGGTCATTCTGGAGAAGTTCTTCTTAAGCTTATTTTGATTGTTGACAATTTTGACTTGATTTTGAACAATCATCTCTTTGGAAATGCATCTAGTGTTGGTTGGACACACAACACTTTCTAAAGAAGTCACTTTTTCTTCTTCTTCGACTTTCATTGACGCTTGTTCTTGTTGCATTCGAGCTTGTTTGGCTTTGAATGTCTCATATGGCTTGAAAGTGAGAGGAATTTGCATGTGATGTATGTTTGATGAGTCAAACAATTTTCTAGACACAAACTCTTATCCATGAAGATCAACTCCAAAGTATTTGAAAATACAAGTGAGATAAACACCATAGTCGAAAGTCTTTTCTTTGGATGATAATTCTATGGGTTTGATCTCTTTTAAGATCATGTTGGCCCAATTAATGTTGTAGTTACCCATAATAGCAAATATAGCGTTTTGGACTTTGAGAGTCAGGTTATTAAAATTTCCGGAACGAGGAGTAATGATATGTTAGAGGAGAAGGTTTATGATTCTTGTTTTTAGGTGTAAAAAAACGATTTTTGAACTCCACTGGAGCATCGTCTTGAAATATATCATGATAGGTCTCTAATTTTGTTTCATCAATAACAAAATCCGAGAAATCCGAGCATGTGCTTCTACAATTTAAAATAGTGTCTAAGAGTTCGGCATCAAGAACAATTTGAATGCCTTTGACACTATTCCAAATTTGATCTTCGTTGCCTTCATAAAATCCACGATCAAGGTTCACATAGAACATTTTGACGAGTTTAGGATAACACACTTCTTCATTATCACGAGAGTCAATTAGACTCAATACTTCGTTGTGTTGAAATAGAGAGGTAAGATCGTAGGAGGGAAATTTTCTAAAGATGGCGAAAGCACTCGTGTTAACTTTATCATTTTCTACATAGTTAACATAAGTCTTGATAGCTTCTTTGTCATTATGAAGACAACCTTTGATGGTTTTTGTTAACTTCAATTTCTAAGTTGAACTTGAGGAAGCAATTGAATTGATAGTTTTGAAGAGAATAGAGATGAAGAATATTGATTTGAGTTGTGAATGAAAGGTAGAAAGGATAGGTGTACATATAGAAATTGAATGGATATGAATTGAATAGGCACAACTTTTCAGACTTAAACGACAACTTTTTAGACCTTGGGAGTTGGTGAAAAGTTGGAGGGAAGTTTGAAAGTTTAAACCATTGAAATTCAAATTTCAAATTTCAAATTTCTGGTCAATATATGTCGACATATGGACATATGTATGTCGACATATGTGCCTATTTTAAAAAAAAATGAATTTTTATGAAATGTGATTTATATTTCAGGTTTAACGATTTCCTGAAATAATTCTAATCCTGTCAATCACACAAACAATTTATTTTGTTATTTATTATTATATTATTATTTTGAATTTCAAAATTCAAACTTCAAATTTTAAAATTTTAAATTCAAATCAAAGTAAACAAGCAAAGCAACCATTCAACCAAATAAAAATTAAAAATTAATTAAGGCATACTCGGTTTCTAGATCATTTTCTTCGAAATTTTGTGAACTCTGAATTGCCGTAAAACATATATTCGAATTTCCGGTTTCTGGCTCCTCGTCGCTTGATGATGGATCTGAATCATCTAACGTTGCTGCATATGCTTTCTTTCTCTTTTTCAACGAATTGCTGTTGTTTATTTGTTGAGTCGATTTATCTGGATATGGACACATCTTCTTTATATGGCCTGGTTTGTTGCAGTTATAACATCGACCATCATTACTTTTTGAATTTCCTTGGTTATAATTTTCCTTCTATATCTTAGAAATTTTCTAAAATGATTTGTCATAAGAGTTGTTTCTTCATCGTCTTCACTACTCGAGTCAGAATCATTTGATGTTGCTTATAATGCAATAGATTTCTTCTCAGTTGACCTATTTTCTTTTCTCTTTTGTAATTGGACTTCATAAAACATCAGATTTCCGATTAACTCCTCAGTCTTCATTTCCATGACATCATTGGCTTCTTCAATTGCCAAAGTTTTTTGATCCCATTCTAGAGTTAGTGAACTTAATTTTTTTGACTTGATCTGCTTCAGATTAGGTTTTTCCAAGTGCTGTTAATGAATGCATTATCTCTTGAAATCTGCAATATATATCTGAAATAGACTCATTCTCGTTCATTTTGAATAATTCAAACTAATTTACTAGCATTGCTATTTTAGTTTGTTTAACTTTACTAGTTCCTTCATGAGTAACTTGTAAAGTGCTCCAAATTTCATATGCAGTTTTACATACTGACAATCTATTAAACTCATGCCTATCTAATGAACAAAATAACATATTCATGGCTTTAGAATTGCTTTGTGCAGCACTCTTTTGTTCATTTGTCCATTGTGCAAAAGTAGTTGTGGGTTCAACAAATTCATTTTGTGTACTATTCCATGTATCTAATCCTACTGATTGTAAATATATCTTCATTTTACATGCCCAATATGAATAATTACTACCATTAAATAGTGGTGGTCTAATAGTGGACTGACCCACTACAAAAGAACTGTTATTGCTACCAGTGTTGGTTGCCATTATCACTATTTTCAAAAATCAGATTATGAACTTTTTGAAAGACCTTGCTCTGATACCAATTGTTAGGAATTGCGAAATGGACCGTTAAGGCAAAACAAACACTAGAGGGGGGATGAATAGTGTTTTTGAGAATTTAAACAAAATCTAATGTTTATGTGAACAACTATATGAATCAAACACCACATGTAACACCCCGTAATTTTATAACACATTAAAATGATAAACTAAGGAATGCTTAATTAAATATTGGGAATTAAGTAAAATAGACTATGCCATTGCGTTCGTCTCGGAATTCTGCTTAAGATAAACCTCAAGTTTGTGTAAAACGGACATCGTATGAAGAAGATATTAAGGTTTGAAGTTTATATACATATAAGACATTTATATATAAATAAAACTATTCCAGGAAATCAAAATCAGAGGCGGGAGAATTAGGTGGGAAATCGACCCGTTAGGGGTCGACCCCCACCCTAAGGGTGTCGACCCATGGGTCGACACCCCAACAGAGGTGTCGACACCCATGTCGATCACCCCAGATCTGGGCAGAATTCAGTTTCCGAACGTGGACTTGTTTCTTGACTAAATTCGTTGACCCTAGGCTATATAAATGACCTTAATCCCATTGTTTTATTCATCTAAATCAATGGCGACAACGAGGTGCTGCCCTAGCTCATAGTAAATTAGCATGTTCTTCTCTAACAACAAGTTATACGTATTCAGAGATCTGTGCTACAACATCTACAATTGATCTTCCGTTCTTTAGATCCAGTCACAGTGAGTTTATGTTATTTTTAGATATAAGCACCTAAAATGTAATCTTGACATGTTTATAAGTTTGGATCCAAGCCTATGCCTATTAGTAATCTGATTCACAACAGATCTGCCAATACTTGTATATCTAATTTGCTGATCGGATCTCATATGTCTATTAATGACATCCCTGTTCTGTTAGTTTGCCTAATCATGTCACCTTATGCCTATCATGTTAGTTTGTCCAATCATGTTACCTTATGCCTATTATGTTTGTTTGCCTAATCATGTCATCTTATGCATGTTTTATTTACTATGCTTATTTTTGTTCTCTTTTCCCCCTCCTTCTCTTTTTGGTTTTAGAGCCAAGCTACCTTCGAGCCTAGGCCTATCGCTGAAATACGCGAGCGTACGAAATTGGGAATGATTGGGAAAGGTTAATTTGGAGCGTAATTCATATTGTAAAACATGATTGGGAATTTTGGGCAAAATTTATACCTTAAGCCAAAGCTTGAGATTTGGGGGCATAATCTATATCTTGACTTAAACCTTGATCTGGGGCATAACTTGTATCGTAGATCGGACGGGGATTTGGGGCATAATGAACATGGTAATTGGTTAATAATGAAAATGCCTAGATTTACAGTGATTAAAAACTATAACTGCGCTTAGACATGAGGTTATATTGCACTTATGGTAGAAGCCCGCCCGGAACCGCCTGACATATCCAGCGTCCACGAGTGGTAAATCTAATGTAAGGGGTCTAAGTGCATAAACACGTAACGTGTTAAGACACGAGGTTAAGTCCAACTTGTGGGAGAAGTCTGCCCGGACTCAACCGACATATCGAGCATCCACAAATTGTAGACTTAATGTGGGAGGTTTAGCGCATTATAACCATAAATGAATGAATGGTGATGAACTTGTAATACTTAACCTATTTGAATCCATAAGGATTACATGAACCTGTTAACTTGAGTAGGGGTTAAGTGAACTTGCTTGAATCAGTGTGAGGGTTAAGTTAATCTTGTTAAACATGTGGGGATGGGTTATACATATTAACCCGACAAACTTAACCAGTTGGGATTATGCGATCTTGTTAAATCAGTAGGCGTAACCTGTTGAAATCCTAGTAGTGGGGATGCAAGCCTAGGAGGAAGCTTGTATCATCTGTCGTGTGGGACCCATTTCAGTCAGTAACCCATCTTGGTATCAAACGGGGAACCCCGAACTAGGTCGGGGTCTGAGCACGCTTACTGAGCTGATTATAAGAGGTCACTCGAGTGAGGGTGTTGGCGGCGCGTTCCAACGGAGTCATGTGCGTGCATGGGTCTGCTTGTTAGGGAAGATAAGGCGATGAGACATATGTAGAATGTTTTGTGCATATCTTGTAAACAAACGGTTGCAACTTTAGGAAGTGATACATCCTACTGTGGGGCCAACACAAGGTATCTACGACTTAGGGAGCCGACCGATTGGGGTAGTAATTAGGATACATCTAGTCTTGCTTGCTTAGGAGCCCGTTATTGTCGTTGGGGGTTAACACCCGTTAGTTCAGTTGGGCTACCAGTTATTGTATCGGGTAAAAACCTCTCACTAGAAGTACACCTAAGTCTAACATCTTGTACTTGTTGGGATCATCTTGCTCTTGTTATACTAGTATTGGTGCAGAGAAAAGTACTAGAGAAGCGCAATGCATGTTCTTTTCTGTTTATCCTTTTTACCTTGTTATACCTGCCTTATAACACTGTTATCTCTCTCCAACTTATATGCCTATCATGATGCTTTTACTTATTTATATGCTAAAAGTAACTGGACTCGCCAGAATTTATGCCTGACCCATTTTGTTTCCTCTTCTTTCACTTCCGTCCCCCCCGGTTCTCAGGGTGGAAATACTCAAGCTTGATCAAGGTTCTTCTTTCCTTCTGCTTGGAGCTACTTAGATGTACTGCTTGTGTAACAACCCGTATTTTCAATAACCTGTTATAACATAAATGGAGGCAGAATTAAACTGTAAAATCTGAATTAAGGGAAACGGGCTATGCCATTGCGTTCGTCTCGGAAAAATACGCGAAATAGAGTCCGAGTTTTCGAAAATCGGAGTCCGTATGAGCAAGATATGGCCTCGCGAAGTTTCACGAAAAATTCCCAAATTAAAGTATACTTAATTAAGTGAAATGGGTTGCGCAGAGAAATATATATATATTGATATATATATATATATATATATAATTGAAAATTTAATAAATAAATATGCAAAAATGCTCAAAACAGCGAATTGGGAGAGGGGAATAACCGAACCGGCCGATTTTGGAGGTCGACCCGAGCCCGCTGGGTCGACTAGGGGTTAATCCAGGGTGTTTGGCTGTCAACCCGTGGGCCGATTCGCTCAAATGCAGATTTTGCATTTGGATGGTTCTCATGGTTCATCTTTAATCTAAAGGCCCTAGATGGTTCCTACACTTGACTTCTTCCCCAAGACATGCTTTGATGGCTTGGATTGAATCTAGGTTTAATCCTATAGCCTAAAACACTTGCCTAATCTATAAATAAGACCCTAACCTATCCTAAACCCTCATTATTCACTCATGTAACTAAACTATGGCAAAATTTCTACTCTCATGGCCTCCACTCAACTACCCTAGCCTCCACTTCATTTCTATGAAAGGTTTCATGATCATGAGAGTGTTAGAGAGTCCCTATGTTAGTATGAGAGCTTCTCAAGTTGATTTCAAGGCAAAAGCTATGATCTTTGTTCATAAAGATGGTGTTTTTAGTGATTTGGTGCATCCAACTTTGGGTTTTTGGGTGATGGCATCCATAGGCTTCATCATAAGCTTTGGTTTAATCGATTTAGGCCTTCATAGCAAGGTAAGCCCTTCCCTACTCTTAGGTATTAACTATGAAGTTAAAAGTTCATGTTGAAAGTTTGGGTTTGATCATTGAGAATGATGCATGCTATCATGTTATGCAAGTTTATGAAGTCATTATCTTGATGTTATGAGCTAAAAGCCACAACCTTTATGTTGAAATGTTGCATTATGCAACATGAAAACCTTCATAATCATTATGTCAACTTGCATATGAAGTCATAACCCTTATATGATGATATATGCGAGTTACTAGTCATCATTCCATGTCTTTTGTCACCATGATTCGCTTATGTACCAAGTTTGGGTTTATGCATGTTTTTGTGAGGCTTAAGAATGTAACATGCAAGCTAATGACCACATTTGTGCCTCATTCGCCACCATGATTAACTTGTGGCTTAATATCCATTTTTGTTATGCCTTTGCCAAGTCTCTTCTTTTAATCCATTACGTGGTTGCGAACGTACATGCGAGTTTAAAAAGCTTTGGGTTCACATTATGGGAAAACATAATGACATGAATATGACTTGGGTAAATGGGTATAAACATGACAACATGTAACGTCAAATATGACATGTGTTTATACTTGAAAACATAACTTGAAATGTAACATGGAAGTTGGCATGTAAGTATGCATAAAAACATAAGCTTGGGAATTTACCTATTAAGTTAGGTCTACCCATTGGGAATTTACCTATTAAGTTAGGTCTACCCAATTGCTTGAAAACTTGACTATGAACATGACACTAGGCTAAACATGAAAGTGGCCAACTCGAGGTTGGGTTGAGTTTGCAACGTAAAACTACCCGGAACCGACCGGCCTAACTAGTAGTTGCAAACAATAGGACTCAATGTGAGAAGTTGGTCATGTTGTGCTTGAACCCGAGGTTAGACCAAGTTGTGGTGTAAATCTACCCGGACCCGCCCGGCTTAACTAGTAACCACAACAAAGTCTAATGTGAGAGGTTGGGGTGCATTAAATAATTAATGCCACATAATAGGGTTAAGTTAATTTGATTAATGAGGCTTAACCAAATATGACATGGACAAATGGGTTAAGTAATTTGATTAGGCTAATGATACTTAACAAAACATGACAGGGTTGGGTAGGTTAAGTAACTTGATTTGCCTAACGACACTTGACCATTTTTATACGACGAGGGGACGGGATTAAGTTAACCAACACTTAATCAATCCAACGCGATAACTTGATAAGGTTAAGTAAATTTTCTTAGTAACACTTAACCGTTTAATACCGTTAATGGATGGGGTTAAGTCAACTCAGGCCTAACTAATCTAAACATGGTAATTTGACGGGGTTAAGTTAATTTACACTTAACTAATCCAACTCGTTAGTTTGATGTGGTTAAGTGACCTATACTTAACCAATCTAACGTGAAAACATGATAAGGCTAAGTCACGAATCACTTGAATACGCTTGACCGATTTGACTCGGTAATTTGACAAGGTCAAGTTAATTTATATAATTAACCAATCTAAAATGATAATTAGACGAGGTTAAGTTATGGATTGCTTAATATACTTAGCCAACTTGACACATGGTTTGTAGGGTTAAGTCTTGGACTTGGATACTTAGCCAATTTTGACATGGTTTGTAGACGGGCTAAGTTATGAACTTAAGTGACACTTAACCCATTAGATAAACCCTAATTCGGAGGATTAGGTAAATAACCATAGTTAACAAGGATTATGGAAATAAGGCTAAGTGGTAAACCTTAGTTAAGGGAAACTAAGTAATAATTCTTAGTCAAGGAAATTTGGACCATTTCTTAGATAGATTAGTAACCCGATACGTTAGGTCAACGTTTAAGTATGCGTGTAGGAGCAGGCTATCTGATTTAGATAAAGGCTCCAACGAACTGGGTAACGAAGCAGCGGCTTCGGGGAACGTGAGGATATTCTTGGGATCCCTCTGTGAGCTGCCAGGTCAATATACTAGGCTCACGAGAGGTTGAGGTCTGTGGTAGAAGAACCAAGAATATGCCTTGGTTGCTATGCGAGCGACCTAAAGACTGGGGTGGATAGCAGTGAGTCGACGAATACATAACGTGCCCGAGATAGCAAGTTCGTCGATCATCTACCATCTTGAGTCAAGCGTGTACGTACGGAAAGGCAGGGAACACCCAACAGACCATAATTGCTATCTAATTATGGGTGAGGTAGGCCGTAGGATGTGGGCTGGCCGGAGTGTAGTTCTCATGCAAGATTTTCTCTTGTGTTGCCTTTCGCTAGTTGAGGGAGGGGTCTCGTGGGACCATAGCCACGTGTAGAAAAGCAGACCTTAGCATCTGCATCGGCAGATAAATTGAAAGCTCCCGACCGAGTCCTGTACTTCTTGATTAGCCCTGTGACAGGACTCGGGTAGCACATAGTGATACATGTGCATACAGTCATAGAAAAACGATTGACGATGAATGCATGGGAAAAAGGGCGTGGTTGAGGGTTAGCGTAATCCCTAGTATCCCTAGGTGGTTGAACCCAAACCGAAATACGAAAACGTGAGATAGGTAAGCATAATCCCTAGCGGTCCTAGGTGGCATAAATCCTAAGTGGACGCGCGTTAGTTCATGGTAAGGAAACACAACTAGATCAAGGGTTGCAGTCCAAAACAACTTCAAGGATAAAAACGTTTACATGGGAAAGCCCGTATGGCCTACGGCAAGGGACTGAACTAATACATGGAAAGAAACATACGAGTTGGGAAAACCTACATATGCTATATATTAGGTTGACATGGACCATTACATGACGTTGGGCAAGGGACATTCATGGTTAACACATGACGCGGGTTGGGATACTAGTACGAGAGGTGCAGAGCAAATATACATGTTAGAACCAGGAGAGATATACATGATAGAAACCGGGGGATGTTATACAGGATAGATACCTTGGGATATTATACTGGATAGAAACCTGACGATGTGATGCCTTGTTCTATCTTGACATCGTAATTTATCATGACACCTTAGTTTACTTGAGTTCAGTAGTTCATCCTGTTATTTTGATTTAGCTTATCTATCTTGTCATCATGCTTATGTTCATCTCAGTTTCTCATGGCAGTTAACTTTACTAGTTTTTATACTAATGGTAGATAGGGCTTACTCAGTCTTTTTGACTGACCCGTTTTGTTTCGCCTCTTTTCTTCCGTTTCCCCCCCCAGGTTACAGGGAGGAAATACTGTTGTTTAGTTTGGACTTCTTCTGCTTGAAGGTCATCATGGATGGCTTGGACTTTTCTTGGCTATGGCTACTTTACTGCTTTTTCTTGGGGAATAATTTATGAAAAAGTCTTTATGCTTCTTTATTATTGCAAGGCAGGTTTTGATGTACTCTGATGTAAAAGGCTTTAGACCTTAATTATTAATGTTTATGAAAGTTCAATTTTACTTCCGCTATTTTATATGTTCTGTCTTGTGATATTTCTGTGCATGTTTACCAATAATGCCCCTCTAAAGCTAGTGCATTCCTTTGCGAGTGACCCTAGCGGAAGCGGGGTGTTACGGCTTGATTTCGTATCTTCTCTGCTATGGCTATATTTTTGGGGATTATGCTCATTTTATGTATTATTGTACTCTGATGATGATTTTTGTACAAGGCAGAAGTTTTATGTTTTCATTATTCTAGACTTATTATGTAATTGGGTTTGAACCATGAAGCTTTCCTATTAAATAAAGTTTAATTTCCGCTGTTATTTTATATCTGTCTTGTAATGTTTCTGTTTACCTATAATGCTTCACGAAACTTAATGCATTCTGTTAAAGAGTGACATTAACGGACGTGGGGTGTCACGCCACAGAGACAATCACAGACACAAAATCAAACACAAACACAAATATAAACAAAAGTAAAGTGCAGAAAAGGAAAGAACACACCGGATTTTATACTGGTTCGGATTGCCCCTACGTCCAGTCTCACGCAACGCTAGATTGCACAGAGTTTCATTACTATATCAATAGGTAATTACAACCTCCTTGATTTTACGGCTATAAGTGATACCACCGATTCCAACCTCCTTGATTTCACGGCTAAAAGGGATACCACCGATTACCCGTCCTTGATTTTACGGCTACAAGGGATAACACCGATTACCCGTCCTTGATTTTACGTCTACAAGGGATATCATCGATTACTTACACAACCCAAACGATTACAAACAGCCCTATAACTCTTCAATAGTACTTGATTCAGAGAGTAATGAGTAGAGAGTGTAGAGAGAAGAAGATTAGTGAAAACAGTATTGAATTCGGCAGAGTATATGTGCAGAAATCATAAAAATTATAAAGAATAATAGTGTAATGAAAGAAAGTGAAGATGGAGAAGAAGAAGTAATAAAAAATTCAAAATCAGCCCCTTTTTATAGTGTGTGAAAGGTTGCAACGTATCAGAATCGTCACAAATAATGAAAAGACACATCCTTTCAATTTTGTAAAAATGACAGTTATATGCCGACATGTATATATATGTATGTCGACATATATATGTACAAAATTTAAATTTGAACATTTTTCAAGTGTTTTGATATAAATATAATTTTGGAAATTCTTGAATTTAAATTGTGCTATAAATAACTATTATAAAGTAGAAAATCATATGAAAACATAAATATACACTATACAAACATACTTATAAAATTATAGAGTTTAAAACTATATAAATATATAAAACTTATAAAGTATAAACTTATAAATCTTAAGTATAAAAACAAATAAAAATAGAAAATAAAATAGAGAAGAAAGAGATTGAAGATAGAATTTGAAAACAGAATTTGAAAATCATAATTTGAATTTGAACCTGGAGTGCTATTCACAGTCTTACATAATCTAGACTCTATAATTATATTTGTCTTGAACCCTTGAAATCTTGAATACTCATGAGTCTTGAAACATCTCTGAATTCTGAATCTCTAACATCTTTAAACTGTACAGTCTTTAGTAATAATTCCCGTATATAAATCCTGCATGTGTGTGTGTGTGTATCCTAAACAGAAGTGTTAGTGTATATTTTATAATCAATTAATATCGAAATTAGGTTGTTGTCATCAAAACTTCATTCTCCAAAACATACCAATCCATATTTAGAGCATTCAAGGATGTTGTCTTGAAGAGCTCGTTCAACCGTCATTTTATGGTATTGTCTGTACTTGACATCTGGACCTTCAGATCATCACTCTATGCTGCTTGCCTCAATGATCGTCGAGTCTAACATATCCAGTCAGTCTAAATATATCTGGATCAAAATATCCGATAACACTTGCCCTCAAAGTACTACTTGGTTCAAACATTAAGTGCTTTGAATCGATACAACTTATGATTGCCGAGAATGATTCCACTTCTCTTTCTAAAGGATCACTATCTTTCTGCTGAGTTCCCTTTGTAAAGATTCGTACCTCCTGCGATTTATAGCAACATTTGTTTTGATATTCCATAGTATAAATATCAGATTGTAGTTTACTGGTAATTATTTACGCTTGGTTTCATTGGGCTCATTAGTCGAGTCAGTGGACCTCGATTATCTAAACT
This sequence comes from Allium sativum, assembly GCA_030737875.1. Taxonomy (NCBI): domain Eukaryota; kingdom Viridiplantae; phylum Streptophyta; class Magnoliopsida; order Asparagales; family Amaryllidaceae; genus Allium; species Allium sativum. The sequence goes on from CM060926.1 coordinate 1,023,975,353, forward strand.
GGTTCTCTCTCAATAGTCCTTAGATAATAATTCAATTTCCGTTGAATCAAGAAATGAACGTCAAGTGTAACACATGTTCGTACATTCACATATACACTTCGACCATAGGCTTGTAAATACTTTCTAAATATAAGCATGTCGATGCCAAATTTTTACCAATTCTTGCGTAGGTGCACATGTATATGTATATTCATATATATTTTTAGCACTGGATAGGGTTATGTACTGATCCCTTAGGCAATGGGATCAAGACCGATCCCTTTTTGTACCCATACTTAGCCATTTGGGCTTGAGAGGATCCAGGTCGTGTGTGTTTGTGTGTGTATATATATATATAAATCTTATAACTTACTGGTAAAAAATTAAACATCAATGGTGACTCAGGTCAATAAAGCGGGAACAGTTAATATCGATAGCCGCTTCTTTGCGCTTCCAAGCTTAGAATATCTGAATTTAAAGAGAACATTATAAATTTGGACCTGTTTTGAAGATTTATAACAAAAATAGATTAGTTTTCAAACTTATTACAAAAATAGATCACATTTCCCTCATGAATAACACTGGCGACATCTAGGATGATGCCAGTTTTTTCTGTTTTTTCTTTCATTGGCTTCATCTGAGATGAAGTCAATGTAAAAAATAAATCATATTCTTGGCAGCATTTCGGATGCCTCCAATATGATTTATTTTTTTCCATTGGCTCCATCTCAGATGGGTCCAATGAAAACAACAAGAAAAAAGTCGGTAGCATCGGAGATGCAACCAGTGTTATAATCCGCGGCATTTTAGATGCCGTCAATAAATTGATTTTTTTTTATATTGGCTCCCAATGAAAAAAAAGTTGATGGCGTCCGAGATGTCGACAGTGATACATAATAAAAAGTGATCAATTTTATACTTAGTTTGATAATTGATTTGTTATAAGTCTTCAAAATTTAAAATTTTCTCAAATTAAATGCTTATCAACCGCCACTTTTTAAGAATATCTAAATTAACTACCACCTATCACATGCATTTTCCAGAGACTGCTCCAAATTCTTCCCCCAAAAATAAAAAATGACAGCTTACAAAAAGTGTTATGAAACATGGCAAATTCAAAGATAATATGGAACATTCTTGGGGCACTATTGCAACAACAACCTAAAACTTGAATATGCCGCATGGAACAACAAAGCATAACTGTATAAGAATCATTTTGAATAGAGAGTTAGACAGTAAGAAAAAAAATCAGCCAATGTTCATTCAAAGTGTTATGCTTAATAATTTTTATAGGTCTAATTGGCTAAACACAATGCAGAAAGATTTTGATATTGCAAAAGAGTTCAATATGCCAAAGTAACAAGATTTGGCGTCCCTCCTCTAACTGCAAACATAAAATACATGAGAAGTATGAAATGGACAAGTTTAGGTAACTTTTTTTCCTTCAATTGATCTTATTACAGAAATAGTCATAAATTGTCAATAGTACACTACAAGTCCCTTACATGAATTTAGATATGGGAATTGGCAAGTGCATCAAAAGATTTGAATATATGTGCATTATGACCTTTCTGACTTCCAGTTTAATTTATGTGAAACCATTGGTTTTCTCTCTATCCACACATGGGTAGGTTTATGTTAGGGATTACGGAATGGATCGTTAAGGCAAAACAAACACTAAAGGGGGGGGTGAATAGTGTTTTGAGAATTTAAACAAAATATAAAACTTATGTAAACTACTATATGAATCAAACACCACAGAAATAATCACAGACACAGAATCAAACACAAAGATAAACAAAAATAAAGTGCAGAAAAGGAAAGAACACACCGGGTTTTATACTGGTTCGAAATTGCTCCTACGTCCAGTCCCACGCAACGCTGGATTGCGCAGCGTTTTATCACTATATCAATATCCAATTACAATCGTCCTTGATTTCACGACTACAAGGGATACCACCGATTCCACACACACTTGATCAAATACATCCTCCTTGATTTCACGGCTACAAGGGATACTACCGATTACTCGTCCTTGATTTCACGGCTACAAGGGATACCACCGATTACTTACATGCCCCAAACAATTACAAACAACCCTATAACTCTTCAATAGCACTTGATTCAGAGAGTAATGAGTAGAGAGTAAGAAGAGAAGAAGTTTAATGAAAATAGAATTGAATTCGACAGAGTATAAATGTAGAAATCATAAACATAAGAAGATATAATGATGTAAAGAAAGGGAATGAAGATGGAGAAGAAGAATGATAATAAAATTCGAAATCAGCCCCTATTTATAACATTTGAAAGGTTGCAACGTTTCTGAACCGTCACAATAGTGAAAAGACACTTCCTTTAAATTTTGAAAAAACGACAGTTTTATGTCCACTTAGGGCAAAATATATGTTGATATACTCTAGTTCAAAATTGATTTTTGAGCATTTTTCAAGTGTTTTGATATATATATATATATATATAAAAAATTCTGGAAATTCTTGAATTAAAACATAGTGTTATAAATGAATATTATAAAGTAGGAAATCATATGAAAACATACAAATAAACTATATAAACATATTTATAAAATTATAGAATTAAAACTATATAAATATAAAGTATATAAAAGTATAAATATATAAAACTTTTGAAACTTGAGTTAAAAATCAAAAATAAAGAAAAGAAAATAAAATAGAGAAGATAGAGATTTAAAGATAGAATTTGAAAATAGAATTTGAAATCATAAATTGAAAAACAGAATTGGAATTTGAATTTGAATTTGAACCTGGAGTGCTATTCAGAGTCTTACATAATCTAGACTCTATTACTATATTTGTCTTGAACTCTTGAATTAAATACTCATGTGTCTTGAATCATCTCTAAATTCTGAATCTTTAATATCTTTAAACTATACAGTCTTCAGTGATAATTCCAGTATATAAATCCTGCATATGTGTGTGTGTGTGTGTGTATTCTAGACAAAAGTGTTAGTATATATTTTATAATCAGTTATTATTGAAGTAAGGTTGTTGTCATCAAAACTCCATTCTCCAACAATCTCCCCCTTTTTGATGATGGCAACCTTAGTTTATAAATACCATACCTGTATTTACCTGTTGATGATGATCCTTTAAATACTCCCCCTGTCTATAAACTACGTCTATATTTTATAGTTTCTCCTCTTTAGCATTATCGAAAAGAAATTCTAAAACTACTCCCTCTAAATCGTATAACTATCTAAATAAAACCTATAAGTAACTAAGTAATTCCTAAATCAAAGTAGAATACTCCCCCTAAGTAATATTTTAATTTATAATTCTTATATACTCCCCCTTAATTCTTGCCTATATAACAAGGTAATAGAACATTTATGTTATAAAAAACATGAAATATATTTAATAATTGTTTTACAAACGTTATTATATGTATATATTATACATCGAAAAGGAACAGAAATATACAACAAGAATCGAAAAGGAGACTTGTGTAGGGCAATTTGGATAATGAAGACAAAATTCTCCATTTCTTTCAATCATATTTCCGTTATGATCGTATAGGACTTCACCCACACAAATAAATTGATCCTCTTCATTTGAAACTTCTTGTTACTCTTCCTCGGGTTCCTCTTCCTCCATTATCTCCTCTTCCTCTTCTTCCGGTTTCTCCTCTTCTTCCATAGGTTCATTATCATCTTAGATGATAATTTAACTACTTATCCATTATGAACTTAAGGAGGCATCTTATCACTTTTCCTTGCCTATTTTGTTCTTGGCTCATCCTTAATTGAAGTACTTGTATTTCAACCATCATTTGCAGAGTATACTCCATCTTTTCTTCAATTTTGATGACATGAGAGAGCGTAGATCGTTGAAAAGGACCTTCGGATGGTCCAACAGACAAATTGGGATTAATTTTGGTGTTTAAATTAGTGGAGGTCATTGTTTATTTTAGTTTAGAATTTTTACAGAAGAGAGAGATGAAAATGAAGAAGAAAGGCCGAAATAGTAAGTTTAAATAATTAATATAACTAACTTTTGGTGGGAATTAATTTTAAAATCTGGCAGTTATTTGCCGACATATACATAAATGTATGTCGACATAGTTGTTTTTAAATTTTATTTTTCTGATTTTTTTATGTTATTTATATATATTAGTATTTTTAATTATTCTAACTCACTTAATGAACATATGCCTAATTCTCTTCTAAATTTGGTAAATGTTGCTTCGTTTAATGGTTTTGTTAATATATCTGCTATTTGTTCATCTATTTCTATAAATTTGAGTGAAATTTTCTCTTTACTTACGTTATCTCTTAGAAAATGATGTCTTATATCGATTTGTTTAGTTCTTGAATGATGAGTTGGATTTTTAGAAATATTTATAACACTCGTATTATCGCAGTATATCGGTGATTTATTTATATTTAATCCAAAATCATTTAGTGTTTGTTGAAATTATATTACTTGTGAACAAGCCAAAGCAGCAGAGATATATTCTGCTTCAGTTGTTGTAACAACCCGAATTTTAATAACGTGTTAAGACAAAAATCGAGGCAGAATTAAATTTTTGAATAAGAATCAAGCGAAACGGGTTGCGCCGTTGTGTTCGCCTCGGAATTCTGGTTGGAAACGAGTCCGAAATTTCGTAAATCGGAGTCCGTATGATCGAGATATGGCCTCTAGAAGTTTCACGAAAAATCAGAAAACGAAAACAGACTTTCAAAATTCGAATTTAGCCCCAAACGGACTGGGCGGGAAAATTTCCCGCCCAGCACCAGGTCGACTGGGGAGTCGACCCCCCAGGGACCAGGTCGACTGCCCAGTCGACCTGGGAGTCGACCTGGGAGTCGACTTCCCTGGTCAGACCAGGGCGGCCTGGGTGCACCTGCATAGTCTTTTGGCTCTGGTTTGGGGGCCTGTGACGATTTTGACGGTTCAGATCTAAACTAGGGTTAATCTAAGGGCCTAAACTAGTCCTAACTTCTATAAAAACACCCTAAGACCTAACCTAAATCACTAAAAATCATTCTAGCAACAAAGTGCTGCCCAAATCTCTCTTGATCATGGCCTCCATCTCCAACTTCAAGGGCTTGAGCATTCAAACTAGATCCATGTCAAAGGAGCAAGCTTTCTACATCAAATCAAGGAAGTAGAGCATCATCTCAACACCGTTCTACGACAAATGCTTGCTCATAAATCTCTAGCCACGCTTTGTAAGTTCTAGCTACTTTTAGATCTAAACGGTAGTTCTAATGTTGACATGGAATAAAATGAGATGAAACCTAAGTATGCTAGTCTATGTGAATCTAATCTTGCCTCTCTCTTGAACCTATGACTTTGGGCTATTTCTTAGTGATTAAATCATGCCACTCATGTTGTGTTTAACCTAGTTTATCATGCAAGATTGAATCTTTACTTGTGGAATGTTGGCATGAACCCTTAAAACAATTTGACTTGTGGAACATTCATATGAACTTGACTTGGGGGCTTATGCATGTAAAAGAACCTAAACCCCTCATGACCATTTACATGCCTATGATGATGCTATCATACATGTTTGAGGAAAATCCCTTTTATGCTATCATACATATTTGAGGCCAATCCCTTTATGCTATTATACATGTTTGAGGCAAATCCCTTATGCTATCATACATATTTGAGGCCAATCCCTTTATGCTATCATACATATTTGTGGCCAATATGTTGTCATATGATTCCTACTATGTTGACTTGCTTTCACTTGCGTTAGGAATACGCCTTGGGTAGTTTAGGAAAACGTGAGATGGGCTATGAAATTTAACATGAATTAAGTAATGGGACAATGGGCATAAGTGTAAAACGTGGACTTTGTCATAGCCTAAATTTGACATGAACATGATAAGTAGGAAAACATGAAAGTGGCCAACTCGAGGTTGGGTTGAGTTTGTAGCATAAATCTTCCCGGAACCGCCCGGCAAATCCAGTAGCTACAGACAATAGGACCCAATGTGAGAAGTTGGTCATATCGCGCTCAAAACCCGAGGTTAGACTAGGTTGTGGTGTAAAGCTGCCCGGACCCGCCCGGCGTAACCAGTAACCACAACAAAGTCTAATGTGAGAGGTTGGGGTGCATTAATTTACTTAATGCCACACGATAAGGTTAAGTTAGTTTGACTAAGGGCACTTAACCGATATGACATGAATGGGTAGGTTAAGTAAGATCGGACTTGATTACTTAAAGACACTTAACCATATAACATGATTAGCGGATGAGTTAGTTTAACCTAAATGGGTTGATAACACCCGACTGGGATAACGCGATGCGTGGTAGAGTTAAGTAAACCCATAAGAATGATACTTAACCATTATAAATACGACTAGTGGATGGGGTTAAGTTAACCTACACTTAACCAATCCGACTCGGTAATTTGATGGGGTTAAGTTAACTTACACTTAACCAATCCGACTTGATGATTTGATAGGGTTAAGTCACAAACCTCTTAAATATACTTAACCAATCCGACTCGATAATTTAATGGGGTTAAGTTAACCTACACTTAACCAATTTTACTCGGTAATTTGATAGGGTTAAGTTAACCTATACTTAACCAATCTGACGCAGTAAATTTGATAGGGTTAAGTTAACCTATACTTAACCTATCTGACACGATAACCTAGGGTTAAGTCATGAACTTCTTGATATACTTAATCAACTTGATACATGGTTTGTAGGGCTAAGCCTTGAACTTAAATACTTAGCCAAATTTTGACATGATTCGTAGGCGGGGTAAGTCATGAATTCGAATGACAACACTTAACCCATTAGACAAAACCCTAGTTCAGGGGACTAGGTGGAAAATCGTAGTTAACAAGGATAATGGGAAGGGAAGCTAAGTGATAAACCTTAGTTAAGGATAACTAAGTAATAATTCTTAGTCAAGAGAATTGGACCAGTTCACAAATAGATGAGTAACCTGATACGGTAGGTCATCGTATAAAACGAACACACAAGGAGGAGCGAATGTTTATCTGACTTAGATAAAGGCTCCAGCGAACTGGGTGACGAAGCGGTAGCTTCAGGGGACGTGAGGGTACTCTTGGTATCCCTCTGTGAGGTTGCAGATGATCCTCCTGGGCTCACAGAGGTTAAGGTCTGCGATAAAAGAACCAAGGGTATGCCTTGGTTGCTGTGTGAGCAACCTAAAAACTGGGGTGGATTAGCGTGGAGTCGGCAATATCTAGTTTAGCCCTATGATAGCACGTCGTCGACTACCTACCATCTTTAGTCAATCGTGTACGTATGCGGAAAGGCAGAGAACTCCCAACATACCATATACTTGCTATCTAGTTATGGGTGAGGTTGGCCAATAGGAAAGTGGGGGCATGGATGGCCGGAGTATAGTTCTCGTGCATGATTTTCTTGGATTGCCTTTCAGTAGTTGAGGGAGGGGTCACGTGGGACCATAACCACCGGTAGAAAAACAGACCTTAATATCTGCATCGGCAGGTAACCTAAAGCTCCCGAACGAGTCCTGTATTTTTTGATTAGCCCTGGCATGGGACTCGGTTTGCACATTGAGATACATGTACATCTAGACATGGAAAAACGATTCACGATACATACGTGGGAAAAAGGGCGTGGTTGACAGGTAGTGTAATCCCTAGCGGTCCTAGGTGGCTAAAACCCAAACCGCGTTACGCAAACGTTTAGTAGGTAGCGTAATCCCTAGTGGTCCTAGGTGGCATAAATCCTAGCCGAACATTCAAGAATTCATGGTAAGAAAATACAGCTAGATCAAGGGTGACAGTCTAAAACGATTTCAAGGATAATGGAACTACGTTGAAGTAGTATAGAACTACGTGTGGAAGCCCGTAGGATTTACTGCAAAGGACTAAACATATACATGGAAAGAAACATATGAGTTGCGAAAACCTACATTAGGTTGACATGGACCATTTCATGACATTGGGCAAGGGACATTTTGTAGCTAATACATGACACGGGTTGGGATACTAGTACGGAAGGTGCAGGGCAAATATACTTGATAGAACCTTGGGGTGTATTACTCGATGGAACCTTGGGATTGTTATACTCGATAGAACCTTGGGATTGTTATACTCGATAGAACCTTGGGATGTTATACTTGATGCGTAGTGACCGTAGTTTATCTCTATATAGTAGTTCATCCTGTTACCTTAGTTTACCTTGTCTATCTTGTCATCATCCTTATGTTTACTTTCAGTTTATGCATGTCATGTTACCTTTACCTGTTTTTATGCTGGAAGTAGATAGAACTTACCAGTCTTTATGACTGACCCCGTTTCTTTCGCCTCTTTGTCTTCCGTTTCCCCCCCTCCAGGTTTTCAGGGAGGAAATACTGTTATTTAGCTCGGACTTCTTCTGCTTCAAGGTCATCATGTATGGCTTGGAATTTTTCTTGGCTATGGCTGCTTTACTGTTTTACTTGGGGAATATTTTATGACCGTGGTTCTATGCTTCTCTAACTATTGCAAGACAGGTTTCTAATGTAATGGCTTTTAAAGGCATTTTGATGTAAAAGGCTTTAGACCTTATAATTTTATGAGGTAATGAAATTTGGTTTTTCTTCCGCTGTTTTATATGTTCTGTCTTGTAATATTTCTGTGCATGTTTACCTTGACAACGCCCCTCCAAAGCTAGTGCATTCTTGTGAGTGACTCTGGCGGAGGTGGGGTGTTACATTTGGTATCAGAGCAGAAGGTTACCAGATTGGGCAAAAGTTTTAAAACCTTCTGAAAACTATTTGAAAACCGTTTACAAAGAAGCATTTTTCAAGGAAAGTTTTATTTTTAAAGGCTATTCCCCAAAGGCCATTAGCATTGTCCTTTGCTTCCTTGAATCTCTTTTCCTTTCTTTCCTCCACCTGTAGTCACAGTGGTTTGAACTGCGACTAATCCTTTTCTAACTACATCAGTGTTTTCGGTACGGTGGAGGCAGTTCTCGAGAGACTTGTTACCGCGTTATAAGAAAGGATAGTAAGAACAAGGATAAAGGATACAAGCTTAAGGACAAGCAACTTGTTGGTATGGCTCAATCCACAAAGGAGGAAAAGGGTGAATGATAAAACCCATGACAAGAGAGAGTATCTCTAGTAGGGTAAAAAGGGAACGATAGTCAAGTATTATGAGACGAGGACAAGATCATCGAGAGGGCAATTGTATGCTCACACTGTTAGCGTACCTAAGAAGGATGGTAACGTTTCTATGAAAGGTTTAGCTTTTCTTCTCTATCATCCCGTCAGGACTTTGCTTTAATCACCGCCTCATTTAAGTCTGCTTCGATAGTTGAGTCTCTGCACCTTCGTACTAGCATAGTAGAGGATCCCATTTTTGTCTCAAATATTATTGAGGAATCGGTCCATTTATTCATGACTTGTTTGGATTTGAGGACGTTTATGACTTTTGGGAATAATGCTTATGCTTTTAAGCTATGGGTTGAATTCTAGGAATGGAGTGGTTATCCAGTAAGGGTGCCATTCTCGGTTCTGAAAGGAGGGTAGTTAGGCTCTTGACTTGCCTCGGTAATATCCTCGAAGTCTCATGTAATCTTTAGGGTTCTGTCATGATTGGTTACCTAGAATCTCTTGATGCATTTGTTGGTAATCCGTTCGAGTAGAGTTCGCCACTAAGGCGGATGGTTCATTTCGCTTGTGCATGAGTTATGGAAATCACTCTAGTAAGTACACTTGGTTCATGGTTGGCATCTGTTTGCTTTCAAGAGATAAGTTCTTCTGCGTGGAATGCCGTAGAGCGAGTAAGTGAGATCCATAATTCACTAGTGAATTTTGGAGAACTTACATGAAACCATGAGTGCATGGATATGGTTGAGCCAAGTATACTAGAGGGCGAATAAGTAAAAGTGGAACGAGAGGCGACAATGAAGTGAGTTCCAGCTCATATTTGGAAATAGGAGTTAAGAGGCCACGAAATCATGAAGTTAAAGATGGTCAAAGCACAATGGAATTAAGCTCAAGGAAATGCAACTTAGAAGATTGAAGACAAGATACGCGCATCATATCTCTTTAAGAGTATATTCTTGATCCCTGTTTTCCTGTAGAGCTTACCCGCATGCTATCTTTTATGCATATCCTCTCGGTCCTATTCTCAATCTTATTTCTGTTGCAAACTCCATAGGGGGTATGACTCATCAGTTAATAATACATGTCAAGGTTTGAAGGTGTCCGTTAGGTTGACTAAACCTTTTGGGCTTTATAGGATATGGGTTGGGTTTAGATAGGGATTTCTTGTAATCCAAAAGGAGTTTATCTGGCTTATCTTCTCGGTCCTATCTTGAGGACCTTAGGTAGAACCCTGTGGATGTAAACATGTATTTGAAAACATGTTATGATTGATATGGTTGCAAGTGATTGCTCGTGGATGCGCGAATACACACTAGGCACTAGATCGGCTCAGTCACATTTCATATTTCATATGTATACGTGTTTATACTTGTTTATGGATGAATTTGAATGTGTTATCATGTGAATATTGCATATGGATGAATGGTTGTGCACACATATAGTGTTTATATGACTAGGACTATTTGCATACACGTGGATTCATGGCACTAAATATATTTTGCATTTAGAAGATCAATCAGGCCTGATCATTTGCATTAGATAAGGAACATATACACACACTTTCTACATATGTTCATACAGCATTAGAAATCTCTTAAGGACAATGTTTTCCTGTGGATGATGCTTTGAATAGATGGATGATTGGATGGTAGGACACATCCTCCCTAACTTAGAGATTTCGGGGACGAAATCCTTAAAGGAGGGGAGAATGTAACAACCCGAATTTTAATAACGTGTTAAGACAAAAATCAAGGCAATATTAAATTTTTGAATAAGAATCAAGCGAAACAGGTTGCGCCTTTGCGTTCGTCTCGGAATTCTGGTTGGAAACGAGTCCGAAATTTCGTAAATCGGAGTCCGTATGACCGAGATATGGCCTCTAGAAGTTTCACGAAAAATCAAAAAACGAAAACAGACTTTCAAAATTCGAATTTAGCCCCAAACGGACTGGGCGGGAAAATTTCCCGCCCAGCCCCAGGTCGACTGGGGAGTTGACCCCCCAGGGACCAGGTCGACTGCCCAGTCGACCTGGGAGTCGACTTCCCTGGTCGGACCAGGTCGGCCTGGGTGCACCTGCATGGTCTTTTGGCTCTGGTTTGGGGGCCTGTGACGATTTTGACGGTTCAGATCAAAACTAGGGTTAATCTAAAGGCCTAAACTAGTCCTAACTTCTAAAAAAACACCCTAAGACCTAACCTAAATCACTAAAAATCATTCTAGCAACAAAGTGCTGCCCAAATCTCTCTTGATCATGGCCTCCATCTCCAACTTCAAGGGCTTGAGCATTCAAACTAGATCCATGTCAAAGGAGCAAGCTTTCTACATCAAATCAAGGAAGTAGAGCATCATCTCAACACCGTTCTACGACAAATGCTTGCTCATAAATCTCTAGCCACGCTTTGTAAGTTCTAGCTACTTTTAGATCTAAACGGTAGTTCTAATGTTGACATGGAATAAAATGAGATGAAACCTAAGTATGCTAGTATATGTGAATCTAGTCTTGCCTCTCTCTTGAACCTATGACTTTGGGCTATTTCTTAGTGATTAAATCATGCCACTCATGTTGTGTTTAACCTAGTTTATCATGCAAGATTGAATCTTTACTTGTGGAATGTTGGCATGAACCCTTAAAACAATTTGACTTGTGGAACATTCATATGAACCTGACTTGGGGGCTTATGCATGTAAAAGAACCTAAACCCCTCATGACCATTTACATGCCTATGATGATGCTATCATACATGTTTGAGGAAAATCCCTTTTATGCTATCATACATATTTGAGGCCAATCCCTTTACATGTTTGAGGCAAATCCCTTATGCTATCATACATATTTGAGGCCAATCCCTTTATGCTATCATACATATTTGTGGCCAATATGTTGTCATATGATTCCTACTATGTTGACTCGCTTTCACTTGCGTTGGGAATACTCCTTGGGTAGTTTAGGAAAACGTGAGATGCGCTATGAAATTTAACATGAATTAAGTAATGGGACAATGGGCATAACTGTAAAATGTGGACTTTGTCGTAGCCTAAATTTGACATGAACATGATAAGTAGGAAAACATGAAAGTGGCCAACTCGAGGTTGAGTTGAGTTTGTAGCATAAATTTGGCCGGAACCGCCCGACAAATCCAGTATCTACAAACAAAAGGACCCAATGTGAGAAGTTGGTCATATCGCGCTCAAAACCCGAGGTTAGACTAGGTTGTGGTGTAAAGCTGCCCGGACCCGCCCGGCGTAACCAGTAACCACAACAAAGTCTAATGTGAGAGGTTGGGGTGCATTAATTTACTTAATGCCACACGATAAGGTTAAGTTAGTTTGACTAAGGGCACTTAACCGATATGACATGAATGGGTAGGTTAAGTAAGACCAGACTTGATTACTTAAAGACACTTAACCATATAACATGATTAGCGGATGGGTTAGTTTAACCTAAATGGGTTGATAACACCCGACTGGGATAACGCGATGCATGGTAGAGTTAACTAAACCCACAAGAATGATACTTAACCATTATAAATACGACTAGTGGATGGGGTTAAGTTAACCTACACTTAACCAATCCGACTCGGTAATTTGATGGGGTTAAGTTAACTTACACTTAACCAATCCGACTTGATGATTTGATAGGGTTAAGTCACGAACCTCTTAAATATACTTAACCAATCCGACTCGATAATTTAATGGGGTTAAGTTAACCTACACTTAACCAATTTTACTCGGTAATTTGATAGGGTTAAGTTAACCTATACTTAACCAATCTGACGCGGTAAATTTGATAGGGTTAAGTTAACCTATACTTAACCTATCTGACACGATAACCTAGGGTTAAGTCATGAACTTCTTGATATACTTAACCAACTTGATACATGGTTTGTAGGGCTAAGCCTTGAACTTAAATACTTAGCCAAATTTTGATATGATTCGTAGGCGGGGTAAGTCATGAATTCGAATGACAACACTTAACCCATTAGACAAAACCCTAGTTCAGGGGACTAGGTGGAAAATCGTAGTTAACAAGGATAACGGGAAGGGAAACTAAGCGATAAACCTTAGTTAAGGATAACTAAGTAATAATTCTTAGTCAAGAGAATTGGACCAGTGCACAAATAGATGAGTAACCTGATACGGTAGGTCATCGTATAAAACGAACACACGAGGAGGAGCGGATGTTTATCTGACTTAGATAAAGGCTCCAGCGAACTGGGTGACGAAGCGGTAGCTTCAAGGGACGTGAGGGTACTCTTGGTATCCCTCTGTGAGGTTGCAGATGATCCTCCTGGGCTCACAGAGGTTAAGGTCTGTGATAGAAGAACCAAGGGTATGCCTTGGTTGCTGTGCGAGCAACCTAAAGACTGGGGTGGATTAGCGTGGAGTCGGCGATATCTAGTTTAGCCCTGTGATAGCACGTCGTCGACTACCTACCATCTTTAGTCAATCGTGTACGTATGCGGAAAGGCAGAGAACTCCCAACAGACCATATACTTGCTATCTAGTTATGGGTGAGGTTGGCCAATAGGAAAGTGGGGGCATGGATGGCCGGAGTATAGTTCTCGTGCATGATTTTCTTGGATTGTCTTTCAGTAGTTGAGGGAGGGGTCACGTGGGACCATAACCACCGGTAGAAAAACAGACCTTAATATCTGCATCGGCAGGTAACCTAAAGCTCCCGACCGAGTCCTAAATTTCTTGATTAGCCCTGGCACGGGACTCGGATGGCACATTGAGATACATGTGCATCTAGACATGGAAAAACGATTCACGATACATACGTGGGAAAAAGGGCGTGGTTGACGGGTAGCGTAATCCCTAGCGGTCCTAGGTGGCTAAAACCCAAACCGAGTTACGAAAACGTTTAGTAGGTAGCGTAATCCTTAGTGGTCCTAGGTGGCATAAATCCTAGCCGAACATTCAAGAATTCATGGTAAGAAAATACAGCTAGATCAAGGGTGACAGTCCAAAAAGATTTCAAGGATAATGGAACTACGTTGAAGTAGTATAGAACTACGTGTGGAAGCCCGTAGGATTTACGGCAAAGGACTAAACATATACATGGAAAGAAACATACGAGTTGGGAAAACCTACATTAGGTTGACATGGACCATTTCATGACATTGGGCAAGGGACATTTTGTAGCTAACACATGACACGGGTTGGGATACTAGTACGGAAGGTGCAGGGCAAATATACTTGATAGAACCTTGGGGTGTATTCCTCGATGGAACCTTGGGATTGTTATACTCGATAGAACCTTGGGATGTTATACTTGATGCGTAGTGACCGTAGTTTTTCTCTATACAGTAGTTCATCCTGTTACCTTAGTTTACCTTGTCTATCTTGTCATCATCCTTATGTTTACTTTCAGTTTATGCATATCATGTTACCTTTACCTGTTTTTATGCTGGAAGTAGATAGAACTTACCAGTCTTTATGACTGACCCCGTTTCTTTCGCCTCTTTGTCTTCCGTTCCCTCCCCAGGTTTTCAGGGAGGAAATACTGTTATTTAGCTCGGACTTCTTCTGCTTCAAGGCATCATGTATGGCTTGGAATTTTTCTTGGCTATGGCTGCTTTACTGTTTTACTTGGGGAATATTTTATGACCGTGGTTCTATGCTTCTCTAACTATTGCAAGACAGGTTTCCAATGTAATGGCTTTTAAAGGCATTTTGATGTAAAAGGCTTTAGACCTTATAATTTTATGAGGTAATGAAATTTGGTTTTTCTTCCGCTGTTTTATATGTTCTGTCTTGTAATATTTCTGTGCATGTTTACCTTGACAACGCCCCTCCAAAGCTAGTGCATTCTCTTGTGAGTGACTTTAGCGGAGGTGGGGTGTTACAGTTGTTGACAAAGATACAGTATTTTGCTTTTTTACTAAACCACGAGACTAGTGAATGTCCTAAGAAGTGACATGTTCCACTAGTACTTTTACGATCGGATTTACATCCCGCATAGTCAGCGTTACAGTAAGAAACTAAGTCGAATGAATCATCCTTAGGTAAAATAATCCTAAGTCCGGTGTATGCTTTACATACCGTAGAATACGTTTTACGACTTTTAAATGTGTTTCCTTAGGTTGCGATTGATATCTTGCACAGAGACATACACTATGCATTATATCTGGTCTACTAGCAGTTATATATAATAATGATCCTATCATTCCTCTATATAGTTTTTGATCAACGTCTTTAGATGTATCATCTTTACTTAATGCTATATTAGTTGCCATAGGTGTTGGTCTCCTATTTTTTGTTGTTAGATTATATTTATTAATTAGATCTCTTGCATATTTTTCTTGATTAATAAATATTCCATTCTTTAATTGACGAATTTGTAATCCTAAAAAGAATGCTAGTTCTCCTATATGACTCATTTCGATTTCTTGGGTGATAATATTTGAAAATTCTTTATTCTCTTATCGTTTGTTGATCCAAAAATTATATCGTCAACATATATTTGTACTAACTGAATATCCTTATTATTTTTCTTAATGAACAAAGTATTATCTAATTTTTTTATTTTGAAATTTGATTGTAACAAATAATTTCTTAATCTATCATACCAAGCCCTAGGAGCCTGTTTTAATCCGTATAATGCTTTCTTTAACTTATATACGTGATTTGGTAATTTTTCATCCTTAAATAGAGGTGCTTGCTCTACATATACATCTTTTTTAACAAATCCATTTAAAAAAGCACTTTTGACATCCATTTGATATAATTTGAAATTATTATGGTTTGCAAAGGCTAGTAAAATTCTAATAGCTTCTAGTCTTGCTACGGGGGCAAAAGTTTCATCGTAATTTATTCCTTCTTCTTGAGTATAACCTTATGCTACTAGTCGTTCCTTATTTCTTACGACCTCGCCGTGTTCATTCATTTTATTTTTATAAACCCATTTGATTCCTATTATAGTCTTATCCTCTGGTCTAGGGACAAATTCCCATACATCATTCCTAGTAAACTGATTCAATTCTTCTTGCATAGCAAGTATCCATGAATCATCGAAAGATATTTCCTTTGGATTCTTAGGTTCAATAGTTGAAATAAATGCAGTATTACTCATATTATTTAACTGATTACGGGTTCTAACAACGGATTCAATATCTCCTAAGATATTTTCTACAGGATGGACTCTAAGTAATCTAATTCTTTTATTTTGTTGATTATCTTCATGATTTATTTCATTAATTTCATTTTCACATTCATCTTCATTGTTTTGAGTTATACTTTTATAGTTTTCGCCGAAAGGTACGTTTAAGGTTTCTTCTATGGTATTGGTTCGAGTATTGAAAACTATATATGTTTACTTCTTTCTGAATATCCAATAAATATTCCTTTATCGGATTTCGAGTCAAACTTGTCTAAATTGTCTTTAGTATTAAGTATAAAACACTTACTTCCAAAGATTTTAAAATATGATACTTTTGGCTTCTTATTATACAAAAGTTCATATGGGGTTATATGAGTTAAAGGTCTAATAGAAATTCTATTTATAATATAGCAAGCTGTTGCAACTACCTCAGCCAAAAATTTCTTGGTAAATTACTATCAGATAACATGGTTCTCGCACACTCTTGTATCGTCCTATTTTTATATTCAACTACTTCATTTTGTTGAGGGGTTCTCAGAATTTAAAAATTATGGGTTATTGCCTTTTTATTACAATATTTTTCAAAAAAATTGTTTTCGAATTCTCCCCCATGATCATTCATATTGTTTTGATTTTTAGTGATAATAAATTTTGAATTCTTTTAGAAAAAGTTTTAAATTGATCAAAAGCATCACTTTTATTTTTAAGAAGTAAAGTCCAAGTAAATCTAGAAAAATCGTCGACTATTACATAAACATATTTATTATGATTTATCGATTGAACTTGAGATGAACCAAATAAATCCATGAGAATTAACTCTAATGGTTTTGATGTATTAATTTCCTCTTTTGATTTAAATGAACTTCTGTCTAATTTTACGAATTGACAAGCGTCGCATAAGTTATTAACTTTAAATTTCATTTTGGGTAATCCTCTAATTGAATCTAGTTTAGAAATTCTAGAGTTGTGTTTGAAATTTATATGACCAAATCTCTTATGCTAAATCCGGGGGTCACTTGTATTGGCCATAAGACATAGGTTATCGCTAGAGATTTTCATACTCAATATATAGATATTTTCTTTCTATCTCTGTAACATCCCATAAATTTTACCAAGTTGATTTGGATTTTTAATATATGAATTTGGATTTTTTTTATATAATGTTGGATTTTCTGAATATATATTTGTTTTATAAGGTTTGAATATATGAATTTTTAAATTTTGAATAAAGTATCTTGTTTTATTTTATAAACTATGATTTGGTATAAGGAAAAATTTATTTTAAAAGTTTATAGTTAATTTATAAGATTTCATGTTTAAGTAATAATATTTTCTAATTTTTGATAATATTGATTTGTAAATGATTTTGTAATGGATAATTTATTTTATGATTTTTACAAGATCGATTAGTATATTTTTTTTTGGTAAATTATAATTGCCTTTATAAAAATTTATAAGGATTGATAGGTATTTATCTAAACCATTTGTTAGTATAAACTTTGGTAAATTATTTGATAAATAATATAGATAAATATTTTTGATAATGAAGTTTTAAAATATTAGTTAGTATAAATATCTTGTTAAAACCCTATGTAATAAAGAGTGGAAATTGTTACAAATATAAGTGTTGCAAAGATATTCTAAATATATATATATATATATATAAATTAATAAAATAAAATATAGTTCCTTTTTGTAAGGCATGCATTGGCTAATTATTTAAATGGAGCTTATGTGTCTTGATGCATGAGTTTTGTATGCCAAGTGTCTTAAATTTAACATAATAAGCAAAATTAAATAAATATAAAGCTCCCTTCACATTCACACTTCAGCCTTTATAAATTTTTCTCACGACATTCACCTTCTGTTCTTGTTCTTCCTTTTACAGTAAATGTAAATATATTTTCCCACATCACTCAAAAATCCATACCTCTCAAACCATTCAAGTTTAGCAGAGATGATTAATGCGAATATCGTCCGGATCATCATCGCCGATTTTTACAAATTGACGGATCGGAATTTCACTGATTAATGGAGAAGAAATCTCAGATTTTCTGTAAAAGGAAAAAATTTGTGTAGAAACTTCAAAAAATCTAATCTCTTAATCCGTAAAGAATTGAATCGTGCCGTCACCACCATTGCGATCAGCAAGGAAGGTAGTATTTTTCATGCGAAATTGAGTCGCTTCCGTGATGATGATTTGGAATGTTCAAATCTAGGGTTAAGGATTGTCGAAGGATCGAGCGACGATAGAAGGAACGGAGGATGGAGTGATGATGAGCGAAGAAAGGGCTTCGATGTGGTGTAGTTTGGTGGATTTTGGTGAGATTTTGTGTCGATGTTTGCAACAGGCGTACGGGTTTTTCTTTGAGCAGCAGCTCACGGCGTCGGGCACGGATTTTGAAGCAGGGTGTTGGAGCCTTGGCGTTGTGGTGCAGTCGAACGAGATGGCGAGGAGAAACATGCGGGTGCGTTTAGATTTGAGTTCGGTGGACAATTCGATGTGTGCATGTGCACGTTCCAGCGTGCATAATGGGTTCCTGGAGGCTTTGGGCGGAAAGAAGAAAGGAGGAGAGAAGAGGAAGGTGCAGTTGGGCTTGAGAATGTTGGGCTTGCTTTGGGCCTTCTTGAATTTAGGGTATAATTCTTTTATTATTTTAAGTTTTAGTGCAAATCTTTAGAAGCTAATATATAAATCAATTTAATTCGGATTGACGCACCGTTGGGTCCGTTAGATTCGTATCAGGAAATATAACCCGTTATTATATAGTTCTGGTAGATTTTGTTAAGTATAAATTTATATAAAAATAAAATAAAAGGCCCTTATATATGAATAAAAATATAACAAACAACGTTATTAACTTAAATTTAATATATATAAAATCAGCAGAAATTACCAGCTTCTGATAAGAGTGGATTGGGAGCAAATACGAGTGATGATGGCAAGGTTCGTTGGCTCGCCGTAAGGAATCTCTGATAGTGGAAAGTTTGAAGCTCGACTGGTGAGAACTTCTAATTTAAATATTTATTTAAATTAGTTAATTATAATTTGCTGAGATTAATTATAATTAGTGATGATGATTGTGTGATGGATGTTGATGTTTGAATGGTTGTTCATGAATTAGATAATACACTGAACACTAGTAAGCGTTATTGTCTGTAACGCTTGTGCACAGTCAAATGTTTGTTGTGATGAATGAATTCATATCCATCTGATCGTATGATTCAGTTGGATAGATATAATTGCATTGTATTTTATCACACACACACACTGTGGTTGTGAAATATATGGGTGATCGATTTAGAATCTCCTTCCTATATACGAATTTATTTAATTATTAAACAATATTTAAAATGTTAGTTTGAATTAAATATCAACTTTTAAATATTGAATTAGGATTGGAAAAAGATTTGAACTTTGCATTGAATTTTGTTTTAATTCGAAATGAGATTTTAAAATTTTGAATATGGTTTATATATTATAATAATAATATAATATACACCAGAACGTTCTAGGATGACAGAGAGGATGGTGTCTAGGCTTGGGTTTGGAAATTCAGTTTCCTGCTCTCCCTGGCTATCCCTAACTGGTCCGACAACGGGATGGTAAATTCGAAAATCTAGTTTGAAAAAAATATTTTGAACCTGTTTTCAAATGATTGGGAAATTTAAATTTAAATTGAAAAGGATGTGAAGAATTTATAATCATTATATGGTTTGAATAGAACGCACTATGATGCGACAATTCGTAAATAGCAATTTCAAACTTTGAATGGCTACGACTTGATTATTTAAATTGACTTGACGTGAAGTAAGGCGCGTTGGATTTCAAATAATAATCTATTTGAATACAAAGGAAATTTCGATTTTTCAACAGGTGATTTTCCAAGTTATATTTAAACAAATTTGGAATACGTACAGTTGGCGATCATAACGAAAGGTCGAATAAACAAGTTTATTAAACTGGAGAAATTCATAAATTTCAAAAGAGAATAGAAATTTGAATATTTGAATTTCAAATAAATTTTTAATCTATTTGATTTAAATGGATAGGTTAACAACAATGCTTTTGGTAACACTCACCAATTGTTGTTATTAGTTCTGAAATTTATAAGCATGAACTATTAATTGACAATAAGAATAGTTTCAAAGATTTTTCAAGTATTGGGTATTTATATAGAATTGAAATGGGTTTTCCAAAGTTAAAAAAAAATTGGATATGGTTGGAGATAAATCTTCGGATGTTCGATATTAATTCAGTAAATGAAAACTCTGATTATTTGAGGAATTTAAGAGGTAATTCACCGTTATTCCGCTTATGATATGAGTTGGATACGGAAATTTATATTGAAGATAAGTTGACGGTATTTCTATCCAGTTCTAATGTCGAAAAATTTAATAAATCTTTTAATTAAGATATGGGTTCTCCACCTGATTGGAATAAGTTAGATAGAAATAATCTTCGATGTTCGGTATAAAATTTCATGGTGTAAATGAATATTATCTGGGGAATTTGGAAGATATTATTATATCGTTATTTCACTTATAGTATTCGTTGACTATGAGAATTTATATCGAATATAAGTGGATAAGAATTTCTGTGTAATTTATGATTCAATATCGATTGATTTGGGTTTCGTCGTGAATCGTATCTTCAATAATATCATTCTTGGAACCCGATGAGATTGAATGGTGGAAATTCATATCGTAATTGGGATTTAATCAAATCTTTGATTTAAGGGAATTAAAGGTAAGAAATTAAACCAAAGGGAAATATTTGATCTCAAGGAAGAGATAAGATGATAACGAGATGTATGAAATTTATAATAATTCAAATCCTGAGTTGTAAATGAATTGATGACTAATTGGAAGGATATTTAAATTGAAAGGCCTGTGTAAACCATAGCTACTGTTTTAAAGTACGCTTGTTACTTGGAAAGACCAGGATCGACTATATGTTCGAAAACCATTCCAAGTAATAATACGACGTTATGAAGCAATTCAAGACTCGGTAAATGACGAATGAAGACCGGGAATATTTAAGTTTGTTTAGATTGATTGTTGATTAATGTCTCGGTTAGGTAGGCCACCCGATACGAGGCATGAGTTACATGAGACCGGAACATATTCAAGTATTTTCGGGTTGTTGTTCCGTTCAGACCCAGAACGGACTTGCATGGATGGTGTGCCTGACATTGAAATTGACCGCATAGCACTGATTTCCGTTAATATATATCGGATTTGTGGCAATATATTATCCTTGTCTCTAAGTCATATGAACTTAGAGGGTATGCATTGATTTAAATCAGTGATATGTCATGAATGGTCAATGTGACATACCCAAGTTATAAGACGAGCTAGTGATGATCAAAGAATGGCTTATCGAAGCATCGCTTTGCGTATGACGTGACATCAATAAACCTCACACCCCGGATTGATGAGAAACTGGCGGTTAGGTTTTATACTTATATATGAATTGATGATGAAGCTGTGCAGCAGTGGGAACCCACTTATGAACCTGGGGAAGTTGGGTATTTTCGGGGGGCCGTGTCTGGTCGAAAACCGTTGATCTGCCCTGACGATGTGTAGTCGGTGTCCGCGTATGGTCGAAAAAACCGTTGAGACACTTCGTTTTGTATTCCTGATTGATCTTTCGTGCCAGGAATCATTAAGTTGGAAACCCAAATTTCATATGCGAGCCATACGATTTTGATTGTATATATATGGCAACATATATTATGGGGTATATGCTGTCTAGGATTAATACATTTACTTGCGAAATGTTTTCCACACTATATATATATTATGGTATTGAAGAGGATTTTACGTATGAAAGCATATTTGGTTGTCATAAGATAAAACTCGCCCATCTGGTGTGCGCTTACATTGTGTGATGTGGGACGAGCTTATGATAGCTTCAGTTTCAAAAGACATTACGCATTTATATGCACGGGTATTCACATGGAGTTAATCCGTTCCGCGTTAGCGGCGTGATCCGGTGAAGTTCCCAACTTTAAAAAATAAATGAATCTAACTGTTTGAGTTCTCACACCAGTCCCACGACTGACCTGGAGTTTATTGTTCCCTCACCTAAACTCTGGGTGCCCATGATTTTTGCACGGGCAGCCAGTAGTTTAGTTTTGCAGTTATGGATCGTTGGAGCAGGATTTAGAGCGCTTCTAGAATTGGAGTCCACAATAGAGTTGAAGCTTCCGCTGTGTTTTGATCTTCCGCTGAGAGTAAAGTTATTTTCTTTTCTCCCGCTGTGTATATATTTGTAACTCTGATATTCTATGTAACTCTGATGTAACATTGTAATTTGCAATGAAAGATTCTGTTATTTTTGTTCAATATATGTATGTACCCATAACAATTCGTCTTTATGAACGGTTTAAGTCGGTCTAATTACCGGCAAGAACTGGGCAAAAAGGCGGGTCGTTACAATCTCCTTCGAATATTACTTTTGAATTCCTATCTTTTATAGAACATTTACCCTTTTCAAAGTTTATATTATAACCCTTATTGCAAAGTTGACTTATACTTAGCAAGTTGTGTTTTAAATTCCTAACTAATAAAACATCAGAAATAGTAGGAGTTTCAGAATTATCGACATTGCTGATTCCAATAATGTATACTTTAGAGTTATCTCCGAAGTTCACAATTCCACCATCTTCATATTTTAGATTATTGAGTAATTCAGGATTTCTCGTCATATGTCTCGAACAGCCACTATCTAGTATCCATTTGTCCTTTTTCATTTCCACCAACTGCTTTCCAGAGTTTGAATTCTCAACGGCCATATAACACGCCAGTTTAGAATTTGAATTTCCAACAGCTACTTTTCAGAATTTGAATTTTCAAAAGCCACCATTTCAGGACTTGAATTGCCAACAACCACTTCACCCATCTTTTCAATTTTTGAATTTTCAAAAGTCATAGAACACATTTTTCCTGAATTGAACAATATTTCAATAGATCACATGTTTTTTCAATATGATTATATGTAGAAAATTTCAACATTGATACAATGCATGAATTGACACTAGTGTTAATAAATATTTCAAAATTTGCCATTTAAAAGTTTTCAAAAATCAGATTATGAACTTTTTGAAAGGCTTTGCTTTGATACCAATTGTTAGGGATTGCGGAATGGATCGTTAAGGCAAAACAAACAATAGAGGGGGTGAATAGTGTTTTTGAGAATTTAAACTAAATCTAAAACTTATGTGAACTACTATATGAATCAAACACACAGAAACAATCACAGACACAGAATCAAACACAAACACAAAGATAAATAAAAATAAAGTGCAGAAAAGGAAAGAACACACCGGATTTTACACTGGTTCGTAATTGCTCATACGTTTAGTACCACGCAACGCTGGATTGCACAGACTTTTATTACTATATCAATATTCAATTACAATCCTCCTTGATTTCATGGCTACAAGGGATACCACTGATTCCACACACACTTGATCGAGTATATCCTCCTTGATTTCACAACTACAAGGGATACCACCGATTAGCCGTCCTTGATTTCACGGCTACAAGGGATACCACCGACTACTTACACAACCCAAACAATTACAAACAGCCATATAACTCTTCAATAGCACTTGATTCAGAGAGTAATGAGTAGAGAGTAAGAAGAGAAGAAGTTTAATTAAAATAGAATTGAATTCGGCAGAGTATAAGTGTAGAAATCATAAAAATAAGAAGATATAATGGTGTAAAGAAAGCGAATGAAGATGGAGAAGAAGAATGATAATAAAATTCGAAATCAGCCCCTATTTATAACATTTGAAAGGTTGCAATGTTTCTGAACCGTTACAAATAGTGAAAAGACACTTCCTTTCAATTTTGAAAAAAATGACAGTTATATGTCGACATAGGGCAAAATGTATGTCGACATACTTAGTTCCAAATTGATTTTTGAGAATTTTTCAAGTGTTTTGATATATATATATATAATTTTGGAAATTCTTGAATTGAAACATAGTGTTATAAATGAATAATATAAAGTAGCAAATCATATGAAAACATAAATATAAACTATACGAACATATTTATAAAATTATAGAGTTAAAACTAAGTATAAATATATAAAACTTGTGTTTGAAATCAAAAATAAAGTAAAGAAAATAAAATACAGAAGACAGAGATTTACAGATAGAATTTGAAAATCGAATTTGAAATTAGAAATTGAAAAACAGAATTTGAATTTAAATTTGAACATGGCGTGCTATTCAGAGTCTTACATAATCTAGAATCTATTACTATACTTGTCCTGAACTCTTGAAATCTTTAATACTCATGAGTCTTGAATCATCTCTGAATTCTGAATCTCTAATATCTTTAAACTGTATAGTCTTTGGTGATAATTCCTGTATATAAATCCTACATGTGTATATATATGTGTATATATATATATATATTCTAGAAAAAAGTGTTAGTATATATTTTATAATCATTTATTATTGAAGTAAGGTTGTTGTCATCAAAACTCCATTCTCCAATAGTTTAGTGTCAAAAATCAAGCCAAAATAACCATTTTTGAACAGTCATCTTACATAAATTTTATACAAAACATTATGAGATATTAGCCATAGAGATGAATCACTGTAAACCTAAATTTGAACAAACTTAACTAATATATACCTAATTTTAGAATAAAAAATGGAATAGTCAATACTTACAATCCCTCGGTTTATCTGCTCAGCACTCAAACTTGAGTTTCTTCATAGTGAACACTAGGACTGGATTTTTTTTCCCTTTTTCCGGTGTTTTTCTTCCGAATAATCCCGGAATTCCCTACTTCCATGTTTTTCCGAAATAAATAGTTTGGAAGGATTCCTTCCTATAGATAATGGTAAAAGAACATAAATTTTCATGTTTTCCACAGTAATGATGTTTCTTTCTTCCCGAAATTTGCCTATTTCGCCGATTAACTGGGCTAGTCTCAAGGTTGCTAATTTTTGTCATCACTATCTCGATTCTTATCAATTGTCTGTGGATTGTCCTTATTCCATTGAACGACGTCGTTCTAGTTCACCAACTGTTGCAGAAATCGGTAAGTCATTTGAACCCTAAAATGACTGCGGATTGTCCTAATTCCACTTTGCTGGTTAGACTGAATTTTTAAGGGTTACGTTGCTTTATCCTTTCAGTCAAAAATAATGGGTTTTGTGTTTAATGTTTTCTGGCCAAATACACTTTTAAAGGAAAACAAAAAACCAAGTCATATTTTCCAAATGTAAATAGTGATATGATGTATTGACGTTCAAAAATGCTTCTTGGATTGTAAAAACATACTCAGTATTCACGGTGAAAGTTCAAAACACCAGTAGAAAAATTAATTGTAAGCATACAGTCTTTGAAGGAGACTATTTCCTCTTAACTCAATTATACAGAAAATCTAAGACCTAATGTGACGACCCGAACTTCTCCGGTCTCCGAAGAGAAGAGAAAGAGCGGATTGAGTTAAGAACATGACAAATCAGAACGCAAACAGAAGAACATTTCATTTCTTATTACAACAATTTACATCAGAGTAAAAGAATATACTGAGTATGGACAAATAATATACATTTGGTAAGTATCAGAGATTTACAATTACAATGCAGTGGAAAAATAATATAAAACACAACTGAAAGAGATACACGGATACAGAGCCTTCCGAATATCATTCCAGCTGTAAACCATGATCCTGTGAATATAAATCTGCAAAACCAAAACTACTAACTGCCCATGTGGAAAATAGGGGCACCCAGAGTTTAGGTTAAAACAATAAACACCAGGTCAGTCATGTGACTGGTGTGAGAACTAAAATAGTTATTTAAAACTTTACTTTAAAAATAAAGTAAATTAAGGGACCATGCTGTATAACACAGAACGAGTTTCCTCCCAAGAATACCAGTGCATAAAACAAACAGCGCAATGTTTTTTGGAAAAATGAAGCTATTACAAGACTCAGGTCCCATCACACAATGCAACGCAAGCCGGAGGATAGGGTTTTCCCTTAAAATAGCTAAACATCCTTGGTACGTTTAAAACAAATCATTTGATACTATTATAAGTGCATAGTGTATATAACAACTTCAAATATAAATGTATCAATCATAGACAGCATGGGTACCATATATCATGTCGCCAATACTAGGCTCTACAATCAAAACCGAAATGTCACGTATTGGAAATTGGATTTCCGTCATGACTCGAGGCAAGGGATGTACTCCTCGCCGGCTTCGAGACATTCTAGTAAATGCCTCAGGATCTCCCGCAGAAGACCCCTGGATCCTCCAAGGCCGGTCCTCCCTTACGTTTGAAGATTGGCAATTCCTGAACACACGTTTCCCCGCCCCATCGGGCGTCTATGAGCCAGATGACTCAATAGCCATCGGCTCCGTAGAGACCGATATATCCGAGGCGGATCGCATTCCAACAACCACATAGGTAAAAATATAAAAATGTCTGGACTTGCAAAACCCTGACACCACCCATAGCTAGAAAGAAACGTCATGTCCTCCTTGGGTCCCTTACCCCATTTTTAACTCATACCGAGGTGTAAGGCTCGCGAATTAACGCTATACACAATGCTATGCTATATTAAAGCCGTGCTTTGATCATCAACCACAAGACTCTGCTTTTCAACACCTTGATCATTTGCATCTCAGTATGCCAAACAGGAAATTCACGCCATGCGACTGATGTCTATCGATATATAACCTCTGATCTCGTACGCCTCAGAGATGGGCGTTAAGCAAGTGAATAAATTCTCCGCCGCCAAACAATATATATTTAATAGAGATCAATCAACACAGAATAAAATCCAATATCATGCACACATCCATTTACAAGTTCGTTCTGGGTCTGAACGAAACCGAAGGCACCTTATTCCTCGTCCCGTATGTCCAATACAGGAGAGAGGTCCTCGCATATCCGGTCAATCTCCAAGTACATCTGGACGATCACCACTTATTACCTTGTCTTGGGTGTACCGCCCAATCAAGACATCAGTAATCATCTAAACGATGTGAAGACCTTCGGTCTTCAACCACTGTCTTCATCGTCGACATGTCGTCGAATCAGTTATTCAGAATGGGTATAAACCCGACCTTTTCGAATAACTCGCGTATATTATAAATAAGTGCTATAAAACACAACATACGCCTCATTCCAATTCTGAATATTCTTTTACTTAAATATTCATATCCTTTGGGAAAGGTTCCCATTAATTTTATCAAAGATAAATTCTTTTAAATTTATTCTTTAATCTTCCTTTGGATATCAATTCAAACCATATTAAGGTTTTCCAACCTAGTCGGGATTAACGCAACTTACCGAAGTAATCATTTGTTTAATTTCCCAATCCCAACCTATTCATCCCTTGGAGCAAAACTAGTCATACTCCATATCTAACACCACGGTGTTATCGGTAAATTTAATTACCATTTCACGTTCGAATCTAATTAAAGATTTAGCTATCGCTAGGAGCAAAGCTGGTGATACTCTATTCTCGATCATTTCCCAAGTTTGATAATTTAAATTATCAATTCTCATTTCAATCTAATTAAAGATTCATTAAAACTACACTTAGTTTTAATCTTCCTAAAAATCAATATTAATGATTATTTAACTTTGGAAACAAAAGCACACCGCATCGACAATCTACACCGTACTATTGATTTCTGCCGATATATAACCTCTAAGCTCGTACGTATTAGAGAAGGGTGTTAAGCAAGAGAATAAATTCTCCGCCACCAAACAGATATATATTTAGCCAAGATCAACCTTACAGCTCGAAATACTATGTTAGACATGTAATCCTGTTTTTAACTGGGTTAAAGAACTAATGTCATTTAAAACACGGTTCACAATAAACCCAAATCCTCTTCCATAAAAATGGAATCTTCACGGAAAAACAAATCAATATATAATCGATATCAATTTCCGTACCCGACCAATAATATAAATGGAATAACGACAAAACCTTTTAAATTCCATATATATTACCAGTCTTCCTCCACAGAAGTTCATTTCGATTATTATCAAATCGAATTCCATTCCATTTCTATTAAATATTAATTAATTGGAAACTTTACTTTGGAAAAAATCCCATTAAATCTTAATAAAAGATTTACATATTCCAAATCAAATTTTACTGTAGATCGGGTTAAAGAACGAATGTCGTTAAAAACACAGTTCACAATAAACTCAATTCACATTCCATTTTCAATTCCAATTAAATGTTAATTAATTGGTAATTCTTCTTTGAATCTTAATTAAAAGATTTATTCTTTTCACACTGGGTTTAAGAACGGTGTTAATAAAGTCACCATTCACGACAAACCCAAAATCCAACTTTTTTAATTCAATTCCAATTAAATATTAATTAATTGGAAAACTTCACTAAATCTTAACTAGACGATTTATTCTTTTCTCAACTAGGCTTAAGAACAGTGTTAATGAAGACACCATTTACGACAAACCCAAAATCCAATTTAATATTAAATACAAGGCTCTGGATAGAAATTATATCGGCTTATATTCAATATCAAATTCTGAAATCAACAAATATGTATTGGGAAAAACGATATATATATATATATCTTTCAAATTCCTCCACAATATCCTTATAATCACAGAATCCAATATCGAAATATTCCGAATATAATTTCGATTCAAATCCGTTCCAATTCATATATTGGAAATTCTGGTTATTTTTAAAACCATTTCAAATCCAATTTATTTATAAAAAAAACATTGGATTATAATTCTAATTCATAACTAGTTCATTTTGATAAATATATATTTTTATCTTTACAAACATGAAAATTTTCACCCAAATTCTTTCCAAATCATTTATTATGATTTTACACAAATTATTGGTATTTTTAATAATTTTATCAAGGCCCGTACAGTCGATTTCCATCAACGGTCATCGAACTACACTTACAGCGACCTTTTCCAAATTTTATTTGGACATAATTCCAAATCCAACCGTTAGATTTCAAATTCCTTATATTTGTTGGAAATCTATTTTTGATACGAACCCAACGGTTCTGATTTTAGGAGAATCTGACGGTCGGATCTTCCGTAATGTCCATTCGAAGTCAATGGTCGAAATTCGCGAAATGCCGCAGCGCGACGCATTCTATTCAGGTCATTAAATATATATAATATATATTTCGTTGATTTCCATTTAAAATGTATTTTATAAATCGTTTTAAATTCGTTTTCAAAATGATTTCAATTTCATATCCAATTTTAAGTCAAAATTAAATATTCCATATCATCAATATATAAATGATAATATTTTCAAAACATTAGATTTGAAATCACTTTCTTTTGGATATTCATTATAAAAATGAATAAAATCGATATAAATATCGTTCACATCAAAATGGCGTTAATTTAATCAACACGGCTTTATATTTTTCAATATTTTCGTGTCCATCCAAAATCGGACATCAAAATCATATTTTGATCCATTTGAATATTATTTTAAAATATTAGTTATTTTAAAATATTTATTACTCGTCATTTTAAAATATTCTTTAATTTAAAATATTCGTTCTTTCCGAATTGGAATCATTTAAATAAATATTTATATTCTAACTTCGATTTAAATAAATTTATACGTTCTAATTCTATTCAAAATAAATTTCTAGTCGTTGTTATTTAAAATAAATCATTTTAAATATTCAATATTCATTAAAATTTCTAAAATAAAAATTTTAAATTGGTTCTGATTTTCCGGGTTGTTACAATCTCCCCCGCTTAAAATCTTTTCGTCCTCGAAAAGGAACGGAGCTGAAAGTTGTTTTACTAACCAACTCAACTTTCGGTTTGGCTTTCATTCTTCAACTTTTCAGTTTATAAGAATTTTCAAATTCTTCAAAAATTTGGCTAACACCTTAAATTTTTGAAAATTTTCGCCATAACCTCCTTTGTATGGGGAGACATTTAAAACATCAACTAGCCACGCAGGGCCCTCATCATCCAAAAAGAAAAAGAAAAAGCCAAGCGACTACCCAAGCGGCTAGCCAATCGGCTCATAAAATCATCCAAACCCAATAAATTAGTAAACATGTACCTATTTGTCGGGCATACAATTTTATTCCTCTTCTCTAGCCTTCTTGCTATGACCTGTTCAATGTATATACATGTATATGCATGCAATTCCATACAATTTTCAATTCAATTCAATATTTGATTCAATTTGGCTTAATGGTTCAAAATTTTAATAAATCAAACAACACAATCAGCAATGAATTAGTTGATTATCGTTTCAAACACGTAATTTTCATATATATAAAAATCCATTTTTGATGCCAAGTCACAACAATAACCCTATCTAGTTTTGGTTCTCACATTAGTCAATTGGAAATATATAGACATCTCACTTTCGAAACTCGAACATAAGTTCTAATGATGAAGCTTCGATTATCAGAATCATCTCCGGGAGACTAGAGTGTGATTCTATATCTATCCAGTATATTAAAACTTTGAATATACGTTTGCAAGGCGTATACGCAAAATCTTTAGATACTCGATTGTCCAAATTCAATATAAAATAAATATTCAAATACGTATAAAATGGTGTAAAATTTTCAAAACAAAATTTATTTTTCGAAATAACACTCTTTGGACTCATCCTAGGATACTACTGATCCCATCTTGAACGAGTTATTCTTATTGGATATTACTAATCCAACCTCTGATGAATTCTTTCGTTTGATTCTAATGTGTCTTGTTCTCGAGCTCTGTAAACCAAAGCTCCGATACCAAATTGTGATGACCCGAACTTCCCCGGTCTCCGAAGAGAAGAGAAAAATAGGATTGAGTTAAGAACACGACAAATCAAAATGCAAACAAAAGAACATTTCATTGCTTATTACAACAATTTACATCAGAGTACAAGAATATACAGAGTATGAACAAACAATATACATTTGTTAAATATCAGAGATTTACAAATTACAATGCAGCGGAAAAATAATACAAAACACAACTGAAAGAGATACACGGATACAGAGCTTTTCGAATATCATTCCAGCTGTAAACCAGGATCCTGTGAATATAAATCTGCAAAACCAAAACTACTAGCTGCCCGTGTGGAAAATAGGGGCACCTAGAGTTTAGGTTAAAACAATAAACTTCAGGTCAGTCATGTGACTGATATGAGAACTAAAACAGTTATTTAAAACTTTACTTTAAAAATAAAGTAAATCAAGGGACCACGCCGTATAACACGGAACGGGTTTCCTCCCAAGAATACCAGTACACAAAACAAACAACGCAATGCTTTTTGGAAAAATGAAGCTATTATAAGACCCAGATCCCATCACACAATGCAACGCAAGCCGAAGGATAGGGTTTTCCCTTATAATAGCCAAACATGTTTGGTACGTTTAAAACAAATCATTTGATAATATTATAAGTGCATAGTGTATAAAACAACTTCAAATTATTTGAATGTATCAATCATAGACAGCATGGGTACCATATATCATGTCGCCAATACTAGGCTCTACAATCAAAACCGAAATGTCACGTATTGGAAATTGGATTTCCGTCATAAGTCGAGGCAAGGGATGTACTCCTTGTCGGCTTCGAGACACACTAGCAAATGCCTCAGGATCTCCCGCAAAAGACCGCTGGATCCTCCAAGGCCGGTCCTCCCTTACGTTTGAGGATTGACAATTCCTGAACACACGTTTCCCCGCCCTATCGGACGTCTATGAGCCAGATGACTCAATATATCCATTGGCTCCGTAGAGACTGATATATCCGAGGCGCCTCGCATTCTAACAACCACATAGGTAAAAATATAAAAATGTCTGGACTTGCAAAAACCTGACACCACCCATAGTTAAAAAGAAACGTCATGTCCTCCTTGGGTCTCTTATCCCTTTTTAACTCATACCGAGGTGTGAGGCTTGCGAATTAACGTTATACACAAAGCTATACTATATTAAACCCGTGCTTTGATCATCAAGCACAAGACTCTGCTTTTCAACAGAAGTCTTGATCACTTGTATCTTAGCATGCCACACAGGAAATTCACGCCATGCGACTGATGTCTATCGATATATAACCTCTGAGCTCGTACGTCTCAGAGAAGGGCGTTAAGCAAGAGAATAATTTCTCCACCGCCAAACATATATATATTTATTAGAGATCAATCAACACAGAATAAAATCCAATGTCAGACACACATCCATTTACAAGTTCGTTCTGGGTCTGAACGAAATCGAAGACACCTTATTCCTCGTCCCGTATGTCCAATACAGGAGAAAGGTCCTCGCATATCCGGTCGATCTCCAAGTACGTCTGGACGATCACCACTTATTACCTTGTCTTAGGTGTACCGCCCAATCAAGACACCAGTAATCATCCAAACGATGTAAAGACCTCTGGTTTTCAACCACCGTCTTCATCGTCGAATCAGTTATTCAGAATGGGTATAAACCCGGCCTTCCCGAATAACTCGCGTATATTATAAACAAGTGCTATAAAACACAACATATGCCTCATTCCAATTCTGAATATTCTTTTATTTAAATATTCATATCCTTTGGGAAAGGTTCCCATTAGTTTTATCAAAGATAAATTCTTTTAAATTTATTCTTTAATCTTCCTTTGGATATCAATTCAAACCATATTAAGGTTTTCCAAACTAGTCGGGATTAACGCACCTTACCGAAGTAATCATTTGTTTAATTTCACAATCCCAACCTATTCATCCCATGGAGCAAAACTGGTCATACTACATATCTAACACCACGGTGTTATCGGTAAATTTAATTACCATTTTACGTTCAAATCTAATTAAAAATTTAACTATCGCTAGGAGCAAAACTGGTGATACTCCATTCTCAATCATTTCCCAAATTTGATAATTTAAATTATCAATTCTCATTTCAATCTAATTAAAGATTCATTAAAACTCCACTTAGTTTTAATCTTCCTAAAAATCAATATTAATGATTATTTAACTTTGGAAACACAAACATGCCGCATCGACAATCTACGCCGTACTATTGATTTCTGCCGATATATAACCTCTAAGCTCGTACGTCTTAGAGAAGAGTGTTAAGTAAGATAATAAATTCTCCGCCACCAAACAGATATATATTTAGCCGAGATCAACCATACAGCTCGAAATACAATGTTAGACATGTAATCCTGTCTTTAACTGGATTAAAGAACTAATGTCATTTAAAACACAGTTCACAATAAACCTAAATCCTCTTCCATAAAAATGAAATCTTCACGGAAAAACAAATCGATATATAATCGAAATCAATTTCCGTATCCGACCAATAATATAAATGGAATAACGACAATGCCTTTTAAATTCCATATATATTACCAGTCTTCCTCCACAGAAGTTCATTTCGATTATTATCAAATCGAATTTCATTCCATTCCAATTAAATATTAATTAATTGGCAACTTTACTTTGGAAAAAATCCCATTAAATCTTAATAAAAGATTTATATATTCCAAATCACATTTTACTGTAGATCGGGTTAAAGAACGAATGTCGTTAAAAACACAGTTCACAATAAATCCAATTCACATCTTGGTAATTTTTCTTTAAATCTTAATTAAAAGATTTATTCTTTTCACACTGGGTTTAAGAACGGTGTTAATAAAGACATCATTCACGACAAACCCAAAATCCATTTTTTTTATTCAATTCCAATTAAATATTAATTAATTCGAAAACTTCACTAAATCTTAACTAGAAGATTTATTCTTTTCTCAACTGGGCTTAAGAACAGTGTTAATGAAGACACCATTCACGACAAACCCAAAATCCAATTCAACATTAAATGCAAGGCTGTGGATAGAAATTATATCGGCTTATATTCAATATCAAATTCTGAAATCAATAAATATCGTATTGGGAATAACGATATATATCTTCCAAATTCCTCCACAATATCCGTATAATCACAGAATCCAATATCGAAATATTACGATGATAATTTCGATTCAAATCCATTCCACTTCATATATTGGAAATTCTGGTTATTTTTAAAACCATTTCAAATCCAGTTTATTTATAAAAAAAATATTGGATTATAATTCTAGTTCATAACTAGTTCATTTTGATAAAAATATATTTTTATCTTTACAAACTTGAAATTTTTCCCACGAATTCTTTTCAAATCATTTATTATGATTTTACCAAATTATTGGTATTTTTAATAATTTTATCAAGGCCCGCCCAGTCGATTTCCATCAACGGTCATCGAACTGCACTTATAGCGACCTTTTCCAAATTTGATTTGGACATAATTCCAAATCTAACCATTAGATTTCAAATTCCTTATATTCGTTGGAAAGCTCTTTTCGATACGAACCCAACAGTTCCGGTTTTAGTAGAATCTGAAGGTCGGATCTCCCGTAATGTCCATTCGAAGTCAATGGTCGAAATTCGCGAACTGCCGCGGCGTGACGCGTTCTATTCAGGCCATTAAATATATATATTTCGTTGATTTCCATTTAAAATGTATTTTATAAATCATTTTAAATTCATTTTCAAAACGATTTCAATTTCAAATCCAATTTTAAATCAAAATTGAATATTCCATATCATTAATATATAAATGATAATATTTTCAAAACATTAGATTTTGAAATCACTTTCTTTTGGATATTCATTATAAAAATGAATAAAATCGATATAAATATCGTTCACGTCAAAATGACGTTAATTTAATCAACACGGCTTTATATTTTTCAATATTTTCGCATCCATTCAAAATCGGACATCAAAATCATATTTTGATCCATTTGAATATTATTTTAAAATATTAGTTATTTTAAAAATTTATTACTCGTCATTTTAAAATATTCTTTAATTTAAAATATTTGTTCTTTCCGAATTGGAATCAGACACAGTCAATTACCATATAATTTTATTTATATGGATTTCATACACACATGTACACAATAATAATCAAACACAGTCAACCATTATCCAGAGTGCATTACACAAAAGCATAAGCGTTAAATATAAATAATTAACGCTTACAACAGTCTGTCAACCCATCGATTGACATGCAACTAAATATTGAGATTAGTGTATGTCCAATATCATCCCAATACCCGTGTGGGGTTTTAAAACAACAAACACTGATTGTTATTTGTGCAGTTGGGCGATGTGTAAAATATATCGTCCCAATCAATATCAGTCAAATGTGTGTATATATACAAACGTCCGATTTGCAAATGAATATTTATTTTATTTATATACACGTTAAAAATTATATTTTTAACTATAAAATATTTATTTCATCTCATGAATGTTTTATACACTTCATTTATACAATAAAATTGATATTTGTATTGTTCTAACATTTTTGGAAAATTTTGGCAGCACAACGACGCGATACTAGAACCGGAATAAGGTCTAGTCTTATCCCTCGCCTAATAATGGCTCGCGCCATGTACATACCAATTCTAATCAATTCATTTCATTTTCCAAACCAAATTCAACCAAATAATCCAATCAACCAAACAAACATGGTTTCAAACAAAGGTGTCGGGTGCTACTAAGCACCGTCTGCATCCTAGTATATATATTTAACTAGAAAATAAATTAGAGTGAGAAGTTCACACTTTTGGGATCCAATCCTCCATTCTATATTTCTGAACGGTTCAGATTTGGATTTGTTTTCCACCAGTTCCATCGCAATCTGTTTCACACGATTTTTATATTAAAAATCACATTTTTATTCTGTTACTATACAAATAAAAATCACATTTTTATTCTAACGTTATATACATAAAAATCATATTTTTATTTCGCTACATATATAAAAAAAATCATATTTTTATCACTTCGCTATATATATATATATATATATATATATATATATAGTAAAAAATCATATTTTTATATCGCTATTGAATATATAAAAATCATATTTTTATACCAATTTCATTTATATAAAAATCAAAATTTTATTTCGCTACAACATATATAAAAATCACATTTTTATATAGCTATCATATATAAAAAAATCTAATTTTTATTTCTTTTCTTATATAAAGATTTTATTTTTATCCTACTCAAAATAATGTTTCATACCTACGATAAAATTCATACTTTTATCTAACTAAAAATAATAATTTTGTCTACTAAAGATAATATTTTCATATCGTTATTCGTATTGAAAAATCAAATCTTTCCTATCATAAAAATATAGTCTTTTCATTTATAAAAATATAATCTTTATATTTTTATAAAAATATAATCTTTATATTTATAAAAAATATATAATCTTTATATTAAAAAAATATAATCTTTATATTAAAAAAATATAATCTTTTCATTTATTAAAAATGTAATCTTTTCATATAGAAAAATATAATCTTTTCCTTTATAAAAATCAAATCTTTTTATTCAAGAAAAATCAGATTTTATTATTCAAGAAAAATCAAATCATTTCAGTTTTAAAACATGTTTTGCATAAAAATAAATAAAATAAAATAAAGGAAAAACCAAAAAAGGGAAAACTCACTTTCTTCGTGGACTGAGGGGGGGATCGCGACACTGTCGGAGTTGGTCGATGGCGCCATCTATGGTGGCGGCGGCTGCTCAGTGGGCGAGGGGGTAGGCGACAGTTTTTCCGTCAATTTGGGGCTAGGGCTTCTCATTTCGGTTTAGTCGAGGTTTGAACGGAGAAGGCTGAGGGGGGTGCGGCAGGCCCTGGTGGAGGTGGAAAAGCTACTCCGGCGGTGGCGCGATGGCCTGGGGTTTGCAACGTCGATCGTCGGTTGTTTTATTTCTTTTCTTATTTTATCTCGAATTCGATCTGAAGGAGAGAGAGAAAATAATATAGGGGGGGGATAATATATTTTTTTCTTCAAAAAGTTGACTTTTCGTCCGAAACCCAAATCGAACCCAACGATCGTCGCCCCTAGCTAATTAACCTTATTCCGAACACAACAGGATATGTATCGTAACCCAATTCGGTTACGATTTGTTTCCGCTAAATTTAAAATATAAATCATTATATTTTAAATTCAAACAAACATTTTAATCTACCAGGGCCACATACGGACTCCAAAAATTCCAAAAAAAAAATCTGGCTACGCTTAGACGATATGGTCCTAACAAAACTAATTTCGCCGAATTTGAAGACCGTTTGAAAAACGGTCATTTTCCAGTTGATTAAATTCAAACTGAAATTACCAAACACGTTTAAATTCACCACGCCCACAACTTGATTCCAAAAATTATGAAAATTGGAATCTAGCGATAATTTGACATTCCGGATCCAACAAAAGTGATCTCGTCGAAAACGGAGATCGTTTGCAAAATCGCTATTCTTAAGGGCTATATTTTCTATAACGACTATTCTGAATTTTCACTGGGCATAACTTTTTTATTCCCATTATGAAATCTAGATTTTTCAGATTCGTTGGAAAGATATTTTCAAACAGATTCAAATATTTTTGGTTTCACTAAAATCCGGTTTATTTTGAACTCTGTACATTCAATTGAAATTTGAAATCAAATTTTCAAACTACCGCACCATTTTCAATTTCTTTTATAATTAAAATAAATATTTATATTCTTACTTCGATTTAAATAAATTTATACGTTCTAATTCTATTCAAAATAAATTTCTAGTCGTTATTATTTAAAATAAATTATTTTAAATATTCAAATTTCATTAAAATTGCTAAAATAAAAATTTTAAATTGGTTCCGATTTTCCGGGTTCTTACACCTAAGAACTTTAATAACACTTTTTCTCCCTAATGTACTGCATATTACAGTAATTTTTTCTGCAACAACCCACATGTTGCTAAAAGCAGTTGTTAAGTGGTCGTTATCATCTGCAGCAACTTTGCTTCCTTTAATTTGAATTATAATCAACCATACATTCATTTCTGACAGAAACATCATTTATCTAGACAAAAGTAAATAGTTCAAGAAGAGTTAATACAGATTTATCCAATATATGTCCATAATTGCTAGTAGTATACCTACCATTTATCCATACTATGTTAATCAAATCAATGACCCATATAGTAGATATGCACTTGTCGGTTTTACTTATTCCATGGGTTCTTTTTGAATAACTGCAATTATTTTTTATTGATTTTATTAAGCTTTTTGTGCTATTTTATATTTTTAGTTACTTATATTTAAGTTAGCTTAAGTTGTCATAGGTATTATAATGTTTCTATTTTGATCTAGGTTTCTTATGGATTCTAGTGGATCAAATGCAGCAAAGGAAGCAGGACAAACACAATCGGATTTTCAAGTCGGGCTGAGATTCATCATAGTAAACCTTTGAGGCAACCAAAGTCGATAGTGTGTGATCACATGACAAAGATTGTCAGAAAGAAAAACGATGGAGAATTAGAGACCACTACACTATGCAAAATGGAGTGTTCGGCTGAATCGAAGCAAGGAACAATTGGTTTACGGTATCATCTTTTCAATTCATGGCCAGAATGTCCTTTACATAAGAAAAAAGAATTAGATAAGGGTCAATCTCAAAATGGGCTGGGTGGATCTTTAGTGCCACGTTCTTTTAACCAAAATAGATGTATGTTAGCATTGGCTAAGTTCATTACTAAAGATGAGATATCATTTAGGATGGTTGAAAGCAAAGGGTTAAAAAAATTATTTATTGAATTTCAACCTAGGTTCATAGTACTAGATAGAAGGAAATGTGCCTTGGTTTTTTGGGATTTATTTACAATAAAAAAGGCTAAATTAAAAGGTGTGATAGGAGATCAAAGGGTTAGTATTACCACTGATACATGGACTTCAGTTCAAAATATTAATTACATGGTAATTACTGCGCATTTTATGGATAGTGATTGGAAATTACACAAAAGAATTATAGCTTTTACAAAAATCAATAGCCATAAAGGTGATGAGATTGGAAGGGTATTAGAGAATTGTTTGAATGAATAGAGAATAGATAAAAAAAATTATCATCTCCGTTGACAATGCTAGTGCTAAGGATACCACAATTGGTTATATAAAAAGAAGATTATAATATTCTAATTCTTTATTGCGTAATGGGAAATATTTACATTTGAGATGTGTTTGTCATATCTTAAATTTAATAGTTAAAGATGGACTGAAATTCTATTGTGAAGCCGTCGAGGGAATTAGAAACTTAGTCAAATACATTCACTCATCTCCTTCTAGATTAGACAGATTTAGATATTATTCTAACTTGATGAATAAAGATAATATGCTATTGTTCTACTTGATTGTCCTACGAGATGGAATGCTACGTTTAAAATTCTTGGTGTTGCTTTCAAGTTTAGAAAAGTGTTTGATAGCATGTGTATAGAAGATGAATCGATTAAAGCTTACTTTTGCGAGATGGTCAAAGATAAGAAGAAAAACTTGATAAAAAGAACGGGACCTCCGAAACAAGAGGATTGGGAAAGAAGTCGAGTTTTTGAAGGGATCTTATGAAATTACGGTGAAACTTAGTGCAAGTAAGAATGACATTTCATCATTAATTTTTGATTGAGATTATATTAATTCAAGAAGCACTTGAACAAGCTAGTCATAATATTCATGATTATAATTTGCAAAACGTAGCAAAATTAATGAAGGTTAAGTTTGACAAGTATAGGTGTAGCATCGAAGTGATTAATAAAGTTGTTTTTATAGCACATATTTTGGATCCAAGATATAAATTTCAATCTTTGAAAATAAGCTTTCTTGATATAGGTTGGAGCAATGGTAAGATAAATGAGTTTGTCAATGTTATAAAGCATGCTTTGAATGAGTAATATGATGAATACAGAAAAAGCATGAACATACCTGATATAATTGGATCTAACGTGGTGGTAAGAATTGAAGAGGTCGATGAACAAATTGATGATAATGTTAGAAGTCGAAAGTTAAGAAGACTTCAACAAACAAGAAAAGAAGAACAGTCAATTGAGATAACTAATGAGGTTGATCGATATTTAAACGATCCATTTGAAAATTTTATGAATAGAAATTTCAGTTTGTTAGATTGGTGGAAAGACAACCAAACTAAATATCCTATACTTTCTAAAATAGCCAAAGATATACTTGCAATTCCTAGTTCAACCATTGCTAGCGAAAGTGCGTTTAGTCTTGGTCGGAGAGTCATTAATCCATTTAGGGCTTCATTGGCTCCTAAAATGGTTGAAGCGTTTGTGTGTCTTTGTGATTGGTTGAGAGTGGAGAACTTTAATTTTCATCAAATGCATTTTGAAGAAGATGTTGAGTTATTCATGAATACAAAGGCTATATGTGAAGGTAAACATACTGTCACTTTAGTGTAGAAAGAATATATACAAAAAAAATTGTTTACCTTCACATATAGCCTCTGTATCCATGAATAACTCAACATCTTCTTCAAAATGCATTTGATGAAAATTGAAGTTCTCCGCTCTCAACCAATCACTAAGACACACCAACGCTTCAACCACTTTAGGAGCCAATAAAGCCCTAAACGGATTAATGACTCTCCGATCAAGACTAAACGCAATTTCGCTAGCAACGGTTGAACTAGGAATTGCAAGTATATCTTTGATTATTTTAGTAAGTATAAGATGTTTAGTTTGGTTGTCTTTACACCAATCTAACAAACTGAAATTTCTATTCATAAGATTTTCAAATGGATCGTTTAAATATCGATCAACCTCATTAATTATCTCAATTGACTGTTCTTCTCTTGTTGTTTGTTGAAATCTTCTTAACTTTCAACTTCTAATATTATTATCAGTTTGTTTATCGACCTCTTCAATTCTTACTACCACGATAGATTCAATTATATCGGGTATGTTCATGCTTTTTCTGTATTCATTATATAACCCATTCAAAGCATGTTTTATAACATTGACAAACTCATTTATCTTACCATTGCTCCAACCTATATCAAGAAAGCTTATTTTCGATTGAAATTTATACCTTGGATCCAAAATACGTGTTATAAAAACAACTTTATTAATCACTTTGATTCTATCCCCATTCTTTTCAAACTTAACCTTCATTAATTTTGCTACGTTTTGCAAATTATAATCATGAATATTATGACTAGCTTGTTTAATTGCTTCTTGAATTAATATAACCTCATCAAAAATTAATGATGAAGTGACATTCTTACTTGCATTAAGTTTCATCGCAGTTTCATAAAATCCCTTCAAAAACTCAATTAAAACTCGTCTTCTTTCCCAATCCTCTTGTTTCGGAGGTCCCGTTCTTTTTATCAAGTTTTTCTTCTTATCTTTGACCATCTCACAAAAATAAGCTTTAATTGATTCATCTTCTATACACATCATATCAAACACTTTTCTAAACTTGAAAGCAATATCAAGCATTTTAAACGTAACATTCCATCTCGTAGGACAATCAAGTGGAATAATATCCATATTATCTTTATTCATCAAGTTAGAATAATATCTAAATCTGTCTAATCTAGAAGGAGATGGGTGAATGTACTTGACTAAGTTTCTAATTCCCTCGACGGCTTCACAATAAAATTCCAGTCCATCTTTAACTATTTAATTTAAGACATGACAAACACATCTCAAATGTAAACATTTCCCATTAAGTAATAAAGAATTAGAATACTCTAATCTTCTTTTTAGATAACCAATTACGGTATCGTTAACACTAGCATTGTCAACAGTGATGGCAAATTTTTTATCTATTCCTCATTCATTCAAATATTCTCTAATACTCTTCCAATCTCATCACCTTTATGGCTATTATTTTTGAAAAAGCGATGATTCTTTTGTGTAATTTCCAATCACTATCCCTAACACGCGCAGTAATTACCATGTAATTAATATTTTGAACTGAAGTTCACGTATCAGTGGTAATACTAACCCTTTGATCCCTTATCACACTTTTTAGTTTAGCCTTTTTTATTGTAAATAAATTCCAAACAGTCAAGGCACATTTCTTTCTATCTGGTACTATGAACCTAGGTTGAAGTTCAGTAAATAATTCTTTTAACCCTTTGCTTTCAACCATCCTAAATGATATCTCATTTTTTAATAATAAACTTAGCCAATGCTAACATACATCTATTTTGGTTAAAAGGATGTGGCACTAAAGATCCACTCAGTCCATCTTGAGGTTGGCCCTTATCTAATTCTTTTTTCTTATGTAAAGAAGATTCTGGTCATAAATTGGAAAGATGATATCGTAAACCAGTTGTTCCTTACTTCGATTCAGCCGAACGTTCCTTACTTAGGACAAACACTATCGACCTTGGTTGCCTCAAAGGTTTACTATGGTGAATCTCAGCCCGACTTTGAGAATCTGATTGTGTTTGTCCTACTTCATTTGTTGCATCTGATCCACTAGAATCCATAAGAGAAACCTGGATCAAAATAGAAACAATATAATACCTATAACAACTTAAGCTAACTTAAATATAAGTAACGAAAAATATAAAAGAGCACAAAAAACTTAATAAAATCAATTAAAAAATTGCAGTTATTCAAAAAAAAAAACATGAAATAAATAAAACCTACAAGTGCATATCTACTATATAGGTCATTGATTTGATTAACATAGTATGGATAAATGGTAGGTATACTACTAGCAATTATGGACATATATTGGATAAATCTGTATTAACTCTTCTTGAACTGTTTACTTTTGTCTAAATAAATGATGTTTCTGTCAGAAATGAATGTCTGGTTGATTATAATTCAAATGAAA
This sequence comes from Allium sativum, assembly GCA_030737875.1. Lineage (NCBI taxonomy): Eukaryota > Viridiplantae > Streptophyta > Magnoliopsida > Asparagales > Amaryllidaceae > Allium > Allium sativum. Next base: position 1,024,018,246 of record CM060926.1, read on the forward strand.
AGAAGCAAAGTTGTTGCAGCTAGTAGAAACCACCTAACAACTGCTTTTAGCAATAGGTGGGTTGTTGCTACAAAAAACTGCTGTAACATGCAGTAGATCAAGGAAAAAAATCGTTGTTAGAGATCTCAGGTCTTGGACCTCTGTGTAATTGAGTTAAGAGGAAATAGTGCCCTCAAAGACTATATGCTTACAATTAATTTTGCTACTGGTGTTTTGAACTTTCACCATGAACACTGAGTACGTTTTTACAATCCAAGAAGCATTTTTGAAAGTCAACACGCTATATCACTATTTACTTTTGGAAAACATGACTTGGTTTTGTGTTTTTGACCTTTAAAAGTGTGTTCGGCCGAAAAACGTTAAACACAAAACCCATTATTTTTTACTGAAAGGATAAAGCAGCGTAACCCTTAAAAATTCAGTACAACCAACAAACTGGAATTTGGACAAGGAATTAGGACAATCCACATCCATTTTAGTGTTCAAATGACTTACCGATTTATGCAACAGTTGGTGAAGTAGAACGACGTCGTGCAATGGAATTAGGACAATCCGCAGATAATTGATAAGAATTGAGATGGTGATGACAAAAATTAGCAACCTGGAGACATCAATCTTAAGATGAAGGCTGAGAGGGAATGAGTGGCGAAAGAGAAATTATGGTTAGAATTTATGAGGCAGTAGAAATGAAGTGAAGTTAAAAGAAATGTTGAAGAAGTAAAACGCAAGTTTTTGGGCTTGGCCTAGTTAATCGGTAAAATAGGCAAATGTCAGGAAGAAACAGAATTACCGTGGAGAATATGGAAATTTCCCTTCTTTTACCATTACCTATCTAAAGGAATTCCTTCCAAACTATTTATTTCGGAAAAACATGAAAATAGAAAATTTCGGAATTATTCGTAAAGAAAACATCGAAAAAATAGAAAAACGGAAAAAATTCCAGCCCTAATTGGAAGGAATGGAGCAAATTATAGCTGCGTTTCTATATCATTGAGAAAATCGAGCATGTGCATGATAACTCTTAATTTAGCACTTTGATAGTTGTCATTTGGCTCTTCACCATGGTAACGTCAAAGCAAAAAAGGGAAGAAGAAGAAGAAGAAATTACGTCAAGTGGAAAGTGCTCCTTGCATTAGAAGCACTAATAAACAGTTCAGAGGCAATGGTGTCAATGACTTCCTTACTTCCAGAACATTTCCATTCTCGCCACCACTGCCCTTCGTGTTATAGGTACGTAGCCCTCCTAATATATATATATATATATATATATATATATATATATATATATATATATATATATATATATATATATATAGAGAGAGAGAGAGAGAGAGAGATAGGATCAAGAGCACCCCAAATAGTATAACACCCATTTAGCCCCCCTAATTTCCACCACACAATCTCCTTTCTATCTCCTCCTACTAACTCTCTCTCCCTCCACTATCTTATTTAATAATAAATGAGTGACTCTTATTAGGGGGCTTTAGGGGTGCTACAAATTTGAGGTGCTATGGAACCCTCCTCATATATATATATATATATATATATATATATATATATATATATATATATATATATATATATAGAGAGAGAGAGAAACACGCGCGTGCGCGTCAATAACCTAAAAAAAGCTTGGTAAAAGCCCTCAGAAACATATAATTTACTGCAAAGGGAGCGATTGAGAAAGCAAAAAAAATGCAAGTGCAAATGTGAATTAGCTTCCACTATGTTACCATTCGAAAAACTAATCGCAAATGGATTAAAAAAACAACTTGATAATCAAGCGCTACCCTGTCATTGGTCACCAAGGCAAAAACAACTTGATATTCAAGCGCTACCTTCTTACTTTTAATAAGATAAATAAATTATGCCATTGCGAAGTCTATGCAACAATGTTAAGAGTAATACTAAAATACATGGATTTCTAAAATAAAAATAAAAATCCATGCATGAAGTAAAATCGATTACAACTTTACCCGTCTTGGTGCTAAAAAATGATATTCTGACAGCTTCCAACGTCCAAGCAAAACAACTGCTAAAGGATCTCCAAAAGCATATGTGATGGATTCTTTCATTTCCAGCTTCTTTATATTTGCATGGCCTACGTGCATTGCCAATTTAAACAATCAGTACTAGCGCTAAGTTAGATATGTAAAATCCAAAAAAAAAAAAAAAAAAAAAAAGAAAAAAAAAAAAAAAAAACTCTGTCATGTATGCCAACAAAAAAGAGAAAGAGTGGAAAAGAGAGAGAAAAAGAGAAATTTTACCAAGAAGATTTGATGGCAATGGATACCTAGTGCCTTCATAGCTTGAAAAAGCAAAACTGGAAAGGGAAAAAGGAACTATGTTAGTAACTAGGATAGTGATGCAAACAATCATACATACAAAAGAACTAATAAATGCAATTAAACAAAACCACTCGAGAAATAAATTAAAATAAAATAAAATCCCGAGACGCTTTGGTCCTCCAAGATTAATAAAGGGGAAATAGCACTCATAGGCGGTCGACCAGAGAACTAGATATGGTCCTCCAAGCAAATACTTCAGGATCAATAGTGGAACTATTGCAGCCTCATCGATGACTAAAAGGTCAACTTGTGAAAGGCTGCGTTGGCCTTCCAAACTGTGATATATATAGCAAAAATAGCACGCACAAAAACATACACACACGAAAAAAAATAGTATCTAGACGGATCCATGGCTACTGCTACCTGGGCTGTAGCCCAGGTGGATTTCTGAACTTTTGTTTTATATTACTAGTACACTTCATTCAGTTGATGTGAAGTCAGCACTCTTGACCCTTTCATTCATGAAAACAGGCTTAAATCTGCTCACAAATCCCTTGTTTTCCATTATAAAGAAGTTTGAATGAAGCGATGTTGAGGAAAGGACTGAAATGAAATACATGCTTCATTTGACAGTTCTTTACACTTTTTCTCTTAGCCTATCAGTTGCTAATTTATTTATTTATTTATTTTTGTTTGTGTTTGAATATGTCAAAATTTTCTACTATCCTGCATATTTGGTTGAAGAATAATATTATATAGCCCTGGGTGATTTGTAATCCTGACTCCGTTCCTGTCTACAGTCAATACGGGAAGTTAGTCCTTTATATATTGATACTTGTATCCAATGTTCGTATGCAGGGAAGGTGGGATCATACTTAACTTACAGTTATAAATTGATAAACGACAATGCTAGCAGTTTACAGAATGTTTAAGCATCTAATCGACGTACTTGGGCTGTTTGATGCTGTAGCTAGCAGACGATAATCCCAAGTTTCACTTACTTCTTGAAAATTGGGTTATTGATCGTCACCAAATCATAATATACACATTCCTGCAGGCATGAACTTTATCCAGCAAACTTTATGCTCCTTCTATTACATGAGCTTACACAATACACTACAATCAGTGAACTTTCTTTTCATAATTCAGTTAATTTTACTTGGTAATTGCTATATTTTATGTTAATCTTTTATAAATTATCATATTTTGTAATTGTTCTATATTCTATGCAACAATGTTAAGAGTAATACTAAAATACATGGATTTCTAAAATAAAAATAAAAATCCATCTATGAAGTAAAATCGATTACAACTTTACTGGTCTTGGTGGTAAAAAATGATATTTTGACAGCTTTCAACATCCAAGCAAAACAAACTGCTAAAGGGTCTCCAGAAGCATATCTGATGGATACTTTCATTTCCATCTTCTTCACGTTTGCATGGCCTACGTGCATTGCCAATTTAAACAATCAGTACTAGCGCTAAGTTAGATATGTAAAATCCAAAAGAAACTCTGTCATGTATGCCAAGGAAGAGAGAAAGAGAGAAAAAGAGAAAGAGAGAGAGAAAGGGAAAATAACACTCATGGACTGTGGACGAGAGAACTAGATATGGTCCTCCAAGCAAATACTTTAGGATCGATATTAAACTATTGCAGTCTCATCGATGACTAAAAGGTCAACTTGCGAAAGGTTGCGTTGGTCAATTGGCCTTCCAAACTTGTGATAGGAAAAATAGCACGCACAAACACACACAGACACAAATTTTTGCTTTATAGTACCTACAGTCAATAAGGGAAGTCATAGTCCTTTATATATTGATACTTGTATCCAATGTTCATATGCAGGGAAGGTGGGATCATACTTAAGTTATAATTATAAACCGATACACGACAATACTAGCAGTTTACAGAATGTTTAAGCATCTAATTGACGTACTTGAGCTGTTTGATGCTATAGCTAGCAGACGATAATCCCAAGTTTCACTTCCTTCTTGAAAATTGGGTTATTGATCGTCACCAAATCATAATATACACATTCCTGCAGGCATAAACTTTATCCAGCAAACTTTATGCTCCTATTACATGAGCTTACACAATACACTACAATCAATAAACTTTCTTTTCATAATTCAGCTAATTTTACTTGGTAATTGCTATATTTTATGTTAATCTTTTATAAATTATCATATTTTCCAATAATCTTTTAAGTCATAATTCAGTTAATTTTCTCCAAAATTAAATCTGTTTCAAAAACTCTTCTTCTTCGCTTTTTATTTTCCCTACAAAGCTTAATAGAAACTTTACAAACTCTTTAGTAGAAAAACCATACCAAATGGATGTCAGGATTACACATAAAAGGATACAAATAAAAGACTTATGTATTTAAAGAGGATGAGTGAAATATATTGTAATCTATCCAACCAGACCTGTTGATAATGAACCCAAACAGCATTCTAAGATTACATGGACTGGATGATGCGATAAATAAGTTTGAATACCTGGAAATCATATCAACAACTTAATAAGCTGAAACAATGAAGTAAATAAGGCCATACACAGGATAACTGGTAGTTTTGACTCTACAATAGTACCCAGCAGCAACGGCCCCAGCAATCGCTTAATGCAGTTGATTTTCCACATCCTCTAGAAGCAATTAAAGCAATTTTACTTCTTAACATTATATCCAAAATTGAATCAAGGGATGTAATTACAGCTTTTTCCTGCAAAAGATGCACGGAAGCATTCTAGACATGAAACAAGCAATTTTATTTTTAACGTTTTACCCAGAATTGTATCAATGTCCACCTGATCAATTGTGCAGCATAGCTTGATAAAGTGGTCAAAAGGGTATTGATCATGAAATTGGTTTTTTTAAACCCTTTAGTTCATTCTCCTTATCTAATTGCCATGCAGGACCCTTTATCACAGAAATAGTATTATGTATTAATAATACATAAAAACAAAAACATTAAAAAAATAGTCAACTAACGAAACCCTAAATAAAAATGTAGATAGAGTGATACATCTTGCAGATAATATGGCCCAATTAACTAGGATTCTACTATTTTAACACAAGCTTGCAATGTGAGTCGGTTGCCTCATTCAATCTATGTGTCCATATAAAGATACCTGAACTTCAAAATATATCGCAGTTGATGATATTGGAAACATGTTAAACTTATCTTCCATTACAGCACATGCCTTACATTACGGCAATAAACTGAATGAATAGAGGTAAATCAGCTCACCTGAATTAATGAAGTAGTCGGTAAAAATCAAATCGACATCACCGAATATTCAGACGAGAAAAGCTTTGATTAAATGGAAGCTTGAAGTTGAAATGGAGTTCCTAGGACATAGTCAGATCTGATGGCCAAATTATTTGAATTATAGGATTGAACATACCACTGGGAAGAAGCCACCCGAAATAGAAGAATATTTCACAGCCGAAAATGAGAATTGGGAACGGTAGTGTTGTTTTGTTCTTTTCTTAAATGCGTGGTGCACGACGAAGAGTCCATAGCATGTGCTTTTACCCAACAATAATAATTAGAAAATGGTCCTTGTCCCGGCTGATTAAGGGGCTTGGACAGTATGCAAGAGGTCATGGGTTTGATTCGGTTGGACCATGCCATGAAAATATGACATATACAACCAAACTTTTATATAAAATACCCAATTTTTTATAAAAAAAAAAACAAATGGAAAAAACAGAACGTTGAGTAAGAAGGCAGTTACGTATTTCAATTCCAAAGACATTAGAAAAGTGTTTCAAAATAAAAATATTATTTGTTTCAAATTTATCAATTTGGTCATCATCATCTTCGGTGATTACAACTAGGATGGAGGAGGAAAAGGCATCGGATGCCTCTAGCACTGATATGCCACACAAACTGCTAGATTTGAATCAAACTCTAGTGACTTCTTCGGTGACGTCCTAGATAGATGCGGTGACAGGGATTTCGTATTAGGAGGAGGAAACTGACGATGTCGATCTGCAATTCATCAAACCATTGTAGGAAAATGATAAATCTATGTTTTCATACCTGCGAATGATGATTTTATTGCCATGGAAAAATTCATTGATTGTTTATGCTCTTGGTAGCTGATCAATGTATAAACAACTCGATACGAAATGATGATATGCAAGCTACAATTGCACCTGCTCATGGTAATTATATTCGGCCACTGCTACAGGACCCAAGAGGCAAATACAAATGGCTAAAAGAATGTTGGACTAGAAGAAATGGAGTAGGCTGCAAGGTTGTTAGAAATGTCAGATGTGCATTTTCTTTTCTTTTTTGTTATTTTGTTATATGCTAAAAAGTTGCTAACCGGATGATTGCATAGCATGCCACATTGGAAAAGTTGTTAGTGGCACTGCTATTTATGTATGAGAAATCAGAAAGGAATAGACAGAAAAAGAATTATTTGCCAGCTTCTTTCTTCCCTAAATTGTCTGTTTCTTCCTTATTTGCTCTTCTCCTTCTTTAATCTGCTTCTCCTCTTTCCTCAAGCTATTATATCCATATCAACTGGTGCTTCTCCTCTTTTCTCGAGCTATTATATCCATATCAACTGGTGCTTTCACTGAGAAGATCAAATTAAAGAAGGAGAAGAGCAAATAAGGAAGAAGCAGACAATTCAAGGATGAAATAAGCTGGCAAATAATTCTTTTTCTGTCTATTCCTTTCTGATTTCTCATACATAAATGGCAGTGCCACTAACAACTTTTCCAACGTGGCACGCTATGCAATCTTCTAGTCCAAGATTCTTTTAGCCATTTGTATTTGCCTCTTGGGTCTTATAGCAGTGGCCGAATATAATTATCATTAGCAGAAGCAACTGTAGAGTGCATATCATCATTCCGTATCACAATTCCTGCTATTAGTGTTATGCTCTTGGTAGCTGTTGCACTAACAAGCACTGTGTCAGTATCCAAAAATCCATACACGAAGTCATTCAAGGATGCATACATAATGCTTATTAGAGCATGGTGTGTAGAATTGGCACTGCATTTCCTGCTATTAGCCTGAATTATAAGATGTAGTTAAATGTTGGATTCCAGACACAGTGCTTTTTGTGTGGACTGTGGATCTCACACATGACAGTCATTGTAGTCTCTTTTGGAAAAGAATATGTGGAAATATGAAAATTCGAATAAATGATATACGCATGACAGAATATATAGGAGGCAAAAATTGAAATAGTTGCTGACGCTTGGGTTTGACGTACTTGCTAGATGTGTACATTTACATCATACTTGGATACAATGCGTTGCCGATGGAGGCATTAACTGAATTAGTTTTTTTTTTATTTCTTTTTTAGTAATATGGGTTAGATTTGATTGTTATTTGGAGGAATCATGGTGTGTGAGTGAAATATGTGGTGTATTTGTATACGTTTTGTGAATATTTGTGTATATGTCGTCAATATTTGTGTACTATGTACATTATGTGTATGATAAAAGAACCAGTATTAAAAAAAAAACTTATAACTTAGTTCATATTCCCATGCTCTCTCGTTTGCATTGCTACCGTACTGAATCTCCTTGCTCCCATTAAAATACTTAAATTTTGAAACACTCACCTTAAATACCCAAATTTGTCGTCATGTTAATCCATCTCCTTCATCAATAACCCTTGTCGCCACTATTACTCAAATTTAGTTGTTTTTTCTATTAATCCGGCCTCGAACCCATTTCAAACCAAAACCTATACTTTCCGCTCCAGGTCGATCTAATCCTTAGTCCTCGATCGAGTTGTATTATGTTATGATACTAACTTAGGCAGCCATTACAAAGAGGAGAACTGAGGAAAAGAGACAGATAAGAGAGGAAATGAAGACTGAAAATATTTCTTTTCTACTGAATTCGATTTCTACACACACATATTGAAACGACACGAAAATCGCCCTTGCGGGAAATCGCCGGATACGCTTACTTTTAATTCATTTGTTTCATTATTAAACAATTGCATATTTTAGATTCCAAATAAATACATTCTAATTTAGATTTATTGTTTAATTCTCAATTGTGGTATTGTGTCAAACTGATTTCACAAAAATGTAAACTTTGTGTGTCATGAATATTTTGTTTTGTAAACTTTTAATGCAACAAAAATAATACCTTTTATTTTTCCTACTACATATAATAATTTACCCTACATAATTGATACTACTTAAATCTTTTTATAAAACAAAGGAAAACATAATCCTTTTTATTAAAATAAATTATTTTAAATATCAAAACTCATTAAAATAACTTAAAATAAATTTTTTAAATTTACCCCAAAATTCAGGGTTGTTGCAATCTCCCCCACTTAAAATCTTTTCGTCCTCGAAAAGGAACGGAACTAAAAGTTTTTAATTATCCTACTAAAAATTTTTATTCTTTATTATTCATTTAATAATTTTATTAGTTGATTAACTTTTAAAATATATAACTTTTATATATACAAAAAATCATATTTTCTAAAATAGATTATAATTACAAATACGTATATTATAGGCTTGTTACTCTCAACTCATTCTAGGGCATTACTAACCTCATCTCTAATGAGTTTTCTCATTCTAGGATACTGCTGATCCTATCTCTAATGAGTATTCTTATTGGATATCACTAATCCAATCTCTGATGAGTCTTTTATTCAGTTCTAACGAGTTGTACCCCAAAGATTTGAGCTAACCAGAGCTCTGATACCAAAATGAAATGACCCGAAAATCGCCCCTTGCGGGAAATCGCCGGATACGCTTACTTTTAATTCATTTGTTTCATTATTAAATAATTGCATATTTTAGATTCCAAATAAATACATTCTAATTTAGATTTATTGTTTAATTCTCAATTGTGGTATTGTGTCAAACTAATTTCACAAAAATGTAAACTTTGTGTGTCATGAATATTTTGTTTTGTAAACTTTTAATGCAACAAAAATAATACCTTTTATTTTTCCCACTACATATAATAATTTACCCTACATAATTGATACTAAAATCTTTTTATAAAACAAAGGAAAACGTAATCCTTTTTTTTTAAATAAATTATTTTAAATATCAAAACTCATTCAAATAACTTAAAATATTTTTTTTAAATTTACCCCAAAATTCAGGGTTGTTACACATATATAGGTGCATTTCATCCCTATCCCCTTCCTACGTGGCCTACTAGGACCATTTCTATATACAACTTTCACACACCCATAACAACTTTTGCAGGAAATAGAAAATACAGTAACAGCTTTTGCAGGAAATGAAATATATGATTCCTGCGCTCAAAAGAAAATAATAGATAATTGGTTAATTGCCTAACCACTTGCATTGTCTTTTGTACAGCCTGGCGTAAGCCTTATCCTCCATGATGCTGCATTAGTCCAAGAACCTGTTGTATATAACGGTGTTGTATACACAATTATATGATTTTTGTTTGATGATAACAAACAAATATTTTATTATTAACGTGTTTGTTACTGTACTGTTTTATATATACATCACAAACAGGAATATAATATTTAATTTTAAATAGAATACAACTGTACAAACATTCAGATATTTACACAGTATTTTGTTTAAAATTAAATATTATATTTTAAATATTCAAACAGTAAAACTATTCATAACTCCACTATTTGAACACATTACATTTCATATACATTCCAAGAATATTGTACTTGTGTAAATAAACTGAATATAATAGACAAATTTGTTTGAACACGACAAAATAATATTTTTTTTAAATCGAACTTGTTGATTACAAATGCCAATACAATTCTCTCATTACTCAGCTCCTCACACTACAACGCTCTCACTCAGCTATACATATACTTTGATTTTATATATATTCACATTTCTTATATACATGTCTCTGTCAATCTTCTGTCTTCTGTCTTTGCACTTCACAGTCAGTCCTGTCATTATCTTCTGCTTACCTGTCATATAAAATAGAAACACACACAGTACACTACAATAGGAATAAAACAGAATACACGCGAATATAATTTTTATTTTTAAATTTTTTAGTTGCCTCGGTTTTCTGGTGTGTTTCTCATTATTTTTCATGACTTGATCTGATTCATCTGTGTCTAGTCAGTTTGTATATGTATAGCACAGAGACAGGAAATTTTATCTGATAGCTGCATATACACACATGTATAAATATACACGTTTGCACTGCCTCGCCAATCAGTGTGCAACTGAGGAGTAGCCATGTGAACCATCTCGACTCAGTGCACATATGAAAACAACTCAATGTCAAGTCAACATGATCAGTTCAAACATGGTCGAGGCATGCACATGACAGCTCAACAAGACAGAATGCATGGAGCAACAATATACATGGCCAGTTCAGCATAATGTACACAAGTCATAGGTCAAAGTGTCGAGCAAGTTAACATGCCACAAACAAAATATAGCAGCAAATTGATGTGTTGAGAAAGTGGCAGTTTCATACAAATGTGTGAAACATGTATGGTCGAGCTAGTGCAAAATGGACAGTGCAACAGTACACATGGCAACAACTACTCAGCATAGAGCATTGACATGTACAAGTGCAAGCAACAACTGGAATGGAAAAACTCAAGGGTGCCAATGTACATATGGAAACAAGTCAGCATGGCAAAGTTCAAACACAAGTGCACAGTTCAGACTACATAGTCGAGGCAGCAAATAAACATGGCCATGCACAAATGCACACAGGCAAAACAGGTAACATAGCATGTACAGAAAGTACACAAGTCATGGGTGGAGGTGCAACAAGCTCAACATGGTCGAGATAGATCAGTATGAAGCATTCATGTGTACATGTGCAAGTCTGGGATGCATTCATGTCAAGCCAAGTCGATGCAACACAATATATATACATAGTATGGTCATGAGTGGCACACTGGCTACAGCATAGGGAACAAGCCAACACAACCAAGAAGTATATTGAAACAAGACGACACAATGGATAACAGAATACTATACATGAAGCAGCTCATAAATACATGTAGCATGAGCAGAATACAATTACATGCACAAATATGCAAGAGGTGGTTCAAGCATGAGCATGGATAAATGGTGCAATTTAAAAGCAGATGAAGATTACAGTGTTGAGTTAAATGTGCAGGAAAGTGTGGACTAATTTATTTGACAAAGCCCAAAATCAGCAAAGGTGAAAAATCAGAGAAATTATGGAAGAGCAGATATCACACAAGGGAAACAATTTATTTGTTTCCATCTTTACAGATTTAAATCGAGAAAATTAATTTTCCAGAAATCATGCATGTTCTTTTTAACCGAAGTAATTCATTCAATTCATTCCATGAATGCAGAGAATAGTTTAAGAAAACAAGATATCATTCACACTGCATTACTGGCAAGAAAATTCAATCACATTTTTTTATGGGATCAAATCAGGGAAGTCTTTTTTATTCAGTATTCATGGCTTGAAATCAATCACGATGATGAATATATATGGCAAGGGATTTTGTTTCAAGGGGCAGCAGATTAAATCACGCAAGTGATAATTTTTCCAAGGAGCAAATATATTTCCAAAGAAGAAAATTCAGGAATCACACATGCAATTACATTCATGGCATTCAAAGTCGAGAAATTCAAGGAAAGCCAAATCGAAAGGGGAAACCAAACAAATTCAGAGCAAGTCACATAGTGAAATCAGAGGCTAGGGTTTTCTATACCCTATATTATTCACACCAATTCATCATCGGCTAGATATAGAATACACAAACAATTGAATCGAAAACCATAGAATCCTCAAGCAAACAATTTCAAGTAGAAACTCAAAATCGAAATTACATACCAGAGTTTCCATCGCAACAAAACCCCAAATCAGCAAATCAAAGCATTGCATAGCTATCCACAGTTTCCAAGCATCATAGATTTGATTTCAGAAACAAAGAATCGAGATTGGATTTGGAATTTGCTGAAACCCTAATGTTTTTTTTATGGCCGCCATTTTTGATTTCCACAGCAAAGTAATCGGGCTAAAATCAAACAAGGGTGCAACCTTTAGAAAATGGGCCGGTCAAATTTTCAAGTGTTAAAGGGGATGACCCCTTTTATTTAATTCCTAGGGTTTCTTAATTTTGTCTTTGTTTTTATTTAATTGTGTATTTAAATTTGAGTTGTAAAAACCGTCTGATCAGTTTCTAGTCTCTGTAAAATATTAAGAGATCCAGTCAGGGTGTTGACTGGCAGTTGCTAGAGTCTGTAAAATCTAGGATTTACTGATTACGTGGTTGTAATCAGGGTGAATCTGATCTAGGGGTTTAGATCAGTCTACGGTTTTGAGCGTAGGGTTAGAATAGGAGCAGGGTTTGCGAGTGTACATGGTCTTGTATGCGGGATCTGTTCTATCACCTAGTAGAAACCTTAGAAATGCAGCAGTAGGCAGGGTTTTGCCGAAGCTGGGTATATCTGTATGTGATTTATTTTCTGCATTTCTGTTCCTGCTATATTCTGTGATCTGTTTATTAATATATATCTTGTTAGATTTTTAATTCAGTTAAAAATTGTGATAAACCCTATTCACCCCCCTCTAGGGTTAATCTTGATCCAACAAGTGGTATCAGAGCAGGTATATTCATTAACTCTAGAGTCATAGGTAACCCTAGTTATCAGTCCACCGAGAGTCAGTCCAGTAATATTCCACCTATTTTCAATGGAACGGATTTTTTAAATTGGAAACAAAAAATGAAAATTTATTTAAAATATGTTCATGTTAAATATTGGAATATTATTATTAATGGAGGAGATCTGTCAGATAAAAAGTGTAAAGCTATCAATACTTGTGCTATGAACATTATTTATTCTTGCCTTAGTATTGATCAATTTAAACTTATCTCCTATTGTTTAACTGCGCAGGAAATTTGGAATACTCTCAATAAGAAGTATGGACAAATCGACAACAGCTGCTCAAAACCCGAGAAAGTCAACTCAGATTCAGAGTTCTGCTTAATAGGATTTACAAATGAAAATTCAGATAGATCAGTCGATGGAGAGTCAACAGACGATGAGAAAGGAAATTTCTCATATGAAGATTTAGTTTATATGTGTGCTGATCTAACTAAGTCTGTCGATAAACTCCAATCTAAAAACAAACTTCTGAAATCTAAAAATCTTGAGTTGACCAACAAAATTAATGATTTGGAATCTCAACTTGAATATTTTAAAAACTATTCAAATTCAGACTGCAAAAATTGTTTGAAATTGGAAACCAATCTTGTTCATCTCAATAAAAATATTCAAAAGTTTGAAAATGAAATTTTGATCTTAAAAAAGAACAAGATTGAGTTATCAGGTTCGAATAATTTTCTGCAAAAGGAATTTGAAATTTTTAAGACTGCTATAAATTCCAAACTTGAAATGCAGAAAATGAAAATTTGGTGAAAAGTGAATTGATTTTGAAAGAACTTGAAAATGAGATTGAAAAATCCAAGAATTTTGAGTCTGAAAAACAAAAACGATTTGAAACGATATGAATTTGAAATCTCGGAATCTCAAGCCAGAATTAAATTTCTTAAAGATGAAAATTTGGTTTTGAAAATAAGATCGCTAAAAACCGTTGTCCAGATTTAATGAAAGAGAATGGTGATCTTAAATTGAAAATTCAACAACTTGAAGCAACTTTGGTTAAATTTTCTAAGGGTGAAAAATCACTGAATATGTTGTTGAAAAATCAATTTTCATACGGAAATAAAAGTGGACTTGGCTTTGGGAAAAACAATGATTTTAAAAATCCTTCAAACAGCTTTGAAAAGAATCAATATGAAAATTCAAACTCTGATAGTCGCAAAGGATTTTTGAATCAACATGATGTGAATTTGTTTTATAATAATCCATTTAACCAATCCTGGATCTCAAAAAGAAATAAAACAAACTTCATTAAATTCAAACAAGTCTGGGTTCCAAAAGGTACGAAAATAGATTCGACTGGATTGTTATACAAACAGGTTTTGTAACACCCCACACCCACTAAGGTCACTCACTAAGGGAATGCCTTAACTTCGGTGGAGTATTTTAAGTGAATATAGAACAGAAAAATTACAACAAGACAGATATAAATAATACTGGTTAACTAAAACATCTTTTTATTGCAGCAGAAGGTAAACATGTTTGGTTACAAAACCATAAAATAAGAGTCAAGTACTAAATATCCATCCTGATAAAAACATAAGTACATAATCCCACTACATAACTAATAGCCATAATAGAAAAGATAAGCTGAGCTTTACATCAACGGTCCAAGCTCCAAAAGATAGATAAAGCAATCTGATCAAAGCCCACTAGTGCTAGGCCCACTCTGAGAACCTGAGGGTTGGGAAAAAGATAAAAACAACGGGGTCAGACATAAGTCTGAGCGAGTCCTATAACTTTAACAATACAATCATTAAAGTAATTAGGGTATGATATAAACTTGGTACGGTAATGACTGGGGATAAATGACTACACTAAGCAGCCAACTAGACATAGGATGAACTAAGATATCGGTAAAGACGCATCTACCCACCCAAGGATAATTACTACACTGCACCACACCAGTCATTCCTAACTTAAAGGTTGATCCCACCCAAGGACTTAGAAAATTTAACTAGTAGTTTCGTGTACCCCTAGCTGACCACATAGGTGCCGTCTGCCCCTATCTCCACTAGGTGTACCCACAACTCCCCAAGCGATCGGCTCCCTAACGTAGATACCCGTGCTGGCCCCACAGTGGGGTGTATCACTCCCCAAAGTGGCAACCCGATACTATCAACGGTGCACGGCTTATACCTACACGATGCAACAACGTCTTACCTACCAGCCCGGGTCCACACACGCATATGAAACCCGTTGGACTTGCGTTGCCACCGCTAACCCGTTTTGGCCTCTTATAGTCAAACCCAGTACGCGTGTCCCGTCCTCGACATGGGTCGAGCCCACAAAGATACATATGGGTTACTGGTTGAAATGGGCCCCCACAAGCTACCCACCTAAGCTTGTCCCTTTTCTAGTGCATCCCACTTAACCCTTTAATCATGTTCAATTACATGTTTCCACTTGGTTAAGTATTCTAATCGTATTTTCTATTGCCACCCAAGGCAACCCACTAGGTTTCCACATGCCACCCAAGGCACTTACTTGATTTCCACATGCCACCCAAGGCACCCACTTAACCCCTCATGCCCCCACTACATGCTTATCTGGTTAAGTGTTTCTTAATTGATTAAGAACGTAACCTTTGTAAAGACCTCTCACATTAGACTGTCTTTTATGGCAGCTGGATTTGCCGGTCGGGTCCGGGCAGCCTTACGCCATAACAGAGTCTAACCTCGTGTCTTTACACTTGTCACGTATTTAGTTTATGCCTAAGACCTCTCACATTGGGCCAATCATTTGTAGCCGCTGGATTTGCCGGTCGGGTCCGGGCAGTCTTATGCTACAAAAGGGTCCAACCTCGTGTCTTAGTCGATTAATTACACCTAATTAATCACCCCCATATTTTGAATTAATTTTCCCTAATTAATTCCAATTTAATGATGTACATAATTGACTCAATTATGTCCATCCACTTATGGTATGCAATATCATACCAATTTCACCACAATTTTGTTAACATGAATATTAACCCCATCGTTCCCCACGTAATACGCTAACATGACATACTTAAAAGGGAAGATTCATCACAAATACAATGGGTTCAACTTAGCATAACATTAGCATCAACATGGGTTTTAAAGGTGTCAACTTGCATATATGACCATAGCATCAAACCCAACTAGCATAAATAATCAACCCAAACTTGCATGAATCACATATGTCATAAAGAGGGTAACTTGCATAGATGTTCATGTCATAGACCTATCATAAAGGGATAAACTTGCATACACGTCATAGGTCTAAAAAAAGGATGAACTTGCATATGTTACTCATATCATTAAAAGGGGTAAACATGCATATATATGCATGACATACAAAGGGGTAAACTTACATATGTATGCATATCATACAAAGGTGTAAACTTGCACATGTTACTTGCATATAATCAAACACCAAACTTGCATAACATGTCATATATGAACTTGCATATAATCAAACACCAAACTTGCATAACATGTCATATATGAACTTGCATATAATCAAACACCAAACTTGCATAACATGTCATATATGAACTTGCATATAATCAAACACCAAACTTGCATAACATGGTGTCATAATGGATCAATGTTTATCATAGTGATTTGCATAACTAGCATCATGAACATATAGCATAAAACTTGCATAACTAGCATCATGGACATATAGCATAAAACTTGCATAACTAACATCATGAGCACATAGCATATGATAACATAACTTGCATTGATCCACATTCATAACCATAACCTCATTATATCCTATCATAATTAGTTTAGCAATTGCTTGCTAAAGGCATAGAAACTCACAACTTGTTGATTAGCACTCCTATGAAGAAGATTAAGTTGCTAGAGTTGATTAGAAGTTGATTTGAGAAGCTATCTTCTTCTAAAATTTGATGGAGGCTCCTTCTAATTGCATTTTGACGGCATGACGGCCTTGTTTCTATTTTTAGTACGAATTAGGGCAGTCTTAGGGTGTATTTATAGATTTAGGATGTAGTTTAGGCCCTTAGATTAACCCTAGATTAGTTTAGAGCCATCAGATTTCGTCACCAGCCACCAAACACAGCCCAAAACCCCTTCAGACTGCACCCAGGCCAAACTGGCTCGGCCACCTGTGTCGACTCCCAAGTCGACTGGGCAGTCGACTTGGGTCTTGTGGTGTCGACTCCCAAGTCGACTCCCCAGTCGACTTGGGGTGTGGCGGGAGTTTTCCCGCCCAGCTCCATTTCTGCATTTGAAATCTGTTTTCGAAATTTGAATTTTCTGAAAACTTCTTCGGGCCTTAACTAGGTCATACGGACTCCGATTTTCGAAAACTCGGACTCTATTTCGCGTATTTTTCCGAGACGAACACAATGGCATAGCCCGTTTCCCCTGATTCAGATCTTAAGATTTAATTCTGCCCTGATTTATATTATATCAAGTTATTCAACATACGGGGTGTTACATTCTCCCCTACTTAAAGGATTTCGTCCCCGAAATCTCTAAGTCAAGAAGAACGTATCCTACCAACCAAACAACCATCTACTAAACCATCAAACACTGGCATCCATTGTCCTTAAAGTTTCTAATGTTGTGTGAACATATGCAAAAAGTGTGTGTATATGTTCCCTGTCTAGTGCAAAATCAGGCGGTCTACTGATTCAGTTGACCTCCTTAATGCAAACCATGATAGTGCCATGCATCCAATATGTATGCGAAAGAACCCTATCGACACATACTATATCTACATGAGTGCACAATCATTCACAATAAAAATGCATCATCCATATGATAACGCAACCATTATACATCCATTAATATAGCTACCTACACACAGTTATATGCAATATGCAATATGAAGTGACTGAGCCGATCTAGTGTCTAAAGTGTGTGTATATGCATCCACGAGCAACCACTAGCAAACACTTGCATCCACACGCATCCATCAAGCATAACATGTCTCAAACACATGTTTCAACCATAGGTTTACCCTATCTAATGGTCAAAGGTACTAATGAGAGGACATGCTAAAGATAAGATAAGTGCTAGACAAACGATAAAGGAGAAATTAAAAGACATACCCTCAAAAAGGAATGGGTACAGTGAACGCATCTTCGCTTCTGTCTCCCAAGTAGCGTTGCTCTCATCATCTCCCCATTGCACTTTGACTAGTTGAACCTCTCTGTTTCTCAACTTCCTAATCTCTGACCCTAGGATGCGAGTAGGAGCTCGTCGAATCGTCGCATCACGCTCTACATCCACTTCTCTAAGCAAGCTCGGCTCTACCACCTCTGCGGTCTCATGTAGGCACTTCCTCAATTGTGACACATGGAATACGTCATGTACACCACTAAGTCTCTCGGGTAAATCCACTCTATATGCCATCTGTCCAATCCTTTCCTTAATAGGAAACGGTCCTACAAACCTTGGTGCTAACTTTCCAACGGACCCAAAGCGAACAACATTCCGTAATGGAGATACTTTGACAAAGACCATGTCCCCAACATCAAACTCAAGATCTGTCCTCCTCTTATCCGCGTAGGATTTCTGTCTGTCTTGCGCCACTTTCATCCTTCTTCGAATTAAATCAATCTTCTCCGAAGTCTCTCTAACCATATCAGGCCCAAGCAAGATCTTATCCGTAGATTCCCACCAACATGTAGGTGACCGACAAGGCCTTCCATAAAGAGCTTCGAATGGAGCCATACCAATACTAGACTGAAAGCTGTTATTATATGCGAACTCCACCAATGGAAGATGCTCTTCCCATGTACCTCCAAAATCTAAGATACATAGCCTCAAAAGGTCTTCTAGAATACGGTTCACCCTCTCGGTCTGGCCGTCCGTCTGAGGATGATATGCGGTGCTCAAACACAACTGAGTCCCTACCGCCTCTTGCAAACTCTTCCAAAACTCGCTAGTGAAGATGGGATCTCGATCACTCACTATGCTAGAAGGTACACCATGCAATCGAACTATCTCTCGAAGGTAAACTGAAGCTAGCCATGGAGCAGTCCTCTTACTCTTCACGGGTATAAAATGGGCGCTCTTAGTAAGTCTGTCTACCATAACCCAAATTCCCGTATTACCCTTCCTCGATCTCGGTAACCCATCAATAAAATCCATCGAGACGCTATCCCACTTCCATTGCGGAACCTCCAATGGGTGAAGCAACCCACCGGGTTTCTTTTGCTTCGCTTTCACTTGTTGGCACACCAAACATCTAGCGACATACTCGGCCACATCTTTCTTCATACCGGCCCAAAAGAAAACTTGCTTCATGTCTTGGTACATCTTGTCCCCACCGGGATGAATGGTCATCTTTGAACGATGTGCATCATCAAGTATAGCCTTCCTCAAACCCTCATCTTGCGGTACACAAAGTCTACCGTCTCTACGCAACCACCCCTTACCATCTAGGGTGTACCTACTCAAATGGCTGGACGACTCCCCCCCTTATGAGCCTCTCTACCAACTCAACCAACTGTGGGTCGTCCCGCTGTGCCTCGCCAATCCGTCCCAAAAGAGTAGGTCTAACCTCTAAGGATGCTAGCAAACTGGGTATGAAGTCAACGGAAGGTCTGAAGTCAAATATCGAGATAAATTCCAAGCTTCGTCGTTCCACGAACAATGGACTCAAGTACAACCTTTTTCTGCTTAAGGCGTCCGCCACCACGTTACCCTTGCCAGGGGTATACGCTATCTCGAAATCATAGGATGCTAAGAACTCCATCCACCTTTGCTGTCTTAAGTTCAAATCCTTTTGAGAAAACAAGTACTTCAATGATTTGTGGTCGGTGAACAATTTGAACCTCTCGCCAAGAAGATAATGGCGCCAAGACTTAAGCGCAAAAACAATAGCGGCCAACTCTAGATCATGTGTAGGGTAATTTTTCTCATGCACTCTCAACTGCCTTCCCCCATAGGCTATTACCCTTCCCTCTTGCATTAAGACTGCGCCTAGTCCTGTTCCACAAGCATCGGTATAAACAACAAATGGCTTACTCTCATCTGGCAACACTAAGACTGGAGCTATGGTTAAAGCTCTCTTTAACCGTTGGAACGATCATCACAATCTATGTCCCATGTGAAGACTAGATTCTTCTTCGTCAAGCGAGTTAATGGGGCTGATATCTTCGCGAAGTCCTTGATAAACTTCCTATAGTAACCAGCCAACCCCAAGAAACTCCTCACCTCGGTAGCATTCTTCGGAACCTTCCAATCTTGGATGGACACTACCTTCGCGGGATCCACAGCTATCCCTTCCTTAGAGACCACGTGCCCTAAGAACCGCACTTCCTTCCTCCAAAAGTGACATTTAGAGAATTTAGCCTTAAGGCTATGTGCTTGAAGAGTCTCCAACACTTCCCTAAGATGTAGGGCATGCTCTTCTTCACTCTTAGAAAAGACCAAGATGTCATCCACAAAGACCACCACGAACTTATTAATGTACTCCCTGAACACCCTACTCATCAAATCAACAAAGTATGCAGGGGCGTTCGTCAAACCAAAGGGCATTACCAGCCACTCATAGAAACCATCCGGAGTCCTAAAGGCAGTCTTCTCTATACTATCCTCAGCCACTCTCAACTGATGAAACCCCGTGGCTAAGTCCAACTGTGAAAACACTGAGGCGTCAACCAACTGATCAAAGAGATCATCAATCCTCGGCAATGGGTGTCTATTCTTCTTTGTAAGTTTGTTGAGTTCTCTATAGTCTACACAAAGTCTGAGGGACCCATCCGCCTTCGTGGCAAAAACTACTGGAGCACCCCACTCCGATATACTTCGTCTTATGAACACCTTCTCAAGCAACTCCCCTACTTGCTTATGGAGTTCCCTCCTCTCACGAGGAGCCATGTGGCGCACTGGCAAAGATACTGGCTTAGCATTGTCCACCAGATATATTCGGAAGTCTATCTCCCGCTTCGGAGGTAAGCCCTTCACCTCCTCAAACACATCCGAGTATTCCCGGACCACTCTAACAGATCGCAAACTCTCGACCGAAGCGTCAAGTGATTCAAGATAACTTAGCATAACAGAATTCATGGGATTACAAGAGATCTCGAGAGTGTTCCCCAAGCGGGTCATGAGCCTAACAACTCTCCTTTCACAATCAAGAACGACACCATTACTGGATAACCAGTCCATGCCCAAAATCAACCCATAGCCTGTGAAGCCCAAAACAAAAGCATCACATCTAAACTCAACGCTAAGTATAGAAATCTTCAAACCCAAACATATCATGGAAAAATAAGTGGAGCCCCCAATTGGGTTTGAAACAACCAAGGGATCATCTACTAGACTGGTGTCTAAGTGTAGTGACTCAATTAATGATGATGAGATAAACGAATGCGATGCGCCCGAGTCAAACAAAGTATGGACAGGATGATCAAACAGAAAAACTAGACTCTCGATGGAAATAGTTCTACCTCTTTCCTGAACCGGTGGAACTGCGAGAGCCTGAACTTGCCCCCTTGCCTGACCTGGTGCCATAAGAGCTTGCACCTGTCCTCCTGAGGTAGATCCCGTCCTCTGCCCCTTCTTAGGGCAGTCCTTCACTAGATGCCCTGCTTCGCCATAG
This sequence comes from Allium sativum, assembly GCA_030737875.1. NCBI lineage: Eukaryota > Viridiplantae > Streptophyta > Magnoliopsida > Asparagales > Amaryllidaceae > Allium > Allium sativum. Next base: position 1,024,039,720 of record CM060926.1, read on the forward strand.
TGGAAGCAGCCAGTCTTCTCCTTCTTCCGACAATCTTTGCTGAGGTGGCCTGGTGTCCCACAGTTGAAGCACTTCTTCTTTCCCTTGCCACCGTTGCCTTTCCCACCCTTGTTTTGCTGTTGCTGTTGAGATCTCTTCTGATCTCCTTTCTTCTCGGGTGCCTTATTAGCATTGGGACCCTTCTCTTCCTCATGCATAAGTGTCATGTCTACTAGCTTCTCAAAGGTGGCCCCCATAGGGATGTGAGTCATAGCCAATCCATGCATCGGTTCATTCAAGCCTTTAACGAACCTCAAAGCCTTCTTCTCCGGTGATTTCACCATGTCTATGCCAAACCTTGCCAACTGATTAAACTTGTTGACATATTCCTTCACTGATAGGTTTCCTTGCTTTAGAGTCAAGAACCTTTCCATATACAGATTTTCTTCCGCCCTTGAGAGAAACTTTGCCACAAACCTTTGTCTGAAATCCGCCCAAGATTCAACAGGGCGCTCTCCATTAGTGACCTCCCACCAGAACGAGGCCTCTCCCTTCATTAACCAAGCAGCTAACTTGACTTTCTTTCCTTATTCCATCTCAAAGATGTCTATCAACTCTTCTGTTTCCTTAAGCCAATCCCTAGCTTCCACAAAAGTTTCTGATCCTTGAAAAGGTTTCCCTCCCATAGCCTTAAATTACTTGCAAGTCTTAGCAAAAGTATCCGCTCGAGGAGGAGGAGGGGGAGGAAGATCGGGTGCAACCGGTGGTGGAGGAACATCTGCTGGACCCACAGCGGTGGCCCTAGCCTCCATCAATCTCCTATACCATACTGGTATCGCTACACCCTCCGGAAAGTTAAGATCTTTAGCCATGCTGAAACGAAAAAGGAAAGATTCAAAACGGAGAATTCGAAAGATAAAGATATGGCTATTGGGGATTATGCTTTTCTTTCAAAAACTTTTCTCTCAAAGACATGTTTTTGAAAATACTCCTTCGAAAATGTTTTTAGAAAAATAGTTTTTCTAAAAGTTTTATCTGTTCTGGTAACCTTTAGCTCTGATACCACGTGTAACACCCCACACCCACTAAGGTCACTCACTGAGGGAATGCCTTAACTTCGGTGGAGTATTTTAAGTGAATATAGAACAGAAAAATTACAACAAGACAGATATAAATAATACTGGTTAACTAAAACATCTTTTTATTGCAGCAGAAGGTAAACATGTTTGGTTACAGAACCATAAAACAAGAGTCAAGTACTAAATATCCATCCTGATAAAAACATAAGTACATAATCCCACTACATAACTAATAGCCATAATAGAAAACATAAGCTGAGCTTTACATCAACGGTCCAAGCTCCAAAAGATAGATAAAGCAATCTGATCAAAGCCCACTAGTGCTAGGCCCACTCTGAGAACCTGAGGGTTGGGAAAAGGATAAAAACAACGGGGTCAGACATAAGTTTGAGCGAGTCCTATAAATTTAACAATACAATCATTAAAGTAATTAGGGTATAATATAAACTTGGTACGGTAATGACTGGGGATAAATGACTACACTAAGCAACCAACTAGACATAGGATGAACTAAGATATCGGTAAAGACGCATCTACCCACCCAAGGATAATTACTACACTGCACCACACCAGTCATTCCTAACTTAAAGGTTGATCCCACCCAAGGACTTATAAAATTTAACTAGTAGTTTCGTGTACCCCTAGCTGACCACATAGGTGCCATCTGCCCCTATCTCCACTAGGTGTACCCACTACTCCCCAAGCGATCGGCTCCCTAACGTAGATACCCATGCTGGCCACATAGTGGGGTGTATCACTCCCCAAAGTGGCAACCCGATACTATCAACGGTGCACGGCTTATGCCTACACGATGCGGCAACGTCTTACCTACCAGCCCGGGTCCACACACGCATATGAAACCCGTTGGACTTGCGTTGCCACCGCAAACCCGTTTTGGCCTCTTATAGTCAAACCCAGTACGCGTGTCCCGTCCTCGACATGGGTCGAGCCCACAAAGATACATATGGGTTACTGGTTGAAATGGGCCCCCACAAGCTACCCACCTAAGCTTGTCCCTTTTCTAGTGCATCCCACTTAACCCTTTAATCATGTTCAATTACATGTTTCCACTTGGTTAAGTATTCTAATCGTATTTTCTATTGCCACCCAAGGCAACCCACTAGATTTCCACATGCCACCCAAGGCACTTACTTGATTTCCACATGCCACCCAAGGCACCCACTTAACCCCTCATGCCCCACTACATGCTTATCTGGTTAAGTGTTTCTTAATTGATTAAGAACGTAACCTTTGTAAAGACCTCTCACATTAGACTGTCTTTTATGGCAGCTGGATTTGCCGGTCGGGTCCGGGCAGCCTTACGCCATAACAGAGTCTAACCTCGTGTCTTTACACTTGTCACGTATTTAGTTTATGCCTAAGACCTCTCGCATTGGGCCAATCATTTGTAGCCGCTGGATTTACTGGTCGGGTCCGGGCAGTCTTATGCTACAAAAGGGTCTAACCTCGTGTCTTTGTCGATTAATTACACCTAATTAATCACCCCCATACTTTGAATTAATTTTCCCTAATTAATTACAATTTAATGATGTACATAATTGACTCAATTATGTCCATCCACTTATGGTATGCAACATCATACCAATTTCACCACAATTTTGTTAACATGAATATTAACCCCATCGTTCCCCACGTAATACGCTAACATGACATACTTAAAAGGGAAGATTCATCACAAATACAATGGGTTCAACTTAGCATAACATTAGCATCAACATGGGTTTTAAAGGTGTCAACTTGCATATATGACCATAGCATCAAACCCAACTAGCATAAATAATCAACCCAAACTTGCATGAATCACATATGTCATAAAGAGGGTAACTTGCATAGTTCATGTCATAGACCTATCATAAAGGGATAAACTTGCATACACGTCATAGGTCTAAAAAAAAGGATGAACTTGCATATGTTACTCATATCATAAAAAGGGGTAAACATGCATATATATGCATGACATACAAAGGGGTAAACTTGCATATGTATGCATATCATACAAAGGTGTAAACTTGCACATGTTACTTGCATATAATCAAACACCAAACTTGCATAACATGTCATATATGAACTTGCATATAATCAAACACCAAACTTGCATAACATGTCATATATGAACTTGCATATAATCAAACACCAAACTTGCATAACATGTCATATATGAACTTGCATATAATCAAACACCAAACTTGCATAACATGGTGTCATAATGGATTAATGTTTATCATAGTGATTTGCATAACTAGCATCATGAACATATAGCATAAAACTTGCATAACTAGCATCATGGACATATAGCATAAAACTTGCATAACTAACATCATGAGCACATAGCATATGATAACATAACTTGCATTGATCCACATTCATAACCATAACCTCATTATATCCTATCATAATTAGTTTAGCAATTGCTTGCTAAAGGCATAGAAACTCACAACTTGTTGATTAGCACTCCTATGAAGAAGATTAAGTTGCTAGAGTTGATTAGAAGTTGATTTGAGAAGCTATCTTCTTCTAAAATTTGATGGAGGCTCCTTCTAATTGCATTTTGACGGCATGATGGCCTTGTTTCTATTTTTAGTATGAATTAGGGCAGTCTTAGGGTGTATTTATAGATTTAGGATGTAGTTTAGGCCTTTAGATTAACCCTAGATTAGTTTAGAGCCATCAGATTTCGTCACCAGCCACCAAACACAGCCAAAGCCCCTTCAGACTGCACCCAGGCCAAACTGGCTCGGCCACCTGTGTCGACTCCCAAGTCGACTGGGCAGTCGACTTGGGTCTTGTGGTGTCAACTCCCAAGTCGACTCCCCAGTCGACTTGGGGTGTGGCGGGAGTTTTCCCGCCTAGCTCCATTTATGAATTTGAAATCTGTTTTCGAAATTTGAATTTTCTGAAAACTTCTTCGGGCCTTAACTGGGTCATACGGACTCCGATTTTCGAAAACTCGAACTCTATTTCGCGTATTTTTCCGAGACGAACGCAATGGCATAGCCCGTTTCCCCTGATTCATATCTTAAGATTTAATTCTGCCCTGATTTATATTACATCAAGTTATTCAACATACGGGGTGTTACAGGTTTGGGTACCGAAAGATATGAACACAACTGAGAGTGGTTTTTTTAAACCACTTAATTCTCTAAATAGTTAGGTACCGAAGATGGCTGAGGAACTGCTAGGCAAAAGCGATTTGGATTCAAGCTGCCCAATACTTCTGTAATCATTCACAGTTCCTTAGCCAAGACTGTTGAGTTAGAGATTCCGATTTACATTGGATTTTGGTATGATCTCTAAACTCACCTTTGTAAATATTTTTTATTTTTTTATTTTTAGTTTATTTCTCCTTCTATCTCTTCTTTTTTTCTTTGATTTCTTTTGTTTTGGTTTATCACTGTCATATCATTGTAACTTCTTCTGGGATTCATTAACTTCCAATTGTAGAACTCATATTTTCTGGAAACTCGCTTTAGTTGAATAGAACTCTGATGTTTTAATTATTTCCAGATCTTGAATTTAATCTTGTAAATTTCTGCAATTGTTTTGAAGTTTATGTTTTTCTCTGAATTCATAACAATGTTGATTTATTTGTGTCATATCTTGAACACTGTTAATTTTGAATTCTAAATTTTTTGAAGATCTGAAAGTTTAATGGAATTTCACACACTTCTGCTGTTTTGAGTTTCTCTTAATTTAGTTTCGAAAAGCTTGAAATATTATACTCATTGCAGCACACTGCTACTTATCAGTCGTGATAATTTCATTGATTTTTAGATTAGCTTAGATATTCTTGAATCATTGCTTACATCTTGAAATTCTTTGTTATTCATGATCATTTGGTTTGGATTTTTGTGTGTTTAAGATCATTTTGAAATTTCTGATATTTTGAATCTCACACACCTCTCAGATTTGAAATCCTGTGTAATTGATTCATTGTATCTCAAGAATTTCATTTATTTCAAGTGATTTTGAATAAACCACTATTTTTGGATCATGAATTTTTCCTTCAAACTTGATGTAAATATTCTGAAAAATCCATTGGGCTTGTCAGAAATAATTTGGAAAAAATCTTTTGAAAAATGGTCATTAAAACTCACTGCTATTTCATGATGTATTTGATTTGAATATATATTTGTTTAAAATCATTTGAAATTATTGATTTATTGAATCTCACACGTATCTTAAATCTGAAATTAATATTCTGGTGTGATTGATTCACTGAATGTTGCGAGTTTCATATTCTTCAAATGATTTCAAATAAACGGTATTTTTAATCATTGGATCATGAATCATCTTAGGTGACCACCATCCTGACAAGTTTGCTTTGAAACTGTTTTCTCGTACTGCTCTGATACTGGTGTTGAAAAATGTTTTCAAATATCTGTTTGTTTTTAACTGCATGTCTTGATGAATAACTGTTTGCTGTTGTGATTACTGATTCTGATTTACTAGTCTTGTCTGGTTGGGCCTTGTGATCGATTTCCTGCTTGTCCGTGAAATCCTGTTTTGTCTCCAGTGTGATTATAATCCTCATTAATAGAGACACCAATTGGTATCAGAAGTGCTGGATTTTTTTTGATATATATATATATATATATTAATCTCTTATGTCTTGTATAGATCTTAATATCTCTCTTGTAATTGATTTTCAATTTTAAAATTATTTATTATTCATTCAGAAATTGAAATCAATATCCAAATTGAACTGTATTTATAACTCATCAAAATTATTATTAGATTTTGAAATTGTGACTGCAGTATATTTCACAACAAGAGGAGATTTTTATTCATGATGGTTGAACATTTATTATAATATCTTTGAATTGGCAATTATTTCACGACCATCCTCATTATCTTTCATCTTTCTACCATCCATCGTGATTTTATATTAATGTGGAGAGTTAATTTTTTTTTTAAAAAAATCTTTTTGAACAAACAGCGAAAATATTTGTGATAGAAATTGGACTATGTTATTATTCAGAATTAGTGATAACTGAAAATTTTCAATGATCCCGGTACAGTCGAGCATATTTCATAATATAATTAATTTAGAAATTTATTTCACAGACCATTTCTGTACCTACCACATTTCTATCATTCATACTGGTTTTATGTGCTAAGGAGTTTTTTCTGTTTTGAAGCTGAAAATAATAAATAAAATTAATATATAAGTGTGTCTCTAACCTCATTTAAAAATCCAAGCTCTGGTCATGCATGGTTAAGAGACAACTTATAATTTAAGCTGCGACTGACCTCATTTAAAAATCCAAGCTCTGGTCATGCATGGTTAAGAGACAACTTATAATTTATGCTGCGACTGACCTCATTTAAAAATCCAAGCTCTGGTTATGCGTGGTCAGTGTGCTCTTAAATAATAATAAAAATAAAATAAAAAAATGTACTATAAATTGAAATTAATATGAAATTCTCCTTGGTGTTTGAAAACCAGCCTATCAATCCATCTTTCTAATCTGTGAAATGTGTTGATATTTTATGACGTATTATGATTTTTTGATTGATATTTATTGAGATTTGAGAATATTCGATTTTGTCACTTAAATTGAATTAATAATTATAGTCCAAATCCATCACTGTTTTTGTACTTCATGTTTAAAATTCTTTTGAGGAAAATTGGTAAACATTTTATAACTCTCCTCATTTTTATAAATTTCATCGTAAATCCATCATTTTCTACAATGTGAAATATGCCACTAATTCTCAGTTTATTATGATTTTTGTTTGACTGATTGAGATTTATGATGACTGTTCTTCCTCTTAAGCTGATATTATATTTTAGTCGTTTTTCATCTGTATTTTAAATTCTGTATCCTTTTGATGATAACAAAAGGGGGAGAATGGGTTGAGATTTTGATTTATGAGAGAATATTTTATAAATATTTTTAATTTTGAAAATTCATTAAATGCACAGTTATAGGGGGAGTTTCTGTTGTAGGGGGAGCTTTCAAATAGGGGGAGTTCAGCTCTTCACTGTCAAACACATTTATTGGAATCAAAATCTTAATATTTGTTTGTCATAATCAAAGGGGGAGATTGTTGTATATAACGGTGTTGTATACACAATTATATGATTTTTGTTTGATGATAACAAACAAATATTTTATTATAAACGTGTTTGTTACTGTACTGTTTTATATATACATCACAGATAGGAATATAATATTTAATTTTAAATTGAATACAACTGTACAGACATTCAGATATTTACACAGTATTTTGTTTGAAATTAAATATTATATTTCAAATATTCAAACAGTACAACTATTCATAACTCCACTATTCGAACACATCACATTTCATATACATTCCCAAAATATTGTACTTGTGTAAATAAACTGAATATAATAGACAATTTTTTTTGAACACGATAAAATTATATTTTTTTTCAATCGAACTTATTGATTACAAATGCCAATACAATTCTCTCATTACTCAGCTCCTCACACTACAACACTCTCACTCGGCTATACAAATACTTTGATTTTATATACATTCACATTTCTTATATACATGTCTCTGTCAATCTTCTGTCTTTGCACTTCACAGTCAGTCCAGTCATTATCTTCTGCTTACCTATCATATAAAATAGAAACACACACAGTACACTGCAACAGGAATAAGCGAATATAATTTTTATATTTAAAATTTTTATTTGCCTCAGTTTTCTGGTGTGTTTCTCATCATTTTTCATGACTTGATCTGATTCATCTGTGTCTAGTCAGTTTGTATATGTATAGCACAGGGACAGGAAATTTTATCTGATGGCTGCATATACACACGTGTATAAATATACACGTGTGCACTGCCTCGCCAATCAGTGTGCAACTGAGGAGTAGCCACGTGGACCATCTCGACTCAGTGCACATATGAAAACAACTCAATGTCAAGTCAACATGATCAGTTCAAACATGGTCGAGGCGTGCACATGACAGCTCAACAAGACAGAATGCATGGAGCAACAATATACATGGCCAGTTTAGCATGATGTACACAAGTCATAGGACAAAGTGTTGAGCAAGTTAACATGCCACAAACAAAATATAGCAGCAAATTGATGTGTTGAGAAAGTGGTAGTTTCATACAAATGTGTGAAACATGTATGGTCGAGCTAGAACAAAATGGACAGCGCAACAATACACATGGCAACAGCTACTCAGCATGGAGCATTGACATGTACAAGTGCAAGCAGCAACTAGAATGGCAAAACTCAAGGGTGCCAATGTACATATGGAAACAAGTCAGCATGGCAAAGTTCAAACACAAGTGCACAGTTCCGACTACATAGTCGAGGCAGCAAATAAACATGGCCATGCACAAATGCACACAGACAAAACAGGTAACATAGCATGTACAGAAAGTACACAAGTCATGGGTGGAGGTGCAACAACCTCAACATGGTCGAGATAGATCAGTATGAAGCATTCATGTGTACATGTGCAAGTCTGGGATGCATTATTGTCAAGCCAAGTCGATGCAACACAATATATATACATAGTATGGTCATGAATGACACACTGGCTACAACAAATTGAAATAGCATAGGGAACAAGCCAACACAACTAAGAAGTATATTGAAACAAGACGACACAGTGGATAACAGAATACTATACATGAAGCAGCTCATAAATAAATGTAGCATAAGCATAATACAATTACATGCACAAATATGCAAGAGGTGGTTCAAGCATGAGCATGGATAAATGGTGCAATTTAAAAGCAGATGAAGATTACAGTGTTGAGTTAAATGTGCAAGAAAGTGTGGACTAATTTATTTGACAAAGCCCAAAATCAGCAAAGGTGAAAAAACAGAGAAATTATGGAAGAGCAGATATCACACAAGGGAAACAGTTTATTTGTTTCCATATTTACAGATTTAAATCGAGGAAATTAATTTTCCAGAAATCATGCATGTTCTTTCATTCAATTCATTCAATTCATTCCATGAATGCAGAGAATAGTTTAAGGAAACAAGATATCATTCACATTGCATTACTGGCAAGAAAATTCAATCACATTTTTTCATGGGATCAAATCATGGAAGTCTTTTTTATTCAGTATTCATGGCTTGAAATCAATCAAGATGATGAATATATATATGGCAAGGGATTTTGTTTCAAGGGGTAGCAGATTACATTCATGGCATTCAAAGTCGAGAAATTCAAGGAAAGCCAAATCTAAAGGGGAAACATGACAAATTCAGAGCAAGTCACATAGTGAAATCAGAGGCTGGGGTTTTCTATACCTTATATTATTCACACCAATTCATCATCGGCTAGATATAGAAAACACAAACAATTGAATCGAAAACCATAGAATCCTCAAGCAAACAATTTCAAGTAGAAACTCAAAATCGAAATTACATATCAGAGTTTCGATCGCAACAAAACCCCAAATCAGCAAATCAAAGCATCGCATAGCTATCCATAGTTTCCAAGCATCATAGATTTGATTTCAGAAACATAGAATCGAGATTGGATTTGCTGAAACACTAATGTTTTTTTTACGGCCGCCATTTTTGATTTCCACAGCAAAGTAATCGGGCTAAAATCAAACAAGGGTGCAACCTTTAGAAAATGGGCCGGTCAAATTTTCAAGTGTTAAAGGGGATGACCCCTTTTATTTAATTCCTGGGGTTTCTTAATTTTGTCTTTGTTTTTATTTAATTGTGTATTTAAATTTGAGTTGTAAAAACCGTCTGATCAGTTTCTAGTCTCTGTAAAATACTAGGAGATCTAGTTAGGGTGTTGATTGGCTGTTGCTAGAGTCTGTAAAATCTAGGATTACTGATTACATGGTTGTAATCAGGGTGAATCTGATCTAGGGGTTTAGATCAGTCTACAATTTGAGCGTAGGGTTAGAATAGGAGCAGGGTTTGCGAGTGTACATGGTCTTGTATGCAGGATCTGTTCTATCACCTAGTAGAAACCTTTGAAATGCAGTAGTAGGTAGGATTTTATTGAAGCTGGGTATTTCTGTGTGTGATTTATTTTCTGCATTTCTGTTCATGCTATATTCTGTGATCTGTTTATTAATATATATCTTGTTAGATTTTTAATTCAGTTAAAAATTGTGATAACCCCTATTCACCCCTCTCTAGGGTTAATTTAGATCCAACAGAACCTTCTAGGGGGTCTGATGAACCTTTTGGGATGTGCATGCTCCATTTGTACTGATGGTGGTGTAGTGTGCATATCATTGCTCACCTCTTCGAAATCGACCTTGTCCTCAAGGTCGTGGTGACAAGAAGCTGGCAGTAAAACTGGTGTAGTGGTTGGATTCGGACATAATTTCAGTGCTGAGATGTGAAACACCTGATGTATGCGCGAGTATGGTGGAAAGAGAAGCTTGTAGGCGACGGGTCCGATACGTTCAATTATTTGGAATGGTCCGTAGTATTTTTTGGACAATTTGTGATGGTTGTTGCGGAGTGATATTTGGCGATATTGTTGTAGCTTGACGAACTCCCAGTTGCCTACACTAAACTGCTAATTGAGCGATGTTGGTCTACGTGGTTTTTCCTTCGAGTTTGTGCTTTGTGAAGATTGTTTTTAATGACATGCAAAAGATGCTCTCTGTTCACTGCCCATGTATGCAGTTCTGGAATTTGTGCGCTATTTAGGATATAATTTTCAATAATGGGTGGTTGGCGTACATAAACTACTTGAAAGGGGGAGAGGTTTAGTGATGTGTGTTTGTTGGTGTTGTACCACCACTCGGCCCACGGTAAGCATTTGGTCCATTTTGTCGGTATGTCTCCAGCCAATGCGCGCAAGTAGGTTTCCAAACAGCGATTAAGTACTTCGGATCGTCCGTCGGTTTGGGGGTGGTAGGCACTGCCCATTTGCAACTTTGTGTCGTGGAGACGGAACAACTCTTTCCAGAAATGACTAGTAAAAATACGATCGCGGTCTGAGATAATGGATCGAGGAAACCCGTGTAGACGGACGTATTCTTGGATAAACCGTGAAGCTAGCTGTGGTGGAGAGACGGATGTGGGTAAGGCACAAAAGTGGGCGTACTTTGAAAGTCTGTCAATAATTACCCAAATCGCGGTTTTACCATAGGAAGGCGGAATATTGGTGATGAAATCCATTGCTATGTCTTCCCAGATTTGGTCGGGAATTGGAAGAGGTTGCAGGAGACCCTTGTATGGTGTAGTTTCTGTTTTGGTTTGCAGGCATGTCGAGCATTCGTTCACGAATTTCTGAATAGTGGAGGCTAACTTTGGCCAAAAGAAATTGCTGGATAGGCGAGCAATTGTTTCCTTGATGCCGGAGTGTCCTCCGGTTTTTGAATCATGCAACTCAAAAATAATTTTTATTCTTAAATCCTCATCATCAGGCACATAAATTCGAGATCCCCAAAATATTAAATCATTGCGCAAGTGTAATTTAGGTTAGTGCATGTACCTGCCTGTAGCTGCGTGATCCATGTTTGAGCCTTGCTGTCCTGTGCCAATGCTGTTCGAATATCCTGTAATAACGGAAAAGTGGGTCCTGAGATCGCCTGCATAGTCGCTTCTGCGGTGAAGCATGAAAGTGCGTCTGCCACTTCATTTTGTTTGCCGGGCTGGTAGTGAATGCAGAAATCGAACCCTAACAACTTCGTGAGCCATTTTTGTTGTTCTGGTGTTTGAATTGATTGCAATGCGAGCTCCCGGAGGCTTTTATGATCAGTGTAAATGTGGAATGGTCTCCCCAAAAGGTAATGGTGCCATTTTTTTACTGGCGAGGTGATAGCGAACATTTCGCGGGAATATGTGGAGGCTTTCTGGAGGTGTTGGGGTAATTTGAGGCTGAAAAAGGCGATTGGGTGAGTACGGCACCGATTGCCATGGCCGATGCGTCAGTGGAAATGGAAAAGGGAACGGAGAAATTTGGGAGAGAAAGAGTAGGAGTGTGGGTGACAGCCCATTTTAATGCCTCAAATGATTCTTGGGCTTTTGCAGTCCAGTTAAATGCATGGTTTTTTAGCAGATCCGTTAAGGGTGATGTGATTAGGGTGTATTGTTTGATAAAGCGGCGATAATAGCCCGTTAATCCCAAAAATTGACTGATTTGGGAATGGGCCATTGGACCATTGATTCGATTTTCGTAGGATCTACTTGAACTCCCTTGGCGGAGATGATATGGCCAAGATAATTAAGTTCGGTAAGACCAAAGGCACATTTGGCGAGATTAGCAAAAAAATTGTGTTGGTCTAAAATTTGTAGTGTGGTTTGGAGGTGGTTTAAGTGAGACGTCCAAGATGGGCTATATACAAGAATATCGTCGAAGAAAGCAAGGACGAATTTTTGCAAGTGTGGTTTAAAAATGTTGTTCATTGTTGCTTGGAATGTGGACGGAGCATTTGTTAGGCCGAACGGCATGACCGAAAATTCATAATGGCCTTCATGTGTGCGAAATGTCGTTTTTGGAATATTAGGTGGATGTACCCGAATCAGAAAATACCCACTACGGAGATCAAGTTTCGAGAAGAAGGTTGCGCCATATAATTCATCTAATAACTCGTCAACGGTCGGGATTGGAAAGCGGTCTTTGATAGTGATGGTGTTGAGAGCTCTATAGTCGACACAAGATCGCCATGAGCCGTCCTTTTTTTACCAGTAAAACGGGTGAGGAGAATGGGCTTGTAGATTGTTGAATAAGTTTAGAGTTGAGCATTTCTTGGACTTTTCGTTCAATCTCATTTTTCTGGAAATATGGATAGCGATATGGTTTGGAGTTGACGGGTTGAGCGGAAGGGTGAAGGATAATATGGTGGTTGAGGGCTCGGTTTGGAGGTAGTTCATGAGGTGGGGTAAGTATGTGTGTGAATCAGTCCAAAAGTGTTTGTAACGCTGGGTTTGTATTTGCTGGTATGTGGGCTGATGGTAATGGGTCATTGGGCTTGAATTGTAAGTACAAGAAATTGGAAATAGAGGAGGTTTGGTCTAACCGCTTTAGTTGTTGTACTGAAATGGGTGCGGGTTGAGTTTCTGGGCCAAGCCCAATTAAACAGATGGATTTATTATCCACCGAGAACACCATCGTTAATTTTCTGTGGTCCACCGTGATTGGTCCTAATGTTTCAAGCCAGTGAATGCCACAAACGGCATCTGAGCCTGCAATTTCCAATAAATAGAAATCGATGAAAAATTGGTGTCCCTGGATGTCGACGTTGACCGCCGCACATTTGCCGGAGCTTTGGAGCTTCTCACATTCCCCACTGTGACGGTGAACACTTCCGAGCCATTAGGTTTAAGGCCAAGGAATTTTGCAGCTTTGGGATGGATGTAATTGTGAGTGGATCCGGTGTCGACTAGGATAGAGATTGGATTACCGTGGATTGTTGCTAGAAGTCGGATAGAGGGTGGGTGATTTGATACGGTTAAAGCATGGAAAGAGATTTCTTGCGATGGGTTCGTGGGTGGTTCGGGTGATGTTTGGTCAGTGATTATTGGTGGTGGTGGGTCGGGTTCTGAAGTGGAAGTGAAGTCGGCTGCGGGGTTTGTGTCATCAGATTGATCAATCAATAGGATTTCCCTAATCCTCCCTTCCCGAAAGGAAGAACGTCCGTCTTCTGATTCTAAGAGGACTGCACCCTTCATGGACGTTGATAAGATCCTTCCATTTAGCAGCACTGAAGCTTGCCACATTTTGTTCAGTGACACACCATAATCTTTCCGGCCGTAACTATAACGGTCCTAAGGTAGTGGTCAATACGTCCTGCAATTTTTATTTGAATTCCTTTTGTGCCATCATTTCCGGAGGTTGATTATATAGGAAATCTTTCTGGAACAATCATCATGACGTGGGTTGGTTTACAGCGGTGGCCGAATTGGTATTTTTCATCGTACTTAAAACACAGTCCTTGTTGTTTGCGATCTTGCATTTCTGCGTTGGTCAACTGTTTGATGGGTATCAGCACTTTGGAAGCTTGCGTGGGTGGTGTTTTTTGATTTGTTTGAGTGGGGCTGTTGCTATTTGTTTGCTTGGGTGGGTATGGCGAGGTTTTTGGGAAAGGAAATTTGTGCTGGTCAGTATATTTGCGTTCGATGAGTTTGGCCCCGTCGATTGCATCGGAGATGTTGGTTGGGTTGAGAAGGTTGAGTTCGTTTTGAATATGTGGTTTCAATCCGAATATAAAAAATTGGAGAATAGAGTCGTTGGGTAGTGTTGTGATTCGTTTGCAAAGATTTTTGAAAGTAGCTTGGTAATTGTCTACGGTGGTGGTTTGTTTGAGCTTGAATAGCGTAGCTAGTGGATTTAGGAAGGTGGGTGGGCCAAATCGTTGCTCGATGGCTTTAGTTAGTGTCGGCCAAGTGGAAATTTGTTTGTTGCGGTGCATCCATTGAAACCACGAGAGTGCTTGACCTTGCATGTGAAAGCTAGCAAGATCAACTCGTTGATCTTCCAGTGTGGCATAGTAGACGAAGAAACGATTGGCTTGAAATATCCAATCATGTGGATTAGAGCCGTCGAATAATGTTATTGAACATTTGGGGGTTCGTGTTGGTTGTGGGGTGGGTAAGATAGGTGGTTGTCGGCTGTTAAAGGTTAGTGGTTGTGAAGTGGATGAGTGAATGGTGGGGGAGATGAGTGGTTGGTTGTCGATTTTGCGGTGGAGATCGGTCATTTGGGTGGTGAGGGTGGTTATTTGCGTGGTAAGGGTTTGAATGGATGTTTTGAGGTCAATGTTATCGGCTGCCAGGTTTTCTAACAAGGAGCCGTGAGAGGTTTGAGTGGATTGTATGGTGTCTATGGTTTCTTGATGATCGGCTAACTGTTGGAAGGCGTCGTCTACTCGTGTCATGTTGTTGGAAGGGAAAAAAGATTGAAGAAGGAGGGGAGGTCAGGCAGTTGAAAGCACCAAAATGTTATGATGCTAAGTTAGGCAGCCATTACAAAGAGGAGAACTGAGGAAAAGAGACAGATAAGAGAGGAAATGAAGACTGGAAATATTTCTTTTCTACTGAATTCGATTTCTACATACACATATATAGGTGCGTTTCATCCCTATCCCCTTCCTACGTGGCCTACTAGGACCATTTCTATCTACAACTTTCACACACCCATAACAACTTTTGCAGGAAATAGAAAATACAGTAAAAACTTTTGTAGGAAATGAAATATATGATTCGTGCACCTAAAAGAAAATAACAGATAATTGGTTAATTGCCTAACCACTTGCATTGTCTTTTGTACAGCCTGGCGTAATCCTTATCCTCCATGATGCTGCATTAGTCCAAGAACCTTCTAGAGGGTCTGATGGACCTTTTGGGACGTGCATGCTCCATTTGTATTGATGGTGGTGTAGTGTGCATATCATATTCTTTCATTAAGGCGGGTTTCCAATTTATGATTATAGATGATTTGGGACAATTCATATCGGTGGTTATAGAGAAGCGGACCAGTGCGAATGTTGGGAAGAAAAATTAGAGGAATTGGCAAAAGGATCCGTGTTGAATCGAGAAATATGAGGTGAAGCAGTAAAGGATGAGATCGTTTACCATGAAATAGAGGGATCCGGCGTGGGATCAGTGTAGGCTTGTTTTAATCAAGATAGTTTCGTCCAAATCAAGAAGGACTCGATAGGCTGCACACATCCCATATCCAATCCGACCCAATCCCACATAAACTCAACCCAATTCATCCTAATTTGAAACAAATATGGATTACAATTTGCAACTCATACTTTATATGAGTTGGTTGTAATATTTTGTTTTCCCAACTTTATTTTAGTCCAACCCAATCATATATTAGAAAACTAATTTAATATCAATCCACTTAAAATTAGAATAGTCTAATCCTAGAATAATGTTTATGTATTCTACAAAAAAACATATTTCATT
This sequence comes from Allium sativum, assembly GCA_030737875.1. Taxonomy (NCBI): domain Eukaryota; kingdom Viridiplantae; phylum Streptophyta; class Magnoliopsida; order Asparagales; family Amaryllidaceae; genus Allium; species Allium sativum. Next base: position 1,024,055,647 of record CM060926.1, read on the forward strand.
TCAATTTAAACTAGTTAGAATTTGACAAAAATATTTTAAAAAGCATTTTAATGTATTTTACGATGAAACACTTATTCTACTATATAGTGAATTAATATCATATGATGTGTTTTACAATGAAATTTTAATAAAATATGTGTTATAATGAATCGATTATTTTAAATGCGTTATGTAGCTAAAATATATTATATTATGCTGAATATTTCAATATTATCTTAAAAGAAAAATCCTCTTGTACTCTTATTTTTTTATTAGGTTCATGCAACTCAATCCAATCCTACTAAACTCAACCCAACCCAAACTACAACAACCCCACACGTATCCAACCTCATATAGGGTCGGATATGTGTTGAGCTACCTTAAACCAGTGTTACCATAATCGGATCGAACCGACGGTCCAACCGCGGTTAACCGTGGGCTGCCAAGCAGTCCGGTCCGGAAGTCAATTGAACCTTCAAATCCAAAAGCCCACCGAAAACCGTGAGAACCGATCCAAAACCGCGGTTCTGTGACCCATAAGCCTAACAAATAATTCCTTTTCTCCATAAAACAAAACCACTCTGGCTTGTCCACAACAGTCCCAGCCCACTGCAACAAGGCTTCTAAAGCCTGAATGCATAACCACCAAAGGCACCTTGTAATTATAGAAAGAATCCACAACAAAACTTCTCCAGGTTTATGATGTGGGACATTTAAATAGCCCTTGTGCATCTGCAGGTTCTTTTAATTGGATTTACACTAGTTTCATTACCTAAGACTAATAGACGATTTGTTACATCCGCAGGTTCTTTTCATTAGATCCAAAGTAACTTTGATCAAAATCTAAAGCGAGTTTATGGTTTATTTTGGGTAAAGAACCAAAGGCAAGCTACACAAAGACAGTAGGAAACAGAACAGTTGAACGTACCATCGTGTATACATTGATCCTTTTTGTGACACTTTTTGCCTATGCTTTGATCTGTTATTTTCCGAATTTGTCAAAAAAATAACATGCACGGTTCTGACAGTCCGACCAGTCGGATCTTGAAAACCTTAAACCTTGGGACATCATGGTTCGACTGACGGTCCGGTCATAATAACATTGCCTTAAACTCATATCTACGGATCAGGTGAATTATTTGGTCTAACCCAACCCAACTTATACTTTGTGCAACCCTGTCAGTTAAGATCGATTTCGTATAGGAAACTTGAGCATATTTCACTTACGTTGAGCATACTTATCATTTGCACATATAAGCATATAGACTTTAGGCACTTGCATGCGACTTTGGACTTGGACATATGGGTTTAGTGCATGCATAACTAGAGCATTTTGGATCGAAACACGAACTATAAAATGAACACATATATCTGCATACATTTTACAATCTACATGGAACTGAATATAAATGTCAAAATTCTGCATGTCGATAGTTGATCTTATAGCTTCATATGAAATCTGCAACAATCGATGTGAGAGCATATTGAGATGGTGACATGCTGAATGCTTATGTAGAACTCCAAATCTCATCGTCATTGTCAATTAATTTTGAATTTCTTATTAATGCACTGCGTAACACCTCACCGCATCTCATTATCTTTCACTTAACATTGTGAATAGGTTAATTCTTCTAACTACGACTATTTGTTGAGTTTAATAGCTTATGAATCATATATGCTCAAAACGCTTGGCTGCTATGACTGCTGAAAAAACTGCTACACACAATGGATACGATGCTAAGTTAAGCTCCTCAGCTATTTCAACCAAGCTAACTCCAAACCAACATACAGATCAGCTCGTTACTTAACAGCAGTTCTTGAAGTTCCTTTGAATGAAGAAGTCAAAGACGTTATATCACATGCTCCTGACGCTTTGGAACGCTTCAGAGTTAATGACGCATCTCCGAGGAGAATCTGTATTAAGCATGGGATTCCACATTCAGATGTGCTATCTCCTAATCACAATGAAAGAGCCGATCTCTCCTTTGAAGAATGTACCATGTATAATGGACATATGTGATTAGTAGCATGCATTCATCCATTTTATCTGTTCATCTGGCATATGGTCCATTTTATGAGGGTGACTCTAGTACTTTGCATCTAAACAACTATGCATTTCTATTAGGCATTTTATGATATCCCTTCAGTTTGTGAATCGCAAGTCCATAAGAATGACACCTGGTTCATCTATAGCTTCAAGCATCAAAAGGAAACCCCTCATTCCCATATCCCGAGGTACTTCCTGATTGCCTTGTCGTTTCAAAGGCATGAAACAAGCTTATTGTTGACCCACCTTTTGGAAAGGTAGTAACACAAAGGATTTACAATTTTCTAAGTACTCAATACTCGAGTGCGAATCCATAGAAATACAAGGCAATTTGGTCGAAGTCGCGAAGCATTTTGAAAGGCTGGAAATATGGTTAATCTTTGATTTGATATCTTCGGTTCGATCAACTTTGTTCGATGCTTATTTGGCTTAAATACTTGCGTCACTTCGGTTCGATGATCCTTGGTTCGATATTCCTCGAACCAATGTCTTAGCTACTTCGGATCGACATGGTATTGGGATCGGCGTTATCGTTTCATAGGGTATTTTTATATCCTACTCTTACATGGATATTTCGTATCTGGCTCGGTGTATAAAGGAATTCATATACTACGAAGCATGGCAAGGCAGGGGATACAAAATGGCCATCTCGTATCCCATTCATGATCACCGGATTTCATATTCCCCCGGTGCGAAAATGGGGATATGAGTTGATAGTGTGGCATTCATGAATTCGGTGGAGATTGGGGATATGAAATGGATATTTCGTATCCGTCTTTTCGGTTGGTGAAAATTCAAGATGTGGAGTACGAAATCTTTTTTCGTATCTGGCAACATGAAGATAGAGTGGGCTTGGATTTTACAAACTTTCAGAATACGAAAGTGTTTTGTATCACGCAATACTAAAGCATGGCCTACCATTGGATTGCTTCAACTCTTGAAGCATCAAAGAAAATGGTTAACTCCTGAGATACGTATCCATCCCAGGAGAAAAAATTGAAGGGATACGAAATCCCTTATCCCCTCACCTATAAACACCCCTTAGCTTGGTATTTTCTGGGATCTTTTGGCTGTTTCATTCCTACAAGCGTGAAGCTTCTTCTTGAAGCATTTTAATGGCTTCCTACTTTATATCTTTGGAAGGTCTCTTAGACTTATAAACTTCACGTAGAAGTTATATCACAACATTTTGGCATTTGGATTGGATCTTGGCTTACTTTTTAAGCATTGAAGCACACTTGAAGATTTTTGGATTTATGAAGAAATTAATGGCTATTTGGGCCTTGTAGGAAGTTGGCAAGGACTTTCCTACTTTCCATTCAAAACTTTGTAAATACAAAGTTTATGGACTTGGATTAATCTTGTAATTGTAATTACAGTAACGAATAGTTACTATAAAGTAGACGTAGGCATTAGTGCCAGACCACTATAAGCTTGGTATTATTTACTTTTCTGCATCTCCATTGTGATTGGATTTATTGCATAAGCCATCTCGTCGGTCGTTGGCATGTGTTGATCAATTCCCTACGTCAACATTTTAGCGCGCCAGGAAGGGGCATTGGATTGCCTTTGGATTTTGGATTGCTTAAGAAAACAGAATCTCTCATATTTTGCTATGGTTAAAAGGAAACAGATCACTTTGGCTCGATTAGAAGGAGCGGGGATAGAGGAGAGTCAGGAAGTATCCATTACTAGACATTTGTCGAACTATGTTACTCATGAAGGTATCGACAGAGCGGTTAAGGATTTAACCAAGGATTTGAATTCGTGGTTGGAACAACAATAAGATTGTTTTCGAAGATAAGAGACTACTGTAAATACACTTCTTGCTAGACTTGAAGGTTTCAGAAGGCTGTTGGGCCTAGAAAATATTGCGGGAACAAGTGCTAGTGTTTCTCAAGGATTGGCTCGGGACTTGGGGGAAATTCCCGAAGAACACCCCGTGTTGGCACTAATCCGCAAGTAGGCACTAGATCGGCTAGAATAGAGGGCAACACACCCAATCTCATTGAAGGTTCGACTCAAGTCTTGGTCGATTAGGTTTTAGGTTCTGGTGTTGGTAATATTGCTCGCCAGTGCACACAGTTTTGGATGGTGGATCTCTTGTAGTTTCAGAGGATAGGTTTGTGCCGGCGATGGCACCCCATGCTAGGTTGAGCCAAATATCTTTATTGGGGCTCAACAATTTGATAATGTTGGACTTGAACCCGGGGGGCACCAGTGCACCAATGCAGATTTGAATGATTTTAATCATTTACTTGGTATTGCTAATGATAATCAAGTTGCCGATACACTCGAGGTGGAGTGTCTCTTACAGACATAGATTGTGTTACCCGCAATCTATTTACTCAGGATATTCAGAATTTTATGCACCCACTAAGTTTCAAATTGCCGATATTAGAGGCTTTTAATGGCAGGAAGATCCTACGGTTCACTTTATGCACTATCTACGCCATATGGAAGTACTCTTGGCTTCGGAAAATGATATAGTGAAGTGCTTCCCTCTTTGCTTTACAGATTTTGCTGCCATGTGGTTTTCGCAATTGTAAAACGAACCAGTTAATTCCTGGAACGTCTTAGTTGATAAATTCATCGAACAATTCAAGGTTCACATTTCTCAACCCAAGAACATGATGACTCTTACAACGATTAAGCAAAGGACTGGTGACACGTTGCACAAATTCTTAGAGTGGTTTAATGCAGATATAGCTTGGGTCGATCAAACGTATCCTTCTATGGTTTTGATGGCGGCGGTTTATGGCATTTTGGATAAGAACGAATTCCAGATCTCGCTTCAATGGAATCAACCGAAGGACCTTGGTGAATTCTATTTTGAGGCAGATTGGTTTTTAAGGGAAGAGGATGCGAGAACCGGTAAGAAAGTTCTCGAGGCTAATTCGGTTCAGGGTGAAGGATCGCCCAATTTTGTAAAAGGTAAAGGAAAGGCTGCTCATCCAAATGATCGGAATTCGTAGTGGTGGAATCAGCCTAAATTTCCATCATACGTGGCGCTCAATCATCCTTTGGATTAGATTTACTTGAAAGTTCACCTAGTTACTGCCTTCAAGAAGCCTCTTATGAGGGAGTCGACCCAGAGGGAGAAGGATTCTGGTAGGCATCCTTGTTTCATGACCTGGATGGTTATGATACCAATGATTGCAGGCATCTCAGGGATATGATTAAAGAACACATTAGACGTGGCAAGCTATCGGAATACGTTTGAAATCGAGCTGTAGTAGCGAAGCATGTACAGTTGCCGGCACTAGTTCGGAATAGGAATGGACCGGGGTCTACTCCCGGAGGTTTGGTCATCGATTGATGTTGGTCTTTGGATTCTCTAGTTTTGTAGCTCGTGGACTTTGGATTTCTTGGATCCTCGTTTTCTTGATTTCTTGGTTTATCGGCTTTTCATCTCTCTACACTCTAGCTTTTCACACTCCGATCTTTTGATATTTCATCTTTTCGATTGTGGATGTGGTTATTTGGTCTTCTGACTTGTGGATATGACCCTATACTTTTATGGACTTATAGAGCTTGTATTTTAGCTATCTGGTGATTAAAATTCTGGCTTTTCATCTTCAGAATCTAATTGTATTGGCTCCGGCCTCCAATATATTATGCTTTTAGATATTATGCCTCCGATTTTCTGGCTGTGGATGGCCTTAAGTCGGACCACACATGTACGAGATTAGGACTTTGCTCTATACCCGACCATAAACCATCTGCCTCATAATTAACTAATCTCTTTGGTTTACATGATTGTAGGAGGGCGGAGGGCTTAAGTCTGCCTATCCATGTACGTGATTAAGCCTTGCTCCCTAGGCATGCTCTTTGTGATGAGAAACCATCCAATCTCCTACACTCATCCTTAATTATATGGATTTGGAGTTCAGAGGGCCTAAGTCTTTCTATTCATGTACGGGATCAGGTCTTAATCTCTTGGCATGCTCTTTGTGGATAATAAACCTCTGATCTTCTACTTTCATCTCTAGTTATCTGGCTTTGGATTTTGAAGGGCCTAAGTCTGCCTATCCATGTACGGGAGTAAACCTTAATCCCTAGGTATGCTTTTTGTAGATAAGAAACCATTCGATCTCCAGCTTTCATCTTTGCTTCTCTGGCTAGGGATTTTCAAGTGCTAAATCTGCGTACCCTTGTACGACATTAGGTCTTAATCCCTAGGCATGCTCTTTAGGATGACAAACCCTCTGTCTTCCTTTACTTATTTTTGAGTACTTGGCTCGGGAGTTTGAAGGGCCAAGCCTTCCTACCCCATGTACCAGATTAGGTCTTAATCCCTAGACGTGGTCCTTACGGGCTACAAACCGCCTAATCTTCTTTGTTTATTTTTCATTTTCTGGCTTAAGTATGACTACCTCAGCCTACTTATGTACGAGGACTTGTGTGACCCCCAGGCATGCTCTTTACTCAATGTTATTACATCCTCTTCAAAACTAATGCAACTCAATAATCTTGAAATCGGATCGACTCACCCACATACAAGATTAGGTCTTAACCCCTAGGCATGCTCTCTGCTCTACGATAAAACTCTAGGTTTTCCTTTGGATTTATTAAAAACTTCAAGCTTTGGAAACTTTAATAAGATTACTTCACTTGTCAGGACGTTGCCTATGGAGTATGGATATATGGAATTGGAATTTCAAACTTTAAGAACTTGGAATAGTAAGGAATTTGCTTGCTAAGTATAAAAAATCTAGTCCCCAAGTAAAGATTTTGCTTAGGAAGGGGCCTCTTGTCACATTCTGGCATGGGCATCTTAGACTCTTCTGACTTTCCTTAGTCCTCTTGTCAAGTTTTGGCAAGGGAGTCTTGGACTCTTCTGCCTTTCCTTGATCCTCTTATTAAGTTTTGGAAAGAGCCTCTTGGACTCTTCTAGCTTTTCCTTTATCATCTTGTAACACTTTGGCAAGGGCATCTTGGACTCTTCTAGCTTTCCTTCATCGTCTCGCCAGGTCTTGGTGAAGTCGTCCTAGATTCATATGGTTATCTAGTTATTATGGTTTTTGGATTCGTCCGATCATATGATTATCTAGTTATTGGTTACTCCGGTTTTATGAATTTCGGGTTTCTTTGGTTTTCAGACTCTCGATTACTCTGGCTATCTTAGTTATTTCCCATAATACAATTTGAAGCATTCGTCGAGTATCTTTGGTTTTTATCTTCTGCTTAACACAATTTGGAGCGATCCTCGGCTTTCTTTGGTTTTCTGGATTTCTAGTTTTCCATTAATATGATCCGACACGATCGTAGCTTATGGTTTTCTGGTACTTGGATATTGGATTTCTATGCGGACCTCTTTTGGTTTACGACTTTTGGATTCTTGGATTTCTAACTTCCTCTTATGAGAAAAACATGTTTTGAGGTGCAAGTGTTGACCCGCATTTTAACAAGGTAGCCACACAAAGGATTTATGGTTTCTAAGTACTCGAAAATCAACTAAACACAAGGCGATTTGGTGGAAGTTGTGAGGTGTTCGGAAAGGTTGGAAATATGGTTTTTGACATCTTCGATTTGATCAACTCGGTTCGACGGTTATTTGGCTTAAATACTTGCATCAATTCGGTTTGATAATTCTCGGTTCGATATTCCTCGAACCAACATCTTCGCTACTTCGAATCATCATGGTATTAGGGTCAGCATTATCATTTAAGAGGGTATTTTAGTATCCTTCTCTTACATGGATATTTAATATCCGGATCTATGTATAAATGAATTTGTATCCCGCTTAGGGATGCGAAGCATGACAAGGTAGGGGATACGAAATGGCTATTTCTTCGTATCTTGTTCATGGTCTCCGGATTTTATATTCCCCTAGTGTGAAAGTGGGGATACGAGTTGATAGCGTGGCATTCATGAATTCAGTCGAGGTTGGGGATACGAAATGGATGAGGTTCGTGAAAATTCAAGAGGTGGGATACGAAATATCTTTTCGTATCTGGCAACATGAAGACTGATTTGACTTGGATTTACAAACTTTTAGGATACAAAATTGTTTTTCGTATCACGCAATACGAAAGCATGGCCTGGCATTGGATTGCTTTAACTCTTGAAGCATCTAAGAAAATGGTTAACTCCCGCGATACGTACCAATCCCCATATCGGTATCGATCCCGAGAGATAAAATTGTGGGAATAAAAAATCCGGTATCCTCCCACCTATAAATACCCACTGACTTGGTATTTTCTGGGATCTTTTTGCAGTTTCTTTCCTGCATGTGTGGAGCTTCTTCTTGAAGCAATTTAATAGATTCCTAGATTTCTATGGCTTTGGAAGGTCTCTTGGACTTATAATCTTCATGTAGAAGTTATCTCACCACATTTTGGTATTTGAATTGAATCTTAGCTTACTTTTTGGGCATTGAAGCATACTTGAAGCTTTTTGGATTTAGTAAGAGATTAATGGCTACTTGGGCCTTGCAGGAAGTTGGCAAAGACTTTGCTACCTTCCATTCATAACTTTGTAAATACAAAGTGTTTTGGACTTGGATTAATCTTGTGATTGTAATTACAGTAATGAATAGTTACTATGAAGTGGAAGTAGGCGTTAGTGCTGAAATACTACAAAACTGGTTTTTTTGAATTTTTTTGCTTTTCTGCGTTTGGATTGTAATTGGATTTATTGCTTAACCCATCACATAGGATGTTGGCGTTTGTTGACTAATTCCTTACAACAACACTTAATCAACTCAAGAACAAATGCTTTTATGTTTGTTATCCTCTTAGTTTTGCATAATGCCGATTAGAAGGACGTTAGAATCAATTCAAACTCCATCACGTGTGTTTATTTTAACTAAGTCGTAATCTCGATTAATGCAAAATTTTGAATTATGCAGACACTCATACGAGACCTCAATGAGAGGTTCATGATGTTGCTATTGCAACTCTTATGAGCATTTGGGAAAGGGATAGAGAAGCCATATCCTTTATTATCGAGGAAAATTCACGTTTGTAGGCTTGTTTTAGAAACTTATAACAGATTTAGCCATATTAGTAACATAATTACAGATTTAGACCTGTTTTGGTATGGGTAATTTCGAAGGCGAGTTTTGAAAATTCGCCTTTGTGTGAGTTTTGAAAACTTGCCTTTGCAATTGCACTCTTTAAAACTCATTTTAAAGAAGCCAGACAATTTTACAAGAGCAACATATAGCATACAAACTGCGTTCGTCTAATTAGATAAAAATACATTACTACGACCCAGTACAACATAACCAAGACACAACAATACAATATAACCACGACACAACAATACAACATAACTTAGACCCAACGATACAACATAACCATGACCCAAAACAACTTAACTATGACCAATAGCTTCAGAATGAACCATAACACCCATGAAGAATTTCATTCTTAATTGCCACATTCATTCTTTCCAAGCGATTAACCTTAGCTTGCATCTCAAGTGCGTACTGGACACCCCTCTCTATTAAAGGTGGATCGTACCATGAGAAAAAATTACAACTCTGCAACCATTGGAGATTATGTGCATGAATGTATGCTTTGCAACCATAAAAGCGACGACCAGCATTCATTTGACTTTTAGAAACAAGCACATTACATTCGACTCCGCAATAGCAAAGGACTGAATGACCCCTCATGCTAGAGCTTGACCTATCGGGGTTCTGTCGAGCAAGAACTTCCCCCAACTGAGCATTGAGGGATTTTTGAACCAGTCCAATGCGCTGGACTGCAATGTTTGGCTGCGTTGCACTAAAGAGTTCGGACTCGACCTCTGCGGCATCTACTTGGACTCCCATTTGCGTTTCGGGCACACGACATCTTCTGCAGGTTGTTTACCATGTTCGTACTCAATGTACATGTGAACCATGGTATCACCATCGAATTCCCAGTTAGCCATTTTGACAGTGAACTACTCTTCTAAAAAAAACAGGGAGTGATGAAGAGAGGAAAAGAGGTTCATTGGTCTTTAATAAGGGAGAGAGGAAGAGAGGCTGGTTTGAAGCATGTGATGAACCATAATTAAAGGAGTGATGAATCTCTCCTGATAAGAGTAGTCAGTGTACACGTGATAGGACTACTCAGTATGATAGTTATGGGACCGAACTAATATGACTACTCAGTATGATAGTTATAGGACCGAACTGACATGACTACTCAGTAATAGTTATGGGGCTGATGTGATAGGACTAATCAGTATTCTCACTTCAAAAATGGTCCCCTTAGGAACAGTGTAGCACTGATATAAAGTTAAATGCTAAGATGAATTTATACGCCCGTGTTTTATGCTTTGTAAGCTTATGATTCGTTTACTCAACATTAACAATTTGAGCTATAAACAACTGGAAAAATGACGATGATTGTTGATACAAAACTGTAAACCTTGAAGCAAACTAAGTTAATAAATATCTCCTTACTTAAAACTAGGATACATAAGGAAATTCTGTTTAATAATACAAATGTTACGCAGTCCAATACTCAAAGCATCTGTGATGGAGAATCTCCACTATGCACTAGTCACTGCCCACTATAGCCATGATAGAGAATCTACACTATACATTGGCACTAGACACTCCATACTATATACATTTTTGATGGGGACGACCATGTTTTTAACTCCTTTGTGTAGTGAAATGTTTAAGGTGTATGTGGTTGAGGACGACCTTGTATTTCGCTATATATAGCAGCATCTCTGAAGCCGACTAAACCCTCATTCACAATTCTTTTCTTCCAGTCGCCTCCTCCTTCCTCTTTCACCATGTCAAAATAGGGAAAAGAAAGTGTAGGCTCCACTATGGACAAATGGGAAAATGACAATGAAGCGGTAGTAAATCAATGACCTGGAAAAGGAAGGGTGTAGTTAAAGGGTGCGTTGTCGAGCCACTAGGTCCGGGTGGATCCAACCCTATTTGCCATTGTGGAGAAGTATTGGTTATTTCGAAATCCAAAAAAAATGCTGGTCGTCGATTTTTCGGCTGTGAAGCCTACGAGGACCACAAGGTTTTTCCTGATGAAATTGATTGTTGTTACTTTAAGCAGTGGAATGAACCTTCGATGTGTGAACGTAGAGTTCAGCCAACTAGAGTTGGATTTTTCCGACGTCCGTGGTAGGTGTATGTGGAAACTATCTTAATGTGTTTTATTGTACTTTGAATTTGATGTTTGTGTGTTCCGTTGTTGTAGTCCATATGATTGTAGTTTACATTTTTTAATATTGTAATCGTCGTTGTTGTAAACTTTTCAGTTATGTAATGCAAAATATTAAAATTCCTGGAAGTACGAACATTGCAGATAAAAACCGTAAACTTGATGCAAACTAAGTAATAAGCATATCTCACTACTTAAAACTAGGATACAACAAGGTAGAAATAAAAACAAAGAAATAACAACATTACATCTAACGTTGAAAATTTAAACTAGGATATCACACATCAAAAGTTTAGTGGAGTAGACTAGTCAGTGCAGGGTTAAAGCAGTGTACATGTGACGACCCCTTAAACCAAGGAATGATGAATCTCTCCTGATAAGACTAGTCAGTGCAGGGTTAAAGCAGTACATAAAGCATATTCCCTACAGTATTACGTCAGACAAAACAATGTCGTGCACTACGGATTCCCTACGGATTCCCTACATTATTATGTAAAGCAAAGTGTACCAGTGACTATTCACATCATTCTTTGTTTTACCCTTTATTCACTAGTACACTACGTAGTTATATATCTCTGTCGAATTACTCACAACTTACCTCACTGCAACAATTTTGTTACTAACTACTCTGTGCTTTACCACAACTTTTCCTTCTTGGCCATCATCTCCAGACTCTGATGAACAGGCGTATGAGCAGATGCGACTTCAGGAGCTTGCAGATGAACTCCAGTTTCTAAACCAACCGAGACCTCGGGTTGAACCACCGTCCGAACAACGGAACGTACAACCTCCACATCAAGCCCAAGTACCAAATGTTCAACACATGTATGAACAGTCGGTCGTTCTACCACGTCAAGAAGTTGGTTCTTATCAAGTTCCACATGTTCCAATTCCTTATGAACAGGAAGACGACTCTTATCAAGTTTGTTGCTACTGCGGTTATCCAGTTGAATTTGTGGTTCGATCAGATGGCAACAATATTAGCCGTCGCATTCAGAAATGTCCATCATATCCGAATGGATGCAATTACACAGAATGGATAGACGAACCGCTATGCCCAAGGGGAATAACATATGCAAACGAACTTGAACAAGAGATTAGACGTCTCTAAAATGTTATTGAACAGTTGCGGTTTAACCGTAATGATTAGGCAGCTTCACATCCTAAGAACATGAATGTGAGATGTAGTTTGGTTGCGTACTATTTTCCTAATTAGCATTTGTTGTATCCTAAGTTTTTGTACCTAGTCTCGTGTTATCATCTGTTCTATCCGAAGTTTTATTACCTATTTATGTGTTAGTATCTATCGCATCCTATGTTTTAATACTTATTTCTATGTTGCGATCTCTTGTAATCAACTTTTTAGTTAATATTTGTTGTTATTTGGTTAATGAAATTCGTTATATTTGAATGTATAATTTATAGTATAATTAAAAACGAGCTCGTAACGTCGTGGTAGTTCGTTTTATTATGTTTCGAACTTTAACTGAATATATATGATTCTTTATATGCCGGACTTCTTTGAAACAAGAAACATTCGAATCTACTAAATTATATTTTTATAACGGGGGAGAAAAATGAAGATTTCATATTACATATTTCGAGTTGTGTCCAAATCAAATTATATTATATATAAATCGTTTTAATATAAATTAAAGGTAGATTTTAATGTAAAATGAATAGTCGAAATAACACTACAACGTTTTGTTATTCGGAAATTATTTATAAGCGAACAATGTAGGACTGTTCTACGTAAACTTTGTTCGAATGTGTTGTTTGAATTTGCATTGTTTGAAGGCGCGTTTTGGAAACTCGCCTTCGTGACCCAAAACAGATCTATTTCTGTAATAAAGTTTGAAACAAGGCTAAATGCATTATTGTTTTTCTAAACAGGCCTAAAGGCGTGAATTCCCCTATTATCGATGAGCGCCTTTTTTCCTTCGGCTTGTTAGAAGAAGGTCCTAGGTCCGACTGACGATGACATAGCCGGTGCTCAAGTCTAGTAAGAAGATGATAATGATGAACCTTCATTCTCCCAGTCCTAAGTCATGGACCAGAACAGGCCCAAAGTAACGTCAAAGAGGTGAAATAGTTAGTGGTGTCGATGAGGTTAGCTATGACCATGTGGTTTTGAGTTATGAGCCAACAGTTGGACTACAAGAATAAAATCAGCCACTTTCCTACAACTTTCAACTGGTCATTGATCTTAGGAAAGGATAGTCTTCGAAATACCCCAATTTGACTATCATTGCAATAAAATCTAAAGATATATACAAAGGGCCTGGTGACATCTTGCCAAATGTTGGGTCCTACAACTTTGATAGTATCAATTTTGAAAGCTTCTTCCCAGCTTTGAGGGAGATGCTATTTCCATACTGGGAGAATTTACTCCAGATAGCAAGGCTGCAACACTTGGTCCATTGGGAGGACACTGGGACATTAACATACACAAGCATTGGGCACAACTCCACACTTGTTTGTATTTAATTATGCTGAGGCTAACTTGTCCTTTTTTCTTACAGATAGAGTGGGAAAGGAAAGATGTTACTACGATTCTTTTGGATGCAACCTTTCTAAGTCACCAACGAAATCTAAATATTACTCCATCATGTACCAATCATGAGTCCTTCATTCAATCATGCCATAAGGGAAGCGATAGAGTGTGTTTCATAAATGCACATGCACCTGCACGTCCACAAAGAACCATGCGCAGCCCAGCCAGATATTTGGATTAAAAGCTACACAAGGATAGGACAAAAGAGAATCTTCTAGAATATCATCAAGCCATTATTTCCGCCAGTATTTTTCCCTGTAATTTTTTTTTCTTTATTGCAAATAGTGGTTGGCTAAAGTTATAAGGACCACTGCCTTATCTGTCAAGAATGAACGGCTTGATGTGTGAGACACTAGCTATAAGTAAAAGTTTGTACAAAGAAAATAGCATGAATGAAATATAACACTTCTTCTTTGTTATTTTCTCCTCTTAACTTTCAGTAATGGTGTAACGACCCGTATTCTACACATCATAGGATCGTAGAATATTTATTTCTTTCCCATGTGAAGTCGTATGGTCATGTAACTTTGGGAAACATCTATTAGAGTCATTTCCCATGTTCATGATTTTTGTCGATTTTTAAATGACCATTTTGCCCTTAGTTGGTACTATTTTGGCCATAACTTTTGATTGGAAAGGAATTTTGACCAGAAACCACTTCCATTGGATTTGTTTGATGGTTTACCTTTCCGTAGAGTGGTCATAATAGCCAAACGGACTTACCGTTTGGGAGATATGGCTGAAATAAGGTTTGGAGGGTGAAAAACTGCTTAACTGGGCCAAATCGGGTGATTAGTGAGTAGGCCCATAACCCATTTCGGGATTGGGGTTATGGGAAGGCTGAAATGAGATGGAGAATCATTTCATTTCAGTTTTCTAGCCTCCACTTATCACCAAGGAACCCTAAAAATGGCCTCCAACCTCTAAATCACCTCCAAATCATCTTTTGGTCAAGGATCAAGCTTAGCAACATCTAATCAAGGGAGATCTACACCAAATCAACATTGGAGATGCTGTTTAGTATTGGGATTTGTATCAAATCAGAGATTTATTTCAGATCTTAGTTTATTTGTGGCTAAGGTGAGTGATTTGCATAGTTTTGCACTAATTATGGCTAATTAAGGGTAATTAGTGTTCATTAGCGAATTTAAACGTGATAAAATTCGGGAAAAATGTTCATAAATTCCTAAATGATGTTTTAGACCTCTGATATGAATTTGGGTTAATTTGGTTAAGTTATGCTAATCCTATCATTAGTTTCACCTAAACATGCTTAAGGGGAAAATATGGGGTTTTGGGGTATGTTTGATCCATTTTAACCTATCATATTGATGTTTTGATGTTTGTGGTTGATTATGCATGTTGCTATGACTATATGAAATGCTTTGTGATTGATTTCAATAGTTAGAATGGTCGAAAACATCGTCGAATGGCGTAAACACTTGCTGGAACAATTTCAGAAAGCAATGCAGGTTTCAGATCGGATCGGATATGGGGCTCGGATCGGATATGTTGAACTGGGCAAGGGATTCGATCGGATCGGAACCTGACACTTGAGAAAATTAGCAAAAAGGAAGGCCACGCTAACTGAACTGGGATCGGATCGGATCAAGGAGGAGGGATCGGAGCGGATAGAGGAGGATGGATCGGATCGAAGCACGTGAGGAACGAGGAGGCGGATCGGAGCGGAAGCACGAACTGGAGGGGAGATGGCACCTGACCCGACCCGAAGTGAGGCACCTGACCCGACCCGAGGAGAAACACCCGACCCGAACCGTACCAGAAGAAGAACCGACCCAAAGGAGGATACCCGATCTGAACCGATGGCTTGAAGGGAACCCGACCCGACCCAGTACTGACCAATAACCCGAGATGCAAAGGTAGTCCAATATGGGAAGTTAGAGCTCAGGATCCAGTTGGGAACCAATGAGTTCACTTCATGGTTGGGCTTTGCTGCGAGACATGTGCTAAGGAGTTGTCGACGTTCATAACTTCGACCCACCACTAAAAATGAATGATGGGCTACTTATCAGTGCAGTAGAGTCATTATAACTCGAGGGGCAAGGTGATGGTAGGAAGACTACGTTATCAGTGCAGTAGAGTCATTACGACTCGAGGGGCAAGGTGATGCGTAGTAAGACTATGAGCCAGCGCAGATGGGGTGAATAACTCCATGGGGCAAGTGGACATAGTAAGGATTAGTAAGACTATGAGCCAGCGTAGATGGGGTGAATAACTCCATGGGGCAAGTGGACATAGTAAGGATTGGTAAGGCTATGAGCCAGCGCAGATGGGGTGAATAGCTCCATGGGGCAAGTGGACATAGCAAAGGATTAGTGGCTACGTTATCAGTGCAGTGAAGCCATTTATGACTTCATGGGGCAAAGTGATCGTAGCAAGGGTGGGTGATCGAAGTGGTGAATATCGTATGCTTTACGCACTGAGTGAGAGATGTGAGGATGGATGCTATGTTTGATTGTTTTCCATCACTATGACATGTACACCTCCCCCACCTCCGTATCTTTATGCCGTTTGATATGGCACCTTAGAGTGTTGTACAGTATGTAGTGCTAACTCTTTGGTTGCAGGTCCAGGTTCAGGTATGTTTTAGTCTACCTGTTATTGTTCACTTTAGATGCTTATCGCTCATACCAGGCTTTATGTCTGACCCAGAGTTTTATGTCTCCTCTTATTACTCTGGGTGCTCACACGAGCAGACTAGAGACAGGTTAGCTGGTGATGCGCGAGTAGCTGATTCGGAGGCGGGCAGGAGGCTTCCACGTATGATATATATATACACATTCTCCCTGTGTCGTTGGTGGTCGCTACTTGGGCATTAGTAGTGTACCTCCTTTATCTTGCTTTTGCTTTGAGACAGTCGAAAAGTTGTAATAAGCTATATTTTGGATTTCCGCTGCTATGATGTTTAGTTCTGGTTTTTAGCTTATGCACTGTCTCTCATGTTTTACGTCAAGTATGTTATTATTATATTTTGTTCTATGCGCTATGAGACATCCTACGGGTTCTTTGTATGTTCATCTCCTTCTTCCCTTTCCTTCTGACGACCCATTCCGTGCTAACTGGACATGTGTACAGCGCACCTTTGGAGTAAATGTCGGTTGGTGCGTGGCGGGCCGTCACACTTGGTTTCAGAGCTCTAGGTTGCGTAGTTAACCTTGGGAAAGACACTAGGGAGAGATAGTACGTATATGAGAGCGCGTATTTGTGATTACTTTGGTTTTCAAAAGCTATATATATATACTATTGATAGTATAAGAATGAAGTCGCACTGCACTAGCACCACTATGGGGTCGTTAATCGTTTTCTCTTTACAGATTGAACGATGAGTAGAGACACCAGAGGTGCTGGTAGAGGGACCAACCATGGGAATGCTGCTGACATGAGGGCGATGTTTACTGACCTCATGAGAGACATGCTTAGAGAAGTGCAAGGGGCAGCTCCCAATCCCGGAGTTGGTGTTGGCCCAGTAGTGCAGGCGCCTAGGGTCGATTTCGCCAAGTTGTGCAAGGATTACACTAACCTTGGTGGAAAGCCGTTCCATGGGACGGAGTCGGCCACAGATGTTCAAGACTGGATGGATAGCTGTGATCGTATCTTTGATGACTTAGGTCTTGAGGATGCGATGAAGAGAAGGCTAGCGTCTCGTCAGCTGCAAGGGCGAGCGATGAATTGGTGGAATGCCATTAGAACAGCTACTCCAGAGGACCAGGTTACTTGGGTTCAGTTCAAGGCTCGCTTTAGCGAGAAGTTTATTCCAGCTGCCCAGAAGTCAGTATTGTTCAAGAGGTTCTTGGAACTCAAGCAGAATGGGAGGGCAGTTTCTGACTATATCGCTGAGTTCGACACTTTGTCGAAGTATGGATTGTCTCTCATTGACACTCCTGAGAAGAAGAATGAGAAGTTCATTACTGGTTTGGATGGATACTTGGGGGAAAGGATTATCAATCACATCGATGAGATTTTTGAATCGATTGTGGGGAAAGCTTTGAGATCAGAGAGTCTTTACCCTAAGTCAAAGACTGAGGCTGCATCTGCAGAAGGGCCAAAGCCGCAAGTAGGTGGTGGAGGCAAGAATAACTCTCAGAATAAGAGGAAGCAGGACCAATCTAAAGGTGGTCAGAAAAAGAGCAAGAAGGATGTTGAGTGCTTCAGCTGTGGTAAGAAGGGCCATTATGCTAAAGACTGTCGGGCCAAGCCAGCAGATAAGAAGTGCTTCAACTGTGGTCAAGTGGGGCGTTTCAAGGATAAGTGTCCGCAACCTCTTAAGGAGAAGCAGATTGTGAAAGCATATGCTATTGATGCTGTTCCTTCTTCGTTGAATGCCCCAACTGCGGCGGAGAAAGGAAAGAATGTTGTTATTCAAGGTATGCTTTCTATTTATGATGTACCAGTTCGAGTTTTGTTTGATACTGGGGCTTCCCGCTCCTTCATATCTAGTGACCTGGTAGATAGGTTGGGACTAGAACCCGAGATAGTCGATAGACCATTGGTTGTGACGAACCTGATTGGTGGTTCGACTAGCCTTAGTATGATTTGCAGAAATTTGGTCTTATCGAGTCATGGATGTATGTTTGTATGTGATTGCTTTGTTTTGGGCTTTACTGGGTATGGCATTATATTGGGAGTCGATTGGCTCCAAAGATACGGTGTGGTGGTAGACTGTGAGGGCTTTTTGGTGACAGTGAGGGCGGATGATGGGCGGAGGGTAGTGTTTGGTAGTCTACCTAGTGATGGGGTTATGGCTAGTTTTGTAAATTCCCTCGACATCCCGTAGGATGAGTTGTCAGATGTGCCCGTGGTTGGCCAGTATCCGGACGTCTTCGAGGAGGTGACCGGGCTCCCACCACACCGAGAGATTGAGTTCCGTATTGATTTAGTGAAAGATGCCAGACCTATAGTGATGCCACTTCGTCGTATGGCACCAAGGGAGCAGCGAAAGCTCGGGGTGCAAGTCAGCAATCTTTTGAAGAAGGGATTTATTAGAAGGAGTGTCTCCGAGTGGGGAGCACCAGTTGTGTTTGCCACTACGGCAGATGGTTCCCTTCGTTTGTGTGTGGACTATCGCGAGTTGAATAAGGTGACGAGGAAGAATAAGTATCCTCTACCGCGGATAGATGATTTGTTTGATCAACTGGAAGGAGCAAGAGTGTTCTCCCAGTTGGACCTCGCGACAGGATTTCATCAGCTTCGAGTAGCAGATGAGAGTGTTCCGAAAACGGCATTTAGGACGCCGTCTGGATTTTATGAGTGGTTGGTCATGCCATTTGGGTTGACCAATGCACCAACCAATTTTGTGGATCTTATGAATCGAGTATTCAGAGATCAGTTGAATAAGTTTGTTCTTGTGTTCGTGGACGATATCCTTGTTTACTCAAGGACAGAGGAGGAACACAAGGGACACTTGAGGATAGTGATGGAGGTGTTGAGGAAACACCAATTGAAAGCGAAATTCTCTAAGTGTAATTTTTGGAGAAGGGAAGTGAGATTCTTGGGTCATGTTGTTTCCGAGAGTGGTATTGCCGTGGACCCTGCGAAGGTGGCTATGGTACAGGATTGGCCTACGCCCAAGAATGCAACAGATGTAAGAAGTTTCTTGGGGTTAGCTGGATATTATCGAAAGTTTATCCAGGACTTCTCCAAGATGGAAGCACCGTTGACTCAATTGACTAAGAAGAATCAGTCCTTCGTCTGGGACGGAGTGTGTGAGGATGCCTTCAAGAGTCTAAAAGAGAAGTTGACGCGTGCACCAGTGTTAGTCATTCCTAAAGGGAATGAAGAGATGACGGTATACACGGATGCTTGTGGTACCGGACTGGGTGCTGTATTGATGCAAGGAGGTAGGGTTGTAGCTTATGCTAGTCGACAGCTAAAGCCGCATGAGAAGAAGTATCCTACCCATGATTTAGAATTAGCAGCGATCGTGTTTGCGCTGAAGATGTGGAGACACTATCTCTTGGGAGAAAGATTTGAGTTGTTTACCGATCATAAATCGTTAAAGTATCTTTTCTCTCAGAAAGATCTGAATCTCCGTCAACAAAGATGGTTAGAGTTCTTGGCTTCGTATGATTTTGATATCACATACACACCTGGGAAAGGTAATGCGGTAGCCGATGCCTTGAGTAGGAGACATGCCAGTTTAGGGGCTATGTTTCTTGAGTGGAAGCAACTGGAGTATATCGCGGGGTTTGATTTCAGACCAAAGTGCGAATTGGATCCAGTCATGCTAGCTAGTTTGACGATCAGACCCACTTTGATAGAGCGGATTGGTTCCAGCCAGAGGGACGATCCTAATCTATTGGAAATCATCTCCAAGTTAGAGATGAACATCGACGGTGAGGAGATGAATGTGTATGGGTTTGATCGAGATAGATGGCTTCGGAAGAATGGAAGACTAGTTGTGCCCAACGTGAATGGTTTGAGAGATGAAGTGCTTAGAGAATGTCATCACTCAAAACTGACTATCCATCCCGGTGGTAATAAGATGTATCGAGACATGAAGCAGACTTACTACTGGGAAGGGATGAAAAGAGACGTTGGGAAGTTTATATCCAAATGCATGAATTGCCAGCTAGTTAAAGCCGAGCAAAAGAAGCCTAGTGGGTTATTGCAACCATTAGAAATTCCCGAATGAAAATGGGAGAAAGTCTCGATGGATTTCATCGTTGGTTTACCAAGGACTAGGTCGGGACATGATAGCATTTGGGTAATTGTGGATCGATTGACTAAGAGCGCAAGATTTATACCAGTCAAATCGACCAGAACGGCAGCCAAGTTGGCAGAATTGTATGTGAAGTGGGTAGTGAGATTTCATGGAGTACCCAAAAGCATTGTAAGTGACCGAGACCCGTTGTTCACTAGTGGGTTTTGGAAGAGCTTACAAGAGGCTCTAGGGTCAGGATTACATCTCAGTACCGCATATCATCCTCAGACCGACGGTCAGACGGAGAGGGTGAATCGTATATTGGAAGATCTCTTGAGAGCTTGTATATTGGATTTTGGTGGATCATGGGATGACCATTTGCATCTAGTAGAGTTTGCATATAATAATAGCTACCAATCCAGTATCGGTATGGCTCCATATGAAGCTTTGTACGGAAGACCGTGCAACTCACAGTCGTGTTGGATAGAGACTGGCGAGAAGTTTATGCTTGGACCAGATGTGGTGAGAGAAACTTCAGATAAGATTAAGATCATTCAACAACGAATGAAAGCTGCCCAAGATAGGCAGAAGAGACTTAAAATTCTCCGTTGGTGACTTGGTGTTTGTCAAGATTTCTCCGTTGAAGAGCGTGATACGATTTGGCAGGAGAGGCAAATTAGCACCAAGATTTGTTGGCCCATTCCCTGTTCTTGAACTAGTCGGGAATTTGGCATATAGAGTTGGCTTACCAGAGAAGATGGCGGGGGTTCACAATGTATTTCATGTTTCCAACTAAGGAAGTTCGTTCACCACTCAGATATGACTATTTCACCTGATCAGTTAGAGGACTTCGAAGTAGAACCTGAGGCGGTTGGGAACCGCAAGCCAATTCGTATTGTGGGGCACGATACGAAGCAACTTCGAAGGAAGGCGGTGAAGCTAGTCAAGGTCCAGTGGGGCGAGAACGAGAGTGATTGTACTTGGGAGACAGAGGAGAGCATTAGGAAGGCATATCCAGAACTCTTTGCCTGGTAAGATTTACTTTGCGATTTAGTTATTTCGCATGCTAGGATAGACTTATTTTACTTGTTTTGCATGTTTGATGGTTGTTTTATGGTTGATAGGCATGCGGGAACCTTTGTGTGTGTTTTGATTAGGAAATTTCGGGGGCGAAATTTCTTAAGGGGGGGAGAGTGTAACGACCCATATTCTACACATCATAGGATCGCAGAATATTTATTTCTTTCCCATGTGAAGTCGTATGATCATGTAACTTTGGGAAACATCTATTAGAGTCATTTCTCATGTTCATGATTTTTGTCAATTTTTAAATGACCATTTTGCC
The DNA here is from genome assembly GCA_030737875.1 of Allium sativum. Lineage (NCBI taxonomy): Eukaryota > Viridiplantae > Streptophyta > Magnoliopsida > Asparagales > Amaryllidaceae > Allium > Allium sativum. Next base: position 1,024,077,364 of record CM060926.1, read on the forward strand.
CTTAGTTGGTACTGTTTTGGCCATAACTTTTGATTGGAAAGGATTTTTGACCTAAAACCACTTCCATTGGATTCGTTTGATGGTTTACCTTTCCGTAGAGTGGTCATAATAGCCAAACGGACTTACCGTTTGGAAGATATGGCTGAAATAAGGTTTGGAGGGTGAAAAACTGCTTAACTGGGCCAAATCAGGTTATTAGTGAGTAGGCCCATAACCCATTTCGGGATTGGGGTTATGGGAAGGCTGAAATGAGATGGAGAATCATTCCATTTCAGTTTTCTAGCCTCCACTTATCACCAAGGAACCTTAAAAATGGTCTCCAACCTCTAAATCACCTCCAAATCATCTTTTGGTCAAGGATCAAGCTTAACAACATCTAATCAAGGGAGATCTACACCAAATCAACATTGGAGCTGCTGTTTTGTATTGGGATTTGCATCAAATCAGAGATTTATTTCAGATCTTAGTTTATTTGTGGCTAAGGTGAGTGATTTGCATAGTTTTGCACTAATTATGGCTAATTAAGGGTAATTAGTGTTAATTAGCGAATTTAAACGTGATAAAATTCGGGAAAAATGTTCATAAATTCCTAAATGATGTTTTAGACCTCTGATATGAATTTGGGTTAATTTAGTTAAGTTTTGCTAATCCTATCATTAGTTTCACCTAAACATGCTTAAGGGGAAAATATGGGGTTTTGGGGTATGTTTGATCCATTTTAACCTATCATATTGATGTTTTGATGTTTGTGGTTGATTATGCATGTTGCTATGACTGTATGAAATGCTTTGTGATTGATTTCAATAGTTAGAATGGTCGAAAACGTCGTCGAATTGCGTACACTTGCTGGAACAATTTCAGAAAGCAGTGCAGGTTTCGGATCGGATCGGATATGGGGCTCGGATCGGATATGTTGAACTGGGCAAGGGATTCGATCGGATCGGAACCTGACACTTGAGAAAATTGGAAAAAAGGAAGGCCACGCTAACCGAACTGGGATCGGATCGGATTAAGGAGGAGGGATCGGAGCGGATAGAGGAGGATGGATCAGATCGAAGCACGTGAGGAATGAGGAGGCGGATCGGAGCGGAAGCACGAACTGGAGGGGAGATGGCACCCGACCCGACCCGAAGTGAGGCACCCGACCCGACCCGAGGAGAAACACCCGACCCGAACCGTACCAGAAGAAGAACCGACCCAAAGGAGGATACCCGATCCGAACCGATGGCTTGAAGGGAACCCGACCCGACCCAGTACTGACCAATAACCCGAGATGCAAAGGTAGTCCAATATGGGAAGTTAGAGCTCAGGATCCAGTTGAGAACCAATGAGTTCACTTCATGGTTGGGCTTTGCTGCGGGACGTGTGCTAAGGAGTTGTCGACGTTCATAACTTCGATCCACCACTAAAAATGAATGATGGGCTACTTATCAGTGCAATAGAGTCATTATAACTCGAGGGGCAAGGTGATGGTAGCAAGACTACGTTATCAGTGCAGTAGAGTCATTACGACTCGAGGGGCAAGGTGATGCGTAGTAAGACTATGAGCCAGCGCAGATGGGGTGAATAACTCCATGGAGCAAGTGGACATAGTAAGGATTAGTAAGATTATGAGCCAGCGCAGATGGGGTGAATAACTCCATGGGGCAAGTGGACATAGTAAGGATTGGTAAGGCTATGAGCCAGCGCAGATGGGGTGAATAGCTCCATGGGGCAAGTGGACATAGCAAAGGATTAGTGGCTACGTTATCAGTGCAGTGAAGCCATTTATGACTTCATGGGGCAAAGTGATCGTAGCAAGGGTGGGTGATCGAAGTGGTGAATATCGTATGCTTTACGCACTGAGTGAGAGATGTGAGGATGGATGCTATGTTTGATTGTTTGCCATCACTATGACATGTACACCTCCCCCACCTCCGTATCTTTATGCCGTTTGATATGGCACCTTAGAGTGTTGTACAGTATGTAGTGCTAACTCTTTGGTTGCAGGTCCAGGTTCAGGTATGTTTTAGTCTACCTGTTATTGTTCACTTTAGATGCTTATCGCTCGTACCAGGCTTTATGTCTGACCCAGAGTTTTATGTCTCCTCTTATTACTCTGGGTGCTCACACGAGCAGACTAGAGACAGGTTAGCTGGTGATGCGCGAGTAGCTGATTCGGAGGCGGGCAGGAGGCTTCCACGTATGATATATATATATATATATATATACACATTCTCCCTGTGTCGTTGGTGGTCGCTACTTGGGCATTAGTAGTGTACCTCCTTTATCTTGCTTTTGCTTTGAGACAGTCGAAAAGTTGTAATAAGCTATATTTTGGATTTCCGCTGCTATGATGTTTAGTTCTGGTTTTTAGCTTATGCACTGTCTCTCCTGTTTTATGTCAAGTATGTTATTATTATATTTTGTTCTATGCGCTGTGAGACATCCTACAGGTTCTTTGTATGTTCATTTCCTTCTTCCCTTTCCTTCTGACGACCCGTTCCGTGCTAACTGGACATGTGTACAGCGCACCTTTGGAGTAAATGTCGGTTGGAGCGTGGCGGGCCTTCACAAATGGCTTCCTGCGACTGACTGTAGTGCATCATTTGGTGCTTTCATTTCTCAACTCCCCTCCCTCTTAGACTAACATGGTTAACACACACATGACCAAAACCGATCCAGTGACGAGGCTATAGCCCAACTCCATGAAGATTCCACCACCCACACAACATCTATAGACACCATGCGCTCCGACATGTCCACTCTCCAAACTTCGATGAACAACCTAACCACCATGATGCAAGAACTTACCTCAAAATTCAACAACCCACCACATAACTCACAGCCCATCCCTCAAAACTCACCAGTCAATGGCCGACCACCACCGCTCCTCACAACCCCACTTCATTCAACATTCCCTCCCAACCCAATAGCTATCCGAACCCCAAAATGTGAGTTATCCCACTTCAATGGATCAAACCCCTTAGATTGGATCTTCCAAGCGGAACGATTCTTCATCTATCACTCTACGCCGGAGGAGCAACGGATCGATTTGTCAAGCTTCTACATGGAGGGGAAAGCGTTAACTTAGTATCAATGGATGTACCGGAACAAGCAACTCTCCTCATGGTCGGCACTTACAATAGCGATTGAACAAAAGTTCGGACCCTCTACTTTTATTAATCCCGAATCTTCTCTCTCCAAACTTCGACAAACCGGATTCGTAGAAGAATATCAAGTGACATTTGAAACACTAAGCAACCGTATAACCTACCTTTCCCCCAATTCCTTCCTTCATTGTTTCTTTTCCGGCCTTAAACCACCAATCCGAAACGAGTTACACATATTACAACCAACAACACTTTGCCAAGCTATCGATTTAGCCAAACTCATCGAAACCAAAAACACTGACCAACGACCTTCCTTCTACAAATAACGAACCGCTACCAATCCAAACCCATCGCCACACTATTAACAGCTGCCACCCAAACCACCACACTACAAACTCATTCCACTATTCAAACCTAGCCTCAAACTAACACTTCAAATCACCCACCTCGTCGCTTTACCTTATCAGAATTAGCACATAGGAAAGCCCAAGGCTTATGTTTCCATTGCGATAGCCGCTACACACCAGGTCACTGCTGCCTCGTGCCACGAGCCCTCCTCCTCCTCCCAGACACAGCCGCAGATTCCTCCGACACAAACCCAAATACAACAAACCCAACTGACGACAGTACCACTGAACTGACGGAAACCCAAATCGAACCCCTCGCCGGAAAAACCCTAATCGACCTCTCCAACAATACGACCGACATCAGTCTTCATTCAATGGCCGGCACCGCCAGCTCCCGTGCTCTGCGCCTAGTCGCCACTATCATCGATCACCAAGTCCTAATCCTAATTGACACTGGATCGACCCATAATTATATTCACCCTTACGTCGCAACCTTCCTTGTACTCCCTGTCGAAGAGAACTCCAAATTTTTTGTCACCGTAGGGAACAAGGCTAAATTAAAAAGTCAAGGTAAATGTACACGTGTACAATTTACCATTCAGGACTTTACTTTTGAAGCAGATCTCCATCTATTAGAATTTACGGGGGTAGATATTGTTTTCGGCATCCAATGGTTGGAAACTCTAGGCCCAATAACTACTGATCACAAGTCACTTACCATGAGTTTTAACCATAACCAAAAATTCATCACTCTAACCGGTCTCTCAAATATCTCTAATCCCAAAGAAATCTCCATACATTAACTCAAATGCCTTGACTCCACAAATTGCATAGCCTCTTATTTCCTTACACCTCAACCCGTCAACTACTATTGTCCCAACACCAACCGCAAACATTCCGCTTCCCATCCAAACCGTCTTAAACCAATACACTCGCATTTTCCCAAAACCAACCGAACTACCCCTCACCTCTTCTTGGACCATCACATCAATTTAAAACCAAACCAACCACCCGTTAACGTCCGCCCATATCGATACCTTCACTACCAAAAAACCGAAATCGAAAAACAAATCCGTGAAATGCTCCAAACCAAACTCATACAACCCTCCACTAGCCCGTTTTCATCACCGGTACTCCTCGTCAAAAAGAAAGACGGAACTAGGCGCTTTTGTGTTGATTATAGAACTTTAAACGCTATCACCATCAAAGATCGATTTCCAATTCCCACCATTGATGAACTTTTAGATGAGCTTCACGGTGCAACTTACTTCACCAAATTGGATTTGTGAAGTGGATATTTCCAAGTACATGTTCACCCTCCCGACGTTCTCAAAACGGCCTTTCGCACTCATGAGGGACATTATGAATTCGTGGTTATGCCATTTAGCCTCACAAACGCCCCTTCAACCTTTCAAGCAACCATGAACAAAATCTTTAACCTTTACCTCCGCAAATTTACCTTGGTCTTCTTTGACGACATCCTCATTTATGGCCCCACCCTCACAACTCACATCTCACATCTCACATTTACAAACCACCCTCCAACTCCTAACCGACCAATTTTTTTTATCAATCTTTCAAAGTACGATTTTGCCCTCACCAAAATAGACTATTTGGGCCATATAATTTCATCCAAAGGAGTCCAAGTCGATCCAAACAAAATACAATCCATGATTGATTGTTCCGTCCCTCACACAACAATGGAGCTTCGTGGGTTTTTGGGCCTCACGGGATGTTACCGCAAGTTCATTCACAACTACGCAAAAATTGCCAACCCCCTTACTAACTTACTCAAAAATGATTCTTTCCTTTGGACCCAAACCGCCACGGACGCCTTCAACACCCTAAAGCACGCCGTCACCACAACCCCAATATTAGCCCTACCCGATTTTACCCAAACCTTCACCATCCACACCGATGCTTCCATCACCGCCATCGGTGCCGTCCTTTCACATAATAAACATCCAATCTCCTTCTTTAGCAAAACCCTTCCTCTGCTCCTCCAACACGCCTCTACATATAGTCGTGAAATGTATGCTATCACCTCATCCGTCAAACGTTGGCGTCATTGCCTTCTAGGCCGCCACTTTATCATTGTCACCGACCACCAAAACTTACGTCAGCTCTTAACACAAACCATACAAACACCGGAGCAACAACGTTGGTTAACTAAGCTACTTGGGTTTGATTTCACCATCATTTATCAACCAGGTCGCCTTAATTTCGTCGCTGATGCTCTTTCATGTCGGCCCAATTCAGCCCAGCCCACTACCATACAAACCCATATAACCGATTTTCCCTTAGCATCTTCTTCCACTTCAACCCACAAACCACCTACAACAACGTCCGCTTCAAATTCAACCTAGCTCGTACTAACCATTCCACCATCACCACAAGTATAGTCCCAAACTTCACCACCTGACATCAATCGGCCATCCAGCGAGCTACCACCGCAACCTACCCCTTCCAACCCAAATCTGAAACACCCCTTTCCTCCTACCACCAGTTCACCGCCGCCACCACCAATTCAATACACCATCGTCACCAATTCCGCAACCTCCCCTTAACTTCATACCATCATGACTACCCGCTTCCTTCTCATAGACAAAATCAAGACCGCCTTAGCAGCAGATCCCCATGCTCAACAACTACTTCAGCAAATCTCCTCAAATTCACCGCACCTACAACTTCGCGAAGGACTACTCCTCTATAATGGTAAAATCTTCATTCTAGTGGCTCACAATCTCCGACAGCAGATACTCGCTACAGTTCATGCTTCGAAACTGGGAGGACACTCTGGTATAAAATCTACCCTCGCTCGTATCTCCGCAAATTTCTACTGGCCAAACTTACCGAACTCTGTCAAAGAATTTGTCAACCACTATGTTATTTGTTTGCAATCCAAACCAGAAAATACACCCCCAAAAGGCCTATTACAACCTCTACCAATTCCATCTCGCATTTGGGAAGACATATCAATGGATTTTATCATGCATTTACCACCATCCTCCGAAAAAACTGTCATTTGGGTCATAGTCGGCCGCTTCTCCAAATATAGCCACTTTATCGCCTTACCTACATCCACTTCCTCCACCCAATTAGCCCACTACTTCGTATAAGAGTACGTTCATCTACATGGTTTTCCTCGCTCGATTTTATCCGACAGAGATCGACTCTTTATTAGCCATTTTTGGAAAGAACTTTGTCGCATCCATGGTACCGAGCTAAAAATGAGCAGAGCCTACCACCCGCAAATAGGCGGCCATACAAAGGTGGTCAATAGATGTTTAGAAACTTACTTGCGAGCGACGGTAGGCAACACACTCAACTGATGGACTCAACTACTGCCATGGGCCAAGTGGTGGTATAACACTAATCATCACTCCTCCCTCCACACTTCTTCATTTCAAGTTGTCTATGGAAGACCCCCACCAACACTCACGGACTATTGCGTCGGTACTATCAATCTACACGCATTGGACGGATGGCTTATTGACCACAATATCCTCCTCCAACAAATCAAAACCAACTTGCTAAAAGCTCAATCGAGAATGACAAACCATGCCAACCAACACCGCACGGACAAAGAGTTCAACATTGGCACATGGCTTTTTGTCCGCCTACAATCTCACCGACAAACCTCCCTTGGAAACACACATCATAAGCTCGCTCGCAAGTACTTTTTCCCTTATGAAATTATTGACCGAATCGGCATGGTTGCCTACAAACTCCGACTATCCGACGACTCCAAAATCCATCCCGTATTTCACATATCCCTCCTCAAGTATTTCCCTGACCCACACTCCACTACACCCATTACACTACCCCCTCTTACACATAAAGGCCATCCATTATACCAACCAGCCAAAATCCTAGCCCACTGCCATCTAAACCCACCACACACCAAATACTTATCCAATGGCAAAATCTTGACTCCACCGAGGCAAAATGGGAGGACTATACACAAATGATCCGCATTTTCCCACATCTCAACCTTGAGGACAAGTTTGCTCTTGCAGAGTAGGATATTGATGCACATGCACCTGCAGCACATCCACAAAGAACCATGCGCAAGCCAGCCAAATATTTGGACTAAAAGCTATACAAGGATAGGACAAAAGAGCATCTTCTGGAATATCATCAAGCCGTTATTTCCATCAATATTTTTCCTTGCAAATTTAGTTTTTTTATTTATTGCAAATAGTGATTGGCTAAAGTTATAAGGACCACTGACTTATCTGTTAAGAACAAACGGCTAGATGTGTGAGACACTAAATATAAGTAAAAGTTTGTACAAAGAAAATAGCATGAATGAAATATACTCTTCTTCTATGTTATTTTCTCCTCTTATCTTTCAGTAATGGCTTCCTGCAACTGACTGTAGTGCATCAGTCATGCTCAAGACTATGGATCTAGATCACAATCTCTTCCTAATAGGGGTTCAAAAAGTTTAAGTTGTTATCGCAACAAGTCCTAGACCATTCATTGTCCTCTTGTTCCTTCTCTAACTTCTCAATTTACGGTGCATTCACTACAAACAAATTTTTGTTGGATTTTGGATCCTAAAGGTAGGTTGATCAGCATCGAGGAACCTTACCAGAGGCTTCGAGAAGGACCTATATTGGCTCCCATTTTATTAAGCAAGATGCTACTACTACCGAGAGAATGGAAAAAAATTAGGTTTTATTTTCGAAGATTAACTTTAACGATTCAGTTTCTTCCCTGAGTTATATGGTATTCCATCCAAAGCCAAGCAGATGGTGTTCACTTATGTCATTGAAGTCTACGATCAGTACAAAATGTTTATTAAGGTGGCAGAAAGCATTTATGAAGTCCATGTAGAAAACCAGCAAGAGATTGACCATTTAGCACTTACGGCCAATCAGGATGAGGAGGCCATTTGGATAAGGATGTTAAGGATTTGACTACAAAGCTTAATGAAGCGCAGAAATAAGTCAAAGATCCCAAGTTGCCCGAAAAAGAAAAAAACTCAATATCTAGAACTTGACTGAGACTGCCACTAGAATCACTTAAGAAGGAGAATGCGTTACTCACAAAGGAAAACATTAACTTGATGGCCAAGCTTGAAGAAGCAATCATGTCTATGCTTGAGGCTTAACAGGAAACCCAGACTCACTGTGAGTTGATTGTTAATATTTGGATAAAGAAAGAGAAGGAAATTGATCCTATTAAGAAGGATATAGAAGGGACATCACTCGAACTAAAGAGGAGGCTAGTTCATTGATTCTCCATTTCTATGCACAAGTACTCAATCATGGGAATTTGAAATAGTTTAAGTACTATCCTCAAAATTTAGCCTCAACTTGGGATTATGTAGTATAAGATGAGAAGATTTTGATAGACGGTGCTGATATAAATGAAGAGGAGCTAAAAAATTACTTCTTGATTGATGATGATCCTCAAATACTTAAAGAGGGTACACATTTTTTGGACGAAGAAGAGAAGGAATTAGAGTAGGAGAAGGTTGGTGAGAGCTCAAGGACCATCCCTCCAAGAGATGTTCTAGATCAATCATCGGGTCAAGATATTTCTCCCAAAGATTTTTTTGCTCATATGTTGTAGGTATTTTGACTGTTTATACTTTTATTTTCGATCTTCAGTATAGTCCCGAGCAGCCCGATCCTCGGGTTTCCAAGACACTATCTTCCATCCAAGTAGCCTCCTACATAGATTGAAGATGCGAGTTGTGACAGCCCGCATTTTACATATCGGAGGATCGTAAAATATTTTTATTTAATTCACTGAGAGTTGGATTATTCTCATATTTTGGTATATTGTTTATGAGGATGTGAGACATGTCCATAATTTTTACCAATTTTGTTTGTGACCATTTTGCCCCTATTAGTTTTGTATAGGGTATAACTTTTGATTGAGATTGAATTAGGTGCTGAGATTTGTCTCATTGGAAAGGAAATTGTGTTGCCAATTCCGTAGAGTGGTCACATTAAAAATTTGGTTCAGTGGTTTGGGAGGAATCATTGTTTTAATGTTTCACATTTTTCTGATCAGGTTTTGATCCATTAGTGGGCTGATTTGGAGAGGCCAATTAGTGGGCTGGTGGGAGGCTATAAATAGGGGGCTGGAGGCATGGAGAATAGTTTACTTTCTTCATTCTCTTATTTGGTTGAGCTCGTGATCCTCCTTTACTCAATCAAATACACTTTCCACCATTAAAATTCTAGATCTAAGGAAGAAGATCGAAGATCTGCATTGTTTGAAGTTAGATGTACATCAAGCGAAGGGAAGTTTCATCAAATCGAGAGGTTTGAAGGTTATTCTTCGCTGTCCAGATTCAGAATTCATCGTTTTTAGGATTGTTTGAAGAATTAGTGAGTGATATGCATCTCTCACGCGGATTCAATCAAATATATGGGTTGTATGATCATGTTTTCATCGTTTTAAGTCGATTTCACCAAGACCTACATCATGGTAAGTATATTTTCATATGAATCATCATAGGATCTAGTCTAGCAACTTAAAACCGGTAATTTCCATTCGCATTCATATGTTTATGCAAGTTAGATCCATTGTTTTGGTTTATTTATTGATTTATCATGATTTGGTGAACTTATATGATTATTGATGGAAATGGTCGTTTTGATGTTGTTGATGATTTCGTGGTATGGTAGTTGTTGAATTAGATTATTTTGATGAGTTGTTTGAATCAATGTTGTTGTTTGGCGAAGGTTTGTTCAAGATTGGAGCTATTTTTGTCAGATCTAGAGTTGGGTCGTTTTTCTTGAGTCAGATCGTGTAGCTTGTTCTCCCAGAATGGACTCAAGCCGTTGGAATTTAGGTCGTGGAAATGATGAAGTTGCTTCGGGTCATGGTGGCTCCAAGGTCGTAGGTCGTTCGAGCCTGGAGAGTGTGGACGTAGGATGATGTAGGAGGCTTTAGGGTACGGAGCGACCTAGTCAGGTAGTTAAGGGGCCAAGTGATAGGAACGACCTAGTCAGGTCATTCTATATGCAAAGTGGAAGCAGGTCGGTCTGCTGGAGGAAAGGCAAGTCGGGCATATGTCTTCAATTTCAGATCGTGGAGTCAGAGGGGACGACCTAAGGGGAGAATGACCTAAAGGTATTGAAGAGATTGGGTCAGGTCGTAAGAAAGACAGGTCGTGGAACGACCTAGGAGAGGACGACCTGATTTTATTGGACCATTATATTGATGTTGTTTTGATTCGATAATGAATGAAACTTCAAAGTATATTCAAGGCGCAATGTTCGAAGTGTGATGAGATATTCGTTGATTGATGAAATGCAACGAATATGCAGATGGCTCAAGGTAGTGAGTTCATGGATAATGGTTGCTCAATAAGGCACTTGAGCTTATGAATGGTCGCCGATGATGACGACTAGAGACGATGAAGACCAAGAGATTATCGTTGTCGTAGGTTATAGTGGACTCAGAGCAGGGGTATGGTTGGCAGTCACGATGGGCCTAGAAATACCTTGGGCAATCATAGTAGGCCTAGACATACGAGTCACGAAGGCATATGGAGTTTTGCTAGAACCACGGTTTACCATTAGTCCATGACGGACGATAAGCGTTGAGCCGATCATACAATTAGGGATGGTTTCAAAATAGGATTGGCGGTGATAGCCAAAGTCATGGATGATGATTGTTTTGCTTGTATCTTCTGTGGATTATTCGACGTCGAAGGAGATATATCTTTGGTGCTTGTCTGATATTGGTTTAGGCCTTTGGGGTTTATGCTTAAGAGATGTCAATGTCGATTAGAATGGTCTACGCTTGATAATTGATTTTTATGAATGCACTACTAGTTTCCATTTGATTGTATGTAAAGGCTATCACTGTTGGTTGTGGGGAAACAGATGTGGGTTCTTCTCTGTTGATGTTGGTAGATTAGTTGATTAATCTACCTATTCTCATATACTTTATTGATGATTTAGATATTTGTTTTATTGCTCACTAAGACTGTTGTATAACCCAAGGTTTTATGTTTCCATCTTATTACCTTGGGCTGTTCATCCTGATGTGGATGGGCAGGCTGAGTAGCAGGTGGTAGGTGATTCCTTAGTAAGGACGATGATGCTGGTCGAAGGTAAGCTAAAGACTTACGTATTAGTTTTATTACTATCTAGTATTACTGTTCCCGCTATTGCTTTTGTTGATATGTACTCTAAGTGATGTAGTGAGGCCTTGTACTGAATATTGATATGATTCAAGGACGTATGGATATTCTACTTTTTCTTATGGAAGTTTTAAGATTATGTTCAATTGTGTTTCACTGTTATTACCTGCTGTATATGTTTTATTATATTTTATCCTTGCGCTGTGAGTTATACGACAAATTGTGTTTGTGTTGTCATACCCCGTTAATCGTCTTAGCTGCCTGACACGTCTTTCAGTGCATTATTTACCTTGTTAAGTGCAGGTGTTGTGGGCGGTCGTCGTACGAGTGATGAAGATTATCTCTCCAACAATCAAGAGAGTCTTTATTTTCTACGAAAATACTAGTAAACTATATGTTGAGTTTTAGATAGTCATAAAGCGACTAATTGTAATGGTATTTCCTATTGTAGTTTTTTAGCATAGAAAGAGAGCAGTGATTGCATAATCTACATTGTCTTTTATCCCTTAGACAATCCCAGCCACCACTTTAAGGGAGGATCTGGGCTTAGATGCACGCATAATCAATGTTTTATCGAAGAAAAGATTAACGACATTCAAATCAAGCCAAAAGGAGAAGATCTTTGAGTCATTTAGGTTATCGAGCACATTACTGATCTAAGAATGAATAAAACTCTGGATAAGCAAAGTTAGACATGACCAAGCCCAAGAAAGAGTCAGTTGGAACCAATCTTGTTTCACATTAAGTCATATCTGCATTTGATTCTAGTTATTGTAAAGGGTGTATCCCTCCTCCAGAAGAATTCGAAGTTGATTTTTTTTTTTCGTTTAAAAGAGTACTCCTCAGAAAGGTCCTGGTGGTAATAATGGTGGCAAGAAGGGTAAGAGAGGTGGTGTCTCTGGTGGCTCCACTCCAAGCAGAGCCTCCACTCTAAAGAAGCCCCATAAAGGATCAGGAGTAGCCGTTAGATTTTCTTTGTTTCTTATATAGTTGTATAGTTTTTTCCTCAGTCATGTTTATGCGATTTCAGCCCTTGATTTTGCCTTTTGTTTTAGAGCATAAAACATGTACTTAGTCTTTCCAAGTTTCAATGTAAATAAAAGCATTTGTTTGTTAATCCTTTATTTTGCTTAAATGTGCGAATAACCAGTGTACTTGCACTTCATTACTCATTGCATATGCTAGAATATTATTCGTTATCCATAAACTCGAGCATCGATCCAATAATTCAATCTCAAAGCATCCCTACTGTCATAGCTTTGAGTCTAGGCACAAACCTTTGAATTTAAATTTTATAATTGTACCCTTCAAGTGGTTATACTCCTTCTATGTGCTTATGTATAGCGGATTTAATACAGTGGACGTCAAACTTCATCCTTATGTACTTATAATCTCCCATTGAGTCTTAGGTAAGATTTTACTTTTGTATAGAAAATTCACACACAACTTAAATTTTAAGCTTACTTGCGGCTCAACGGTAAGGGTTAAGTAATGGATAGAACCATGTACATTATATGATTATACTTCCCATGGCAGATCAAAGGGGAAAGTGAATGATTGGTCATGTCACACTCATCCTCAGTTTATACTCTAATTCGAACTTGTGGATCAGAGTTAATTTGGTGAATAGTCGAATCACATTTGCTTTGGATCGATTCCAGTACCCCCAAGTTTCAGGCCAAAGTCGATGAGCGGATGGTACAGTCATATTCACTTTAACTTTATAGTCCTTTCATTGAATCATGGGAAAGAGTTATTTGGTGCATGGATGAATCACATCCATGTCAAAATTATACCCCTTCCATTGAAACATGGGATATAGTTAGTCATAGGATGGTCGAATCACATTCGTTTTGGGTTCTATATACAAGCCATTGAATCTAAGCATAAGCTAATGAGTAGATATATGATTCACATCTACTTAGTTTATATCCTGCACATTGAATCATAAACGAGAGTTTGAATATGAACTGTAAAATCGTGCCCATATTGATGATTCTGATCATAGGCTGAGGGAATAGGTTGGCATAAAACTCTGGGTACTAACACAACTGTATTTCATATATATAGATTGTAACAAACTAAAAGTTCAACCATTTAAATCTATTTGATTTAATATAAATTTTTAAATTTCATTGTTTTAAAATTTTATTTTGACCTACTTGATTATAATTTCATGAAATAGTTAACAACATTGTAATCTATAAACTTGTACTTGTTTAAATTTTGTGATAATTTAAAATAATAATAATATTTGATGATAATTTAAATTAGTAGTGTTGGATTTTTTATTAAGAAGCTAACATTACAAAATACGCATCTTGCTTTAAATAAAATTAGTATTTTAGTAATTAAGTTTGATAACACAAAATCTAAAACTTGAGATTTAAATCTTGAGTTTAAATGAAATCAAATTTGATTTGAGGCTTACATAAAATTATATTTTAATGTAAACGATAATAATAAATTATTATAAATGAATTTGAATTTTTTTGAAATCAATTTAATTTTAATTAAATCTTGATTAATATGTAAAATAGTCATTTTGCAAACAAGCTCAGAATTCGATGAAACTAGTTTCATCGGATTCAAAATATTTAATTATTGTAAGATCTAAAATTTCATGGAAATCGATCCATGTGATCGTGCGAGTTTGAAACGCCTGAAGAATTCAACGAGAACAAAATATGGAAAATTTTGCTTATAAATAATCCTAAATTCTAATTCTGATTCCTTTTTACTCTCTCCCCGTTTATTTGTTCACAGCAAAAGAAAGAGTCATTTTTTTGTGGACAGTAGAAAGCTCCTCCGTTTGTAAATTCAAAATCAAATCACATAAAATCAAATAAATTTGAAAACACATATTATATAATTTATGAAGGGATGATTTTCTTTTTTTTCTGTGCTTATTGAAGGGTGTTGTCTTTGACAGTAACGATTGCATGTGAGTTCTAATCTAGGGTTTAGATTTTCGGTTGTTTTAAACAATATGAGTTAAGACGATGATTGGATTTGTGTTGCTGAGATCGATTAGCATCTGGGCATCAATTTTTGTTGAGTTCAAAGAAATTTTTTATGCATCCTTATTCTGTAGACGCAACAAGGATGAAGGACGCGTTCCAGCGGAGACCACCAAGTTCAAAGTTGAGGTGATAGGACGGTATAGTTTGCATAGAGAGAGTTATCGATGAAAGCGGTTTTAATTTTTGTGAAGCAGAAAGGAAGGAGGAGAGAAGTTGCCGGTTTAGGCCATGAATGGGTTCGTTTGCCTGTAGTTGTATTCAACAAGAGCTATTTGGAGAGACGATGACATATCAAAGTAAGTTTGGGTGAGGTATTATTTGTTTATTTTTATATAAAATTAAATCTCAATGTTAAAACATGAATAACTTTTTCATACGAGCTCAGATTTAAGCACGGTTTGTTCCGTTGAACGTGTATCAAAAATCTGGGCGAGATCAAATTGGTTTCGCTAAATTTGAGACTGAAAAGCCAAATCAATTTGAATCTGAGATTTTTGAGTTCAAGACCAAAATAAAATTGCTTGAAAACGAAAATTTAATTTTAAAACAAAATGATGCTGAAAGAAGAAAGATCAAATATTAATCGTTGTTCCAATTTGATGAAAGAGAATTGTGATCTTAAATTCAAAATTCAACGACTTGAATCAACACTGGCTAAATTCTCTAATGGAGAAAAATCGTTAAATATGTTATTAAAAAACCAATTTTCTTATGGAAATAAAAATGGTCTTGGTTTGAGATAATTGATAATTTGGAAAAGTTGAATTTATGTGATTTTAAAAATCCTTCAAATTGCTTTGCGAAAGATCGAATAGGAAATTTGAACTCCAACGATTTCAAATGATTTTTAAATCACAAAAGAGATGAGAAATTGTTTTGTAACAATCCATTTAAATGAATTTGGACCCCAAAAGTTAACAAGATGAATTCAAATAAGATCAAATTGATTTGGGTTCCTAAATGCACGTTGGTAGATGAAAACGGATTGTTATTTAAATAGGTTTAGGTACCGAAAGTCGTGAACAAAGCTATGAGTGGTAGAACAACCTATGTTTGATTACTCGATTCTATCAAACAGTTAGGAACCGGAGGATGCCGAGAAACCACGTTGCGAAAGAGAAATTGGATTCAAGTTATTTCATATCTTTAAATCATTTAGTGTTCCTTAGCCATAGTTGTTGAGTTGGAGATCCACAATGTTTATTGTAAATCAGATATGATCTCTGAACTCACATCTGTTTTCTGTTTTAATTTTTTTTCTATTCCAAGTTCTATTCTTTCTTTTATCATCCTTTCTGCTAATATTGATTTTAGATTGACACCACAATAAAATATTTACACTTCTTGAGCTTCTTAACTTCAAATTGCAATATTCATGATTTTCTAGAAACTAAATTCATTTATCTAAAACTCTCATGTTTTGATGATTTCCAGATTTTTGAATTTGAATTGTAAATATCTGCAATGTTTTGAAGTTAAATTTTTTGTTTGATTCTTGAATTTCTGACAGTGCTGAAGTACTCTTTTAATATCTTGAACATTGTTATTCAGAATTCTAATTTTTCTTGATGATCTGAAAGGCTATTGAAATTTCACAACTTTGCTGATTTGAGTTTCTTGTATTTCACTTTGGAAAGACTTGAAAAACTACAGCCCACTACTTGAAAACTGCTTTTGATAAGTTGTGATATTTTCATTGATTTTTGGATGGGCTTGACCTTTTTGAATTGGAAATCATCTAGCATGGATTATTGTGTTGCATATTGAAACTCATTTTTAAATCATGATCATTTGGTTTTGATTTGATTTTTTGAAATCATTTCAAATTGTTGATATCTTGAATCTCACACATTTCTTGGATTTGAAATTGATAATATTGTGTGATCGATTTATTGACTCTTGAAATTTACACATCTCTTCAAGTGATTTCAAATGAACTGTCTCTTAGGCTTGATGTAAATATTCTGAAAAAACTCTCTTATGATTCTGAAATTGAATGATTGTTGCTCTAATAAATGGAACTGAATTGATAACTTTGCTTGCTTAGACTTAGTGATTTATTCTGAACAATCTGCATATAGTTTTCATTGACTTCTATAGGCATTCCAGAGCCACATGTGGTATCTTTCTTAGAAGTATTTCACATTCAATTGATTGATTTTTTTTAAAACTGATTTTCAGCTTGTATAGTTCTTTCTGCAATCCCTCTTGAAACTGATATTTTCAATTTTAAAACCATTCTTTGATTATTTATTCAAAAATCGAAATTATTAACCAAATTGAACTAATTTTGGAACTCATACAAATTATTATCGAATTTTTGAAATTGTGATGAGTTGTGACTATATTTTATGTCACAACAAGAGGAGATTTTATTTAAATTCTCATGATGTTTGAAGAGATTTCATAATATCATTGAATTTGTGCTTATTTCATGAACATCATCTTTTCCTATCATCTTTCTATCATTCATCATGGTTTTATTTAATGTGGAGAGTTTATGTGATAACCCAAAACCCCATGTCATGGAAGTAAGGATAATCATTCGGAATATAACACATTAATCAACATTAGCAAATTACAGATAATAGCATAAACAAGAAATAGAATAATTTACATCAATATGACAGCGGAATCATAAAATGCAATAAACATCAGAGTGGCACAGTCATCGGATACAACTTAGTGCATAAAGAAAATGATCAGTCCACATTAAGATCACTGGGACATATACATCAGATAATACATAGTAGACATGAATCAGTCTACATCGTGATCAGCGGTACATATACATTGGATAATACAGGCGGAAATGTCAACAGCCAAAATACAGAGAAAGCTCGTCTTCGCCATCAGCCAAAAACGCACTCCATGCTATAGTGCAAAGCCAAAATACATCTTGTAACCTATCATTGGGCTGCCCATATAAAAAAAAGGTACCCGAGTTTGCAAGTGGAAACAAACTACGAGTCAGTCATGGGACTGGTATGAGAAGTCTGCTTAACTGATTTAACTATAATAATAAGGCAAATCATAGGACTACGCCGCTAACGCGGAACGGATTTTCTCCAGTGATTTCCAGTGCATGAAACAAAGTAAATCTTTTGAAAACGCAATACTTTTTATGAAAATGAAGCCATTATAAGACTCAGGTCCCATCACACAATGCAACGCAAGCCGGAGGATGGAGTTTTACCTTATGATGGCCAAAATATGCTTGATACATATAAAAAAGTCATTTGATATTATCACTAGTGCATATATGTTTCAAAAGCAATT
This sequence comes from Allium sativum, assembly GCA_030737875.1. Taxonomy (NCBI): domain Eukaryota; kingdom Viridiplantae; phylum Streptophyta; class Magnoliopsida; order Asparagales; family Amaryllidaceae; genus Allium; species Allium sativum. Next base: position 1,024,095,221 of record CM060926.1, read on the forward strand.
TCAATCATAATGTATCAATCATAGACGACATGAGCATACCATGCAACTATGCCGCCATATATAGGTTTACAATCAAAACCATAATGTCGTATTGGAAATTGGATTCCGTCACGAGTCGAGGCCAGGGATGGCTCCTCACTGCTTCGAGACACTCTAGCAAATGTCTTAGGATTCCCCATAGAAAACCCTGTGATGCTTCAGTGCCGGTCCTCTTTTACGTTTGAGGATTGGTTATTCCTAAACACACGTTTCCCGGTCCTATCAGACCTATCCATCGGCTCCATAGTAACCGATATAACCGAGGCACCTCGCAATCCAACATCCACATAGGTAAAAATAAATAAATGTCTGGGCTCCATACCATGACACCACCTGTAGCTAGAAGGAAACGTCGTGCACTCCCTGCAGTCACGATCCCATTTTTGACTCATACCGAGATGTGAGGCTCGCAAATTAACGCTATACACAAAACTATGCCCTTTAAGGCCGTGCTTTGATCATCAACCATAAGACTCTGCTTTTCAACAAAAGCCTTGATCACTACATCTTTGCATGCCACATTGTCAATCCATACCGTACCATTGATGTCTACTGATATACAACCTCTAAGCTCGTACGTCTCAGAGAAGGGCGTTAAGCAAGTGAATAAATTCTCCGCCGCCAAAATAGATGTATATTTAGTAGAGATCAACGAATACAACACAGAATAAACGTCAGACACACATCCATTTACAAGTCTGTTCTGGGTCTGAATGAAACCGGAGGCACCTTATTCCTTGTTCCATATGTCCAATATGGAAGAGAGGCCCTCGCTCATCCAAACGATCAACAAGTACGTCCAGACCACTACCATTGTAACGACGTCAAGGGCGCTACCCATATCCAAGACATCAGTAGCAATCCGTACGATGTGAAGATCATCGGTCTTGCACTGTCTTCATATCTTCAACTTTAAATCATCGATCAATTATTTGAAATGAGAATTAACTTGGCCTTTTCAAATAATCCACGTATATATAGAATTCAAATCAATTATTTCTATGGTTAAACAATTTAACATCCAAATTTCAGTTCATTAATATAATTTTTATGTCAAACACATCCAACCATCAAAATATCTGATAAGTCGAGTAAAATCGGTTTATTTCCATTCCATATCAATATATATATTTTATAATGATTTATCATTATTTTAATTTATTTTAAAAATAGCTCGTTTTAATTAATCGACACTTCGGGTCATAACGCGGCCCTGGCGCTGTTTTTATCCAGATTTGATTTACACATTTCTCAAAATATAACCGTTGGATCTTAATGAAGTTAATACCGTTGGTAAGATCTTTCCAAAGCGAACCCAATGGTTCCGGTTTTGGGGAAATCCGATGGTCGGATCTTTCGGTATAATTGTTTAAAGTTACGATTTCAAAACGCGAACTGCAGTGACGCGATTCGTTTTATTTTACTTTATATATATAATTCATTCGATGATTTCCAAACCGTTTTCACTTCAAAAATTTGGCTAATGCCTTTAAATTTCGAAAATAATCGCCGCAACCTTCTTTGTACGGAGAGGAGTTTGGAAATTTATGGGCCGTATTAGGCACCTAATGAATCCAGTATAAGCATACACAATTTTTGTGTCCTATTCTATGCCCAAGGGTGTGTGTAAAATTAATCCAGAGATAAATCTCGCCACCTTGTCCAATGTTGGAAAATAAATAATCCATGTGTCGTATCTAATAACTAGAGAGATGTGATTATTGTTAACTCTACACCCGTGTGGGGTTTTATTTAATCTGGCAATTTACCGTTATATTTATTTTGTCCATATCAGTCCTCAGTTCAACCTGTAATTCAATCATCGCTATACGAACATCTCACTCGTATGGTAATCTCAACCTCGTCATACAAGCTCCAAATGCTTATATCGAATATGATATGTTATGACATCAATAGTTCGTCTTCGGTTCTACCTGAAATACAGTCATCGCCATACAAGCCTCTCGCTTGTATGGTAATTCCAACCTCGTCATACAAGCTCCAAATGCTTATATGGTATATGATAGAGTATGCTATCTTCACGAAGTATGCCATGTAATGTAGTCCAAAATTAATTGTTACTATCCTATTGCGTTGTTTATAATCTCGCACAGAACAACCAACACACCGCATCCAATGGTATTCACAGGAGTTGATATATAAATGAAATTGCGCAGCCAACTCATTAAGGTTTACCTATTTGTCAGGCATGTAAATAAATTCTTTACTCAACAGCAAATCCATTTACCTGTTTAGCATGTGTATATATATGCATATCTACGATAAAAATAATATTTTTAGTGAATAAATATTTATTTCCATACATGACTATTTTTAAAACTTCATATACGTGTTCAAAATATTATTTTCAATCAACAAATATTAATTTCAACTTATGGCTATTTTTAACACTTCGTATACATGTTAAAAATATTATTTTCAATCAACAAATATTTATTTCAACAAATGATTATTTTTAACACTTCATATACATGTTAAAAATATTATTTCCAATCAACGAATATTTATTTCAACGTATGGTTATTTTTAACACTTCATATACATGTTAAAAATGTTTTTTTCAACCAACAAATATTTATTTCAACCTTCGACTATTTTTAAAGGTTCCTACATACAATAAAAATGTGATTTTTATTGTTAAGAATTTTATTTCATACATGAAATTTTTTAATGATTCACATATACAATAAAAATGTGATTTTATTGTTCAATCAATTTATTTCAAACATGAATATTTTTAGTGATTCATATATACAATATAAATGTGATTTTTATTGTTCAAACAATTTATTTCGACATGAATATTTTTAATGATTCACATATACAATAAAAATGTGACTTTTACTGTTCAAACAATTTATTTCAAACATGAATATTTTTAGTGATTCATATATACAATAAAAATGTGATTTTTATTTTTCAAATAATTTATTTCAAACATGAATATTTTTTGTGATTCATGTATACAATAAAAATGTGATTTTTATTGTTCAAACTATTAATTTCAAACATGAATAAATTTCAACACATGAATATTTCAGAAAATTTTGGCATTACAACGGTAGGGTATTTAGCACCGGCACCGTGTCCAACACGACTCCTCTGCTATCCTAGGCCTTGCAGCATTACAATACTTTCATTTCAATGATTTCCACAATATCATTCATTTTCACAACACAATGAATATACCACAAACACAACCAATTTTGTTGCAACCACAATCAATCATTCACAATCACAATCCAAACAATTTATATCGTCCATGGTCTATGGATGAGGGGAGTGTATATGTAATGACCCAACTTTCGAACACATCGGAAGTCGTGCCATTAATAAGAATAAGAATAGATAGAAGATAAAATCACAGAACATCAGAATCTCACAGCGGAATTTTTACAAAAGATGACACTTCATAATATTACACAGCATTACATCAGAGCACCATATCTCTAGTGATACAAGCCATTCATAGTACATCTTTAATTATACATATAGTTGATGACCAAACTTGCCAACTTTAATTATACAATAGTCAAGATAAGTAGATCAGCACACAGAAAGTCTCCATCCAGCTTATCAAGTTTTATCCAATCCTGATTCACTTGTCTATTCATAACAAGTGTTATGAATACCCAAGAGTTTAAGGGAAACACGGAAAAATAAACTCCGGGTCAGTCAGGGGACTGGTATGAGTAAACAGATTTAAAAACAGATTTAAAGAAATAAAAATATCTCATAAGACCACGCCGTGAACACGGAACGGTTTTTTTACTTATGAGATCAAAACACTTTGTATACTTTAAATCGGATATTATCATAGTGTCTAGGTGTTTTCACAAATAAAATAGAATCTAGAAGAATGCTTGCATCTCACATTCTCCTATATATTATACAAATAAAAACCGCTTGGCACTTATGGATAATGGATTTCCAACTATGACAAGGTATGGGACCACCTTCCGATGATGTATCTCTAGAGGCGAATACAACTGGGTTCAACAAGAACGTCTTGCAACCCGGCCCACACATGACCGACCACTCATTTCTCTTGAGTGTATCGAATGTATATCACCAACGGTTGGGCTCAAACCACCGTTTCCCGAATGGGCAGAATCGATAGAGTAAGAAACAAAAGGAATTTCTCTAGATAGGTGATTATACACCCTAATGGGAGCGACCCACATAGCCATGCTGCCTGCCCGATTTTTGTCATTTCCTGGGGGTGAGGCTTGAGGCTAGACTTACCTTTTCATCACCACTGTTTATTTTCTTTGAATGCCACATCGTCAAAACCCGCCAACCACTAATTGACTTCCCCAAAAACATATTATAGGTATACAGCGAGAGAAACGAATTCCTCTGCCACTGTATAAATACGTTTGAAGAGATCAACGTACGTGATCAGTTAGAATTACTTTGTCAGACATTCGTCCATACAAGTTGTCCTGGGATTGGACAAACCGAAGGCACTATTCAAGGATAGCCCTTGTTTATTGCCGTCTTCAATTCAAAAATCTCTGACGCGCGACGTATAATCAAATCAAAGTGAAATATTTATTTCGGCCTCTTTGAAATGATTAACGAACATTTTTTCTTTTTAAATCATTAATCTAACATGATTATAATCTAATCAAACAGCACAGTATATGATCATCTGGCTTATATCTGGTGTTTTGATAATCTCTTCAAATGAACAATTCCAGTGTGTGCGTCGCACAAGGTTTTTCTTTCTATTTTGTTCATCAACTTTTAAATAAAACTTACCTTATTCTTCAAAAAAAAACTGTTTCTCATCATTATTCTTTAATCTAATTATTCATAAATGAATAAAATTTATGGTTTATAATCTATATTTCAGCTTTTACACTTTGAATTGTTTTGTCAAATTTCCCTTTAGTCTCTTTTACTCGATTTACTCCTTCTTTTCTTCTATATACTAATAAAGTTTCTCTTTTTATTTATCAGTCTAAGCACGATTAAAATATGCTTTACAATTCTTATTTTATAAAGTACAGAACTGTACTTGCCTAGTTACTTGTATAAGAGAATTCAGACCACAGTTTGAACTGACCAATCTAGCGTATGAGTTGCATACGGTTTCTCATTTCTTTGTTTGTTAAAAATCTAAATATTAGAGAATAAATTCTAAATTTAAATTATAAACTGAATTTATAATTTAACAAAATTACAACTTCTGTGTGAACTGCTTGACTTCTGTCAAAATCATATCTGACCTTCTACAGTTGATCGACTTCTTTTTGTTGACTTTACAGTTTGACTATTTTATTGGAAAATCATTTCAGACAAATGATCACATTCCAATGATTACATTGCTTATTTAAATTGGATTCAGTTTCTTTCACTATATATATGCAGGATTTTTAATCTAACCATTTTAATTCACTGTCGTACGGTATTTTTGACAGTCAACCATCTCCTCATATCCTGACATATCGCTGATTTTACATCTCAGACTATAACTACCTTCTCAGTCTTGAGGGTGATTTGAATAATATTTTCCCCAGTTATTTAAACTATTTAAAATGAATCACTACTTAAATCAATTACAACTAGGACAGATAAACTTTTGACTTTACTATTGATGACTTCTTTTTACTATTTCATTTGTTATACAATAACATTGCTTCATATAAATTGTATTGTCATTATAGTTAATCAATTAAGAACAACCCATTTCTCTTTATGCTACTACACCCTTGATTACTTCTCCTTCTCTATTTTTAAATTATTCAAACAAATAATTTAATTACTGTTTACAATTAATAAACCATAGTAGAGCGTTTAACTTTATATTTATTTTGATTCCCTCTATATTGAAATTTCGTTTCATTATTTCGAGATCAATATGTTTATATTACTTCATAAATATATAATGTTATTGTAATTAAACAAATACTTAAGTTTTTCGTTTTTTTACATAATTTAGCCAAACCTTCACTTCATAAATAACACACCATAATGTTTAAGATTTAAAGAAAAAAACTTTAAAATTTTAAAATCACCCTTTTTAAATCTTTTAATAAGTCTTTCTATTTTTAAGGCCCGGCGGCCCATTTAAAACAATTCAGCCCAAACCAATATCCTCCCCCTTACGATCAACATTTTTCCCATTGTCTCACCCTTGCCAGTCACGACAACAAAACATGGATCAGTATTATATGATCCATTTCTCTTCCCTACATTAGCCAAACCATCTAAAACCTGATGCCAAACACAAATGTGGCAAGCTAATTTTTCTGATTTGCCTGATCGCTCCATCCCTTTTTCCTTGCTATACTTTTCTTCTTCCACTGTTATTTCTTGCTCCCTCCAGGTTCCATCTTCCACCAATTGCTATGCACAGAGACCACCGTGCATGCTCGTCTCCTCCTCCATACCATCGCCTCACCCATTGCCGCAAATCACAAATCCATCCCTGAACTCGCCCCTACTCCCAGAATTCTCATCGATCCCCTACCTCAAAATACGATGCTTCGACTGAAGCTTCAAAAACAATACGCCACCATACAAACCCCTCGCATTGCCACCATGATCCATCGGACATCGCCATACTTTACCATTAGCTTGCCGATACACCCGTCTTTCAATACCCCCTGGTGCGCAGCCGCCTACTTCACCATCGACGGTGTAGTTCGTCGTTCTCCTGATCTTACCCAAAATAGTCGTGACCACTTATTTATATCGAAACCACTTGCACGAAGTAATTAAAAATTAAAGTTATATTTTTCCTACACTCCCCTATCCTTCCTGATCATCCGATCTCGATTGCGGCCCCTATGACCCATCCTATTGCCGGAATTTGATCAGAGTCTCAGTTTGGGCGAACCCTAACATTCCTGTTACCTAGGTCATTAAAAATCATGATTTTTCTTTTAAAAATCCTTATTTCGATCCATCATTGCATTTGTATAATCAAAACGAGGTTTCATGCAGTTTCAAAATCCCCTTTGAATTTGAGATTACAGAGAGGTTTTACTGATACAGTCTGTGTCGGTTTTATCACCTACTGACCTGTTCATCTTTGACTTAACAATACTTTGAGTGTTTAACATTACCTTACACTACCCTAGTACAAGCCAGTGATATTCCTTTAAAACAATCGGGTGATGAACTTCTTTTGGTGATTGATTAACCAGACAACAGTTCTGGATGTTTTCCAGTTTGAAAAACAGCACACACAAACCTTAAGGTAATTCAAAACTAAAAATACCCAATGATTTCATACCCCATCCTTAGTTCCTTTATTAGATACAAAATGGTATTCGAAAAAGACTTATAATCCAACAAAGAGCATGCCAATAGCAGTTTTAATTTAACAGTCTACTGTTAAAAAAATGCAGAAATAAAAATCTGAAAGAAAGTTTACTCACAGCAGTTTCCTTTTTCATTTTGTACTGGTTTTTAAATGCTTAGCAACACAACTATGGTAACATCTATGAAATATCAGGGAGTATGTACAAGTTCATGCATTTAGATTCAAACAAGGCAAACCATATAAAAAGAACAGCTCAAAACAGGAAAAAAAAGTGCAGGAAAATAAATCAGAAAAAATTAAAATAGTTTACTCACATAAGAAAGCTTGAACCCTTTGCTTTTCTCTTCCTCTTATTGATCATATTTCCAGTGTTTGTGTTGTGAGAAATTATGTGTGTTGTGTGAGGAGAATGGTGTGTGTTTGTGCCTTTATATAGTGATGGAAAACTAATAAATATTGGTGCACAAAAAATCAGCTTTTAGATTTTGATATTGACAAAGGATTTGACAATTCAGAAAATCCCCTCCTCTCACCAAATCAAAGCATCGCCACCACCTTTTCACATGGCTTATATCAGCCATGATCACTTTGAAAGCCCCTAGGCAACCCCTACTTCCCTTCATATTGATTTCTATGAACCATCACAAATATATGCTCATGTACCACCCTATGATCTCTCACAAATCCTTCTTGGTTTACACCAATTTTAGTATCCCTCTTTAACATATACAGGTTTAGTTTTTACCTTGGTTCTCTAACCCAAAATCCTTTCATGATATTTTGATTTAACAACAAATATAAAAAAGAAATTTACTTGCCTTCCAAGGCTTTGCAAAATCTGAAAACTTTGTACCACAAGATCAATAACCATGTGAATGAAATAGACATGAACACCTCTTGAAAATCTATGTTTTTAAATGATGATCTAGTGTAGGCAAAACAATAGTATCTATGCAAGATTTTAGCAAGATCTTTAGCACATGTCATTCGACAAAACAAACAAGTTTTTGAAAATATAAAAGAAGTGACCATTTTCAGAAATTCAAATGAAAAGGAATGAAAACTGAAAATGCTCTCATTCAAATTGATTTGTCATGTGCCTAAAAACCTAGTTGCTATCATGATTCATAGAGTATGTGAGATCATGAGTTTTCAAGGAGATTTGACAATTCTTGCTCTTGTTTTTATGCATATGAAAATACAAATATTTCCTTGCATTTGTATGAGAACATAAAGAGAGTATTAAACATGTTTTGTTTATGTATATGTAACTTAAGCTTTGCTTTAATCCTTGCTATTGACAAGAAAATGGTTTTGACTTATTTTAAATTCAAGTGTCAAAAGCTTTTAAAATCCAAGAATTTTCAAAAACTAAATTTCTAAACCTTTTGAAAAAAATGAACAAAACATGTATAATAAAAATGGCATCAAAACTTGCTATTACAAAGTGTTATCACTCATACATGTATAAAATCATTTTAAACAAATGCTCACAAATATGTGCTATCATACATGAAATGTGTAAAAACTGGTTTTGGTAAATGTTGTGATATATGCACATATAAATGCTATTAGACACATGTAAACATGTTTTGAAATTTAAAGGTCTAGAATTTAAATCGTATTTATACTTACGATCAATCAGTATTAGTGATATAAAAACCCGGGACATTACAATCTGCTCCCTTACAAAAATTTCATCCTCGAAATTTGTAAATAGTAGATTATAGTTATCGACCTGTATATAAATAATTAACACATATCAACAATTTTCCTATTCATAACCAAAAATATTCGTCCAAATTCCTTTTTACCCATGATCTTCATTCACTTAGTTAATTATCTCCATTTCGGGACTCACAAATATGATTTAATCTCACAAATCGACCAGTTCACATTCTCTGAGTCCATCTCCAATTAATACTTAAGTCCAGTCTTAATTTCAGGAAATCCAAATTATAATTCTAACTTGATTTCTGGTATCAATATGATTGGATATTATTCTAATTTATTTCAACCATATTTAATTTATCTTAAGGCTGAACCTGGTTAATTAACTCCTTACAGATAGTTGCAAAACTTTTGTCCTGCTGGACTGGTGTAACTTGTTCAACAGTCTCTCCTTGATCCTGGTATCCAGTATTACGACCAGTAGTAGTGGAAGTTCCACTAGCTCGACTTCTTCGTCCTCGGTTATTCATATTAATCACCTGAATATAACAGGTCGTCATTCCAGACTTGATTGGATATAACTAACTTAGGTATACCATCCAAGTTGATTTAAATTTATTTTATAAAAATACGCTCTCTCACACTCACCCAAAGCCTAGGTAATCAGTAACCTAAGCTCTGATACTAATGGTAACGGCCCAACTTTCGAACACATCGGAAGTCGTGCCAATAATAAGAATAAGAATAGATAGAAGATAAAATCACAGAACATCAGAATCTCACAGCGGAATTTTTACAAAAGATGACACTTCATAATATTACACAGCATTAAATCAGAGCATCATATCTCTAGTGATACAAGCCATTCATAGTACATCTTTAATTATACATATAGTTGATGACCAAACTTGCCTACTTTAATTATACAATAGTCAGGATAAGTAGATCAGCACACAGAAAGTCTCCATCCAGCTTCTCAAGTTTTATCCAATCCTGATTCACTTGTCTATTCATAACAAATGTTATGAATACCTAAGAGTTTAAGGGAAACACAGAAAAATAAACTCCGGGTCAGTCAGGGGACTGGTATGAGTAAACAGATTTAAAAACAGATTTAAAGAAATAAAAATATCTCATAAGACCACGTTGTGAACATGGAACGGTTTTTTTACCTTATGAGATCAAAACACTTTGTATACTTTAAATCGGATATTATCATAGTGTCTAGGTGTTTTCACAAATAAATTAGAATATAGAAGAATGCTTGCATCTCACATTCTCCTATATAGTATCCAAATAAAAACCGCTTGGCGCTTATGGATAATGGATTTCCAACTATGAAAAGGTATGAGACCACCTTCCGATGATGTATCTCTAGAGGCGAATACACCTGGGTTCAACAAGAACGTCTTGCAACCCGGCCCACACATGACTGACCACTCATTTCTCTTGAGTGTATCGAATGTACATCACCAACGATTGGGCTCAAACCACCGTTTCCCGAATGGGCAGAATCGATAGAGTAAGAAACAAAAGGAATTTCTCTAGATAGGTGATTATACACCCTAATGGGAGCGACCCACATTGTCATGCTGTCTGCCTGATTTTTGTCATTTCCTGGGTGTGAGGCTTGAGGTTAGACTTACCTTTTCATCATCACTGTTTATTTTCTTTGAATGCCACATCGTCAAAACCCGCCAACCACTAATTGACTTCCCCAAAAATATATTATAGGTATACAGCGAGAGAAACGAATTCCTCTGCCACCGTATAAATACGTTTGAAGAGATCAACGTACGTGATCAGTTAGAATTACTTTGTCAGACATTCGTCCATACAAGTTGTCCTGGGATTGGACAAACCGAAGACGCTATTCAAGGATAGCCCTTGTATATCGCCGTCTTCAATTCAAAAATCTCTGACGCGCGACGTATAATCAAATCAAAGTGAAATATTTATTTCGGCCACTTTGAAATGATTAACGAACATTTTTCCTTTTTAAATCATTAATCTAACATGATTATAATCTAATCAAACTACATAGTATATGATCATCTGGCTTATATCTGGTGTTTTGATAATCTCTTCAAATGAACAATTCCAGTGTGTGCGTCGCACACGGTTTTTCTTTCTATTTTGTTCATCAACTTTTAAATAAAACTTACCTTATTCTTCAAAAAAATTATTTCACATCATTATTCTTTAATCTAATTATTCATAAATGAATAAAATTTATGGTTTATAATCTATATTTCAGCTTTTACACTTTGAATTGTTTCGTCAAATTTCCCTTTAGTCTCTTTTACTCGATTTACTCCTTCTTCTTTTTTCTATATACTAATAAAGTTTCTCTTTTTATTTATCAGTCTAAACACGATTAAAATATGCTTTACAGTTCTTAATTTATAAAGTATAGAACTGTACTTGCCTAGTTACTTGTATCGGAGAATTCAGACCACAGTTTGAATTGACCAATTAGCGTATGTGTTGCATGCGGTTTCTCATTTCTTTGTTTATTAAAAATCTAAATATTAGAGAATAAATTATAAATTTAAATTATAAACTGAATTTATAATTTAACAAAATTACAACTTCTGTGTGAACTGCTTGACTTCTGTCAAAATCATATCTGACCTTCCACAGTTGATCGACTTCTTTTTGTTGACTTTACAGTTTGACTATTTTATTAGAAAATCATTTCAGACAAATGATCACATTCCAATGATCACATTGCTTATTTATATTGGATTCAGTTTCTTTCACTATATATATGCAGGATTTTTAATCTAACCATTTTAATTCACTGTCGAACAGTATTTTTGACAGTTAACCATCTCCTCATATCCTGACATATCACTGATTTTACATCTCAGACTATAACTACCTTCTTGGTCTTGAGGGTGCTTTGAATAATATTTTCCCCAGTTATTTAAACTATTTAAAATGAATCACTACTTAAATCAATTACAACTAGGACAGATAAACTTTTGACTTTACTATTGATGACTTCTTTATACTATTTCATTTGTTATACAATAATATTACTTCATATAAATTGTATTGTCATTATAGTTAATCAATTAAGAACAACCCATTTCTCTTTATGCTACTACACCCTTGATTACTTCTCCTTCTCTATTTTTAAATTATTCAAACAAATAATTTAATTACTGTTTACAATTAATAAACCATAGAAGAGCGTTTAACTTTATATTTATTTTGATTCCCTCTATATTGAAATTTCGTTTCATTATTTTGAGATCAATATGTTTATATTACTTCATAAATATATAATGTTATTGTAATTAAACAAATACTTAAGTTATTCGTTTTTTTGTATTATTTTTTTCAAAATTTAGCCAAACCTTTTCATCCTAAATAACACACCATAATGTTTAAGATTTAAAGAAAGAAACTTTAAAATTTTAAAATCACCATTTTTAAATCTTTTAATAAATCTTTCTATTTTTAAGGCCCAACGACCCATTTAAAACAATTCAGCCCAAACCAATATCCTCCCCCTAGCGATCAATATTTCTCCCATTGTCTCACCCTTGCCAGTCATGACAACAAAACATGGATCAGTATTATATGATCCATTTCTCTTCCCTACATTAGCCAAACCATCTAAAACCTGATGCCAAACACAAATGTGGCAAGCTAATTTTTCTGATTTGCCTGATCGCTCCATCCCTTTTTCCTTGCCATACTTTTCTTCTTCCACATTATTTCTTGCTTCCTCCTGGTACCATCTTCCACCAATTTCTATGCACTGACACCACCGTGCATGCTCGTCTCCTCCTCCATACCATCGCCTCACCCACTGCCGCAAATCACAAATCTGTCCCTGAACTCGCCCCTACTCCCAGAATTCTCATCGATCCCCTACCTCAAAATACGATGCTTCGACTGAAGCTTCAAAAACAATACGCCACCATACAAACCCCTTGCATTGCCACCATGATCCATCGGACAGTGCCAAACTTTACCATTAGCTTGCCGACACACCCGTCTTTTAATACCCCTTGGTGCGCAGCCGCCTACTTCACCATCGACGGTGCAGTTCGTCGTTCTCCTGATCTTACCCAAAACATTCGTGACCACTTATTTATATCGAAACCACTTGCACAAAGTAATTAAAAATTAAATTTATATTTTTCCTACACTCCCCTATCCTTCCTGATCCTCCGATCTCGATTGCGTCCCCTATGACCCATCCTATAGCCGGAATTTGGTCAGAGTCTGAGTTTGGGTGAACCTTAACATTCCCGTTACCTAGGTCATTAAAAATCATGATTTTTCTTTTAAAAATCCTTATTTCGATCCATCATTGCATTTGTATAATCAAAACGAGGTTTCATGCAGTTTGAAAATCCCCTTTGAATTTGAGATTACAGAGAGGTTTTGCTGATACAGTCTGTGTCTGTTTTATCACTTACGGACCTGTTCATCTTTGACTTAACAATACTTTGAGTGTTTAACATTACCTTACACTACCATAGTACAAGCCAGTGATGTTCCTTTAAAACAATCGGGTGCTGAACTTCTTTTGGTGATTGATTAACCAGACAACAGTTCTGGATATTTTCCAGTTTGAAAAACAGCACACACAAATCTTAAGGTAATTCAAAACTAAAAATACCCAATGATTTCATACCCCATCCTTAGTTCCTTTATTAGATACAAAATGGTATTCGAACAAGACTTATAATCCAACAAAGAGCATGCCAATAGCAGTTTTAATTTAACAGTCTACTGTTAAAAAATGCAGAAATAAAAATCTGAAAGAAAGTTTACTCACAGCAGTTTCCTTTTTCATTTTGTACTGGTTTTTAAATGCTTAGCAACACAACTATGGTAACATCTATGAAATATCAGGGAGTATGTGCAAGTTCATGCATTTAGATTCAAACAAGGCAAACCATATAAAAAGAACAGTTCAAAACAGGAAAAAAGTGCAGGAAAATAAATCAGAAAAATTTAAAATAGTTTACTCACATAAGAAAGCTTGAACCCTTTTCTTTTCTCTTCCTCTTACTGATCTTATTTCCAGTGTTTGTGTTGTGAGAAATTACGTGTGTTGTGTGAGGAGAATGATGTGTGTTTGTGCCTTTATATAGTGATGGAAAACTATTAAATATTGGTGCACAAAAAATCAGTTTTTAGATTTTGATATTGACAAAGGATTTGACAATTCAGAAAATCCCCCTCCTCTCACCAAATCAAAGCATCACCACCATCTTTTCACATGGCTTATATTAGCCATGATCACTTTGAAAACCCCTAGGCAACCCCTACTTCCCTCCTATTGATTTCTATGAACCATCACAAATATATGCTCATGTACCACCCTATGATCTCTCACAAATCCTTCTTGGTTTACACCAATTTTAGTATCCCTCTTTAACATATATAGGTTCGGTTTTTACCTTGGTTCTCTAACCCAAAATCCTTTCATGATATTTTGATTTAACAACAAATATAAAAAGAAATTTACTTGCCTTCCAAGGCTTTGCAAAATCTGAAAACTTTGTACCACAAGATCAATAGCCATGTGAATGAAATAGACATGAACACCTCTTGAAAATCTATGTTTTTAAATGATGATCTAGTGTAGGCAAAACAATAGTATCTATGCAAGATTTTAGCAAGATCTTTAGCACATGTCATTTGACAAAACAAACAAGTTTTTGAAAATATAAAAGAAGTGACCATTTTCAGAAATTCAAATGAAAAGGAATGAAATTTGAAAATGCTCTCATTTAAATTGATTTGTCATGTGCCTAAAAATCTAGTGGCTATCATGATTCATAGAGTATGTGAGATCATGAGTTTTCAAGGAGATTTGACAATTCTTGCTCTTGTTTTTATGCATATGAAAATACAAATATTCCCTTGCATTTGTATGAGAACATAAAGTGAGTATTATACATGTTTTGTTTATGTATATGTAACTTAAGCTTTGCTTTAATCCTTGCTTTTGACAAGAAAATGGTTTTGACTTATTTTAAATTCAAGTGTCAAATGCTTTTAAAATCGAAGAATTTTCAAAAACTAAATTTCTAAACCTTTTGAAAAAAATGAACAAAACATGTATAATAAAAATGGCATCAAAACTTGCTATTACAAAGTGTTATCACTCATACATGTATAAAATCATTTTAAACAAACGCTAACAAATATGTGCTATCATACATGAAATGTGTAAAAACTGGTTTTGGTAAATGCTTTGATATATGAACATATAAATGCTATTAGACACAGGTTAACATGTTTTGAAATTTTAAAGTCTAGAGTTTAAATCGTATTTATACTTACGATCAATCAGTATTAGTGATATAAAAAACCGGGACATTACAATGTATATATATATGTATGTATATGTATATAACTATATTTGTTTCCATTTCAATTTCATTCCAATTCCATTCAACGCACATATGATTTATACAACGTGTATATAACTTATACATCATATATATAATTTATATAACGCTTGTATGTGAGACATACAACGCTTATATAATTTATACATCGCTATTCCATTCCAACTTGAATTTAGAAATCTCACTTTGGGTTCCACTCCTTATAGTTTTTGTAGGGAGCTCCAAATGTGTTCTAGCCTCTTCTAGAATGTAGTGTATGATGTCACAGTCCCAGTGTCTCTTATTTCACTGGATTTCGACAACATACAAAAAAGATATGATTTTTAGATATAAATCGAACTTCGCAACGCTTTTAACTGTTATAAACAATTTAAACTATACATGCCGTTACCTCTCAGGTTGGATTCAAAACTAGGTTGCGCTTTTACTGCAAATCCGTGTACTTTGAAGATGATTGGGATATACCGCGGCGTAGAGCTTGGAACGGTGCACTAGGGGGTGGAAACCTCGTCGAACTCGCATGTCGAAGGGAGGAGCAAATAGGCTCAAAACGACGGAACTTCGGAGGTGCGATTCTTGAGGGATATGAAACGAGGGAGGGCGAAACAAGTATGGATTTGAAAAGGAGGAGGAGATCTTCAATTTCCTCAACTGGAGCGTTGAATATTATTTAGTGGTTTGGCCAGAAACGAGGAGGGAAGTGGTGAAAGGGTTTCCGCCGTCGACTGGAGGGTTACGGGGGTTTTACTCGGTTTTGGAAAAATAAAAAATAATAAATGGAATTTTATGACTGGTCCATATATATATTTATTCCAAAAATAGGATTTTCTAATTCGAGCTCCAAATCAAACCCAACGACTGATGTCCCTAGCTAAATACCCCCATTCCGGACACAATGGAATATGTTTCGTAAGCCCATTCAACTGTTTCAGCCAGTTTTTCTTCAAATTAAAATATAAAATATTTAAATTTGGATTTGAACGTACATTTTAATTTGCCGGGGCTACATACTAAATCCGAAAATTCCCGAAAAATAAATCTAGCTATTTTGAGATGATCTGGTTCCAAAAAAATTAATTTCGCCGAATTTAGAGACTGTTTGAAAATGGACTTTTTCTGGTCAATCCAATTCAAACTGAAATTACCAAACGTGTTTTCCTTTGCCATGCTCACAAATTACTTCAAAAAATTATGGAATTTTAAATCTAGCCATATTTTGACATTCCGAATCCAACCAAAGTGGTTTCGTCGAAAACGGAGGTCGTTTGCAAAATGTCTATTTTTAAGGGCTATATTTATATTAAATTCCATAGAGACTATTCTGAATATTCAACTGGCCATAACTTTTTATTCCCGCTATGAAATTTCAAATTTTCACATCCGTTAGAAAGATATTTTAAAATAGATTTAAATATTTTTGGTTTTACTGAAATCTGATTTATTTTGAATCTTGTACATTCAGTCAAAGTTCAATGTTAAAATTTCAAACTAGCGCACCATTTCAGGCTCGTTATATAATTAAAATAAATTTATTCGTTCTAACTTCGATCTAAATAAATTTTTAGTCATTATTATTTAAAATAAATCATTTTAAATATTCCAAATTCATTAAAATAGCCAAATTAAAATTTTAAATTGGTTCTGATTTTCTGGGTTGTTACAATCTCCCCCACTTAAAACTTTTCGTCCCCGAAAAGGAAACAATAGTAAAGTAGGAAACAAAACGGAAACGGAAAACATTGTAAACGTACCTTCCACCAGAGCTAATCAAAGATGTCCACTCTGCACTTGGGATAAGCCTGTTTGATGTTATCTGCTATCTTCCATGTACAGTCTCTAGGATCTCCGCTCCACTGCACTTTGATCAAGTGAACTTTCTTGTTCCTCAAAACCTTGGTTTCTTTGCCAATAATTTTCAGTGGCTCTCTTCTTACTGCTAATTATGGAGTAATATCCAAATCCTGCTGCGCTGCTTCTTCTACAACAAGATCTGGATCATGCACATGCTTTCGAAGTTGAAACACATGAAATACATCATGCACTCCTAGCAACCAGTCAGGCAATTTAACCCTATAAGCAAGAGTTCCAATCCTTTCAAGTATAGGAAATGGACTAATAAATCTCGACGCCAACTTCCCTGTTTTCCCAAATTAGACTACTCCTCTCATCGAAGAAACCCTCAAATATACATAATCACCAATAACAAATGCTAAAACTCTTCTTCTAGAATCTGCATAGCTCTTCTGTCGGCTTTGAGCTGTTTGCAATCATTTCTTAATGAAATCAACTTTATCTGAAGCTTCTCGAATCATGTCGGGACCCAATACTAGTCGATTGCCAGTTTCTACCCAACATGCAGGAGATCTACATGGTCTACCATACAATGTTTCGAATGGTGACATTTTAAATCTTGCTTGATAGCTATTATTATATGAGAACTCAGCCAAATGCAAGTGATCTTCCCACGATCCGCCAAAATCAATAACACAAGCCCGTAGTAAATCTTCAAGTATACGATTCACCCTCTCGGTTTGGCCATCTGTTTGAGGATGATATGCGGTGCTAAGATTTAACTTTGTCCCCAGCTCTTCTCGAAATGCTTCCTAGAATTTACCAGCAAAAATTGGATCTCTATTACTGAAAATATTGATTGGCACTGCATGTAGTCTAACGATTTCTCTGAAATAAATCTGCGCCAGAGTCTGAGATGTTCTAGTCGATTTGACAGGTATAAAATGGGCGGTCTTCGTGAAACGATCTCCGATCACCCATATGTTGTCATTTCCTCTCTTGGTTCTAGGCAAACCATCAATGAAATCCATGGAAATATGCTCCCACTTCCAATTCAGAATCTCCAATGGTTATAACAATCTGGCGAGTTTCTGTTGATCGCTTTTGGTTTGTTGGCAAGTGGAACACCTGCTGACGTATAAGGAAATGTATCTTTTTAACGACTTCCACCAGAATGTGCACTTAAGATCATTATACAATTTGCTCACTCCTGGATGGATACTAAGTTTCGACTTGTGGCATTCATCCAGTACTTCTCTTCTGAGCTCAGGAACTTCTGGAACACAAATTCGCCCTTGTAATCTCAGAACCCCTTTGCTATCAAGACTGAAATATGAAGCTTTGCCTTCTCGAATTTGCCGGCTAATTCTTTGAATAAATTCATCGTCTCTATGGAGAACAGAGATCTTGTCAATTAATGAAGGCGTAATAATAAGGCTGGTGATGATTTCGTTCTTTCTGCTAAGCGCATCAGCTACAACATTGGCTTTCCCCGGAGTATACAATATATCAAGATCGTACTCTACAAGAAATTCTAGCCAACGCTGCTAGCTCAAGTTCAAGTCTTTCTGGGTGAACAAAGACTTCAATGACTGATGATCTGTTTATAATTCAAACTTCTCACCCAAAAGATAGTGCCTCCATATTTTCAAAGCAAATACGATGGCTAATAATTCAAGATCATGAGTTGCATATCTCTTCTCATGCGGTTTCAACTGACGGCTAGCATAAGCTGAAAGTGTCAATAGATGACTTTAGGCAGGATCAGTAATATGGATATGCGGAATATATGATATATACTAAGAAAGATCTCACAGTAGCAATATCACAGATAAGTAAATGGTAAATGCAGTAAAAATGGAAAAATCACACCAGAGATTTTTATACTGGTTCGGAGCACCGTCCTACGTCCAGTCCCAGACCTCTCTCTGGATTTTCACTAACAACCTCACTTCACCCGGAGGAACAGGTATACAACACTACTTGATTTATGGGCCACAAGCTTACCCACTTGATTTCACGGGCTACAAGCTTACCCACTTGATTTCACGGGCTACAAGCTTACCCACACAGGACTTTACCCGAGCAGCCGAACGGGATTTCACGCCTCTAACAACACCGAGGACTTCAACACTTGCCTGATCACACCCAGGACTTCAACCAAGATGAATAATCTTGTAGTTTGACAATGTGTGTTCTTAATAACACAGATTTGTCACTTGTAGTACACCCTTCCTATAATCTTATCCTCAAGTATGTAATGTGTATGTGAAGATTGAAGGAAGTATATTACTTATTGAATCAAGAGATATGAAATAATTTCGATGATTCAATAAGCGATTGAAATATTTGAGAGCTTTTAGAATGCAAGAGTATTTAGAAAGTAAGATCAGAAATTAGAGCAAGAATCGGTGATTTGAAATTATGATTTCAAGTCTATTTATAGTATAGAATAGTTGCATTCCTTCATGAAGAGTTTCTACAAAAGATTGCATCCGTTTCCATTGAAAATTGAAGAGAAAACTCTTGATGAATGGAAGCAACCCTTCATAAAAAAGGCTTGCTGTTTGGGACCGGTCGACTGGTTGAAAATCACCAGTCGACTGGTTGAAAATCACCAGTCGACTGGTCAACTCTCTGGAAATTTGAAGAATAAAAAAAATAGCCGTTATGTGCAAACACAGTAAAAGCGGTCGACTGGTCCTTTTTGGGCGGTCGACCGGTCCTTTTTGGGCGGTCGACCGTTTTCTGGCTATGGACCGGAGGACCTTGGTCCATAGTCTATATCACTCTGCACTCTTTCCTGGTCGGAGCCTGGACCGTTTGGGCTTTTTCTGTGACTTTTCAATTCCTAAAATATACAGATTTCAGCAACGAAGATATGAGCATTCGTGTTATACTTTGAGGATAGATTTTAACATATTTCTAACACGACTCAAAGTAAAAAAATATATATAAAACCTTATCTCTATGAAATGATCTTCATTGCAACTTTATATGTTGGCATCGATCAAAATCTTGCCTCAACATAAACAACTACTTGGACTCTTTGCATTAATACCGCACCAACAACTTCAATTGAAGCATCTGTATAGACGGTCAAATCTTGATTGCCATCGATAATTATTAATACGGGAGCAGTTGTCAACCTTAATTTCAGCTCTTGGAAAGCCGCCTCACATTCTGGAGTGCAATTAAATCTTGCGTGCTTCTTTGTAAGCTTTGTTAATGAACTGGATATCTTCGGAAAATCTTTAATGAATTTCCGATAATAACTAGCCAATTCTAGAAAACTCCTGACTTCTGTAGGGGTCCTAGGCTGCTTCTAGTCTTGAATAGCTATAATTTTTCTTGGATCCACTGAAATTCCTTCCTTTTATACGACGTGACCAAGGAACTTCCCTCTTCTTGCCAGAATATACATTTAGGAAATTTTGCTTTTAAGACATTCTTTTTCAGAATCTCCAACACTTGTTCTAAATGTTTCTCATGCTCACTAGCGGACTTAGAGAAGATTAAAATATCATTAATGAAAACCAGTACGAATTTATTCAGTACTTCTTTTAATACTCTATTCATTAAATCAACAAAATAAGCTGGAGCATTACATAAGCCGAACGACATTAATAACCACTCATACAATAAGTCTGAACCTCTGAATGCTGTCAAAGGAACACATTCTTCGACAATACAAAGTTGATGGAAACCTCTAGCTAGGTCCATTCTGGAAAATACTTGCGCTCCATTCAATTGATCCAACAAATCATCAATGCGGGGTAATGGATATTTATTCTTGAGTGTCTGCTTGTTGAGGTCTCGGTAATCAACACACAATCGGAGAGTACCGTCTGACTTAGGAACAAATACTACGGCTGCTCCCCAATTCGAGAAGCTAGGCCTGATTAGACCCTTCCATAGCAATTGTCGAGTTTGATTGCCCAATTCTTCTTTTTCCTTCAAGGTCATTCTTCAAATTGAATGTACTACTGTCCTTGCATTCGGAATTAGCTCATTTTTGAAGTCAATTTCTCTTCGCGGCGGTAAGCTATCAACTTCTTCGAACACATTCGCATAATTTTTAATGATAGAAATATTTTCTAATAAAGTGGGAGTAACTTCTAGCGCAGACCAAAATTCTTTTCTATCTGAATCTGAGCCTTGACATGGTACATATATATATATTCCCGAATTTCATTTCAACTTTAACGATTCTTTCGGCACATCTAACTTCGGCCTTATATTTTGTTAACCAATCCAGCCCCAGAATAACATCGAACTCAGAAAAATCCATAACGATCAAATCAAAATAAAACTAGTAACAAGAATAAGAGATCGGCACTCTACAAGATAAACTGAGAACAAGAGAACCTCGTATCGAATTATGAACTCTTATTGATTCTTTAAGTTTTCTTAGTTTTAACTTTTTAACTGTGTTACTTGCAATAAAGCTTTGTGATGCACCAGTGTCAAATAATACTGAAACAGGAATATTTTTAATAGTAAGAGTACCTCCCAAAACATCAGGTTTACCTGCTCCCTCAGAAGAAGCTGGCGGATCCGCCCTGTCATACACATGTGCCACCTGAGAATTCTTCAGCAGTGGACAATTGGTCTTGATGTGCCCCTTCTTATGACAGTTGAAGCACTCCCTATTATCTGGACGGTTCTGGCTAGGACCAAACTGACTTGTCTTCTGCTGTTTCGGGGTGTTGCATTCATTAAAGTAATGCCCGAGCTGGTCACTATTGTAATGTTTACCCCTTGGCTTCCTATTCGCTTGAGGCTTTGCAGTTTCTATGTTGCTTGCCTCGGGTTGCTTTCCAGAAGACTTTCGTTTTTTGGTTGCTTGGTTCTTTGCACGGTCTTCTTCAAAGTTCCTCTTATCTAAGCTTTCATATTTACATGTCATCTCTACCATCTCGGCGAATGGAAGCTTAATGTGCCCCGTTGTTCTACTTTGGTACCTACGTTGAAGTCCATGGATGAATCGCTTGCTCTTCTCATTAGGATCCTGAACAAGCTCGGGCGCATAATGGGACAGTTGGGCGAACTTGTTGAGATATCCCTGAATCGTGTGATCTCCTTGTTGGAGATTAGCGAACTCGTCGTGTAGGCGCTCCATCTCCTGCTGAGGGATGAATTTCTCTTTGAATACCACTTTGAATTGAGCCTGTGACATCTCTATCTCTAGCTCGTCTAAAGTGATGTCCTCCCACCATAATAATACTTTATCTTTCAGCAACCAGGCGGCCATGAATCTCTTTCGATGATCCTCAAGTTCTAAGCCAGCGAAGATTCACTCGCATGACTTTAGCCAAGATAGTGCTTCAACTACTGTATCATTGCCTGAGAATGGCAAGCCACCAAGATTCCTGTATTTCTTAGCCACCGGTCGAGATCAAATGGTTACGGGGGTGGTGGTGGTGGTACAACAACCTCAAGATTAGGCTGATTCTGGGCAGCGGGGATTTCACCCCTTCCTTGGCCTCTACCTGCTCTCCCTCTGCCTCTAGCTCTAGTAGCCATCTCAGTCAGCTCTGTATAAGCAAGAAAAGAGTCAGGCCCACAGGAATGATAGTTTTAAGAAATGGTAAAAGTAGAAGAACATATGGAAAGATAATGATGTACTGATCAAACTATTTTGCTATTCTGCTGTGCTCATTCTAGGACATTACTAATCCTATCTCTAATGAGCTACTCGCCTTAGAACACTACTGATTCTATTTTTGACGAGGTTTTTAATGTGTTTAATTCCAGAATTAAGATTAACCAAAGCTCTGATACCAGTTGTGATAACCCAAAACCCCGTGTCACGGAAGTAAGGATAATCATTCGGATTATAACACATTAATCGACATTAGCAGATTACAGATAATAGCATAAACATGAAATAGAATAATTTACATCAATATGATAGCGGAATCATAAAATGCAATAAACATCAGAGTGGCATAGTCATAGGATACAACTTAGTGATCAGTCTACATCAAGATCACTGGGACTATACATCAGATAATACATAGTAGAGATGAATCAGTCTACATCACGATCAGCGGTACATATACATTAAATAATACAGGCGGAAATGTCAATAGCCAAAATATAGAGAAAGCTAGTCTTCGCCATCAGCCAAAAACACACTCCATGCTATAGTGCAAAGCCAAAATACATCCTGTAACCTGTCACTGGGCTGCCCATATAAAAATAAGGGCACCCAAGTTTGCAAGTGGAAACAAACAATGAGTCAGTCATGGGACTGGTATGAGAAATCTACTTAACTGATTTAACAATAATGATAAGGCAAATCATAGGACCACGCCGCTAACGCGGAACGGGTTTTCACCAGTGATTGCCAGTGCATGAAACAAAGTAAATCTTTTGAAAACGCAATGCTTTTTATGAAAATGGATCCATTATAAGACTCAGTTCCCATTACACAATGCAATGCAAGCCGGAGGATAGAGTTTTACCTTATTATGGCCAAAATATGTTTGATACGTATAAAACAAAATCATTTGATATTATCACTAGTGAATATATGTTTCAAAAGCGATTTCAATCACAATGTATCAATCATAGATGACATGAGCATCCCATCCCACTATGCTGCCATATATAGGATTATAATCAAAACCGTAATATCGTATTGGAAATTGGATTCCGTCATGAGTCGAGGTCAGGGATGGCTCCTCATCGCTTCGAGACACTCTAGAAAATGTCTTAGGATTCTCCGCAGAGAACCCTGTGATGCTTCAGGGCCGGTCCTCTCTTACGTTTGAGGATTGGTTATTCCTGAACACACGTTTCCTGGTCCTATCGGACCTATCCATCGGCTCTGTAGTAACCGATATAACCGAGGGCGCCTCGCAATGCAACATCCATATAGGTAAAAATAAATAAATGTATGGGCTCTATACCATGACACCACCTATATCTAGAAGGAAACGTCGTGCACTCCCTGCAGTCACGATCCCGTTTTTGACTCATACCGAGGTGTGAGGCTCGCGAATTAACGCTATACACGAAGCTATGCCCTTTAAGGCCGTGCTTTGATCATCAGCCATAAGACACTGCTTTTCAACAAAAGCCTTGATCACTGCATGCCACGTTGTCAATCCATACCATACCACTGATGTCTACCGATATACAACCTCTGAGCTCGTACGTCTCAGAGAAGGGCGATAAACAAGACAATAAATTCTCCGCCACCAAACAGATGTATATTTAGTAGAGATCAATGAATACAACACAGAATACACGTCAGACACACATCCATTTACAAGTCCGTTCTGGGTTTAAACAAAACCGAGGGCACCTTATTCCTCGTTCCATATGTCCAATACAGAAGAGAGGCCCTCGCTCATCCGGACGATCAACAAGTACATCCATACCACTACCACTGTAACCTCGTCAAGGGAGCTACCCATATTTAAGGCATCAGTAGCAATCCATATGATGTGAAGATCATTGGTCTTGCACATTCTTCATATCTTCGACTTTTAATCGTCAATCAATTATTTGAAATGAGAATTAACTCGGCCTTTTTAAACAATTCACGTGTATATAGAATTCAAATCAGTTCTTTCTATGGTTAAACTATTTGACATCCACATTTCAGTTCATTAATATAATTTTTATGTCAAACACATCAAACCATCAAAATATCTTATAAACTGAGTAAAATCGGTTTATTTCCATTCCATATCGTATATATATTTTATAACGATTTATCACTATTTTTATTTATTTAAAAATACCTCATTTTAATTAAACGATGCTTCGGGTCATAACGCGGCCCTAGCGCTGTTTTTCTCCAGATTTGATTTACACATTTCTCAAAATCTAACCATTGGATCTTAACGAAGTTAATATCGTTGGAAAGATCTTTCCAAAGCGAACCCAATTGGTTCCGGTTCCGGGGAAATCCGAAGGTCGGATCTTTCGTTATAATCGTTTAAAGTTATGTTTTCAAAACGCGAACTGCAGTGGTGCGATTCATTTTATTTTAATTAATATATATATATGTAAATATTATTCATTCGTTGATTTCCAAACCGTTTTCTCTTCAAAAATTTGGCTAATGCCTTTAAATTTCGAAAAAAATCTCCATAACCTCCTTTGCACGGAGAGGGGTTTGGAAATTTATTGGGTCGTGTTAGGCACCCAATAAATCCAGTATAAGCATACACAAATTTTGTGTCCTATTCTATGCCAAAGGGAGTGTGTAAAATTACTCCAGAGATAAATCTGGTCACCTTATCCAGTGTTGGAAAATAAATAATCCATGTGCCGTATCTAATAACTAGAGAGACGTGATTATTGTTAACTCTACACCCGTATGAGATTTTTATTTAATCTGGCAATTTACCGTTATATTTATTTTGTCCATATCAGTCCTCAGTTCAACCTGTAATTCAATCATCGCCATACGAACATCTCGCTCGTATGGTAATCTGAACCTCGTCACACAAGCTCCAAATGCTTATATGGAATATGATATGCTATGACATCAATAGTTCGTCCTCGGTTCTACCTGAAATACAGTCATCGCCATACAAGCCTCTCGCTTGTACGGTAATTACAACCTCATCATACAAGCACCAAATGCTTATATAGTATATGATAGAGTATGTTATCTTCACGAAGTATGCCATCTAGTGTAGTCCAAAATTAATTGTTACTATCCTATGGCGTTGTTTATAATCTCACACAGAACAACCAGCACACCGCATCCAATGGTACTCACAGGAGTTGATATATAAATAAAATTGCGCAGCCAACTCATTAAGGTTTACCTATTTGTCGGGCACACAAATAAATTCTTTACTCAACAACAAATTCATTTACTTGTTTAGCATGTGTATATATATATGCATATCTACGCTAAAAATAATATTTTTAGCGAATAAATATTTATTTCCATACATGACTATTTTTAACACTTCATATACATGTTAAAAATATCATTTTCAATCAAAAAATATTTATTTTAACTTATAGTTATTTTTAACACTTCATATACATGTTAAAAATATTATTTTCAATCAACAAATATTTATTTCAACATATGGTTATTTTTAACACTTCATATACATGTTAAAAATATTATTTTCAACCAACAAATATTTATTTCAACCTTCGACTATTTTTAAAGGTTCCTACATACAATGAAAATGCGATTCTTATTATTAAGGCATTTTCTTTCAAACATGAATATTTTTAATGATTCACATATACAATAAAAATGTGAATTTCATTGCTCAAACAACTTATTTCAAAACATGAATATTTTTATTGATTCATATTAAACAATTTATTTCGACATGAATATTTTTAGTGATTCACATATACAATAAAAATGTGATTTTTATTGTTCAAACAATTTATTTCAAACATGAATATTTTTAGTGATTCATATATACAATAAAAATGTGATTTTTATTGTTTAAACAATTTATTGCAAACATGAATATTTTTCAACACATGAATATTTCATAAAATTTCGGCATTACAACGACCGGGTATTTAGCACCGGCACCGTGTCCAGCACGACTCCTCTGCTATCCTAGGCCTTGCAGCATTACAGTACTTTCATTTCAATTATTTCCACAATATCATTCATTTTAACAACACAATGAATATACCACAAACACAACCAATTTTGTTGCAACCACAATCAATCATTCACAATCCAAAGAACTTATATCGTCCATGGTCTGTGGACGAGGGGAGTGTATATATATGTATATAAATATATTTATTTCCATTTCAATTTCATTCCAATTCCATTCAACACACATATGATTTATACAACGTATATATAACTTATACATCGCATATATAATTTATACAATGCTTGTATAAATTATACAACGCTTATATAATTTATACATCGATTATATAATTTATACATCGCTATTCCATTCCAATTTGAATTTAGAAATCTCACTTTGGGTTCCACTCCCTCTAGATTTTGTAGGGAGCTCCAAATGTGCTCTAGCCTCTTCTAGAATGTAGTGTATGATGTCATGGTCTCGGTGTCTCTTGTACCACTAGATTTCGACAACATACGGAAAAGATATGATTTTTAGAAATAAATCGAACTTCGTAACGCTTTTAACTGTTATAAACAGTTTAAACTATACAGGTTGTTACCTCTCAGGTGGGATTCAAATCAAGGTTACGCTTTTACTGCAAATCCGTGTACTTTGAAGATTATCGGGATATACCATGGCGTAGAGCTTGGAATGGCGCACCAGGGGTGGCAACCTCGTCGAACTCGCACATCGGAGGGAGAAGCAAACAGGCTCGAAATGGCGGAACTTCGGGGGTGCGATTCTCGAGGGATATGAAACGAGGGAGGGCAAAACAAGTATGGATTTGAAGAGGAGGAGAAGATCTTCAAAATCCTCAATTGGAGCGTTGAATTTTATTGAGTGGTTTGGCCGGAATCGAGGAGGGAAGTGGTGAAAGGGTTTCCGTCATCGACTGGAGGGTTACGGGGGTTTTGCTCTGTTTTGGGAAAATAATAAATAATAAATGGAATTTTATGATTGGTCATTATATATATTTATTCCAAAAATAGGATTTTCTAATCTGAGATCCAAATCAAACCCAACGAATGATTCCCTTAGCTAAATACCCCCATTACGGACATAATGGAATATGTTTTGTAAGCCCATTCGACTGTTTCAGTCAGTTTTTCTTCAAATTAAAATATAAAATATTAAAATTTGGATTTGAACGTACATCTTAATTTGCCAGGGTCACATACTGATTCTAAAAATTCCCGAAAAATAAATCTATCTATGTTGGGATGATACGGTCCCAAAAAAATTAATTTCGTCGAATTTAGAGGCCGTTTGAAAAATGGACCTTTTCTGGTCGATCCAATTCAAACTGAAATTACCAAACGCGTTTTCCTTTGCCACGCTCACATATTAATTCCAAAAATTATGGAATTTTAAACCTAGCCATATTTTGACATTTCGGATCCAACCAAAGTGGTTTCGTCGAAAATGGAGGTCGTTTGCAAAATGTCTATTTTTAAGGGCTATATTTATATTAAATTCCATAGCGACTATTCTGAATATTCAGCTAGCAATAACTTTTTATTCCCGCTATGAAATTTCAATTTTTCACATCCGTTAGAAAGATATTTTTAAATAGATTTAAATATTTTTAGTTTTACTGAAATCCGATTTATTTTGAATCATGTACCTTCAATCAAACTTCAAAGTTAAATTTTAAACTACCGCGCCATTTCAGGCTCGTTATATAATTAAAATAATTTTATTTGTTCTAACTTCGATTTAAATAAACTTTTAATCGTTATTATTTAAAATAAATCATTTTAAATATTCCAAATTCATTAAAATAGCCAAATTAAAACTTTTAATTGGTTCTGATTTTCTGGGTTGTTGCAGTTTATTTTTTAAAAATCATCAAAGAAACTACAGGTTTCAAAATTTGTAATGGAAATGTGACTACGTTATTTCTCAAAATGAGTGAAAGCTAAAATATTCAAAAATCCCGATACGGTCGAACGTAGTTCATAATATGATTAATCTAGAAATTTATTTCACGACCATCTCTATCTCTACCATATTTCTATCATTCATTATCTGTTTTATATGCCAATGAGATTTTTATATAATAAGTGTTCTCTAACCTCATTTAAAATACCTAGATATGATCATGCATGGTTAGATATTACTTATAATTTAAGTTGCAACTCGACACATACACTGACTCACTTGTCTTCAGTCTGCTTCATTGTCAGTCCAGTCACCTGTATACTTCTCACAGAAACACATAAAGTAAACCAGAACAAAATAAATGTAAATTCTAGCATATATAATTTTATTTTTCTTAGAATTTTGGTGTGTTTCTCATCATATTTCTTCACTTCGTATGATATGTATATACATCTATCTGTGTCTAGACTGCTTGTGATATTCACAGTGATTCACTGTAAATACCATAAGGTAGATTATATGTCTTGTGCCAGCAGATCCGCCACAACACGGCTATAGTGGTCTGCTGATCAAGACCAGCCTCAACTCACAATTGTAGTTTGCTAATTTTTACCAGCCACGACACAGCGTATAGTGGTATGCTAATGTAAAATATATATAATTGCACGTGCACTATACATGTATACACATACATGTGTATGTATATACACATATATTTATAATATGCATGGGAAATATGGTCAAACATCAGTGAGTGCACAACTAAAGCCAAACATGTCGAGAGAAATGGAAAAAGCAACAAGTATATGCAACATGGTTCAGCATGGTCAAGAACACATGCTACAAGTACTATATGGAGAATCAATACATGCCCGAGACTCAAACCAAGACAAGTGGCATGCACAAAAATTTAAAGTGCACAAGGTTTTCATTTGCAAGCCCTTGCAACAAGGACAATCAACAAAGTAAGGACATGGCGTTCACAATAATAACACACACATATATATAGATATACATATCACTATGTATATATATACATATTATGTACATGACTAGTATCAAAAGCCAAAATACAACAAGCCAGTGACAAAAACAAGATGGACATGCAAATCAAAGCGGCTATGGACACAACATGATCTATGTAGCAAGCTCAAATACATGATGTATGTGCATCATGACATGTGGTGCAAGGAAGCACGGTGGCATCACATGCCAACTGGAAAACTTCAACCCAGTTCAAACAATCAAGAACTTATGCATATGGCAAGCAAGGCGTAACAAGTTAGATTTTTAAATGTGAAGCAACAAGGTTACAAGGCTACATGCAATACAAGTGCAGGAAAAGTGCATGAGCACACTCTAGCAATACAGCATGTCAATCCACAAAGTTTTGATTCAGGAGCATCGCAGATTGGTCAAGCCAGGCAAAGGCACAAGGTACACAAATATGCATGCACACAAAGCAGTGATCATTGCCACGAACACAAGAGGTCAGATTCACATATACAGGTCCAACACTAGTGAAAATGGATAGGCACGACTAGAATGCCACAAGAATAGCAAGACAACAAGTTGCAATATAGACAAGTATATATGCAGAGACAAGTTTTAGCATAGAACTAAACAACAATACGAAGATGCAGAAGGATGTAAACCAAGGTTAAAATCTGGTCAACAAACACAAGTACCAAGCAAACAAATACATGTAGTTCCAAGAAAATCATGCATAAGGGAAGGAGATACAAGTGCAACATAAATACATGGCAGAAGGTACAATGATTCTCAGGAAAAACAAGGAGTGTCAACATATAAATGCCAAAACATCAAGGTAGTGGGCATAGTTATATAAACAGACACACAGACACACACACACACGCACACACACACACACACACACATATATATATATACACACACACATTTGTGTTTTTTTTTTGGAAATTGGTACGCTTTTATTAAATGTTGAAATAACAGTACATAGCCAAGTTAGCATACTAACTTGCTGTGACAAATAAAAACTAGAAATAAAACATGATATATGTAAATAAGAAACAAACATAAATGAAATAGAAATAAAAAGCAAGATCCATGGTTAGATCTACTTTGTTCCAGTCCCACATTATCATGCATATTCTTGCACTTCCCTTTGCATCTAGCAAACTGCTGAAGTCCTTCCATATACCAAGCAAGTAGTTATACCATCATCCCATATTCTTCATGTAGAACGATACCAAAAATTTCTCCCCACTTTTAGCACAATTGCCGCATGTCATTCCAAAATCTACTTGAGAAGCAGATCATATAACCAGCAGCCATCCCACCGTATTTAAATACATATCTGAAAATTGGGTGTAATATCATAAGCCATTCAAACCATGTATAAACTGATAACAGTTTTCACCAATCACCAATCTGTGGACATATTCCCAGATGTACTGCTCATCTCCATAATCTGGTACACATGAGCTTGGGTAGTAGTTGTGAACAATGACCAAAGCCGTGAGGATCCGAATTTCAATCAGTTTTACTTGATCTTAA
Source organism: Allium sativum (assembly GCA_030737875.1). Taxonomy (NCBI): domain Eukaryota; kingdom Viridiplantae; phylum Streptophyta; class Magnoliopsida; order Asparagales; family Amaryllidaceae; genus Allium; species Allium sativum. The sequence continues at coordinate 1,024,126,420 of CM060926.1, forward strand.
ACCAGAATTCGGAAAATTCCTTTGGAAAACCTACTCGTTGCATTTAAAACCTGTAAGCCCATGTCATTACGGTTGTAAACAAAACCGCATGTAACTCCATAAATGATTATTTTGACACTGCTTCAATGTTGAACCATTAGCAAAATAAAAATGTCAAAATCGATATTTGCATCCGGTTACTGCTTGGAAAACAAATTTTCATCCAGTTATGTTTTCCTAAAAATCATCATGAATAATCGATTGCATAACCCGCTAATTTGAGTTATCAAAAATCCATGTATATAGTGGAATTATACTTACACAACGATTAGATCTTCAACTTAAACTCAAAAATAATCAACTTTGCCTACAATCTAACCAATCGTAAACAAGTAGCTTACCCATGCCTCGAAGATCCACACTGATCTATGTAGGCAGTAGGGAATTGGAACTCAATTTCAAAATATCAGGTAGGATCGGTTATGGGAACAAGGAACTGTAATGACTTCAGTTGCGTCGGACATGCTGGAACCCTAGCACCCTGGTGGCTGATCCTCGGTATTCGAAACGAATTCGACCTTCACTTGCAATCTACCAAGAAGTCGGATTGGTGAGGAGGGAGAAACTAGAGAAATTGAAATTTGGTAATTTTCGTTGTTGCGGATATGTCGAAGCGGTGTAGGCAGATGCGATCGTAGATCTGGTTTGATAGTAAGAAGGGATTTAAGTAATAATTTTAGAGGCTAATCGATGAAAGACAAAAAGTTTGTTTAAATTGTATTGAAAATTGGCTTAAACCATAGGAGTGGATTCATTTTTAGATGGGTCGCCTTCCTTTCTCCATTAAAGAGAGGAAGAAAGTGGTTATATATCACATTTGTGTGTATATATATGAATATATATATATATATATGAGTGATAAAAAATGGCGAACGAGAGAGGGAAATCTTCTTTTTCCTCAAATCGCACACCAAAACCTCTTTCTAAAGATCATCGATCTCCTGTTCCTGCAATGTCGGCGGCTTCCAACCACGTTGGATCAGCGATGCTAATCCCATTTCATCAAATGAGATAGATTCTACTTCTCTGCAATTTGTAAAACCATCGGCAAATCATGTTTTTATTCTAGAAAATGTTTTCAAAACTTTAGTTGATTCGTGGAAAAATACGATAGCTCTTCATCTAGTGGATTTTAAATTGTCAGTGACTAAAATGAAGGAAATCTTTTTAGATGTTTGGAAACCTAGAGGTAAATTCATGATCTATCTTGCTCATGGTTTTCATTATGTTGTTCAATTTGAAGATAGTATGGATTGTTTTATGGTTTTGAAATCATCGACTTAGTCTTACTTTGGAAAATTATTGTTGGTGTTTAAACGGTTTCCTGGGTATGAATTTGATAAGGTTAATGCTAAGAGGGTTCAGATCTGGATTAAGTTGGATATGGAAATGTGGTCTAATCAAGATTTTTCGATGATAACAAGTTTTATAGGAGAACCGATTCATACTGGTCTGAATACAGCTAATAAGAGAATCAAATAATTTGCTGTTGATTTTGAAGCTAAGTTAGTTGATAAAATTCCTATTGTACTTCATAATGGTCACAAAAGGGAAATATTAGTTGATTATGAATTTGTTTCACCTCGTTGTGATCAGTGCAAGAGGTTTGGTCACAAAACTGCTATTCATGAATTAACAAAGGACCAACAACGGGTGACTAGACAGAAAGAGGACATAACAACCTCGTCTACTGCTAATGTTAAAAGTGTTGATAAATAATGTTCATTCAAATTTGTTTGTTCTAGAGTCAGATTTAAATAGTGTGAATGATAATTTGGGTTTTTAGATGCTGAATTACCTAACAATATTATCCTTGAAGATTTACGTCACATAGCTGACCATCTGAATAAAGATCCAAGCTCTGAAGAACATAATGATGTATCAGAAGGGGTTTCAAAAAATAATGATTACTTAGATCATCTCAAAGGTAAAATGTAGTCAATTCGTCTGCTCCTCCTAAAAGGCAACTAAGGAGCAATTCATCTATCATATGAGAATCACGATGTGGAATGTCAAAGGGATTAATACACCTCAGTGTATGCGAGATGAATAAACTCTTCTGACTAAATTCAAATCAACTATTGTTGGTTTGGTAGAAAATAAAATTAATGCAGTAAATTTGAGTTTATTTGGTAGATTAACTCCAAGCTTGGGCGATTTTCTTCCTCGTGATTCTTCTTCATTTTCAGGGAGGATATTACTTTTATGGAATACTGAGGTATGGTCTATGGATGTGATTTCTTCATCTAATCAACATGTTACAGTGCAAGCTACTAATAGGGGTGGTCTAATTATATTTGTTACTATTGTATATGCTTGTAATAATTTTTTTGAGAGACAGATTTTGTGGAAGCATATAATTCAAGAGGTAGAGTGTATGAATGGGGAGTGGATTCTTTTGGAAGAATTTAATAATTCTACTTCTCATTAGACAAAAAAAGGGGGATTACCTACGCTATTTGAATAGATTAGAGTTTTAACAATTGTTTATCACAAGTAGTTTTGATTGAGACAAAAACTAGTGGATTTAATTACACATGGAGACGTAGAGGTATGGCTAATAATATTGATAAAATCTTTGTTAATCATTTATGTTTACATAAGTTTTCTGATATTAAAGCTCTGTCTTTATCTCAATTGTCAAGCGATCATAATCCTTTATTATTAGACCTTTCTACCTCTTCTTCTTCAAAAGGGTTTCCATTAAATATTTGAATGATTGGCATCTTAAACCTAGGTATGGAGAATGTATTGTGAGAGGACTTAGTTCA